>OZ012741.1:456648669-457923669 GCA_963859935.3 Lathyrus sativus
TCTGAAACGAGAAATCAGAGTCAACGTAGTTCGCCTACCTACGGATGAAGGTGGGAAGGTTGCTCGCTAGGATATCGCATCCTATGCCTACGTACTTCCATACAGCATGAAAGATCAGAGCAAACGTAGTTCGGGCTACGGAAGACACAAGCTTGTCTGAATGTTTTTTTTTGTCTCCTTATGAAAGGGTTTTTCCTGATTAAGAGTCCAAGCGGACAAAAATGACGTTTTTATTGGTTTTCAGTCTTTTACGCAAGAACTGTCTTTTATGACGTTTGCAATCTCTGACGCACTAGAGACTATGATTTGAGAGTGACTACGTCGTATGTCACCCTAAGGGTAACACACCAAGCAATCAAACCATTAAAGAGTGACCCTCCAACAACCTTTCTCAAATAGCTTAAGGCTCGTAGCGTACGGTATCGATTATCCTTATTAATGTGTTTTGAATTATTCTGAGATGAGAAGAGAAAGAAATCTAAAAACCTAGGGTTGGAAATGGGAATCAAAACTAACCTAATGTTGTCATGCATGGGTTAAAACCTAATGTCTGTCATATTTCTCTCTTGCACAGAGAGAAACAGAGATCCTAGGGGATAAACGGAAAAGAAACAGCATATATACAGTAAACAGAAAAATGCATGAGATGCAGCAATACAAGCGAGGCAAGGGAGTCCCACTCAACCTCGAACCTGGGAAAACAATAGGCAAAGTGAAACAGCTTCACTTCAAACCTAAGGGCAAACTGAACAAACAATACAGAAAATACAACCCAACACCAGCTCTGACAGCAACACCAGCTCTTACAGTAAGCAGTTCAAACAGCACCAGCTCCGACAGCTACAGTTGATTAACAGCACAAGGTTGACAGTAATACTTCAAGCAAGATCCCATCTAAACTTTCCAATGACATTCAAGCTTCAGATAAGCTCTTATCTCCAATAATCTTCAGCTTTAGCAAGCACTGAACCCCAACAAACAAGCAGCTTCAAACAGCAGCAAAACCCTAATTTTCACAGTTAACCAGCTTTGACAGGCACAAGCTTCCTCTTATCCAGTCATCAATACCCTTATTATTTTCAATAGGCTCCCAATCTTCAATGCAAACACTCACAGGAGAGAATCAACCAATAGATAAAGTTGGAATGTTAAGAGGCTTAATGATAACCCAGGGAAATCATTAAGATCTTATCATAGCAAGTGAGAGGTATCCTCAAGGTTCTACCCAATCAAAGCATGCTCTACATCCCTCCTAAGGAGAGATGGAACTTCTTTGGGGGACCTTATGTCATAGGATGGAATAGAGGCACAAGAAGCTCTCTATGTTTGACAGAAGAAATCAGTCTACTCTAAAAGCTCTCCCTATATCTCCTACCTCCTAAGTCTTCACAAAGCATTTTCAAGCACAAGAAACTTCAAGCTCCAAGCTCCATCATTTGTCTTCAATCTTCTTCCATGTCTTCACATACTCCTCAAGTCAAGCACAAACCCAACACCCAATTGAAATGCCCAAAACCCAACAAACAAAACAAAATCCCAAGAGGGAAACACACCAATAACAACCAATTTGCAAAATTCAAACAAAATGGAAATACTCATCATAAAATCCTAGATTAATTTCTAAGGGACCCTAACTATGTACCCTATACCCCATATAAACCCCAAGGCCTAAATCAAACTAAAAACCCAAAAACTATGCCCTAAACTACACTTATGTGTTGTAAAACCCTAATCTTAGCACTCTAAATTTTATGGTTCAAAACTAACCTAAATTTCATCATAAAAATATGAGAAAAATTTCTAAGGGAGTATGCACCTCTAATCTAATCAAGGAAGACAAGGAAAAAACTCCCATCCAAAAATGTTCTTTTTTCAATTAGTTATGATTTTTCTCAATTAACCTAGAATAATATGTGAAATAAAAGAAAAATACAAGAAAGTGGAAAAGATGCGTGCTGAATAGCAATCAGAAACAGTTCATTTCACTAACTGGGCCCAGAGAGGGGGTGTCAAGAGAAAGCGTGCTAGGCCCAATTCCACTTCAGAAAATTAATGGAAAAACAAATGAAAAAGGGAAAAAACTTGGTGTGAATAGCAATACTTTCGCGTGTGAAACCTATTGGGCCCTCAGAGTAGGGTGTGGGTAGTAATATTTCACTAAGCCCAAGCTAGAAACTTAAGTGATGATGTGCGTTTTGATGCCTTCAGAAACTCTTCACAACCTGAGAGCAAATCGTGACCTTCAGATTCTCCCTTGGTCAAAGGTCTCACTCACATCCAATGGTGATTAGGTTATCTTCAACCTTTTGAAAACTTCGAGGGAAAACGCCATGGAAACTAAGAGCTTCAACCTCATCTTCTCCCAATCGTGTTCCATCAATTCCTCATCAAAAATCAAAATTAAAAACCCTAATCCACTCCATTTTTCCCCTGAATCTGACCATGTAATCTATGAACATTGAATCACTCTCTACTCTCAAACACGATTGCAACTTCAGAATTTGGTTAATAACCAAAACTCACTAAACCTAAAATTGATCATCCCAAACTCATCACCACTTCACACTGAGCAAATTCCACTATCATACTATGATTATAACACCAAGAATCACTAGATATGATCATGAACAAAAATTGTGTCATTCAACGTATTGTCTCTAAATCAATTCTAATGCTACCAGAAAGCTCCCTACATCTATCTACATTAAATCTAGCTATTCAAAACCTATTGAAACTACCTAAATCGAACCATGGAGTGAAGTTTACATACCTATAATTTTGAGATGAACAGAGTGATCAAAGCTTCAAGATAAGCTTCAATAAGCTCCAGATACCTTCACCAACACCAAAGGATGCTTCTGTATGCAAAGAAAGAGATTGAAATGGCTTGGATTCTTGAATTCGATTCTGAGTTGCAGATGATGAATTCCAAATGCTATCACACGATTCTTCAATGTTCTTGCTATGGATTCTATCTGAAATCATCCACCAATGCTAGAGCAAGCTTCTGAGATCAAAAGAATGGATTGAAATGGAGTAGAAAGGTGTAACCGAATTCCGTTTGCAAATGGAAAGTTGAAATTGCAAACTCTCAATTTTCTCTCAATTCTCACTAACTAGTGCATTGAACAGACTCATAACTATATATAGAGCATGAATGAATGATCTAGAAACTTCTGGATTGATCTAAGGAGAAATTCAATATCTCTTGCTTTTGAAATCTCATGTCATGCTATGTTCATACCAGCTCATGCAGTAGCTTGCAATTCACCTTGTTTCTGATTCAAATTATCCTCCAATGAGATTTTGGATGTGTTAGGATTCACTAAAGCCTTGGTTATGCCTTACAAAGTGGTTTTGCATGGGCCTTATGATGTAAGTAACCATTTTTTCAAAGCAAGTCCTTGAATTAATCCTCAACTCAAAAATGTGGCAATGTCAATGTTCTCAAAATGTATTTTACAATCAAATTGGTATGTCATATGGCTTGGTTTGGACTTGTAGATCAAAAATCCCAATTTTTCAACCTTGGTTCATTTAAAATTTACCCTTATTTTAGGCCATTTTTGTGATTTTGTGAATAAAGCCATTCCAAGCTCTCATGACCTCTTATCTAGCCCAAAAACATCATTTTGAACACATCTCATGTTGAATATTGTTCCATTTGAGGAGTGGAAGATAGAGATTTTGACCTATGTTGGAAAATGACCTATAATTCAACTTTCCCAAAATACCCCTGGATTGCCAAGACCATAACTTGAGTTCCACAAATATTATTGAGGACTTATAGTACTCAAATTAAAGCTAAGATCAAGATCTACAACTCTTATGTTGGCCAAGAATCCATTTGAAAACTCCTTGATGGGCAAAAATTGCTTGGAAGTCAAGTGACTTTCACAGATAAATTTCAGTGTCTTCTGGGGACCCATAACTTGCAAGAACCATAACTTGAGTTCTACAAATCTTCTTGAAGACTTATAGTACTAAAATTAAAGCTATTGAGATGCTCTACAAGTTTCATGTAGACCAAGAATCCATTTGAAACTTGCATTTTGACTTATCTGGCTTGGATGTTAAGCCTAAATTAGGGGATTTTACACTAAAACCCTAATTTAGTAACTCCTCCTCCTCTTGATTCTGTTTGATTTATCCTTGGAACAACACTACCCATGTATCAACATATCAATTCATGAATCCCCCATCCTCCAATTAAGCCTTGATGCTCTTCAATCACTCAGTTGACCTAGGGTTGACCTAGGGTTGACCCAGATGAAACCCTAGTTGACTGTACTTCAACTCTGGCTCTTGTACTTGTATCAATGACTTGTCTCATCTTCAAAATGACCCTCTAGGTCTTCCATGATCTTTGTGCACATTCCATACCCTCAATTCATAGTTCATACTCCATTGATGATACTCAATATACCTCAAATTAGGAGAGAAATCCACTGGTTGACCCTCAAACTTTTCAAAGCTTCCACTCATTTCTTGATTACTTGGATGGTCTTGAGCTTGAATAAAAACCCCTTGATGTGCCTCTTTTGATAAGAATGGCACTTGATCCCTTGTTAGAAGACTTGTTATGCTATGATATGCAAATGATTGGAATATGTACATGACTTATTATGCAAATGACAATGCAATTGAAACATCAACCAGGTGAAATAGGTTGAGCAAATTTTAGGGTGCAACACCCATATGTTTCAAAATGAGAAAATCTGCTAGTTTTAACTGCATGAGTCGACCTAAAACAGGATCCGGTCGACTCATAAATGTGTCTCCAAAATTGAAATTTGTTTGGGTATGCTCAGGTCGACCTATCGGTCGATGCATACCTTTTAATTTTTGAACGTGTGATTTCTAACACATTATGCGTCGACGCATACCAAGAGCCGTCGACACATCGCGAGAAATATGTCAAATTTTTTTCAATACCGTTCAAAATTCCACCTTTAATTCTCTTTTATGACTCAGATTCATGTGCATCATTAATATTACATTGAAACTTGAGACATATCATCATATGCTACTCTCCTACTCTCCTCTTCCCAAAACCTAAAAGCTACTACAAAAAGGGTCAAAGCCTTAAATCTCTCTCCATCTTCAAGAATCTCCTTCAATATTTGAAATCATCAACAACCTATTGTCTCTTCATCTCATTGAAATCAAAAACCCTGGCTACAAGAAGAGTTACAAGTAAAAGATCCACAAGAGCTTCCTCCTCTGTATCTCTTCCAGTTTCCGCCGTATCTTTGGTTCCTCCTAAATTTACCGAAAGCTTTGTTAAATTTTTTAGCAAAAGATCTGTGGTCAAACAACATGCCTATTATTGTCTTTCTGCTTAACGCATGCACATTCCTCACATAATCAGTCTTCTTTATTTTTAAGGGGTTAACGACTTTCTGCAGTGTAACACAAAGTATAATGAAGACCCTGTATGAATTTTCTACACATGCCTTCATGGTAAGTTTCCGGGTTCTCAATTTCACACTAAGGTTAGCAACACAAAGGTTAGTGTCACTATTGTTGTTCGGAAAAAATTCTTTAATATGTCTATCGACTCGGAGATGCCTCTCTTTGAGGTCACTGACACCCACACGGTTGAAGGCTATGAGTTTAAGGAAGCTTTGAACTCTATGCTGAAAAATCCGTATGCTGCTGATATTGTGGCAAGTGACTTATTTCCAAAGACCGTCACCACGGGAAAATTGAAACATATGGATAGGATTTTGAAATGGATTTTGGCGCATATTTTGCGGCCTAAGAAAGGTGGTTTCTCTCGCGTTGATCAGGCCGAAGTTCACTTGATGTATATTTTGAGAAATAAGATTAAAAGTAATTGGCCTTATTATATTGCGAGTAGAATGTATGCCCTTAGGGGCTCAGGTCGTGGTACCGCTCTGTCGTATGGGTCCGTTATTCAAGAGATCTTAAATAATGCCAAAGTTGCGCTTCCGGGACTCTCATATACATCTCTCACACATGATCAAGAATTTTTTCAAAAGTCTCTTACCATGATGGGTTATATATGGAGCATAGAATAAAATCATTATCGATTCATTGCTAAGGCAACCTCTTCTACGTTGGAAGACTCTGATGGGAGTGATGAGGAAAATGAAAAGGATGAAGAAGAAGAAGACGAACGAAATGAGCAATACGATCGACAACCAATGGAAGGTATCGATCAAATAAATGAGAATTGGGCTAAATACACTCCTACCATAGATAATGGTAAAGATCAAGGTTGGGGCCAATGGCAAAATACCGGGTGGACGTTGTTGTGTGAAAACTATCAGCCTCCACAATATTCGGAATATCAGGAAACTATATAGTGGGATCATGAGGAATCTTCCCATTGGGGCTATGAAGAGCCTCCACGGTGGGGCTATAATGTGCCAACTCACTTCACATTCCCCTGCAACAACATTCTTCAGAACTTCTAGAAATGATGAGGGACATGCAATTAGAACAGCGTGCTTTCATGAATGCTCAGAATGAGCGTCTCGCACAACTTCAAAGTAAATTCGAGACACAGACTGAAAACTTCAACACCTTCTCCTCGAATATCAACCAACGGTTCGATGCTCTGGTTGAATCATCTGAAAGTCAGCACTGGGTAATCTCAAATAGCCTAAATATCTTGAACAATGTTGTTTTGGAGTTTACTGACATGGTCGAAGCTCAACTGCCTCCGCCATATCCGTATCATGGAAGAGGTCAACTTTTCAGGGGGGGAGACATTGAAGACTATGCATTCTGCATAATTGCATTTCATCTTTTTATGTTGTCTTGTTCTTTAGCTGTGTTTTTAAGTACACTTTTATGATGTTAATGACTTGTTTCATCCCTTGGGTGTAGTTTCTAGCAACAATTGTCATTTGTTTTATCGTTATATGGTGCTATTTATCATGTGTGTTTTAATTTTTGATCATTAACTTTGTCATGTTTTTTTTAATACACATTAACTTTGTCATGTGTGGATGATTGTTAATGTGTATCCTGTTGTGCATGTCTTGATATGAGACTCTCTATTTTTTTATCACCTCTCTTAACCCAACTTTCTTTCTTTCCGATGTTATCAAAGGGGGAGAAAGTGTCAAGCTGTTTAGTAGAACCACAAAGCTCAAAAGTGAAGATGTCGCATTTAGCACAAATGAGTAAGTGAGGATGAAGGCATAAAGCAAGGGGGAGGGTAATGTCGCTGTCGCACCCTAATTTTTGACCTTAAGATCCCACCTTCTGGTTTGTTTTTTTTCTTGTTTTTTTTATTTTTATTTTTATACTTTCGCGTGCATGTTTATCCTAACCAGACTGTGCAGGTGCAATAATTTCGAGCACAAATTGCTCATTCTCCCCTTCAAAGATACTAGGATGTCAAAGACAAGGTTTTACTTAGATGGAGAGGTCGAGTTTGGGTTTCTTACTGAGATGGCAAGGTTGTGTTTTAAGGATTCCGCAATCTCGGTTCATGCAAAAATATTATCATAATTTAATAAAGGCTTGTTTGGAATTTCGCTAATGGTTCATCAGTCCCGACTTCCTCAACGGCATCAAGTGTTTGGAACATTTAGTTTGGACCAAGATTTAAATTGAAGTTTTACGGGAATTTCCGTGAACTCGGGTGATAGATGGATTTTTCAAAGAAAAATTACATTTTCATTAAGGGGAAGTGAACTTCAAGACCAATTAATCTTTAAATCGACGAGACTACTATTGTCATACCTTGATAATCGATGCACATTGATTATTTTAGGTTATAATATCTTGGACTATGTTTTTATTTATTAAAACAAAATGAAAATGTTCTGAATCATGTAGAGGATACGGTTGAGTATCTTGAGAATCAGGTGTAGAATGTTGGAGAAAGTGTGACTATGTGTGGCCAATGGATTGACGTACCGACCATAGGTCCGACAAGAAGCAGATCCGAATTTTCATGGAAAGTCGTGCAAACGCTAATACCAGGCAAACAACTAAGCTTCGGAATATTGGTCTTAATGTTGATAAATATAGCATACATGCCGCAACGTATGATGGAACTGGTAATACCGATGCTTTCTTTACTTCATCTCCAAAGAAGTCTATAAAAAAGGGGCAATATTGTTTCACGTACAGGGCAGCACATCAGGAACATGAATGTTAAATCAAATGTGGGCGCCGGTATAAACAAAGTAAATAAAAATATGGTTGCAAACAAGATTTTCAATGAAATCATTACGGCAAAAACAACAGATACAGGCATTCCATCACAATGTCGTGAGATATCGAACAGGTGAACCATGCTAATCTAAGTAACAACTACAATGTCATCACAACAACATACCAACTATTTTACATTTTCAAAAGAAACTATTACTTTGAGGTGCAATGAACACAACTCCAGATTATGCTCCCAGTTACTGCTTCCGGGTCTCAAGTTGAAGTCGCACTAGCACCAGTGCTGATTGCAATTCTAGCTTCTTTCCTTCGAAAGATACGCGCAGTCATCTGCTATTGGTGATGCCAGGTCGGCTATGGGCCCCTCGCCTGTAAGGACTCCATTTCCTCCTGTGGAACCTAATGTTGGAAGCCATTTCGATTATAGAAACAGGGTCAAACTCACCCATTTGAAGGATCCGCCGGTGGATTTCGGGACCTGCAATCACAGCATGAAATATTAACAGGCCATTGGGAATAAGCTTCTACTTTTACGGATTGAGTTTAAATCAAAAAGCCAGAAAATGAATAACCGTACTTGCGGAACAGACGAATGGAGATATCTTTTCTAGAAGGAGACGGAAATTACGACAGTGTGTTGTAGGTACCTTATTTACTGATAGAGAGAAACTCTGTCCAAAAGGGCTTGATATCGTCTCCATGCTTCTGAGTCGGCTATTTCCAATGAGCACAGATCACACTGTAAAGAATAAATACGAGGAGCACTATCTGATATCAAAGAAAGATCTCATGAACTCGAATCAAGCTCGTGCGTTAGTGGTCCTTTGTTCCTCCAGTCAGTTGAGTAGATTACTCCTCGCATTGAATTTACAATCTATCCTCGCAAGTTTCGATGTATGTTCAGAACGGAAATTGAAAGTGAATGTGGTGGAACTTCTAGTTACCTAGACAGGAATGATGCAACTTGAGTCAGAACCAGACCACTACACACGAAGAAAAAAAACAATTAGGAAAAGCTTGTTGAAAATGTTACCAATCACAACTTGTTCAGTGATATTACATCAGATGTCGATATTGTCTCAATAAATAAAGCAATGATACAGGAAGCAATCTTAGTTTTACATCTCAGAAGTGCACTAAACCTAAGCCTAATTTTGAAGATTTGGATATTTGCCTAAACATGAAGGCACTTAGTATTAATTTTGCATCAGATAAGTCTTGGACAAGTGAAAATGCAGCTGCCACAACGTTGTCCTTGCTGCTAATCACAATTTACATAATGTGATCCCCCAAGTCTTTTGGCATATTACTCTTTGGATCCAAGTAATCTATGATTGGTTAATTCGTCATTGCTTCATATTCAGGACGATAGCATCCTTTCAACAGATCCCGACGTGCCGCAATCGCAAGATTCTTCCACATTGTCTGCTGAATAATAAAAACCCTTGATTACCATATTATAAAACACGTTCATACATTACTTTACATTGTGTGCACAACTAGAAAAAGTTAGAAACAACAAGAGGTTATTAAGACATAAGCAGAACAACTCTTAATGAGAAGAAATCAAGACTTCAACTCATCATCATCACTCTTTTAAAGACTCACCATGAATGCAACATTAACAACATATCTGAACAGAGAATGCACTCACGGTGGTACCATTTCAAAGAACGACTACCCCGCCATCAACCTTCGGTGCAGTAACAGATATCGCAATAGCAGTGGTCCAATCACCGTAAGATAAGGGAATCAGAACACAAGTCAATGTTCGGCGCAGTCTTCCTACCCTGTCAAATACAAGCAGTCAGTTTCTCAGGATATAGAAAATAAGACAGTAATGTATTGAAAATCAGGTCAACAAGGTTACCTTCATCGTTTCAGCCCTCGTCTAGAAGCAAACATCCTTGGTACTTGCCAATAGCTTCGACTTCCACCGACACGTTTTAAGAATCTGCGCAACCTACACCCATATTGAGTGATCAAAACATCAGTCAAATTTATATCAACATATAACAACCTTCATGATGAATTGAAGAAGAAAACCAAACGCAACCTGTCAGGACTAGCAGCAGTAATCCACCCTTTCATACATTCGTTATGGAAATTTGCTGAGAAGAAGCGTCTTGAAAAAGTTAAAGAGAGAGTTACTGCACTCAAGTTCAAAGCCTTACATCACTTGTGCGCTTATTGAAATGTCGGCCAAAATCTCATAAGAAAAATAAACTAAGTGTACGGACTACCTGTAGTAGCAATCTGAAAAATCAATCTTCTATTCGTTCCCGGTTTCCTTTCCCTGCCGGAAATCATCTAAGCTTGGTTCCAACATCAGATATTATAAATTTTACAAGCAAACCTCTTTCAGAATCCCGAGCGCCGATTCAGAGGAACACCCTGAAGATGCCAGCATTAAAGAGACATGATCAATCCTTGGCCATCTTTACTGAAATTTGAAAGAACAGACAATAAAGAAGTTTATTATGTTGTGGAAAGGAACTAAGGACAATTATCACAATCCAGCAAAATCCAAAACAAAAAGAGGATAGTCACCTATCAGAAACAGAACACGATCAAGACAAGGATTTTTTTTGAGTAAATGCCCAAAACCACAAACATCAATGCAGTATAGCATATCTCAGACAAGATTAAGGACAATAAATTTTCTTCCAAAACAAGCTCAGAACATGTTTGGTAAGGAAAAGGAATCACATTCAATACATTAACAACCTTGTTTCATTTTCAAGATCTATAAAAGCAGATGAAAACACCAGAACAAGGGGAGACGAAAAAAAACTCTACACACAGCCATTCTAAAAAAAGGAGTAATCACAAACTCACAGAAAAAACCCCACTCAAATCCATTTGCAAATGAAAACATCAAACACATACAACATCTAAAACAAAACTCAGAAATCCCGAGTCAAACCCTAAAGTTTGTAGAGAGGAAATAAAACACTTACCTTTCACAGTTTCTTCTCCCTTTGAGCTTCGCCGTGAGTCCCCCTTTCGTTCACGCCCTTCATCGCAAATCCATATCCGTTGCGAGTAGCCTCAACCGCCATCGTCAGTTTCACAAGCCATCATCGAACATACTCGCCGAAACCGCAAAGCTACCACCATCATCATCGAGCCGTCGTCGATTTCTGGGTAAATTTCTTGTTTGGATTTGCTTGATTGTGTTATGTTTGTTGTTTTTACAGGTTTATCATTGAGGGAAAACAAAGGAGAAGAGCGGGTCGAAGCAAAAGACGAATTCGAAGAGAAAGAAACGGAAGACGAAGGAGAAACCAAATAGAGCAAATCTGGGGAAGGGAGGGACGAATCGAGAGAGGCGAACGTTGTCTGATTTAGGGATTTGGGGAGCAAATTAGGGATTGGGGTTTCTGCGTTTTTTTCAACTTTGATTGTAATATAATCACATGTGCACACACACACCGTACTAACCGTGCACCCGCGTACCGTCACCGTTTATCGCTCATCATACGACCCTCACACGCGTGTCCACCGTAACACATTGCACCCACACGCACGTGATCCAGCGAACCCCCCTAATTAACCTTTTATCTGCCTACTTAATTAACCCAACCATTTCTACTTCACATTAATTTAAGTAATTAACTAGTAATTAATCGTCTATTCAATCAACTCTTTTAATTTAAAATACTAATGAACCTTTTATAATTTAACTTTTTCTAAATAACTGAGTTATTCATTTAATCCACCCTTTTTTTAATTAATTTACTCAATAAATATAATTTACCCATTAATTTATTTCTCTTAAGAACCTTTAATATAAATCTCGTTCATTATTCTTAATTAAGAACCTTTTTTACTAAATTAATTGGTATTAACAAGACTACTCAAAAAACCATGTATTAATAAGAAACTCTTTCATGATAACTTGATTTTATTTAATTGTTTACGAAAATATTTTTTTGAAATAAATTTGAATTTAAAATAATAACAACCTTTATAACTATAACTAAAATCTCCATTTTAATAAAAACCTATTAAAATCAATTCACATCTGAAACTTTTTTTGATAATTAAATTAAATTAACTTCTTTTAAAATCAATTTCATCAAGCTAAACTCTTTTATTAAATTATTAAATCCAACTTTTTTTTCAACCTCTTGTTTAAAACCAATTCAACAATTCCCTTTTATAAATCCGAATTAAAATCAATACGTCTAAAAAACAAATCAACTTTTTTTTTCCAACTAAAATCAATCCCTCGTTTAAGAGTAATCCAATTAAAATCAACCAACAGCGTAAATTCAATCGACTGTGCACATTCACAATTCACGACACTTGCACTTACACTCTAGCGCTTTCATGCGTGTGTATGGATCTACTTTTTTGCAATTTATTTAACATTATCGTATTTACATTTCTGCATCGTATTCCGTCCAAAGGAAAAACCTACACATGAGTCAACACTTGTGTGTAGTGCACATCATTTGCATCATAATCCCTTTGATCCTTGATTCCATTCAAGTTGATCGCTTAAGTTTAGGACCTACCCCATAGGAAGGGCCTTGGCTTTAACTTTTACAACATAGAAACAAACAATCAACACAATACAACTTTTACAAACATAATAGAGAAGGATGTTAATCATCTTAAGCGAGATATAATCTCCACCCCCACAACAATACAATCAAACATTTAGGAACTTTTCCTTAAGAGCGATAAAGGCATACTCGTCAAGTAAACCAGTACTTAAGCCCTTTTCTTAAGACGATGCAAAGACTATTTTCCTACAACCTGTGGCGGTTATATCTCCCTTAAAATGAAGACTCATCTCTTCTTCTAAACCCAATCAAAACAACTACCCTAAACCCGTAGGAACTTTGACCACAGTCAAATAACTCCTCAAACCCTTTAGGGGAACTACAAGTACTCTGATTCCACTCCCGTAAGGATATGTAGGCATAAGATGCGACATCTTATCGAGTATACTTAGATATATACCACTAGGGTCTTTTATACATTAAGCAGATAAACACTTAGCAATAAACAATATAAAACAAGAGGTTCCTGTAGAGTACTACAGAAACTTAGGATGCAAGTACCTTCCCTAAGTTTAACCAACCCCCGAACCTATAACTCTCTAAACCTTGCATTTGCATTGCATTGTGGGAATTTCGATCTTTATCCCTTCCTTTGGACAAATCAAAGTTCGGTTGCAAAAATGAATTAAAGATTCAAACTAATCAATAGTTTGGTATCCAAATTTCACCGCGACAGAAATGGCGACTTCACTGGGGACTCTCAGTGGGTTTCCCTAACTTGTTTTTATGTTTGCTCATATTTGCCTAATTTTTTACTTGTATAATTGTTTAATTGTTTCTTTTTGGGATGATCCTTGAGTGGTGAGACAAAGTCCTACACCCGGACTTGAGAGAAATTAAGATAGGATGGTGATATATTCGATGAGGCTTATAGGGAGTGAGTCCCGACTAAGTTGATTCGAAAATCCCACTTAGTTGAGACCCTTTTGAAAATAGTTCGGTTGAACAAATTTAGTCGTGAAAACTTTTACTATTCTTAATTGGAGTCCATGATACTAAGGACCGTAGTTACCTTTAACCCCCACTTTGGCCTTTATTAGGGCGTAGTGCGAGGCTATAAGGGAGTAAGTCCCGAAATAGTGTTACGCGAAGCTACACTCAAAAGAAGTTCTCTTGAGAATATTATTAATCCTCGAGTTAGTTGAGAAATTGATAATATCCGATAGATGGGCTAATGACTTTGGGACCTTTTTTTAGAACCCAGTTCTGCAGGTACCATCCACCTTTAGTCCTTATCCTTTGGGAATGGGTATACCCTTGGCTCCATGCTCGTTGCAAACCTAGGACCTTTGTTTGTTTATTTTTGTGTGCCCTTATGTGCTTACTTGTGTTTGTTGCATTCATATAGCATCATACTACATTGGACTTCATGGGATTTACTCTTTATTTATGAATATTGTAGGACATTATGGATAGACGAAATACTCTAAAATATACTTTTAAGAGTCCCAAATTGGATGACCTAAGGGAGTTGGGAGCTTTGATTGAAGACCAAGGGAAGGTCAAGAGTAAATATGGGAAGTTACTATCTTTGTTGAGACGTAAAGCAAATGAAGACCTACTTTCCGCTCTGTTACAGTTCTATGATCCGATGTATCACTGCTTTACTTTTCCAGATTATCAGTTGTTGCCAACTTTGGAAGAGTACTCTTTCTTGGTAGGGTTACCCATTCTAGAAGAATCCCCTTTTCCTTTCTTAGAAAAGGATCCCGAAGAAAGAGACATCGCTAAGACTCTTTATCTCAAGGTATCCGATGTTAAGGACAACTTGGTCATTAAAAATGGGACTTTCGGTTTGAGTACAGATTTCTTATTTGAAAAAGCTTCATTTTATACTGATTTTACGAACAAGGCTCCATTCGAGGCAATCTTCACCTTACTTGTCTATGGGGTATTTCTATTTCCAAGTTTTGAGGGGTTTGTGGACCTTAACGCAATTAAGATCTTCATGAAGAACAATCCAGTGCCGACTCTATTAGGTAACACCTACCACTCTATACATCTCCGAAACCTTCGTGGTGGAGGAATGATCACGTGTTGTGTGCCTTTACTATATAAATGGTTCCTTACTCACTTGCCCAAATATGTTTCCTTTTGGCACCTCAATGATAAGCGTTGGTCAGAAAAGATTATGGCTTTGACTCATGCTGACATCGATTGGTATAGCCGCGAGTATGATGGAATTTTGATTGTTGATGGATGTAGAGATTTTGCTAATGTACCATTACTCAGCTTCGGTGGAGGGGTCAGTTACAATCCGATTTTAGCCCGCCGACAGTTGGGATATCCATTGAAGGAACCACCTAAGAGCATACAAGTTGAGAGTGTCTTCTTCGAGGATAATCGAGAACTCCGAGAGAAAATCGTGGAAGCTTGGAAACATTTGCATAAGAAAGATAGGAATAGTTTGGGAAGGCCCAACTGTGTGTCTATGGAACCATATCTCCAGTGGGTAAGGAATAGGGCGATCAAGCTGAAGATGCCTTACTCTCGCCAAGACCCTATACCTCCAAGGAGGGAGCCCACTTATGTTTTCATGTCTGAAACTGAGAAGTCAGAGGTTGCTATGAAGAAATTGCGAAAAGAGGTAGAGTCATGGAAGAACAAGTACCAAGTGGCTGTTGCAGAGATTGACCAACTCCAGAAAGAGAAAGAGGAACTCCAGAAGCAGCTACAGTTAAAGGATGAAGAGTTACTCCCCTGCAAGAAGAGGAAGGTCATGGAGGATTTATTTTTCTCCGACCCGCAATGCACTATTGGGAAATTGATTGTGGACAACCTTATCCGTGAGAAGACGCAGTTAGAAGAGCAGCTCAAGCAGCAAAATTTGAAACTTCCTTAGTGCCTTTACTAGCTTTTATTTAGATTTTATTTGGGACTTTTAAAAGCAATTACTTGTATTCTTTTTTGAAATTAATAAAAAACGTTTTCTTTTACTACAATGTTTATAAATAGTTAGGATCCCATGAAGTCCTACTCATATTGCATTACATTCTTCCTTTATTCATTTCAAGAAACTCAATTTTATTTCTCAGGTATTGTAATCATGGAATTTAAAAGAGTACTCTGTTTCGTAATGCTTTGATCATCAAAATAAAATAAGTTTTTCCTCTCCAACGTTACAATACCGGAATAATTTGACTTTCTTGAAGTTCCATACTCATTTGCATTTTGCATAAGCATAACATCGTTTGCATTCCAGGGTCTCACTCTTGCTTCATCTCCGCAGAACAAGCTGAATCACCGATACAACACTCGAGCTAGCCAACGCCAGAAGATGGATCAACTAGAGAAAGAAAACAGAGTGCTCCGTGATGAGGTTGCAAGTATGAAGGAAAGTTTGGAGAAGTTGAATGGCCTAGTGGAAGCTTTGTCTAGTCAAATCTCGATCAACAATCAAGAAGTCCCAAGGACTGTCGTATCCGAAGTGACGCCAACACCGATCCCAGTGGTGTCTTCTGTTGCTGAAGTGTCTTACACTATGCCTCAAGGTTTCCCGTGGGGATTGTATCCTAATTTCTTCTCGACCGGTTACCGTCCGTCTGTGTCTGAGATCCCCGTTGTGACCACTGTTCAAGTTGCTCCTGTGGTTTCTGCTGTGATGACTACCGCGTCTCCGCACGTGAACGATGTCCCGTATATTCTGGATGAACCAATTTTAAATGGGTCGCCAACCGAAACTGTGGGTTTAGAAGAGAAGATATATGGGTTTCAAGACCAATTTTCTGAAATACAAAAGGAGTTGAAAGCCCTTCGTGGAAAGGACTTATTTGGTAAGAGTGCTTCTGAGTTGTGCTTGGTTCCAAACATTAAGGTCCCACCGAAGTTCAAAGTCCCTGATTTTGAAAAGTACAAGGGGAATACTTGCCCTCAGAGTCATCTCATTATGTATGCCAGGAAGATGTCTTCCCAAACAAATAATGATCAATTACTCATTCACTACTTTCAAGACAGTTTGACAGGCGCCACACTCAAGTGGTACATGGGTTTGGATAGTAGGAAGATTCGAACTTTCAATGATCTGGGAGGAGCCTTTGTCAAGCAGTATAAGTACAATGTGGACATGGCGCCCGACCGAGATCAGTTGAGAGCAATGGCACAGAAAGATAAGGAGAATTTCAAAGAATACGCTCAGCGTTGGCGCGAGCTATCCGCGCAGGTCACGCCACCACTAGAAGAAAAAGAGATGACCAAGATTTTTTTGAAGACCCTTGGTCCTTTCTTTTACAAAAAGATGGTAGCCAGTGAACCCAGCGACTTTAATGAAATGGTCAATATGGGAATGCATTTAGAAGAAGGTGTTCACGAAGGAAGATTGACCAAAGAAGAAAGCACTCCTAAAAGGTACGGGAGCAGTTTTGTGAAGAAAAAATAGCAAAGTGTAAATGCTATTCAAAAGGGACAATTCAGAAAGAGGTACATGCCCCCACACCAAGTTGCGGCGGTATCGCCTGTGTTTAATGCTCCGGCTTATCAGCTACAGTCTCCACTACCCTATCAGCAACCTCAGTCTCCCGTTGCTCAACAACCCCAACTTCAGCAAAGTCCACAGTACCCTCAGCAGAATCGGCCATCCAGCAATCAAGGTCGTGTATACAGAAAAATAAATTTTGATCTGATCCCAATGACATATGCTGATTTATTCCCCGCTTTGATTAAAAAGGGTCACATTCAGACGAGAGCTCCACCTCCGGCTCCCACGAATCCTCCCCCTTCTTATAGAGCTGACAAGTTTTGTCCTTACCATCAGGGTGCCCCAGGACATGATATTGAGAGTTATTTTGGTTTGAAGATGGATGTCCAAAGGCTCATTAAAAATGGAATCTTGTCTTTCAGGGATTCCGACCCTAATGTACAGAAGAATCCCTTACCACTGCATGGGTCGCCCTCTGTCAATATGATCGAAGACTGTGTGGGAAGTGATAATCAAGAGGTTTCAAATGAAGAGGCTGAAGAAGTTTGTGTCATAGTACCCCACTTTAAGGAAGTGGAGCGTATAGAGATTGTTTACAATAGCAAGAAACCAGTTGTTACTCCTTTAGTGATCAATGTGCCTGGACCTGTCCCTTATACCTCTAGTAAGGCCATCCCTTACAGATACAATGCTACTATGTTGGAGGATGGGAAAGAAGTACCTTTGCCCACTGTACCCTCAGTAGTTAATATTGCAGATGTCAGTAGAGTGACAAGAAGCGGTCGAGTCTATCCGACTGTGCCACCAAAAGAAAAAAGAATTTTTGTTCGAACCATCAAGCTCAAGAGACCCAATTGTGGGGCAATCTGGTGGGTCTAATTTATCCAACTCCGATGAATGTTTGAAAGTAATCAAAAGAAGCGAGTATGAGGTTGCAGATCAGCTTCTGCAAACCCCGTCGAAGATTTCTGTGCTACAATTACTGATGAGTTCTGAGGCTCATAGAGAAGCACTTCAGAAGATTTTGGAACAAGCCTATGTCGAGCAGGATTTGACTATGGAGCAATTTGATAACATCATTGGCAGTATTACTTCAAGTGATAATCTGGGTTTTAATGAAGACGATCTCCCAGAAGAAGGAAGGAAACATAACATGGCTCTACATATTTCTGTGAACTGTGGAAACGACTCTCTGTCCAGTGCGCTGGTTGATACTGGGTCATCTCTAAATGTAATGCCTAGAACTACTATATCTAAGCTGTCATACCAAGGACCGCCGATGAGACCAAGTCGCATTATTGTCAAAGCTTTCGATGGGTCAAGGAAAACGGTAATTGGTGAGGTAGATTTTCCCATGACTATCGGATTACAGACTTTCATGATCCCGTTTCAGGTCATGGACATTCGTGCCGCCTATAGCTGTTTGCTAGGGAGGCCATGGATACATGAAGCTGGAGCAGTTACTTCTACCCTGCATCAGAAGTTGAAATATGTTTTTGAGGGGAAAATAGTTACAGTTTGCGGAGAAAGAGCTTTGGTGGTAAGTCACTTGTCATCATTCTCATATGTCGAGGCTGAGGAAGAAATTGGCACGCAATTCTAAGCCTTGTCCATTGTGGGTGAGGGTGCTCAGAGATCTCAGGCATCCATGTCATCATTTAAAGACGCACAGCGAGTAGTGAATAGTGGTCACCAAACAATGTGGGGAAAGGTGTTGTCTTTGCCAGAGAACAAAAACAAGGAGGGTCTCGGTTTCACCAGCAGTTCTGCTCAACAAGGCACCAAGAATCAAGGGTTTCCGCTGATCAGTGAAGTGTTCCGTAGTGGAGGGGTCGTCCATCATCCTCAAATTAATGTTGTGTCAGAGGACGAACTTGAGGGCTACATATCAAACGGTTCTACAAGGTCCTCCATTCCTTACGAAGACTATGAGCCCTATATGGAAGATCCAGGTTACATGTCGGATGGATTTGACTATACCTTTGGAGTTTATGCCATCACCGAGGAGGATCTAGATGAGGACATCCCAGACTTTGTGACCCCAGGCGTTGTAGTCAAGAATTGGAGTGCGGTTGAAGCCCTTATTGCCATTCATATATCTAAGTAAAGCATTTGTTTTAAAATTTTTCGCTCTGCCCAAGGCGAGATTGCATTTGTTAGGGCTTATTTTCAATAATTCCTTTTGCTCTGCCCAAGGCAAAGGTGACTTTGTTGGGCGTGTCTTTTTGGTTTTTGCTATCATCAATAAACTAATTTCATTTACATGTGTGTTTTATATTTATTCACGATGTTGGAAAATAATAAGTAGCATCTCGCGTACACACACTTTCCACTTTACAAAACAAAAACTTATTAAAATCACATCACTTGCGCAGATTGCCACATAAATTACAACCTGGGAATAATGATCCACTACCTTCTCCGAATTTTGAGTTTCCTGTGTACGAAGCTGAGGACGAAGAGGATGATATCCCAGAAGAAATTTCCAGACTTCTTGAGAAAGAGGAGAAAGCTATCCAACCTCATCAAGAGCCGGTGGAAATAATCAACTTGGGATCAGAAGAAATCCGTAGAGAAGTGAAAATTAGAGCTCTGCTCAAACCTGATGTGAAGAAACAACTAATTGATCTGCTTGGAGAGTTTGTTGATGTGTTTGCTTGGTCATATCAGGATATGCCTGGATTGGACACGGCTATAGTTGAACACCGTCTGCCTTTGAAGCCAGAATGCCCGCCAGTAAAGCAAAAACTCAGAAGGACTCGACCTGACATGGCTCTAAAGATTAAGGAAGAGGTACAGAAATAGATTGATGCAGGTTTCCTTGTTACTACCGAGTACCCACTATGGCTGGCTAACATTGTACCCGTTCCGAAGAAGGATGGTAAGGTTCACATGTGTGTAGACTACAGGGATTTGAATAAAGCCAGTCCGAAAGATGATTTTCCATTACCTCACATTGACATTTTGGTAGACAGTACTGCAAGATATGAGGTTTTCTCCTTCATGGATGGTTTTTCAGGTTACAACCGGATTAGAATGGCCCCCGAGGACAGGGAGAAGACGTCATTCATAACACCCTGGGGCACCTTTTGTTACAAAGTTATGCCATTTGGATTAAAGAATGCAGGGGCAACATATCAGAGAGCTATGACTACTTTGTTCCATGATATGATGCACAAAGAGATCAAGGTGTATGTGGACGATATGATAGCTAAGTCGAAGACCGAAGACGATCATGTTAAACACCTGGCTAAGCTGTTTGGTCGTTTAAGGGAATACAAGCTTCGTCTGAACCCCAACAAGTGCACATTTGGAGTACGATCAGGGAAACTTTTGGGTTTTATTGTTAGCCAAAGAGGGATTGAAGTGGGCCCTGACAAAGTGAAAGCTATCCGGGAAATGCCAGCTCCCGCCACTGAGAAACAAGTCAGAGGATTCTTAGGATGTTTGAACTACATCTCCAGGTTTATATCCAACATGACTGCTACATGTAAACCTATTTTCAAGCTCCTGAGGAAAGAACAAGGGTACGTTTGGACTGAAGATTGTCAAAAGGCTTTTGATAGCATCAAAGAGTATTTGCTCGAACCGCCTATCCTGATGCCGCCAGTTGAAGGACGACCTTTGATTATGTATTTGACTATTTTAGAAGATTCAATGGGTTGTGTACTCGGTCAGCGAGATGAAACAGGAAAGCAAGATCATGTCACTTATTACCTGAGCAAGAAATTTACTGATTGTGAAACAAGGTACACTATGTTAGAGAAGACTTGTTGCGCTCTAGCGTGGGCCGCTAGGCGTTTGCGCCAGTATATGTTGAATCACACTACTTGGTTGGTTTCAAAGATGGATCCTATCAAGTATATTTTTGAGAAGCCCGCTTTGACTGGGAGAATTTCTAGATGGCAGATGTTATTGTCCGAATATGATATCGAGTACCATACTCAGAAAGCTGTTAGAGGAAGTGTTTTGGCTGATCATCTGGCTCACCTGCCCATTTTGGATCATCAACCCTCAAACGATGAATTTCCTGATGAAGATGTTATATTTTTAAAGATGAAAGATTGTGAAGAACCCGTACATGGTGAAGGGCCAGAGCCAGGTTCTCAGTGGGGTTTAATCTTTGATGGAGCTGTCAACGCTCATGGAAAAGGGATAGGTGTTGTTATTGTAACTCCTCAAGGGACCCACTTCCCATTCATATCAAGATTAACATTCCAGTGTACTAATAATGAAGCTGAGCACGAGGCATGTATTATGGGTCTCGAAGAAGCAATCGATTTGAGAATTAAGAATTTAGATGTGTTTGGTGATTCTGCAGTGGTAATCAACCAAATTACTGGAGAATGGATAACTTGACATGATAATTTGGTCCCATATAGGGATTATGCTAGGAGGCTGTTACCGTTCTTTGATAGAGTTGAGTTTCATCATATCCCTCGTGATGAGAACAGAATGGCAGACGCGTTAGCAACTTTGGCCTCGATGATCGTGGTAAACTTTTGGAATGAGTGTCCTCGGATTGAAGTAAAACGTCTTGATAGACCTGCCTACATCTTTGCTGTCGAAGAAGTTGAAGATGGAAAACCCTGGTACTATGACATCGAAGTTTTTCTCAGAACTCAAGAATACCCTTTAGGGGCTTCCAACAAAGATAAGAAAACTTTGAGAAGGTTGGCTGGAAATTTTCTTCTGAGTAACAATGTGTTGTACAAGCGGAATTTTGACATGGTCTTGTTGAGATGTGTTGACAAACAAGAAGCGGATATGTTGATGATGGAGAATCACGAAGGATCTTTTGGCACGCATGCCAACGGACATGCTATGGCTAAGAAGCTTTTAAGGGCTGGTTATTATTGGATCACAATGGAATCAGATTGTTACAAGTTTGCTAGAAAGTGTCACAAATGCCAGATTTACGCAGATAAGATTCACGTACCTCCAAATTTGTTGAATGTTATCTCATCACCGTGGCCGTTCTACATGTGGGGAATTGATATGATTGGAATGATAGAGCCGAAAGCGTCTAATGGACACCGATTCATCTTAGTAGCCATTGATTATTTTACCAAGTGGGTCGAGGCGGCTTCCTATGCTAATGTAACTCGACATGTGGTTGTTAAATTTATCAAAAATCAGCTCATTTGCCGATATGGTGTGCCAAGCAGAATCATTACAGACAACGGTTCCAATTTGAATAACAAGATGATGAAAGAGTTGTGCGAAGAATTCAAGATTGAGCATCATAACTCTTCCCCTTACAGACCAAAGATGAACGGGGCTGTTGAAGCCGCCAACAAAAATATCAAGAAGATCATTCAGAAGATGGTCGTTACTTACAAAGATTGGCACGAAATGCTCCTATTTGCCTTACATGGATACCGTATGATGGTACGCACATCGACTGGGGCAACTCCATTTTCACTTGTCTACGGTATGGAAGCAGTACTCCCAGTAGAAGTTGAGATTTCTTCTATCAGAATTTTGGTAGAGGCAAAATTATCAGAAGCAGAGTGGTGTCAGAATAGATATGATCAGTTGAACTTAATCGAAGAAAAGAGGATGGCCGCGCTATGCCATGGGCAGTTGTATCAGCAGAAGATGAAGAAAGCATTTGACAAGAAGGTTCGACCCCGGGTATTCAAGGAAGGTGACCTTGTGCTCAAGAAGATCCAATCTTTCCTCACTGACATCAGAGGAAAATGGGCCCCGAATTATGATGGACCATACGTAGTAAAAAGGGTTTTGACAGGAGGCGCTTTGATGTTAGCAACAATGGATGGAGAAGAGATCACTCGCCCCGTGAATACGGACGCTGTCAAGAAGTACTTTGTTTAGGAGAAGCAGGACATTATTCCCTTTATGTAATCGCTATTATTTTCCAACACTGTAACATCGGGTCACGCTTTTCCGCTGACCACCGTTCAATAAAAAGTTTTTCATTTATCATAAATCTGTGTTCTTGATAGCAAAATCCGAATTGATTTAAACCTTTTCAAAATTTGTTCTACTTGATATATGAATAACAAAAGGATGACTGGGGAAGTTTATTTCGTCCGAGGAAAAACAACAATGTTATGTGCTTCTCCAGGGCAAGAGGATTTATCTTATCCATACACGAAGGTTGCCTCTGTTCGAAGACTTTCTTCGCAGGCGATAAGGGATTTATGGAGATTTTGCTTGAGTACCCTTTCGTTTGAGGCGTTTATTTCGTTTCTCCCAACTCGTCGGCATACGCATAGCATATAAGTAGACAGCATGGCATGTGCATTGTTCGCATTCTTTATATTTGTTTCGTTCTATCGCTATTGGCTATAGTTATCCCTAGGTGTTGGGGTGCGTCTTATCCCTCCACATAGATTCGTCTACCCTAGGAAGAAAGAGCACAATGTTTCATTTTCCCCATGAAGTTCAACCCTCATGGAAGACGGTTATTTTAGTACAATTCCATTTGAGTTCATACCTCATTGGACAAGTCTTACTTGACAGTTTCTTTTCGGCTACTTCCCGAATCGAACTTCGGTCTTCGGCAATCACATCATGGACATCTCCAACCTTTAAGAATAGATTAAGTGTGCATTTATTTTGCACCCTATTCCCCAGGAAGAATACTCATGAAGACAATGGCATCACATGATTTTCTTGAACATCTACGTTTGGACTAAATAATCTCTTTATTTGAGCAACTCGTTTTGATCAAGATCCTATTTAAAACGACAAACGACAGTTTTCACAAGACAGATCACTCACCCTCAGTGGGCCCTTCGACATCATCAAATCATCAAAGGGCATCGCCTCACAAATTCATCAAAGAAGCTTATCGAAGACATTACAAGACATCTCTCTTTATTTGAGAGCTTACAGAATATTCTACAATTACAAAGTGACATCTCCCCAGAGAAGTCGAGGAAGTTTACCATATTAGTCTCTCTTTGAGAAGACATACATTACAATTCAACCGGCTCGCATCTTTCCCAAAGATCCCCAGTGAAACTTTACAACTACGTCTACAATTTACAATTACAAATTACACCTACAACAACAGAGTACGTTACTGATTACATCAACAACATTTACCGCCTACAGGGTTCTACAACGAACTACATCTACAGGGTTCTACAACGAACTACATTTACAATCTACAACGACATTCACAATCTACAAAATTTACATCCCCCAGTGAAGATGCTCTCACGAGTTTTCATCATGTCGGGAAGAGACTGAGACCAGCTCATAGCATCTAGACTATGACACTCGGGGAGGTTCTACGTCAGAGACTGAGACTGGCTCATAGCATCCAGACTATGACGCTTGGGGAAGTTCTACATAGAGACTGAGACCAGCTCATGGTTCCCATACCATGATGTTCGGGGAAGTTCTACAACCACAACAGCATTTACAACGACATTTACATCTACAAACTACAGTGATTCTACCATCTACAGAATTTTGACATTTTCAAGCAGAGACTGAGACCAGCTTGTGGTACCCTTATCATGACGCTCGAGGAAGTTATACATTTTACTATTTCAAGTTGAGTTCCAAAAAGATATACAAAAGCAAAAAATATACAAATAAAGTTGAACCATTGACTCAATTCATTTGGATTACTACCAACCACTACATTATGGTAATAAGTTTCTCACCTGTTGTTTAAATCGCCATATCCTTGGTGTATGTGTTACTCTTATACTAGGGAGGTTCCCCATTGGTGGTTGTTTTCCTGTTCCCGTGGAATCCCGCCTCATTGGGTCTGTTGCTCTTTTGTCTAAAAAGTCGTGTCTAGTTTTCCCCTGTGACCTTTTCCTCACAGGACCGCGGCCTTGCATTCTCATATCATTGCATATCATCTGCATTCGGTGGTATCTTAGAGCCAAAAATTCGTGCAATGTTTGTATTTAAGTCCCTCCTATCTCGTCGAGACGAAGAATTCAATCTCCGTATCTCCGGATAGGAGAAACTTAAATAGGGGCATCTGTCACACCCAAATTTTTGACCATAAGATTACACCCCTGTCCCCCCTTTTTTTTTGCGTTTTTTTGCCCGTTTTTAGTTTACTTATATGCATGTTTACCGTGGCTAACCAGCTCGTGAAGGCGCAATAAGAGGGTGGGTCCAGGGAGAGCTTCACTTGTTTTTGTTCATCGAATCTTGATTCCAAAATGCAGGAACCGGGTTTAAAAAAAATAAGGGGAAGCTCGCAAGTAGGACTGAGATCGAGATAATTCATTTGGTTTCAAAGATCTAAAGAATATAGGATGATATGTTGAGAGTTTGATTTTATGTCACCGAAAGGAATTCATCGTATGCAAGCTCACGAATAAACTCATACTATTAAAGTTGTCGCATATCTTAAAGTAAAGATGCAGGTTACACAAATTAGAAAATCACAAAAACCAAATTCATGGTGGACTTTTTGACTATTGCAATGATAAACTTAGTGGATATAACCACTTGATTTCACCTTTGGCATGAAGGAGGGACTCTTTGATTACTAATTGGGCAAATTGATCTGCAATTGGATACTTTTGTGCGGTTGTTATAGGCCTTTTTCAAATCTCATTTTCATTTGAATACTTGAAGATGTTACATGATGACAACAGCCGGTTTACATCAGTTTAAGACACCAAAACTACTTACATAAGTTTGTACATAATTATGGGAAAACCATACAGACGTAAACCATTGCATTCATGGTCCCGTTATGCTACTAAAACACTAAGAGGACGGGAATTGGAACTATTCTCATCAGTAACACACCCAGTGCTCGGTTGATTATCGTAAGCATCCGTTTTACAACAAGGAAACCCTGCTGTTACACCAGACTACGTAAGGGATCCCCCGCATATAGAATCAAAACCGAGACCATATTAGCCCCTTCTTCCACGCCGTAAACGCAAGATTACTCTTGTGTAACTCCATAGAAGATCAGTCGTATTGAGTTGTTTCCGAAATAAATGGCAGAACCACCTCTAGCCTCCGTTTCCAAGACTCCAAGCATATGAGCGTGAGCTTGAGAAAATATCAGTCCACTTCTCAAGGGCCAAATCTGCAAAATGAAAGGAAGTTGCAACAATGTTAGAGAGCTTTCATTTATGAAGAGCAGACCAGTATGAAAGGAGAAGATGTCATACTTGCCACAAAAGGAAAACTCCCCTGTAACTGCAAACCAAGTAGAAAGGGGGCAACCCATTCAGATTGTTGCAACGGTAACCGCTCAGCCAACCTCCGCATCAAAGCTAGCATGCGCCCTATCATTCTTCCTTGATTCGGCGGCACGCAACGTGCTGGATACCCTTTTTACCAACAGAAGGAGTTTAGTTAACAGATTGCAAGAGTAGGAAATAAGTGAATGGAATAAGCTACATACCTTAGACTTTGAACTATGTTTCTTCCCGCGGCATCTTCAAGGCCGGTCGAGGGCTAGACGTTTCGTATTACTCCTCAAGAACTTAGAACGATTCCATAAAGTTCATTCGCAAAGTACCCGTTCATAAGCTTTTAAGTCAACTGGCTTCCAGATTTGAGCATCTAACTCATGGAGTGCTGATAACGAATGCAAAATCAAGGAGAGATAGATCACAGCCATGTCTAGCCTATATCTTGAATTTTAAGTGCCCCTGCTCTTTATATGTTTGAACTCCGAGCCATCAAAACTCAGGTTGAACTCAAGATTAGACTCCAATGCTAAGCTTCATCGAGGAGGTCATCAAATTTCTGGTGGGGAAACTTAGTTCATGGAGATTCCACCAATAAAGCACTTACATTGTTCAGAAAGATTAACAGAAGGAGTAAATCAAGATGACAACATCATTTTAGTGGAATCTAATTAAAGTTGGAAACCAAATCATAAAGGTTGTTCAGACCTATTCTTTCCCACTTCAGACAAGTTAATTGAAGATGACAATCATCAATGCATCTAAAGAGGGAAATGTAGCTTACGGAGAGTTTTCTTCGACTCTGTTTGCGCACATAGCATCAGATGCAACTCTGAAGCCGTTGGGGACATTTCGCTGAGTCACCACTAGCAGGTTGAAGATTGCGGTAAAGTGTTCACCCGTTCTTGTTCCACGGGACCGCACTCGGCCATTGTTCCTCCACATTAAACACCTGCAAAAAAAAGAAAACAACACAAGAATGAGTGAGGATCTTCACAACAACAAGTCACCGTTCTATTCCAGAAACGGAAGATCCATCAGTCGTCAACCAATCACGGGAACACGGTGAAACCTGTCAAGATTAGCAGCAATGTTCAAAGAAGGTTATACAAGGAAACTCGAACATAGAATCATTATTGGTACGAATAAAATACCATGTACCAGCACTGTTACGATGGTTGAAGGACGGATATCATTTGTCGTCAGCATCATGACTTCGCAGATGACCTGTACAAAACCCAGAGCAAGAAGAATAATAAGTTTAAAAAGTTATCGATGCTCGAAGCAAAACCAAACATAAATATTGCTGAAAATCTGCATGGTTCCTCTACTTCACCACCACTTCCTCCTGGGACACAAAGACTCCTGCCTTTTATTAAGGCTTTCTTTGTTTTGTGTGAAAGCTACAAGCAAATGAATCTATTATGCAGCCTGACCATGACAATACAACTGCTAGAGAGGTCAAGGAGTCTGCTGGTTGTTCAGTTTCAGTAAGTGAAAGATTTCGTGGAGACTCACGACGAAAGCTAGATAGTGTTGTTACATTTACAAGGTTTGCCGAGAAACATCGCCGACTTGCAAATGCTTTCGTTTGACAAAATCCTAGTCTGATTGGAGAAATCCCTGCCTATGATGCTCAAGAGATTCCAGAGTTAAGTCTGTCGCAACTTCACTGACAACATGAATCCCAAAATGACCCGAACCCTTCACCTTTTCCTGTGAGTATCAAAAGAAGAATTAGCAGGGTTCATCTTTCAATTCTCATCTCATAGGAAGATTAACGATAAAACAAGAAGACTAACTAGGATTTGCAATGTAAGTGACTTAGCAGATACGTAATCATCAGCAACTTTAACATCTTGGTATTTCCTCGAGGAGGTGTCGATAAAAACAAGCTTGTGGGAATCCAATTCTTCTAGTGCAGGACCTCTTCTCTATCGCAGCGATAGCCCAAGACCTCTGCCACCTGTACCTGCCAAGTCCGAAAATAATGATTAGAGAATATTCTGTGAAGATAGAATATCCTATTCAAATCGAATCCATTCCCAATTGAATCACAAATCAGGAGATTAACAAGTCATTACTACCATCATTTGGAAAAGGAAAGTTTCAATTTGATTTACCCTAAAACAGAAAGTCCAAATCAGATCCTCAAAACGTTTTGAATGAGATTTACAGCCATTAATTCTCAGAGTCTATATAAGGTGAAGAAGAGAAAGAATTCGACACAGAAAAAAAAACCCTAAAACTATCGAGAAAACCCGTCAATTCAAGAAACTCAATAGAAGAACTTATCTTCATCTCAGGCCGCCGCAGACTCAAACCCGCGAAGATCCATCTTCGTCGTATCCAGCACCACCGTTGCTAACCTTGGTAAAGCCTCACTTTTCATGATGAATCTTTGAATCTTTTGATCTTTTCACTGTGTTGCAGATGTAAAAGAAAATCGAAGCATGGAAGAAGATGACGAACGGAAGAGATCGAAGGAGATTAGAAAGGAGAGATAGCCGAGCGAACGTGACCCAGACTAGGGTTTCCGCCGTTTAACCCTCCGCCGTTTAAGCATTCCACCGTTTAGATTTCTGTGTTTTTTAATTTGTTTTGATATGTCTACAATTGTATGCGTGCACGACCACGGTAGTACCGTGGTCCTCCATCACTATCACCATACACTTATCATCACACGGATCACCTTGCATGCCCATATTAGATCCAATGCACCTCCACCATGGTATCCAACATTTTAATTAAATCACTAATTAATCTGTTAAATCCACCTAATCATCACCCTTTTTGTTTATCTAACTAATCAACACTAATTAACTTTTTTTCTTAAATCAACTTTTTATTAAAATAAACAAATAACTTTTAAAGGAACTAATCTTTCTAAGTAATTAGCATATTATTTAAGTACCCTTTTTTATATAATTAATTAATTTTAACAAATCAATTCATTCTACCATTTTAATTAGATAATCATGTGATAATTTATCCGTTTTCTTATTAAAAAAAAGTCCATCCTTTTATAGAATAAATAATATAAGCAACATTTTTTTAACTAACTTTTACCCCTTTTCTCTTTTAATAACTAGGAACCCAAAACTTTTTCTCAACTTTATATATTAATTTTTAAAATAAATCCAATTATTATCTTAAGAAGAACTTAAATAAATAAAATTTATCTAAAACTAATAAAATAAATCCAACCTTTCTTAAAATCAACCTCACCAAAAATATATTTTCTCATAAGCCTAATTCATATATCTCATTATTAATAATCAAATACAAACCCCTTTTTTTACTAAAATCAATTCACTTAGGTTAACCTCGCCTAAAAACAATCAACATCGTAATGTATTCAATCGTGCACACTCACTTCACGACACACTCACCTACACCTTAGCGCTTTCATGCGTGTGTATGGTTTATATTTCTGCAATTTACTTTCCGTAACTTTTAAATTACCGCATTTATCTTACTGCATTGCATTCCGTCCAAAGGAAGAATCTGCGCATGATCCCAACAATCGTGCGTATGCATCTACATTTGCATCACACTCCCCATGATCCTTGATCCCATTCAAGTCGATCTTTAGGATAGATCCTACCCCATAGGAAGGACTTTTATCCTTACAACATAGAAACAAAACAATCAACCTGAAATCAATATAAACACAATAGAGAATAGATGTTAATCATCTTAAGCGGGATATAACTTCTCATGCCCCACAACACAAATACAATCAATATCTTCTTTTTCGCTTAAGAGAGATAGAGGCGTACTTGTCGACCCTTCCAAGTACTTGAGCCCTTCTCTTAAGACGACACAAATACAATTTTCCTACAAACATGTGGTGGCTAAAGTCAAGTAATCTCTCTTAAAATGATGACTCACCTTTTCTCCTAAACCCAATCAACCAACTACCCTAAACCCGTAGGAACTTTGACCACAGTCAAAGAACTCCTCAAACCCTTTAGGGTGAACTACAAAATACTCTGATTCCACTCCCCATAAGGATATGTAGGCATAAGATGCAACATCTTATCGAGTATACTTAGAAATAAACCACTATGGTCTTTTATACCTTAAGCAGATAAACACTTAGCAATAAACAAACATACAACAAGAGGTTCCTGTAGAGTACTACAGAAACTAAGGATGCTAGTACCTTCCCTAAGTTTAACCAACCCCCGAACCTATAACTCTCTAAACCTTGCATTTGCATTGCATTGTGGTAATTTCGATCTTTATCCCTTCCTTTGGACAAATCAAAGTTCGGTTGCAAAAATGAATTAAAGATTCAAACTAATCAATAGTTTGGTATCCAAATTTCACAGCGACAGTCGCATATCATATAAACAGGTTCCATGTGTTTTGCCAACATAAAAAATGGGGAGTATGTGAGGGAAAAGCCTCATATACTATATATGCGTGTTTCGATGATGTCAAAACGCAACCGCATAGAAGAATTGATATTTGGCATTATCACCATAATGCATAAGTTTACATTATCTCTCATGTTTCATTTGCTTGCATAAAATGTCTTGAGTATTGCATTGAGTGTCGTCATACGAGTTAAACCTCATTGGTATGTTAAAAGTTGCATCTAGAAGATTCAAAAACATCAAATTTGGTATTTTTGCAAATTACAGGTCTTTGAGTCAACCACACCTCTGCTTTGGTCGACTCATAGAAGGTGTCGCTAACGTGCACTTTCCTCGGGATGGTGCATGTCGACCTACCGGTCGACGCATACTGATGGCATTTCCATATATCAGAAAACTCAGGCTATGCGTCGACCCATGCCCTGTTTAGGTCGACGCATGACTGCTTATTTTGCATAATCTGTTTTCACAATTTAGCTATAGTCGACCGCTGCCTTCTGCATAGTTCGACCGTTTGCTGTTTGCTGCATAATTTTTGGTCTGTCTATTATTTTTGAAAAGTGGTTTTATCAATTATTTTTGGTCTGGTATAAATAGTTAGTTGCTAATTTCATTTCATATCAATTGAATCGATTAGAAAACAAGAAAAGTGAAAGAGGTGCAAATTGAAGTTCTCATCATATTCATCTTCTACATTTCATACCACAACAATCACATACACTAATCTTTGTTGTGTATTATGGATTGTTTGAAGTGATAACGTCTGAAGCCGTTGATTGGGAATCCGGTTCGGGTTGAGATTTTGGCAGGTTTTTCTTGAATAAAACCTCTAGGGTTTTGTCCTCTAAGATTCTCTGAATTTGGGGGTTTTTGGTACGAATCTTCTCAACATATATTCAGCTGAGCAAACGCGATCGAGGAGCGGTGGGTTCCATCGATCTAGTAGCGCTAATCAGTGAATTGTGAAGGAGAGGTTTGAGTTCAATTAGTGAGTGTTTGAGATCAGTCGGGCTGGGGTTTGAAGACGTAAGGTTATTCAACCAAAGAGCTGTAATCGGAGGTTTATCCCCAAGCGATCGAAGGACTTGATTCGACTCAAATCAAGGGACAAAAAGAGAAAGCATCTTCACCAACAAGGGTGCTTGTTTGTGCATTTACTATTCTATTCTTGTATATACGATTCTACAACAGGTTACATTTATATCATATGAGCTCAATTCTATTATTAGAATTGAGGGCAGACGTACCCCGAAGCGAGGACGACGAAGGAACTGCCTCAACAAATCCTTGTGCCTTTTACTTTACGCTTTTACATTTTGCTTAATATTTGCGTGATTTTCGTACAAATAATTATATCAAATTTAGGAATGTTTTGAGTAAGTGCTGAATTAATTTTTGGTCTAGTACAATAGTTAATTGTACAAGGAAACTATAGCTACTTACTCAATGCTGAACTCACTTGGAGTGCTCCGCACACGAAGTGTTTGATAAATTGTCTGAACCAAAATTCTGGTGTGCTGTCCATTTGTTTTATTGGCATTTTAATGCATTGGAACTAGTCATACCAAGTAGTGTGTTGCGGTGAAATTCGGATATCAAGCTATTGATTAACTTGAATCTTAATTCATTTACAACCGAACTTTAATTTATCCAAAAAGGAAAGGTTTAAAGAAAGAAAAACCTGTAAGAATGCAAAGCAAAAGGCAAGGCCTAAAGCTGAGCAAAGAGAGATCTAAAGGTTCGGGGGTTGGTTATACCTAGGGAAGGTGTTAGCATCCTAAGCATCTGTAGTACTCTACAGGAACCTCTTATTAATATTTGTGTTTGCTCTAGTCTGATATCGGTGTCGAGGAACCAGCTTGACAACTCAAAGGCACACTGGATAATGAAGACAGATGGATATGAGCGACTGGACAAACAGAGGTATGCAAGGAACCATGCAAGGATGTAACTGCAATGCAATGCAAGAGAAGATACAAATCACACATAACAGGTTCAAAGGTTCAAGATCATAGCATGGAGTTTGAGTGAAGAACCAATCATAGGGTATGTACTAGGGGTAAAGCACCTGCACAACGGGTTCTACCAGAGTTTCCCAGAGTCAGCAACCCATCTTTCGGATATTATCAATTTCCCAAATTACTCGGTAGTCGATAATATTCTCAAGAGAGTCTCGTCTGAGTGTAGTATCGCGTATCAACTACTTCGAATTACTCCCTCATAGTCATCGCACTACGTCCTAAAAGGCCAAGTGGGGTAAAAGGTAACTAAAAGTCCTCAGTGTCACGGGCTCCTATATAGAAAGTAGTATTGTTTTCACAAATACTCGTTTAACAATACTATCTCTCAGAAGGGCCTCTACTGAGAGGTGGTTTCTCAAGTCAGCTTGGTCGAGAATCAACTCCCTATAAGCCTTCTTGAATATACCACCATCCTATCATAAGTGCGCTCAAGTACGGGTACAGTACTATCTCACCACTCAAAGCAACAAACCTGCATACAGAAAAATCTAAACACAGACAGATATATGTACAAATATACAAGCAAGTAAACATATAATAAACGCAGATATAACAAGGTGGGCTTAACCCTCTTAGGGGGAGTCCCCAGTGAAGTCGCCATTTCTGTTGCGGTGAAATTCGGATATCAAGCTATTGATTAACTTGAATCTTAATTCATTTACAACCGAACTTTAATTTATCCAAAAGGGAAAGGTTTAAAGAAAGAAAAACCTATAAGAATGCAAAGCAAAAGGCAAGCCCTAAAGCTGAGCAAAGAGAGATCTAAAGGTTTCGGGGTTGGTTATACCTAGGGAAGGTGTTAGAATCCTAAGCATCGGTAGTACTCTACAGGAACCTCTTGTTAATATTTGTGTTTGCTAAAGTTGCTTGCTAAAATTGAAAAGTGCTAAGGTAAAAATCTAAAGTATAAAGGTATGTACAAGTTTGCTCGCGAAGACATTGCATCTCGTGCCTACGTATCCGGACGGGAATGGAATCAGAGCAACCGTAGTTCCCCTATTTAGGGATGAAGAACTCTTGACTGTGGTCAAGGTTCCATGGGGGACGTAAGCATTCATAGGGAAATACTTACACGGAGTGCAGCGACTCCAAGTCTACGTTAAAATTGTTTTGATAAAGGATGTCCACGGCAGAACCCTAATAGTGAGTATGGCAACTCAAATCCTAAGGTGTAAATGAAAGAAAATTGTCCACAACGGGACAGGAAAGGTGAGTACGGCGACTCAAAACCTAAGGCTAGGGTAAATGGGTGTCCGCGGCGGCACGGTTAGAAGTGAGTACGGCGACTCAGGCCCTAAGGTGTTAATGTAAAAGGAAGTTAGCAGCTATGTACAAGCAAATTAGTTTAACCTCATAATTTAGGAGGAAACAGGATGAGAGCTAACAAGCTTCATCACTTGGGGAAAGAAAGCAACAAGAAAATTAACAACATGATAAAGGCATATTCATGGTGACCACCATCAAATAACATGTGGAATGATAAAGATGAAGGTGCATTGATAACGATCAAAACAGGAATTAACAGGAACTGTGACGGCAGATCAAATTTAAATAAGTTTAACAGATAAAGTAGCATGGACACGGTAATAACCAATAATGAAGCTTTAACATGTTAAAAAACATTTAAGGATGAGAATGCAAACAAACATCACAAAAAAATCACAAGTATATCAAGAGAAAATTCATCCGTATCTGTCAGGACGAATACAGAAAGTACACAACTTGCACGCAGTCAAAAGAGATGAAAAATTTGTCAAACATAAAAATAAAAAATATGACATGAAAGTACACATTAAGAGGAACACAATGAAAAAAGAACGAGTGAAAAACGATTAAAATTGAGAGAGATACGAATTTTTGAATTTGGTATAAAAAAATAACAAAAATGAATAAAAGAGTTGCCCTCCTCAGGGGTCAAACTTAGGACAAAGGGGTACAAGGCGCATGGTCTTACCACTGGGGTGGCTATACATCCGTTTGTATAAGCCACCCCTTAAAATAATAAGGGTAAATGAATTCATGGCTGGGCAAAAAACACACAACAAAACCAAATACGTTTTGTATCGTAACTTTCTCGTCGCTTATCCAAATGAGACAAAATTTATATGTATCTTGACTAGAAAAATACGAGGAACATGATGGTGGTATAAATTTTCTGAAATTCTGATCCTTTTAAAAAAAACGATAGCTGCTGTATGTTGATGAAATGAGGTGCATTTTGAGATTTTTCAATTAATTCAAACACTCTTAAACTAGGCTAAGCACATACACAGTATTCAAACATGATTCTCAAGGATATTCTCGACTCAAATTAACTTGGTTCATGCAGAAATGGCAAGTGGCAAGTTGAAATGCAAGAATGAGGAAAGAATGCACTTTCGAATGGACAGTTTGTTTCACATAGTTTCAAAGCAAATCAAACATATAAACATGATATAATGATGCTATGGAGGGAGTTTGTGTAGTGAAAGGTGCATAAATCAGGTTGTGTGATGATATGGTATATGAGATGCAAAATTGGCAAAGAATGATGAGCAAGCATGATGACAGTTGGTGTTAAAAAACATAAACAATGCATATACGTTTTGTGCTGTAACTTCCTAACTGTTTATCAAAACGAGACAAAATTTATATGCATCTGGGGTAGAATCAAACAAGGAAGATGATGGTGGTGGTAGTTTTTGAAAATTCTCACTGTAATGAAAAATTTGATAGCTGCTGCTTTGAATGTTTTGAAAATGCATTTAGATATGAAAGTCAAGTTCTAATCAGTTTTAAATCATGGAGATCATGTACACACACCACATAAATAATAAGGAACAAGTTCATGCAAGAGATGGAACCTATATCATGTTGTTCCTAAAGATGACATGTGAATTACAAAAATGCAAAAGTGTAATGTCATGCATATTGAGGTGCAGTTCAGTTTCTATGCACATATGATTCAAGACAAACATACATACACATTGCATACATGTTGATGAGTGAGCGTGAGTGAAAAGTGAAGTTCAAAATAGCATGAAATGAAGAGTAGCTTTCAAGTTGCAAAGTGGTGTGTGTGAAGTGCATGATGTAGTACAGTTCAGGTTTAAAGCCATATTTGATCAAGTTAAACACACATACATGTCACATACATGGTACTGAGTGAAAATAAACACACTTTGGTGACAAAAAAGAATTGTCACAAAACAAGGCATGTTGAGTTGCATAAAGGTTTGAAAAATGCATATTGAAATTCAAAACACAAACCAATCGTTGTCTTAATCAAGTAAGAGCATGGACATGTTATAAATGACACACATGATGAATTCCAACAGTTTTTTCAAGCAAAGCACAAACAGAATGAGAAGTGGCATGGTAGTTGCAAGTGTAATGTTAAAAATGCATTTTTGAGAGTGAAACTCATGACAGTTTGTTTTAAGCATCTTCAGTTCAAATTAAATGATCACACACCTCACATAAGTCATATAAAAGGATTTTAAAACTTCAAACATGGCCAAAACCAACAGCTTATGAAAATGACATGTCAAGTGGCCAAAATGACTTGAAAAATGCATAATGAACTCCAAAACACAAACCAATGGTTGTAATACTCAAATGAGGGTTTGAACATTTAAAAAATGATGTATTTGAGGTATTCCAACAATTGATTTGAATCAAAACACAACAGAATTCTAAACTGGTATGTAAATGCTTCATTTTGTTAAAAAAATGCATTTTAAAAATGAGTGACATGATGCAAACAAGTTCTGTCCAAACTAAAATCACACACACATCACATAAATCATATGGAATGATTTTAATGCATCAAAATTGTTCAATACCAACAGGTTATGAAAATGACATGATAAATGCAATATTTTGGTGAAAATGCAAGGCAAATATCTACAAGTAGCAGCAGCAGCAGGGCATCTTGTCAAACATTGATGTTTTATGGAAACAAAACATATACACACACTTCATACATCATATTAAGTGAAATCAAACACAACTTGAGGTCAAAAAGTGACTGTCATGGAATATGGTAATGCTTATGTTCATGCTTTCATCACTTTTCTCAAATTGCAAAAACATGGAAAATGATGTAGAGTGCAAAGTTTATAGACTACATACCTCTTGTAGACTATGTTGAGCAAGCTAGAATAGCCAAGAAAACCAGAGATTCCTCCTTTCACCTAGCTTTGAGCTTTTTGCTCCTTTTGAAGCAAAATACCACTTTTATGACAGTGGAAGAAATAAACTTCCCCTATCACTTCCAATGCTTTGAACACTTGAGGAGCAATATATAAGAGGTGTTAGGATGTTTAGAATGCTCAGAAAGTGAGTGGAATGAGATATGGCAAATTTGATGGCTTTTGACTAAAGTAATGTGGTAAGGAAAGTGATTTTTCGATTGGTGAGGTTTTGGAGTGGTTCAATGGTTTAGACACCTTCTATACCATGTTTATGGAGTGTATGGATGATTGTTGGGATGTGGGAAAGTGTAGAACTGATTTTGGTAGCATATGTGCCAAAACAGAATTTTGGAGTTTTTTGTGAACTTGGTGATTTTGTGGTTTTTTGAAGCAAGGATGAAAAGCAGCAAGAGATGTGTGTTTATCTGGTGTTTAGTAGATTGTGAATGTGTAAAATGAAGTGAAGACACCCTCCTTTTATAGGCAAATGAGATGAGGAGCTTGCTTGGTGAGAATACTTCATCATGAAGTAAGGTTAAGATATTTTTGAAAGAAACCCCTCTTGGAGGGTTTGCTTGTGTTTTGATCCAAGGCCTCAATTGTCAATGTATCTACTGATTTTCTGAGTTTATTAGCAGGCTAGAAGCAATAGGAGAGTGGCTGGTGCAGTTGCCTTTCCACCTCATGCTTGGAATTTTCCAACTTGGTGCAATTTGCCCACTTGCAAGGCAATGAGTTATAGCTTGGGTTTTTCTTGCTTTCATGCATAACTTTCTGTTCTCTCATGCTACAAACATTCCATATATCCATTAGAACAAGTTTCATAAGCTGAAGTTGGCCCACTTGGATGAAAGAAGTGATTTTGCAAAATTGGGCAATGTGGGACTAAAGTGTGAAATCCTCAACTTTGCACCTATGTAACTTTCTGCTCATAACTCCTCTTGAGATGTCCTAGTACAATTTAGAAAGCCCTCACATAGCTCTAAAACATTCATGTTTTCATGAGTTTCAATTTCCCAAGTCTTTTTCCCCTCTTGAAATGAATTTGACCATAACTCAAAATCTATGCATTTTCTGATCATGGACCACTTAGGAACTTTTGTAGGACTTGTCAAGAGCTTCCAAATGAGATTTGAACCAACTCAATTGGATGTGTGGTTAAGGAGTTATGGTTTAGCCCTTTTCAAAACCCTAATTTCCCGATTTCTCAATTACTCCTTCATCCTTGATCCAATGGTCATGAAAATTGAAATGCAAGTCCAATATGACATAAGGAACAACTCTGTTTCACAACTTGAAGTCCAATTCATAAAATTTCGAGAGCTGACTTTTCGGTCAACCGTACGACCGATCGGTGATTACCGAGTCGCCTGTTGACATTCTGGACCTCCTGAGACTTTGAAACTTCTTGTATGAACTTTAATAAGCTATATGAACTTCATGGACCTCAATCCCACCATTACAACACCTTCCAACATCAAAGTCAAACCACAGTTGACTTTTACTAGTTAAAAACCCTAATCGGGGCCTCCAGACTGCACTGTTCTTGATTCTGAAATGATTTCTTCAAATTGGCTTCTCATTTGACTTTGATATTATCTTTGATTTCATTCCATGATTGAATTAGCCCATAACATTGGTTGATCATTCCTTTGTAGTTTTGAATTTGTCGGCGCGGAAACCCTGATTCATCTGTAGCTTGACAAACAAGAAACTTGCACAGGATTAAGGTTAGATAACTCATGAATATGATCCTAAAGTGATAATGAGAATCTAAGGGGTCAAACTTTGGGGTACAACAGATGCCCCTATTTAAATATCTTTTACTGGATGTTTTTAATAGATGTTAATCTGAATAGAATCATAGTGAAAGATATTTAAATATAGAAAACCAGAAATTTTGTCCCTTAGATCAGATGATATGCAAAAGGACAAATCATGAAGTGCAATGATTCTACATGATTCTTTTATGATGCTAGAATGCAATACAAATGCAGACACACGAGCAAGAATAAAAGATCGACGCAACAACGAGTAACAACTCACTGGGGAAAAAACGACAACACCGGGGGAAAGAGGCAAATGGGGAATAAAGCACCCATGATGCCAAGGAAGTTGGAATTCATCCACAAGGTAAGACGTGAGTAAAACACGACCTTGGGAGAAAGGAGCAAATGGGGAATAAAGCACCCAAGTAAAATAAAATCTTCCACAAGGTAAGACGCGAGTAAAACACGACCTTGGGAGAAAGAGCAGATGGGAGTAAAACACTATGATGCCAGGTAAATGGGGAATAAAACACCCAGGTAAAATAAATTCGTCCACAAGTTAAGACGCGGGTAAAACACGACCTCAGGAGAAGGAAGCAAATGGGAGTAAGACACCATGATGCCAGGTAAATGGGGAATAAAACACCCAGGTAAAATAAATTCGTCCACAAGGTAAGACGCGGGTAAAACACGACCTCAGGAGAAGGAAGCAAATGGGAGTAAAACACCATGATTCCAGGTAAATGGGGAATAAAACACCCAGGTAAAATAAATTCGTCCACAAGGTAAGACGCGGGTAAAACACGACCTCAGGAGAAGGAAGCAAATGGGAGTAAAACACCATGATGCCAGGTAAATGGGGAATAAAACACCCATGATGCTAGGTACGCGAGGTAAGACGCGGGTAAAACACGACCTCGGGAGGAAAGGTAAAGTGGGGAATAAAACACCCATGTAAGGTAAACTCATCCACAAGGTAAGGCGCGAGTAAAACACGACCTCGGGAGGAAAGGTAAATTGGGGAATAAAACACCCATGTTTGGTACTAGGAGGAATCTATAGGAAGGTGAATTGTATCTTCTTATAGAGACCATTACTTATTGTCAAGGATTGTTTGAAATAAGTGTGTCGTAAATCCAAGAGGATTGTTATTAGTGTCTTTGTTAATGTCTATATAGGAAGACTAGGATAGTCTTATATAAGTCCAAACAATAGTAAAATCTCTTTCATGTTGAAAGGGGATTGGAGTACACTCGGACTATGAGGGGAACCAAGATATTTCTCAGTGTTGTTTATCTTTTTGCACTTTACCGCTTTCATTACTTGGAATGTAAATAGGAAAAATAAGAAGATATAAGTTAAAAATTGAAATATTTTAAAGTACGTAATTCACCCTCCCCCCTCTCTTAGCTGCAAACTCTACTTACATTTTCTTCTCCATTATATCTTCCGAATTAGAACTATGCTCCAATGCCATAATAGAAAGTTAACTTCAAAAATATGTTTTATTCTTAATGTATTTTATGACACACCTTTATATATGCTGATGATTTATCTTTCAGGGCTTGAAAATAGGATCAATCCTAACAAACCCTAACAAACTAATAACAATTCTAATAACCCCTAACAGACTAATAACTATGAAATTTCTCACTAATAATTACACAAAACCTTATTTTTGATGACATAAGAAGACAAATAAAAATAACCACCAATTGAAAGCTTAAATTCTAGTATTTAAGTAGCAACAACACTTTCAATTCCATGAAACCAACACATAAATAAAACTAATCATCTCATTCATAGGTAATCAATGATCACAGTTAGAGCTAGCTTACCATGCTTTTGAAGAAAGTGACATGGCTTAGTAGCATGAAACCTAGAAGAAACCCTATAAAAGAAACACAAAAAATAGGTTTTTCCAAAGCCCTCGATATATTATTATTAGTAACAACAATGAATTAGAATCCAAGACATGGAGAAGTCATAGTCATATCCATTTCTTCAAATTGATGATTTTAAGAGAAAAAACTGAATTTTTTTATAAATGAGTTATAGAAATTGGAATGCGCGTATGAAAGAAGAAATGGAAGGGGAAGAAAGAAGAAAAGAAGCAGTTAATAAATTCATTAATATGTTATGTTTCTCTCTTTTTTTTGTTAAAAGAAAAAATTTTATGTTTAATTTATTTTTAAATAAAAATAAAATAAAAAGTAAATTTACATATACTTATGCTAATTATTAACAAATACAATGTGGTAGCCAAGTGGTAAGGTTTAAGTTCTAAATTTCTAAATTTTTTAATTAATTAATGATTCAAATTTTTTAAATAAAAATAATGACGTGTAATTAAATTTGGTCAACTTCAAATTGACAAGTCATTATTACTAGTGCCACAATATTAAAATTAGTCCGAAATTGAAAAGGAGACTAAAGTTAAAATAATGTTTAAAAAATATCAAAATTTTGATTTTTAAAATAAGAGACCAAAATTATAAAAAAAAAATAAAGGATCAAAATTGCAATTATGTCAAATTTTTGTCATAGAATTTCTTGTTAAAAAAAACGAGTTTTTATTTGTTGTTGCCTTTTTTTCTTTTGTTTATTTATTTTTTAATTTTGTATTTCATGTGCGAGGTTTAGCCTCCCCACTTTGTCTATATTCTTTTTTTTTTCTTTTTAAATCAAAATTTTTATTATTAAAAAAAACATATTTTTTTAAAAGATAAATATTATTCTAATAACCATACAATGTTAATATTATAGTATGACTTTGGAAATTCTCATATACATGTTTATATATATATATATATATATATATATATATATATATATATATATATATATATATATATATATATATATATATATATATATATATATATATATATATATATATATATATATATATATATATATATATATATATATATATATATATATATATATATATATATATATATATATATATGAGTAAAGAGATAAAATTTTAATAGCCAAAATATAAAACTTCTATGATTTTTTTATATATATAAACTCAATAACTAAACACTTAGGTAAAAACAATAAATAATAACTACAACTACAAATTTATTCCTCCAATTTGAAGAAAGCTTTCCTTTAAAATTACTATTTGACTATGATAACACCCTTTAATACCATGTTAGAAATCACATTTGTTCTTATGTCAAACAAAATTAATTCACCATCTTGTTTTCTGAAAAATATATCGCCATCTTTGCCTATTTCAATAGGACGGTCAACACAAGGCAATGGTCCAACAATAAAGAGATTTATCCATGATTCTTTAACACCAAGTTCACCTAGTATTGATATATAAAAAGTAGTAGTACCATCATACCATGAAATCGTGGTAATTGATCCATTTAAGATCACCAACTGTGTGCTAAAATATTCATGATTAAGATTAGCATCCATGAATAAGGGTATAAATGTTGTTTGAATATCTCATCATTCAAGTTAAATGAAACCAAATAGAGATCATCTTTTCTTTATATAAGATGATTTATGTATCCAATGACACATTCCGAATATGTATATTCGTTCTCCGGTAATATCTATACCACAAGGAGGCATGTCCATATGCAGTGTTTTCCAAGAATTTCTTTTTAAACTATATATCTCCCAATATACGGCTTCAGATGTATATTTATATGGGTTGCCAATAATTACAAATCGAATTATTTTATAGTCATCTTGAATATGGTCATAACCAAATCCGTGAAGTACAACTATATATACTTCAGAAGGGGGTGGTACAGATTCAACAGGACTACGAGGGATGATTATTAATTCGTTGATATTTGGATTCCAAATTACAATTGTACAAACTCCATTTACATTTTCGTACATGCAAAGAGTTCCATTAATACTACCAGAATCTAAAATATAAAAATGTGGTTTCTCAAAGTGGAAGGGATTTGGCCATTCTAATTTGACTCTATTTATAAAACTATCACCATAAAGAGAATACAATGAGTGATAAACACTCCTATCATATTTAGTTATTGTCTGTTGTAAGAGAAGAGATGTATCATCGTAATAAGAATGATGATTAGTTATTAAATTGTTTGAGAAAATACTCAAGAAATTAGAATTTTCAAATAGAATCCCCCATGACTTGCATACGCATCCGAGTCGTTTTAATGATTTTAAAGGAAAATTTGAGAGAATTGAAATTCCAAGATCATAAGGTATATGATTTCTTACCTTTTTACCCATGGATTTTTTCATATTTGGTTGCACCTTTAAATCCAATGAACAACGAGTGGTCATTAAAATATTGTGTTAAATAAAAATTTATTGAGATTGAGATGATTTAGATTTCAAGTGACAATAAACAAGATGAATTTGACTCAGTTATTACTTTGGTTTAAATAATATGCTAAAATTAAAAAACTAATATTAAAAGTTTCCATATTTTGCAAAATTGAATCTGGACGGATTATTTGACGAAAGTTGTCTTAATGCATAAGTTTCCACAAATAACTTAATTGAGAAATAATCAATAAATATATATTTTTCCAAATAAATTAATATAAACTATTTTATTTAATTATTTAGTTAAATAGAAACAATTTAATTAAGAAAAAACTTCAAATATTTAGATTCGTTAATTTTCCATATAAGTTTGGCGCATATTTTATATATACGTAAATAAATATATAAAATTGTTTTATGCGCAAAGCTTTTATATATATATATATATATATATATATATATATATATATATATATATATATATATATATATATATATATATATATATATATATATATATATATATATATATATATATATATATATATATATATATATATATATATATATATATATATATATATATATATATATATATATATATATATATATATATATATATATATATATATATATATATATATATATAATTAAAGAATCTAAATATTTGAAGTTTTTTCTTAATTAAATTGTTTCTATTTAAATCAATATTTAAATAAAAATAGTTTATATTAATTTAATTGAAAATATATATATATCAATTACTTCTCAATTAAGTTATTTGTGAAAACTTAGGAATTAAGATAACCTTTGTCAAATATTTCGTCCAGATTCAATTTGCCAAAATATGAAGACTTATAATATTAGTTATTTAATTTAGCATTTATTTAAACCAATGTATTAGCTGGGCCAAATTCATCTTGTTTATTATTCCTTGCAATCTAAATCATCTCAATCTCAATAAAATTTTATTTAACACAATATTTTAATGACCAATCATTGTTCATTGAATTTACAGGTGCAACCAAATATGAAAAAATACATGGGTAAAAAGGTATGAAACCATATACCTTATGATTTTGGAATTTCAGTTCTCTCTAATTTACTTCTAAAATTATTAAAACGATACATATGCGTATGCATATCATGGTAAATTCTATTTAAAAATTCTAATTTTTTAAGTATTTTCTCAAACAATTTAATAACTCATCATCATTCTTATTATGATGATACATCTCTTCTCTTACAACAGACAATAATTGAATATGATAGGAGTGTTTATCACTCATTGTATTCTCTTTATGGTGATAGTTTTATCAATAGAGTCAAATTAGGATGGCCAAATCCTTTCCACTTAGAGAAACCACATTTTCATATTTTAGATTATGGTAGTATTAACGGAACTTTTTGCATGTACCAAAATGTAAATGGAGTTTGTTGAATTGTAATTTGGAATTCAAATATCAACGAATTAATAGTCATATCTCGTAGTCATGTTGAATTTGTACCACCCCCTTCTGACACATATTTAGTTATACTTCACGGATTTGGTTATGACAATATTCAAGATGACTATAAAATAATTCGAGTTATAATTGTTGACAACCCATATAAAGATATATATGGAGGACAATATTGGGAGATATATAGTTTAAATAGAAAATCATGGAAAACACTGCATTTAGAATGTGTCATTGGATACATAGATCATCTTATATAAATAAAGATGATCCCTATTTGGTTTCATTTAACTTGAATGATGAGATATTCAACACAACACTCATACCCTTATTCATGGATGCTAATCTTAATCATGAATATTTTAGCACATAGTTGGTGATCTTAAATGGATCAATTGCCACGATTTCATGGTATGATGGTACTACTACTTTTTATATATCAATACTAGGTGAACTTAGTGTTAAAGAATCATGGATAAATCTTTTATTGTTGGACCACTGTCTTACGCTATACTAGTCAAGTAGTAATTTTAAAGGAAAGCTTTCTTCGAATTGGAGGAATAAATTTGTAGTTGTAGTTATTATTTATTGCTTTTATTGTTGGACCTCATAGAAGTTTTTTATTTTGGCTATTAAAATTTTATCTCTTTACTAATTGCTTGGCAATTACACATATCGGATATGTAAAATCTTGTATATGAGTATTTCAAATGTCATACTATAATATTAACATTGTATGGTTATTAGAATAATATTTATCTTTTAAAAAAATATGTTTTATTTTAATAATATAAGTTTTGATTTAAAAAAAAAAAGATATTTGGAACTCTTTTAAAAAGTAAATAAATAAATAAACAAAAGAGAAAAAGCCAACAACAAATAAAACTCTTTTTTTTTTATATATCTCTTTCTATTATGGCATTGGAGCACAGCTCTAACTCGGAAGAGATATTGGAGAAGAAAAATATAAGTAGAGTTTGTACCTAAGATTAACGAGTGAATTAGGTACTTTAAAATGTTTTGGTTTTTAACTTATATCTTATTATTTTTGCAATTTAGCTTCTAAGTGATGAAAGCGATAAAGTGCAGAAAGATAAAGAACACCGAGAAATATCTTAGTTTTCCTCATAGTCCGAGAGTACTCCAGTCCCCTTTGAACATGAAAGATATTTTACTATTGTTAGGAATTATACAAGATTACCCTGGTCTTTCTATACAGACACTAACAAAAGCACTAAATCCTCTTGGATTTACAACACACTTATTTCTAAAAATCCTGGAAAATAAGTAAAGGCCTCTACAAGAAAATACAATCCACCTATCTATAGACCCCTCCTAGTACCAAATAATCCTTGATACTAAGGAACATGTAACAATTACAATATATTTAAATCAATAAAGTTTGTAGAATTCTTTAAGACTTATAAGAAAGCTTTCTTCTCTTAAAAAAAGTGTCTACTTTAATTATACAAAAGTGTCTGAAAATTAATTATTTTGTGAAATTTTAAAATACAACTATAAAATAGGAAATGTCATGAGTAAAAAAAAATGGCTCAAAAAGGTCAAGGGATCAAAGAGTTATGGGTATTTTAAAATGTGAAGAAACATGAAATTAAAAGTGACAAAAATAATGATTTAAGTTCAAGGAGGACTTGAACCTGTATGCGCAACAATGCAATCAAAAGAAATAGCCACTACCCCAGGTGCTTGGCCCAGTCATGAAGTACACACGTGCAAATAAATAATAAAACAAGTTGTAAAACTTGAAAAATAAAAAGAAGCAAAAGGAACCGGGCGAGGGGGAATCGAACCCCAGTTCCTTGTCTCTCTAAAACACAAACACGCATGCCTTCTGCCACAAGTGTGGTTGTTACATCCAATCGCCAAATGGAAACAACATAAATAAATATTAAATTCACATTTTTTAAATGCCACTTGCCACATCATCAAAACCCTAACCCAACTTATTCTTCTTCTTCTCTCTCGCTTGTGTTTTCTTTTTCTTCTTCATCATGCTCAGACTTTATCATCAAATATCTCACTCAAATCTTAATCATTTTTAAAACTATAAAAAACAAAATCATGCTATTTTTTTACAAGGATTAACATGGTATAATTTTTAATTGTTGAAACTCAACATACAAAGCATGCAAAAGGTGTAAACCGAAGTGACAACCTGGGTTTCACACAATAAAAACACCCCATGAACACATGAAATTAGGCAACCAGCAACAAGAACACACTAGACACAGATCAATCTACATTTTTCTTCCAACAAAATCAAGAATAATGCATGAATTAAGGGTTTCAAGATTCAAGAAGAATACATATTGGAGCAAGTCCAATGCTTCTTTTTTGATAGCTACAAGAACAAAATGAAGCTTGCATTTGACTCTTTTCTCCTTAGAGAGTAATCTTAAATGGAAAGTTGGCCAGAAAACCTTTGTATTCTTCTACACGATAACTATGAGGATGAAAGTGGTAGATGATGATGAAGATGATACAAAAAGGTTTTGTGGGATCGAATGAGGCATGTGTAATTTATGTAGAAGGTTTTAATGATTGGAATGGGTGGAGAGTCACTAGTTTGAGAGAACTCAAGTTTCACTCTAATGGAGAGTAAAAATGACAAGTGAGAAAGGCTCGGGTCCAGAGGGTTTTGGGAGTGTTTTTGTTGTGTCTTTTGCTTGAGAAATTGCCCTCTATTTATAAGAGAAGTGGAATGGAAATGAGGTGATCAAGTTATGGAGTTCTTGCATTTGGTTTAGTCGAGAATGAACCATGTAGTTTCATGCAAAATTGTGGTTCCAAGGTTGATGCTTACATCTTGCTTTCTGTAGAAAAAACAGCTTAGAGTCTCCAGGAGATTGGACTTTGAAGTTTAAAGTAGCTTTTCCAAAATGGCAATATAACCTTTATGCCAAACTACTCCATAAATGATATAATCACTTGGATAATCCTTCAACTCCTTGGATAATGCTTCAAGATTTTGTATAGTCTTCTAAACAATGAAGAATCTATGGAAAATGACCATTTGGGTCATTTTCTTTACTTTGGGATCGCGATAAGCTACCTTCGATTAATCGACATTATGTTTGCGATTAAGACGAGATCCTACTTTTTGGTTCGTGCGACACGATTAAATCGAAGAATGGTCTTTAATATCATTTCTCTATCTTGTCCTTAGCACGTCTATCAATTACGTGACCTCCTATAGTTTGACTTCTCTTATAAGTCAAGCTACGACGGTTTAGCGTCACATTGGTCCTGATTCAATTCACTTAATACCTTTTGGACCGTATTTCAAACCATAACCACGACGAGCGTTGTGAGCCAAGCCTTAGATACATAGGAAATGATGAGTAGGGGTCTCTCCTTATTTTGTCTAGAGTGTTTAGCGTATACCCTTTGAAAAATATGCGACGCATTCGCTCCTAAGTCTTAGGATTTAGCATAGTGCATCCCAAATTGATCTGATTCCCTTCCGTTTAGGTGTTCCAGGCCTAGGACCCTTTTCTCTCACCTCCGTGCGATCGAGATCCCTTTTCTCTCGCCTCCGTGCGATCAAGACCCCTTTTTCTCTCGCATCCGTGCGATCGGGGACCTTTTCCCGTAGTTGCGTGAACTACGGACGCTCTGATTCCTTATTCCCTAATAAGGATATGTAGGCATGAGGATCTCTATCCTTGACGATCACACTAATAACTAACTTCCCCCTTCTCTTGCCCAAGTGCAATCGAGACCAACCTGTTGTTCTGAACCTTTTCTCTTGCCCCAGAGGGATTAAGACCGTTTTCCGTAGTTCCTGAACTACATTTTCTCTGATTTCTCATACTAGATGAGGATACGTAGGTACAAGATGACGATGTCTTCGCGAGAAACCTTTCACCCTTCACCCGTAGTTTTCCAAAATACGTTGACTTTGACTTTCCCATTACATGAGAGAATACGTAGGCATAGGGCGGCGATGTCCTATCGAGTCTCTTTTCATTTCTTTCACCCTGTGTGCCAACCATTAGATATATTTACACCCTTTAGATAGACAACAAGTGTGGATCCCGTTGAGTACAACAGACGTGAAGGGTGCTCATACCTTCTCCTTGCGTAACTGACTCCCGAACCCAAGATTTGGTTGCGATGACCTGTCTTTTCCCTTTTCGTTAGGTTTTCTTTGCTCGTTTCCTTTCCCTCTCTTTGGGATAAATAACCAACGGTGGCGACTCTTCTGTCAGTCAGCCGGCCCTTTTTCTCATTAGCGACAACTGACGACTCTACTGGGGACATGTCCCATCCCCTATGCGAGTCAATCCTAGTGTTTGTTTGCTTGTTTGTGGGTGTGTATATTTGTGTGTTGTATTTCGTATATTGCTGCATTTACATTTTCCTCACTTTATTATAATGTTGCTGTTGCACTGTTGGATGGTTGTTCTACTATGAGATAAGCTCAATACCCAGGCTTGAGCATATACCTAGCATTAGTGTGGAAAGTAGTGATGATCTACACGTTTGGCGTGCACTAGTCCTCATGAAATTCACGTTAAGACGAGATTTTCTTTAAAGACATCCTTTTTAGTCTGTTTCGGACAGTTGAGAGGATGTTGGATCTGAGAATTGTTGACTCTGGAGACCGATCATTTGGAAGTCAGTTAAGTGAGTCCTCCTCGTTTAATCATGATGTCAAACCAGAAATGGTGAACGTATCATTGTTTCTCGAGAGTCTGTGAAGCTGACGAACACATAGGATGTTGAACCTTATCAGATTTGGTCCATACCTGTGAGTGGGAGGGTTTTGCAGGAAACTTGACCTTCAACCAACCCGATATTATGGTTTTGTCTTTAGAGCGGACTTTTGGACTCATCCAGTCGGTAGTGCAATAGTTATTCAGAGCTTTGTGGAAGCTATGATCCTTGGTTTGTTGCATTTTTGCATTTTGCATTGCATTTGTATCTCATGTTTGCATATCCATCCTCGGCCGGAACAGAAAGCTCACCCGTCTTTTGTCAACCCACAGTTGATTTCCCGACACTCGCATTTGACTTGAATTAGCTTTTGGAAGAATCATGAACTTAGGAGAGCAGAATTTGGTTGTTACAAGGGCGGAGTTTGAATTGATGAAGAAACAGCTAGATCAGCTCATGGAAGCCATTACAGCTATGACAACAGGAGAGGCCAATATTCATAGGACTCCAGTGAACAATGTTGCTTAAGCTCTGCCTGTGCAGATTATTGTTGAAGTCAAGTTTGGAAAGCCCAGTTCCCGGAAGCTGGCGATCTTTTTATCATGTCATTTCTATGTATTTGTAGTTTCTTTTCTGTTAAAGTGCGAACTTATTTGAAAACTTGTCTGTTTTCAATTGATAATGATGATGAAATGAATATGCATGTTTTGATTAAATCCATTCATGTTCACTCAATAATTTTTTATTGATGTCAAATGCTTGTTTAAGCGGAATCTGAGGGAGGATGACGAAATTGAAAGACGCAAAGCTTCCAATTTTATGCTTTTGAATAAAACCTTTGCTAATGATGTACATACATTGTTTCAAATTCCTAAACACCAGAGATATAAGGATGATAATCCCTTGTCAACCCCTTTGAGCCTAGTAGTAGGAGTTTCTTTCTGAAAATGAAAAACCCCCAGTCTTAACTTGGGGCAGGGTAGGTGTCAGTTAATTTGACCGAACATCCAAATTGCAAAAGGAGTGTTCCCGTTCGAGGATCAATCACACCTGTAGAGGTCGTACCTAAAAAATCACAGTGGTTATCCGTCATCGACCAAGGAATGAGACAGTCGCAACCCTTTCAAACAAGTCAGACAAGCCGGTGCCACACGATTTGTTCCGGAACAAAAAAGAGAATCAAAAGAAGAAAAGAAAAGAAAAGAAAAAATAAGAAGCCCGCTAAAATCAGGGCATCCCGCTAAAATCAGGGAATCAAAAGAAAAGAAAAGAAAAGATAACTTGAAAACAAGCGACTTAGGAAAAAATCAGGGCATCCTGCTAGACTTCGAAATTAAAAGATAAACTCAAAAGAGTCAGTCCAAGCAAAAATAGGGAAATAAAAAAATGATGAAGGACAAGTCATGTAACTCCAGACACCAAAGACGAAAAGCGAGTGACTGTCACTCTGAAAACTTGTGGTTTCCTGAACTATGCTCCTGTCATTCAACCCATGAGAGGTGAGCGCTTGTGTTGAATTAGCTGAATATAGGATTGGAGAACATCAAGGAGAGTGAGTGGGTTAAACAGAACTTTGAGCCTTATATCCCTTCTTTCTATAACCGTGAACCTGACCATGTTACAACCTTCAAAAGACCTAATTGAAGTCGGTTTGTTTCGAAAGCATACTTTGGTATAGATCGCGTCGAAATTGACTCCTAATAGGATTCTTCTTACCATTTCGGTATTGATATTGACATTCTGATAAGTGATGCATTCACTAAATGTCATAACTTTTTTCCAGTGAACAGACTTGGATTTCAAAACTGTCATATGCATTGCATTAATATTATCTTTTGCAAAATGATTTATTTTACTTGAGAGTAAGCACTTGACATCAGGAGAGTTTCCACAATGGAAAGTTTGATCGAGATAAGATGCAGAACGCCTGAGTACTCCATTGAGCAGGGGCAAGTCATGCCAAATGATCACATAAGGGGAGTCATCCATTCCATGATTCAGTGAATTTGGGGCAATCAGGTCAAGATCCGAAAAATCTCTCAAAGCTCAGTCAAAGACGTTATTCTAAGATTCAGTTAATCTGGGGCAATTAAATCGAGATTCAGTAAATCTCTCGATGGTCAGTTAGCCGGAGACGTTTCTTTACAAATCAGCCAATCAGGTGCAAAATCACTTCAAGGCTGGGGCAGGCCACCCCAAGAGCTATCCTTATCAAGAAGGAAATTAATTTGAAGCACCTCTCCAAGGTTCAAAATGCTGAGGCAGTTCATATCAAACCATCAGGGCATAGAGACTTCAGGTCTCCTTTCGAGGAAGATTTGTACAGAAATCCTGCAGGCTGGGGCAAAATTGGAAACAGAGGGATGTGTCCTCTCCATATCTTCAGAGCTACTCAGAGCTATTCAAGCGGGTTCAGTCAACCTTCGAGTTCAAGAAGAATGTCAGGAATTCATTTTAACCATGACCCTTTAACCATAAACCTTGTATCCAGACAAGTCATTTTCAAACCTTGAATCCAGACAAGTCACCATAAATCTTGGGTCCAGACAAGTCCCCTTTCCATCCTTGAATCCAGAGAAGACATTTTTATAACGTCAGCTGTACCTGACCCTTCACAAACAATCCAAAGCCCAATCTCTATTAGCAACCACTAGAAAGCCCAATCCTTATCAGCGTCTCATTCCAAAATCCAATTCCCATTGGTACCCAGAAATTTCACCGTCAAAAAGCCAATCACCGTCAGGTTTCACCTGTCTTCCCCAGCAAAAGTCCAATCATACTTGGCACATCTAGTCATCCCCAGCGGAGTTGGCTTCGGCTCTTCAGTATTTATTTTGCTGGAGTGGTTCTTTTGCATCCAGCTTTCCCCGGCAGCCCGAGCCTGCATCTGCGTTTGCATATAGTTAGCATATTTGCATTGCATCCTCAAATGCGTAGGATTTCCATTTCATATGGAGCATTACGCCATATAAAAAATTCAAACATATGCATGCGAAGCATAAGCCAATTTTTGTTAGCCTTCAGTGGCAACCTGAATCATCCTTCAATCAAGACAGTGAGATATCTTCAGCCTGGTTCAGTCAACTCATCTGCTTGCTTTCTTTTGGGTTCCAAATCATACGTCAGTCATATTTTGTTCGTCAACCCTCTAATGATGACATCCTCAAAAATTTCTTCCCGTCAATTCTTATTGACGATATATTTCCCCAGCAGGTTTTCTCCCCGTCAATTCCTATTGACGAAGTGGTTCTGAAGATTCGCCAAGGTAATCTTTGGATATGATGTTTCTTCTCGTCTATCATTAGGCGATGTGAAGTTTGGATATGGTGTTTCTTCCCGTCTATCATTAGGCGATGTGAATTTTGGATATCGTATGTCTTCCTGTCTATCATAAGACGATGTGATATCTTGGATATGGTATTTCTTCCCGTTTATCATTAGGCGATGTGAGTTTTGGATATGGTATTTGTAATACCCATTTTAATTATTTGGTCTTTTTGGTGTTATTTTGTTTGGTGTGTCCTTAGGTGGGGGTGTGTCTGAGTGCGTTGGTGGGTACCCTTAAGTTATGGGAATTGTTTAATAATTATGGAATTTAATATTAATATAATATAAATAATATTGGTGATAAAATAATAATTAAAATTATTATTATTATTATTATTATTATTATTATATTATTATTGGAATTAGTAAAATAAGGATTTAAGGGGTATTAGAGAAGTTTTAGGGGAGAAGAGGAAAGAACACGATAAAAATCAGTTTAGAGAAAGGAATTGGGAGGAAGAACAAGGAAGGAGAGAAGCAAGGCTAGGGCTGCCAAATTCTTCAAGATTCCTCAACAATCTGAGCACTTAATCGAGGTAAGGGGGAGAAACTGATTGGGATTGGTATTTACATCAATAAGGTAGAGGGGATTCCTTAACCCCGTAGGGATTTGATGAATGTGATTTGTATGTTGATGAATTGGTGCAAATGTGTTTATAATTGCTTCTATTATGATGAATTTCGTGTACATTGATGTATTTATGAGTATTGCTGCCATTGATGAAATTAGGCATGTGCTGTTGTGAGATTGGTGAGGTTCTGTGCAATTTCTGAAGTAGTAGTGATGTACATGAGTATTAGTTCTGGAGAGGAAATTTAAGAAGAGAATGACTAGAATAGTGAATATTAGTTGTAGTAATGATAGGATAGAAGATGGATGAAGAGTGATAGGCTTGGAATTGAGCAAGATGACATTTATAGACTGTGAGGGTTTTGAGAGATCGCAGAACTCGCTAAGTGAGTAGTTAGCGAGCGAGCCAGCGATTGGTTCGCTAGGGAGTTTGCTAGGCGAGCTAGTAGCGAGCATTCGCTAGGGCTTCGCTAGGCGAGATGGGTAGCGAACGCTTCCAGTAGCTACTGTCTGCCTTCGCTAGGGAGTTTGCTAGGCGAGCAGCTAGCGAGCGTTCGCTAGGGCTTCGCTAAGCGAATGAGCCAGCGAGCGTGACAAAACTGTGATTTTATGTTATTTTACTTTGTGCTCTCGTGTTATAAGATCCCTTGGGTCATGATGAGTGTAGGGGATGATGTTGACTGGTGAAGAGTGTATGGTTGGTGTTAGAACGTGGATTTCCCTGCTATTTAACTTAATTAAAATAAGTAATTGGTGATGTGATCAGGAGGATCGTGTGCACTTAGTGTGCTTGAGTTTATTTGTTGTGTAATATGTATGTATGATGTATGGTAATGTGATCAGGAGGATCGTGTGCACCTAGTGTGCTTGAGGTTATTTGTTGTGCATTGGTGTCATGCATATCATGTGTCTTGTGTTAGAACACAGATTGGTGTTTAATTATATCTCTATGTTTTGATGATAACACTAATAAAATTTTGTATTAAGAATATATATACTCTAATTGTGTTCAAGTATTTTTGCTTCAGATATTATGATAAATACTCTGAAGGAAGCAAAAATGCATCTGAACGTTCTCTACACTGAGCATCTGAAGTATCAGAAGCATGTCATCAGAAGATTCTGAGCGCTGCCAAAAGAATCAGAAGCAGAGGCATCAGAAGCATCTGAAGCGTAGCTGAAGACTTTGAAGAGTTTCAAGCACTGTTTATCAGAAGACTCTGGATATACTATTCACTGCAAGTATAGAAGATCTGATCACAAGACTTTGCTCTGAATAATTTACACGCTGAAGCACAATTTGGCTGCAGCACTCTGATCCAACAAAACTCTGAGAACATCAAAGGCTCTGATCACTCAAGGCTCTGATGTAGAAGCTTGTTGAAGAAGATTATTTTTCAAAGATATATCCGTTGGAATTTCTCCCAACAACTCTTTCCTCATTTGTGATACACACAAGATCACAGGCAAAAAGGATTTCTCTGAACGTCCCATTCCTAGGAAAGGTCATGTCAGAAGAAGACAAAAGACCACAACTACTTTACAGTGCACGGTGTCCAAGCTTGCTACGTCTTGGACTTCTTTGGCTATAAAAGAAAGTCTTCAACAACATTCTCAAGTTGACGAAAATTGACGAAATTCCTGAAATAAACAACATACTGAACAAATTATTCAAACTCTCTCAAAGCTTTCATAAATCTTATTTCACTAGATTGAATAGTTTATTTCGTTCAAAAATCTTAAGTGTAAATCACATTTGTGATACAGCTTACTTAAAAGCATTCTAAAACACTTTTTATTTACATTTAATTTTTACCCCTAAGATCCCACATCTCATTTGCATATCATTCCACAAACAAGATCATACTTTTTGGTTCTCTTTCTTACTTGCTTTTTGTTGTTTATGTTTATTAACCTCTAACCAAAATACCAAAAATATTTTGCAATTTTTTCTTGTTTTTTCTTCTCTGTGTGTTTAAGGTTTTGTAGGGAGATTCACGGGAAAGGAATGGATTGGAATCAAGTGTGGCTCTTCATGCGCAGTTAAGGTCAAACTATCAAGGGATTACTTCATTTGCAAGTATTTGTATCAGTGTTCTATTTTCTCAAGAGATGATTATTCAAGGTCGAGTGGTCTTGTGGATAATCATCAGTTTATCGAGCAGTGTTTTATGAGAAGTATGATCCAGACTATTATGGTCAAGGTTCATCAGTTCAGGTTGTGCTCTTGTTGATTTATATGCAAAAAGTGGTTTTGATGAGGATGCAATGAGGATGTTATGTTGAAAGTAATGATTTTATTGCTATGCTTTCAAATGTTTACTAGAAGAGACTTTTAGTGTGTTCAATTTGATGCGGTAGGAAAATTGAAGAGCAAATAGCAAACTTGAGAAAATTGCTATCAAAGTGGAAGCTGGATTTACACATGACAAGTTCTACATTCATGTTGATGGGCGAATGTTTGGTCTCACGATGCCTTTTGTGAAACAAGTTCCAAAAGTTAATTTTAAGAAGCCTATTGGAATTGCGAGTGTGTCCGGCCACAAATTTGTGAGGTGAAGATAACAAGATTGGAGCATATCAACATGCTTTCCAGGAATGTGGAATACCTTGCGTCTAGGGATGCCACAATCATGGGTAGTCGAAATGGCCATGCTCCCATATTCCTTTGGTATACCTTGAATCGAAAAGGATACAGAGGCTTCCAGAAAGAAGTGAAGAACTTGCTTGAGAGAGCTTACAATAATGCAAAAGCTAACCACCCATGATAAGGAGCTTCATGTGCTCGCAAATTCTCTTCTAGAACACGAGACACTTACAAGAAATCAGATAAATGATTTATTTAGAAAGCTCAAAAGCAGCAACAGCCGCGGTCACATGTAGTCGAAGCTCAAGGAAGTTTTGCGGTCCAATCTGTCAGCCGCTACCGTTGCATTTGTCGTGGCAGCTGCAACTTTGGCTTAAGGCTCAGGGAGTTGCCTCAGAAGCCTCTTTAACACAGAATATTTGTGCAGCAACATGCAAATCAATATAAAAGGATCTCTTGGGCAAAGATCTTGCATTGCCTCATTGTCCAAGGAACTAATTCATCTGGTAGACCTGGATTTGTTGATGTGGAAGCTCGTGCATCTCAGGAACTGAAGGAAGCAGTATTTTGGAACTCTTTTAACCAGAAGAAAGCTTATATCAAGATAGTGAATGGAAGGCTGAATTTGTACCAAGCTACCCTGTGTGAAAGAATCCAGTGGAAAGTCAATACTGATCTTAATGGCTATTTAAATGCATATAATAAGAATGATAAACTGTTGATATGCTGTCAAGCTGATGCATTACATGCGCGGTCGAGAAAAATGTGTGGTTCAGAAAGAGAGTATTGCTACTGTCACCAATCTTCTAGTTTGCCTCTTAGCAATTCATTGGAGCAAGTAAATAGGCTCAATAATACTGATCAGCATGGTCACGCCAGACTAAGCCAATTTCTACTTCAGGTGCAAGTGTCAATGTGTTTTCTCAATTATTGTCTCCTGATGTTGAATCTAATTTGCATACTGCAGAGACTTAGACTCCTTTGCAAAGGCACATCCATGACGGTGGTACGGTATTTTGAAGAAATTGATCCCATAACAGTCATCGGCTAAATTGCCTTCTCATGCACATAATTTTGGGTCACAGTGGTAGCATCATCAGCCGTTGTCTCTTAAACAACAATCTTCGTTGCAACCAAACCTATCACAACAGTCATGCCAACTACCACAACAGCATCAAGCAACATGAGCAGGAACAACATTTTCCCAAAGATGTAACTTTGCAACATCAATCTCAACAAGTTCAGGATTTACAACCAGAGCAGAGCAATTTGCTTATTCGTTCACCTGGCTCTAATGTGGAAGGATGTCTTTTGATGGATGAAACAACTGTAAGTATGCTCAGTTCTTCAGGACTAGAATTCGTAAGCCCTTTTGTCAACACTGCGCAGTTGAAGCTGGTCATCTTTTATGCGAATCGAATCTTCATGTGCCAAGCCAAAAACTATGAAGCTCAAGCCAAGCCTTCAAGTCACAATTTCAGGCTAACATCCCATGTCAAGTCATAGCAGAACTAGTGATGAATGCATTCCAACTTTCTCCATCCATTTCCAAGACTTCAGTTGATGAACAATAGAAGAACGACTATGTCACTGATGCTAGACAGTGGGTTATCTTGCTTCAGCAAGGGTGATCCCATTGGTAATCTTCGGAAGAGATTTCACCCAGAAATGAGTGAGTGTGAAGTGGCTCGAAACTGAGGTTAGGCTTAAGAAACAAACATCACATGGACAAAGTCGTGTGAGCCATAAAGCTAATTCACGTTACCTTTTGAAGCTGCAACAAAGATGAAATGATACGTAAGCCAACAATCCACGTCATACAAAAGCTAAAAGTGAAAAATCAAAACGACATGAAATTTTGTCAACAAGTCACGCACAACTTGCATCATAAAACGCAGTGAAAATCTCATAAACGGCAACTAAAAATTTCATTTCAAATTGCAAGAACTCACCTCATTTCATTATAAATAGGAAGCTCTTTCCTTCATTCCTTCAAGCTTGAACAGCCGGGAAAATTCTGCAGAAGTATCACCCCAACCTCTAATTTTCTTTAAGCATCAATCCTCTTCACCTCTCATACTTTCTTCGTTCATCAAACCATTGAACCACCATAAAATTCTGCAGGATTCACTCACCTTTGATCCATTCAAACTTCAATTAACCTCCAACCTCAACACCAACAATTCTGAGAATCTCACTCAACGGCATCAAATACAAATTTGGAAGAGTAAGAAGGAGACGAAAACAATGTGAAGAATCTGATACCTAGATTTCTCGTCGCCTAGCAATTCTAACTGATGAGGTAGAATTTCTTGTTTTCGATCTAAAAGCTTGATAGAGATTTGATTGAACTTGACACAAAACCTGTTGAAATTGAGAAAGAACTTGTAGATACAATAGTGAGATGGTTTCCTTGTGACCGACGACAATTTTCTCTTCTCTGGTGGAATTCTGATTGAAAAAGAGATGCACAGTGCCGCGTGGGATGAAAGAAGAAAAAGATGATTTTCTTTTCTGATTTATATTTTCTTTTTTTCTTAATTTTGTTTTATTTTACGTTTTATGTTAATTTCTCTTTGGATTTGGGCCTAACGTGAAACTTTTCACTATCATCACTACTTTTTTTTTTAAACCTCCTCTTTTTTTTAAAAAAAAGCTTTTCATTTAATTTCCTTTTTTTAATTTTTTAATATTTGTTTTTCTTCTTCTTTTTCTTTTGCTCGATGAAATCTATGGATCATAGATTGTTGATTATCAAAGTTGTTTAATCTTCATTATTTTAAATCTATGGACGAATGATCATTCAGATAATTCTCCTTACTTTGGAATAGTGATAGATTACATTTGATTAATCGATGAAAAATCTTGATTATGATGGGATCACTACCTCTTTTCTTTTTGTGTGGCATGTTTTAGGAGAGTGATTTGTATATCACTTCTCTAACATGTGTTAACACTAACATTATTGTTGGCCGGCCTCAGATAGTCGTGGTTTCTACATAAACCCGATTACGATTGCTTAACATAACGCTAAAGTGTCCCTTAATTGGAAAATGATCATTCGTGGCCCAAACTTATGTTTGAAAGTCCAAGTATGGTTAGTTACTTGTCTTAAGTCCATTACCTATGAAATTCATTGTTAGGAGGCTTTGGTCTTATCAATCCTCTAATGAGTTTTCGTTAACCTTGGTCTAAGCGCAAGAATTAACCATCGTTGATCATATGTTCTAACCACTAATCACTAATTCACTAACTATATCATTATATTAATTTTTTTTATATTTCTTTCTTATCTCTTTACTTTTATGCTTCAATATTATCATCTCATATCATATTATCATTTATGCTTCTATTATTTTTCCTTTGTCCGTTGGGCACATGTTTATGTTTCCGCCATTTTTCTTTTGTCCACTTGGACCATATCTTGTTTAAAACACTAATAAAGGATAAAAAATCTCTAAAAAACTTGGTGCTATTAATTTTGTGGTTATGCTCTTGAACTACTCTTAGACCTTGGACTTCATGGACCTTTGGACTTATAATTAGGACTCTCATCCCTATGCTTGGAGTGTTGTGGATCTTAGCCTTTATTTGGCTCGCTCATTAGCTTATGCTTTAAATCGGATGGAATTCTTTTTGCTCGTTATGGAGTGTGCTACAAATTAGTTAGATCTTTCTTACCTCTTGCTTTTATTTTGTTTTCTAGGATAGTCACTTCATCTCCTCCCTTTCTTAAATTTTCAAAATCTTCTCCCTTTTTCAAAACCTTCTTGGTTTCAAACTTCAAAACTGCTTTCGCAATAAAACCTTGACTTTTGTCAAGTGATTTTCAAACATTTTTTCTTCTTAATAAAAGTCAATCAATGTTAATCATGCTTTGACCAATTTCAAAAGACATAAAGAATACAAACAACCTCATTCAAACTTTTTGTGCCTTTATGCACTTTTCACTTTAAAACTTTTCATAAAGTTTAGACATGATTCATTTATATAGTTGAGATGTAATTCTCCTATTCCCCATAGTATTAATGCTTTGACATTTTCCACCTTGATGTTGAGTGATAGACTTGTTGATAATCCAAGCAAATCCTCCATCTTTATGTGACGCAAATGTTGTCTTAATACTTGTGGGTGACTAGTCGTAGTTTTCTCCTTAAAATGACGACTTGTCTTTACATTTAAAATCAATCAAAACCAACAAATTTTTGTTATTTATACCACGAACTACGAGGTTTTGATCCTATATTGCAGTTTGTGGGTACGTAGGCATGAGGCGATAAGTCTCTCCAAACACAATAATCCAAAAAAAATAATTCTCTTCTCATCTCCCCAATCTCTTTTCAAACAAACCATTTTCAAACCAAAAAGCATAAATTTTTCAAAGGGCTCCTATAGAGTACTATAGACGTTTTGGGTGCTAACACCTTCCCATTGCGTAACCAACCCCCTTACCCCGATCTCTGTTTATTTGTTCTTGTTTTAGAACTCTTTGGTTTTGTTCGCTCTTTTTCCTTTCCATTTGGATAAAATAAAAGTGTGGTGGCGACTCTTGTTTTTGGAGTTAAGTTAATCAATAGCTTACACTTATGAATTTTACCGCTACAGAAAAGTGGTGACTCTGCTGGGGACATTTAGGTTCCTAGTGGGTTTCGCTTACTTTGATTTATTTATCGCTTTCTGTTTGACTTGTTTGTTATTGCTTGTTCTGTTTGGTGCTTGGTGATCTGTGTGGTGAGATAAGTCCTACACCCGGACTTGAGTGCACTTATGATAGGAGGGTGGTATAGTCTTGTTGGCTTACGTGGAGTAGTCCTTAATAAGCTGACTTGAGATCCCCCGCTCAGTGGAGGCCTTTTTGGGATTACTGATATCTTACGAGTAGTCGTAATTGATATTACTTTTTCTGACTGGGAGCCTTAGAAGCTGAGGACCTTAGAACCCTTTAACCCATCTTGGCCTTATTAGGACGTGGTGCGGTGGCTGTTCAGGTGTAGACTTGAATTAGTCGTTACGCGATACCACACTCAGACGAGTTTCTCTTGAGAATATTGTTGTCCGACGAGTAGTCGTTTAAGCCGATAATATCCAAAAGATGGAATTATAACTCTGGGAACTTTTTAGAACCTTGTTCTACAGGTGATGATATAACCTTAGTACATACCATTGGGGGTTTGTTGGTTCTTACCCTTGGCTCCATGCTCGCGCCGAACCTTTGAACCTGTGTGCTTTTTGTGATCTTGTTTGTGGGTGTTGCATCTTGCATCTATGCATTCATGAGCATTTTTACTCAGTTTTCATGGAACTCAGATATTTCTTTTTGCAAATACCAAAAAAAAATTTAGAATCATGGATATTGAAAGAAGTAACACTAAGAAGTACACTTTCACAAGTCTTGACTTACAAGAGTTGAGAAAGCTTGGATCTTTGGTATCTGGTCCCGTGGATTTCAAATGATGTTTGGGAAGCTCTTGTTTATTTTGAGGATTGCTTTTGAGTACACTTTCATCATTGATTTACTTTCCCAAATTATCAGCTATTGCCAACCTTAGAGGAGTATGCCTATCTTATGGGTGTGCAAGTCTTCATTGAATTCCCTGAGCGACGTGTCATGAAGAGATCAAGGGATCCAGAGGATTTATTTTCCTCTAGCATGTCATCATTTGTTTGTCCTCCTACCTCCGGTTCTTGGAAGGGTATTGTGGATCGACTCGAGAAAGAGAAAGACACCATGAAGATCAGTTATATAAGATAAATCAAGAGGCTTCACAAGAATTATTAGCTCATAGTTGGCTCATTTTCAGACATAATTCCTTAGAACTAGATTTCATTTTCTCTTGTGTTGTAAGATTGATGAAACTGTACTTCAAAGCTGTAACTCTTTCAATATTAATGAAATGAGATTTTTGGTATATCCAATGTGTTATCTTAATGTAACATTTGCAAACTACTTTATAGTTCCTTGAAAACTTGCATTTGCATTGGCACATCAAGCATCATTCTGCATTGTATCTTGCCTTTCCCAGGTGTCTTATTTGCTTCCTGTTATTGGGCTTTGTTCAGACAAGTTGTCGCATCACTATAATACTCGAGCTAAAGATGGATTGATCACAACGAGAGAACTGCAAGCTTCGTGAAGAAGTGGCTACTTTGAGGGATGGTATGGAAAGGCTCTCTACTTTGGTTGAAATTCTGGTTGTTGCTCAGAATCAAATTTCTCCTTATGTTTCTCAGACTCCACTTCAAAAGACTGTGATTTCTGCAATCATTTCAACACTCATTTCTGTGGCTCCCATTAGTGCTTCTAATCATGTTACCGAGATGTGTCTCGAAGAAGGTGTCTGGAAAGGATGGTTGACCAAAGAAAGTGGTTCTTCTAGCAGTTCTAAGAAGTATAGAAATGGTTTTCCCAAGAAGAAAGAACAAGCTTCTAATGCTATTTTGCAAGGAAAGTATAGAAGATCTCGTAACAAAAGTAAGACACAACAGGCACAACAAAGGATTGATCAGCAAAGTTGTGTTCAAAAGCAAATGCAATTTGATCCGATTCCGATGTTGTACACGAAATTATTTCCTGTCTTGATACAAAAGAATCTTGTGAAGACCAGGTCTCCACCTGCTGTTCCAAAAGATATTCCATGGTGGTATAAACCAGAGGCTCGTTGTGCTTTCCATCAGGGTGCACCGGGGCATGGCCTAGAAGATTTTTTTCCTTTGAAACATGAAGTGCAAAGAATGGTGCGAAAAGGAATTTTATTTCTCAAAGGCACAAACGTCCAAGTCAATCTGCTGCCTGAACATGGTAACGCCATTATACTTGAGGTGCATGCCGCAACTCCGAATCATTTCAAAGAAGCTCAAGTTCATCCGCCACTTTTCGAGAAAGAACCTTCTAAAATCCAAGATGGTTCGAATGTCCAAAATAGTGGAGAAAATTTTGTTAGTAATTTCCAAGTGGGAGAAAATGTTGAGGTTCATGCAGTTCAGAATTCTTCTCAGATTCTTCAAAATCTAGTCCTGAATGAGCCAAAAGGAGAGACTCGCCAGTTTGATACAATCCCAATGACTTACAGTCAATTATGGTCTTATTTTTCCCGAAACTCGGTAGTGACACCCAGAAAAACCAGAGTCATGAAGTCTCGTCCTCATTGGTACAATCCAAATATCAGTTGTGAGTTTCATGATGGCATAATGGGGCATCCAATTGAGGAGTGCAAGATTTTCCAAAAAATGGTTCAAGAGATGATTGACGATGAGGTGTTGACTTTTGAAGGAGGAAGCCCATTTTTGAATGGAACGCCTTTACGTTGATAAATATAAAGCTCGAGGAAATTCATATTGCTGGTGTTAGTAGAGTGGCCTGTAACGGTCGTGCATTTGCTTCTGTTTCTCCAAAGAAAGTTGAGGGTGTTCTTTCAAGCTCAGATTGAGATAGTCTCCTCAGATCATTAGATCATTTACTGCAATTTTATTTGTAATCTCTCATGTTTGTTAATGATTTGTTTGCTTGTAGAAACTTGTTTGATTTTGAATATTAATCATAATGCAATGAGTATGTTTGTCTTGAAGTAATCCATTCGCATTCGCTCATAATTTTTTTTTCTGCATTTGCAATACCAACTTCTTGTTTGAACTCTTGGAGGGAGGATGATGAGGTGAAAACGCAAAATTTCTGGTTTGCTTTTGAATAAAACTCTGCTGATGATGTAAGGCATTGTTTCAAATTCCCAAACACCGGAGATATAAGGAAGATAATCCCTTATTAACCCTTTTGAGCCTCGAAGTAGGAGTTTCCTTTCTAAATGAAAAAACCTCACATTTTAACCTGGGGCAGGGTACTCTTTGTAAGAACACATATTGTTTCTTAGTAATATCTCTATGATTTGATGATAACTCTTATGAAATTTTGTATTAAAGAATTATATACTCTAAAATTTGTTCATGAATATTTGCTGCAGATGTTAAAGTATATATATATATATATATATATATATATATATATATATATATATATATATATATATATATATATATATATATATATATATATATATATATATATATATATATATATATATATATATATATATATATATATATATATATATATATATATATATATATATATATATATATATATATATATATATATATATATATATATATATATATATATATATATATATATATATATATATATATATATATATATATATATATATATATATATATATATATATATATATATATATATATATATATATATATATATATATATATATATATATATATATATATATATATATATATATATATATATATATATATATAAGAGCAAATTAATCTGAACATGGAACTATGGAAGGCTCTAAAGAGTCAGAATCATCTTATATAAGAATCTGAATGCTGCCTGCAGAAGATTCTGAGCGCTGTCTGCAGAAGGATCTGAAGCAGAAGCTACAGAAGAATCTGAAGCAGAAGCTGCAGAAGGATCTGAAGCAGAAGACTCTGAAAGATCTGAAGACTCTGAAGCATTGAAGATCTTTGTATGTGAGTTAAGAAGCACAGTTTTTCAAAAGACTCTGAGAATACTACACACTGCATGTACTGAGGATCTGATTCATAAAACTCTGCTCTGATAGAACTACACGCTGAAGCACACTTGCTGCATTACTCTGATTCAGCAAACTCTGATGGGCATCCAAGACTCTGATCACGCAGACTCTGATGTTTATTTGCTGAAGTGAAATACTTGTTGAAGAAGAATTCAAAGTTATATCCGTTGATTTGGCTCAACGACTCTTTCCCCTTTCATGCTTGACACTAGAACACAGACCAAAAGCATTTCTCTGTGCATTCTACTTCCAGGAAAGGTCATGTGATGTGAAGACCAAAAGGTTCAGGCCTTTTCAGTACACAGCCTCCAACGTCAAGACTTTGTGGACTACTGTGCATATAAAAGCAAGTCATCCTCATCTTCTTCAGTTGACAAATCTTTGATAGAAACTCTTACAAGCTCTCATAAAATATTCTTATTCTCTTTGCTGAGTTTATTCTTTTGTTCTTAATATTAAGTGAAAAATCACTGTTGTGATAAAGCTTGTTAGAAGCATTCAAACACTTGTATTTATCTTACATTTCATTGTAAAAGTTCCTTGAGAAGATCCAGTTGGGATCAGTAGTTCTTGAGAAGACTAAGAACAGTTGCTCTTAGTGATTGCTATTGTAATCAGTTGATTAATAGTGGATTAAGTCCTTGTTTGAGAAAGGCAAATCACTCTTGATAGGGTGGACTGGAGTAGTTAAGTTTAACGAACCAGGATAAAAATCATTGTGTTTTTATTGCTATAAGTTTTTATACATACTTATTCAACCCCCCCCCCCCCCTTCTAAGTATTTTCTCACCTTTAGTTGGTATCAGAGCTCCGGTTATGTGTGTGCTACCACTTCATAGTGACAGAAAAGATCCAGTTAGAAAAACTTTGATGTATATATGGTTGTTATTATGGCTGACAACAAATATGAAGAAAGGGATAGAATTAGCAATAAACCCCCTATGTTTGATGGGGAGAAATTTGATTATTGGAAGGACAGACTAGAAAGTTTCTTCCTGGGCTATGATGCTGATTTATGGGATTTGGTCATAGATGGGTATGTTCATCCCATTGATGGGAATGGCAAGAAAATAGAAAGAAAATCTATGACTGAAGTTCAAAAGAAGGAATTTAGAAATCATCACAAGGCTAGAACTATCTTGTTAAATGCAATATCTCATACTGAGTATGAGACGATCACAAATAGAGAAACTGCATGTGATATTTTTGAGTCTCTAAAGATGACTCATGAGGGAAACTCTCAAGTCAAAGAAACAAAAGCTTTGGCTCTAATTCAGAACTATGAAGCTTTCAAGATGGAAGAAGCTGAATCTGTTGAAGCCATGTTCTCCAGATTTCAAATACTTACAGCTAGAATAAAGGTTCTGGATAAAGGCTACTCTACTGCTGATCATGTGAAGAAGATCATCTGAAGTTTACCTACCAGATGGAGACCTATGGTCACTGCGCTGAAAATGGCTAAAGATCTGAATAAGATCTCTTTGGAGGAACTAATCAGCTCACTGAGGAGCCATGAAATTGAACTTGAGGAAGATGAGCCTCAAAAGAAAGGTAAGTCAATTGCTTTAAAATCTAACAAATCTGCTAAAGCATTACAGGTAATAGAGGAAAGCTCTGAAGAGTCTTCTTCTGAAGAAGAAGATGAGTTATCCATGCTGTCCAAAAGAATAAACAAACTCTGGAAGCACAAAGGAAAGAAGTTCAGAAACTTCAGGAAGCCTGATCAAAGGAAAGAATCTTCTGGACACAGAAGATCTGGCAAAAAGGAAGTTGTCTGCTATGAATGTAAAGAACCTGGGCACTACAAAAATGAATGCCCAAAACTTCAAAAAGAAAAGCCTAAAAGGAAGTTTGATAAAAAGAAAAAGGTTCTGACGGCTACCTGGGATGATTCAGATGAATCAGAATCCTCGTCTGAATCAGAAGAGGAATGCGCCAATGTAGCATTGATGGCAGACACAGAAGATCAGGAGGAAGGAACTTCAGGATCTCAAACAGAATCAGACTCTGACTCTGAAGAGGTATTTTCTGAACTCTCCAGAGCTGAACTTGTTGAAAGTTTATCTGATATGTTAGAAAGCTACAACAAGATTAAACTTAAATACAAGAAGCTTAAATGCAGTCTTGAATCTGTGATTAATCTGCTAAAGTCAGAAGTTTGTGAGCTCAAAGAAAATAATCTGAAAATAAAAAATGATTTTGAACTAGCTCAACAAGACTCTGATTCTGAAACTGAGTCTGAATGCAAAAATATTTTGGAAAAATATGACTACAGCTTTCAGAAGTTTCTTGCTAAAAGCATAGGCAGAAGAAAAATGGCTTCTATGATCTATGGAGTTAGCAGAAATAACAGAAAAGGAATTGGATATAAATCTTCCTCTGAAAAGGATTTAAATCCAAAACCTGTTGATAAACTTATCATCAAGAAGACTCCTTTATATTCTCATTTTAAATTTGGTCACTTGAATGATATTAAACACACTCGTTCTGAAGAGAACATTAATGTGTTTAAATCTAAGGCTAGTCAGAATAAACCTTGTGTTGAAAAACAGAAGTTTAGACGAACCTTCAGAACAACTAACCCAAAAGGACCCAAGAAGATCTAGGTACCTAAGAGTAAAATAATTCCTGTTGCGGATGTTCTTAGCAGCAAGGTCAGGACGCCAGTCATGGTACCTGGACTCTGGATGCTCGCGACATATGACGGGAGAAAGGTCTATGTTCCAATGTCTGGAGCTTAGATCTGGAGGTGACGTGAAGTTTGGAGGGAATCAGAAGGGAAAGATCATTGGATCTGGCACTATTGGAAATGGTAACCTTCCCTCTATAACTCATGTTTTACTTGTAGAAGGATTAAAGCATAATCTATTATCCATAAGTCAATTAAGTGACAATGGTTATGACATAATATTTAATAAAAAATGTTGTAAAGCTATTAGTCAGAAGGATGACTCAATCCTATTTAGTGGAAAGAGGAAGAACAACATTTATAAAATAAATCTTTCAGAACTTAAGGTTCAGAATGTTAAATGCCTCTTGTCTGTTAATGAAGAGCAATGGGTCTGGCACAGAAGATTAGGACATATTAATATGAGACGTATATCTCAGATTAATAAACTTAATCTGGTCAGAGGACTTCCTAAGATGAAGTTCAACTCAGATGCTCTTTGTGAAGCATGTCAAAAAGGGAAGTTTTCAAAATCCTCTTTTAATTCAAAAAATGTTGTTTCTACTTCCAGACCATTAGAATTACTTCATATTGATCTGTTTGGACCAGTGAAAACTGCATCCATCAGAGGCAAGAAGTATGGATTAGTCATTGTTGATGACTATAGCAGATGGACATGGGTAAAGTTCTTAAAACACAAGGATGAGTCTCATTCTGTGTTCTTTGACTTCTGCAAACAAGTCCAAAATGAAAAAGATTTTAAAATTATCAAAGTCAGAAGTGATCATGGTGGTGAATTTGAAAACAAACATTTTGAAAAATATTTTAATGAAAATGGCATTGGTCATGATTTCTCCTGCCCTAGAACTCCACAACAAAATGGAGTTGTAGAGAGGAAAAATAGAACCCTACATGAAATGGCCAGAACCATGATCAACGAGACTAATATGGCAAAGCACTTTTGGGCAGAAGCAATAAACACAGCATGTTACATTCAGAACAGAGTGCCTGTAAGACCTCTTCTGAAAAAGACTCCCTATGAATTGTGGAGGAACAGAAAGCCCAACATTTCTTATTTTCATCCTTTTGGATGTATTTGTTATATGTTGAACACTAAAGAGAATCTTAGCAAGTTTGATTCTAAAGCACAGAAGTGTTTCATGCTTGGATATTCTGAACGCTCTAAAGGCTACAGAGTATACAATACTGAAACACAGATTGTGGAAGAATCTATACATGTTAGATTTGATGATAAGCTTGGCATTGAAAAGCCAAAGCAGTTTGAAAGTTCTGTAGATAGAGAAGTAATCATCACAGACTCTGAAAGCTCAAATGCAGAAAGAGCTCAAGTGAAGGAACCAGAAGCAACGCCAGATGCAATTCCTTTAGCTTCTCAAATGGACAACTTGAACATTTCTGAAAATTCAAATGTCAAAAGATCATCTTCCAGAATCAAAGCATCTCATTCAGAGGATGTGATCATAGGAAAGAAAAATGATCCAATCAGAACAAGATCCTTTCTCAGATCATCTGAAGCGTCATTGTTTGGGTTGGTGTCAGTTATTGAACCAACTTCTGTGGATGAGGCTCTGCAAGATAATGACTGGGTAATTGCCATGCAAGAAGAGCTTAATCAGTTCACAAGAAATGACGTCTGGGATCTGGTTCCAAGACCTAAAGGATTCAACATAATTGGAACCAAATGGGTATTCAGAAACAAGTTAAATGAAAAAGGATAAGTTGAAAGAAATAAAGCAAGGCTTGTTGCTCAAGGTTATAGTCAGCAAGAAGGAATTGATTATACAGAGACTTATGCTCCTATAGCCAGGTTAGAGTCTATTCGTTTACATTTCTTTTGCTGCACATCATAACATCACTCTGTATCAGATGGATGTTAAGAGTGCCTTTCTAAATGGAATTATAGAAGAAGAAGTTTATGTTCACCAACCTCTTGGTTTTGAAAGTGAAAATTTTCCAGAACATGTTTTTAAACTAAATAAATCTCTTTATTGTTTAAAACAAGCTCCCAGAGCTTGGTATGAGAGATTAAGCAATTTTCTTCTGGAGAAAAATTTTATCAGAGGAAAAGTTGACACAACTCTCTTCTGTAAAACATTTAAGAAAGATCTTTTAATTTGTCAAATATATGTGGATGATATTATATTTGGATCTACAAATGTTATGCTAGGAAAGGAGTTTGCTCAATGTACGCAGGCTGAATTTGAGATGAGCATGATGGGAGAATTGAGATTCTTTCTGGGAATTCAAGTCAACCAGACTCCAGATTGCACTTACATACATCAGACCAAATATGTTAAAGAGCTTCTGAAGAAGTTTAACATGACTGATAGTAAGATGGCAAAGACTCCTACGCATCCAACAAGTACTCTTGGTAAGGAAGAAGTAAGTAAGAAAGTAGATCAGAAACTCTACAGAGGTATGATAGGATCTCTTCTCTACTCGACTGCTTCTAGACCTGACATTTTGTTCAGTGTATGCTTGTGCGCAAGATTCCAATCAGATCCTAGAGAATCTCACTTAACAGCTGTTAAGAGGATTCTAAGGTATCTGAAAGGTACTACTAACGTGGGTCTGTGTTACAGAAGATCTGATGAATATACATTAGTTGGATTCTGTGATGCTGACTATGCTGGAGACAGAGTAGAGCATAAAAGTACTTCTGGAAGCTGTTAGTTCCTTGGAAGTCATCTAATCTCATGGTACAGCAAGAAGAAACCCACAATTTCATTTTCAACAACAGAGGCAGAATACATTGTTGCTGCTGGATGTAGCACGCAGATGCTCTAGATGAAAAGTCAGCTAGAAGACTATCAGATCTTTGAGAGTAATGTATCTATCTTCTGTGATAATACTTCTGCTATATGTTTGTCTAAAAAACCCATTTTACACTCTAAGGCAAAACATATAGAAATTAAGCATCATTTCATTAGAGACTATGTTCAGAAGGGTATAATAAACTTAGCCTTTGTTGATACAGATCATCAATGGGCTAATATTTTTACAAAACCCCTTGCTAAGGATAGGTTTAAGTTTATTCTGAAAAATATTGGTATGGATTTTTGTCCAGAATAATATTTATCAGAGGCAAACTTCTCAGATGCAAGGTGTTTAACACTCTGAAGTATATCATCTGTTATTTATTCATTTTCTTGAATTATTCTGTTTGTGTAAATCTGAACTAACAAAGCTCAGAGGATCTGAATGTTGGCTAATGTTTCATTTCTTAAGAGATTTCATAAGCACATGCAAGCAAACACATGTAGCTCAGAATCTAGAAAGATAGAGTGCACCTTGCTGAATTGACGTTTGAGGTATTGCTTTGAAAATCTGAATCTTCTTGATTTCCCCCCATCTGTCAGAATCATAAATGTTGTGCAATGATGTTTTTACGTTTTCATTTAATGCTATGTGAAGCATGCTAAATGTGACTGTTTGTGTGCCTTATTTTTGCTATAAATATCACAAATCACACCATTTCACACTTTTCACCTCACGAACCTTTATGCATTTCTGTCTTCTCTTTGCTCTTCATCAAAACCCTAAACCTAAAACCTCTCACTCAAGAACATCAATGGCATCTTCTTCATCAACATCTGCTCAGATGCAATCAACCACTCCTGTTTCTTCTTCTAATTCTGAAGCGTACAAGGAACTTGTGAGAACCCTTCTCACTCCAACTGTAGATCTGGATGTTCTGAGTGAATGCTTTGTAGATTTTGATTCCATTGAAGAAAATGGGTTTGATCTTAATTCAACCATTCAAACTCAGAGTTGGACAAAGTATTTTGACAGGCTTATGGGTCCTGTTTATCCAACTTTGGTAAAAGAATTCTGGATACATTCCCAGGTGTGCCCTAAATTCATCCATTCTTCTGTCCTTGGAAAGGGGATTGTGATTACTGAGAAGTTGATCAGACAACTTATTGGGTACTCTGAAACTGATGGTGAAACCAGTTTACAATCTGCTCGTGTGGATCTTGCTGATGTGTTTCAAGAAGTTAGTATTTCTGGGGAACCAGCTAGCAAAGTAAGGGAACTGAAGCCAGTCTACAGGATCTGGGCCAAGATTTTCATGAGTTCCATCTTTCACAGAAAATCATCAAATTCTCCAGATTATGTCAGTGCTGAACAACTCTACTTCATGTTTTGTATGAGCAAGGGAAAGAAGGTGGACTTGCCTTATCTTATGTTTAGTCATCTTCTGAATCATATAAAGGAAACAAGAGAAGGTAAGAGTCAAAACTGGAAAAGTTAGGAATTGGATTCCTATGGGAAGGCTGATATCAAATATTCTAACTGAGAATCGTCTGGTAGAACATTTGTATGAAGCTGGATTGACAGAGGATCTGTCCTATGTCATAGGATCTGTAATCAACGGCAACACTCTGAAGAGGATGAAGTTCATCACAGAGCTTGCCAGCAAACCTAAGAAAATTGCTACTAAGGATGTCAGCAACAGAAGGATTCCTGTTGAAGATTTTCCAATGTTCAGTGCTAATGAACCAAGGGAGATCATCTTATCCTACATTGTTGATTGTTTGTTAACTGGTGTTCCTCTGCCTATTAACATCGTCCAGAAGGAAGGAGAAGTTCTGCCTGATCTTCATAGAGAAAGGCGTTCAAAGAAGATTGTTGAAGAAGGATATGAGGCTCAGCCTAAGAGAAAAGCCTCTGAAGCTGCTGCTAAGCCTCAGAAGGTGAAGAAAGTGAAACCAACTCCTCCAGAAGCTAGTTTCGAAGACATTAGAGAAACTATCAAACATGTATTAACATCTGATCAAATACCAACCATTCACTCTCCATTACCTTCACCTCCTCTATCACCTTCTAGACCACATTCATCTGTACCACCATCATCTGGGATTCATACATCTGAACCCTCTCCATCTCAACCTACACATTCTCAACCATCTTCTGTACAAACTCCATCTGAACCACCTCAACCAGAAACACAACCAGAACATCAACAAACAGAACCTCAACCTCAACAACAACCACCAGAACATCAATCTCAACCCATTTCATCTGAACCTCCCCAACCAAAACCATCTGAACAACCCTCTATAATAGAACAACCTTTATCAGTTATTGAACCATCTGTACCAAACTCATCTGATGACATTCTTGATTTACAACCACTTGCAACCATGGTTGTCTTGTCATCCACCTCATGCCACTCCACTGAATCATCTGATTCTGAATCAGAAGTTCACTCACCCTCCTGTTTACACATTCCTGATCCATTCAAACCAACATTTTCTGACCTATCAGCATCTAACCAAATCACTCGTAGACTTTCACTTCGCTCCAAATTCAACCTCTCAGATTTTCAACCATCATCATCTGAGGCTGAAATTTCAACAATCCTTACACCTCAACTCACCATACCATTACCCTTTGAACCAGCACCATCTGTTCAACTACCATCTGAACCTCAACCTTCTGAACCTCAACCATCTCAACCTCAACCATCTGAACAATCACCATCTGATCCAACACCTTGTGAACAACCTCAAACCAACTCTGAATCTGCTGACAGAGTGACTCTTGAGGAATACCTTTACCCCAACCCTAGATCAGATGTTGATAAACTATTTGAGAATTTCAAGAAAGAAGTTCATATGGGGATTGCATGTGTGGAAGAAGAGTGTTTGTTCAGTATAGATCCTGTTAAGTCTGAAGCTTCTTGGGATAAATTTATCTCTAAGTTCAACATTGTGGCTTCTCATCTCAAAGCAGTCTGTGCTGAAGATGCTAAGGCAAAGTTTGCTAAATTGATCAGACAGACTCTGCTGAGCATTCCCAAACCACAAGTGATGCTTCTGGAAGCTGCTCCAGCTGAAGACTCTCCATCTGAAGATGTTGCATCTGATATGGACATTGATGCGTCTGAATCTGAAGCGAAGACTGACAATTCAGAACTTGTGAAAGAGGTTAAGGAAATCAAGTCCGGGATGATCAAACAAGAACAAACCACTGAAGAGATTAAGACTTGGATGGACAAGCAAGAAGAGTCTACTGCAAAGATCACAGATCTTCTGACCCTGATTGCATCTCGCCAGCCTTAGTTTCTTTTCATGTTTTTTGCACTGTTGTTTGCATATGTTTTCTTTTGCTTGTTTTTTTGATCATCTGTTATGTGAACCTTCTGAATGAATGAAAATGTTTATTTTGCTTCTATGTGTTTTATTTTGTTTTCTTCTATTATCTTTTCTGTCTTTACATATCTTTTTGATTATGACAAAAAGGGGGAGAAAAAGAATCTGATTGTTCAATCCATAAGCAAATACTAAAATGAAATTCAGACATATTATTAACTATCTTTGAATTTAAGTCTTTCAGATTCTATTATTTCATCTGACAAAATAAATTCATTGAAGTTATCCTGAGAATTACCCAACTAGACTCTGATTCTTGAAGCAAATTTTACTCTGATTCTAAACGAAAAACCAGACTCTGTGTTTGAAAGAAGTCATCAGACTCTGATTCTGAAATACACTCAAGCAAAAAGGGAAGTATTCTTTTCCTTTAGAGTATTCATTTCAGGGGGAGATTCTTAATCTAAGGGGGAGTTATAATTATTGCTTTTTATTGAACAAAATTTCTCATGTTTTGTCATCATCAAAAAGGGGGAGATTGTAAGAACACAGATTGTTTCTTAGTAATATCTCTATGTTTTGATGATAACTCTTATGAAATTTTGTATTAAAGAATTATATACTCTAAAATTTGTTCATGAATAATTGCTGCAGATGTTAAAGTATATATATATCTAAGAGCAAATTAATCTGAACATGGAACTATGGAAGGCTCTGAAGAGTCAGAATCATCTTATAGAAGAATCTGAATGCTGCCTGCAGAAGATTCTGAGCGCTGTCTGCAGAAGGATCTGAAGCAGAAGCTACAGAAGAATCTGAAGCAGAAGCTGCAGAAGGATCTAAAGCAGAAGACTCTGAAAGATCTGAAGACTCTGAAGCATTAAAGATCTTTGTATGAGAGTTAAGAAGCACAGTTTTTCAAAAGACTCTGAGAGTACTACACGTTGCATGTACTGAGGATCTGATTCATACAACTCTGCTCTGATAGAACTACACGCTGAAGCACACTTGCTGCATTACTCTGATTCAGCAAACTCTGATGGGCATCCAAGACTCTGATCACGCAGACTCTGATGTTTATTTGCTGAAGTGAAATACTTATTGAAGAAGAATTCAAAGTTATATTCGTTGATTTGGCTCAACGACTCTTTCCTCTTTCATGCTTGACACTAGAACATAGACCAAAAGCATTTCTCTGTGCATTCTACTTCTAGGAAAGGTCATGTGATGTGAAGACCAAATGGTTCAGGCCTTTTCAGTACACAGCCTCCAACGTCAAGACTTTGTGGACTACTGTGCATATAAAAGCAAGTCTTCCTCATCTTCTTCAGTTGACAAATCATTGATAGAAACTCTTACAAGCTCTCATAAAATACTCTTATTCTCTTTGCTGAGTTTATTCTTTTGTTCTTAATATTAAGTGAAAAATCACTGTTGTGATAAAGCTTGTTAGAAGCATTCAAACACTTGTATTTATCTTACATTTCATTGTAAAAGTTCCTTGAGAAGATCCAGTTGGGATCAGTAGTTCTTGAGAAGACTAAGAACAGTTGCTCTTAGTGATTGCTATTGTAATCAGTTGATTAATAGTGGATTAAGTCCTTGTTTGAGAAAGGCAAATCACTCTTGATAGGGTGGACTGGAGTAGTTAAGTTTAACGAACCAGGATAAAAATCATTGTGTTTTTATTGCTATAAGTTTTTATACATACTTATTCAACCCCCCCCCCCCCTTCTAAGTATTTTCTCACCTTCACTCTTCAGTTAATTTGACCAAGTGTTCAAATTTCCAAAAAGAGTGTGTATTTAAGGACCAACCATGATGGTTATCCCTCATTCCAAAGGAAAGAGACAGTCACAACCCTTTTAACAAGTCAGATAAGCCAATGTCACATGATTTGTTTAAAAAAATCAAAAGAAAAATAAAAAGCCCGCTAAGTCGTAAAACTTGGAAACAAGTGACTTAGGCAAAAGTTAGGTAAAGACAAGAAAAAATGAAAAATGCGAAAAGCGAAAAGAAATGATTACAAAGAAAAATCCTGAACAAATCTATGTGACTACATAAGACAAAAAGGGGTGACTGTTATTCCCAGAAATGCCTCATTGGCCTTTAAACATTCATTTTCATCAGTTCCTCAACCACTCCAAAATCCTTTGAGAGATGAACATTTGTGTTAAATTATCTGAATATATGATTGAAGAACATCACGGAGAATGGGTGGGTACAGATAAACTTTGAGCCTAAATATCATTTTTTCTGAAAACCGTGAACCAAACCACATTATAACCCTCAAAATACCTAATTGAAGCAAGGTTGATTTTGAAAGCATACTTTAACGAGATAGCGTTCCTGACTCCCATGAGTTGTGCTAAAAAAACCTTTGTTGGTATTGCATGTGCATTCAAAAATCAATGTCACATCTTAACTAGTGATTAGTTCACAAGTTTTTTCGACATCTTTTCAGTAAAAACTTCAAGACAAACATATGTATTTGCATTAGAATTATCATTCTCATAATTAAGCGTTTCTGCTTGCATACATTTATTTGACATCATGGAGGCTTACATATGAGCATTAGTGATGAACTCAATATTTTGAAGCCTGAAACTCTGATGATTAATCTGCAAATCATTTCAAAGAATGACCATATCCAGGGGCATGTTTCCTGAAGACTTTGTTGAGCCTGAGCAAGTTTGTTATCCCAGTTGATGTTTTCACAGGGGAAAAGCTCGATTACTCCATTGATCAAAGAATATGCCAACTATAGTTAATCTAGGGCAGTTACGTCGAGATTCAACGAATCTCTCAGAGTTTGAAGATCTGGGGCAAATTATCTCAAGTATTTATTGAAATCAGCATTCTCCCAATTAGAGTTTGTCCTTGTTGATGGTCTCCTCGATAGAGTCTGTTGATAATCTCTCAAGCAGAGTTTGGTCTTATTGATGCATTTCTCAGTTGAGCACTAGTTCACGCATTTTAAACTTGGATTCCCCCTGCGAATTCTTGATTCAGATTTCCTCAGCCAATCACGGTTCTTGTTCCCCAACCTGTTTATGATCAAGCCTATATAAGTGTGAATGTGATTGTTGGATCCCATCTCATTTTATGATAAAACATGATGAGGAATCCCTGGTAGGTTTCTACCTCCTCCGTTATGGTTTGTTTCTCTTATGGCCAATCTGAATCACATTTCGTTTCTAAGAAGTGTTGATATAGCAGTCAACTGTTGGGTTTTCTCTCACCCTGTGTTAAGTTTTAAAATCCCCTCCAGGTTGACTTTTTGCTATGATGTTAACTTCTTAATTATCCCCGCAATTCCATGTCATTTCTCTCAAGGTTGTTAGTACCCAAAGAATTATCCTTGTTGATCCCGTGTAGAGGATGTGAATTTATTGCCACCGGTTGTGAAAGATAGGATATGATCCTCATCAAGTTCTTATTCTCCCGAGTAGAGTTTGTTAATGTTTTCTTCACCAGGGGTTTTTCTTGCTCCTTTGGTAGAATTTGTTGGCAGTTCCCTAGTAGAGTTGCGTTGAGGTTTCTCCAATAGGGTTTTCTAATGTTCCCTTGGCAGAGTTTTGTTCTTATGGATAACCAGATGGATATTGGTCGATTTTCCCAGCTAAGTCTTGATTCAAATTCTTTCCAGCTGAGTATGTTTCCTTCACCTAACCAGGTTATGATCAGATAGTTGAGCAGTTTGGAGCATCACCTCTCCTTGATGATAATCCCCATGCAGAGGTTTGCCTTTGCTGATTCCTAGTTGAGGTTATGCATATTCATTTTGGATATTCCCCAAGAAGAGAACAATGTTGCTTTCTTCTAAGAAGTGTTGATATAGCAGTCACCTGTCGGGTTTTCTCTCACTTTATGTTGAACATTGATTTAAAATCCCCCACAGCTTGACTTTTCGCTATGATGTTAACTTCTTATTCCCCGGCAAGTCCAGGATATCTCCCTCAGAATTGGATGTTTCTCAGAGTTTCTTTATTGTATCCCCAGAAGAGCTTTGTTATTTGCAATTGGAGTTTGTGTAGCTGTTTACATGATTACATTTCTGCAGCGGATTCATTATCCTCCTCAACATATCTCTTCATCCTTTTGAAACAGGTTTCGAATGGATTCCCAAAAAGAGTCGAGAAGATTTGGGTTGATGTTCCCCCAACAATTTATCTTTCATCCTCGAAGCAGAGTTGATGTTGTTATTCCCTTGTGAAATTGTGTAGCTGTTTACATGATTCCAATCCTCGGCAGATCTGTTCATTCCTTTGAAGCAGATTTCATATGGATTTTTCTTATTCTCAGACAGAGTTGGAATATTTGCGTTGCTATGTTTTCTCCAACAGATCTTTTCCTCGAAGCGGAGTTCATATTGTTGTTCCCTCTTGTTGGATTATTGATGTTTGAAGATTGATCTTTGGGTTTTCTCCCCAAGCAGTATTTCCATCTTCTCGGTTAGATTTAAGCCTTGTAGCAGGATTTATTTTCCTTTGATAGGCTTTTCTTTATCTCTTGCAAGATTTATTTTAATCCCCAGCACGATCTCCAGTTTGCAGAGATTAACCGAGTATTTCAATAGTGTTGTTATGTTTATCCACCCTCTGTTTATCCTTTTTGTCTGTTTTGTCAGCATATTCATACGCATATGCATTGCACGCGCATTCATTTTGGTTGAGCATAGCATGTTTTTGTTGCATTGTGCATCCTGCATTTTTTTGTTGGTGTTTCCCTTTCCCTGGTGTTGTTATCCCCGCAGAGTCCGTGTGTCCTCTCTCCATTAGAGTGTCGACCCCTAAGCAGAAAATACCTATCCTTTCTAATTCCCCACTGAGTTTATGCCTCGTGGAAGATGTTTGTTTAGCTTTCCTCCCCAGCTTTTATCTGGATGGAATTGTTCCCCAGTTGAGTCATTTCCTCGTTGGGACGAGTCTTATTTGACCGTTTCTCTCCAGTTTATTCCTGGATAGAACTTTGGTCTCCTGTAACAGTTACTTTGGCTTTCTCGGGGCTGCGAAACCTGGATGATGAGAAAGTGTTTATTCTTCTCATTTGAGGATTTATTTTCCTCAGCAGAAATTTGTTTATTGATCCCATCAGAAGATGAAGATTTGAATTTCCCCAGTAGTGTTTTGATAACACTCTCTTGGTGATTGCTTATGCAACTTCATGTGAAATCCTCAACAGATGGTTGACTCTTCATTTGAGAAGTTTGTTGTGTGATTTGAGCTGCTTATTGACTGGGAGCAGGTATTCTTTGTGAGTTCATTACCCAAATTTTTCTACCTAGTGACGGGTATCCGGTAATGTTTCTTCACCCTTTTGAGTATAATGCTCATCCTTTTTGGTCAGTTATCGACATATTTTTCTACCTAGTAATCGGTAGTCGGTAATCTTTTCTTGTGAGTTCATTACCCAAATTTTTCTACCTAGTGACGGGTATCTGGTAATGTTTCTTCACCCTTTTGAGTATAATGCTCATCCTTTTTGGTCAGTTATCGACATATTTTTCTACCCAGTAATCGGTAGTCGGTAATCTTTCCTTGTGAGTTCATTATCCAAATTTTTCTACCTAGTGACGGGTATCCGGTAATGTTTCTTCACCCTTTTGAGTATAATGCTCATCCTTTTTGGTCAGTTATCGACATATTTTTCTACCCAGTGACTGGTAGTCGATAATCTTTCCTTGTGAGTTCATTACCCAAATTTTTCTACCTAGTGATGGGTATTCGGTAATGTTTCTTCACCTTTCGAGTATATTGCATGTATTATGCTATCTATTGACTGGTAGTCGGTAACATTTCTCACCCCTTTGGTTTATTACGCTTATTTTCTACTCAGTAACCAATAGAAGCATTTTACATGTTCTCTTTGGATCGACTATATTCGCCCAGTAACTGGCAGTTGGTATCTCTTTCCCCGTGTAGTCGTTTCCTTTCCTTTATCGAAATAGGATCTTGCTCTTTTGTTTTTCCCTATGGAGTCTCTTTTCTTCTTTTACTCCTGAGCTTTTGTTTGTTTCCTGTGGCATTTTCTCCCCACATTGGTCTTGTGTCTAGATATCATTAGCATAATCATATCATTTTGTGGTCTCTTAGGGCCAAAAATTGGGTTAATTGTTATATTTAAGTCTCTTCTATCTAGTCGAGACAAAGATGTCAATCTTCATATCTCCGGATAGAAGAATCTTAAATAGGGTCAGCTGTAATACCCTAATTTTTACCCCTAAGATCCCACATCTCATTTGCATATCATTCCACAAACAAGATCATACTTTTTGGTTCTCTCACGCTTATTTATTTCTTACTTGCTTTTTGTTGTTTATGTTTATTAACCTCTAACCAAAATACCAAAAATATTTTGCAATTTTTGCTTGTTTTTTCTTCTCTGTGTGTTTAAGTTTTTGTAGGGAGATTCATGGGAAAGGAATGGATTGGAATCAAGTGTGGCTATTCATGCGCAGTTAAGGTTAAACTATCAAGGGATTACTTCATTTGTAAGTATTTGTATCAGTGTTCTATTTTCTCAAGAGATGATTATTCGAGGTCGAGTGGTCTTGTGGAGAATCCTCAGTTTATCGAGCAGTGTTTTATGAGAAGTATGATCCAGACTATTATGGTCAAGGTTCATCAGTCCAGGTTGTGCTCTTGTTGATTTATATGCAAAAAGTGGTTTTGATGAGGATGCAATGAGGATGTTATGTGGAAAGTAATGATTTCTTGCTATGCTTTCAAATGTTTACTAGAAGAGACTTTTAGTGTGTTCAATTTGATGCGGTAGGAAAATTGAAGAGCAAATAGCAAACTTGAGAAAATTGCTATCAAAGTGGAAGCTGGATTTACACATGACAAGTTCTACATTCATGTTGATGGGGGAATGTTGTGTCTCACGATGCCTTTTGTGAAACAAGTTCCAAAAGTTAATTTTAAGAAGCCTATTGGAATTGCGAGTGTGTCCGGCCACAAATTTGTGAAGTGCAGATAACAAGATTGGAGCATATCAACATGCTTTCCAGGAATGTGGAATACCTTGCGTCTAGGGATGCCACAATCATGGGTAGTCGAAATGGCCATGCTCCCATATTCCTTTGGTATACCTTGAACCGAAAAGGATACAGAGGCTTCCAGAAAGAAGTGAAGAACTTTCTTGAGAGAGCTTACAATACTGCAAAAGCTAACAACCCATAATAAGGAGCTTCATGTGCTCGCAAATTCTCTTCTAGAACACGAGACACTTACAAGAAATCAGATAAATGATTTATTTAGAAAGCTCAAAAGCAGCAACAGCCGCAGCCACATGTAGTCGAAGCTCAAGGAAGTTTTGCGGTCCAATCTGTCAGTCGCTATCGTTGCATTTTTCGTGGCAGCTGCAACTTTTGCTTAAGGCTCAGGGAGTTGCCTCAGAAGCCTCTTTAACACATAATATTTATGCAGCAACATGAAAATCAATATAAAAGGATCTCTTGAGCAAAGATCTTGCAGTGCCTCACTGTCCAAGGAACTAATTCATCTAGTAGACCTGGAGTTGTTGATGTGGAAGCTCGTGCATCTCAGGAGCTGAAGGAAGCAGTATTTTGGAACTCTTTTAACTAGAAGAAAGTTTATATCAAGACAGTGAATGGAAGGATGAATTTTTACCAAGCTACCCTGTGTGAAAGAATCCAGTGGAAAGTCAATACTGATCCCAATGGCTATTTAAATGCATATAATAAGAATGATAAACAGTTGATATGCTGTCAAGCTGATGCATTACATGCGCGGTCGAGAAAAATGTGTGGTTCAGAAAGAGAGTATTGCTATTGTCACCAATCTTCTAGTTTGCCTCTTAGCAATTCATTGAAGCAAGTAAATAGGCTCAATAATACTAATCAGCATGCTCACGCCAAACTAAGCCAATTTCTACTTCAGTTGCAAGTGTCAATGTGTTTTCTCAATTATTGTCTCCTGATGTTGAATCTGATTTGCATACTGCAGAGACTTAGACTCCTTTGCAAAGGCACATCCATGACGGTGGTACGGTATTTTGAAGAAATTGATCCCATAACAGTCATCGGCTAACTTGCCTTCTCATGCACATAATTTCGGGTCACAGTGGTAGCATCATCAGCCGTTGTCTCTTAAACAACAATCTTCGTTGCAACCAAACCTATCACAACAGTCATGCCAACTACCAGAACAGCATCAAGCAACATGAGCAGGAACAACATTTTCCCAAAGATGTAACTTTGCAACATCAATCTCAACAAGTTCAGGATTTACAACCAGAGCAGAGCAATTTGCTTATTCATTCACCTGGCTCTAATGTGGAAGGATATCTTCTGATGGATGAAACAACTGTAAGTATGCTCAGTTCTTCAGGACTAGAATCCGTAAGCCCTTTTGTCAACACTGTGCAGTTGAAGCTGATCATCTTTTATGCGAATCGAATCTTCATGTGCCAAGCCAAAAACTATGAAGCTCAAGCCAAGCCTTCAAGTCACAATTTCAGGCTAACATCCCATGTCAAGTCATAGCAGAACTAGTGATGAATGCATTCCAACTTTCTCCATCCATTTCCAAGACTTCAGTTGATGACCAATAGAAGAACGATTGTGTCACTAATGCTAGACAGTGGGTTATCTTGCTTCAGCAAGGGTGATCCCGATGGTAATCTTCGGAAGAGATTTCACCCAGATTTGAGTGAGTGTGAAGTGGCTCAAAACTGAGGTTGAGCTTAAGAAACAAACATCACGTAGACAAAGTCGTGTGAGCCATAAAGCTAATTCACGTTACCTTTTGAAGCTGCAACAAAGATGAAATGATATGTAAGCCAACAATCCACGTCATACAAAAGCTAAAAGTGAAAAATCAAAACGACATGAAATTTTGTCAACAAGTCACGCACAACTTGCATCATAAAACGCAGTGAAAATCTCATAAACGACAACTAAAAATTTCAATTCAAATTGCAAGAACTCACCTTATTTCATTATAAATAGGAAGCTCTCTCCTTCATTCCTTCAAGCTTGAACAGCCGGGAAAATTCTGCAGAAATATCACCCCAACCTCTAATTTTCTTCAAGCTTCAATCCTCTTTACCTCTCATACTTTCTCCGTTCATCAAACCATTGAACCACCATAAAATTCTGCAGGGTTCACTCACCTTTGATCCATTCAAACTTCAATTAACCTCCAACCTCAACACCAACAATTCTGAGAATCTCACTCAACGACATCAAATACAGATTTGGAAGAGTAAGAAGGAGACGGAAACACTTTGAAGAATCTGATACCTAGATTTCTCGTCGCCTAGCAATTCTAACTGACGAGGTAGAATTTCTTGTTTTCGATCTAAAAGCTTGACAAAAATTTGATTGAACTTGACACAAAACCTATTGAAATTGAGAAAGAACTTGCGAATACAATAGTGAGATGGTTTCCTTGTGACCGGCGGCGATTTTCTCTTCTCTGGTGGAATTCTGATTGAAAAAGAGATGCACAGTGCCGCGTGGGATGAAAGAAGAAGAAGATGATTTTATTTTCTGATTTATATTTTCTTTTTTTCTTAATTTTGTTTTATTTTACGTTTTATGTTAATTTCTCTTTGGATTTGGGCCTAACGTGAAACTTTTCACTATCATCACTACTTTTTTTTTAAACCTCCTCTTTTTTTTTAAAAGCTTTTCAGTCAATTTCCTTTTAATAATTTTCTAATATTTGTTTTTCTTTTGAAATATTTTTTTAAATAGATTTTGTTTGGATTTTGAATTTTGATAAGATTTCATCAATATCAATGGACTTTGAGTGTCGATTTTATCCACTAAGAGAGGTGATTGATATTGATGATGATTTAATCGATTTAAGATTCAAATCGTTGTTTCTTTTCATCTTAATTTCTTTCTTCTTCTTCTTTTTCTTTTGATCGATGAAATCTATGGATCATAGATTGTTGATTATCAAAGTTGTTTAATCTTCATTATTTCAAATCTATGGACGAATGATCATTGAGATAATTCTCCTTACTTTGGAATAGTGATAGATTACATTTGATTAATCGATGAAAAATCTTGATTATGATGAGATCACTACCTCTTTTCTTTTTGTGTGGCATGTTTTAGGAGAGTGATTTATATATCACTTCTCTAACATGTGTTAACACTAACATTATTATTGACCGGCCTCAGATAGTCTTGATTTCTACATAAACCCGATTACGATTGCTTAACATAGCGCTAAAGTGTCCCTTTATTGGAAAATGATCATTCGTGGCCCAAACTTATGTTTGAAAGTCCAAGTATGGTTGGTTACTTGTCTTAAGTCCATTACCTATGAAATTCATTGTTAGGAGGCTTTGGTCTTATCAATCCTCTAATGTGTTTTCGTTAACCTTGGCCTAAGCGCAAGAATTAACCATCGTTGATCATATGTTCTAACCACTAATTACTAATTCACTAACTATATCATTATATTAATTTTGTTTATATTTCTTTCTTATCTCTTTGCTTTTATGCTTCAATATTATCATCTCATATCATATTATCATTTATGCTTCTATTATTTTTCCTTTGTCCGTTGGACACATGTTTATGTTTCCGCCATTTTTCTTTTGTCCACTTGGACCATATCTTGTTTGAAACACTAATAAAGCATAAAAAATCTCTAAAAAACTTGGTGCTATTAATTTTGTGGTTATGCTCTTGGACTACTCTTAGACCTTGGACTTCATGGACCTTTGGACTTAGAATTAGGACTCTCATCCCAATGCTTGGAGTGTTGTGGACCTTAGCCTTTATTTGGCTCGCTCATTAGCTTATGCTTTAAATCGGATGGAATTTTGTTTGCTCGCTATGGAGTGTGCTACAAATTGGTTAGATCTTTCTTACTTCTTGCTTTTATTTTGTTTTCTAGGATAGTCACTTCATCTCCTCCCTTTCTTAAATTTTCAAAATCTTCTCCCTTTTTCAAAACCTTCTTGGTTTCAAACTTCAAAACCGCTTTCGCAATAAAACCTTGACTTTTGTCAAGTGATTTTCAAACTTTTTTTCTTCTTAATAAAAGTCAATCAATGTTAATCATGCTTTGACCAATTTCAAAAGACATAAAAAATACAAACAACCTCATTCAAACTTTTTGTGCCTTTATGCACTTTTCACTTTAAAACTTTTCATAAAGTTTAGACATGACTCATTTCTATAGTTGAGATGTAATTCTCCTATTCCCCATAGTATTAAGGCTTTGACATTTTCCACCTTGATGTTGAGTGATAGACTTGTTGATAATCCAAGCAAATCCTCTATCTTTATGTGACGCAAATGTTGTCTTAATACTTGTGGGTGACTAGTCGTAGTTTTCTCCTTAAAATGACGACTTGTCTTTACATTTAAAATCAATCAAAACCAACAAATTTTTGTTATTTTTACCACGAACTACGAGGTTTTGATCCTATATTGCACTTTGTGGGTACGTAGGCATGAGGCGATAAGTCTCTCCAAACACAAAAATCTAAAAAAATAATTCTCTTCTCATCTCCCCAATCTCTTTTCAAACAAACCATTTTCAAACAAAAAAGCGTAAATTTTTCAAAGGGCTCCTATAGAGTACTATAGACGTTTTGGGTGCTAACACCTTCCCATTGCGTAACCAATCCCCTTACCCCGATCTCTGTTTATTTGTTCTTGTTTTAGAACTCTTTGGTTTTGTTCGCTCTTTTTCCTTTCCATTTGGATAAAATAAAAGTGCGGTGGCGACTCTTGTTTTTGGAGTTAAGTTAATCAATAGCTTACACTCACGATTTTTACCGCTACAGTAGCTGATGTTGCAGACTTGAAGACTCCGTTAAGCTTTGTGAAAGCTAAGTTGCTGAGTGAAGGGGTATTTTCGAGTTGTAATAAAGCTTATGCTGAGTGTTTGATCCATCCTGAGGGGTGTGAGAAGCTGAAAAGTCATATTCAAAAGCTGATGAATGACGGTATTTTGCAATTTGACAGAGTTTCAGAGAAGAAGAATGAGGAAATAGTTGATGAAGAAAAGAATGAAATTGCCACAATTTCGATTCCATACAAGACTATCACTATTGTTGCGCCGCCGAGGCCGCCAACCATCATTATTACCAAAGCTGGACCTGTACCCTACGAGAGCACTAAGGTAATTCCGTGGAATTACGAAGCTGAAGTCTACTGTAATGGGCAGAAGCAGGAACTAAAAGGTTCATCGTTGGATTCTATGGATAATCTGGTAGGTGCTGGGGGGATAACCCGGAGTGGAAGAGTCTTTTCATCTCCCGAGGTGATTGCTGAAAAATCTGACAAGAGTAAAGGTAAAGCTGTGGTGGAAGAGACTTCCCAAGCTTGTGAGAAAGAGTCCTTGTTGAAGGATGTGGAAGAGTTCATGCGCTTGATCAGAAAGAGTGACTACAAGATTGTAGATCACTTACAACAAACTCCGTCAAAGATCTCTATTCTGACACTGCTATTGTGTTCTAAGGCACAAAGAAATGCTCTTCTGAGAATCTTGAATACAACTTATGTGCCACAGGAGATATCTATGAATCAGCTCGAAGGAGTTGTGGCACACGTGAATTCAGGTAATGGGTTGGGCTTTACTGATCTGGATTTGACGCCCAAGGGACAAAATCATAATCTGACGCTGCATATCTCTATTGAATGTAGAGGTGCTGTTTTGTCACATGTGCTTGTAGATATTGGGTTGTCACTGAATCTGCTACCTAAGAAAGCGCTGATGAAGTTAGATACCCGAGGGATAATGTGTACTCCAAGTGACTTGGTGGTACGAGCTTTTGATGGGACTAGAAGGTCCGTGTTTAGGGAGTTGACTTTGCCAATCCAGGTGGGTCCTGATGTGTTTGATGTTGTGTTTTACATCATGGATATTCAACCAACATATAAATTTCTGCTGGGATGTCCACTGGATCCATTCGGAGGGCGTTGTAACGTTAACGCTGCACAAAAAATTAAAAGACATGGTGGGTGGCAGTGTTGTTACTATTTGTGGGGAAGAAGATATTATGATTAGTCATTTGTCTTTGTTCAAATATGTCGAAGTGGACGACGAAATCCACGAGACGTTGTGTCAGGCTTTCGAGACTGTGCAAATCAAGGATAAAACACCAGTTGTAGACAAAGTGCCTGAAGTCGCCATGTCATCTTTCAAATAATCACAGGCAGTGGTAAAGGCTGGGGCATCTCAAGGTTGGGGCCAAGTGTTTAACATACCCAACAAGCAAGACAAATTCGGACTGGGGTACAACCCATCTTCATCCTCACAGAGCGTGCCACGCTATAAGGGACCTGTCGAGTTCACCAGTGGCGGGGTGATTTTTCAGCGGATCAATGCCGTATCTGACGAAGAAGGTGACAGCGATTGCGACATGGATGCATGGATCCGACTGTGTACTCCTAGTTAGAGCCTAAACAACTGGACTAACAAAGAAATCATCCAAGTAACGATAGAAGAGTAATTATTTGTTTTCTTGATTATTGTATAGCTCTATGTTCTACCTGGGGCATAGTGGTGTTTGTCTTCAGGGCCTAATTGTTTATGTTTGAACAATCATTTTATCAATTAATCAAAGGGCGTTTTTCTGCATTCAAATATTGTGATCTCTATCTTTCTTGTTTTATTTTAATAATAAAATGGCAATATGGTTTGTGCTTGTTTGCATATCATTTTAATCACTAAATCATCATCATTGTAGGTTTCACATTTGTCACACCCTAATTTTTTACCGTAAGATCCCACCCGTTTTCGCATTTTTTTTCTTTTGTTATTTAACTTTAATTTAATATTTATGTTTTTGCGGCTAACCAACTCGTGCAAGTGCAGTAGTGTCAAGATGTAGATTCTCACAGCCAGGCATCACAGGGACGCTACTATTATGTTCGACTTTAAAGTTCACCACTCAAGAATTCAAGTTGCCATGAGAATGCTAGATCTTAAAAAAAATATTGAAATACAAACTTCGAGATTTTGTTCCTGCTAAAGTTTATTTTAGAAATAAACAAGATTCAAGTACAAGCTACAATTTAAAAGAAATTGTGTTTCGAGCCTTTATCCCAGGATTTTAAAAAACTCACATTTCGGAACATTACGAGATTGAATCCAAAATTTCGAAATCGCAAGATGAGTTTAAAAGGAATAGACTTCAATACCACCCTTAATCATTTAACTCTAACTTGAGTCTCCTCCGAACAAATTAAAACTTTGAATGCTAACAATATTACAAAGTCAAGAATAATAATGGATATTCATAATTGATGTGCAAGATTAAGTCACCAGCGCTTTGTTCTTTTGGTTAAATAATATGCCAACGAGTTACAAGGACAATTTCATTTTAAATATCCAGAATTTTAAGAATACAATTCAATTCTTTCAAAACACCATCTCAAGTCACAGTATAATGGCGTGTTAAGAGGGAACACCGCCTCTTCCTTAAAACCTGATTTATGTTTGCACTACAAGTTTATACATCAATGATTACAATCACAATTAAGAGGATATTAGGAATGTTGGCCAATGCAATACAAATTTTCTACTGCAATGCAATGAAGACTTGTAAGCGTAATCATTCACGGCAGGAACATTAACACCCCGTTATTTTCGTGGTATGATGAGCGAGGATACTGTTGGGACATTGCTTCTCTCTAATCTTGACGTCATTATCTGTGACGAATCAAGTTGCTTTGCTTCGTGACCGATCCTTAATTACCTCAAAAAAAACTGCACACATATCATGGAGCAAGAGAACCATAATAACCGCCATTGTCGAAATCCGCAACAGCTTCAAACTCCTCTTCTGAAGATAAGTTTTACACAATAATCAACATCATTAAATGGAAAACATAAGCAGGGATAATTGTTACCCGCATCTGTTGCTCAGAGCACCCTGAATACCTCGTCTTTGCGACATTCTCGAGCTTCTGAAAACCGTGTGGGTCAAGGTTCCACCAAAATCAACCTGTCAAGCAAACAGAAATCCAAAGTCAGCACTGCACCTACAAGATCTTCACCTGCAAAATACAAGGATAGAATTAATGACTGCAACCGAAAATTAGAATACCGTTAACGGAAACGAAGCAAAGGTTAGAAGACTTAAGAAGAAAGGAGTGAGATAGTTTCATCCCTCAGTTTCAAATCATCATCGGGCGAATCGAGCAGCCAAAAGGGCGACAACCGAGGTTGTCGCCAGCTCCCTACCAAGCATCGAAAGAATTGAATTTCGGAAAAATAAGACAACTAATTTCAGACAGTTATCAACACGGTTCGAAAGCATCAACGGTATTCAAAAGCAACAACAATCCTAACTCGCGGTTCCTACTTTCGCGTCATCATTACCGGATACGAATATTCTCTTGGCGGCATAAAATCGGCAGTATCTAAAGTTACAGCCTTTTCCTGAAAGAAGAAGAAAAATGTCAATATGATTCAGAAGCTAAAACTGAAACTCATCAAAGAGTTTCCTAAGTAACCATAGCAGTAGAGGTCATGTTTCAGGAAGATGAAAATCTTGGCCTGCATATCCTCAACAAGTCGCAAGCATCACGCTTAAAAGCAAGGATTCATAGACGCATCCATCATCAACAATCCCTTCCTTTGGTGTACTTATCTCACGGTCCTGGCGAGAATAGAAACTTGTGACATAATCCAGATACAACAAAACGGTTAAAGCATGTTTACGACATAATCACGAGAAAAGAGAGTTCTTCACGCGGGTCACAACATCATTCCAACTAGAAATCAGAATATCTCCAAGCTGCCCAAACCTGCTGCCTTATCAGACCCTGTTATAACAAGAGCTAGTAAGCATGAGAGTCAATGCAGAAATTAATTAAGAGATCGTGAACATCAAGATTCTCAAGCAAAATCCACCATATTCAAATCATAAAGGGAGAGGTTTCAAGGCATGAGAACGGGGAATGACAAAGGGCCTGCTAAGACTTCACACCGTTCCACCCCTAATCGCGGCTCACACTACCGTAAGCACATCTTCAAGAGGTTTTTCTTCATGCTTCCAAACCTTCCTTGAATAGGCATCGAGCGTCTTCATAAAATTCCTACAAAAAAGTCATACAAGCATATCACCATACATTGCAAAAAGGAAACGAACTCCCATTGTTGTTGCACAGTGTCGCCTACTTCGAGGACGGTTGGACCAATGAACACTATACGCGAACTACAGTATTAAAAGCCATGTCAAAAACTCATAATCCATATAAAGAAGAGAGGCCGTTGGCGGCAAGAAAACTCGACATAAGAATTACACAATTAATAACAAAGACAACCATTACAGAGATAGATTGAAGCATTAAGAATTAAAGAGTGAGTGAAATAACTCAACCCTCAGTTTAAGCTCATCACCGGGCAGAAGCTCGAGCGGCCGGAAGAGCAATAGGAGCCGTCACCGGCTCCCTACCTAGCATTGAAAAATTGAAGTTCGGACAAGTAAGACAACCAGTTTCAGGCAGCTCTCATTAGTCGTCACGAGCACCAGCAAACTTCAAAGATAGCCAATAAGTTCCAGTTTTCGGTTCAGACGCGAAGTCATCATCACCAATGGTATCCCAGCTCAGAACATGTTTCCTGCACAAAGAATAAAATAAACTTCAGAATACGCTAATCCAGCTGTAACAAATTACCACGAAGGAAGAAAGGTTCAAAACTTCCTAAAACCAGAGCCAACCCTTTATCGACAGAATCATAAGGGAGTTAAATGTTGTCTCCCAAATTCATCAAGCAAATAAGGCAGAGAATCACCAAATAGGAAAGTTTTTAAAGCAAACTTCAATGGAGGCCCATTGATTTCATGTATAAAATGACGAAGGAGACCCACAAGTTGGAGATCGAAAAAACGTCATCACTACCAAGAGATAGTCGCACTTGGAGCTCAAAGTGAAAAGCCTCATCACCGCAGACGCTCAGCTTTTTTTTTTCAATTCATCATTGCCACTCAAAGGAGAGAACTCATGAATTACATCATCGTTTCACCGCCTCCGTCAACGAGCCGCCGCCGACTCCTATTTCTGGGTAAAAGTTTATTTTCAAATCAACTTGCATGTTTGATTTCTATTGATTTACAGGTTATCGAAGAAAATGGTTAAAGAAGAAAGAAGATGAAGGTCGCAAAGAGAAGAAGAGTTGGAGAAGCGAAGGAAGCAGGGAGATGAGAGATCGAGAGAGACGACGACGCGAAAGGGGGGAATCAATTTGGGAACTAGGGTTTCTTTGATGCAATTATTTCATTCTGATGTAATATAATCTAATGCCTGCATCACACACATACGATGCACCCTCATGATCATCATCGTCCACTCGCCACTTGATCGCATCACACAGCCCATATCGCACGTCCACGGTAACGCTGCACCTGCGCCCCATACACAATCCATGTGCCCCACTAACCTTCCATTATCCGTCTAATTAATTAATTAACCCATTAATCTTAGTATTTAATTAATTAGATAACCTAATTAACCATTATAACCATTTATTTAATAAAACCTTTAATCTACCTTTTTTTATCTAAACATAATTAACTTTTTAATTTAGTTAACTTAAACTAATCTTTTATAATAACAAATAATAAGACTTTAGTTAATCCTTTCTAAATAACTCCTTTATTTAATTAATTCGTTTCCTTTTAATCAACTTTTCTGTAAGTTATCTAATTTTTATTCTATTTCGCTTCATTTGTTTATTTTATCAACTTAAGGACCCGTTTACTAAAAAAATGATAATATAATAATTATTCACAAAAACCTTTTTTAATAAACTTGCTTTAATAATAACTAAAACCATTTGTTTTTTTATAAACCTATTTCATAATAATCTTTAATACTTTAATAATAACAACCTCCTTTATTAAGAAAATTTTATTATTATAATAATACCAACATTTATTTAATAAAAATAGATTAACCTAAAACCTTTTTCCTAAATTAACTTATATCTAATGGTACAACTTTTTTATATAATATTAAAATCCTTTCTTAATTAAATCAACCTAACAATAATAATAGCTTTTTATATATAAAAAAAACCGTTTCATAGTTAAATTAACTTTATGATTATCTACCTAATTCCTTTTCTCACTCTTTAATAATCCTTTATTTAATAGTTATTAATTAACTTTACGATAACAAACTTTCTTTTCGTTTAATAAGAAATGTCCTATTTTAATAATTGATTAGCTTATTTTTTTTAATTTTTTCCCACCACTTTTCCTAAAATTAATCTCTTGCCTAAAACCAATTCATAAAAATTCAACTTCTCCTAACTTAATCGATCGTACACGCTTGCGCCCCCCCGCTCTGATTCATTCACTATTTACAACTCACTCACTTGTATGTTTTAGCACTTTTGTATGCTTGTATGATCTTTATTTTGCCGTATTTATTTTATCGCATTGCATAATGTCCAAAGGAAGAATCTGCGCATGACTTAAAACTTGTGCGTATGCATTTTATATTGCATCATTTTTTCCATTCTAATCCTTGATCCCATTCAAGTCAATCAATTAAGTTAGTCCCTACCCCTTAAGGAGGACCTATTTCTTTTATCTTTACAACATAAAAACAACAATTCAATAACTCAACTAAGACAATTATTCAAACCATTAGAGAATAAGACATGAGTTATCTTGACAGTCGAGATAAATCTCCTGCCCCGTAACAATACAATCAATATGTAGGGACTTTTCCGCTTAAGAGAGATAGTGGCGTACTCGTCGATAAATCCGAGTGTTTGAGCCCTTCTCTTAAGACGATGCAAAGACTATTTTCCTACAAGTTGTAGTGGTCAAGTCGAGTAATATCTCTTAAGATGACAACTCGTCTTTTCTCCTAGAATCAATCAATCAACATACCTTATCCCGTAGGAACTTTGACCACAGTCAAAGAACTCCTCAAACCCTTTAGGGGAACTACAATTACTCTGATTCCATTCCCGTCAGGATATGTAGGCACAAGATGCAACGTCTTGGCGAATATACTTAGAAATAAACCACTAGGTCTTTCATCCTTAAGCAGATAATCCATAGAAATAAACAACATAAAACAAGAGGTTCATGTAGAGTACTACAAAAACTTAGGATGCTAGCACCTTCCCTAAGTTCAACCAACTCCCGAACCTATAACTCTCTAGCTTTTGTATTTGTATTGCATTGTGGGTAATTTGATCTTTCTCCCTTCCTTTGGACAAATTAAAGACCGGTGGTGAACTAAAATGAATTAAGATTCAAATTAACCCATAATTTGACATCCAATTCTCACCGCGACAGAAATGGCGACTTCACTGGGGATAACCTTGTGGGTTTCCCTAACTTGTTTTATTATGCTTGTTAATTGTTATACGTGATTATCTGTTTATTTATAATTGCTCTTGTTTATGATTTTGGGTTGATATCCTTGAGTGGTGAAACAAAGTCCTACACCCGGACTTGAGTGAACTTATGAAAGGAAGGTGGTATATTCGACGAGGCTTATTGGGAGTTGAATCCCGACCAAGTTGACTTGAGAATCACCGCTCAATTGAGGCCCTCTCAAAAACAGTATTGTTGAACGAGTTACCATTAACCCCATTTTGGCCTTTAATAAGACGTAGTGCGAGGACTATGAGGGAGTATTCCAAAAATAGTTGCTACGTGATGCTACACTCAAAAGAGGTTCTCTTGAGAATATTATTAACCACCGAGTAATTGGGAAGTTGATAATATCCGAAAGATGGACCAATGATTTTGGGCGCCTCTTTAGAACCTTGTTCTGCAGGTACAATCAACCTTTAGTCCACACCCTTTGGGAATGGGTAATACCCTTTGTTCCATGCTCGTTGCAAACCTAGGGTCTCCTTGTTTGTTTATATTTGTGTCTCTATGTGCTTACCTGTGTTTTGTGCATTCATAAAGCATCATACTGCATTGGACTTCATGCGATTCACCTTTGTTTATGAACATTGTAGGAAACTATGGATTCCAACCGAAGAAACACTTTGAAATATACTTTTAAGAGTCCTAAATTGGATGACGTAAGGAAGTTGGGGAGCTTGATTGAAGACCAAGAAAAGTTCAAGAACAAATATGGGAAGCTAGTATCTTTATTGAGTCGCCAAGTGGACGAAGGACTTCTTTCCATCTTATTACAGTTCTATGACCCGATCTATCACTGTTTTACCTTCCCAGACTATCAATTGTTTCCTACTTTGGAAGAGTACTCCTTTTTGGTTGGTCTACCTATCTTGGAAGAATCTCCTTTCCCTTTCTTAGAAAGTAACCCTGAAGAAAGAGACATTGCTAAGGCCCTTTATCTGAAAGTATCTGACGTCAAGGACAACATGGTTGTTAAAGGTGGGACTTTTGGCTTGCCTACAGATTTCTTAATCAAGAAAACTCGGTATTATGATGATTACACGAACAAGGTTTCGTTCGAGACAATCTTCGCCCTACTTTTTTATGGGGTGTTTCTGTTCCCAAGTTTTGAAGGATTCTTCGACCTTAACGCAATCAAGATCTTCATGAAGAACAATCCAGTGCCAACTCTATTGGTTAATACCTATCATTCTGTGCATCTCTAAAACTTCTATGATGGAGGAATGATCACCTGTTTTGTACCCTTACTATACAAGTGGTTTATTTCACACTTGCCTAAGTCTAATTCTTTTTCGAATCACGACAAAGGACTTTGGTCACTGAGAGTTATGGCGCTGACCCACTCAAACATTGATTGGTATAACCGTGTGTATGATGGGACATTAATTATTTATGGTTGTGGGGACTTTGCAACGTACCTTTACTTAGTTTTAATGGAGGGATCAATTACAATCCTATTTTAGCTCATCGACAGTTGGGATATCCGTTGAAGGAACCGCCTAAGAGTGTCTAGGTAGAGAATATTTTCTTTAGAGATAACAAGGAACTTCAAGGAAAGATTTTGGTTGCATGGGGACAATTGCATAAGAAGGGGAAGGAAAGTCTGGGGAGACTTAATTGTGTGTCCTTGGAACCATACCTTCAATGGGTCAGAGAAAGAGCAATCAAGTTGAAGATGCCCTATCCTCGTCAGGATCCCATACCTCCAAAGAGAGAACCTGTTTATGTTTTTATGTCTGACGCTGAGAAGTTAGAGATTGCTTTGAGAAAGTCGCAGCATGAGTCAGAAGCATGGAAGAACAAGTATCAAGTGGTTATTGCAGAGAATGTTGAACTTCGGAAACAACTACAGTCGAAGAATGAAGACCTACTCCCTTGCAAGAAGAGAAAAGCTCAAGAGGATTTACTCAACAATCAAGACGTTCAGAGGACTGTTATATCCAAAGTTGTATCAGCACCGATCCCAGTGGTGTCTACTGTCGCTGAATTGACCTACAACATGCCAACAGGTTTCCCATAGGGGATGCCTCTTCATTTCACTTCGGCTGGTTATCGTCCACCTGTTTCTGAGGTCCCTGCCATGACCACTGTTCAAGCCATTCCTGCAACTACTGCTATAATGACTACTGCACCTCCACATGTGAATGCTACTCCATATATTTTGGACGAGCCAATTTTTCATGGGTCACCGAGCGAAACTGTGGGATTTGAAGAAAGAATGGATGAATTTCAAGAAAAATTTTCTGAGATTCAAAAAGAATTGAAACCTCTTCGCGGGAAGGATTTGTTTGGGAAGAGCGCTTCTGATTTGTGCTTGGTTCCGAATGTCAAGGTTCCGCCGAAGTTTAAGGTCCCTGATTTTGAGAAGTACAAAGGAAACACTTGTCCTTATAGTCATCTCATTATGTATGCTAGAAAGATGTCTGCACAAACTGGTAATGATCAACTGCTCATTCATTATTTCCAAGACAGTTTAATAGGCATTGCGCTCAAGTGGTATATGGGGTTAGATAGTGCGAAGATTTGAACTTTTAATGATCTGGGTGGAGCCTACATCAAGCAATACAAGTATAATATGGATATGGCTCCTGACCATGATCAGTTGAGGGCCATGGCTCAAAAAGACAAAGGGAATTTCAAGGAATATGCTCAGCGTTGGCGTGACTTGCCCACACAAGTCATACCACCATTATAAGAAAAGGAAATGACCAAGATTTTTCTTAATACTCTAGGTCCTTTTTTTAATGAGAAAATGGTAGAAAGTGCACCCAGTGACTTCACTGAAGTGATAAACATGGGAATGCGTTTGGAAGAGGGGGTTCGCGAAGGAAGATTAGTCAAGGAAGGGAGTGCTCCTAATAATGTTAAAAAGTATGGGAGTGGTTTTGTGAAGAAGAAAGAACACAAGGTAAGTGTTGTGCAGCATGGACGATCCAAGAGAGAGTATCCTCCATCACATCAGGTTGCTGCAGTGTCGACAGTATTCAACGCTCCAGCTTATCAACCACATCTTACTCAATCGTATCAGCAATCTCAGTCTCCTAGGGCTCCGCAACCACCATATCAAGAAAGTCCACAATCTCCTCAACAAAATCGGCCATTCAACAATCAGGGTCGTGTATACAGAAAAATAAACTTTGATCCCATCCCTATGACATACGCTGATTTGTTCCCAGCTTTGATCCAAAAAGGTCACATTCAAATGAGAGCTCCACCCGAGGTACCTAAGAACCTTCCATATTGGGACAAAGCTGATAGATTTTGCCCATACCATCAAGGTGCTATAGGTCATGACATAGAGAACTGCTACGGTCTGAAGGAAGATGTCCAGAGGCTCGTTAAGTGTGGAATCTTATCGTTTAAGGATTCCAATCCTAATGTGCAAGATAATCCATTACCCCCGCATGGTTTGTCCTCCGTCAACATGATTCAAGGTTATTTGGGAGGAGATGACCAAGAAGTTTCAAGTGAAAAGACTGAAGAAGTGTGTGTTATAGTGCCTCACTTTAAAGAAGTAGAGCATATTGAAATCACTTACGATAGTAGAAAGCCGATTGTTACTCCTTTGGTGATCAATGTGCCTGGACCCACCCCTTACACTTCTAGTAAGGCGATCCCATATAGATATAACGACACGATGATGGAAAATGGAAAAGAGATGCCTTTGCCTAATTTGCCTTCAGTTGTTAACATCGCGGACGTTAGTAGAATGACAAGAAGCGGCCGAGTTTATCCTTCGGTACCTTCGAAAGACAAAGGGATCTCATTTGAGCAGCCAGGTCCGAAAGATCCAATTGTAGAACAATCTGGTGGATCCAACTTGTCCAAGCCGGACGAATTTTTGAAGGTGATCAAGAGAAGTGAATACAAAGTGGCAGATCAGCTGCTACAAACCCCATTTAAGATTTCTGTTTTGCAATTACTAATGAGTTCTGAAGCCCACAGGGAAGCGCTCCAGAAGATATTGGAGCAAGCGTATGTTGAACAAGATGTAACAATGGAGCAGTTTGATAATATCATCGGTAGTATTACTTCATGCGGCAATCCCGAGTTTAATGAGGACGATCTCCTAGAGGAAGGAAGGAAACATAATATGGCTCTGCATATTTTTGTGAACTGTGGAAACTATTCTATGTCTAGTGTGTTGGTTGATATTGGATCCTCTCTGAATGTTATGCCTAGAACTACTTGTAAGAACAAGATTTGTCTCTGCAAGTTATCTCTGTGTTTTGACGATAACAACAAAAAATTTGTGAAAGAACCATTTTATGTTCTAATGTTTGTTGTGTGCAGATCACGTTAATTAAAGATATCAGATCAAATAAACAATATCAAGATGTGCATTTAATGCTATATGCGAGTTACTATGTGTGACGTGTCTCAAAGAGTATTGAAGAAGTAAGATTTCCTCTGTATCTGATTACGATCAGAAAGATCCAAGGATGCTGTATATTGTGGTTGCAATGCTCCTATGGATTCTGCTCTGGGAAGTGTATCTGATCTGGAAGCTAGAAATGCATCTGAGATAGTTCTCTTAAGAACCAAGCTCTGAAGACTCTAATGACTTGAAGCTCTGAAGGTTGAAGGCTCTGAAGACCAAGTGAAGAAAGACTCTGAAGACTTAATGGTTCTGAACATCAGGAATCTGAAGATTCTGAAGAGATAGTCCTTTGAAGAACTAAGTGCTGAAGACTCTAATGACTTGAAGCTCTGAAGGCTGAAGGCTTTGAAGACCAAGTGCAGAAAGACTCTGAAGACTTATTCTGAAGATAAAGACTCTAAGGATTCTGAAGATATAACCTCTGAAGAATTAGTCACGAAGATTCTCAAGACTATTTCAGGGAAACTTAGATCTTGGAATATTGAAGACTGGATTCTGAAGTTGAAGATTATTCATAAGCGTTTGTCTCCCATGTTAATATATTAATGTTGCAAGCAAAGAACAAGGGAAAGTGACATCACTGTACTATCCAACACCTGTGCTTATTCTATCCATTGGGATATGACTGTTGGAATTTGAAAGGACATCGCTACCCTCACAACAACTCACTTATATGCACTATAAAAGAAGATCATTTGAATTGATTCAAATGTTGGCCAAGTTGGCCAAGTTGGCTAGATTGACTGATTGATGAATTGGTTGACGAGCTCGCTAAACCAATATGGAAACCATTGTTCTTAAAAATCTCCTAGAGATTTATCATTAAATAGTTTCTATATCATAATACAAGGAGTTGTTGCTCAATACTTGACATGTACTTAAATTAGGAGTAATCTGCTTGATAAGAAGCATTCATGTAATCTCCAGTAAAACAAATCTTCTTCAGAATTAGTGTTTCCTCAAGTGATCAAGTGAAGATCAGAAGACTTGAGAAGATCTAGTAGATCTGATTCTAGCTGGGTCAAAGATTGTTATATCCATTAATTTGAATCATTGAACATATCATTGTAAGTGTCCCTTGAGAGACTTAGTTGAGTCAGGATTCTCAAGAAGACTCTGGATGGGATCAGATTTTGTTAGATCAATGAACGTTATATCTAGTAGGATCACTGAACGTCTCATTATCTGATTGTTAGTCACCAGCAGTTGCTTGGGCATTTGTCATATGATTTGGTTATAGTGGATTAAGTCCTCTTTTGAGAGAGGCGAAATCACCTTGGAAGGGTGGACTGGATTAGCTTGAGAGTTACTCAAGTGAACCAGGATATATCATGTGTTCTTTACTTGTGCTATGCTTTATTTTGCTTCCACAATGTATCTTATAGAAGCAACAAGTAAAGAAGCGAAAAAGTTTTAATGAGGTGAAATAAAGATCCCCCCCTTTCTTGTGTTTTTCTCACACCTTCAGTTGGTATCAGAGCCTGATTCTGTTATTGATGGATATCAAACACCTAATAGTGTCAAATAAAGATCCAAAAGATGTGTGAAGAAATACTCTTGGTGATTTTCCACTTCTGTTACAATTTTAGTTTTATATCAGATTCTGATGAACATGAGTACTAAAATTGTAATCTATTGGGTTACATTGAGCAAGTCACTGATTCATTGTACTTTTAAAGTTTGAGGTTATCAACAACAAAATCTTCTTCATTAAATCTTGGAAGAAGATTGAAGAATCAGCTGATAAGATAGTCTCATCAGATAAGAAGATATATATGTTGAATGCTTATCTCAAAATATGATTGGATTTTCAATGTATTCGTTCAGAGATCAAATCATCAAAAAAGCAAGAAATCTTGATTATTGAAGGATTAATTCTATGTGAGTATGAGATGTTTTCAAGAAACGAATTAGTCCACTCTTGAACTTCTCGTGAAAAGCTCATTGGGAATTGTCTTTAGTAAGAAACGAAATAGTGTTGGCTAATGAATATGATTCATAAGAACTTCAGAATGAAGTATGCAGAAAAGGGTAAGAAAAGAGAAAGTTCAAATCTTGAAGAAATGATCCTTCTGGTTCAAGGCATTTGAAAGCTGTTTTTCTTGAAAAGCTTCAAAGAAAACAGTTGAAGTAGTTCATTAACTCATCTGGGGTTTGATGAAAGATGAACTCTGAGATCATAATAGAAGTAGCATGGACAATTAAGTTTTGTTAACTTGAGATTTCATCTCAGTTGAACAAACATTAATTGGTCAAATGATATAAGATTTTTTTTCTTAAGAATTCATAATGAACGAATCCTTAAATCAAGTTATTTAGAAAGGTATAATGACAGAAGTCATTCAGTCTGATTTTAAAGGGATTTAAGTAACTGATGTTGTTCAGAATGAATGAATCAGTAGACATCCTTTTCAGAAGCAGATGTTTTGTCAACTCTTGATGAACTAACTCCTCTAGTTAGCTTAGCATTGCAAGAACAAAATTGTCATTTAGATTGTGTCAGATGATGCATCTAACTCTGATGATAATTGTATCTAGACTGGATATGTGTTGGTTTCAAGCAAGCAAATCAAAAGATGAAGCCTGATGAAAGTTAGATGCTCTAGTCATAAAGATCATATCATCTGGGCTCTGAAGATGTCTCTCAGAAATCAGATGGATGATCTGTTGATAAATGTGTTGCAGAATGAAATTGTAGGTTATGAGATCTGCTCTGAAGAGTGTTTCAAAAGTAAACTCCAGATGCTCTGAATGAAGAGTCAGCCAGAAGACTATCAGATTCATGAGATTAACAAGCTTCAAAGGATCTGAGCTCCTGTTAACGCTTTAGTTCCTAAAGAGTTTCAGAGGTACATCTAATCAAACACGTGTCACCTTGAATCTGAAACGGTTGAGTGCACAACCATGAAGCATCGTTTCAGGTACTGTTTTAATAATTACAATTCTCTTTTTCACCCTAAATTTGTCAGGTCATTAAATGCGTTTAATCATTCTTTCTTTTTATTAATTGATTTTATTTTTTTATTAATGTGATTAATTGTTGAAAGTGTGTTTGCGTTTTCCGTGTGCCCTAATTTGTTCCTTTATATGCCACTACACAACACATTTCACATTTTCACTCTCTCTCACAACCTTTATGCATTTTGGCTTGCTTCACTGCTTCCTCTTCTTCTTTAAACCTAAATCTAAAAGAAACATTCTTTATCTCTCAAGTTTTTCAATGGAAACTTCGTCTTCTTCTCATCAAAAGTTAGCTTCAACAATGGCTGGGTTATCTACTTCAGAAATGGGTAAAGTTACTTACAAGGAACATGAAAGAACACTTCTTACGCCTATTGAAGATTTAGAAGTTCTATGTGAGTTCATGGTGAACTTTGAATGTATTTCTAAGAATGGTTTTGACCTTCGTCCCACTGTAAACTTTCATGGTTAGGTCAAGTACTTTGATAGATCTGTTGGTCTAGTTTTTCCTTGTTTGGTAAAGGAATTCTAGATACATGCAAAGGTCTATCTCAAGTTCATCTCCTCGTCTGTGTTGGGAAAGGAAATCATAATCACTAAAGATATGATTCGCAAATTTATAGGATATGAAGAAGAAGAAGGTGTTACTCATCTCCCTGTAGGACGTGTAAACATGGCTGAAGTGTTCAACGAAGTTTTTACCTCTGGGAAATCATCTAACAAGATTAAAGATCTGAAGAATCCTTACAAGATCTGGGCAAAGATCTTTCTGGGTTGCATTCACCATAGAAAAGCTTCAAACTCACCAGACTACATCAATGCAGAACAGTTGTATTTTATGTATTGTTTCGGAAATAACATCAAGGTGGATCTGCCACATTTGTTATTTGCTCATCTGTGGAGCCACGTGAAGATGTCTAGAGAAGAGATTAGAACCAAACATCAGAAGATCAGAAACTGGATCCCTATGGGAAGATTGATCTCTGATGTACTTACAGAAAATGGCTTGGTAGCTCATCTGACAGAGGTTGGCCAGAAGGAAGAATTAGTTCCAATACTTGGAAAACCTCTTGATGGAAAAAGTCTTCAGAGGATGAAGTTGGTGGAAACACCTTCCTCTGAACCTATTAAGATCAACTCTAAAGAAGTAAGCAAAAGGAGAGTTCTAGTGGATGACTTTCCAATTTTTACTGCAGAAGAGCCTAAGGAAGCTCTGCTTTATTATATTGCCTTGTGTCTGGAAGATGGAACTCCAATGCCACCAGATCTACTGCTACGTGCAAATGAACCAGCTCCAGAAGTTATTATGAAGAATAGAAGAAAGAAGAGAAAGATTTCAGAAGAAGGTTCTACACGCACTAAAGGGAAAGCATCTAGAGAAGCGTCTTCTGTGAAGACCAAACGTTTCAAGCATTCAGAAACATCTGCAAATTTGTCTCCAATTCTGGAAAAGGTAACGGAAACTCCAACATCTCAACCTCCTCCTCCCTATGATCCTATTCCTACCCCTTCTCCTCAACATATTTCTTCTGAACACTTTTCATCTGAAAATGTTCATAAATTTGTTCCCTCTCCTCAACCTCAACAACAAACATCTGAACATCACCAAGAAACCACATTTAATCACCCTTCATCTCTAGTTAACCTTGAAGCCTCACCTGAACGTACCACATCTGTACCATCCACACCTTTTTTCAACATCCATCATCATTCTAACTCTGAACCTGAAGTTGCTAACTTCACTTCTGAACCTAACCCCTCTAACTCTCACCCCTCTGAACCTCACCATTCTAAACCTAAACATGATATTCTTGATCTCCAACATCTAAAGACCGTGTTCCCATTTTCATTTGGATCATCTGAATCATCTGATTCATCTGATTCCTCTGACTCTGACATGTCAGATGCTACTTCACCTTATCACTCCCTAGACCATCCTACTGAGATTCCATCTCCCACCTCCACTCCCTCTCATCCTGATGAAACTTCCATTCCCGTTTCTACTTTTATTCCAACTCCTACTCCAGTTTCCATTCCCTCCCTGTCTACAGATAAACCTCCATCGACTCCCAAACCTTCAACCTATGTTAAACCTTTATCTTTTTCTAAACCTTCTTTCTTAGATGCCCTTAAGACATCTTTCTGAGAGGCCACCCTAAAACCCAAACTTAGACCAGATGTTGGTAGTTTGTTATTTGGTTTTGAGACAGAAATGCAGATGTGGTTATCTGCTGTTAGGGAGAAATTCCTCACAAGCATGGATCCTCAGGACTCTGAAGCAGTCTGGACTACTTTCAGAAATGAGATTCAACTCTATGTCTATGAACCTTCAAGATGTATGCTGTGAAGATGCCTAAGAGAGATTTTTAGAAGTTGTGAAATTACTCTACTAAGTGTTAGCATAACTCCCACTCTGTGTCTGGAAAACACACCTGCAATAGTTGTGTGTTCCTCTTCTGAAGAACATGCTACACTTCAAACTGGTGAAGTTTCTCAGCCTGAAGAAGTTACCCCAGAAGCTCTTGCTACTGAAGAAACTCTTGTCTCTGATCAACCTTCTCTTATGATTTTAGAGAATGCATTTGATTCAGTGATCTTAGAGAATGCATCTGCTTCTGTGACTGTTCCAGATTCATCTGAGCTGAAGAAGGAAGATGAAGATATGCACAATAAGTTTGCTAAGCAAGAGGTCATCAACAATGAGATTAAAACATGGATGGTTAAGCAAGAAAAGACAACAGAAGAGATCAAGAAATGGATGGTTAAGCAAGAACAATCCACTTCTGAGATTAAGACTTGAATTACTAAGAAAGAAGCCTCTACTTCTAAGATAACAAATCTTCTGAAGATCTTAGCTTCTCGTCCAACTTAGTTATTGTGTTTGTTTGTGCACTTCTGTGATATTTTTCTTGTTTTGGTTCTCATCTGAATTTATATATATATATATATATATATATATATATATATATATATATATATATATATATATATATATATATATATATATATATATATATATATATATATATATATATATATATATATATATATATATATATATATATATATATATATATATATATATATATATATATATATATATATATATATATATATATATATATATATATATATATATATATATATATATATATATATATATATATATATATCTGTGTGTGTGTGTGTGTGTCTGTGATTGTGTTTCCTCTGTTTCTATCTTATATTTTCTTGATCTAAAATTTTTTTTGTCTTAATCGATTTACTAAATTCACCTTTTTGATGATGTCAAAAAGGGGGATAAATAGAATATGATTTTGATATAACCTAAAGAGAATGCAAAACATCAACTCTGATATAAACTAAGTTTAAAACTATGTTTACTACTAACCATGTGCTTGATGTTTTTCTGTGGAACTCTGAACAAGTTCACTAGGCATTCTAAGAACAGGTCAAATGAAAAGAACTCTGAGTTCAAATGAAATGGTTGCTCAGATAATCTAAGTTATACACTTCGTAAACATGTGTTCAAAATAAGATGGACCCAATACTGTTCAGAGGTGGAAATATCTCTGAAAGTTAAAGTCATCTAGAATCATAATGTTCAGAAGATGTAAATTGTCTGTGAATATGATAATCAGAGCATAAGAATTAGAAATCTTCATCAAAGTAAGAATTTGGTTCAGACTCAGAATCAAGAATCACTATCAGATTCAAAATTAAGCTTACTGATTTCAGACATATAATCAATTACTTTCAACTAATTAAGAATCAAATCTGATTAATGCTTTGAGCTCTGATAGAATCAAGGATCTGAGATGAAGACCTTTGTTCTAGTCAAACTCTGAAAAAGCAAGTCTGAAGACTGAATCAATTTCTAAAAATCTTAATATCTGACCTATTGTAGCCAGTGGGAGTTCACCCAGAAAGGTTCACAAGTCAGAATATTTGATTTACACCCAGTCTGAAACTCAGGGGGAGTTTCTCATCTAATATAATAGTTCTGCTTCTGATAAATAGCATGGCTAAGTTATTAGAAAAGAATTGTTTCATCTCTGTGCTACAGATGTTCTGATGAACAGTATCAAAGGCTCTGAAGTGATATGGCTCTGATATGATGTCTAAAGAAAACAAGTTCTAAAGATCTGAAGATGAAAGTTCTGCTAAACAAGTCCAGATGCTAAAGACTTGCTCTTCTAGACCATAGGGAAGTATTCCTTCTCTTCCATATATTATTGTTCTTCTAAAATTTCTATTTTAAGTCTTGGGATCAGAGAATGTCTCTGAACAAGCATAAATGAATGTTTAAAGTTAACACATTCAGGGGGAGCTGTTGCTTGAAACTCTGAATATGTTATGCTTGGTGATTATCCTGTATAAAATGTTCTATCAAAATACATGTTTTCGTCATCGTCAAAAAGGGGGAGATTGTTAGAACAAGATTTGTCTCTGCAAGTTATCTCTGTGTTTGGATGACAACAACGAAGTATTTGTGAAAGAACCATTTTAAGTTCTAATGTTTGTTGTGTGCAGATCAAAATGTGCATTTAATGCTATATGCGAGTTACTATGTGTGATGTGTCTCAAAGAGTATTAAAGAAGCAAGATTGCCTCTGTATCTGATTATGATCAGAAATATCCAAGGTGTTGTATATTGCGGTTGTAATGCTCCTGTGGATTCTGCTCTGGGAAGTGTATCTGATATGGAAGCTAACAATGCATCTGAGATAGTTCTCTGAAGAACCAAGCTCTGAAGACTCTAATGACTTGAAGCTCTGAAAGCTGAAGGCTCTGAAGACCAAGTGCAGAAAGACCTTGAAGACTTAATGGTTCTGAAGATTCTGAAGATATAGTCCTCTAAAGAACTAAGTGCTGAAGACTTTAATGACTTGAAGCTCTGAAGGCTGAAGGCTCTGAAGACCAAGTGCAGAAAGACTCTGAAGACTTATTCTGAGGATCAAGACTCTGAAGATTCTGAAGATATAATCTCTGAAGAATTAATCACGAAGATTCTCAAGACTGTTTCAGGGAAACTTAGATCTTGGAATGCTGAAGACTGGATTCTGAAGTTGAAGATTATTCATAAGCGTTTGACTCCCATGTTAACATATTAACGTTGCAAGCAAAGAACAAGGGAAAGTGACATTACTGTACTATCCAACACCTGTGCTTATTCTATCCATTGGGATATGACCGTTGGAATTTGAAAGGGCATCTCTACCCTCATAATAACTCACTTATATGCACTATAAAAGAAGATTATTTGAATTTATTCAAATGTTGGCCAAGTTGGCCAGATTGACTGATTGATGAATTGGTTGACGAGCTAGCTAGACCAATATGGAAACTATTGTTCTTAATAATCTCCTAGATATTTATCATTAAATAGTTTCTATATCAGAATGTAAGGAGCTATTGCTCAACACTTGCCATGTACTTAAATTAGGAGTAATCTGCTTGATAAGAAGCATTCATGTAATCTCCAGTAAAACAATTCTTCTTCAGAATTAGTGTTTCCTTAAGTGATCAAGTGAAGATTAGAAGACTTGAGAAGATCTAGTAGATTTGATTCTAGCTGGGTCAATGGTTGTTATATCCATTAATTTGGATCACTGAACATATCATTGTAAGTGTCCCTTGAGAGACTCAATTGAGTCAGGATTCTCAAGAAGACTCTGGTTGGGATCAGATTCTGTTAGATCAATAAATGTTATATCCAGTAGGATCACTGAACGTGCATTGTGTGATTGTTAGTCACCAGCGGTTGCTTGTGCATATGTAATCTGATTTGGTTATAGTGGATTAAGTCCTCTTTTAAGAGAGGTGAAATCACCTTGGAAGGGTGGACTGGATTAGCTTGAGAGTTACTCAAGTGAACTAGGATATATCATGTGTTCTTTACTTGTGCTATGCTTTATTTATGCTTCCGCAATGTATCTTATAGAAGCAACAAGTGAAGAGGCGAAAAAGTTTTAATGAGGTGAAAACCCAATTCAAACCCCCCATTTCTTGTGTTTTTTCACACCTTCACTACTTTGTCCATGCTGTCTTATCAGGGACCCCCGATGAGGGAAAGTCATGTCATCGTCAAAGCTTTTGATGGATCTAGAAAAACGGTAATTGGTGAGGTAAATCTACCAATGACCATCAGTTTGTAGACTTTTATAATCACTTTTCAAGTCATGGACATTCGCGCCGCCTATAGCCTTTTGTTAGAGAGGCTGTGGATACATGAAGCTGGGGCAGTTACCTCTACTCTGCACCAGAAATTGAAGTACGCTTTTGAAGGTAAAATAGTTACAGTTTGTGGGGAGCGAGCTTTAGTGGTGAGTCACTTGTCATCGTTTTTGTATGTTGAAGCAGAAGAAGCGGTTTGTACACAGTTTCAGGCTTTATCTATTGTAGGCGAGGGTGCTGTCATACCCCAAATTTTACCCTTTCATTTTCTATTTTATTATTTTTTAAATTATAATTAACTTAATAAATTACCCTTTATTTTAAAAAAAAAATTTAACTAATAATAATTTAATTAAATTTTTTATATAACTTTACTAATGTTTTTTATTAACCTTTTTTCTATTTAGTTTATTTATTTAAATCATTTTAATCATTTTTTTACTAATTTTTAGGATTTAGATTAAAATTTAACTTCTTTTTTTTTTCTTTTCTTCAAGAGTAACTTAAAAAAAAAAAAATTAAAATCACATTTTTTTAATTAATTTCTAACATTTTTTTTAAATAAAAATAAACCTAAATCTTTTTTTAATTAAATTAGCACCTTTATTTTTCAAATTAAAATTCATTTTTTTAGAAATTAAATTCTAATGCCCTTTTATTTTTTTAAATTAGGATCTAACTTCATTTTAAAATTAAATTCTAACAGTTTTTAAAATAATTCTAACATTTCTTTTAAATCAACATTCAAATATATTTTTTTTTATTTTAAAAGTCTAACTCATTTTAATTTAAACTTAAAACTCTAATTTTTTTAAACTTGAAACTCTAACTTTCTTTGCTAACATTTTTAAGTTTAATTTCATACATTCTTTTAATCAAAAATCCTAACACTTTTTTAATCAAATTCAATCATAATAAATCACAGATGGAGCTAAATCAAATCAATCAGATCATATCATCATCATAAGAAAATTAGATCTAAATATCCGCATCACCATCATTGAATCAAATCTGAAATCACCACAAAATCCATTCAAATCAAATCCGAGATTGAAAAAGATTGAGATATTCAAATCAAATCCGAGATTGAAAAAGATTTAAAAATCAACTATAAAAAGGACCCTCAAGAACAACCAAAGGGGGAGATCTACAAGTATCAAAGACTCTTACAGTCTTCATCAAAAAAATCATCATCCGCGGCCAAAACTCCCTAGCCTCGGAGATTCTCATCATTGGCCGAAAACCACGAAAGTCATCAACCGTAAAACTATGAAAAGAAAAATATGTCCATCATCACCGTCATCATAAAATCGTCGCAAACTCAGGCTCGACCCAGTTCCTTGTTTTTTAATATTTTCAGTTTTTGTTTTATATTTTTGGTTTTTATAATTAAAATTAATATTTTTTTAATTAACAGTAATTTTTTTAATTAACTTTTCTTTGTAAAATCTAACACTTTTTTAAAATAAATAGTTAACTTTTTCTTTATTAAGATAAAATCTAAATATTTTTTAATTAACATTAGTTTTTTTTATTATTAAGATACTAATTAATTTCTAACCTAAAATAAAATCTAACCTTTTTTTAAATCAAAATCAAAATTTTTTTTATAAATAAAATCTAACTTTTTTTAAATTAAAACTAAAACCCTTTTCTAAAATTAAAAACTCAATCTTTAACTTAAAGTTTCTAACTTTTTTTTTTATTTTTTAAGCAAAATTCCTAACCTTTTCTTATCCTTAAAAATCCTAACACCCTTTTTTATTTAATTATAATTCAAACTTTTTTCCCAAATTTCTCAAAAATGATTATCACCTAACTTCTAATTGTTTTCTAATTTTAATCCTCCATTCCTAGTATCATTCTCGATTGCCCATGAACCTGTTACTAGCTTTTCTTTATATTCTTACTTGTACATAATCTGACATTCTGGTTGCTATATCACATTCCACTATCGCTTGTATATTATGTTAATTTTCATTGTTTAGTAATTTTCACGATTTATTATTATACTGTTTATCCCCTCCGAAGGAAAGGTTTAACTGTTTGACCGCCGCGTCAATATTCCTTTACCCTCGTCCATCCTAACCTTAGGATCTGAGTCGTTGTACTCGTGCTTAGGCGTCCCGACATGGACTCACCCATACCTTTTCCAAACCTTGAGACTTTGAGTCGACGTACTCATGCTTAGGCGTCCCGCCGTGGACAAATTTACCTTTTACCCTAGCCTTAGGATAAGGAGTCGCCGCACTCCATGTAAGTTCCCGCCGTGGAATATATCTTATCCTTTTCCATTCAACTTTACAATGTAGAGATAGAAGTCTCCGCACTCCATGTAAACGCTTTCATATGAACGTTTATTCCCCATTGAAACCTTGACCATAGTCAAGAAGTTTCTAACCTCCCTTTCGAGGGGAACTACGATTACCCGGATTCCATCCCCTACCTCGGATACGTAGACACAAGATGCGAGTCTTGGAGAGTAAACTTAGGACTAACCCTTAGGTCTTTCATTCACCTTCTAGCCCTTAGCATCACCCTTAAGCAAATAATAAAGCAAAATAGTAAACTTTATACGAAAGGTTCCTGTAAAGTACTACAGAAGTTTAGGGTGCTAATACCTTCCCTAAGCTTAACCAACCCCTTACCCAGGTCTCTCCCCGCATTGTATTTACGATGAAAAATAGGTTTTTCCTTCTTTTGACCCTTTCCTTCGGATAAATCAAGGATTGGTTGTGAATCAAATATTTGCGATTCAAACTAATTAACAATTTGATATCATATTCTCACCGCAACAGAAAATGGTGACTTCACTGGGGAGTCCCAACTTTTGAGGGTTATCCCTAACTTGTTCATGTTTAATATTTACTTTATTATTTAATTGTATATATGCATTCTACCTTGCTTGGGGTATCCTTTGTTGTGAGATAAGTCCTACACCCGGACTTGAGTGACATTATTATAGGAAGGTGATATATTCGACGAGGCTTATAGGGAGTGAGTCCCGACGAAGCTGAGTTGAGAATCACCGCCCAGTTGAGACCCTTTTGAAAATGGTTCGGTTGAACGAGTATAGTCGTGAAAACTTTTACTATTTTAGGCTAGGAGTCTATGATACTAGGGACCCTAGTACCTTAACACCACTTTAGCCTTATCTAGGACGTAGTGCGGGAACTATGAGGGAGTAGTCCCAAAATAGTTGCTACGCAATACTACACTCAAAAGAGGTCCTCTTAAGAATATTATTAACCACTGAGTCAGTCGGAAAATTGATAATATCCAAAAGATGGGCTGATGACTTTAGGCACTTCTTTAGAACCTTGTTCTGGAGGTACAACTACCCTATAGTACATACCTTTTGGGGATGGGTAAACCTTAACTCCATTCATTGTTCCTTTAACCTAAGACTTTGTTTGCTTATGTGTATTTGTGCATTGCATCCATAAAACATCATATCACTCCTAGTTTTCAAGGAACTCAACAGTCCTTCGCAAATTTAAAAGGTCCTACATTTTAAAGTCTAAAAACCTTTCCAGCTTTCCTAAAAATGTTTGCCATCGACCGTTGAAATTTTTTAAACCCTTGCATGGTATTAGCATCACATTTTTGCCTTGCATTTTTCCCCCGGTTTCTCATTCTCGGTTATCTCGTCATCCAGTGTCTATTTGAGTCGTCAAGCTGATTCCTCAACACAGATATCATACTAGAGCTAACTATATACTCCTGATGTCAGAGCAAGAGACATATAATGCAAAAATTTGAATGGAGATCGATGAGTTGAAATCAGGCATGGCCAAGCTCACCGAGATGCTTCAAGTACTGATTCCCAGAGGAGAGCAATCTCAACGAATTATTTGTGTTTCAGACAGGACGGCTCATCTGTGCTGATTTAGTCATTAGGCCTTTTGTTTCTCGTTGTTGGTACTTTCCTTATTTTATCAGTTGTTTGCTTTCGAATTATGTTTGTACTTTTACATTAATGAAATAAACATTGCAACTTTCGATTTCAATTCATTTTGTTTATTATTTGCATCATCATTCTTTATCTTTTCAAATATTTACGTCTTGTCCAAATTTTTTACATGCAAAGATTGGAGGGAGGATGATGAAAACCTTATACCCATAACTGATGTCAGTATGTTTTCAATCAAACTTTGTTGACGATGTAAGGCATTGTTTCAATCCCTAAACACTGGAAAAATAAGGAAGTTATTCCCTTGTCACCCCCTTTGAGCCTAGAAGTTGGAGTTTCTTTCTTTACAAAAAACCCACAATTTTAACCTTGGGATGGGTAGTTCTCAGTTAACTCAGTTGTGTGTTCATGCGAGACACCTTTCATATAAAGGTTGCAACCATAATTTATTTTCCTTTGCACACAACAAACAAGTGTCGAAGATGTTTTTTAAGCCAAAAAGCCGATGATGGTTCACCGTAATCATTAAGCCAGTCAATCATTTTCTTTCCCAAAGAAATCAAAAGAAAAAGTCCACTAAGTCAAAACCTATGAAGGAGACTTAGGCAAAACTGGGGCATCCCGCTGACTGTGTGCTTTAAAAGAAAGAGTTTAGGCAAAAGTTAGGGATCATAAAAAGAGGAGATCTTTAAATCCTTACCCTAAAAATCCTCAATGACAAAAAAACCAAATGTTATCGAAAAGTAGTGACTGCCTTTTCAAAAGTCTATTGACTTCTGAACCATCATTGCTACCATCAATGCAATTCCTAACCTATAGGAACCTGAATGCATAATATGAGTTAACTGAGCATATGACTGGAGATTATCACGTAGATTGGGTGGGTACAAATAAATTTTGAGCCTTTATCCTTTGTTTCATAAACCGTGAACCCAACCATGTTACAACCCTCAAAAGACCTAATTAAATCAAGGTTATTTTGAAAGCATACTACAACAAGGTTGCGTAACCTGACTCCAAAACATCTTTGCGAATCATTCATTTTGGGCATTACACTTTTATTTTAAACTTTGAGCGTCTTGAGCAACCGTGTTCTGACCAGCGACTCATTTATTATCCATCTTTAAAAAAAAATTGATTTCAAAAGTTGCATGAACTTTGCATTACCATGTTTGTATGAATATTTTTGTTTGCAAACTGGCTTTCCTCTAACGAATTTTCAAACAACAATGAGAAACTTGGTCGGTGATCCTACTAAGGGCAAGTTCTGTTTACATCCTGTCTAAGAATCAATTCAAGATTTGCCCAAGACAAGGTATTCTCAGATTTGGTTTATCCCAAAGATTTTTCAAGACTCAGACTGGGGACCAAGCAATCATTTTCGCGAGTCAGACAAGCTGAAGCATTATCAGCTCATTTACAACAAAAAGCTAATCTAGGGCAGTTTACTTGAAGGATCTCCAGGCAGCTCTTCATCCTTCCTACAAGGATCATCAACTGATACAGTTTAGAAGTGTGGCAGAGATGTGTTCAGCAGTATCATATTGGGTCCCTAAGCAGAATGGCAGTGATGTATGTGTTGAGGAATCAGTCTTCCAGTCTTGTCATCTTACCAGAAGAGTCGAGCCTTATCGTCGGCATCTGCATTTGCATTTGATCATACATCATTTGCATAATTTATATCATATGCATATAATGAGTGTTTCATCCTCATTTTCATTTCTCCCGAGGTTGTGTTTTATCCATGTCTTACCTTATGGTCAAAGTCCAACTCGCTTGGCACCTACCTAACAGTTTTGTCTTGGCTTATCTGATGTTCTTCCAGATATGGCATTTCTATCCGATGGTTTTCCAGATACGCCTCTCTTTCTGATGGTTTTTGACCGGTAAATTAGCAAGTGTACTAATTATACCGATGGAGTAATAAGGGAAAATTCCCCGAATGTCGATCTTTGAGGACTGCGTGTAAATATTTAGGTAAAATTTGTTATTTCAATCAGAAAAAATACCCTTGGATCTCGTTTGGTAACAGGATATCAGAAATAGTAAAATAATAAAATTTTTAGAGTAAAATAAGAACAATGCTAGGGAAGTGGATAAATTCCTAGTAAAGGCCTTAAAGGATTGTTCTGAGATATTTGTTTCGAACCTTAATAAGTCAAATTTCAAAATTAGTTTTCCTTAATTCCTTAATGAAAAACCCTTTGATGATTTTCCTGCGCCCTAATTCCTTAGTTGCACACAAAAATCATCAAGTAATAGTTCTGACATAAAAACACGCTACTACGGGGTATCCCCATTCCTAGGCAATATCTACCGTAATAATATTTTGCAAAAGCATTAGGTTGACTTTCCAGACCAAAACCTAATCGTAAATCAAATTCTATTTTCCAATATGAATTCGCATAAAGATCGTTGCAAAATAAAAGCTATAAGGTGAACAACAAAAATCTCATAGAATAATCCCAACAAAGGTCAATACATAGCAATTTAGGACCACCCCCTAACAATTTTAGGCACTCATAATATTTGATAAAAACAACATGATTATAATTCCTAACCTTTTCTTATCCTTAAAAATCCTAACACCCTTTTTTATTTAATTATAATTCAAACTTTTTTCCCAAATTTCTTAAAAACGATTATCACCTAACTTCTAATTGTTTTCTAATTTTAATCCTCCATTCCTAGTATCATTCTCGATTTCCCATGAACCTGTTACTAGCTTTTCTTTATATTCTTACTTGTACATAATCTGACATTCTGGTTGCTATTTCACATTCCACTATCATTTGTATATTATGTTAATTTTCATTGTTTAGTAATTTTCACCATTTATTATTATATTGTTTATCCCCTCCGAAGGAAAGGTTTAACTGTTTGACCGCCGCGTCAATATTCCTTTACCCTCGTCCATCCTAACCTTAGGATCTGAGTCGCCGTACTCGTGCTTAGGCGTCCTACCATGGACTCATCCTTACCTTTTCCAAACCTTGAGACTTTGAGTCGCCGTACTCATGCTTAGGCGTCCCGCCGTGGACAAATTTACCCTTTACCCTAGCCTTAGGATAAGGAGTCGCCGCATTCCATGTAAGTTCCCGCCGTGGAATATATCTTATCCTTTTCAATTCAACTTTACAATGTAGATATAGGAGTCTCCGCACTCCACGTAAATGCTTCCCTATGAACGTTTAGTCCCCATTGAAACGTTGACCATAGTCAAGAAGTTTCTAACCTCCCTTTCAAGGGGAACTACGATTACTCTGATTCCATCCCCTATCTCGGATACGTAGGCACAAGATGCGAGTCTTGGCGAGTAAACTTAGGACTAACCCTTAGGTCTTTCTTTCACCTTCTATCCCTTAGCATTACCCTTAAGCAGATAATAAAGAAAAATATTAAACTTTAAACAAAAGGTTCCTGTAGAGTACTACAGAAGTTTAGGGTGCTAATACCTTCCCTAAGCTTAACCAACCCCTTACCTAGGTCTCCCCCCGCATTGTGTTTACGATGAAAAATAGGTTTTTCCTTCTTTTGACCCTTTTCTTTGGATAAATCAAAGATCGGTTGTGAATCAAATATTTGCGATTCAAATTAATTTATAATTTGATATCCTATTCTCACCGCAACAGGTGCTCAGAAATCCAGAGTACCTATGTCATCATTTAAGGACGCACAACAGGTTGTGAACAGTGGTCCTCAGACAGGTTGGGGCAATATGTTGTTTTTGCCAGAAAACAAGAATAGGGAAGGTCTCGATTTCTCCAATGGATTTTCTTAATAAGTCATCAAAAAATCAGGAGTTTCCACCGATCAAAGAAGTGTTCCGCAGCGGAGGGATCATCCATCCTCCTCATGTCAATACCGTGTCAGAAGATGAGTCTGAAGACTACATATCATATGGTTCTGCAAGGCTCTCCATTCCATTCGAAGATTATGAGCCCTATATTGAGGATCCAGGCTACGTCTCCGATGACTTCGACTATAATTTCGGAGTCTATGTTGTTACTGAAGAGGATTCTGATGAAGAGGTTCCAGACTTTGTGACCCCAAGAGTTTTGGTCAAGAATTGGAGTGAGATTGAAGTCCCTGATGTCGTTCATATATCAAAGTAAAACATTTGTTTTTTTTTCTTTCGCTGTGTCCAAGGCGATATTTTGTTGTGTGGGCTTACCTTTTAATAATTCCCTTTGCTCTGCCCAAGGCAAAGGCGATCTTGTTGGGCCTTTTGTTCGGATTTTTCTATCATCTATGAAGTCGTTTTATTTCCGTTTGTGTGTTCTTTTATTTTTCTTTTATTATTATCACGTTGGAAAATAATAATAAGTAGCATCTTGCGTACACACACTTTCCACTTTATAAAACTGAATGAAATAATATCACATGCGCAAATTGCTACACAAATCACATCTCGGGAATAATGACCCACTTCCTTCGCTGAACTTCGAATTTCCGGTGTTTGAGGCCGAAGACGAGGAAGATGTCCAGAAGAGATCTCCAGATTGCTTGAGAATGAAGAGAAAGCTATCAAACCTCACCAAGAGCCAGTAGAGGTGATCAATTTGGGAACAGAAGAAATTCGTAGGGAAGTGAAAATTGGAGCTTTGCTCAAGCCTGATGTGAAAGAGCAGTTGATTGAGTTGCCCAGAGAGTTTGTCGACGTGTTCACTTGGTCATATCAAGATATTCCTGGTCTTGACACTGCCATATTCGAACACCACCTACCGTTGAAACCAGAATTCCCGCCAGTTAAGCAGAAGCTCAGAAGAAATCGGCCCGATATGGCTCTGAAGATCAAGGAAGAGGTACATAAACAAATTGATACATGTTTTTTTATCACTACCAAGTATCCTCTTTGGTTTGCCAACGTTGTGCCCGTGCCGAAGAAGGATGGAAAGGTTCGTATGTGTGTGGATTACAGAGATCTAAACAAGTCCAGTCCGAAAGATGACTTTCAGTTGCCTCACATCGACATTTTGGTTGACAGCACTGCAAGGTATGAAATCTTCTCTTTTATGGATGGGTTTTCAGGGTACAATCAGATCAGAATGGCTTCCGAAGACAGAGAGAAGATGTCATTCATCGCACCTTGGGGCACTTTTTGTTATAGAGTTATGCTGTTTGGATTAAAGAATGTTGGGGCAACATATCAAAGAGTTATGACTACTCTGTTCCATGACATGATGCACAAAGAGATCTAAGTTCATGTGGACGATATGATAGCTAAGTCAAAGACTGAGGATGATCATGTTAGACATTTGCTGAAGTTGTTTGGTCGGTTGCGAGAATACCAACTTCGTTTGAACCCCAACAAGTGTACATTCGGAGTACGATCAGGGAAACTACTGCGTTTCATTACCAGCCAGAAGGGTATCGAAGTGGATCCTGATAAGTTGAAGGCTATTCAAGAAATTCTAGCTCCTACCATCGAGAAACAAGTCAGGGGATTTTTGGGATGCTTGAACTACATCTCCCGGTTTACATCTAATATGAATGCTACGTGTAAACCTATTTTCATGATTTTAAGGAAAGAACAAGGGTATGTTTGGACCGAAGACTGTCAAAAGGCTTTGGATAGTATCAAAAAATATTTGCTTGAACCGCCTATCCTGATTCCACCAGTTGAAGGACGACCTCTGATCATGTATTTGACAGTGTTAGAAGACTCGATGGGTTGTGTACTCGGTCAACGATATGAAACAGGAAAGCAAGATCATGTCACTTATTATTTGAGCAAGAAGTTTACCGACTGTGAGTCCAGATACATTATGCTTGAGAAGACTTGTTACGCTTTAGCATGGGCCGCTAAACGTCTACGACAATATATGTTGAGTCATACCACTTGGTTAGTTTCAAAGATGGATCTTATCAAGTATATCTTTGAGAAGCCTGCGTTGACTGGGAGGATTTCCAGGTGGCAGATGCTGTTATCAGAATATGACATCGAATACCATACTCAGAAAGCTATTAGAGGGAGTGTTTTGGCTGACCATTTGGCACATCAGCCTATTTTGGATCATTAACCCTCAAATGATGATTTCCCTGACGAGGATGTTATGTATTTGAAAATGAAATATTGCGAAGAACCTTTGCTAGATGAAGGACATGAGCCAGGTTCTCAATGGGGTTTGATTTTTGATGGAGCTGTCAACGCTCATGGGAAAGGAATAGGTGTGGTTATTGTGACTCCTCAGAGGTCCCATATCCCGCTTACTTCCAGATTAACGTTCAAGTATACTAATAATGAAGCTGAGTATGAAGCATGCATCATGGGCTTTGAGGAGGCAATGGATTTAAAGATTAAGAATTTGGATGTGTCCAGTGACTCTGTTGTAGTAATCTACCAAATCACAGGAGAGTGGGTAACTCGGCAGGATAATTTGATCCCGTACAGAGATTATGTAAGAAGACTACTGCCTTTCTTCGATAGAGTCGATTTTCATCATATCCCACATGATGAGAATAAGATGGCAGATACGTTGGCAACTTTGGCCTCCATGATTGTAGTAAACTCTTAGAATGATTGTCCTCAGACTGAGATAAGACGTCTTGACAGACCCGCCTACGTTTTCGCCATCGAGGATGGTGAAGATGGCAAACCCTGGTATCATGATATTGAAGTGTTTCTCAGAACGCAAGAGTGTCCGTTTGGAGCATCCAACAAGGATAAGAAAACATTGAGGAGATTGGCTGGCAATTTCTCTTGAGTAATAATGTATTATACAAGCGGAACTCTGACATGGTCTTGTTAAGATGTGTTGACAAGCGAGAAGCGGACATGTTAATGACGGAAATTGACGAAGGGTCCTTTGGCACTCATGCCAATGGACATGCTATGGTTAAGAAACTCTTGAGACCAGGTTATTATTGGATCACGATGGAGTCTGACTATCACAAGTTTGCTAAGAGATGTCATAAGTGTAAGATCTATGCAAATAAGATTTATGTGCCACCAACTTTGTTGAATGTTATCTCATCTCCTTGGTCGGTTTCCATGTGGGGAATTGATATGATCGGAATGATAGAACCAAAAGCATCTAATGGACATCAATTCATCTTAGTGGCGATTGACTACTTCACTAAGTGGGTCGAAGCAGCTTCTTATGCTAATGTGACTCTACATGTGGTTGTTAAATTTATCAAGAATCAACTCATCTGCAGATACGGTGTGCCGACCAGGATCATTACTGATAATGGGTCCAATTTGAATAATAGAAAGATGAAAGAATTGTGCGAAGAATTCAAGATTGAGCATCATAATTCTTCTCCTTACAGAACAAAGATGAATGGGTTGTTGAAGCCGCCAACAAGAATATCAAGAAGATAGTTCAGAAGATGGTCGTTACGTACAAGGACTGGCATGAGATGCTCCCGTTTGCTCTACATGGATATCACACTTTTCTACGCACATCAATTGGGGCAACTCCCTTTTCACTTGTCTACGGTATGGAAGTTGTACTCCCGATAGAAGTTGAGATTCTCTCTATGAGGATTTTGATGGAAGCAAAGTTATCAGAGGCTGAATGGTGCCAGAACAGATATGATCAGCTGAACCTAATTGAAGAAAAGAGGATGACGACAATGTTTCATGGGCAGTTGTATCAGCAAATTCAAGGAAGGCGACCTTGTGCTAAAGAAGATTCAATCTTTCCTCGGTGATACTAGAGGAAAATGGGCTCCAAACTATGATGGTCCGTATGTGGTAAAGAAGGTTTTCTCAAGAGGTGCTTTGATGTTAGCAACCATGGACGTAGAAGAGATCACTCGCCTGGTGAACGTGGACGTTGTCAAGAAGTATTTTGCTTAGAACATAGGAAGTTCCCGTTGACTTAGGACGAAACAAGCTATTATTCCACTAATGTAATCAGTTTTTTATTATTATTTTCCAACATTGTAATAATGGAGTCACGCCGTTCTGAGGACTACCATTCAATAAATAAATTTTTTTTCTCTCGTTTTCGTGCGTTAAATATTTTAGCTTGATAGAAAATTCTAGAACAAGTTTAAAACTCTTTTTTTTTTCAAATACTTTGTTTTTTACTTGATATATGAATAATAAGAGGATGATCATGGATGTTTATTTCGTCCATGGAGATACCCCAAATCATATCCCCCGTACAAGACATATGAAGACTTCCCCGAGACAGCGAATATTTATCCAGTGATGAAGACCGTTTTTGTTCAAATATACCTTCTTCAGGCGATGACTGATCTGTGGAGATTTAGCCGGAGTACCTTTTTCGTTGGAGATGTTTGTTTCGTCTCTGTCGGCTTTGTTAGCACACGCATAACATATAGATAGATAGCATGACATGTACATTTTGCATCTTTGTTTTTGTTTGTTCTGTCACCTTGGCCGTGTTTTCCCAAATTGATTGAGTGTGTCTTCTCCCTCCAAGTAGAGTTGCCGGCCCTAAGTAGGAAAGAGCATAATATTTCTAATTCCCCACGGACTTCGATCCTCGTGGAAGACGACTGTTTTAGTACATTTCCATTTGAGTTCATACCTCGATGGTCGAGTCTTGCTTGACAGTTTCTCTTTGGTTACTTCCCGAAGTGAACTTCGGTCCTTGGCAATCACACTGCTGATATCTCCAACTTTTGAACCTAGATTAAGCATGCATTTGTTTTGCACTTGGCTCCCCAAGAGAATCTTTATGAAGATAACTATTGAAGACATATATTTCTCTAACAGTATTATCAGAATTCCTCAACAACTTACATTTGGGTTACGAGCGATCTCTTTATTGGAGAAACTTGATCGATCATGTTTTCTACCAAAGCTGACAAATGGCAGTCTCCTCTAGACAGTTTGTTAATCCCCAGTGATTTTATCAAGATTATCAACTCGTCAAATGGCATCTCTCTGGAAATCCGTTGGAAAAGTTTGTCAAAGACTTTACAGATATTTCTTTTTATTTGAGAATTTGCACTTCAAGAATTTCATATATTTTAGAGCTACAACAAAGAAGATACTCCTCAGGAATATACTCCCCGGCGAGTCCATTACACAAGTTTACTTCCATCAAATGAAATCTCTTCCGAGAAGTTTGACGAAGTTTATTACAATTAGTCTTTGTTTATTTGAGAAGATGTTTTCTTTTTCTAGTCAACCGACTTACATCTCTTCTGAAGATTCCCGCTGAAGTCTTTAACCTCCACTGAAATTTTCAATCCCTTGTGAAGATACTCACAAGTATTCATCATTCCAGGAAGAAACTGAGACTCGTTCAAAGGCATAAAAACCTCGGAGCGTGGAAAAGTTTATTGTGGTTATTACCTTTTCTTAGGCTATCATACATTTGATAGTAGGTAACTTACCGTATCTTCTTGAGTTTATTACCTTTTCTTAGGCTATCATACTTTTGATAGTAGGTAATACCTTTTTCTTCTGGTCAGATACCTTTTCTTAGGCTACCATGTTCGGTAGTAGGTCATCTTTCCATTTTGTGTTCACATTTGCTTAGGCTATCACATGTTGATAGTAGGTAACACATATTGTTTTGGTCAGACACCTTTTCTTAGGCTATCATATGTTTGGTAGTAGGTGATCTTTCCTTTCGTGTTTATTACATTTGCTTAGGTTATCATATGTTTGATAGTAGGTAATACGCCTTCCCTTTGGTCAGATACCTTTGCTTAGGCTACCATGTTCGGTAGTACGTGTAACATCCTCCTAAACCCCACGGAAAACATATGAATAATCAGAGTAAATTGTCATGCATTTACAAAAGGGCGTCAGACATAAATTCCAAAACATCAAAATCACCTGTCATGCTCATTAACATTTCAATGTAAAATCATGCTTTACAAAATTTCACTTTGCATGTAGCAGCGGATTCATTTTATAACATAATACCCCTAACGGAAACATCCGTGTTCATCACATAAACCAACATCGTTTGGGCACTAAGGCCAACATCATGATACCTCAATAATATGAAAACATAGTATATCACTACAACATAAACCAAGCGATCCCAGTGTTACATGACCAGAGCATGACTCGACCCAACATAGTCAATTACTAAACAACTACGCCAAAAGCAACCTCGCATCTACAAGAAGTATTACTTCTTGATACCTGCACAATGTCATGTAGGACATCATTCCAGCAGAAGGGTGAGAAATATTATCATAATAACAATACATATGATCATATATAAATACACAGGTACAGAATAAATATATTCCACATTTTCTCACCACAATTCATTATAAACATCATATACCTCACTACATGTGTATAAACAAATATGGATAGTCACTCAAGCATTTTTCATCATGCACACATCCATAATTCTCAATCCTAACAACTCACACATATATGCACACTTTTATACAACACTCCCATATACCATATGACTCATATAAACTCATCAATTTTCACCATTACACATTTACCAACCTCAATTCATTAATTCATGCTCATAAGCGTACTTCCATACAATAATCATGTATTCACAATTCTCATTTACACAAGTCATACACATACGCATATTTTCACAATATGTAAACACACAGATGGATAATCATAAAACATGTTTCATCGTACACGTATTCATGATTCTTAAATCAACCATCCACACACACACAAGCATATTTCATATAACAATGACATTTATTCTATGTGACTCAATACAACTCAATGCAACTTATGCCATGTGGTACCAACACTTATTATCTTTTTTTGGTTTTTATATTAAACCGGGTCCACTCTTCTAGACCGATAACCAACAAAAGCCCGTCCTCTAAGCTTTCAAACCCAGTCTTCTAGGCTTGGGACAAGTCACATTTATCAAGCAATGCACACATATCCACAATATGTTATCATGCATTATTCACATACTATCACAAGCGATGCACACATATCCACAATAATTCCTCATGCATTATTCACACACAATCACATACAAACAATATACATTCACGATTAAATATCATCACATTTATCAAGTAATGCACACATATCCACGATATGTTCTCATGCATTCTTCATACATTTTTAATCAACTTAAACAATGTATTATACGTATCATACTAGAATCAGAAAATCGACCTCAGAAGGAAACATTAAAGAAAAACACATTTGTCACGTTCGCTACTGTACTCGCTTAGCGAGCTCCTAGCGAGTATACGCTACTTGTTCGCCCAGCGAACAAGCTCGCGAAGGCAAACACAAGCCTCTGACTTTGTTCGCTACCTCGCTCGCTCAGCGAAGGCCTAGCGAACCTTCGCTACCCCCTTCACTACCAGCGAACATCACAATATACATTCTTCCCAAGTCTGGTACCGTTCGCTACTCGCTCGCTACTAGGTCGCTTAGCGAACGTTCGCTACCAGCTCGCTCAGCAAACACGCTAGCGAATGTCGGCGAACTTCAAATTTCTTACTGTCCAACTTCCACCAAACTCTCCAAAACCAACCGATTCTCACCGAACAAGGTCCGTAACCTTAGTCTAACATTCCCCGACTAAATACTACCACTCAATCTCATTTCCACCGTTGAAAACTCAAATTTTACCGATTAATCCATTTATGCCCTAAAATGGAAATTGTAGAAAAACATCCAATACTCTAACCCAAGCATACACAATCATATACATTGTTAAGATAATGTAATTTTTCACCCTTACCTTGATTAATCGGAAGCTAGAAGTCGTTCTTGATGATTCCTAAGCTTTTTCCCTTCTTCTTCCTCTTTTCTCCTCTTCCTTTTTCTTTCTCTTCTTTTCTTTCTATCTCTTTTCTTTTCTCTCTATTTTCCTTTTATATCCTTCTATTTTATTTCCCCCATAATTCTTCTCTCAAAATATCTATCCATTCCTTTTCTCACCAAAATATCTCATCTTATCATTAACATAGAGAATATCTATTAAATCCACATTATTCTACCAAATAGAATAAATCAGTTAAATTCATTAACTCATATGAGTTAAATAAATCCAATAATCCATTTAAATCAGATAAATCACATAAACCAACTAATTAGTACAATTAATCAATTATGGAAAAATTGGGCTGTTACAACTCTCCCCCACTTTAGGAATTTTCGTCCTCGAAAATGTTACCTGATTCAACAACTCTGGATACGAATCTCGTATCCTAATCTCCCAAATCCAACTTCCTCTAGTTGGTCCTCCCAACTACCTTCATCAAAGGAATCCCTTTACCTCGAAGTTGCTTCTCGTTCATCAACATGAACTAGCAATGTCTCAACAATCAAATCCTCTCTCACTAGTACACCATTCCATCTGAATGAATGCACTTCCTCAACTTAGACACATGAACACATCATGCAATTCCCACAAGTGACAGTGGTAAAATAGTCCAACATGCTATTTTCCCCACACTTCTGATGCGCCACTCTGATACAGATCAGTAAAACACAGTGGGTGTTTCCGAGAACTCAAGCTCGACCAACACCAGTTACTATCGTAACTCTCAAAACACGTCCTTTCTTGGATTCCTCTTGATCTTTCCAATCGTCTCTTACACAATCTCAGGTCTGAGTACAACACTCTCACCGGACACACATCAACACAAATGAGTTCTACACCTCCTACCATGCAAAGCCTCATACGATGTCATTCCGATACTAGAATAATAGCGGTTATTGTAGGTAAACTCAATCAGCAACAATTAACTATCCCTTGATCCATCTTGATCCAACATACAAGTTCTCAACAAATATTCTACATAATGGATAATTCTCTTTGTCTGCCCATCCGTCCATGATTGCTAGACAAATTCTAACTTCAACATGACACCCAAGGCGTCTACGAACCTTTCCAAAACCTTAATGGAAAAACTCAGGTTCCCATCTAACAGAATGATTCATCTTCACTGGTAAGTAACAAGTTACTATTTTTAATCCATCCTTAACCATCCAAATCGAATCATATTCCTTCAACTTCTTCAGAAAACCCGACACAAAATCCATGGGAATACTATCTCATTCCACTCAAAAATAAACAACGGTTGCATCAGGCCCAACAGTCTCTGATGTTCACACTTCGACTTTCAACAAGTCTGACCAGCATATACAATCTCAACCACTTCTCTTTCCATCTATGGCCACTAAAAAAATTTCCTCAAATCCGATCACATCTTCATAACACCTGGATGGATACTCAATCTATCTCAATGTCCTTCTCCAAGAGTACTCTTATCCAACTCATGCTATTTAGAACACAAACTCCATCACGACATCTCATAGTACCATTCTCAGCTCTTCGACTTTAATCCCTTAAACTCTATCAATATCTTAACTCAAATTAGGATTCCGACCTCCTCGGATCTCATCGAGAATACCCAATAGTCAGTCTCAACATACAAAGCTCAATCCTACAGGAAGTCTCTTCACAAATCAAACTCATATCCTGAATGGTAACTCGACCAAAACCATACTCCTTCAGAAGTCCCAATTATTTCCTATGCATCATATTCAACTTTTTCAAATCAAATAAATACCTTAAGCTCTTAAGATTATTAACCATCTCAAATCTCAACTAAACAATTGGGGCTTCCAAACTCTGGCACAAACACACAACAACAACAAACTGTAAATCACTTGTCAGATAATTCCCTTATGTACTTTAAGTTGCCTTAAAGCATAACCAAAACTCGTTGATGTTGTACTTAATATATATCCCAATCATATCAACAAAGCACCACAAAACACAACAATAGTTCCGTCGGATTCGGCAAAACCAACACACGAGCTGTTGACAGCTCTCCCAAAACTCTTTGAACTTCTTCACAGTGGCATATCACTACTTCTTTTCCAACACTGATAACTCAAGTCCCCGATGCTCAACATGATCCTCTATACTCTTCGAATATATCCAAATACCATCGGTTACACAACCATTGACTCACTCAATTAAGTATGGAAAATCTCATGTCAAACGGACACTCAACCCGTGAGTTATGGCGGAAACACGAACCGCACTTACTACAACATCCAAACGTATTTCATCAATAAATAAATTAATTCCATGTCACTACCTCACCATCACATAGAGCATTGTAACAACTTCCAACGCTTCTAATCTTGTATCATTCTGAGTTACGGTTCTCCCTGTTACGACAACAATACGAAAACAACATCTTCACACTTAGAAGGCCATCTAACACATCTTCAACTCTTGAAATGCTTAAAGGTCTAATTATTCCAATATAGTATCCCACATATTACTTCCTTTAATAATCACCAGAAGTCATTATCCACCCTTTATATACTCGACCTCACAATCTGTTGCCGTAGCACACATACCAGACACAAGTCTCAAAACTACTCGGTCTATTTAATTCCTTGACTATCCCAAACAGACATATGATATGGAGCTCTCAATATCAGACTAGTTCCCGTAACTAAGTCAATCACAACTCTACTTCACGTCCTGGCTGTACATCACTATCTTGTCAGGATAACTTCCAGACAACCACAATTAATCGACAAACCGCCAACTTCCCACTTTCATTAACACTCAAAATTTCTCATCAAAATTAAGCATCTCAACACTGTCCTGCGCCGACTCATCAAAACATTTCTTCAGCACTTGGCTTAACTCCAAACAATTCACTGCTCACGCCATTTAAGCTTGCAAGACACGTCTATCCCATCAAACACAATCCCAACTACTATCAACAAGAGATTAAGGGTGATCAGTTCCTCAATTTGTCAATAGACAGCCGAAAATCACGATGGGGTATAAACCATCTTTACCAAACTAGAAGAGCGTTCAACCACACACTGAGCTACAACTCCACACTTGCAGCATCCTGGAGAAGCACAACTTTCTCCCCCACTTGGATCATTCCCACTTTTGCAGACAAAGGTTAGACAACAAACATGTATCGACAGTGTTTTCACACACATGTGGCATACCATGGAACAACTAACATTAGACAACTTGGAAGGATGGAACGACCTGCTCTGATACCACTAATGTAACACCCTTCTAAACCCCACGGAAAACATATGAATAATCAGAGTAAATTTTCATGCATTTACAAAAGGGCGTCAGACATAAATTCCAAAACATCAAAATCACCTGTCATGCTCATTAACATTTCAATGTAAAATCATGCTTTACAAAATTTCACTTTGCATGTAGCAGCGGATTCATTTTATAACATAATACCCCTAACGGAAACATCTGTGTTCATCACATAAACCAACATCATTTGGGCACTAAGGCCAACATCATGATACCTCAATAATATGAAAACATAGTATATCACTACAACATAAACCAAGCGATCCCAATGTTACATGGCCAGAGCATGACTCAACCCAACATAGTCAATTACTAAACAACTACGCCAAAAGCAACCTTGCAACTACAAGCAGTATTACTCCTTAATACATGCACGATGTCATATAGGACATCACACCAGCAGAAGGGTGAGAAATATTATCATAATAACAATACATACGATCATATATAAATACACAGGTACAAAATACATATATTCCACATTTTCTCACCACAATTCATTATAAACATCATATACCTCACTACATGTGTATAAACAAATATGGATAGTCACTCAAGCATTTTTAATCATGCACACATCCATAATTCTCAATCCTAACAACTCACACATATATGCACACTTTTATACAACAATCCCATATACTATATGACTCATAAACTCATCAATTTTCACCATTACACATTTACCAACCTCAATTCATCAATTCGTGCTCATAAGCGTACTTCCATACAATAATCATGTATTCACAATTCTCATTTACACAAGTCATACACATACGCATATTTTCACAATATGTAAACACACATATGGATAATCACAAAACATGTTTCATCATACATGTATTCATGATTCTCAAATCAACCATCCACACACACACAAGCATATTTCATGTATTTATGCTATGTGACTCAATACAACTCAATGCAACTTATGCCATGTGGTACCAACACTTGTTATCTTTTTTCGGTTTTTACATTAAACCGGGTCCACTCTTCTAGACCGATAACCACCAAAAGCCCGTCGTCTAAGCTTTCAAACCCACTCTTCTAGGCTTGGGACAAGTCACTAGTCTCCACGAAACTAGCAAGCATTGCCTCTTGACTAAATGATGCATATGCAATCAACAATCAAATGCACTTAAGACCGAAATCTTAACCTCATGCATCCGAATAATTCATCTCTTCAAGAATTATAACAATGATTGCACACAAAACATATTCACATATAATCAAAGTAATCATACTTTAAATCATCACATTTATCAAGCAATGCATACATATCCACAATATGTTCTCATGCATTATTCACATACTATCACAAGCGATGCACACATATCCACAATAATTTCTCATGCATTATTCACACACAATCACATACAAACAATATACATTCACGATTCAATATCATCATATTTATCAAGTAATGCACACATATCCACGATATGTTCTCATGCATCCTTCATACATTTTTAATCAACTTAAACAATGTATTATACGTGTCAAAAGACCACAATTCAATTCAATTTCACAATCTAGGATTCACACCATAAGGCTACCCACAACATGTATATCACCGCATAATCTATGTCTTAAGGTGAAGGGTTAATCATACTAGAATCGGAAAACCGACCTCGGAAAGAAACAGTAAAGAAAAACACATCTATCACGTTCGCTATTCTGCTCGCTTAGCGAGCTCCTAGCGAGTATTCGATACTTGTTCGCCCAGTGAACAAGCTCACGAAGGCAAACAAAAGCCTTTGACTTCGTTCGCTACCTCGCTCGCTCAGCGAAGGCCTAGCGAACCTTCGCTACCAGCGAACACCATAATATACATTCTGCCCAAGTCTGGGACCATTCGCTACTAGCTCGCTTAGCGAACATTCGCTACCAGCTCGATCAGCAAACACGCTAGCGAATGTCGGCGAACTTCAAATTTCTTACTGTCCAACTTCCACCAAACTCTCCAAAACCAACCGATTCTCACCGAACAAGTTCCATAACCTTAGTCTAACATTCCCCGACTAAATACTACCACTCAATCTCATTTCCACCGTTGAAAACTCAGATATTACCAATTAATCCATTTATGCCCTAAAATGGAAATTGTAGAAAAACATCCAATACTCTAACCCAAGCATACACAATCATATACATTGTTAAGATAATGATATTTTTCACCCTTACCTTGATTAATCGGAAGGTAGAAGTCGTTCTTGATGATTTCTAAGCTTTTTCCCTTCTTCTTCCTCTTTTCTCCTCTTCCTCTTTCTTTCTCTTCTTTTCTTTCTATCTCTTTTCTTTTCTCTCTATTTTCCTTTTATATCCTTATATTTTCTTTCCCCCATAATTCTTCTCTCAAAATATCTATCCATTCCTTTTCTCACCAAAATATCTCATCTTATCATTAACATAGAGAATATCTATTAAATCCACATTATTCTACCAAATAGAATACATCAGTTAAATCCATTAACTCATATGAATTAAATAAATCCAATAATCCATTTAAATCAGATAAATCACATAAACCAACTAGTTAGTACAATTAATCAATTATGAAAAAATTGGGCTGTTACAGTAGGTCATCTTTCCTTTTTGTGTTCACCTCTTCTTAGGTTATCATATGTTTTGATAGTAGGTAACATGCATCTTTGTGGTCGGACACCTTTTCTTAGGCTTCCATAGGTTTGGTAGTAGGTGATCTCTCCTTTCAAGTTTATTACCTTTTCTTAGACTATCATATGTTTTGATAGTAGGTAATACACCTTGTTTTGGCTATTACCTTTTCTTAGGCTATCATATGTTTGATAGTAGGTAATATACCATCTCCTTTTGGTCAGATACCTTTGCTTAGGATGCCAGAATTGGTAGTAGGTTATCTTTCCTCTTCATGTTGCCTTTTCTTAGGCTATCATTGGACTGATAGTAGGTAACATGTGTTTTCCTGTTTCAAACCGCATACCTTTGCTTAGGATGTCATGCGTTGGTAGTAGGTTATCCTCCACTTTCAGGTTCCTCGCTGTCGTTCAAGCTATTGTACCCTCGTTGGAATTAATATATCTTTATTGTTTGGTGGTTCCCTAGTGCTGGTGGTTCCCTTTCCCCGTGGAGTATCGGTTCGTCAAGTCTGTTTTTCTTTCGTGGTTGACCTTTGTTTCCTGCGTGTTGTGTCCAGTTATTCCCATGTGGCATCATTTCCTCACAAGACCCTCTGTTTTACATTTCATATCATTGCATATCATATGCATCTAGTGGCATCTTAGGGCCAAAAATTTGTGTAAATGTTTGTATTTAAATCCCTTCTATCATGTCGAGACGGAGATTCCCATCTCCATATCTCCGAATAGGATAAACTTAAATAGGGGCATCTGTCATACCCTAATTTTTTACCATAAGATCCCTCATGTTTTCACGTTTTTTTTCTTTTGTTATTTAACTTTAATTTAATATTTATGTTTTTGCGGCTAACCAACTCGTGCAAGTGCAGTAGTGTCAAGATATAGATTCTCACATCCAGGCATCACAGGGACGCAACTAGTATGTTCGACTTCAAAGTTCACCACTCAAGAATTCAAGCTGCCATGAGAATGCTAGATCTTTAAAAAAAATTGAAATACAAACTTCGAGATTTTGTTCCTGCTAAAGTTTATGTTGAAATAAACAAGATTCAAGTACAAGCTACAATTTAAAAGAAATTTTTTTTCGAGCCTTTATCCCAGGATTTTAAAAAACTCACATTTCGGAACATTACAAGATTGAATCCAGAATTTCGAAATTGCAAGATGAGTTTAAAAGGAATAGACTTCAATACCACCCTTAATCATTTAACTCCAACTTGAGTCTCCTCCGAACAAAGTAAAACTTTTAATTCTAACAATATTACAAAGTCAAGAATAATAATGGATATTCACAATTGATGTGCAAGATTAAGTCACCAGTGCTTTGTTCTTTTGGTTAAATAATATGCCAACGAGTTACAAGGACAATCTCATTTTAAATATCCAGAATTTTAAGAATACAATTCAATTATTTCATAACACCATATCAAGTCACAATATAATGGCGTGTTAAGAGGGAACACCGCCTCTTCCTTAAAACCTGATTTATATTTGCACTACAAGTTTATACAACAATGATTACATTCACAATTAAGAGGACATTAGGAATGTTGGCCAAATTTTCTACTGCAATGCAATGAAGACTTGTAAGCGTAATCATTCACGGAAGGATCATTAACACATTGTTATTTCCATGGTATGATGAGCGAGGATGATGTTGGGACATTGCTTCTCTCTAATCTTGACGTCATTATCTGTGGCGAAACAAGTTGCTTTGCTTTGTGACCTATCCTTAATTACCTCAAAAAAAACTGCACACATATCATGGAACAAGGGAACCATAATAACCGCCATTGTTGAAATCCGCAACAGCTTCAAACTCCTCTTCTGCAACTTGGCTTGTTCAATCAGGAAGAAGATACGTTTTACACAACAATCAACATCATTATATGGAAAACATAAGCAGGGACAATTATTACCCGCATCTGTTCCTCAGAGCACCCCGAGTACCCCTTCTTTGCGACATTCTCGAGCTTCTGAAAACTATGTGGGTAAAGGTTCCACCAAAAGCAACCTGTCAAGCAAACAGAAATCCAAAGTCAGCACTGCACCTACAAGATCTTCACCTGCAAAATACAAGGATAGAATTGATGACTGCGACCGACAATCAGAATACCGTTAACAGAAACGAAGCAAAGGTTAGAAGATTTAAGAAGAAAGGAGTGAGATAGTTTCAGCCCTCAGTTTCGAATCATCATTGGGCGAATCGAGCAGTCGGAAGGGCGAAAGAATTGAATTTCGAAAAACTAAGACAACTAATTTCAGACAGTTCTCAACACAGTTCGAAAGCATCAACAGTATTCAACAGCAATAGCAATCCTAACTCTCAGTTCATACTTTCACGTCATCATTACCGGATATGAATATTCTCTCGGCGGCATAAAACCGGCAGTATCTGAAGTTACAGCATTTTCCTGAAAGAAGAAGAAAAATGTTAATACGATTCAGAAACTAAAACTGAAACTCATCAAAGAGTTTCCTAAGTAACCATAACAGCCGAGCTCATGTTTCAGGAAGATGAAAATCTTGGTATGCATATCCTCATCAAGTCGCAAGCATGACGCTTAAAAACAAGGATTCATAGACGCATCCATCATCAACAATCCCTTCCCTTGGTGTACTTATCTCACGGTCCTGGAGAGAATAGAAACATGTGACATAATATAGATACAACAAAACGGTTAAAGCATGTTTATGACATAATCACGAGAAAAGAGAGTTCTTCACGCGGGTCACGACATCATTCCAACTAGAAATCAGAATATCTCCAAGCTGCCCAAACCTGCTGCCTTATCAGACCCTGTTATAACAAGAGCTAGTAAGCATGAGAGTCAAAGCAGAAATTAATTAAGAGATTGTGAACATCAAGATTCTGAAGCAAAATCCATCATATTCAAATCATAAAGGGAGAGGTGTCAAGGCATGAGAACAGGGAATGGCAAAGGGCCTGCTAAGCCTTCACACCGTTCCACCCCTAACCGCAGCTCACACTACTGTAAGCACATCTTCAAGAGGTTTTTCTTCACGCTTCCAAACCTTCCTTGAATAGGCATCGAGCGTGTTCAGAAAATTCTTACAAGAAAGTCATACAAGCATATCACCATACATTGCAAAAGGAAACGAACTCCCACCGTTGTTGCACGGTGTCGCCTACTTCGGGGACGGTTGGACCAATAAACACTATACGCGAACTGTAGTGTTAAAAGCCATGTCAAAAACTCATAATCCATTTAAAGAAGAGAGGTCGTTGGCGGAAAGAAAACTCGACATAAGAATTACACAATTAATAACAAGTACAACCATTACAGAGATAGATTGAAGCATTAAGAATTAAAGAGTAAGTGAAATAACTCAGCCCTCAGTTTAAGCTCATCACCGTGCAGAAGCTCAAGCGGCCGGAAGAGCAACGGAAGTCGTCGCCAGCTTCCTACTGTCGTACCTCGAAAAATACAATCTTCGCGATGGACTTGGAAAAAACGTTCGAACAGAGTCGCCACCGAACTTTATTCATTCCAAAGAAGGAATAGGAAAATATCAATAAAACCTTTAAATAGATAAGAACATGGTCATCGCAACAAATATTCTAGGTTCGAGAGTCGGTTACGCAAAGGGAAGGTATTAGCACCCTCTACGTCCGTTGTACTCAACGGGAACCTATTGATTCGATTCGAGAGTAAATTTAGCTACGCTTGTTTGTTTTCTTCTAAGATTTATCCTATAAGGAAAATTGGTGGTTTTAAGATAGGGTGCTCGCCAAGGATTAGGGCCCTTGTGCCTACGTATCTTCACTTGTAAGAAGTGGAAAATCAGAGCATTCGTAGTACGTGGGACTACGGGAGAAAGGGGGGATTGTGCTCGCCAAGATCATCGCAATCTTGTGCCTACGTATTCTCATTAGGGAATGAGAAATCAGAGCAGTCGTAGCTCGGCTAACTACGGTAAAAGGTTTGGAGAATGAAGGAGTGTTTAGGTCGCATTCTAATTGCTAAACATTAGCTTGTCTGCTCGCTAGAGGAGGCTGAAGCACGAGTTTGTTATCCGCGGAAGAAGGGACTAAACAATGTTCTTGGTAAAAGGTGTATTTGAGTCGGAAATCGCACGAGGGTGAGGAATTAGTTTTTAGGAAGATTCAATCGCATGGGGGCGAGAAAACAGTTGGATTGAATAGGTAATTTGATGGAGAATGACGACTATTCGATAAACGAGACGTCGGCCTCGCAATCAATTAATCGGGGCATTATTGGAATGCTAGATTCCAACGACACCGTTTTTATTTGACTAACTTCGAAATTTGTGTTTGATGGGCGGTTTAGACGCGTATTAGGGTTTAGGCGCGCTAGGTATTCTAGAAGTGTAAGATCAAAAGGATCACAACCCAAAGCGTGCACCTTGAGAGCAATCCTTCGAGAACCTAAGAAGTGCTAGACTTCAAAAGCTCGATATCTACATTGTTTAATTGAAAGGAATAGTTGGGTTTGAAGAAAAATACTCGAGGTAAGTCGAGGTTTGGATTTGATTTTTAGGCGTGTGTACTAGCAAAGTGGACTAGTCTTCTAAGTGACCAACTAGAAATAATTGATCAAATAGGTGTCACTGTAAGGAAGCCCAGGATTAAGCTTTAAAATGTTGTGTATGGTGATTAAGGTTGATGGCGAGGCTTTGAAAGCACTCGACTTACAAAAGTAGAAAATGGCTCGATGAATCGAGAATTTACTTTTAAAAATAGTTTTGAGAGAAACTTAATATCTTAGAAAAAGGTTTTGACTTAATTAATAAAGTATATTTTCTAATATTTAAAATAGTATTTGATAATAATTTGAAATGTATTATTTTTTTTAAAAGAAAGAATAATTAAAAATTCTTATAAAAATATCTAATTAATAAAAATTGTTTAAAAATATCTTTTAGAAGTTTTTATTGAGTAAAAAAAAGGATAAAAAAGATTTGGAAATCGAAAGACGGGACAACCATAACTCAAGGGCGTACGCCTCGAGAGTGGTTGTCCAAGAATTCAAGGGATGCTAGACACCAAGAACCCACTACTTTCATTTTTTAATTAGGAAAATAAACATGGATTAAATATTTTATTACAAAAGATTGAATTAGATTAAAAGAATATAAATAATAATTTTTGGCTGGTACTCTAGGACATAGTTTGTTAATTACTTAAATGTTGCCCTTAGTTATATACCGTAATAGAATCCAAAGGAAATAATACTAACTAAATATATTTAACAACTTAGAAATATAAATTTACTATATAAAAAAACTAGAGGTGTATTAAAACTTAGAGTCAGGATCCTAATTAATGATGTATTCTAGATGTTATCAGCTTTCTATCAATGAATAAAAACAACAGAAGCCCAAAGCCCGAATTGGGTCCACCAAAATGACCGAAATCCAATCTTGTCAGCCCCCATACGGATGACATGGTCAACATTCCACTTATTAATCACTTGAATCAATTATCACATGATACTACTTTATTTTTAAAAGGAAAATAATGGAATTAATTGAACACCTGATGCTATCTCGAATTCTCTCTAATGCATGTGGCAAAACAAAAACTCTTCCCAAGACCTATATCAATTAACGAACTGACGCCCAACATTGCAACCGTTGATTTTGACAGAAAATTTTTTTAACAATAAAAGAAATCAAATAGCATTATATGGTGAGACATAACATCTTATCCTCTCATCTCCCATTCTATCCGCCTCCCTCTTTCCCAAAATCCTATCCCCAAATCAAACTACGAATCCCTAATACCAACTCAATCCTAACAAGCAAACTCATAATCAAAGATCAAAGCCTAATCAAAACATAGGATAACACATTCAAGCAAAAGAATCATGTTGACGTGCGAAAATCAAGTGAACAAGGGAACTCACCAGCTTTGAGCTCTTCTAACAGCGAATCCGCGAGGTAGGTGGTTCTGCTTTATCGTTTCCGCTTTTCTTCTTCTTGGTTCGTGTCCTGCTTACTTGCGCTTCTTGACTCGAGTGATGTGGCTAAGTTCAAGTTGGCTAGAGCTTTAATGTGAAGCTCTATCAACCTTTAGAAATAACTTTGGAGTGATTTTAGGTATTATGAGGATTGAATTTCGCAGAGCTTCGCTAGTGTTTTTATTTGTATTTTTGCCAACGATTGGGATTGTATTTATAGGGGATTTTGGGGTTTGGCTTGGTACGTGCGAAATCGAAATTTTGTTGATAGAAAAAATGTTTGATTATGTGAGGTTTTGTGTAGGACGATGAGGTGTATTTTTATGGTACAAATTCGTTAGGTGCTAATACCATGATTCCTGATTCTATGGGATTTGAATGATAGTGACATTCTGAGTTTGTCTGTAGCGTTTCCAAAATATCTGGTTTTTTTACCCTGAGTTTTTACTGTGAAAATGTGTCATTTTACTGTCATGAACTGATTTAACATGGTATTGAAAAACATTCTGACTTGTGCTTCTGGATGTTTTCCTTGAAAATAATGTAGGGTATCATCTATGAATCATGGTGATAACTTAAGCACAAAACTTTTGCAAATTTATCCATAGGTTGTGACAAAGTCATGCTGCCGGTTTCGACAGATTGACGAGAGTAGCCATCAACAAGGGTAAACACTTCTTCTTATGACCTTCTCTTTGGTGATATTTGATCCACTAGTTTCCTTCCATAACATTCTGCATATGCTTTTGAAAGCTTCGATATACGACACGTACGAGAAGACAGCGCCAAAGTCCACTGAAGCTGACCTCTACGTAATTTTCTTAGAAGACCATCTCTTTGTAAATATTAAGGTTAAAACAGACCCTTGCTTATTGGGAATCAGACCTATGCGCCACTGCTCTTTCGAACTTCTCTTGTGACAGATTTTTACACTGTGAACACTGCTAATCTCTCTGTTTTGTGCCAATTTTCATGTACATGCTTCAACTCGGTATGGCATGACGGAGCTGAGTCCATACAACGTGCTAGCAGGATTGGACACCATCAGACCTTTGACTTTAAAAGCATATTGGTATGCTCCAATACTTAACATCAGTCGTTTCTCGGAAACTTACCTGAATATGACTAAGCGATTCTCATTTTGTACAGGCTACGGGTTGCCTTCAACCACTTTAGGATATGAAATTATATGCACTATTTGGCAAGAAAACGACATGAAACCTCAATCCGACTAGCAACGAATACACCACTAGCAATATAAACAATGGTCAAAGCAAGTTGTTTCAGCAATGCTAGCTGCTTCGGCATATGCGTCTTGGATGTTTTCTGCAAGCCTGTGAAGGAACATATTTGATATTCCTCCTGCAGCAACAATAAGTGGACCTGTAGCTAATTCTTCGGCATATGCGTCTTGGTTTAATTGTTTTGTTCATTCTGCTATGAATCCCATTGTTAACACTGATGCGTATTCTTGTTGTTGAAAGCTCTCATGGTAACTTTGTGTTCCTTCTCATAATTCTGCAGGTATTTTTATTATCTGATGCAGGGTGGGACAAATGTAACATCATCATGATTTTGTTCAATCAAAGTGCAACAAATGTTGTCACGGGGAAGCGGGAATTCCCTTATGGACTTGGTTCTGCATGAAACTATGTACTGTTATTATTTATGCTGAAAGTTAGTTATTGTAAGGTGACAAGAACTTTGGAGTTATGTAATGACTATATTTGAAATAGTCTCCCAAACTTTTACCATTCTAAGTATTACATCCATAATTTGGCATGTATGAGCAGTTTTGAATTCATGTTTGTGTGCCTCACCATCCTTGATTGGTAATCATTGCTTAAAAAATCCTCTGCTCTGTGTTCAAATATTAATTGGTATATGATCCTAACATCCTCTCACGGCCTGTATTTCTAAATAAGGTAGGGATGTTGTCTTTAGACATTGCCATATGGTTTAAGCCATGCTTGATAATGACTCAACCTCTCACCATTACTTGAAAAAGGGCATTGGGTCAAATCATACTCTAATATCCTCAAGGATTTTGCACCACATGGTATAAAATAAAAAGTTCCCATGCGTTAAAAAAATATTCCAAGCATTGTCGGTCCAATCATGAATTTGTAATCCGGAGATGGCTCAAAACAAGGCAACTTGACTAACAATTACATCATGGCTTCAGTATCAACAAATTAAATCACGGCTTAGGGATCAATTGATCTTAACCAAAAACAAATTTGATTATTTTAAAGCATCTTAAAACCAAGCAAGTCATGAGTTGCTTTCATCCCCTCATACTATGTTAAATAAATTCTAGCGAGGTTTGAAGAATGGACTTCCAGCATGGCCTTGAAACTAATGGAGATGCATTATACCATAATCCTTTGGAATGAATTGAAATATCTTCGGGACTAATCGCATCAAAAATTCTAAGTTAATTATGACTTGAGATTTGCAAGTTAAATCTAAGTATGTCACAAACTGATTTTCAAATTCAAACATAGCTTGACGCTTGCAATCAATTTGAACCAAGCCTAAGGCCAAAATCGACAGTGTCTAGAAACACCATGTGAAGTATCCTTGAACAACTTGAATCAAGTTCATATCATAACAAGCAATTTGTAGTGAAGCTTAAACGTCCTTTAGAGAAGTTTGTAACCATGTTGAAATAGGGTTTAAATTTCCTGAAAACCCCCAATTATGTTGTGAAATGGATCCAATCATGTATTTGACGCCATTGTCCATATCATATCTGTCTGATCGTGAGAATGAGGACACACATGAGTTTAGGTATAAGGGGCTGGAGGCACGCTCTTCCCGTAAGAAATCAACATAAATCGTTAAGGATTATAACCAAAATGAGCACACACAAAGTCTTTATAAATGAAGTCTAGGAGAATCGTGGCCAGAAATCGTAAAGCAGTAAAACATCCATTAAATATTGAAGTAGGACAAATTTGGGGTATGACAGATGCCCCTATCTAATTGCCTTAAACTTGAGCGAATGAATCGCTGCATGGCTTTCATTCTAAGGTGGAAGTCAATTAGATACAAGAAGACCCCAAAATTTGTCCGTTAGAGAAGTGAAAAGTACCATGACTGGGTTCACAGGATGAACAAGATAACCTGATACTATCTGTGTGGTCGAAGCAGTCACTTATCCGTTAAGGTCCTTCGCGATACCAGAGTAGTATAACTGAGCCTCTTTAGGTGGTCGAAGCAGTCCCCCATTCGTTAAGGTTCTTCGTGATACCAAAGTGATATAAACAAACCTCTTTGGGTGGTCGAAGCAGTCCCTCATTCATTAAGGTCCTTCACGATACCAAAGTGATATAAACTATCAGCTTTGGGTGGTCGAAGCAGTCCCTTATCCAATAAGGTTCTTCGATGATACCAAAGCAGTATCTCTAAACACATGAGATTGTTCGAGTGGTCAAATCAGTCCCTTATCCAATAAGGTTCTTCGATGATACCAAAGTAGTATCTCTAAACACATCAGATTCTTTGAGTGGTCGAAGCAGTCCCTTATCCAATAAGGTTCTTCGATGATACCAAAGTAGTATCTCTAAACACATGAGATTCTTCGGGTGGTCGAAGCAGTCCCTTATCCAATAAGGTCCTTCGATGATACCAAAGCAGTATCTCTAAACACATGAGATTCTTCGGGTGTGCGAAGAAGTCCCTTATCCAATAAGGTTCTTCGATGATACCAAAGCAATATCTCTAAACACATGAGATTCTTCGGGTGGTCGAAGTAGTCCCTTATCCAATAAGGTTCTTCGATGATACCGAAGCAGTATCTCTAAATACATGAGATTCTTCGGGTGGTCGAAGCAGTCTCTTATCCAATAAGATTCTTCGATGATACCAAAGCAATATCTCTAAACACAGGAGATTCTTCGGGTGGTCAAAGAAGTCCCTTATCCAATAAGGTTCTTCGATGATACCAAAGCAGTATCTCTAAACACATGGGATTCTTCGGGTGGTCGAAGCAGTCCCTTATCCAATAAGGTTCTTCGATGATACCAAAGCAATATCTCTAAACACATGAGATTCTTCGAGTGGTCGAAGTAGTCCCTTATCCAATAAGGTTCTTTGATGATACCGAAGCAGTATCTCTAAATACATGAGATTCTTCAGGTGGTCGAAGCAGTCTCTTATCCAATAAGATTCTTCGATGATACCAAAGCAGTATCTCTAAACACAGGAGATTCTTCGGGTGGTCAAAGAAGTCCCTTATCCAATAAGGTTCTTCGATGATACCAAAGTAGTATCTCTAAACACACGAGATTCTTCGGGTGCTCGAAGCAGTCCCTTATCCAGTAAGGTTATTCGATGATACCAAAGCAGTATCTCTAAACACACGAGATTCTTCGGGTGGTCGAAGCAATCCCTTATCCAATGAGGTTCTTCGATGATACCAAAGCAGTATCTTTAAACACACGAGATTCTTCGGGTGGTCGAAGCAGTCCCTTATCCAATAAGGTTCGTCGATGATACCAAAGCACTATCTCTAAACACATGAGATTCTTCGGGTGCTCGAAGCAACATCTTATCCAATAAGATTCTTTGATGATACCAAAGCAGTATCTCAGGTGATATAATTGTTGGGGAATAGTTGAGCCAAAATTCCTATTAGAGGAACAATGTTGTCCAAACTCTTTAGGGGAGAAATCTTCAAGAAATTCTCTAAGATAACTTCTGCTTGGGGAGCCATGAGAGCAACAACTGCTAGGGGTTATCGTCATCAACTGCATGATTGAAGAATGACTTGCTGGGGAGTAAAATTTCTTGAACTCATTGGATATCAACTCCCTTTTCAGATAAATACTTCCGACTTTGATGAAGGACTGACCAAGATGCTCGCAAACCAATCCTGGATCCTATTATGCTGTTATGCTATGTTGCTAAGGACAACAATGTTATGCGTTATGATGCACAAACATGCAACTAAGATGCAACTGCTAGGGAGTGCAAGATGCATATGCATATGATGTGCTAATGCTTGACATGATTATGATATGATGTTGTATGCCTATGACAATGCAAATGGTCAGGTATGCTGAGGATAAATTTCCTGTGGGGATACCGCCAGGGACTGGATTTGGTAGCTGCCAAATGGATTGGACTTTGGTTTTATGGGGATGCCATCGAGGGTGGACTTTTATTGGTTGCCATTGAGAACTGGACTTTATAGGGTAAATTTGAGATGCCAACTGGAACGGCTTTCTGTAGTTGCCAATAAAAGATTGGGCTTTAAGGATGTGCCAAGCGAGATTGGACTTTTATTCGTAAAAGGATTTGACTTCCCGACACACAGTATATGGCAGTGCCATAATCAGAGAATAAACGTGGATACTCTCAGTGCCCCAAGTTGAACCTTTGCAGAAGTGGTCTACTTGTTCTTGTAATAACCTCGCTTCTAGCCGATATGTAATGATAGCTTACAAATGTTGAGTGTGGCGACTTATCCAAAGCATGTTGATTGCGCGAGCGTAGCGACTTAACCAATGCATGTTAATCGTGTGAGCGTAGCGACTTAACCAATGTGTATTAGTCGTGCTTTGCTCAACCCTAAGGCTTTTGACACTTGTTGACCTCAACAATTACTGGTGTCTGGTATGGTCAACTTGACCAATTTGAAAGCAGGGAGGGAAACTGCCCCTGTTCAACTAGTCTGCTCCAATTCAAATGTTTGCCCCAGTTCTACTGGTCTGCCCCAGTCCTACTGGTCTGCCCCAATTTGCCAGGCATTTGAAGGATTTCTTCTAGGATGAGGACTTTGGGAGTGACTGTACCAAGACAAAGCTTGAGCCCATTTTTCCAAACGTCTAGATTTTGCAACGGTTTGCCCCAATTTTAACTTTGGAAGGATTTGCCCCAGATCAACAAGGTCATGAGAAAGTTTCGATTCAAAGCCAATATCTGTGAATGATCAAGTTCTTCTTTAATTGCTCTTTGTTGGGATTTCCATTATGTCAAGTACTGATTTGCATCTAGAATTGATCATTCAGAAATGGTAAGTTTAATGCGACGTCTATGCAAGTTTTGAAAATATCATTTATTGAGAATGATGTGAAAGTGTGTGACGAATTGGATCATTAGTCCAAACGCAATGCTGATTTAACTTGTGTGAAAGGTATAACACCAATACAGAAGATTAGGAAATATATAGGAGTCAGTTTACACAACCTTGTTGTAGTATGCTTTCAGAATAAACTCCGCCTCAATTAGGTCTTTTGAGGGTTGTAACGTGGTCTGGTTCACGGTTTTAGAAACAAAGGATATAAGGCTCAAAATTTAATTTTAACCCACCCCTTCTTCGTGATGAACTCCAGTCCTACATTCAGTTAATTCTACACGCACTTAGAGCTTGACGGTGTAAGCTTGATGATTCAAGGTATGCTTGAAATAGCAGTCACCCTTATTTTGCTTCTTTTTTTATGGACGTCAGTGACCCTATTGATTCTTGATATGGTGGCCACTGAGTCTTATTTTGTTTTTGTTGAGGATTTGAAGACCTTTTCGTTTTTTCTTTTGATCCCTAACTTTTGCATGGACTGGTTTTGTTCTTCAAGTCCATCGGGATTGCCTAGATTTTGCCTAAGTCTCCTTTTAAGGTGTTCAACTTAGCAGGCTTTTATTATATTTTTTTGAAATGCTTGTGACTGCCATGTCATTGGTCATTGATGAACAATCGTCATCTCTTGGATTTTGTCTCGTGATTCGAGTGCACAGTCAAGTTAACTGAATACTACCCATGCCCTAGGTTAAGCGCAAGGGTTTAGAAATCCGAAGGAAACTCCTACTTCTAGGCTCGAAGTGGTTGACTAGGGACTAACTCATTATCTCTCCAGTGTTTAGGGATTGAAATAATGCATGTACATCATTAGCGAGATTTTCATCTAAAAGCATACTATCAACAATTATGGGTATTTTGTTTTCGTCATCCTGCCTCAAATCTTTGCTAAAGAGCAATGTGATAAAGGAATTGAAGTGATTTTTTGTGTGATTTTTTTGCGAAAAAATGTGAGTGCATACGAATGGATTTATTTAAAACCTGCATAATCATCACATTAACTACACCATTAATAAGAAACAATATCTAAAAGCATGTAGCCCTTAACATAAAAAAAATTATAAATGCGCAAAAATGCTATGGAAACTGCCAGCATTGAGGAACTGGGCTTTTCTTTCTTGCTTCACAGTTGTCCTAACTTCTGGAAGTTGTTTGATCTTGCCTTCTACGTTGTTCTCGTCTTTTCGCAGCTCAACTTGATTCTGCTTCAAGCGTTCCATGGTCTTCCTACACTAATTCAAGTCCAATACGTGTGTCGGGAAATCAAATGCAGATTATGGATAAAGGGTGGATAAGCCTTCTGGCTGAGAAGATATGCAATGCAAATGAAATGGAAATGTAATGCTAGCACAAACAGAATCTAGAATAATATAATCAGGTTAAAGCATCCTAACCGGTAGGTTATACTAGGAAAGTTCTAGATTCTTTACCCATAGACCCACTCATGGGATAGTTTCTACGTTGACGGATGGGTTCCCAGGGTCATAGACACCAATGATACCATCGTCACGCAACAGGCGAGCTGCATTATGACGGCAGTGCCAAAGAGTCTCTCTTGAGCGGAGTCCTCATGCTAGGCACACGAGGAGCGAGTCCTTGGAGACTAACACTACGCGACCACCAATTTATAGAAACTGGTTCTAAGAGTGGTACCCAGAGTCACGGACTCTTCATGAATCAAATCGTGCAACAAGCTAGCTGCGTTACGATAAGATCTACGAAAAGGTCTATTCTGGAGGAGCTTTCATGCTAGGCACACAAGGAGCGAGTCCTTAGGGACTAACACTAATCACTACCAATTCTAAGCTATGTTTTCTCTCTTCTTTTTCCAAAGCTCGGCTGTAAAGCTTTACTTGTGATATTTTTTTGGAACACGCAAATATAATACAGAGCATATAATAGAAAGAGAAAACAATAAATAAACAATAGGAGAAAATAAACATAAAGAAAACAGTTAAGAAAAGGTTAGTACTCTCGAATCAAGTCAAGTTAGGCTTGAATCTCTCTTGCATAGGGCAATGCATGTCCCCAGCAGAGTCTCCATCTGTCGTACCTCGAAAAATACGATCCTCGCAATGGACGCGGAAAAAACGTTCGAACAGAGTCGCCACCGAACTTTATTCATTCCAAGGAAGGAATAGGTAAATATCGATAAAACCTTTAAAGAGATAAGAACATGGTCATCGCAACCAATATTCTAGGTTCGAGAGTCAATTACGCAAAGGGAAGGTATTAGCACCCTCTATGTCCGTTGTACTCAACGGGAACCTATTGATTCGATTCGAGAGTAAAGTTAGCTACGCTTGTCTGTTTTCTTCTAAGGTTTCTCCTATAAGGAAAATTGGTAGTTTTAAGATAGGGTGCTCACCAAGGATTGGGGCCCTTGTGCCTACGTATCTTCACTTGTAAGAAGTGGAAAATCAGAGCATTCGTAGTTCATGGGACTACGGGAGAAAGGGGGGATTGTGCTCGCCAAGATCATCGCAATCTTGTGCCTACGTATTCTCATTAGGTAATGAGAAATCAGAGCAGCCGTAGTTCGGCTAACTACGGTAAAAGGTTTGGAAAATGAAGGAGTGTTTAGGTCGTAGTCTAACTGCTAAATGTTGGCTTGTCTGCTCGCTAGGGGAGGCTGAAGCACGAGTTTGTTATCCACGGAAGAAGGTACTAAACAATGTTCTTGGTAAAAGGTGTATTTGAGTCTGAAATCGCACGAGGGCGAGGAATTAGTGTTTGGGAAGATTCAATCGCACGGGGGAGAGAAAAGAGTTAGATTGAATAGGTAATTTGATGGAGAATGACGACTATTCGATAAACGAGACGTCGGCCTCGCAATTAATTAATCGGGGCATTATTGGAATGCTAGATTCCAACGACACCTTTTTCATTCGACTAACTTCGAAATTTGTGTTCGATAGGCGGTTTAGACGCGTATTAGGGTTTAGGCGCACTAGGTATTCTAGAAGTGTAAGATCAAAAGGATCACAACCCAAAGCGTGCACCTTGAGAGCAATCCTTCGAGAACCTAAGAAGTGCGAGACTTCAAAAGCTCGATATCTACATCGTTTAATCGAAAGGACTAGTTGGGTTTGAAGAAAGATACTCGAGGTAAGTCGAGGTTTGAATTTGATTTTTAGGCGTGTGTACTAGCAAAGTGGACTAGTCTTCTAAGTGACCAACTAGAAATAATTGATCAAATAGGTGTCACTGTAAGGAAGCCCATGATTAAGCTTTAAAATGTTGTGTATGGTGATCAAGGTTGATGGCGAGGCTTTGAAAGCACTCGACTTACAAAAGTAGAAAATGGCTCGATGAATCGAGAATTTACTTTTAAAAATAGTTTTGAGAGAAACTTAATATCTTAGAAAAAGGTTTTGACTTAATTAACAAAGTATATTTTCTAATATTTAAAATATTATTTGATAATAATTTTGAAATGTATTATTTTTTTTAAAAGAAAGAATAATTGAAAATTCTTATAAAAATATCTAATTAATAAAAATTGTTTAAAAATATCTTTTAGAAGTTTTAATTGAGTGAAAAAAAAGGAAAAAAATATTTGGAAATCGAAAGACGGGACAACCACAACTCAAGGGCGTACGCCTCGAGAGTGGTTGTCCAAGAATTCAAGGGATGCTAGACCCCAAGAACCCACTACTTTCATTATTTAATTAGGAAAATAAACATGGATTAAATATTTTATGACAAAAGATTGAATTAGATTAAAAGAATATAAATAGTAATTTTCGGCTGGTACTCTAGGACATAGTTTGTTAATTACTTAAATATAGCCCTTAGTTATATACCGTAATAGAATCCAAAGGAAATAATACTAACTAAATATATCTAACAACTTAGAAATTTAAATTTACTATATACAAAAAAACTAGAGGTGTATTAAAACTTAGAGTCAGGCTCCTAATTAATGATGTATTTTAGATGTTATCAGCTTTCTATCAATGAATAAAAACAACAGAAGCCCAAAGTCCGAATTGGGTCCACCAAAATGACCCAAATCCAATCTTGTCAGCCCCCATATGGATGACATGGTCAACATTCCACTTATTAATCACTTGAATCAATTATCACATGATACTAATTTATTCTTAGAAGGAAAATAATGGCATTAATAGAACACCTGATGCTATCTCGAATTCTCTCTAATGCATGTGGCAAAACAAAAACGCTTCCCAAGACCTATATCAATTAACGAACGGACGCCCAACATTGCAACCATTGATTTTGACAGAAAAACTTTTTAACAATAAAAAAAATCAAATAGCATTATATGGTGAGACATAACATCTTATCCTCTCATCTCCCATTCTATCCGCCTCCCTCTTTCCCAAAATCCTATCCCCAAATCAAACTACAAATCCCTAATCTCAACTAAATCCTAACAAGCAAACTCAGAATCAAAGATCAAAGCCTAATCAAAACAGAGGATAACATATTCAAGCAAAAGAATCATGTTGACGAGCGAAAATCAAGTGAACAAGGGAACTCACCAGCTTTGAGCTCTTCTGACGGAGAATCCGCGAGGTAGGTGGTTCGTGCTTTATCTTTTCCGCTTTTCTTCTTCTTGGTTCATGTGCTGCTTGCTCGCGCTTCTTGACTCGAGTGATGTGGCTAAGTTGAAGTTGGCTAGAGCTTCAATGTGAAGCTCTATCAACCTTTAGAAAGAACTTTGGAGTGATTTTAGGTATTGTGAGGATTGAATTTCGCAGAGCTTCGCTAGGGTTTTTCTCTATGTTTTTGCCAATGATTGGGATTGTATTTATAGGGGATTTTGGGGTTTAGCTTGGTACGTGCGAAATCAAAATTTTGCTGATAGAAAAAATGTTTGATTATGTGAGGTTCTGTGTAGACGACGAGGTGTATTTTTGTGGTACAAATTCGTTAGGTGCTAATACCACGATTCCTAATTCTATGGGATTTGAATGATAGTGACATTCTGAGTTTGTCTATAGTGTTTCCAAAATATCTGGTTCTTTTACCCTGATTTTTTACTGTGAAAATGTGTCATTTTACTGTCATGAACTCATTTAACATGGTATTGAAAAACATTCTGACTTGTGCTTCTGGCTGTTTTCCTTGAAAATAATGCAGGGTACCATCTATGAATCACGGTGATAACTTAAGCACAAAACTTCTGCAAATTTATCCTTAGGCTGTGACAAAGTCATGCTGCCGGTTTCGACGGATTGACGAGAGTAACCATCAACAAGGGTAAACACTTCTTCTTATGACCTTCTCTTTGGTGATATTTGATCCACTAGTTTCCTTCCATAACATTCTGCATATGCTTTTGAAAGCTTCGATATACGACACGTACGAGAAGACAGCGCCAAAGTCCACTGAAGCTGGCCTCTACGTAATTTTCTTTGAAGACCATCTCTTTGTAAGTATTAAGGTTAAAACAGACCCTTGCTTATTGGGAATTAGACCTATGCGCCACTGCTCTTTCGAACTTCTCTTGTGACAGATTTTTACACTGTGAACACTGCTAATCTCTCTGTTTTGTGCCAATTTTCATGTACATGCTTCAACTCGGTATGGCATGATGGAGCTGAGTCCATACAAAGCGCTAGCAGGATTGGACACCATCTGACCTTTCACTTTGAAAGCATATTGGTATGCTCCAATACTTAACATCAGTCGTTTCTCGGAAACTTACCTGAAAATGACTAAGCGATTCTCATTTTGAACAGGCTACGGGTTGCCTTCAACCACTTTAGGATATGAAATTATATGCACTATTTGGCAAGAATCCGTCATGAAACCTCAATCCGACTAGCAATGAAAACACCACTAGCAATATAAACAACGATCAAAGCAAGTTGTTTCAACAATGCTAACTGCTTCGGCATATGCGTCTTGGATGTTTTCTGCAAGCATGTGAAGGAATATATTTGATATTCCTCCTGCAGTAACAATAAGTGGACCTGTAGCTAATGTTATCAAGCCAACAATTAATCCACGGTAGCTTTCCTTAAGTCGATTCTTGACTGTTATAACCATAATTGCTTTCTTAGATAATTTGGACTGGTTTAATTGTTTTGTATTCTGCTATAAATCCCATTGTTAACACTGATGCGTATTCTTGTTGTTGAAAGCTCTCTTGGTAACTTTGTGTTCCTTCTCATAATTATGCAGGTATTTCTATTATCTGATGCAGGGTGGGACAAATTTAACATCTTAATGATTTTGTTCAATCAAAGTGCAACAAATGTTGTCACGGGAAAGCGGGAATTCCTTATGGACTTGGTTATGCTTGAAACTTTGTACTGTCATTATTTATGCTGAAAATTAGTTATTGTAAAGTGACAAGAACTTTGGAATGATGTAATGACTTTATTTCAAATAGTATCCCCAACTTTTACCATTCTAAGTATTACATCCATAATTTGGCATGTATGAGTAGTTTTGAATTCGTGTTTGTGTGCCTCACCGTCCTTGATTGGTAATCACTGCTTAAAAAATCCTCTGCTCTGTGTTCAAATAATAGTTGGTATATGATCCTAACATCCTCTCACGACCTGTATTTCTAAATAAGGTAGGGATGTTGTCTTTAGACATTGCCATATGGTTTAAGCCACGCCTGATAATGACTCAGCCTCTCACCCTTACTTGAAAGAGGACATTTGGTCAAATCATACTCTAATATCCTCAAGGCTTTTGCACCACATGGTTTAAAATAAAAAGTTCCCATGCATTAAAAAATATTCCAAGCTTTGTCACCCCAATCATGAATTTGTAATCCGGAGATGGCTCAAAACAAGGCAACTTGACTAACAATTACATCATGGCTTCAGTATCAACAAATTAAATCATGGCTTAGGGATCAATTGATCTTAACCAAAAACAAATTTGATCATTTTAAAGCATTTTAAAACCAAGCAAGTCATGGGTTGCTCTCATCCCCTCATAGTATGTAAAATAAATTCTAGTGAGGTTTGAAGAATGGACTTCCAACATGGCCTTGAAACTAATGGAGATGCATTATACCATAATCCTTTGGAATGAGTTGAAATATCTTCGGGACTAATCGCATAAAAAATTCTAAGTTCATTATGACTTGATATTTGCAAGTTAAATCTTAGTTTGTCATAAACTGATTTTCAAATTCAAACATAGCCTGACGCTTGCAATCAATTTGAACCAAGCCTGAGGCCAAAATCGACCGTGTCTAGAAACACCATGTGAAGTATCCTTGAACAACTTGAATCAAGTGCATATCATAACAAGCAATTTGTAGTGAAGCTTAAAAGACCTTTAGAGAAGTTTGTAACCAAGTCGAAATAGGGTTTAAATTTCCTGAAAACCCACAATTATTTTGTGAAATGGATCCAATCATGTATTTGACGCCATTGTCTATATCATATTTGTCTCATCGTGAGAATGAGGACACGCATGAGTTTAGGTATAAGGGGCTGGAGGCACGCTCTTCCCATAAGAAATAAAAATAAATTGATAGGGATTATAACCAAAATAAGCACACACAAAGTCTTTATAAACAAAGTCTTAAAGAATCGTTGCTAGAAATCGTAAAGCAGTAAAACATCCATTAAATACCGAAGTAGGACAACTTTGGGGTATGACACCCACCAAGCATCGAAAAATCGAAGTTCGGAAAAATAAGACAACCAGTTTCAGGAAGCTCTCATCAATAAGTTCCAATTTTCGGTTCAGACGCGAAGTCATCATCACCAATGGTATCCCAGCTCAGAACACGTTTCCTGCACAAAGAAGAAAAGAAACTTCATAATACGCTAATCCAGCTGTAACAAATTACCACGAAGGAAGAAAGGTTCAAAACTTCCCAAAACCGGAGCCAACCCTTTATCGACAGAATCAGAAGGAAGTTAAATGTTATCTCCCAAAATCATCAAGCAAATCAGACAGAGAATCACCATATAGGAAATTTTTTAAGGCAAACTTCAATGGAGGTCCATTGATTTCATGTATAAAAGGACGAAGGAGACCCACAAGTTGGAGATCGAAAAAACATCATCACTACCAAGAGATAGTCGCACTTGGAGCTCAAACTGAAAAGCCTCATCACCACAGACGCTCAAATTTTTTTTCCGATTCATCATCACCACTCAAAGGAGCGAACTCGTGAATCACATCATCCTTTCACCGCCGCCGTCAACGAGCCGCCGCCAACTCCTATTTTTGGGTAAAAGTTTATTTTCGAATTAGCTTGCATGTTTGATTTCTATTGATTTACAGGTTATCGAAGAAAACGGTTAAAGAAGAAGGAAGATGAAGGCGCGCAAAGAGAAGAAGAAGAAGAGTAGGAGAAGCGAATGAAGCAGGGAGATGAGAGATCGAGAGAGACGACAGGGGGGGGGGGAATCAATTTGGGAACTAGGGTTTCTTTGTTTAAATTATTTCATTCTGATGTAATTTAATCTAATGTCTGCACCACACACATGCGATGCACCCTCAGGATCATCACCGTCCAATCGCCACTTGATCGCATCACACGACCCATACCGCACGTCCAGGGTAACGTTGCACCTACGCCCCACACACGATCCATGTGCCCCACTAACCTTCCATTATCCGTCTAATTAATTAATTACCCCATTAGTCTTAGTATTTAATTAATTAGATAACCTAATTAACCATTATAACCATTTATTTAATAAAACTTTTAATCTACCTTTTTTTTTATCTAAATATAATTAACTTTTAATTTAGTTAACTTAAACTAATCTTTTATAATAACAAATAATAAGACTTTAGTTAATTCTTTCTAAATAACTCCTTTATTTAATTAATTTGTTTCCTTTTAATCAACTTTTCTATAAGTTATCTAATTTTTATTCTATTTCGCTTCATTTGTTTATTTTATCAACTTAAGGACCCGTTTACTAAAAAATGATAATATAATAATTATTCAAAAAAACTTTTTGAATAAACTTGCTTTAATAATAACTAAAATTATTTGTTTTTTTATAAACTTATTTCATAATAATCTTTAATACTTTAATAATAACAACCTCCTTTATTAAGAAAATTCTATTATTATAATAATACCAACTTTTATTTAATAAAAATAGATTAACCTAAGACCTTTTTCCTAAATTAACTTATATCTAATGGTACAACTTTTTTATATAATATTAAAATCCTTTCTTAATTAAATCAACATAACAATAATAATAGCTTTTTATATAAAAAAAACCATTTCATAGTTAAATTAACTTTATGATTATCTACCTAATTCCTTTTCTCACTCTTTAATAATCCTTTATTTAATAGTTATTAATTAACTTTACGATAACAAACTTTCTTTTAGTTTAATAAGAAATGTCCTATTTCAATAATTGATGTGCTTTTTTTTTTTAATTTTTTCCAACCACTTTTCCTAAAATTAACCTCTTGCCTAAAACCAATTCATAAAAATTCAACTTCTCCTAACCTAATTGATCGTGCACGCTTGCGCCCCCTGCTCCGATTCATTCACTATTTACAACTCAATCACTTTTATGTTTTAGCACTTTTGTATGCTTGTATGATCTTTACTTTACCGTATTTATTTTATCGAATTGCATAATGTCCAAAGAAAGAATCTGCGCATGACTTAAAACTTGTGCGTATGCATTTCATATTGCATCATTTTTCTCATTCTGATCCTTCATCCCATTCAAGTCGATCAATTAAGTTAGTCCCTACCCCTTAAGGAGGACCTATTTCTTTTATCTTTACAACATAAAAAAAAGAAACAATTCAACAACTCAACTCAGACAATTATTTAAGCCATTAGAGAATAAGACATGAGTCATCTTGACAGTCGAGATAAATCTTCTGCCCCATAACAATACAATCAATATGTAGGGACTTTTCCGCTTAAGAGAGATAGTGGCGTATCCGTCGATAAATCTGAGTGTTTGAGCCCTTCTCTTAAGACGATGCAAAGACTATTTTCCTACAAGTTGTAATGGTCAAGTCGAGTAATCTCTCTTAAGATGACAACTCGTCTTTTCTCCTAGAATAAATCAATCAACATACCTTATCCCGTAGGAACTTTGGCCACAGTCAAAGAACTCCTCAAACCCTTTAGGGGAACTACAATTACTCTGATTCCATTCCCGTCAGGATATGTAGGCACAAGATGCGACGTCTTGGCGAGTATACTTAAAAATAAACCACTAGGTCTTTCATCCTTAAGCAGATAATCCATAGCAATAAACAACATAAAATAAGAGGTTCCTGTAGAGTACTACAGAAACTTAGGATGTTAGCACCTTCCCTAAGTTTAATCAACCCCCGAACCTATAACTCTCTAGCTTTTGCATTTGCATTGCATTGTGGGTAATTCGATCTTTTTCCCTTCCTTTGGACAAATTAAAGACCGGTGATGAACTAAAATGAATTAAGATTCAAATTAACCAATAATTTGACATCCATTTCTCACCGCGACAACATTGTAGATGACACCACTCCAGAATCGTCTATGACTCGCTTTGACTTTGATAATCCGATATTTCAAGCTGAAGAAGAAACTGAGGAAGATGAAGACCTACCTGAAGAGCTAGGCAGGCTACTGAAACAGGAAGAAAAAGTCATTCTGCCTCATCAGGAGGAAATGGAGGTTATCAACTTGGGTACTGAGGAAGCTAAGAAGGAAGTCATGATAGGGGCTGCATTGCAGAGTGATGTCAAACAAAGATTGGTTGAAATGCTTCGAGAGTATAAGGGTATCTTTGCTTGTTCATACGAAGATATGCCCGGGCTTGATACAGATATTATGGTTCATCGCTTGCCTTCGTGTGAAGAGTGTCCACCAGTCAAGCAGAAGCTCAGAAGAACTAGACCAAGTATGGCGGTAACATTTAAAGAAGAGGTCCAGAATCAATTGGACGCAGGATTTCTCGCCATAACAAATTACCCTCCGTGGATCACTAACATCGTACCTGTACCTAAGAAGGACGGTAAGGTACAGATGTGTGTTGATTATAGAGATTTGAATAAAGCGATCCCAAAGGATGATTTCCCGCTCCCCCACATTGACGTATTGGTTGATAATACTGCGCAGTACTCAGTGTTTTCCTTCATGGAAGGTTTTTCCGGGTATAATCAGATTAAGATGGCACCAGAGGATATGGAGAAAACTACTTTTATCACGCCATGGGGGAATTTTTGCTATAAGGTAATGTCTTTTGGGTTGAAAAACGCAGGGGAAACCTATCAGCGGGAAATGGTGACTCTTTTTCATGATATGATTCGTCATGAGATTGAGGTTTATGTTGATGACATGATTGCAAAGTCACAGACGGAGGACGAACATCTGGTTAATTTGTTGAAGCTATTTGAGAGGCTCAGGAAATTCAGATTGAGGTTGAATCCGAACAAGTGCACTTTTGGTGTACGGTCAGGAACGTTGTTGGGGTTCATTGTCAGTGAAAAAGGAATCGAGATCGATCCTGCAAAGATAAAAGCAATTCAAGATATGCCAACGCCAAAAACGGAGAAAGAGGTTCGTGGTTTCTAGGGTAGATTGAACTACATTGCGAGGTTCATATCTCATCTCACAACCACGTGTGAACCCATGTTCAAATTGTTAAAGAAAGATCAGGCGGTCGTCTGGAATGAAAATTGCCAAAGGGCATTTGAGAAAATAAAAGAGTATTTACATGAACCTCCAATACTGATACCTTTAGTAGCTAGAAGACCATTGATAATGTATCTAACGGTTTTTGAGAAGAGCATGGGTTGTATTCTCGGTCAACACGACGATACTAGAAGAAAAGAGCATGCCATATACTACTTGAGTAAAAAGTTCACAGATTGTGAGTCCAGGTACTCAATGTTGGAAAAAACATGTTGCACACTCGCTTAGGCTACCAAACGTCTAAGACAGTATATGCTGAATCATACAACCATGTTGATTTCGAAGATGGATCCGATTAAGTACATCTTTGAAAAGCAAGCACTTTCGAGAAGGATTGCCAGGTGGCAGATGGTCCTGACAGAATATGACATTCAATATGTTTCCCAGAAGGCTATCAAGGGAAGTGTTCTGTCAGAATATCTTGCTGAACAACCGATTGATGATTATCAACCGATGAAATTTGAATTTCCTGACGAAGACATCAGTTTTCTGAAGATGAAGGATTGTGATGAGCCATTACCTGACGAAGGTCCTGAGCTAGGCTCCCAATGGCAAATGATATTTGACGGTGCTGTTAACTCCTACGGTAGTGGAATTGGGGCAATTATCACGACTCCATATGGGTCTCATATACCATTCACTGCTAGGTTGACATTTCCCTGCACCAACAACGAAGCAGAATATGAAGCATGTATCATGGGTGTTGAAGAAGCAATTGATTTGAGAATCAAAAACCTTGATATTTATGGTGATTCAGCTTTAGTTGTAAATCAGATTAAAGGAGAGTGGGAGACTCGGCAGCCTAATCTGATTCCTTACATGAATTACACAAGGAGGTTCTTACCATTCTTTGATCGAGTAGAGTTTCATCACGTGCCAAGAGCAGAGAATCAGATGGCAGGTGCTCTGGCAACGTTATCCTCAATTTACAAGGTAAACTATTGGAATGATGCTCCAAGAATAGTCATCTCGCACCTTGATAGGCCGACGTTTGTATTCGCGATAGAGGAAGCTTCTGATGGCAAGTCGTGGTATTACGACATCCATAATTTCCTCAAGAAAAAGAGTATCCTCCAGGTGCATTAACCTGGGATGAGAAGACCTTGAGGAGGTTATCGAGGAACTTTTATTTGAACCAAGATGGTGTACTTTATAGGAGAATTTTTGACTTGGTGCTATTGAGGTGTGTGGATGAAAGAGAAGCGAGTCTGCTTATGGAAGAGGTCCACGAAGGTGCTTTTGGTACACATGCCGGCGGGCATGCTATGTCTCGAAAGTTGTTGTGAGCAGGGTATTATTGGTTGACTATGGAGTCTGATTGCTTCAAATATGCGAAGAAGTGCCATAAATGCCAGATTTATGCAGATAAGATTCATGTGCCGCCGAGTCCTTTGAATGTCATGGCATCTCCTTGGCCCTTTTCCATGTGGGGAATTGATATGATTGGCAAGATTGAGTCAACCGCATCCAATGGACATCGCTTCATCTTAGTTGCAATTAATTATTTCACTAAGTGGGTTGATGCAGCTTCCTATGAGAATGTCACCAAATAAGTTGTAGCCCGGTTTATCAAGAAGGACATCATTTGTCGTTATAGAATACCTGAAAGAATAATTACTGATAATGGTTCGAATTTGAAGAACAAGATGATGAAGGAATTGTGCCAGAGTTTCAAAATCGAGCATCACAACTCTTCTACATATCGTCCAAAGATGAACGACCCTGTTGAAGCGGCCAACAAGGATATCAAGAAGATAGTGCAGAAGATGGTTGTGACCTATAAAGTCTGACATGAGATGTTTGCCTTTGATTTGCATGGATATCGTACCACGGTACGTACTTCGACTGGGGTAACCCCTTTGTCGTTGGTGTATGGTATGTAGGATGTCCTACCATTAGAAGTCGAGATTTCTTCTTTGAGAGTTCTGGTTGACGTCAAGCTTGATGAGGCAGAGAGGGTGAAGAATAGATTGAATCAGCTCATCCTGATGGACGAGAAGAGGCTGACATCCATTGCATATGGTCGGTTGTATCAGAGCAGGATGAAGAAAGCTTTTGATAAGAAGGTATGCCCTCGAAGCTTTCAGGTAGGGGATCTAGTGTTGAAGAAGATTCTCCCTCCACAAACAGATCACAGGGGCAAATGGACTCCGAACTATGAAGGTCCATACATCGTGCGAAAGGTTTTCTCCGGAGGAGCCTTACTGTTATCAACCATGGATGGTGAAGATTTCACATCCCCTGTGAACTCAGACGCAGTTAAAAAATATTTTGCTTAAAGAGACCCGCTGGAAAGAAAAAATAATATCCAGGAAAAAATGGGGCATCCCGGTGAACCATAAAAAGGATGGGTTTGGGCAAAAGTTAAGGAAAAAAGGAAAAGATGTAAACCCGCAAAGTTGAAAACCTGAAAAGGTGACTTTGGAAAAAATGGGCATCCCGGTGAATTGAAAACCCGAATGGGCGATTCAGGCAAAAGTTAGGGATTTGAAAAGCAAATGATTGCAGCCTGCGTATTGATTTTCAGAGTATAGTGGATTGTGGGAGGACCTGAGGTCCGTTCATCCAAATCAATCTCTTCAAAGGATGAATCATCGGAGAAGCATCAAAGTTAGGCGAGTCATAGATGGGTAAACTCATGGTGTTTGTATGTGCCATATTGTCGACATTTTGTATATTTCTATGCATTTCTGTAATTTTTATGCAGCTTTCTCTTTTCAGGGGTTGCATCTGTTGTGAAATCTGCCTATTTACAGGCCATTTGTCAATAAAACATATACTATTCAGTAAATTGTTGTTTTTTCTTTAGCCTTTACTATTTTGTTTGTGAAAAAACGCCTGATGTTTTTATAAAACTTTGCTTACATAAACTTGCAGGCTTTGCCAATAATCATTAAAACTTTGATTTATTTGAACAATGTCACAAATGATGACCAAGATAGATTCCATTGTGAAGGACATCTTGTTTGTTTGTTCATTTGGAGGGGCGTTACCCTTGGGGAAAAATTTCATAGGCGTATCCCTGGTAGGATCACCATCCCCAGAAAGAAGATGTGTAGCTGAGACTCAGTCATCCCCAGCAGGCAGAGTTTGTGCATCTAGTTTCAGCAATCCAAATGCATCCCATTTTCCAGCAAGGGTTTGTTTCCTAGAAAGAAGATATGCAGATTAAGTGTGCGGTTGAATGTGTACACTCGTCCCCAGCAGATTGTATGTATGCACTCATTCCCTGCAGTTCAAGATTGACTTATTCAGTAGAGTAAAGTCATCCCCAGAGGGTCGAGATTGATATCCCCCATGCAGGTCAGGTGTGTGCCCCTACCCCAGCAGATTGTAGGTACGCATTTACTCCCCAGCGAGTCGAGAATGGATTTCTCTCCACTAGGCAGATGTGGAATTATTTCCCAGCAGCGTAGCAAATTCAGAAGTTTGTTTCCCCACAGAGCCCGAATATGTGCCTTTGTATCCCCTCAAACTTTAAATTTTTGACTCAATCCCCAGGAAGAGGTTGATGTTGTGTCCCTTACTGCTTATTCCCCAGCGAAGTCGGTAGAGTTTACCCTTCCTCAGCAAAGTCAGCAGAAGTTGGTTTCCTCACTGAGTAATGCCTGACAGATTGGATTTTAATCTTCAGCAGAGTAAAGTTTATTTCCAATATTTCCTTTATGCCCCAGAAGAATTTCGGTTTAGGAGGCCATTCAGGGCTGAATTCCCCAAGAGAGCTTGGTCTAATTTCAGTGGTTGATGTTTATCCCCCTACAGAGTTGTTGATTTTCCCCAGCCGGGTCGTCTATTCCCCAGGATAGTTGTATTCTGGAAGGTCGTTCAGGGTGTTTTCCTCAACAAGCGTTGATTTGATCCCTAGATGAGTGGACTTTTGTTCTCGTCAGAATAATGTTACCTAGGAAATTTCTTTTCCAGGAGGCCATCCAGGGCTTATTTTCCTAGTTTAAATCCAATTGTAATTGGCACGTTCCACCCCTCCCCGGCGAAGTTGGCTTTGTCTTTTCAGCATTTATTTTGCTGATTCGATTCTGTTGCATTCTGCATTCGTGCATAGCATCCTCAGAAACGCGTAGCATTTCCATTTCGTATGGATCATTATGCCATGTTCAAACATATGCATGTGAAACATAAGCCAGGTTGTTACCCCTTTGCTTTCAAATGTATTTCCAACAGGTGATTGATTCATTTTGCCCGAGCGGTATCCAGACCCCGACAAATGTTGTTATATTCTTAAGCCCGTATGGCATCCAGACCATGGCGAAATCTTTGATAGAAGTGTTCATCTTATCGTGTGCTTCCCCAATAGAGTTTCTTGGTTAAGTTTCTCTTTTCCCCAATGAGGTTTCTTGTGATTTATTGTTAGAAGTTTTATTATCTGCGCATTGGTCTAGCCTTCGAGTTCGATGCTCGCTTTTATTTAGCGAATGCCTGCTGGTTAGCAGAAGTTTATCAACTGTGTGTTGATCCAACCTTCGGGTTCGATGCTTGCTTTTATTTAGAGAATGTCTGCTGGTTAGCAGAAGTTTATCAACTGTGTATTAATCTGGCCTTCGGGTTCGACGCCTGCATGTTAGCAGATGTTCTCAACTTCGGGTTGACCCGGCCTTCAGGTTCGATGCCTATTTTTATTTAACAGATGCCTACTGGTTAGCAGTTGTTCTCAACTGCGTGTTGAGCTAGCCTTCGGGTTCGATGCATGTGTTGTTATACAGATGCTTGATGGTGAAACATATGATCTTTCCGACTTAGTGTCGTTGCCTGCGCATTAGCAGATGTTTGTTCCGACTGCGTGTCGAGGTTTTTGATTGGTAATCAATTAGTTTGTTGTCGTTGCAACTTTCAGATGCAATTAGTTCCGGAGATTTTGATCCTAATAACAAGTGTGCAGTTCTATTTCTGCAGTTGGCAAATTTCTGGGTTCTTTGGTATTCAACCGTCTTTAACCTTGATTATTTGAAAGTCGTTCACTTTTCACTCGCTCCGGTCCAAGTCGTTTGAATAAGGGCAGCTGTTGTACCCCAAAATTTGACCAACCTTTTTCTTTACTTGGCTTAAGTTTCATTTCATTCTTTAGCATTTGCATGTGCATAGCATTTTCCATTTCAGGGGATCAAGAGAGGTTTTCCATTAAATAGAAGGTTTCAAGGGTTTCAAACTCAAGCAAGAGTGCTTATTCAAGTTCATCAAGGCTTATAATCATCAAGAGGTGGTCAAAGCTCTTTGAGAAAGAAGATGGATGTGTGTTGCTCATCTCCTATCTTGAAGGCCAACAGAGGATCATCAGTGTTCACAAGTTCATGGTTATTTATAAGAGATGTTTAAGAAGCTCATTGAGTGCTTTGGAATTCATTGTGGAGCTTGTTTAAGTTTTCATTTCACTTGCAAGAGGTCACAGTCAAAGGTTGTGCACCTAGGGTTTGATCTAGTTAGTTCAAGGTCAACTGTGGGCTTGAGAGAGTTTGAGACTTAGTTTTAAGACATTGGAGCTATAGGAAGTCATGTTGAGACATCTAGGATGTAATTTCAAACACAAATAAAGGAGAATCAAGAGTTCAAGAAGTTACTAAATTAGGGTTTCAAAGGGTCTCAGTGTAAAATCCCCTTCTTTAGTGACCAACTTCAAGGACCATGTACCTTAAGATACAAGTTTAATATAATTTTCATGCAAAAATGAGACTTGTAGGGCATGTCCTAAGCTTTATTTTAAGTACTAGAACTCATCCATTAGGTTTGTGGAACTCAAGTTATGATGCTATCAAGTCATAGGTCTCAGATGAACATATTTTTGGTTAACAAAAGTCAACTCACTTCCAAGGCGTGTTTGACCTAGAATAAAGTTTCTCCTCAACTTGGAGTGAACATGAAAGTTTTTCCTCATGATCTTAGCTTTCCAAAAAGTCCTTGATATCATTTGTGGAACTCAATTTATGGACCTTACAAGGCAAGGGTATTTTGGGAAAGCTTTATTATAGGTCATTTGATACATAGGTCATTTTCATGCACTTGTGTATTTCAAATGGACTTCCAACCAACATGAAAATTGATCCTAGAGACCTCTTTTACACCATAAAACTCAAGGATTGTGTGAATTATGGATGTTTGTGAACATTGGGTGAGAATTTCAAGTGAAAAGGAGACTTTAAAGTGTGATTTGAATTGGATACATTATAGGTCATGTTTATGTCCTATTTTAATTCAATTCTGTTTAGGATGTACTCATGAACAAAATGCACAAATTGGTTTGGCATATGATGAGTAAATACACGTGAAATTCCAACTTACTTTACAAATAAGTTTCACTTCAAAACTTGTTAATTGGATCAAATGCAAAGCCCAAGTCCATTCCATTGTAAATTTCAACTAACCAGCTGCAGATTCAAATGATTTTCATGAGGGTATGAAAGCATTTTCACGTGTGCATGAGTGACTTCTATTTTGGGAATTTTTTCAAATTCATCCAAATAAGGCTCCATGGGCCTTCCAATTTATCAGGTATTCAACATATATAAACTCAAAACGAGTTTTGAGAGCTCAGAAGGGAAAATTGGAGCAAGAGAGAGCAAACTCAGTTTTCAAAGTCTCTAAGAGATTTCAAAATTGTATTTCCCATTTCATCACAAATCAACTCCAATTGAAGAGCAATTCATCTTCCTTGAAGAATTTGGAGTGGATATGGACAATTAGAAGCAAGCTTGCACTCATCTGAAGCACAAACAGAGTGTCACCATTCAATAAGCTTCTTCTCCATAATTATCTCATTCTAGGCCATGAATTAGGTTCATATTGGTTGCATCTGAAGCCCTACCTCATGTAGGCTATGTTTGATTCATTATTGCTCATGTTTGCTTGAGTTTTCAGATGTGCATCTTGAACTTGTTGTGTTTGATTCTCTCATTTTATGAAGGATATGGATGATTGGATCTTGGATTCATGACCTACGTGACTTCAGCTTTCTTTTGATATAAATTTTGTCAAGTTTAGTTAAGATATGATGATCTGAGCTCCGGCCACCTCGTCGGAGAAGACGGTCGGAGCTAGGGCTCCGGCGTCTGGTTCATAAACCCTCAGATCTGTACTGGCTTTTGTTTGAAACCTTGACCGTGTATGTGTGATATCCTCATTGGCTTTACTTGATGATTTGGAATGTTGACTCCATGTTGGATTAATGAAACGTTGTGTTTCATTCATCTGGCTGAACTTTGATGTGGATTGAGCTTTCCTTGCTATTGGCACCCCCAGGTATTTGAACCCAAACATGTGCAAACATGATTGCCTTGTATCTGGTTTTGCTTGTTACACCTCCTTGTTCTTCCATTTTATTTTCTTTATTTTATTTTTCTGTTTTGGTTTTTAATTATTAAAAATGCTTACAAATATCAAAAAATTCAACAAAAAATATTTTCAAACACTTTGAGATCTTAAATAATTTTTCATAATTTTTAATTTTGATTTTCTTTTATTTTTCAATTTAATTTGAATTTTATGATTGGAAGTCTTTTTAATATGGTTCTCATGTGTGTTTGCTTGTTTTGTTGACCATTTGCAATCACCAATGAGTAAGGCTTCTTCTAAATTTTGATGATGAATTGAGGTGCCTTTGAGGCTAGTTTTTGTCAAGGTTTGACCTATTTTTGTTTGGCTTTGGTTTACTTTTGTTTGACCCTCGATAAATATCCTTCAAGGTGGAGCACCCTAGTTGATCATTTCATTTGGTGATGCCTTGATCGGAATTTGGTTTGGATGTTTTGGCCTTTGGTTGCCAACTTGTTTAATAGTTTTGAGCATTTTATTTGGGATTTATTGAACCATTCTTCTATTTTTGTTGAACCTTGCAAGTCAAGTCACCTTAATTGAGGTTCTTATAAACTAGTTGACTTAGTTCTTATGGGAAATGACCTTTGTGGATCCCTTATGCATCTTATGCCTCTTGAATCATATTCTTTACATGTTTAGGATGCTGGTTTCAATTTTATAGGTCACACATTTGCTTGGTTTGTGTTGCAAGTTACTTTTAATTAGGGCTTTCCATTTGCATTTGAATGTTGAAAGTGTTTGGAACTTTGGTTCTTTACCTTGCCCTACTTTGTAACTTGTCTTGGCTTTGCTCCTTCTTTGGTTTTTGGACTTTGTTCTCTTGTTCTCACTTCTGTCCTTTGGACTTTGGAACTCATTCAAAGTGATTTGGTACTCTTTCTTTGTACATTGAGTTTGCTTTGGATGTGAAACCACTTTGAGAACTTTTGTGTGCTTTCATTTTGCATTATCATTTTGATGCTTTTGGTTGAGATTCTTGTCATGTTTCTTGCTGCCCGTACCTCTTCTCCCATCCTCATCTTGATCTTGGCTTTATCTTTTGCCTTCTTGCATTGCCCTTTAAGTTTAGTGATTGATGCACAAGTGGTTGTAGGAGTTGTAACTTCTCCCACTTCATCTCACTTCCTCTTTGACTTGGTTAAGTCATGTTGTTTTATTCTTTGGTTTGTTTTGCATCTCTTGCATCTTGCATATCATGTTTGCATATTTTCTTGACTTGTTTAAGTAATCTCCATCCCTTTCTTTCATTTCATTTGTCATTGATTTATCTTGTGTTTACTTGGTTTTCTTTGCCATGATCCCTTAGGATTCATAGTCCCTCCGTTTCGGATGGGAGTAGGAGAGACATTAAGTGTTTAATCCAACCATGATAACATTAGGATAGTCTTCTTCCCTTTTCATCTCAATCATAGAAGCACATTTCATGATAACATTAGGTTGAGTTAGTCTCCCTTTTAGAGTGTGTCTTCTCTTCTCATCTCTAAACTTCTTCAAAACACATAATAAAGGATAATGAGTGTTGTACGCTACGAGCCTTAAGAATTTTGGAAATGATGATTGGGGGGCCTCCTCTCAATTGTATAGAGTGTTTAGTGTATGCCCTTTGGGCGATATGCGACACATTCGCTCCTAAGTCATAGTCTTTAGTGAAACATGAATTACAAACACAATTCAATTCACTTCTTCTTCTTTAAAAGACTCAAAAACAAACATCAAAATTTTTTATCGTTCAGGATTAATGGAAAACCTTTTTCATAAGAGAGTGTTGTTAACTCTTGGTTCTACCGCAAACAGGTAATGCCTAATTCTCCAATGGTCGAGCAACAATACACCTAACTGCTAGAACGAAGGTTTAACCCTACTCGGGTAAAACACTTGAACCAACCTGTGGTCGTGTCAGCCTGAACTATGTTGGCTCTGATTTCTCATACAAGATAAGGATACGCAGTCACAAGACGATGATGTCTTGGCGAGCAACCTTCCCCACCTTCACTCGTAGTTTTCCGAACTACATTGACTCTGACTTTCCCATTGCACGAGGGAATACGTAGGCATAGAGCGGCGATGCTCTATCGAGTCTCTTTTCTTTTCTTTTGTCCTTGTGGCCAGCCTTATAGATTAACACCTTTTAGATAGATAACAAGCGTGGATCCCGTTGAGTACAATGGACGTGAGGGGTGGTCATACCTTCCCCTTGCGTAACCGACTCCCGAGCCCAAGATTTGGTTGTGATGACCTTGTTTTTTCCCTTTTCGTTAGGTTTTCTCTTATCGTTTCCTTTCCCTCTCTTTGGGATAAATAATGAACGGTGGAGACTCTTCTGTATTTGCCGGCCTCTCTTTTTCGCAGTAGCGACAGCATACAATCGACGAATATACGAAAAAGGAAAAACTTTGGTGCCTTAGTATATACTGCGCAACAATGTAATCACAATATTGACTAAATCATCTTCCTCGACAATGGCACCAAAAACTTGGTGGGCTTATCACGAGCGCAACACTGAGGTGTCCGTCAAATAATAACTTCAAGTATATAGTTGTTTGCGTAATTTTAATGAAAAGGTTGTCTATCCCACAGTGAAGTGATAATCAAACTAATGTTGTCTATTGTTGCACTATAAAGCTAAGGCTAAAGATTTACCGAATACGAAACGGAAAGGAATGATACAAAAAATTTAAATATTTTGATTTTAGTATTAGAACGAGTCCAGAATGTGATTACGCGTGCCTAAAGGACTTGTAGAAATTGGGTGGTAATTACTACTGAACTCAGTTCCGTCGAAAATACTAACTTAAAGACACTGTCTCACACTCCCGCGCTATTGACAAGAACTAAACTTTTCAACTACAGGTTTTTTCTCTCGCTCGCCCATTTTAATTAAAAAGCATATTTTGAAAGTTAATAAAATCTAAACGATGCCTAAAACGCTCTCGCTGTTTTTAGGATCGATGTCTAGTTTCCACTATCAGTCCATTGCTCACACTCTCGTGCTATCAGTCTGAACATAGTTTATTCCTCACTTTCGTGTCGAAATAATAAAACATGAATATTTGGAAACATATACCAAAACCAACATTCAATCAATAATTACGCGCCTAAATTGATGTTCCTTAACTAATTTAGTAAGTCAGAGTATTTTCCGTATCAAAGATATTAATGGTAATGAAAATTAAAACAAGCATTGGAGACAAAATTAAAGTAAATATAAATGTAATAGTAAAAACAAAAAATAAACCTGTAGAGTAAAATACGGAACATGAATTGAAATTTATGGAGGCAAGCTTGTTCGTAATCCGAACATAAAGCATTTAAAAGACAAGAAAAATAAAAAATGCGACAATTTTTTGATGTGAGTAATTGCCGCTTTACAAGTAAATTTATGCCTAAAAATTCTAAACGAAATTCTGCAGCGCTTCGGCACAGTTTTGGGGTGTCTGGAAAGTGTCAAAAAGGTGCTTTATATAGAGAATGAAGACCCCAAACTGCTCTGGTCATGGCCTCTGAGTGGAGGGAAAGAAGGAGAAAAGTAACTGCTCAAAACAGTTGCAGAATTTGAAATCTGCAATTGCGCTGACATGGCGAGCGCCATTAGGTCATGGTGAACGTTATGGAATCCATCCATTAATTGGCGTGGCATGCTGATAGATGGTGAATGCCATCTAGTTTTGGCGAACGCCATGTCAGCAACAGGGAAGAAAGTATTCTTTTTACTGCATTTTCCTATTCTTCCACTCTTTTTCCGCTTCGCTCTTGATTCCACAACAAATGAACCTATAAATACAAAACACAACAAACATAGTAAAACACAAATGAGACTTGATAAAAACGGACAAATAATACGCGCAATGAGCCTAAAAATATGATACGATTTCTTGTTATCAGACGCATAGTTTGTTCAAAAGTCAAAGAAAAATATTTTGTAATTTCAAAACATGTTTATTATCAAAACTTTGTTCAAAATTTATTATAAAAATAAATTACATTTTGCACAGAAACAAGCATAAGAATTGAAATTGATTGGAATAAATCAGGATTTTATTGATAGAATGGTAGTCCTCAAAAGACGTGACTCCATGGATCATTACACAGTTTGGGAAATGGTAAATGGAAAGGCTACATTGAAATAAAATGACCCTATTCTCCCTAACAACTTTGAATTCTTAAAATTCAACTTCCGTTGAGAGAGATTGGACTGGGACTTCCAAATGGTGATGACACTACTTCAAGTGATATAGCCTTTCTTGATGTCGTTACTTTCCATGAAGTTCCTAACTTTTTCCTTGATTTCCCTTTCGGGTTTAAATCTATCAGGATGAATTATTCTTTTTATGTCTCTAATTTTTACCTGGACTCACCTTTTGGATTTTCAATCCATCGATACACTCATTTTTGCCTAAGCCGACCTTTCAGGTTTTCAACTTAATGAACTATTATTTTGATTTTTTTTAGGCAAAGTATTTCTTGACTGCATCAGCGTTCACGAGATGAGGGAGTTCCTCACCATCCATAGTCATATGAACTAATGCACCGTAAGAAGGCTTTCTTAACAACATATAGGCCTTCATAATTAGAAGTCCACTTGCCATAGGAATCATTGTGGTTATGCAAGATATTTTAGAGCACAGGGTATTCTTCTTTGAATTCATGATGGCGAACCTACATATCAAATGCATTCTTCATTCTTTTCTTATACAAATGACCATAAGACATAACTGTCATTCTCTTTTCTTCAATCAAATTCAGCTGATCATATCTATTTTGAAACCATTCAACTTCTGCCAACTTGGTTTCCATTAAGACTCACATTCATGGGATCTCAACTTCCATGGGGAGCACTACTTACATTCCATAGCCTAAAGAGAAAGGGGTTTCCACTGTTGAAGCTCGAACATACGTCCGGTATCCATGCAAAGCAAAAGGAAGCATTTCATGCCAATCTTTGTAGGTTACAACCATCTTTTACAGGATTCTCTTGATATTTTTATTTGCCGCTTCAACAGCCCCATTCATTTTGGGTCTTTAAGGTGAAGAATTATGATGTTCAATCATGAAACTTTCACATAACTCTTTTTTTTCATATTGTTATTCAGACTCAAACCATTATCAGTAATCTTACTTAGAATGTCGCATTGGCAAATGATTTGATTTTTGATAAACTAGAATACCACCTATTTAGTCACATTAGCATATGATGCAATTTCGACCCATTTGGGGAAGTAATCAATAGCTACCAAAATGAAACGGTGTCCATTTAAAGTTTTAGGCTCAATCATGCCAATCATATTAACTCCCCATGTAGAGAAAGGCCATGTAGATGAATTAAAATTGAGTAAAGTATGAGGCACATGCATTTTGTACGTATAAATCTTACATTTGTGACATTTCTTTACAATTTGACAGCAATCAGACTCCATCGTCAGCCAATAGTAACCAGCTTGAACCATCTTCTTAGCCATAGAATACCCATTGGAATGGATACTAAAGGATCTCTCATGAACTCCTCAAAGTCTTTTTATCTTTATCGGATTCCCCACTGGGTACTCTCGACTTTTGAGGAAACACTTGATATCAAAATACCATGATTAATCATCTTTTTCAGCTTCTTCCATAAACACATAAGGAGGCATGTCTAGACGTCTGATTATAATTTGAGGTACCTCATTGTGGAAATTCACCTGATACATGGAGGATAAGGTAGATAAAGTATTAGCCATTTGATACTTCTCTCAAGGGATATTAAGAAACTTGGCTCTATTGAAGAAAGCAAACAACTGCCTAACATAATCTTTGTATGGAATCAGATCAGAATGACGAGTCTCCCATTCACCTTTGATCTAGTTGATAACCAATACAAGATCCCCATACATGTTAGAGAAATGACACAAAGTCATTCTCTTAAAACATGTAGCACAAGTCAAAACAAAAGAAGAAGTGAGATGGAGAAGAAAAGATTGAAAAGATAACTTAAGTCATCACAAAGAATTATCTATCACCAAGTCTAATAGTCCAAAAAACTTAACACTAAGAGATGAATCTATCATTAGTCCAAAGGGTAAAAAATGATCAAATGATCATTTAATTAACATGTTTCAAATGATGAAGGTTCTGGTCAACCATAGGTTGTCTATACAATAATTAGAAGATATGAAGATTATCAACCTAGTAACTTCTCAAGTCAAATAGAAGCCAGCTAAAATTCAAATTAAAAAGGGAATTAAAAACAATTTAAAATAATTTTAAAATGGTTTAAAAATTGAAATAAAAGGGAAAATTCCAAAGAGGTATCAAATCATCAAATAAATGTCTTAAAAAATTTGACAAAATCACAAAAACTATAAGTACCATGATCTCAAAAGTTGGACTAAAAAAATCTTGAAAATGATGGAGAAATAATTTTTTAAATCATTTTAAATAAAGATAAAAGCTAAAATAAGGAATAAATGTTAAAATGATTTTTAAAAATGTGAACAAATAAGAAACAAAAAGAGAAAATTATTTATGATTTAATAAAAAAATTGGATGAAAAAAGAAATTTGGAAGTATTCTTAATGATTTTTTGAAATAAAATGGAATTTAAAATCAATTAAAAGAACCAAAATATCACATCCATTAGATCTGATCAATGATTAGCAAGAACACTTACGCATGGCCACCAGACCAAAATTAAATGCATTCAAGGGTTCATATTTAAAGTCAAACACATGCTCACATTAAGATTATTGTAGTGGTTAATAACAAACAAAACAATTCATAAAAAACATGGTAACACTTGATTGGACAGAGTATTAAAATTTTGGAGAGAAAAACTAAAACATGAGGGAATCACTTCATCTTCAACCTCGGTTCGTTTGATTTTGAATAATCACGAACTCATTGTTCTAAACCAAAATTCCACATGTTTTAGCACAAACAAACATCATTGTTCATGTCCCCATGATTAAGTGCTTGAATTTCGCTGAGCATGGGGAATTTTCTCAAAAAACTCAAGAACCATAAAAACATAGTTAAATTAAATTCTTAAAACAAAATATAAATGCAAGGTGAGAGAAGGTTATTAATCAGTGAAGCAAGACGAAGCTCCTGGTAAATAGTTTGGAGTGTAATTTTATAGTTATCTACCTTTTTAGTTGAAGCTCATAGGTTCAACAATTGCGAAAATGGAAGTCTGGTTTCAACAAGCTTTAAGGTGAAGTAATGGTTCAAACAGCTTCAGAGGATACCGATGAGTGATTATGGGCAATGAAATGAAGAGAAACATACTTAGTTTTTAACAATGAAGATATGGTTTGAGGGAGGTTTCGGGCAGAGGTTTCTTGGCTTTCAATGCTTGAAAATAAAGGGTAAATGATCCTTTATTTATAGGAAATGAAATGGGAAGCTCACACATATGAATTAGAGTGAAATTTGTGTGAATTAGGGTTAAGGTTTTGCAATTTCCAATCCGTGTGAGATGAGGTGTGAAATATGTGAAAACAGACCAAGTCATTTCAAGCTTGCTTGCACGCATTATATTGATTGAAATAACTTACACATGTGTTGGTGGTCCTAGATTGAGGTTGGCATGGAATGTGTGACCTGAAACTTGAATCAAGAGCATAATCCATAGGGTCATGTTTATAGATAGGCCAAATAAAATCCACTTGTGAGTTTCTTGATTTTCCTTAAGCCAAATGATCTTTTCATGTGTTGTACCCTAAAATTTGACCAACCTTTTCTTGTACTTCGCTTATGTTTCATTTTTATTTTTAGCATTTGCATTTGCAAAACATTGTTCTTAACAGGGGATCAAGAGAGGTTTGTATTACCATTAAAGAGGAGAGTTTCTTTATTCAAGCTCAAGCAAGGTACTTGTTCAAGTCATCAAGAGCTCATTGCCATAATGGTGATGTTGTCAAAGCTCCTTGAAAGGAGAGGTTGGTGTGTGGATGTTATCCCTCATCTTGAGGATCACCAGGGGACCATCAAAGGGTCATGAGGTTGCCTACTTGGATAAGAAATGGTTTAAAAGCTCATTGAGTACTTTAGGGGTCATTTTGGAGTTTGTGTAGCCATTCAATTCATTTGCAAGAGTCATAGTCAAAGGACATAGAACTAGGGTTTCATCTGGTCAACCTAAGGTCAACTGTGGATTTGAGAAGGTCTAAAACTTAGTTCTAAGTTATTGAGGCCATGGGAAGTTATCTTAAAGCATCTAGGATGTTATGTTAAGATCAAATCAAGAAGAGTCAAGAGTTCAAGAAGTTACTAAATTAGGGTTTCAGATGATTTCAGTGTAAAATCCCCTTCTTTGGTGCCTAACTTCAAGGACAATTTACCCTATGATGCAAGCTTAATCTCATTTTCATTCAAACATGAGACTTGTTGGGCATGTTCCAAGCTTTCTTTTGAGTAAAATAAATCATCCATTGAGTTTTTACATCTCAAGTTATGATGCCAACATGTTAGGGTTCTCAGATGAAGATAATTTTGGTCAACTAAAAGTCAACTCACTTCCACGGCATTTTTGACCTAGAATCAAGTTTCTCCTCAACTTCAAGTGAACATGTAAGTTGTTCTTATTGGTCTTAGATTTCCAAAAAGTCCTAGAAGTCCTTTTTATTATGTGTACATCTCACGTTATGGACCTCACAAGACAAGGGTATTTTTGGAAAGTTCATTATAGGTCATCTTTTTCAAGGACCATTTTCATGCACTTATGGACCTGAAATGCAATTCTAACCAACATGAAACTTGTGAATAAGGGTATTAACTCCATCATTGAACTCAAAACTCATGAAGATTGGTGGATTATATGGCCATGTGAACCATTTTAAGGTGGAAAATTGAATTTTTGGTCATGACTTGAATGCCTTACATTACAAGTCATATTTTGCTTCATTTTTTATTTGTCCCATACCATTACAGGACCAAAAAGAGATTTACCACATTTGTGCCAACATGAAGAGCTTTAATGTGCCATATTTTCAAATTTCTTACTAAAAAAGTAATGAATTCAAACTTGGTATATGGAATGTTTACAAAGCCAAAGTCAATCCCTTTCATTTCTACACCATGTGTTTGCTATTTTACTGACCTAAAATGATGTGTATGTGGCAAACTCGTGTGTGTGCATGGAAAATAATTTTGGAAGGAAAATTTTAAAATAACATGTTTCCACCGTTATGGGTCTGCATGATCATCATAAATCCACCATATAAAAGCAAAATGGTTTGCCCTAATGCTCATAATGGGTGGTAGCAGCTGGAGAGTGAAGAGAGAGCTTGAAATTTTCTCAACATTTTCCATTTTCGAATCATACTTTTCACTGCACATAAACTTCAATTGTTGCTTGATTCTTCTCCACAAAGGTCTAAGGAACAAAATGGAAGCAAGGGATTGAAGCTTGCAAGCTTTGGAAGAGCCAACGGAGCTGCTCCGTTCAGTAAGTTTCCACCCTGATTTCTCTCATTCTAGGCATGTTTTAGGATCATTATGGCTTGCATCTGAAGCCCTACCTATGGTGGGCAATGTTTGAGCTATCTATGTATTTGTATATTGTGTTAGACTATGGCACGGATCTAGAAGGGGGGGTTGAATAGATCCCCAATTAAAATTTGAGTCGACGCTACCAATTTAAAATTGGTTTTGAAAATGTTTTAAGTGCGGAAGCGGTCGAGGAAAAATATAGTCTAAAACGAACGGTTATTGGAAAACTGGATATACGTAAGCCTATGGATTTATGACAATTCGGAAAAATAAAATCACCACACAAACTATCCTTATCAATTATTTACTTCAATTTGCAAGGTTACCTAGTTCCAATGAAAAACAAGGCACACAAAAACTAGAAGCAAAATAAGACAATTTTAGTTCAGGACTTTTGTCGAACAGTTTGTGTGCACAAATACCTCAAAGGATATTTATGTTGAGTAAGAGATTGGAAATGCCCTAGAACAATATTTTTATTGTACTTAGTAGTTAAAAACAGAGTTTCAACACCTTACTCAATTTGTATCACAGTTTAACAATAATCACTTAAGCTAGAATCACTTATTTTATAAGCTGAATTGAAAATGACAGAAACTAAAGAACACACGATTTGATGAGGCAGTTCCCCCGTCGTCCTCGCTTCGGGGTACGTCTGCCCTCAATTCTAAAATTAGAATTGAGATATATTGAATATATATCACCTGTTGGAATGAACAGTTTACACAAGAATTGATAGACAATGATACAAACAATCTCAAATGATGTTGATGCTTGCTATCACTTCTTGCACCTTGATTCAAGATGAATCAAGCCCTTCAATTTGTTGTGAATGACCTCCGATTCCAGCCACCTTAATGAAAAACCTTTCGTTGTTCAAACCTTCGGCTCGGCTGATCTTAGACACCAACAAATCAAACCCGGAAAGTCTTCAACACTTCAACGCCCTAGCTACTAAACTAATGAACCTTCCATTGATCAATTACCTTCGCACTTGCTTGAATGTTGAACGAACTATTCCGTAGCAAAAGCCCTAAAAACCTTCTAGTCTTGATGGGTAAAACCCTCAAGGTTTTCTGCAAGAAACACCTGCCCCAATTTCCACTCGAACCAGATCTTCAATCAACGCGTTCGAACCTTATCACCCTTGAACAAGACACCAATCACAGCAAAAATGATTGTGTATATTTGTGGATTTGTGTGCTGTTTGAAGGATGAAGATGAAGAAATATGTTGCACCTATTTCACGTTTCTTGCCCTGACAATTTACTCAAGATTTCAATTGTTAGTTGTTAAAATTTAGCAAAACTCTATTTATAGTAATAACCAAAACAGTCAACTGAACAGAATTTTAAACACAGAAAGAAAAACTGCACAGCGCGCGAACGGTCGACCATAGGGTCGGCGTGTGCTGACCCGTGGGGAATACTCAGCTCCATGCGCTGAGCGGCATGGTCGACGCATGTCTTCATGCGCTGATCCGTGGAAAATCAAAACACCCATGCGCCGACTGTACGGTCGACGCATTGCTTCCATGCGCTAAGCCGTGAGAAATGCCAGGCTTCATGCGCCGACTGTATGGTCGACTCACTGCTTAGAAACCTGCAAAAATAATAGCTTTTTCCATTTTGTGTATCCTGCCACATTCAGTTATGACTCATATTAAGGTATAATGATTTAACAATGAAAAAGAGGTATAGCATGATGAAGTATTGCATGATGCTTCTAATTTGTCCAAGGTTGTGTTTTGTCATCATCAAAAACTCGGAGGCCTGTATTGTGAGACAACTTGCCCTCACATTCTCCCCCTTTTTGATGATGACAACCTGTTGCACACAACATGCGATGTCTTTAATCATAGTTGTACGCTCTCCCCCTTTCTTTTTCAGTCAAAGCATTTGTGGTGGTTGATGCCTTTCTCCCCCTTTGACAACATCAAAAGGAAACCGAGAACTATAAAGTCTTGACGGATTAACAATATATCTAACATAAAATCAAGAAAAAAAGCCATACAATATATCCAACAGATAATAATTAAACATACACCAATACTGATACATAGTATTGATAAGAAACGAAGATAGAACATAAAATAGCAGCACATAAAGTCTTGACAGAATTTAGAAATTAAACAAAACACCCTAACAAAGTTTGCAACCAAAAACAACGAAAGAAACCATGATGCATGCAATCAAAACAGCAAATAAAACCATAATAAGACGAACACAAGCTAATAACCCCATCCACGTCCACGACCACGGCCACGCCTCTCATAGAAATGGGGATGGCGTTGAGGATGAGCCAAATCAGTGAACTGTTCAGTGATGTTGTTCAGGAAGTCGAGACTCTCAGTAATTGCCCGTTCTTCAGCTTGATGGGAGTGAACGAGAATCTCAAAACGAGCATCCAGCTGTGTGGAGATTCCACTGATCCGCTCATTTTGAGTTTGCAGCTCAGAGCGAACTTGTTCCATCCGTTCATCCTGACTTCTCATAAAATTCTACTGCTGTTCTTGCATAGTGGTCATGAAGTTACGTTGGTCTAATTGCATGGACTGCATCATTTCCAGAATGTCGGAGTTGTTGGATGGCTGTTGAGGAGAAGGAGGTGCCTCAGAGCTAGGTTGATAGGGCTGATAAAATCTCCCAAGTGTGGTCCACCCAGTGTATTGCCATTCACCCCAGCCTTGGTTATTTTCCTCACTGTCAGTTTCTTGTTGACCCGTGTAAGGAGTCCAGTCATTATTGAGGTTGGAATTTGGTGGCGGCTCTTGATAGTTGTCTAGAGGCTCATATGTTTGACGCTCTGTATGATCCGCTTGGTCTGGTTGCACTGTGTCAGCAGCCTGTGTATCCTATTCTTGTTCTTCTTCACTTTCATCTGAACCATCTGCACTTGCTTCATTCTCTTCACCTTCGGACTCATCTGCACTCTCTTCACTTGATGAATCGGACTGAGGCATATTTGCGCGGCGATAGAATTTGTACTTCTGGTATTTGCGAATCCAGACATATCCCATCATTGAGAAAACTTTTGGACTGAATTCTTTGTCAGCGAAAATAGAAGTGTATGCAAAGGAGGGGTAGTTCACATTTGCAGAATTGAGGACCTCTTGGATGAAAGATCCATAGGCAAGTGCCGTACTTCGTTTGGAGTCACGCAATTCATACATGCGACTCGCAATATAATATGGCCAGTTGATTTTGATACCGTGACCCAGGATATGTATGAGATGAACTTCAGCCTGTTCCACCCTTGATAATCCACCCTGTTTGGGCCGCAGAATGCGCGCCACAATCCACTGAAGAATTCTTGCTAAAGTTTTGAGTTTTTCGGAAGTGACAGATCATGGAAAAGCAGCACTGTTCACAATGTGGTCAGGATAGGGTCGCTTAAGCATACCATTCAGTGCAGTTTTGAACTCATAACCTTCAATTGTGCGTGAATCAGTTACCTCAGCTAGAGGAGGTTCATTTTCCTCCACAGTCATATCAAAATATTTGTTCCAAATTTCAGAAGTTAGAGATACCTGAGTGGGTCCGATAACGGAGTGGAAATTTTCACAATGAAATTTATCATTGAGACCAGTATAGAATATACGTACCAGGTCTTCACTGTACTTGGCATTGCAATCAAGAAATCTCTCAATACCGTGATATGTGAGATAGGTCATGATTTCTCCAAGATGCATGCGTTCGGCGACAAGTTCGTAGAATGCATGTTGTCGTACAACCTTTCTTCGACCAATATCCTTGTTGAAGTTTTCACGGAGGGATGGATGAACAAGTGATTCGGGGGTAATGGGTATTGAGGCAGATGTTGACCCTCTTGACCTCTTTTTGGTGGGTCTATGAGAAGATGAAGCCATGGGTAGAGATTTTGGTGGGTAATGAAATGGGAGGATTCTGAAATGGGAGAATGTTGTGGGTTCAGAAAATAGTTTCCCCTTTTTAAGAGAAACTTAGGGTTTGTTGGAGAGTGGAAGAGACAAGAAGGAGTAGTGGAGGGTAATAGATGCAATTCCCTAGGAATATGAGTGGATGCATGTAACTGCCTTTAATGAGGAGACTTGAAACGAACAGGCAGAAAAATAAAACTGAATTTTTCAGCGAGCCGTCGACCATAGCTCTGCATGCGTCGACGCATGCTGTAAAATTTTCAATAATTTTAAAAGTTAAACAGAGTGCGTCGACCTCTGTTCTGGTATGGTCGACTCAAGACCTGAAAATGCAGAATTTTGCCTAGTTGCATATGACATGATGCTTAATAAATGCAGACAATAATGCCATAACAAAAATGTTTAATCAAGCAATTAAATACGCAACAGATGATTTTCATATGCACCACAGTTAACATATTTTACTTTGAGATCACAAAGAAAACTTGTATGTAGAGAGAAAGAAGAGGAACAATATCACCTCAATGCCGGATAAGCTTGATAAACAACATACTTGTACTTGCAAAAACATCAAGTTTGTTAGAAGTACAAAATATAGATGTGAATGAAATAAGCTGAAATAAGCAAATTATGACTCCCGCTCCGAAATGTCGAGAATATCGAGTTCTCGGCGAATATGAAAGAAAGGTTCAGTGGCTAGCAGCTTAGTAAAAATATCTGCTAGTTGATTCTTAGTATCAACATGTTCAAATACAACGTCACCTTTCTCAACATGATCTCGAAGAAAATGGTGTCGAATTTTGATATGTTTTGTGCGAGAGTGCAATACCGGATTCTTTGTAAGATTAATAGCACTGGTATTGTCACATAGGATTGGGATACGTTCAAGTTTGAGGTTAAAGTCCAATAGTTGTTGCTTAATCCACAGGATTTGAGCACAACAACTACCGGCGGCAACGTATTCCGCTTCGGCGGTTGACAAAGCAACTGAAACTTGCTTTTTGCTATGCCAACTAACCAAAGAATTTGAAAACAAGTGACACGTACCACTAGTGCTTTTCCTATCCAACTTGCAACCCGCAAAGTCGGAGTCGGAATAACCTAACAACGAATAATCACTACCTTTGGAATACCACAAGCCATACTTTGGAGTACCGGATAGGTACCGAAGTATTCTTTTAACAGCTTTTAGGTGGGATTCCTTAGGACATGATTGGTATCTTGCGCATATACACACGCTAAACATAATATCAGGACGCGACGCAGTGAGATAGAGAAGTGATCCAATCATACCTCTATACCTTTTTACCTCTACGTCCTTACCGCTTTCATCCTTATTCAAATTTGCACATGTAGGCATGGGGGTGTCTATGGCCTTGGATTTTGCCATGTCAAATCTCTTGAGAAGGTCCAAACAAAACTTTGTTTGACTCACGAAAGTTCCTTCCTTGAATTTTTTAATTTGCAAGCCGAGAAAGTATGTGAGCTCTCCCATCATACTCATCTCGAATTCACCCTGCATAAGAACAGAAAACTCTCTCACGAGATTCATGTTAGTCGATCCAAAGATTATATCATCAACATAGATTTGAACTAATATCAAGTGCTTTCCTTGACGTTTAATAAAGAGTGTCGTGTCAACCTTTCCTCTTGAGTAACCTTGATCAAGTAGAAATTTACTTAGGCATTCATACCAAGCTCTAGGAGCTTGCTTGAGACCATACAACGCCCGTTTTAGTTTATAAACATGATCGGGGTACTCATGAGATTCAAAACCCGGAGGTTGTGCAACGTAAACCTCTTCATTTATGTACCCGTTAAGGAACGCACTCTTGACATCCATTTGAAATAACTTAAAATCTTTCGCACATGCGAAAGCAAGAAGAAGGCGTATAGCCTCGAGTCGGGCAACCGGAGCATAAGTTTCCTCATAGTCGATGCCCTCCTCTTGGTTATACCCCTGCGTGACTAAACGCGCCTTGTTACGAGTTATTACCCCGTTTTCGTCCAGCTTGTTCCTAAACACCCATCGGGTGCCGATTACTCGATGACCTCGCGGAGGAGGGACAAGGTCCCAAACCTCATTTCTAGTAAACTGATTTAGTTCCTCCTGCATTGACAGAAACCAATGTTCATCGAGTAGGGCTTCCTTAGGATTTTTAGGTTCCATTTGTGACACGAAAGCGAAGTGATAACAAAAATTACTTAGCTTCGATCGAGTAGTGACTCCCTTTGTGATGTCTCCGACAATGTTGTCGATTGGATGATCTTTAGAGGATCTCCAAGCTTGAGGGAGATCATCGTTTGTAGGCGGATGAACTTCCTCGTTTGCTTCATGATATACATCCTTATCCTCCTCAACTTTGACTTTGTCAGGTTGATCAATCCCCGTTTCACCATCTTTGAGTATGTCTTCTGTGGATGTACCTGCATCATGAACAACACTATCCTTTCCGACATTTCTCGGATAGGACTCATCAAAAGTAACATGCACAGACTCTTCTACAGCAAGTAATCGTTTATTGTAAATTATATATGCTTTACTTGAGTGAGAGTATCCGAGAAAGATACCTTCATCGGCTTTGGAATCAAATTTGCCCAAGTTTTCCTTTCCATTGTTTAATACAAAACATTTACATCCAAACACGTGCAAGTGAGAGACATTTGGCTTTCGCCCTTTTAAGAGTTCGTACGGTGTTTTGTTTAGAATGGGGCGAATAAGTACCCTATTCAAAACATAGCATGCCGTACTAATGGCGTCGGCCCAAAAATATTTAGGTAAACCACTCTCATTGATCATTATTCTTCCCAATTCTTCTAAAATACGGTTTTTGCGCTCCACAACCCCGTTTTATTGAGGAGTGCGTGGAGCAGAGAAGTTATGATCAATACCATGGTTACCGCAATATTCTTCAAACAAATGATTTTCAAACTCACCTCCATGGTCGCTCCTTATGGACACTATGTTTGTATTTAACTTGTTTTGGGAAAGCTTAGCAAACGTTTCAAAAGCGGCGAATGTATCACTTTTACTTACTAGGAAGATGGTCCAACAAAACCTAGAAAAGTCGTCCACTATTACGAACCCGTAATAGTTTCCTCCTAGACTTTTGATCCTAGACGGCCCAAACAAGTCCATGTGTAGAAGTTCAAGAGGTCTCGTTGTTGAAATTATCTTTTTAGATTTAAATGAGATCCTCGTTTGCTTCCCTTTTTGACAAGCATCACAAAGGTGATCCTTGGTGAACTTTATTTTGGGGAGTCTTAAGACTAGGTCTTTTGAGACTACCTTATTGAGTAAGTCAAAATTAACATGCGCTAAACGCCTATGCCATAGCCATGAGTCTTCACTCATAGTTATGAGGCATTTGTCGCTTGTTAATGATACTTCATTTAAGTCAAGCATATATACATTGTTTACTCTAAAACCATTAAACATATTCTTCTTATCATTTTCATGCACAATTTTGCAACAATCTTTTGTAAAAGATACATTGTATCCTTTGTCGCACAATTGGCTAATGCTAAGCAGATTATGTTTAAGGTTTTCGACAAGCAATACATCGGAAATCATAGCAGAGGCGGGATTACCTACACTACCTTTGCCTAGTATTGCTCCGCGGTTGTTATCACCATAAGTTACATACCCTTTCTTCTTAGCCACAAAGTCTATGAATAAGGATATGTCTCCAGACATGTGTCTTGAGCACCCACTATCGAGAACCCATCTTCTCTTGGTGGTCTCGACACATTTCACTTGTTTTTTTCTTATTTTTCTGATTTGCGGAGAGGCATAGATTCACGGACTCTTCTTCATCACTAGAACTTTCATCAGAGGAGGAAGAGTCGTTGTCACTTTCCCATGCTATGTATGCTCTCCTCGGCTTTGATGATTTCTTGTGTGATTTTGATGATTCCTTGTCCTTTCCCTTTTTATTCATTGGACAGTCCGGTTTGTAGTGACCGGGCTTTCCACACTTGTAGCACGTCCCTCTAGTCTTTTTACCTTTCGAGTCATCATCCTTGGAGTGTCTTGGTTGTTTCCGGAAGTTTACCAAGTTCTTCTCGGAATGTTGTATGTCGTTCTTCCTTATGTAACTGTTATACCTTTTAACAAACAACCCCATATCTTCGCTTGTGTCTTCTTCTTCTTCGTCGCTCGAGGAATAATCATTTTGCTCTTTTGCTTGAGACTTCGAGGAGGAAGTCTTGAGAGCTATCGATTTCTTTTCACTCACCTTTGCTTTCTCTTTCTTTTCCATCTTTTCACGTTGGTCTAAGCTCAAGAGTACCTGTTCATGCTCTTGCAATTTGCCAAACAATGTTGTCAAGTCTAATATGGTAAGATCATTTGCCTCTTTGATGGCGGTCACTTTTGGCTGCCATTCCCTGTTAAGACATCTTAAGACTTTATTAGTAGCAACATTATTGGAAATAGGCCTACCTAATGAATGCAAACGATTGATAAGATGAGTAAATCTCTTTTGCATGTCGGCAATGGTTTCCCCTTGCTCCATAAAAAAAGATCAAACTCTTGTATTAGAGTGTTGATTCTAGCTAACTTAACATCGGTTGTCCCCTCATGGACTATTTGTAATGAATCCCACATGGCCTTAGCATTAGGACAATGGGATACACGATAGTATTCATCTACACCTAATGAGGAGATTAAGATGTTTTTAGCTTTCCAATCATAATTGTATTTTTTCTCATCGTCATCGGTCCATTGTGCTTCAGGCTTTGGCACAACTACATTATCCGCATTGGTCATAGTAATTTCTATTGGACCATTAAGACGTTCCATATTTTTCTATCTATTGAGTTTATATGCACACGCATACAGTCTTTCCAATAACTATAATTTTCACCGTTGAAAACAGGAGCCCTATTATACGCCCCTTTAGGTTCGTTTGCCATTTTCTATCTCGTTGTATTTAAAGCACCGAATAACCGGAGCTCTGGATACCACTTGTTAGACTATGGCACGGATCTAGAAGGGGGGGTTGAATAGATCCCCAATTAAAATTTGAGTCGGCGCTACCAATTTAAAATTGGTTTTGAAAATTTTTTAAGTGCGGAAGCGGCCGAGGAAAAATATAGTCTAAAACGAACGATTATTGGAAAACCGGATATACGTAAGCCTATGGATTTATGACAATTCGGAAAAATAAAATCACCACACAAACTATCCTTATCAATTATTTACTTCAATTTGCAAGGTTACCTAGTTCTAATAAAAAACAAGGCACACAAAAACTAGAAGCAAAATAAGACAATTTTAGTTCAGGACTTTTGTCGAACAGTTTGTGTGCACAAATACCTCAAAGGATATTTATGTTGAGTAAGAGATTGGAAATGCCCTAGTAAAATATTTTTATTGTACTTAGTAGTTAAAAACAGAGTTTCAACACCTTACTCAATTTGTATCACAGTTTGACAATAATCACTTAAGCTAGAATCACTTATTTTATAAGCTGAATTGAAAATGACAGAAACTAAAGAACACACGATTTGATGAGGCAGTTCCCCCGTCGTCCTTGCTTCGGGGTACGTCTGCCCTCAATTCTAAAATTAGAATTGAGATATATTGAATATATATCACCTGTTGGAATGAATAGTTTACACAAGAATTGATAGACAATGATACAAACAATCTCAAATGAAGTTGATGCTTGCTATCACTTCTTGCACCTTGATTCAAGATGAAACAAGCCCTTCAATTTGTTGTGAATGACCTCCAATTCCAGCCACCTTAATGAAAAACCTTCCGTTGTTCAAACCTTCGGCTCGGCTGATCTTAGACACCAACAAATCAAACCCGGAAAGTCTTCAACACTTCAACACCCTAGCTACTAAACTAATGAACCTTCCATTGATCAATTACCTTCGCACTTGCTTGAATGTTGAACGAACTATTCCGTAGCAAAAGCCCTAAAAACCTTCTAGTCTTGATGGGTAAAACCCTCAAGGTTTTCTGCAAGAAACACCTGCCCCAATTTCCACTCGAACCAGATCTTCAATCAACGCGTTCGAACCTTATCACCCTTGAACAAGACACCAATCACAACAAAAATGATTGTGTATATTTGTGGATTTGTGTGTTGTTTGAAGGATGAAGATGAAGAAATATGTTGCACCTATTTCACGTTTCTTGCCCTGACAATTTACTCAAGATTTCAATTGTTAGTTGTTAAAATTTAGCAAAACTCTATTTATAGTAATAACCAAAACAGTCAACTGAACAGAATTTTAAACACAGCAAGAAAAACTGCACAACGCGCGAACGGTCGACCATAGGGTCGGCGTGCACTGACCCGTGGGGAATACTCAGCTCCATGCGCTGAGTGGCATGGTCGACGCATGTCTTCATGCGCTGATCCATGGAAAATCAAAACACTCATGCGCCGACTGTACGGTCGACGCATTTCTTCCATGCGCTGAGCTGTGAGAAATGCCAGGCTTCATGCGCCGACTGTATGGTCGACTCACTGCTTAGAAACCTGCAAAAATAACAGCTTTTTCCATTTTGTGCATCTTGCCACATTCAGTTATGACTCATATTAAGGTATAATGATTTAACAATGAAAAAGAGGTATAGCATGATGAAGTATTGCATGATGCTTATAATTTGTCCAAAGTTGTGTTTTGTCATCATCGAAAACTCGGAGGCCTGTATTGTGAGACAACTTGCCCTCACATATTGAAGTTTCAGAACATGCTATCCATTTTTCATGCCTTCGATTCTCTTGATTCAAGAACCTTTTTCAAAATCCATGGTTAGATTTAGAATCCTCGTGAGTAAAGCTTTCGAACGGTACCATATTTGTGCATTTTTATTAGGTTTAGGTGACTAGTCTCCGACGAGCTGGCCGGAGAAGACGACCAGAGTCCTAGCTCCGACGTCCCAGTCACCAGTCTGATCTATGCTGATACGGTTATGTGGACTTGTTTACTTGTTGTTTGCTTCATTCCAATTGGCCTGACCAGATGCCACATGTGCGTTGAATCCACATCATTAAATGAAACAGTGTGTTTCATGTTGTGAGCTGAGTCTGGGTCAATTGGGCTGAAAATGATATTCATTCCCCCTCTTTGTGAGCCCAGATGCTCTTTGTACATTGTTTTAGTTCATATGGGTTTTTGCTCTTACACCTCCCATTATTATTTCATTTATTTTATTTCCTTTCAATTTATGTTTTCATTTTCTATTTTTAAAAATAGTTTCAACTATCAAAAATTTCCGCAAAAACTGTTTTCTTGCATTTCAAGGTTTCATTTAATTTTCTATCATTTTTGTTTCTGATTTTATTTTTATTTACTATTTTATTTTAATTTTGCAATTAGATGTCTTTTATGGTTCATACCTTGTTTGATCCATCTCATTTTAACCTCTAATGCAAATCCCCTATGATCAAGGCTTCATCTCCATTTAAAGGATAAATTGAAGTGTCTTTGAGGGTGGATGTGGTTCATGTTTGACCTCTTTTTGGTTGACTTTGAGTTAAATTTTGTTACCCCTCGATTCATTCTCAATGAGATGGAGCACCCTTAATAATTGAATTATTTGGTGATGCCTTAAGATGAGTTTGACCTTGAGACTTTGGTTTCTGTTTTTCATTTGACCTAGTTATGTTGTGTTTTTTATTTGGAATTTATTGAACAATCCTTCTATTTTTGATGAAGCTTGCAAGTCAAGTCATCTTAGAAGAGGTTCATACAAACTAATTTGACCTAGTTCCTTTGGGAGATGACTTCTATGGATCCCATATGCACCTTATGAGTTTTGATGCTTATTCATGACATGATTAAGATGTTGGTTCTTTGATTTTATTTCATACACTTGTGTAACTTGTTTTACAAGTTAATTGAAATTTAGGCATTTCCACTTGCGTTTAAGTGTTGAATTTGTGATAGAAATTTGGTTATTTGATTCTCTTCTTCCCCTTGTGCTTTGATCATTATTCAAGATGATTTGGTATCCATGTTCATGCTTTGAGTTTGTCTTGAATAATGGATCACTTTTAGCATTTGTTTATTCTTTTCTTTTGTGTTGTACCCCAAATTTTGACCCCTTAGATTCTCATTATCATTTTTAAGAGCATGATCATGAACTATCTAACCCTAAATCAGTGCAAGTTCATTATTGTCAAGTTACGGACGAATTAGGGTTCTCGCACCGACAAATTCAAAACAACCAAGGAATGATCAACCAATGATTTGGGCCAATTCAATCATTGAATGAAATCAAAGATAATATCAAAGTCAAAAGAGAAGTCAATTTGAAGAAATCATTTCAGAATCAAGAACAGTGCAGTCAGGAGGCCCCGATTAGGGTTTTTAACTAGTGAAAAGTCAACGGTGGTTTGAGTTTGATGTTGGAAGATGTTTTAATGGTGGGATTGAGGTCCATGAAGTTCATATAGACTATTAAAGACTATTCAAGAAGTGTCAAAGTCTCAGGATGTCCAGAATGTCAACAGGCGACTCAATCGGCACCGATCGATCGTACGGTTGACCGAAAAGTCAACTCCTCAAATTTTGAGAATTGGAATCCAAGTTGTGAATCAAAGTTGTTCCTTATGTCATAATGGACTTGCATATCAATTTTCATGATCATTGGATCAAGGATGAGAGAGTAATCGAGAAATCGGGAAATTAGGGTTTTGAAAAGGGCTAAACCATAACTCCTTAACCACACATCCAATTGAGTTGGTTCAAATCTCATTTGGAAGCTCTTGACAAATCCTACAAAAGTCCCATACTAGTCCACAACCAAAAAATGCATACTTTTTGAGATAGAAGCAAAAGCATTCTTAGAAGGGAAAATAACTTAGAAAATTTCTAAGTTATTTTCACTTTAAAAGCTTGTGTGCAGCCAACTTTGAGGGGGTTTTTCACCTAGTTCCAATTGGAGTTTTATTTCTTGGCAAGCATGAAAGTTTTAGAGCTATGTGAGGGCTTTCTAAATTGTACTAGAACATCTCAAGAGGAGTTATGAGCAGAAAGTTACATGTATTCAAAGTTGGAGGTTTCACATGTTAAGTCCCACATTGGCTGAATTTTCAAAATTGATTTCTTTCACTAAACTTGCCATTTTTTCTTGATCTAACTTGTTGTATGTGACATATAAGATGTGTGTAGCATGTTAGAACAGAAAGTTTTCATAGAAACATCATAAAATTGAAAATTTGAGCTTCATTGCCAAAGTTGAAAATGTGGACTTTTCAAAGCATGAGGTGGAAAGTGAAATCTGATCCAGCCATTTTGCTATGAGTCTGAGAAATACATCATTATGCTCCACAAGTTGGCCTTGTATCAGAACCAATGGACAAAACCCTCCAAGAGGGGTTTTTGCAAAATATCTTCAAGGTTGCTTCATGGTGAAGCAAAGTCTCTAGTAAGCACCTCAAGCCATTTTCCTATAAATAGAGACCCCCCTCACCTCATTTCCAACAGAATTGATCTGATAGAAACCACAAATAACCTCTGCCATCACAATTCCCTCATCTTGCTTCAATTTCTCAAAAATCACAAAGTTCACAAAAACACTCAAAATGGCCTTGAAGTGAAATCTGCCCGAATTCATTTCTATCCTTTCCAATACCCAAACCATCATCCATACACCTTCTAAATAACATATAGAAGGTGTACAATCCATCAAACCACCAAAAATCTCAAGAAATCAAAAAGTCAACCTTGTGTTTGGCTTACTTTGACCAAAAGCTACAAAAAACATCAAACTGAGTTCCAAGCATTTCCTTGAGGTTGTGACCACTTGAACACCTCATAAATAACATATCTCAACTATCCAAACACTTATCAACCATTAGAAACTCACATCTCTTCATTTGGCATTGAAAGTGCATTATTGCTTAAAGTTGAAGAAAGTTCAAAAGGTCAAAGAGTGAAAGAAGGAATCTCTGGTTTTCTCAGCTATCTTAACACGTTCAAAGGTTCATCAAGAGGTAGGTGACTGGCTTCTATTGACTTTTGTACTAGTTCTCATGAGTTGCCATTTTTGAGCATCATGTTTAAATATGAGTATTATGTGTTTTTCATGACATTTTGTTGATTGAATGTGTATCCTACTGCCAAGGACATTTTTGAGATATTGAGCATCATTTGTATTATCATGATTGTGGAATGTGATCATTGTGATTTGCTTACAAATATTCCTCACTGTCTGTTGGTAATTACTTTTGCCATGGTGTGAAAAACAAAACCTCAAACCTGCTAGTTCAGACCTAATTATGCAGGAATTGATTCTCATTACAGCCAGGCCATTTTGTAAATGGATAAGCATCTAGATTAGTGATGGTGGCATGCCTTTCCCCTAGCTCCCATTCACCCTGAATCTATTCTTGCTTTGATGATCTTTTACTGTTAACTTATGTGTAATAGGAATTGAGAAGAATTCATTTGAACCTGGCTGTGTGTTAACTGTACTGGTTGGTAGGGCATTGCTATCTCAGTGCTATCAGTGTGTTGTCATTCATTGTATTTGTTCAAAGCATAAAAACTGATTGGTATATGGTCAAGCCTTATGTAGTTGATTTAAGTGCCAGCTTTAAGTTGGAAACATCATTATCATGCCATGAGTGGATTAAAAGTTTGGTAATTTGTGCTGCCAAGATTTATGTGGTTCTGTTCTTAAGCCTTTAGGGTAATAGTTTATGGTATTGAATTAATTCTTGAAAGAAACAGTTGAGAACTGTCAGTTATGTGTGGCTATATTTATGGATACCAATCACCTTGATGCTCATTTTGAGGCCTGAGTTGTCAACTCAGTGTGGCCTACTAGGTTTCCATAACATTTGTGATTTCTGTTTTTGTGTTGACTCAACTTAATTGGCTCTTGGCTGCTGCTAATCCCATTTTTGTTTATGGCCAATTTATTTGTTCTGTCTCATCACCTGTTACAAGTTGTAGTCTGTTAGGATTCAGGTGTTGGTTATGGTTTCTAAATGGTCTTGCTGTCATGAGAATGGACTCATAATTGTTGGTTAATTACATGTAGTTTAGTTAACCTTCTCCTGTTAAAAATATCATTGGCAAGCAACAGACTGATTTTGATGAAAGTATGATCACAGTAGCACTTAGGGAAAAATCACTTTTTTGCAGAAAACCAATCTCACTACTGACATAGAATTTGGGCCTGCTAGTTTAACTTGGATATTAGCCATGGTTCATGTTGCTATAAAGACTAATCTGTCATGGATTCTGATTCATAAACACACACACTAGTTTTCATAGGTAGGTGTTATGTATGTGTTCAAATTGGCCAGAATGTACATAAAACTAAAAATGCATTTACATCACTACTGTCAAAATCCAAGACAGTTGAAACACCTTTTTTGCATAAACATTGAAGATCAGTTGTTTCACCCTTTGAGCATGTTTGAGAATACATTTGAAAGTTGTGTATGTCTTCACTTTACCAAGTTTGAGCACAAAACTCATTTTCACTCTTGACAGGTGCACTTAATCACATAAGCCATTCACATGCCACTCTTTGCACAAACTTGATTTTCACCAAAACCACTCTTCTCACACTTCACACTAACCATTTGGAAGGTGTTCACATATTTGTCTTAAGCCAAAACAAACTGTCATGAATTTCTACCTTTGAAATGAATTTTTGCCAAATTTTGCACTTAATATGCCATTGTCTCAAGCTGTGTGTAGTGAGCTTGTTTTAAGTATTAAACACTCTCAAAATCTTGTATATGTGTTGTGTGTATGGATCATTGAGCCAGAAATTGCATAGAAATCAAAATTGCATTCTTCATGCATCTTTGTGTTGGACCAAAATACAGTCAGTACACCATTTTTCAAAAACAGATGAATTTGGGCTTTTTGTGTGCATGACCTCACTCAATAGGATACACTTGACATGTATGAGTGTTCATTTTGATCTATTTGTATTTTAAAACTAAACTGTCATAATGCATATTCATCACTCATGATACACATAATACCACAAAATGCAATTTGAATACTAAAGCCTTACACACTCATCACAGTTCTGATCTCTTCACATACACACACTTGATATCACATATTTGAGGGGTTCTAATTATTGGTATGACTCATGATTACCTTGAACATGAAAGTCACATTGTTATGCATTAATTACTTTTATGTGCATTTGCAAATTGAATGTGACTCTCCCATATCAGAACATCCTGGCCCTAAAAGTGTTTGTATTTGCTTACATATTATCTAAGTGTTATGTGTGGATGATTAGTTGGAGTTGAGAGTGAGTGTATCAAGCTATTCATGTCATTTTGCATTTCCAAAAGCCAAATCAAACACCCTATCGGGTTTTTCAATAGAAAATTGATTTCAAAAAACCAAGACCACCATGTTAATCCTCACATTTTTCTACCCCAAAAGCATATAAAGTTTGTCCCAAAACTCAAAAAATTGAGGAAGTTATGAGCTTTTTGCAAATCCATGAGAGCCATAGTTTTTGCCCAACCAGGAATGAAGACATACATCATATGTTTATTGTTTCACTTTAATTAACAGATGTATGGCCGCCCTAGCGGTTGAAACTTGGGCGCGTATTGTATTTGGCATGGGTTTGATCCTTGTGATAACCTTTGTTGCCACCTTTTTTTTCATTTTGTACATGAAACTTCAAAAAATCATAACTCCCTCATTTTTTATCGTTTTGCGCCCGTTCTTTTTTCATTGTGTTTGTTTTTATATGTACTTTCATACCATGTAATTATTTCCCATGTTTTATTATTTTTTCACCATGTTTTATTATGCGCAATCCGCGCGTTGACAGTACTAACCCTAATCGGTTGCAGATGAAAGTTAAAAGGGTTTCACTTATTTTCTTTGTGGAAATTTGATTGTTATCATACCTATACATGTTTGTCAACATGTTAGAAATTTTACCTTGAATTATTATCATGTTTACCTCATCTGTTTGTTAACTGTACTCCAGGTGCGAACTGTCGTCACGGTTCTCATACTGAATCAGCTGCTTTGATTGTTATCATTGCTTTTTCATCTTTAATATTTTTCATTGGTTGTTACCATGAATGCTTTTGTATGTTGTTTTTATTTTTATCCCCAAGTGATGAAGCTTGTTAGCTTTCGTCCGGTTGCCGATTATCTGTCCCTCCAACGGAAGGTCTCTCCACTAGACTGTTAATGTCTGGGACCAACACCTCTGCTATCCCTTGACGTTGTTAAGTCACCTTAACCCTAATTTAGAAGCCTTTAGACTTTGCTTGAAGTCTAATAAACCTACCCATACTAGGAGTGTTCTTCAACTAGAACCCTAGGAAAGAGTTCGTCAACTCTGTGTAAGAATCATCGTCATGATTTCTTACTTTCCCTTTCAATTTAGCTTAGGGAGTTTTTGTCAAACTCCGCACAAGCATTGTCATGCTTGTTCCCCTTTGAACCTTGATCATCATCAAGAGTTCTTTCCCCTCGTGAGGTGAACTACGATTGCTCTGATTCTATCCTAGTCAGGATACGTAGGCAAAAGGTGCGACGCCTTTGCGAGCAAACTTAGAAAACCACTTAGGCCTTTATTTTATTTTTATCCCAATTCCCAATCCTAAAACCATAATGCACAATTCAAAAACTTAGCAATTAATTAAACAAAAGGTTCCTGTAGAGTACTACAGATATTTAGGGTGCTAATACCTTCCCTAGATATAACCAACCCCCGAATCCCCGAATCTCTTAAAAGCGTTGTCGTTACATCGCGAAAAAGGTTCTTTCTTTCTTTAGACCTATCCTTTGGATAAATTAAAGACCGGTTGTAAAAAGAAATATGGTTCAAGTTAATTAATAGCTTGATGTCAAATTTTCACCGCAACAGAAATGGCGACTTCACTGGGGAGATATAGCTCTTGCTTTTATTTTGAGGGTTCAACCTATTTTGTTTAACTAATTGCTATCTGTGAATACTTGTATATATTTGTGCTCTGATGGTTTGGGAAACTTGAAATGGTGAGACAGCACTACACCCATGCTCAAGCGTACTTATGATAGGAAGGTGATATATTCAAGAAGGCTTATAGGGAGTTGATTCCCGACCAAGCTGACTTGAGAAATCACCGCTCAGTGGAGGCCCTTTAGAGAGCTAGTATTGTTGATCGAGTATTCGTGAAAACAATGCTACTTCCTACATAGGTGCCCATGACACTGAGGACCTTTAGATACCTTTTCCCCCACTATGGCTTTCTTAGGATGTAGTGCGATGACTATAAGGAAGTAATTCCAAAGTAGTTGATACGCGATACTACACTTGGACGAGACTCTCTTGAGAATATTATCGACCACCAAGTATTTGGGAAATTGATAATATCCGAAAGATGGGTCGAGGACTCCAGGCACTCTTTTAGAACCTTGTTCTGCAGTTGTGGGAACCTTAGTACATACCTTTGGGGAGGGTAGACATTGACTCCTTGCTCATATTCTCCAAACCCAAAACCTTGGCTGTTTACTTATGTAAATATGTGAATATGTGATTACCTGTGTTTGTGCATTCATGCATCCATAAACATCATGTCATAAAAGTTTTATGGAACTCAGAGTCGTTTATTTATAAAATATCAGGAACATCATGGACAACGGAAAAAAGAAAACTATAAAGTACACTTACAAAAGCCCTAATGTAGATGAGATTGAAAGGTTGAGCACTCTGATCACAGATGTAGAAGGATTCAAGAGCAGGTACGGGAATTTGTTGTCTCTACTGAAAATAAGGAAGAAAATGGATTTGGGACTCCTTTCCACATTACTCCAGTTCTATGATCCACTTTATCACTGCTTCATATTTCCGGATTATCAGTTAGTGCCGACACTTGAAGAGTATTCCTGTCTGATTGGGTTATCCATCCTTGATGCATCTCCTTTTCCCGTCATGGAGAAGGACCCTAAAGAGGAAGAAATTGCTAAAGCCACCCGTATCGGGTTGGTAGACATTCAGAAGAACAAGGTTACTAAAGGAGGGATCTTTGGGCTGACTACAAAATTCTTGATTGGGAAGGCTCAGTATTATGCCGATCACTTGAGTATGAATGCTTTCGAGGCTATTCTAGCCTTGCTTATTTATGGGATCTTTCTTTTTCCGAGCTTTGACAACTTTGTGGATCTCAATGCCATCAAAATATTCTTGAAGAAGAATCCAGTACCTACTCTACTAGCTGATGCTTACCACTCTGTTCATCAAAGAAATCTTCACAAAGGAGGAATGATCGTCTGTTGTGTTCCATTGTTGTATAAATGGTTTGTTTCTCATCTACCCAAAGCCCATACTTTTTGGAGCAAAGGATGGTGGTCTGAAAAGATTATGGCTCTTACTCACTCCGATATTGACTGGTACAGCCGTAGTTACGATGGAATCAAAATCATTGATAGTTGTGGAAGCTTCGGGAATATACCTCTCCTTGGTACAAATGGGGGAATCAGCTATAACCCTGTGATTGCTCGTCGACAATTTGGTTATCCGCTGAAAGACAAACCCTGCAGTGCTCACGTAGAAGGTATTTTCTTCATAGGAGTTTCGGATTTAAAAAATGAAATTCTCAAAGCATGGGGGCATATACACAGGAAAGGAAAAGAGGACTTGGGAAGACCTAACTGCATCTCTTTTGAACCTTATCTCCAATGGGTACGAAAGAGGGCCATTCAGTTGAAAATGCCTTATCCTCCACAAAAGCCTATGGTATTAATAGAAGAACAACCGTTGATTTTCATGTCTGAGGAAGAGAAGCTGAAGATTGCTCTGAGGAAGTCACAGCAGACTGAGGTATCCTGGAGGTACAAATATCAAGTGGCTATGGAAGAGAATGAGGAACTCCGCAAACAACTTCAGTCGAAAGAAGAGGAAGCAGTTGCAAGCAAGAAGAGGAAGGCACAGGAAGATGCATTTTATTCCAACCATCAATCAACTCCTTGGAAGGCTATGGTAGACAAACTCATCCTTGAGAAAGCGCAGGTGGAAGAAAAGCTCAGAAGAATCAAGAAGAGAGAGGATTTTCTTTTAGAGCATATTGAGTTGTAATATTAGGGCTTTTGTAAGATGTACTAAAATCTTTTGTAATACCCCTTTTGAAAAATCAATGAAATAAAAGGATATTTTGGTAAAATTGAGTTCCATAAAACTTTTGCATTTACAGTTGCATTCTTGGTATTTAAACATTCAAGGAACTAAAAGATTGTTTTGCAGATATTATAGGATGGATTCTGGAAAGAAAGAAGAGGTTGTGTTCCGAAGACCACGATTGGAGAACTTGAAAAAACTGGTAAGTTTAGTAGAAGACCCCGAGGCGTTCAGAGAAATACATGGGAATATGCTGTCATTACTGGAAGTTCAAGTGTACGAAGAAATGTTATCCGCACTCGTGCAATTCTATGATTCAACCTATCATTGCTTCACGTTTCCAGATTATCAGTTGCTACCAACTTTGGAAGAGTATTCCGCCCTAATGGGAGTAGGCGTTACTCCTAGTCCCTTTTTTGGAAGGGAGGGGACTCCTAATGAAAGAGCAATTGCAGAGGCCGCGTATTTGGAATTGGACGAAGTGTGATCTCATATGGGTGCTAAGGGAGGATTGTATGGAATTTCAGCTATGTTCCTATATGAAAAGGCTCAGAGCTATGCCTTGTCACAAAATACTGAAGCCTTTGAAGCCATCCTGGTGTTACTTATTTACGGACTGTTCCTGTTCCCAACTGCTAGTGATTTTGTGGATGCAGATACGATCAATCTCTTCTTGATCAAAAATCCCGTACCTACCTTGCTGGCCGACACTTATTTTACCCTCCACCGAAGGAACCGCTATGGGGTTGGACGAATTGAATGTTGCACCGTTCTCCTGCACAAGTGGTTTATTTCACACTTGTCAGAAATTCCAGCCATTTGGGATAAGCAAAATGGACTCTCATGGACAGAAAAGCTGTTGTTGCTCAAACACTCAGACATTAAATGGTATGATCCTATGTATGGAGGAATTTCCATAATCCAAAGCTGTGGAGATTTCCCGAATGTACCGCTCATCAGCGTCAATGGTTGCATCAGCTATAATCCTATTCTGGCTCGTTGACAGTTGGGGCACCCCATGGAAGATGAACCAGATCCAGACTATTTGAGGAAATTTTACTTGGAGGAAAGGAAGAATCCCGCATATAGGGCTCGAATCGCGTACGCTTGGCGTTATGTCCACACAAGAGGAGTAACTGCCCTATGCCCCCACAACGCTACTGTTTCAGAATCTTACCTATCATGGGTGAGAGAAGCGGCAATGAAGATGTTTTATACCCGCTTTGAGCCTGACTCGCCCAAGCCTACCCTTGTAGAAGAGTTGAAAGCCGCCTTGGCAAAAGCTGAGAAAGAAGGGAAAATATGGAGAGATAAGTATTTCAAGGCTATGCAAGAGAAAGAAGAACTTCAAGAATTGGTACGTCAAGGTGGAAGAAAGAATCAGTCTGAAGATGAAGGACCATCCAGCAGAAGAATCTAGAATCTATTGTTGTTGTTTTTCGTATTTTGTAGAAGCTTGTATTTTCATTTCCCGTTTGATGTTGTAAACTCTCCAGATATTATCAATGAAGATTTGGCTGTTTTTCCTATTTATTGTTATAATATTCGCAAATAAAGCTTTTATTCCCTTGAATGTTTAAAATCTGCATGTTGCATGTCTGCATTTCATAAACATTGCATATGCATGTTCCTGAGTCGAGTCTCATCCCTCTATCTTGTCAACAGAATCACACTGAAACCTCGCCATCAGTACAACACACGAGCCCAAGCTCGCTTAAGGATGGAAAAGCAGAACTTGGATGTAAACAGAATCGACAATGAACTCGGAGAGCTCCGAGGAGGCATGGGACAGATCAAAGAAGCCTTACAAGTCATCCGTGCAATGTTGGACACTCAAGCCACCGTTGTCTCTGAGATCACTGCAGATCCAATCTCGGCAGCTGTTACTGTTGCAAATATGCCAACCTATGGATTACCTCCAGGCTTTGTATCTCCACCAAGAGTCACTCAGCAGACAGTTTCCCTAGGGGGAGAAGTTCCTTAGGCAATTCCTACATATACTCCAGCTACTGTACAGATTCAGGCACGCCCTGTGTTCCATAATCCACCACCAGTATACGAAGGAATCGAAGGGTATGAAGAGGAGAATGAATCACATGAAAAGTTAAGGGAAAGCATTGAAACTATAGGGAGGAAGATCCGAGCGATGGAAGGAAACGATACCTTTGGCACTGACGCCAGAGAAATGTGCTTGGTATCTGGACTAGTAATACCGCCAAAGTTCAAAATCCCAAATTTCGATCAGTACTCAGGAGCTACTTGTCCACGAACTCACTTAATCATGTACTATAGAAGAATGGCAGCACACGTCGAAGACGACAAGTTAATGATCCATTGCTTCCAAGACAGTCTGAAAGGAGCTCCAGCAAAATGGCATCTAAGTCTAGATCAGTCCAGAATCCACAGTTTTCAAGATTTGGCTGATGCATTCATGAAACATTACAAATATAATATGGATATGGTACCTGACCGAAGGCAGTTGTTGAACATGTCCCAGAAAAGCAGAGTCATTCAAAGAATACGCTCAGCGGTGGAGAGAAACAGCGTCCCAGGTAGAACCACCTCTAAGTGAGAAAGAACTGACAGACTGGTTTGTTGACACAGTGAGACCAGAATTCTATGAGAAGATGATCAACAGTGTGTCTGCAAGTTTTTCAGACATTGTGGCCGTGGGAGTGAGGGTAGAATTGGGAATGAAAAGTGGGAAGGTAGCCAGCAGCTCCAGCAGTTCTAACAACAGCAGTATTAAGAAAGTCAGCAGTGGGTTTCACAAGAAGAAAGAAGGTGAAACAAATGCCGTAATGGGAAGAAGAAATCGTACCATGGGACCTCCATATCAGCAATATCAGTCGCCTCAACAAAGTTTCTTCCAGCCAATCCAACCTAACTATGTTCAACCGTTTCATCAACAAAGACCCGTGTACCCGGTACAGTATGCCCCTCAGCAATATGTGGCAGCTGTGACCCCAGCATTCAACCATTCCACTTCAAACTATCAGTCAGGGCGACCAGCGCCCATGTATCAGCAAAACCAGCAAGGGCATCAACGAGCGCCCAATGCTCCGCCCTTTCAACAAAATCAGCAGCAGAGGGTACCACAACCCAGGCAACAATACCAGAACCGGAGGCCAACCCCAAAACCTCCACTCCCACAAATACCAATGACGTATACTGAGTTATATCCATCTTTGGTCCATCAGGGGTTGATCACGAAAAGACCGCTTAATCCGGATACCACGTCTCCACATTATAACCCAAATGCCCATTGTGCTTTCCATGAAGGTGCTGCCGACCACGACTTAGAAGGATGCTTTGCCTTAAAACATCTGGTAAGAGAGTTGATGGAGAAGAAAATCCTGTCCTTTGATGATGTACCACCTAACGTCAAAAGTAACCCACTGCCAAACCATGGAGGGGTCAATGCCATTGAAAAGTCATATGAAGAGATAATTAATGATGTGTCAAAAATCAGAACGCCATTGAAGACATTGCATGATAAGCTGACAGAAGCAGGGTTGTTGGGAAGTGTTCATAACAAATGTGAAAAATGTACTGTTAGTTCCAGTGGATGTAATGGGATACAGGAAGATATACAAAGATTGATAAATGAGGGGATGTTACAAGTATGTGGTAAGGAAAGGAAAGAAGAGGTTTCTGTAATAGAGCCAGTTTTCGACCTGTCCAGGAAAAAAGAGAAAGTTCCAGTGTTTAACAGGGGTGCAAGGCCAGTTTTCAACAGAGCTGCTATTGGTCAACCGCGAGCAATCGTAGTTCAAAAACCGAGACCGTTCCATTATGACAATACAAAAGCTGTTCCGTGGAAGTACGATGTGACCGTGGTAGACAAAGAAACGAGAAAGGTTGTTCAGACAGATAATCAGAAAGATGTGACCAACATTGCCGGCACTAGCAAGATGACCCGCAGCGGTCGGATCTATCAGCCGAAAGAATCAGTAGCTATTCCAAAAGAAGTCATTCCTGCTGTGGTAATCAAAGAAAAAGAAGCTCCAAGCACAGAAGAAGAAAATGATGAGTTTTTGAGGATTATCCGAAGAAGTGATTACAAGGTGATAGATCAGCTTCATTAGACGCCATCAAAAATATCAATCTTGTCACTCTTGATAAATTCTCCAGCTCACAGGGAAGCATTACAGAAAGTATTGAGACAAGCACATGTAACCAAGGATATTTCACTTGGGCAGTTTGATTCAGCAGTGGCTAACATCACGGCATGCAATACTTTAAGTTTCAGCGACGCCGAGTTACCGAAGGAAAAACGTGATCACAATCGTGCACTACACATATCCATCAAATGCCAGGAAGATACTTTGGCACGAGTACTGGTCAACACAGGATCCTCGTTAAACGTGCTACCCGCAAGATCACTGTCCAGACTAGCCTATGCCGGGGCAGAGATGAAACCAACCTCATTAAATGTAAAAGCTTTTGATGGTTCGAGGAGGACGGTCATCGGAGAAGTAGAATTACCGATTTTGGTAGGACCCCATGAGTTTAACATTGTATTTCAGGTGATGGACATAAATCCAGCTTATAGCTGCCTACTGGGACGTCCTTGGATTCATGAAGCAGGGGCGGTAACTTCTACCCTGCACCAAAGAATGAAGTTTGTGGTAAATGATAAGCTGGTGATTGTTCATGGTGAAGAGGAATTAATGGTCAGTAATCTTTCATCATTCAGGTACATTGAAGCAGAAGAGGATGCGCTAGAGACATCATTCCAAGCACTAGAAATAGCAAACGCAGTGATGATAGAGGAGACGGTGGCAAAAAGTGGTCCAACTTTCGCATCTGCTCAAGGCGCCAAAGCTACGATGGAAGAAGGCACTCCCGCAGGATGGGGAGAAGTCATTGAGGTAAATCCGAAGATGAACCGCCAGGGGTTGGGTTACAAACCAACTCAAAGTGAAGAACCGAGGCATGACAACAGCCGGCCAAAGGCTATTCAAGAAATATTTATCAGTGGCGGTTTTCAAATTAACGCCGTGGAAGGAAATCTTGAAAGTGAAGACATAGGAGCGCTAGTGTATCATGACGAAGCTACTCTGAACAACTGGGAGGCTATCGAAGTTCTTGTAGTTTTTCCCGAGTTAAAGTAATTTGTTGTTTTCTTTCTTTGTTATTTTAAAGTCTCCATAGCCGTGCCCAAGGCTATAGGAATGTTTTGTAAGGGCCCCATGCTTTCAAAGAAATATTAACGAGAATGGAATATTTTGTTAAAAATCCTCGTGTTGTTTCTTTACCGTTTTTTTTGCTTTTACTTTAAAAGAAAAATGGCAATACAAAAAAAAAACCAAAACAAAAACAATTTTCTCTTTCTCTGTGTGTGTTGCATTTGTTGATTGTGTGTTTTAATAAAGTAAACCCTTCAAACATGCAGTGATGACCATAACCCCATTGAATCCTGTGACCATGCATCTCCTCCTGACCTTGATTCACCAGTTTACCAAGCTGAAGACGAGGATGAGGACTGTGAAATTCCTGATGAACTGGTAAGATTGGCCCAAAAAGAGGATGCAGAGCTTCAACCGCACAAGGAACATTTGGAGGTCATTAATCTTGGCACAGAGGGAGACATAAAAGAAGTCAAAATTGGGGCAGCCCTAGGGGCAGAAGTAAAACAGCAGTTAAAGGAACTCTTAAGAGAATATGTATATGTGTTTGCTTGGTCTTATCAGGATATGCCTGGTTTGGATACAGACATAGTGGTTCACAAGTTACCACTCTGACCTGAATGCCCGCCGGTTAAACAGAAACTCAGAAGAACCAGACCCGACATGGCTCTTAAAATCAGAGATGAGGTAAAAAAGCATATTGATGCAGGCTTCCTTGCAGTGGCCAAATATCCAGAATGGGTAGCCAACATTGTTCCTGTACCAAAGAAAGATGGAAAGGTAAGGATGTGTGTGGATTATCGAGATTTAAACAAAGCCAGTCCAAAGGACGACTTCCCTCTACCACATATTGATACTTTGGTAGATAATACAGCTCGGTTTGCAGTGTTTTCCTTTATGGACGGTTTCTCTGGTTACAATCAAATCAAAATGGATCCTGACGACATGGAAAAAACAACCTTCATCACTCCATGGGGCACCTATTGTTATAAGGTTATGCCATTCGGTTTAAGGAATGCAGGCGCAACTTATCAAAGAGCTATGGTGGCTTTGTTCCACGACATGATGCACAAAGAAATAGAAGTATATGTGGATGACATGATCACCAAGTCTCAAAGTGAAGAAGACCATCTAGAACATTTGTTGAAGTTATTCAAAAGACTCCGGAAATATCAGTTGAGATTGAATCCCGCAAAGTGCACTTTCGGAGTCAGATCAGGAAAATTACTCGGTTTCATCGTTAGCCACAAGGGGATTGAAGTGGATCCAGACAAAGTCCGTGCCATCCAAGACATGCCAGCTCCGCGGACCGAAAATCAGGTTAGAAGCTTCCTTGGAAGGTTGAATTACATATCCAGGTTCATTTCCAATATGACCCCTAACTGTGAACCAATCTTCAAGTTGTTACGAAAGGATCAAACAGTTGTATGGAATTCTGATTGTCAAACAGCGTTCAATAAAATCAAAGGTTATCTCCAAGAACCTCCAATTTTGATACCACCTGTTCCGGGAAAGCCTCTCTTTATGTATTTGACAGTACTTGAAAATTCAATGGGTTGCGTTCTGGGCCAACAAGACGAATCCGGACGGAAAGAACATGCCATTTATTATCTGAGCAAGAAATTTACTGATTGTGAAAGCAGATACTCCCTCCTAGAAAAGACTTGTTGTGCTTTAGCATGGGCCGCTAAGCGTTTGAGGCAGTATATGATTTGTCACACCACTTTATTGATCTCGAAAATGGATCCAATAAAGTACATCTTTGAGAAGCCGGCACAAACCGGAAGACTCGCCCGGTGGCATATGTTACTATCAGAATATGATATTCAATATGTGGCTCAGAAATCCATCAAAGGCAGTGTGTTATCAGAATATCTCGCTGATCAACCTGTCGAAGATTATGAACCTCTGAAGTTTGATTTTCCGGACGAAGATATCATGTTAGTAACAGATTGTGAAGAAACAAGTTCTGACAAAGGTCAACAGACAGAGAATTGGTGGAAAATGATGTTCGACGGTTCCTCCAATTATAGCGGACATGGCGTAGGTGCAGTCTTAATGAATCCTGAAGGTGGTTACACTCCGTTTACAGCCAGACTATACTTTGATTGTACAAATAACATTGCTGAATACGAAGCATGTATCCTTGGTCTCGAAGCAGCCATTGATCTCCAGATCAAAAATCTCGAAGTCAGTGGAGACTCAGCTTTGGTTATCTACCAAGTCACGGGCGAATGGGAGACAAGACATGAAAACCTGATTCCTTACAGAGCTTATATCGTTGAAATAATCAAGTATTTTGATGAAATCACCTTTAAACATGTTCCAAGAGCAGAGAATCACATCGCCGACGCCTTAGCCATGCTGGCCTCAATGTGGAAAACTAAAGATGTCAATGATGGCACACTTATCAAAATTGAACGCAAGACAGAACCTGCTTACTGTCAAATGATCGAAGAAGAAACCGATGGCAAACCCTGGTATCATGATATAAAGAATTATCTGTTGAAGCAAGAATAACCCACAGATGCTACGACACTTGACAAGAAAACACTGAGACGATTAGCATCCAAATTCTTCCTCAGCAATGGTGTACTATACAAAAGAAATCATGATATGGTCTTACTCAGATGTGTTGACAAAAGAGAAGCGGACTTGTTAATGAAAGATGTTCACGAAGGAATGTTTGGTACTCACGCCAACGGATACGCCATGTCCAAAAAGATCTTGAGAGCTGGTTATTATTGGTTAACTTTAGAAACCGACTGCATTCAGTACGCCAAAAAATGTCACAAATGTCAGATCTACGCGGATAAAATGCATGTACCTCCAACACTGTTGAATGTACTGTCGTCACCATGGCCTTTCTCTATGTGGGGGATTGACATGATTGGGGCAATTGAGCCAAAAGCTTCAAATGGACACCGTTTCATTCTGGTTGCCATCGACTATTTCACAAAATGGGTTGAAGCTGCATCCTATACCAATGTTACACGTCAAGTGGTGGCTCGTTTCATTAAAAAGGAGATCATCTGTCGTTACGGGATCCCAAGCAGAATTATAACAGACAACGACACCAATCTGAACAACAAAGTTATGAAAGAATTATGTGATGACTTCAAAATCGAACACCACAACTCTTCCCCTTACCATCCAAAGATGAATGGAGCTGTGGAAGCTACAAATAAAAACATCAAGAAGATCTTGCAGAAAATGGTTAAAACCTACAAAGATTGGCATGAAATGCTGCCGTTTGCCCTGCACGGATACAGAACCTCCGTCCGCACTTCCACAGGGGCAACTCCTTTTTCTCTGGTATATGGAATGGACGCAGTTCTTCCCATCGAGGTCGAGATCCCATCCCTCAGAGTCATCATGGAAACCAAGTTAGAAGAGGCAGAATGGATTAAAGAAAGATTTGATCAGCTGAATCTCATCGATGAAAAGCGCATGTCTGCAATGTGTCACGGCCAGTTGTATCAAAAAAGAATCAAAAGGGTGTTCGATAAAAAGGTCTGTATCAGAGAGTTCCGCGAAGGAGAGCTTGTGCTCAAGAAAATCTTACCAGTTCACAAAGACGCAAGAGGGAAGTGGATGCCTAATTATGATGGGCCCTTTATTGTAAAGACAGTATTCTCCGGAGGTTCACTGGTCCTTACTACCATGGACGGAGAACAACTCACACACCCGATAAACTCTGGCGTAGTTCGGAAATATTACGCCTAAAAAGTACCCGATAAGCCGAAAAATCCAAAAGAACGGTTTATGCAAAAGTTAGGGTAAAAAAGAAAAAGAGAAAAAAGAAAAAAGAGAAAAGAAATCAAAAAGCTCGCTAAGTTGAAAACCCGAAAGGGCGGCTTAGGCAAAAATGAGCGTCCCGGTGGATTGAAAACCCGAAAGGGCGATCCAGGCAAAAATTAGGGACAAAGGCGTTTCGCTGCATCAGACAAAGCCATCAACACTACAGACTCAACAAAGATTCATCTCAACAGCTCTCGTCAGAAGCAAGGATCTTGGAGAATTCTAGTCTTTAGGGATAGTTAGGTCACAGGATTCAATGTAACCTTATCCACTTTTGCCATTTTACTTGTAAAAATTTCCATGGAATATTGTCATTGGCAAGATTTCATCCTTTAAATAAAATCAGCCTTTTGAGCCTCTCTTTCTTGTGCAAATTATCAGTTCCTTATTTTCTTTGTTATGCAAAATACCGTTCGTTAGTCAGCGATTGTTTTTGAAAGCATTAAAGTCCAGATTTTTGAAAAAAAATAATAACTTGGAAATATTTTACAAAATGTTTTAACTTGTGGAAAGACTCGAGGAAAAATCATACATCCCCCGAAACTTCAGGGTAGCAGGAGTCTTGATGCACAGTCAGAATTTACATTCCTCAATGAAATGCTAGCAAGTTGAGCGACAAAGAGTCCTTTGTCCATGTATGGTTACCAAGATTGAAGATTAACCCTCAGAATTTCTTACGATGATATGAAGGTTCTTTCCCCAGCGAAGTATTTCTGGACATCTGTTTGAATTCACCTCAGCAAAATCTACCTACAGGCTCTATTCCCCAGTAGGTCTTTGGGTTTATTTCCCAAGTCTACGTACACCCCTCATCATGGGATCAGTGTGATTCGGTTGTTCCCCGAGTCGGTGACATCTATCAATCCCCGTGAAGTCTAAATTATTACTTGCTTCATTTCCAAGTATAAGCCCAGTCGTAACTAGCATTTTAACCAATTGTCGTTGGCATTCATTTGGTCGTCACCATTTGTTTTCTTCTGAAATCCAGTCATAACTGGCATTGTTTTATTCCAATTGTCATTGGTATCTCGTTAGTCGTCACTAACAAATCCCCGTAAATCCAGTCGTCACTGGCACTGTTTAAAAGTCATATTGTCATTTGCGCCTCTTGGTTTGGTCGTTACCAACTTCTCCCCATGAAGTCCAGTCGTCACTGGTATTGTTCCAATTATTATTGGTATCTTGTTAGTTGTTACTAACTCTCCCCATGAAGTCCAGTCGTCATTGGCATTGCCTAAATCCAATCATCATTGGTATCTTGAGGTTTTAACCAATTTTTCCCTTTGAAACCCAGTCGTAACCGGTATCATCATCTAGAGTCCAATCGTTATTGGGAATCTGTTTCAGTTTGGTTGTCACCAATCCCCAGCTATAAGATCTAGTAATCACTAGCATTTTTGTATAACCAATTGTCATTGGTATTCCCCAGCATGGTCGTCACCATCTTCATTAAAGATCCAGTCGTAACTGGCATTGTTTCATAACTAATTGTCATTGATACCCTGATTTGGTCGTCACCAATCACCATTAAAAGACCAGTCGTCACTGGCATCGCTTGGAATTCTGGTCGTTACCAATTCCCCAGGACGTTTCTTAATTACCAGCATTGTGTGAACTGTTTGTAGAAACTGAGGGTGTATCCCCAGTAACCCATGTTCCCAGTCAAGTCCTGGAGATCTAGTTGTCACTAGTATCCTCCGTGTGTGATTAGTCTTGTTTCTAGTCCATGCCTGAAGATCCCGTTTGAACTCTTCGCTATAGGAAGTTCCTCATCTGATCATCCCCAGTGAGGTTGCATCCAGTCTTTCGCTTCCCCGGTGAATCCTGATTCTCTTTTCCTGATGGAATTAATTTTCCATTTCCCCAGTAAAAGTATATCCTTTTCCCCAGTAGAAGCCTATTCTTCTCCCCGGTGGAGTACCTCTGTTCCAAAAGGATTGTCATCTTTATTGGATTTGCCTATTCCCCATGTGAAGTTTTCCTTCTTACGCTATCAGTCCTGTCTGAACTGTTAATTTAGTTTTTCAGTACGAGTCCCCAGTGTCGAGTCTTTGTATTTGTCACTGTTTGTTTTACTGTTTCTTTTATTTATCATTGTGTCTATGTTGTTTGCATTCAAGCATCATAAATCATCATTTAGAGTGCATGGCATATCATAACTTGTCCTTTAGCATGACATCGGATCTAAGGGACAAAATTTTCGGTTATCTATATTTAAATACCTTTCACTACGATTTAACGAAGATTATCATCTCTCGTTCCCCATCTAGTGAAGATATTTAAATAGGGGCAACTGTTGTACCCCAAATTTTGACCCCTTAGATTCTCATTATCATTTTTAAGAGCATGATCATGAACTATCTAACCCTAAATCAGTGCAAGTTCATTATTGTCAAGTTACAGACGAATTAGGGTTCTCGCACCGACAAATTCAAAACAACCAAGGAATGATCAACCAATGATTTGGGCCAATTAAATCATTGAATGAAATCAAAGATAATATCAAAGTCAAAAGAGAAGTCAATTTGAAGAAATCATTTCAGAATCAAGAACAGTGCAGTCAGGAGGCCCCGATTAGGGTTTTTAACTAGTGAAAAGTTAACTGTGGTTTGACTTTGATGTTGGAAGATGTTTTAATGGTGGGATTTAGGTCCATGAAGTTCATATAGACTATTAAAGACTATTCAAGAAGTTTCAAAGTCTCAGGATGTCCAGAATGTCAACAGGCGACTCAATCGGCACCGATCGATCGTACGGTTGACCGAAAAGTCAACTCCTCAAATTTTGAGAATTGGAATCCAAGTTGTGAATCAAAGTTGTTCCTTATGTCATAATGGACTTGCATATCAATTTTCATGATCATTGGATCAAGGATGAGAGAGTAATCGAGAAATCGGGAAATTAGGGTTTTGAAAAGGGCTAAACCATAACTCCTTAACCACACATCCAATTGAGTTGGTTCAAATATCATTTGGAAGCTCTTGACAAATCCTACAAAAGTCCCATACTAGTCCACAACCAAAAAATGCATACTTTTTGAGATAGAAGCAAAAGTATTCTTAGAAGGGAAAATAACTTAGAAAATTTCTAAGTTATTTTCACTTTAAAAGCTTGTGTGCAGCCAACTTTGAGGGGGGGTTTTCACCTAGTTCCAATTGGAGTTTTATTTCTTGGAAAACATGAAAGTTTTAGAGCTATGTGAGGGCTTTCTAAATTGTACTAGAACATCTCAAGAGGAGTTATGAGCAGAAATTTACATGTATTCAAAGTTGGAGGTTTCACATGTTAAGTCCCACATTGGCTGAATTTTCAAAATTGATTTCTTTCACTAAACTTGCCATTTTTTCTTGATCTAACTTGTTGTATGTGACATATAAGATGTGTGTAGCATGTTAGAACAGAAAGTTTTCATAGAAACATCATAAAATTGAAAATTTGAGCTTCATTGCCAAAGTTGAAAATGTGGACTTTTCAAAGCATGAGGTGGAAAGTGAAATCTGATCCAGCCCCTTTCCTATGGTTCCTAGCATGCTATGAGTCTGAGAAATACATCATTATGCTCCACAAGTTGGCCTTGTATCAGAACCAATGGACAAAACCCTCCAAGAGGGGTTTTTGCAAAATATCTTCAAGGTTGCTTCATGGTGAAGCAAAGTCTCTAGTAAGCACCTCAAGCCATTTTCCTATAAATAGAGACCCCCCTCACCTCATTTCCAACAGAATTGATCTGATAGAAACCACAAATAACCTCTGCCATCACAATTCCCTCATCTTGCTTCAATTTCTCAAAAATCACAAAGTTCACAAAAACACTCAAAATGGCCTTGAAGTGAAATCTGCCCGAATTCATTTCTATCCTTTCCAATACCCAAACCATCATCCATACACCTTCTAAATAACATATAGAAGGTGTACAATCCATCAAACCACCAAAAATCTCAAGAAATCAAAAAGTCAACCTTGTGTTTGGCTTAATTTGACCAAAAGCTACAAAAAACATCAAACTGAGTTCCAAGCATTTCCTTGAGGTTGTGACCACTTGAACACCTCATAAATAACATATCTCAACTATCCAAACACTTATCAACCATTAGAAACTCACATCTCTTCATTTGGCATTTAAAGTGCATTATTGCTTAAAGTTGAAGAAAGTTCAAAAGGTCAAAGAGTGAAAGAAGGAATCTCTGGTTTTCTCAGCTATCTTAACACATTCAAAGGTTCATCAAGAGGTAGGTGACTGGCTTCTATTGACTTTTGTACTAGTTCTTATGAGTTGGCATTTTTGAGCATCATGTTTAAATATGAGTATTATGTGTTTTTCATGACATTTTGTTGATTGAATGTGTATCCTACTGCCAAGGACATTTTTGAGATATTGAGCATCATTTGTATTATCATGATTGTGGAATGTGATCATTGTGATTTGCTTACAAATATTCCTCACTGTCTGTTGGTAATTACTTTTGCCATGGTGTGAAAAACAAAACCTCAAACCTGCTAGTTCAGACCTAATTATGCAGGAATTGATTCTCATTACAGCCAGGCCATTTTGTAAATGGATAAGCATCTAGATTAGTGATGGTGGCATGCCTTTCCCCTAGCTCCCATTCACCCTGAATCTATTCTTGCTTTGATGATCTTTTACTGTTAGCTTATGTGTAATAGGAATTGAGAAGAATTCATTTGAACCTGGCTGTGTGTTAATTGTACTGGTTGGTAGGGCATTGCTATCTCAGTGCTATCAGTGTGTTGTCATTCATTGTATTTGTTCAAAGCATAAAAACTGATTGGTATATGGTCAAGCCTTATGTAGTTGATTTAAGTGCCAGCTTTAAGTTGGAAACATCATTATCATGCCATGAGTGGATTAAAAGTTTGGTAATTTGTGCTGCCAAGATTTATGTGGTTCTGTTCTTAAGCCTTTAGGGTAATAGTTTATGGTATTGAATTAATTCTTGAAAGAAACAGCTGAGAACTGTCAGTTATGTGTGGCTATATTTATGGATACCAATCACCTTGATGCTCATTTTGAGGCCTGAGTTGTCAACTCAGTGTGGCCTACTAGGTTTCCATAACATTTGTGATTTCTGTTTTTGTGTTGACTCAACTTAATTAGCTCTTGGCTGCTGCTAATCCCATTTTTGTTTATGGCCAATTTATTTGTTCTGTCTCATCACCTGTTACAAGTTGTAGTCTGTTAGGATTCAGGTGTTGGTTATGGTTTCTAAATGGTCTTGCTGTCATGAGAATGGACTCATAATTGTTGGTTAATTACATGTAGTTTAGTTAACCTTCTCCTGTTAAAAATATCATTGGCAAGCAACAGACTGATTTTGATGAAAGTATGATCACAGTAGCACTTAGGGAAAAATCACTTTTTTTGCAGAAAACCAATCTCATTACTGACATAGAATTTGGGCCTGCTAGTTTAACTTGGATATTAGCCATGGTTCATGTTGCTATAAAGACTAATCTGTCATGGATTCTGATTCATAAACACACACACTTGTTTTCATAGGTAGGTGTTATGTATGTGTTCAAATTGGCCAGAATGTACATAAAACTAAAAATGCATTTACATCACTACTGTCAAAATCCAAGACAGTTGAAACACCTTTTTTGCATAAACATTGAAGATCAGTTGTTTCACCCTTTGAGCATGTTTGAGAATACATTTGAAAGTTGTGTATGTCTTCACTTTACCAAGTTTGAGCACAAAACTCATTTTCACTCTTGACAGGTGCACTTAATCACACAAGCCATTCACATGCCACTCTTTGCACAAACTTGATTTTCACCAAAACCACTCTTCTCACACTTCACACTAACCATTTGGAAGGTGTTCACATATTTGTCTTAAGCCAAAACAAACTGTCATGAATTTCTACCTTTGAAATGAATTTTTGCCAAATTTTGCACTTAATATGGCATTGTCTCAAGCTGTGTGTAGTGAGCTTGTTTTAAGCATTAAACACTATCAAAATCTTGTATATGTGCTGTGTGTATGGATCATTGAGCCAGAAATTGCATAGAAATCAAAATTGCATTCTTCATGCATCTTTGTGTTGGACCAAAATACAGTCAGTACACCATTTTTCAAAAACAGATGAATTTGGGCTTTTTGTGTGCATGACCTCACTCAATAGGATACACTTGACATGTATGAGTGTTCATTTTGATCTATTTGTATTTTAAAACTAAATTGTCATAATGCATATTCATCACTCATGATACACATAATACCACAAAATGCAATTTGAACACTAAAGCCTTACACACTCATCACAGTTCTGATCTCTTCACATACACACACTTGATATCACATATTTGAGGGGTTCTAATGATTGGTATGACTCATGATTACCTTGAACATGAAAGTCACATTGTTATGCATTAATTACTTTTATGTGCATTTGCAAATTGAATGTGACTCTCCCATATCAGAACATCCTGGCCCTAAAAGTGTTTGTATTTGCTTACATATTATCTAAGTGTTGTGTGTGGATGATTAGTTGGAGTTGAGAGTGAGTGTATCAAGCTATTCATGTCATTTTGCATTTCCAAAAGCCAAATCAAACACCCTATCGGGTTTTTCAATAGAAAATTGATTTCAAAAAACCAAGACCACCATGTTAATCCTCACATTTTTCTACCCCAAAAGCATATAAAGTTTGTCCCAAAACTCAAAAAATTGAGGAAGTTATGAGCTTTTTGCAAATCCATGAGAACCATAGTTTTTGCCCAGCCAGGAATGAAGACATACATCATATGTTTATTGTTTCACTTTAATTAACGGATGTATGGCCTCCCCAGCGGTTGAAACTTGCGCGCGTATTGTACTTGGCATGGGTTCGATCCTTGTGATAACCCTTGTTGCCACCTTTTTGTTCATTTTGTACATGAAACTTCAAAAAATCATAACTCCCTCATTTTTTATCGTTTTGCGCCCGTTCTTTTTTCATTGTGTTTGTTTTTATATGTACTTTCTTACCATGTTATTATTTCCCATGTTTTATTATCTTTTCACCATGTTTGATTATGCGCGATCCACGCGTTGACAGTACTAACCCTAATCGGTTGCAGATGAAAGTTAAAAGGGTTTCACTTATTTTCTTTGTGGAAATTTGATTGTTATCATACCTATACATGTTTGTCAACATGTTAGAAATTTTACCTTGAATTATTATCATGTTTACCTCATCTGTTTGTTAACTGTACTCCAGGTGCGAACTGTCGTCACGGTTCTCATACTGAATCAGCTGCTTTGATTGTTATCATTGCTTTTTCATCTTTAATATTTTTCATTGGTTGTTACCATGAATGCTTTTGTATGTTGTTTTTATTTTTATCCCCAAGTGATGAAGCTTGTTAGCTTTCGTCCGGTTGCCGATTATCTGTCCCTCCAACGGAAGGTCTGTCCACTAGACTGTTAATGTCTGGGACCAACACCTCTGCTATCCCTTGACATTGTTAAGTCACCTTAACCCTAATTTAGAAGCCTTTAGACTTTGCTTGAAGTCTAAGAAACCTACCCATACTAGGAGTGTTCTTCAACTAGAACCCTAGGAAAGAGTTCGTCAACTCTGTGTAAGAATCATCGTCATGATTTCTTACTTTCCCTTTCAATTTAGCTTAGGGAGTTTTTGTCAAACTCCACACAAGCATTGTCATGCTTGTTCCCCTTTGAACCTTGATCATCATCAAGAGTTCTTTCCCCTCGTGAGGTGAACTACGATTGCTCTGATTCTATCCTAGTCAGGATACGTAGGCAAAAGGTGCGACGCCTTTGCGAGCAAACTTAGAAAACCACTTAGGCCTTTATTTTATTTTTATCCCAATTCCCAATCCTAAAACCATAGTGCACAATTCAAAAACTTAGCAATTAATTAAACAAAAGGTTCCTGTAGAGTACTACAGATATTTAGGGTGCTAATACCTTCCCTAGATATAACCAACCCCCGAATCCCCGAATCTCTTAAAAGCGTTGTCGTTACATCGCGAAAAAGGTTCTTTCTTTCTTTAGACCTATCCTTTGGATAAATTAAAGACCGGTTGTAAAAAGAAATACGGTTCAAGTTAATTAATAGCTTGATATCAAATTTTCACCGCAACATTTTGCATGATCAATTTGAATTGTTTGGTTGAGATAATTTACATGTGCTTGCTTCCCAAGCTTCTTTCTCCCATCTTCTCTTTGATCATGGCCTTTTGCTTTTGCTTTGTGTTGGCATTTTTTTAAGTGATTGATGTTTGAATGGTTGTAGGAGTTATTACTTCTCCCATTTCATCTCACTCTTTTTTACTTGTTTAAGTCCTTTTGTTTTGATCATTTGTTTTTATTGCATCATTTGAATCTTGCATCCCCTCTTTGCATCTTTGCATTCCATGTTTGCTTTGCTTTGACTTGTTTAAGTCAACTTATTATTATTCTTCATTCCATCTGTGATTGGTTTATCTATTGTTTACTTGGTCTTTTTCCATGATCCCTTAGGATTCCTAGTCCCTCTGTTTAAGATTGGAGTAGGAGAGACATTAGGTGCTCAATCCTTTTCATGACAACATTAGGATAGCTTCTTCCCTCTTAATCCCAACTTTAGGAGCATTATGCATGATAACATTAGGGTTCAGTTTCCCCTTAGAGTTTGTGTCTTCTCTTCTCATCTCTTAAAATCTAAAGACACTTGTCGCACCCTAAAATTTGCCCAACCTTATTCACTTGGTTTATGTTTTAATATCATTAGCATTTGCATATAGAGTCATGTACATAGACTAACCATCTGCATAGCATAAGCATAGCAAGTCATTCAACAGGGGACTAATCATTATTCTCATCTCTAGAGGCCTATCAAGAGGTTATTATCCCAATTCAATCTCATTCAAGTCATCAGGGAAGAATTTGAAAGCAAAGAGTTCAGCAGATCAAGCCTTGAGTTCATCTCCTAGCTGAGGGTATCTGAGGGTCAACAAGAGGGTTGTGAGCTGTGAGTTGAAGGCATGGAGAGTATCTAGGCATTATGAGAGACTTAGAAAGTCATTTGGAGAAGGAGACAAGTCATTGATGAGAGCACAAGAGCTATAGCTGAAGGCAGTCAATTAGGGTTTCATCTGGGTCAACCCTAGGTCAACCCTAGGTCAATTGACTGATTTAAGGGGCATTCAAGTCTAGTGGAGAGATGTGGGGTTCATCATTGGACATATAAAAGAGGATATGGAGATATGCCAAGAAGAATTCAAGAGAAATCAAGGAGAAGAGGAGTTTCTAAATTAGGGTTTCTGTGTAAAATCCCCTAGTTTAGGTCAAATTTCCAAGCAAGATAAGTCAAAATGCTAGCTTCAAATGACTCCTTGGCCAACATGAAACTTGTAGAGGATCTCAATACCTTTAATTTGAGTGGTGGAAGACATCAAGGAGATTTATAGAACTCAAGTTATGGTCCTTGCAAGTTACAGGTCATCTGAGGTATCTGAAATTTTGTCTGTGAAAGTGACTTGACTTCCAAGCAATTTTTACCCCTCAAGGAGATTTCAAATGAATTCTTGGTCAACATAAGAATTGTTCCTCATTGTCTTAGCTTTCTAGAATGGTATAGCATGCCCTCATATGATGTGTGGAACTCAACTTATGGTCTTGGCAAGCAAAGGGTATTTTGGGCATTTGTGAATTACAGGTCATTTTAACCTATGTCCAAAACTCATACAAGGAGGCCTCAAATGGAAAAACTTACAACATCAAACTTGCTCCAAATGTGATTTTAAGTCTAGAAAGAAGGTCACAAATTGTTGGAAAAGCTCATAACATGAAGTTGCATGATTGGTTAAATTTGAACTAAAATGGCTTATAATTTGAATAAAGTCAAAGTGAAAAATGGTTTGGGAGATTTATAAGTCCAAATGGAGACTTCCAATATATGATTTTGAATGGAAAAGACATTCTAGAAACAATGGTTCAAACACTTTTTTGAGTTTAGAAGGAAAAAGAAAAGTTATTCATGGTTACTTGTAATTGAAGAAACATAACCAAAATGGATCAAAGTTGGAAGGCAAGGGAAGTTGCAAGATGGATCTAGAATGTTCATGTGAGCCCTATATATTCATGAAATGAAGATTGATCAAGGGTTGGACTCATTTTTCACCAAGAATTTCCCAAATTCTCTCATTCTTTCTCATTGCATTTTCACTTCAATTCCTCAAATTCTTCACCAATCACCATCAAAATCAACTTCATCATACTGATTCATCATCATAGATCAGAATTCAACCAAGAACAAGGTGTGATCAATCCATTTTCGAGCACTATAATCATCAACATCAAAATTGCAATTTCAAGTTGATAGCACAATTCAAGCCAAGTTTCATTCAAGTGTTGCATACAGAAGCAAGAGCTTCACTCACTGATCAAGATCTGAGCATTGGTGTTGGTGGATTCACGAGTTTCCATAGCTGTTTTCAAGCTTTTGCATCAGGTGCGTTTTCATTCAAATTGATTAGTTCAGTTAGTTTAGCATAGTTTTGTTAGTATAGATATAATGTAGGATGTTAGTAGAGCAATTAGGATGAATTTGGAGTAGTTTGGTGATGATTGTTAGCAGGTTGTTAAAACTGTTAGGGCTTGGAACTTGTAGTAGAGTGCATCATAATCTTAGTTTGATAGATCAGAATGATAACCATTAGTCATGGATGAGACTAGTCTAGGTTTGATGGAGAATTATGCTGGTAAGTTGCAGAGTACTTTCATGGAGCCAGAAATTGTTGCGCTCGGGTTTATTGATTGGTTGAGTTTCAAAGCAAGCAAAGACCATAGGCTTGTAGAGGGAGAGATTCTGAGTGTTTTTCATGTTTGCATCGTGTTGATTCATGGACTATAGAGTGAGAACAGATTGGTGGAAATTGGTGCGTGCATGAACATTCATGGCAGAAACCCTAGCTCATATGATCCATTGGAGAAGACACAATCTTGAGCATCCAATTCGTGTGGACTTTTGACCTCAGAAGCCAATCGTGTGGCTCGTATTTGATTCAGATTTTGGAGGGAAGCGTTGGTGCCCTAAACGCACCGTTTCATTAATTGAAACGGGCGGGCCTGAGTGAGTTTTATATTCCCACCCCCCATTAGTGAGCCCAACTTCAGTTGAACGTGATAACCTATGCTGAATGCACCCCTGCTTGTTTTTTCAGTTTTATTATTGCTGACTAGTTCTGGGCCTTAGCCAACTTGCTATGCGCACCACCCCACTGCTTGGCCCATCCAATTATTAACTGAGCGCGTTTGCTTATTGAACCCCCCTGGCTATTTCTCTATTCTTTTTTATTATTTTCTTTTCATGTTTTTTCATTCATTTTGAAAATTCATAATAAATACATAAAAAATCATTTTTAATCCGTTCTTTTTACATCATTTTCATTAGAATGTGTAGAAAATTGTCATTAAATAAAATTGCATTTTTATTTTTATTTCATATTTTTTCCATATTTTCTAAATAAATGTCATTTTAAGTAGCTTCATTTCATGCATGATTTTATTAGTTTTTGTTCTATTAAATGCTTTCATATTTTTTGTTCATTCTTTTTAGGTTGTTTAGATGAGATATTGAACTTGTAGAAACAATTTAGTTCTCATTTTTAGAAATTAAATTTAGGTGATTAATGTAGGCTTGAACAACATGAACAAATTAGGGTTTTTAGGTGATGACTTAGGAAGTTTGATTCTTTCCCTTAGGACTTAGGATTTAACTAGCTTAGTTATGGGACTATAGGGGCTATGGGTAGTTATTAGATCCCCTTAGAGAAAGTCAGGATTCCCCTACTGCTCTTAATACTCTGTGTATATCTGATTGACTGGTGTGGTGTGCCCTCTGGGGATTATTGCTTGCTTGTGTGGGTATTGGGATTGTCTGGGGACTTGGGGAAGCTGAAGACTTGAGGAGATGAAAGCCATTGGAGATCCAGAGATTGAAGATCAACTGTCAGAGTTGAGGAGGAGGTTCTTGCTAGCAGCTGCAGAGGAGACTAGGGTTTAGGAACTAGGCAGAGCTCTAGAATAGAAAGCTTGTTTCTCAAACATGGAATGCCTTGTCTGCATCCATCCTTTCTCTATGATTCAAAGTCTCTTTCAAATATCCACCTCCTTCCTTTGGAAGGATCAGTGAATATATTTGAAAGATAGAACTTTTGAGAGGAAACTTTCTGTTTAATGTTAACAGTTGATGAACCACCCTTGGTAGGTAATTAACTGTCTAACATTCATTCACTTCACTCTTGTGACTGATTCCTCATCCTGGAGGTTTGAACTTGAAGAAAAGCCATTGCAGATGGAAGACAGATGGTCAGAGCCCTTGCCTGAAGGTCATGAAGATGGAGATTGATGATGGTTGAAGCCTGTAGCTGAATGGAGATTGCTTACAGCTAGATGTTGATCCTGAGCTGCTGATGCTGTTTCTTTTGTTGTATTTCATTTGCTGATGTATTGATTGGTTTTCCGGACTGTATTGTTTGCTGTTTACCCTGTTGGGTTGAAAGTGAAGCCTGTTCACTTTTGCCTATTGTTTTCCAGGTTCGAGGGACTCCCTTGCCTCGCTTGTACTGTTGCATCCATGCATTTTACTGTTTTACTGTATATATCTGATATTGTTTCTGTTTCTGCCTATCCCGTAGGATCTCTGTTTCTCTCTGTGCAAGAGAGGAGCATGATAGACACTAGGTCTTAACCCATGCATGATAACATTAGGTTAGTTTGTCTCCCTTCGCAACCGTAGGTTAGAGTTCTGTCTCTTTCTTTCTCAAAACAAACAGAAAAACACATAAAGATTTCAAACACAATAAAAGACACTTCTTCCGTAAAAGAATGTGAACTCATCAAGACGTCATCTTTGTCCGCTGGGACTGTTAATCAGAAAACCCTTTTTCAGAAGGAATAAAATCAACCAGGACAGACCTGTGTCGTACGTGGCCCGAACTACGTTTGCTCTGATCTTTCATGCTGTATGAAAGTACGTAGGCATAGGATGCGATATCCTAGCGAGCAACCTTCCCCTCCTTTCCCGTAGGTAGGCGAACTACGTTGACTCTGATTTCTCGTTCCAGGCGAGAATACGTAGGCATAAAGTGCGATACTTTGCCGAGTCATTTTTATTTTCATTTTCTTTCCTTTTAACCCCAGACCTTTAGCGTAGATAGAATAACAATCCATACCCGAACAAGCGTGGATCCCGTCGAGTACGACGGACGTGAGGGGTGCTAATACCTTCCCCTTGCGTAACCGACTCCCGAATCCAGGTTTTGGTTGCGACGACCATACCTTTCCCGTGTTGTGCGAGGTTTACTCTGAGCGTTTCCTTTCCCTCCCGTGGGATAAATAACGCACGGTGGCGACTCTTCTATTCAGCCGGCGCCGATTTTCGCAGTAGCGACAGCTGGCGACTCTGCTGGGGATCCAACGTCCCCTGGCTGCTAAGGACTGCGATGGTTCTTATGCATTTGGGATCCAACGTCCCTTAAGAGAGTCAATCCTAGCGCTTGTTTTCCCGTCGAGGATTTTGTATGGATTTATATTTCTAACCTTGTATTTTCAGCTTTGTATATTGATTATTATTGCTGTATTTGGGGTGTGACGGGTGTTCTGATATTGAGAGATAAGCCGGACCTGGGCTTGAGTGCACCTAGAATTAGCGTAGAAAGTAGTGGGCGCGTGCCGGCTTTGCTTGCATTAGTGTCTCATGAAATCTACACTCGGACGAGGTTCTTCTGGTTGGCTTCTTTTTCTACCCTTTGGGTCGAAGGGGTTGTTGGTCAGCTGAATTGTCGACTCCGGGGACCGATCATTTGGAAGTTGGCTGAGTGAGGCCTCTTCAGGATTTAATGATGCCACTCCTTCTGGGAATCGTATCATCAACCCTGAAAGTCTGTGACGCCGACGACCGCATAGGATGCCGTACCTTGTGCCAGTTATAGGGCCACCCACCTGTGAGGGGATTTGGGGTCATGCAGGTAACCAGACCTTCAGATACCGGTTATTTCTTGATTAGAGATCCTGGTTATTTATGGAGAGTTATGAGGTCTGTCAGAGACCATTTGGAGATGTGTTCTGAGGTCTGTCAGAGACCATTTGGAGATGTGTTCTGAGGTCTGTCAGAGACCAGTAGGAGAATCTTGAGGTCTTTCAGAGACCAATTGGAGATATGATTTGAGGTCTATCAAAGACCAGTTGGAGTTATGGTTTGAGGTCTGTCAGAGACCAGTATTGGAGCTTTGTGTTAGGTCTATCTGAGACCAGGGTTTGATGACTTCTGGATGGTCTATCTGAGACCTTTCTTGATTGGGTTCAGGCTATTCAGCTACAGCTTTGGTCCCTGTTGCATGTTACTTGCATTGCATTGCCTGCATATCCATTACCATTTGCATTTCACTAACGTGTGTCTGTGCTGCAGGTGCATTTGCATTTCCCTAGTTCTAGTGCCCGGACTTCTGAGTATTGACTATGGCTAGTTTAAGGAAAACAGTTGCGTATAAGCTGCCTGCACCTGACATTACCCCTTTACTCGGTCTGATATCTCTTTCTGATGAAGAGGTTAGAAGAAGCTTCCGAATGAGTCATGGAAGATTACTGAGATTAGTCTGCAAGCCCACTGCTGATGAGATGAACGGGCTGTACACCTTGATGCAGTTCTATGACCCCGCATTGAGATGCTTTACGTTTGCTGACTTTATTCTAGGGCCTACCATTGAGGAGTATGTGGAGTTTACTGAGCTTCCCGTGCAGAACAAGGTTCCCTTTATTCACTCTGCTGCTGAGCCCAAGTTGGAGGACTTAGCCAAAGCCTTGCACATGAACGCTGCTGAGTTGTTAGTGACTTCTTGGCTTGGGGTTTCAGGTTTCTCTTTGGATTTTCTGGTTGGCCAGGCTCAAGAGTACGCCAAGAATGGTTGTTGGGTGGTTTTCAATGCTATTCTGGCTCTATGCATTTATGGAATCGTGTTGTTTCCTAACTTGCCCAACTTTGTGGATTTGGATGCTTTCTATCTGTTTGCTGCAGGCAACCCAGTGCCAACTTTGATTGGAGACTTCTATCATTCATTGCACTATAAGAATGAGAACCGAAGAGGAAAGGCTGTGTACTGTTGTGCTCCTCTGTTGAATATGTGGTTCAAGAGTCACCTTCCCATGAAGGGACCATTTGTGGACAGTGCAACCTCAGCCAGTTGGTCAGAACGCCTGATGAGGCTATCTTCCGAAGACGTTGTATGGTTTGATCGAGATTTGTTGGGATCCGAGCTCATCTTCAGCTGTTCTGGGTACCCTAATGTGCCGCTGATAGGAAGAAAAGGGTGTATCAATTACAACCCTTCTCTATTCATTCGCCAGTTCGGATATGCACTGAAGAATCCACCTCAGGAGGAAGAAGTACAGGAATCTCTGTACTTCACCGGTGACGTGAAGGGGGAGTTATTAGCCAAGTTGCAACATGCCTGGACACGTATTAACCGCAAAGGGAAGCCACTGTTAGGTAAGAACGATTGTCAGGCTTATGAACCTTACAGGGTTTGGATCCAGGAACGAGCAAGTCAGTTATTAATGCCATTTCCAGCTGCACCCGTCATTGTTCTCGTCCCGGCAGAAGAGCCAACTACTGTTTCTAGGGAGGCCTACGAGCAAGTTGTGAAGGAAAAAGAAGCCTTGATGAAGGTCAACAAAGGGTTAGAGCAAGAGCTAGCTCAAGTACGCAGTGAGAAAAACAAGGCTGTATCTGCTTTCCAACAACAGATCGAGCTAGTAAATAGACTAGGAGCTGAGTTGACTGAGGAAAAGAAAAAGCGCGAACGTCTGGGGCAAGAGTTCAGAAGTTCCCATGACATGATGGAAGCCAAAAAGAAGGCGCTCGACGCAGCACACCGAGAGATATCCTCTTGCAATAAGACTTGGAATGCTACACTCACTAACAACAAGAAGAGGGAAGATAAGCTGAAGCAGCAAATCTCCGACCTCGAAGAGAAGCTGAAGTCTAGCATCAAGGAGTGTGAGGAGGAAGTGATGACCCGGTATAGTGTCCAGAATGCACTGAACAAGGCAATCAAATCCAGAGATGAAGCAGTGTCTCAGAAGCGAAAGTTAGAAGATTGCTTCGGAGAAGCAACATGGGAAGAAACTGCTGAAGACGTACGCCGTGTCCTTAAGAAGAGAAACCAGCTTGTTGAAGGGCTGCTTGATCGACCAAGCCATCCGGAGACCAAGAAGTTGATAGAGGAGTACCAGACTTTTGGGAGGATTTGATCATTTCATGTAGTAACTTGTATGCTTTATTTGCATAGTGCTGACCATCACCAGGATTGTTGGTCGAGGTCATGCCTTCTTTGTACTCTCAGTGATATTATACCCTGGACTTATTGATTCTCTCTGCAATATATGAGGCTTTCTATGATTCAGCTCCGATATTCCTATTGTCAGCACTGTCACTGCACCGGCACCTTCGCACTAGAACTGGGGGAATGAACTTCCCTAATGCACAGACACATTGCATTGCATTCATATTCATATTGCATTACAGGTAATCTTTGAATGGTGTCTTATTTCCTGCTCTGTATCAGGTACTTAACAGGATTGCAGATCAGCATCCGCACCGCTATTTTACACGCTCCAACTGTCGGAAAATCATGGACCAAATGCAGAACGAGATGCAAGATGTGCGCGAGAAGCTCGCCCTCTTCATGCAGACCATGGAAGCTATAGAAAAAGGGCAGGAGAATTTGCAGGCCATGGTCCAGCCTCTGTTGGCTCGAAACGCTGGTCATGGTAATGAAGATCATCAGTCTGTCCGGGTTGATACTGCTCATGGAGACGGCACTCCCACGCCAGTGGCTCCGCCCGTAGTCAATATACCTGCTGCTAATGTCAACAACGCTACCGCTGCTGTGAACGGTAACGTCGGAGTGGGGAATGAGACTGCTGTCCATAATGTTGGGCTGGGTGATGTCAATTTGGCAGATAATCTAGGAGGCAACGGCTTTGTCAACGCTGGATTCGGATTCAACGATCAGGGATTCGATAACACTGGGAAGTATGGTTTTAATGCTCAAGGCTTTGGGCAAGATGGTTATGGTATGGTCAATCAGGGTTACGGAGGCTTTGGAAACGGGAACGGTACTGGATTTATGGCTTTTGGTCCTGCTGGAGGTGTTCAAGGGTACGACAACAGAGGCCGAGGTCCGGGGATGAATCAGATCAGAGCTGGACGTAATAATGCATATGATGGGTACGGAGCTGGAAATGGTATGTGGCAAGAAGATCAGCAGGAGGACGCCTTCTCCGGAGGAGGTTTTGAAGGGCCGATGGATGATTCCCAAAAGATTAGAATGCTGGAAGAGCAGATGAAGGGAGTCCTAAACCAAAGTGCTGTGGGTTTGGACATGGCAACCATGGGCTTGGTACCTGGCTTGAGGGTGCCAATTAAATTCAAAGCTCCTGCGTTCGATAAGTATAAAGGAGACACATGTCCGAAAGTGCATGTACGAGCTTATTACAGAAAGATGTCTGCATACTCAACTGATGAAAGAATGCTAATGCATTTCTTTCAGGATAGTCTGTCGGGCCCTTCCCTAGAGTGGTACATGGGGTTGGAGCCATGATCACACTAAAATTCACCGTATTTCTGACTCCGATTTCGCATGCATTCTTAGCTTTTATTGTTGTTTTGCTTTGTTATTGCTTTGTTTTCTTATGTTTTCAGGTTTTTATAATAATCAGAGCTGGAATCGGGAAAAGGAGCGAAAAAGGAGTGAAAACGGACGAAAACCTAGAAATTCAGCATTTTGCACTTACGGCACCCACTGTGGCGGGCGCCATGGGGTTAGCCATGACGTGGCCACGTCTCAAGACCACTCCTCAACCTCCAAGACCCATGATCCCCACTACATCATCCCCTGTAGGGACCGTGGCGGGCGCCATAGGCCTGTGGCGGGCGCCACAAGGCAAAAATCCTCAACCTCCACTTTTTAGTGGAGGGGCGTCCCGGTCATTTCGCGCTTCCAGTTTCTCCTATAAATAGGACCTTAGATTTTCGTTTTTCTTCATCCAGAATTAGAATTCTCTAGGCATATATCAGTTATAAAGCAGTTGCCATTCCACATCGGGGTGCCTCTGCAATCGAGTGATCGAGTCTGTAATCTGTCTGTGGTTCGAGTTTTGGAGCACTCTGGAGGAAGTTAATCCTGCCACCATTTTAATTCCAGTTAGTATTTTATTTTTCCGCATTGCTTTACTTTTATTTATTTTCTCGCACTTTACTTTGTTTATTTCCCGCACTCGCACATTTACGTTGTTTATTTCCCGCACTCGCACATTTACGTTGTTTATTTCCCGCACTCGCACATTTACGTTGTTTACTTCCCGCACTCGCACATTTACTTTGTTTACTTCCCGCACTCGCTTTAAATTACTCATATGAAAAACTATAAAAAGAATATTTACTTTATCATGTCTAACTAATCCCATAAAGGTTAGAATGTAAGGATCGTAATTAAACCAGTAATCAGTATAATTGTTCGTGGAAACACCTAAGGGCTATTTTATCTTTCAATTCAAGTAATTGTTTTTAACTATTTCAAAAACAGCCAAAAGCGCTTTGTATAGTTCATTAGGAGTTTTTAGATTAAAAAGAAAAGAGATTTTAAAACGATTTTCGGACGCGTTATGAGATTTAGAGTCTGGTTCATAAGAACCTCTTTTTGCTAAGAAGTCCAGGTTAAAATACTTTTCAACTTTGTTAAGAAACTATATTTCTTAAAAATAGGTTTACTACTCTAACGCAGTACGCACCTTTTTATCCGTGACAATAGGAGGGGTTGATTAGAGAGTACAACTCGGTTCTGAATACGCGAAAGCGACAGTTCCTGTTAAATTAGTTCTTTTCAAAGGAGAAAACATTGCCCATAAGTAGTTCCATTAACAAGTACTGGATTATCATTGATTACGTGAATTACATTCGAGCCTGTCTTTTATTTATTATTTAAAATTATAACTTTATTTACCATTGCACCCTTACTAAAACCCTTAAAAATAGTTGCCTTAGATAAACACCATAACAACAGGTACGATAGATTGACACTTGGTCTCTGTGGATTCGATAATCTTTTATATTACTTTGACGTGATTCGTACACTTGCGAAAAACAGCACATCAAGTTTTTGGCGCCGTTGCCGGGGACCAATATCGTCAAATTTCATTACCCTGTAGTTATACCGTTTAGACTAAGGTTGTTACCCACCGGTCAATGCGAAAGACTCGCAGTGCCGGAAGTTTAGTAGACCCTCTAGCTGAACCTGAACGTTACGCTCGCGCACGTTTATTTTTCCATAGGAATAGGAGAGCTATGGCCGAAGATCAAAATCGAAGACCTCTTAAGGACTTCGCCCAACCATCAAACGAGGAACCTAGTTCCAGTATAGTAAACCCCGCTATCCCAGCCAATAATTTTGAACTTAAGCCATCCCTGCTGCAATTAGTGCAACAGAGACAATTCGCAGGTCTCGCTACTGATAACCCAAACCAACATTTAAAAAAACTTTCTTCAGTTAGCAGACACCTTTAAAACCAATGGAGCTTCTCCTGAGGCAATACGCTTAAGATTATTTCCCTTTTCCCTCAGAGATAAAGCTCTATCATGGTTAGATTCCCTTCCACCCAATTCAATAACAACTTGGGATGACCTTAGAAAAGTTTTCCTTGCTAGATATTTTCCCCCAAGTAAGACCGCTCTTCTTCGAAACCTAATAACTAGATTTACCCAACACCAAGGAGAGTCGTTGTTCGAAGCCTGGGAGAGATATAAAGAACTATTAAGAGCATGCCCACACCATGGCCTAGAGAATTGGCTAATCATCCAAACCTTCTATAATGGACTTCTTTATAACACTAAAATGACCATCGACGCTGCCGCTGGTGGCGCACTGATGAACAAACCTTACCCTGAAGCTAGTGCCCTTATCGAGGATATGGCCCAAAACCATCAATCATGGGGAGTAGAACGAGCGACAGTGGAAAAGAAGGAAGCCCAAGGAGGAATACATGAGCTAAGCTCTATAGACATGATGCAGGCTAAAATGGACGCGTTGGCCATTAGAGTCGAACATATGTGTACAACTCCGAATACTGTTGCCGCAGTTTCGCCGAATTGTGAGATATGTGGAACGCAAGGACACCAATCCGCCGAATGCAATCTGTTGAATGAAACCAACACTGAGCAAGTGAACTATACCCAAGGGAACCCATTTTCAAACACATATAACCCTGGATGGAGGAATCACCCAAACTTCTCCTACAAAAATAATAACCCTATCCAAAATACCGCACCTCCGAGACAACAAGGTTACCAAGCCCCTAGAACAAATCAACCTATGCAACCTGTACCACCTAGCCCGAGCTTTGAGGAAGTTGTAAAAGATTTTATCGTTGCTCAAAAACAACAAAACAAAGAGTTCATGAACCATAACGTCCATGTTAACGAACTAATTACCAAGTTAGGAACCAAGGTTGATCAAATTATTACTCATAATAAGATGCTTGAAACCCAGATCTCTCAGGTAGCGTTAAACCAAGCCCCACAGACTACACCTGGAGGACAGTTCCCTGGACAACCTCAACAAAACCCGAAAGGGCAAGCTAATGCCATTACTCTACGAAGTGGAACCGCTTATAAGGAACCTTTAAACCCTAGATTAAGTGAGCCCGAAACTTCTGAGAGGAATGAGGAAAAGGAACCAGAGAAGCCTGAAACCCCGGAAAGTCAAGAAAAAGGAGAAGAACCTAAAAATAAAACCTATGTACCGCCACCGCCATACAAACCACCAATACCTTACCCTCAAAGATTAAAGAAAACCCAAATCGATAATCAATATCAAAAATTCGTTAAGGTTATAGAAAAACTTCACGTAGAAATCCCCTTTACAGAAGCCATCACCCAAATACCTTCTTATGCTAAGTTTCTCAAAGACATACTTACAAATAAACGTAGACTCGAAGATCCGAAACCCGTGGAATGTAATTCTATTTCCGAAAATAGGTTAGCAAAGAAAGATAAAGATCCCGGAAATTTTTCCATTCCTTGTGTTTTGGGGAATCATGTCATCGAAAAAGCTTTTCTAGACTTAGGAGCTAGTGTGAGCTTAATGCCTTTAGCAGTTTGTGAGAGATTAAACTTAGGAGAATTACAACCTACTAAGATGTCACTTCAATTAGCCGATAGATCCGTTAAATACCCTATAGGCATACTTGAAGACGTCCCTGTTAGGATAGGTCAGCTGTTTATACCTACTGATTTTGTTGTCATGGACATTAAAGAAGATGACGACATACCAATCCTCCTAGGTAGACCGTTCTTATCGACTGCTGGAGCCGTAATAGATGTTAAAAAGGGAAAACTAACTTTTGAGGTAGGTGGCCAGAAGATAGAATTTATATTGTCAAAATTTCTTATGGCACCTGTGATAGGAGATTCTTGTTATGCCTTAGATATCATCGAAGAATGTATTAGGGAATTAGAACAAGAAGAAGAAACTGAATCTATAAAATTGCCATCAACCCTTATTTTGGAAGATGACAATTATAAAACACCCTACATTGATGATAACCTTCACGAATGTTTATCTCTTACCCCAGATCCTATGCCTTGCCCTATAAAACCGACCGTAAAACTTAAGGAACTGCCTAAAAACCTGAGATATGAATTTCTTGATGAAGATATGAACCGTCCAGTTATAGTCAGTGCTACCTTAAACCAAGAAGAAACCGATCAATTATTAGAAGTTTTACGTAGGTACCCCTCAGCCTTAGGATATAAGATCTCTGATCTAAAAGGAATAAGCCCATCCGTATGCATGCATCGGATTTTGCTTGAAGAAGATTCAAAACCTTCTAGAGAACACCAACGTAGAATAAATCCTATAATGAGTACTGTAGTTAAGACTGAAGTTCTTAAGTTACTAGAGGCAGGTATAATATATCAGATCTCGGACAGTAAATGGGTGAGTCCTGTGCATGTAGTACCTAAAAAGGGAGGCATCACAGTCGTGCAAAACGAGAAGGGCGAACCTATAGCAAAAAGAACTGATGGAGGTTGGCGTATGTGCATAGATTATAGAAAATTAAATAAAGCAACTAGGAAGGACCATTTCCCATTACCATTCATAGACCAAATGTTGGAGCGCCTAGCCAGACACTCTTACTTTTGTTATTTAGATGGATATTCAGGATTCTTCCAAATACCTATTCACCCCGAAGATCAAGAAAAAACTACCTTTACATGCCCAGTTGGAACCTTTGCCTATAGAAGAATGCCTTTTGGACTTTGTAATGCTCCTGCAACTTTCCAACGCTGCATGATGTCTATCTTTGCTGATTATTTAGATGGAATTATGGAAGTATTTATGGACGATTTCTCAGTTTGTGGGTCAGATTTCAAAAACTGTCTTGTCAACCTTGAGAAAATCCTGGAGAGATGTGTGGAGGTAAACCTTGTGCTAAATTGGGAAAAATGTCATTTCATGGTCACCGAAGGGATTGTTTTAGGACATATAGTTTCCGAAAAAGGTATAGAGGTAGATAAAGCAAAAATAGAAGTCATAGAGAATCTAAAACCGCCGAAGACTATCAGGGAGATAAGAAGTTTTCTTGGACATGCCGGATTTTACCGACGTTTTATCAAGGATTTCTCCAAAATAACAAAGCCCTTAACTGGTCTTTTAATGAAAGATGCTGAGTTCATCTTCGATGAAAAATGTACTGAAGCATTTAATCTTCTGAAGCAAGCTCTGATTTCAGCACCTATAATGAAACCCCCTGATTGGTCGGAACCGTTTGAGATAATGTGTGACGCCAGTGATTATGCTGTTGGAGCCGTTCTAGGTCAGAGAAAAGATAAGAAGTTACATGTGATTTATTATGCCAGTAGAACCCTAGACGCTGCACAGCTCAACTACGCAACAACCGAAAAAGAGCTCCTAGCTGTAGTTTTTGCAATAGACAAATTTAGATCTTATCTAGTAGGAGCCAAGATTATAGTTTACACCGACCATGCTGCCATTCGTTACTTACTAAGCAAAAAGGATGCCAAGCCTAGGTTACTTCGATGGATTCTATTATTACAAGAGTTTGATTTGGATATCCGTGACAAGAAAGGCACTGATAATGTGGTAGCTGATCACCTATCTAGGCTAGAATACCTGAAACCTGATCCAGTACCCATAAATGACGATTTTGCCTACGATAGACTGATAGCCCAACTAGAAACCATTGAAGATGATAACCCAGACCCTCATGAGCAATTTCATAAATCCTTAGCTATAAGCAATGTACCTTGGTATGCAGATTTTGTTAATTACCTAGCCGCTGACATCATACCCCCTGATCTAAACTACCACCAGAAGAAGAAGTTCTATAGTGATGTGAGAAACTTCTATTGGGACGATCCATTTCTTTTCAAGAGAGGTAAAGATGGCATTTTCCGCCGTTGTGTTCCAGAAGAAAAGGTAAATAATATAATTGAGCATTGTCACTTTGCACCCTATGGTGGACATGCAAGCACATCTAAGACCTACGCCAAGATTCTTCAAGCTGGCCTATTCTGGCCTACTATGTGGCGTGATGTCCATGCTTTCATTGTCAAGTGTGACAGATGCCAACGCACAGGAAATATTTCAAGACGTAATGAAATGCCGTTAAGAAATATCCAAGAAGTAGAACTCTTCGACGTATGGGGTATAGACTTTATGGGACCGTTCCCACCATCTTTTGGAAATCAGTACATATTAGTAGCTGTTGACTACGTGTCTAAATGGATTGAAGCTATCGCCGCACCCACAAACGACACCAGAGTAGTCATCAAATTATTCAAGAATTATATATTTCCCAGGTTTGGAACACCCCGTTTAGTCATAAGTGATGGAGGATCACACTTCATATCGAGAATATTTGATAAACTTTTAAGCAAGTATGGAGTTAAGCATAGAGTAGCAACACCATACCACCCACAGACCAATGGACAAGTGGAAGTATCTAATAGGGAGATAAAACAAATCCTCGAGAAGACTGTCTCTATATCTAGAAAAGATTGGTCGCAGAAACTTCAAGAAGCATTATGGGCCTATAGAACCGCTTTCAAAACTCCTATAGGAACAACCCCTTATCAACTGGTCTATGGAAAATCATGTCACTTACCATTTGAGTTGGAGCATAAGGCCTATTGGGCCATCAAAACTTTGAATTTGGATTACTTGACAGCTGGTGAGAAACGTATCCTTGATATCCACAAATTAGAAGAGCTCAGACAATCTGCCTACGAAAATGCCATCATATACAAAGAAAGAACAAAAGCTTGGCATGACAAAAGAATCATAAGAAGAGACTTCAAAATAGGCGATCCTGTTCTCCTGTTCGATTCTAGGTTACGACTATTTCCAGGTAAACTCCGTTCGAGATGGACTGGCCCTTTCGAAGTATCTAAGATCCTGAGATCCGGTGCTATTGAAATCAAGAACCAAACATGTAAACCGTTCATAGTCAATGGACAGAGGTTGAAGCCCTACGAAGGAGGTGACATTCCAACAACATACACCTGTCATACTCTGAGTGATCCACCATATCCTTCCAATGATGTTTAAATATCGGTCGTCGAGCTAATGACGTTAAACAAGCGCTGCATGGGAGGCAACCCATGGTTTTTCTTATTTTTGTACTTTTTATTTTTACTTTATTTTAATTTGTTTATTCTTATGTCGGGACTCACGGTTGAATGTTTTATGTGCTTTCAGGACTTGTTTGCTAACCTTGTACAGAATGCAGAACCCTGATGACATGCACGTGGCCTTTAGAGATGATGCACAGAGAGAGCGTTACTATGTTCACATGAGACGCCCTATGGCTCCTACCAGGTACCCTGACCATGTCTGCATGGATGCCTTGGGGATAGAGCCAAGCATCAGATTTTTATGCCATCAACTCCAGTGGGACCAGTTTGACGACAGGAACGACACTTATAGGAACCTGACTCTTGAGTTCCTCAGCTCGTTTCATCATGACCCTTGGGCTGGACCCGATGGACTCGCTGTTTTCAGGTTGTTCGGGATTGACTACTCATTCTCTCACAAAGGGTTTGGTGATTTACTAGGTTTCCAGACTACTCCTGATGCTATTCCAGAGACTCCGATGGGGTATTTTATGAGCAGAGAAGTGGAAACGTTTTGGACTAAAATATCAGGCAGAGGGAGCCAAGATCCTTCTACCCAGTTTTCTCAGGTAATCCACAACCCTGCATTGAGGTACTTCCAGATGATTCTAGCACATTCTTTCCTAGGTTTTCCAGATACAGAGACACTGCTAAGTGAAGAGGAGATTTTCCTACTGTTTTGTGCGACTCAGTCTCGCCCTGTTGCTTGTGGCAACTTTCTACTGAAGGGCCTTGCTAGTGTTGCCAGATCATCAGTAGGAATCATCCATGTCGGTGGGATTGTTACACAGATTGCTACTGCATTGGGTTTGTCTCGCAAGCTATTGCACCTCAGGACCTTCTGCTGCTACACCACCCTGGATATTGATTTTTGTCTTGATAGAGGACTGATGAGGAGGGCTTCTTTTGAGCCCAACATGTTTAGATTGCTGATCGACGGTGAAGCGATACACTACTTTACATTACCAGATCCGCTGATGACCAGTGTCCATGATCCTGCCAACTGGAGTTATGCTCTAGAGGGTTATGGAGAGACTGTCGAAGAGCCGAAATCGCCTCCCGCCGCTGAGTACACTCCTACACCTCTTACTCCCCGAATCACTGTTATGTCTAACAATATGTCTCTGCAGCCACCTGACCTACAAACACAGATTTATGAGCTCCGCAAGGAGACTGCCCTGCTCAAGCAGGAAGTGGCAGACTTAGAGTTACAGATGCAGGTTTCTGATCTCACTCATGCCTCAGAGACCGATGCTCTACATCAGGCGATCGACGAGCTTCGGAGGGAGATAGCTGAGATTCGTGGATCAAGCCAGGATAAGAAACCTACCACATGACTCATTCCACCCTGACAGCACTACCCTAGTATTTAACTTACTTTTATTTATCGCATTTCCAGACATATTTTACTTTATTGCAGCTTTTACATCTTCATGCACTTTGAATTCCTTATATATATACATATTATGCACTAATTTTTATTTTTCTTTTTCTTTTTTGATTTTTTTTTAGTATTTTATTTTTTGTCGTGCAAAAGAAAAATAAATATAAGACAAAAATATTTTCATTTTTGTCTTTACAAAAAAATATGCAAGCCTCAAGCCTTGAAAAGAAGAAGAAAACGCTATTCAGACCCCCCGAAGACCAAGGTGCAAGGAAGGCCCAAAAGGAGGACCCAAAACCACAAGGCCCAGGAATTGGCCTTGTGGCGGGCGCCATAGGCCCTGTGGCGGGCGCCACACCGTTGTCATCTCCAAATACGGGATTCAATCCCCATTTCCACCATTTTCATCCCTTTCTTCACCAAAAACCCATTTTTCCAACCTTCCAAATCCTCCTTGAACCCCATTAAAGCTCCCCCATTTCCAAAATACCCTCCATCCATAAAACATATCCAACATCCATTTCCATTTTCATCCATCAAAAACCAAAAAAAAATCAAAACTTTATCATTCCCCTCATAAACCACTTTTCTACCATTTTCACTACCTAAGGAGTTTTTCAACAATGGAGTTCAACGGATTTATTCTTCGTGATGGAAGACCGGGCGAAAGGCAACGGAAAATTATTCAGAGGCTTCAAAGTCGAGAAATCCTCTCGACTAGGTACGTCGACGATAACTGTCTGTATGCTTTGGGTATTTATCATAGTGTTTTTAATTTATTAGAATTTCTAGGCTTGCATAATATTTTCATTAATCAGGAACCTACCTATGAGAGGCTGACAATTGAGTTTTTGAGTTCTTTGATATACACTGTCAGTCCTGACACTGCTAGCACTGTCGGTACTGTTATTTTTAGACTGTTTGGAATTGAATATGAATTCAGTACCAATGAGCTAGCAGGTTTGTTAGGAATCCCTCATAGGGAAGGTTCTATTTGTGAGGCACCTTTGGATGCTGAATGGTCGGCCGAGGTATTTACCTTCTGGCTAAGGCTTTCAAGTACTTCAATTAATTCTTTTGAAGGGATACTTGCGTCGACCATTCACAACCCGGCCATAAGGGTTTTTAGACTTCTTTTGGCATGTACTATTTTTGGCCGGGAAAGTCCAAACAAGGTTAATGCTCGTGAACTCCTATTTTTGCAAGGATGCCTCACTAGAACCCACATCAATCCGGTCCCGTTTATGCTTGCCCACATGACTTTATTTACTAATAAAACAGGACCGATTGTTTTTGGAGGGCTTGTTACGTCTATTGCTCGGGCTCTTGGCCTGAATGATGAGATAGCTACACTTGAACCACTACCTCCTCGCACAATTAATTTAAAATTTCTGAAAGACATGAAATTGTGCCGAACAAGGAGAGAAGGTGGTTATGAGTTGATGATTCATGGGGTAGCTATCCCATCTGTTGCTTTACCATGCAGTAGACGTACTGATGTACGTGATGAAAGGAACTGGACCTATGATCTTAATGCTCCACGTGTTTTGGGTCCACTTCCTCCTAATATTCCCGATGGGGAGGCACATGACACTGATGATGAGTATGATCGGAGAGAGCAGTCTCCCATCCCTCACATGTCCCCCCATCGTCCTTCACAGTCACACACTGCACCATCTTCCTCTAACCCTGTTGCAGGTACTGCTCCTGGATTCTTTGTCACCGAGGAGATGTGGCGTGATATGACAGCTAGAGAAGAAAGGCGTGATGGCCTTCTCTCTACTATTTCACAGCAGCTGACGGACAATATGAGCTTCATGCAACAATCGCGATTGGTTTCGGATCGTGCTTATAGCAACGTTTGCCGTACCTTGAACGATATTTCATTAGAGCAGAACCGTCAGAGAGAGTTCAACAGCCGACACTACCAGCTTGTAGAGGCTACTCAGGGTTCCATCTTGGGTAACCTTCGAGAGGTCCGGAGTGCTCAGGCCGCTTTATCAGCACGACTCGACCGGAGGGACCAGCATCGTAGTAGATCCCGTCGTTTCAGACCATCACATCAGGACGGCGAAGGCACCAGTGCCCCTCCTCAGTAGTCTTTTTCCAGGTTACCCCCCTTATCTTATTTCGAAACATTGGGGACAATGTTCGATTTAAGTGTGGGAGGGGATTTTATTGCTTTCTGTTATTTCCCTTTTTAGTTAATTTCCTTTCAGTTATTTCCCTTTTCAGTAATTTATTTTTCTTAGATAATGCATGAGTCTGACGAGTCACCAGTATAGTGTCTTTTTAGTTCATCTTCATTTTTTCCCATTTCCTTAGCCTTACCAGAAAATTTTTAAAAAAGAAAACAATGTTGTTTCACATGTTTTTTGGGCATTGAGACAGGTTTAGATTAGGATGTGGTGACTTAGGTCAACTTTTTGAAACATCAGAACCATTTTAGCACCATAGACCTCTTGAATATAGGAATCACTCCTAAACCCCACCACCATGGCCTTTACTATCATTCAAAAAATTGTCCTAAGTAGTTTATTTTAGCAGTCAGCTCCGGCCTAAGCATACTCTACGTAGGGGGCCGATGAATATAAGTGAATGATCCAGTGCTAATAAAAAAGAAAAAAAGGCAAACTCTGGTATAGGTGACCCTCACAAAGTCATTTAAACCGAAAAAAGAGAAGAAAAAATTTTTTGCCACAAAAAGAAAAAAATTGCAAGTCACCTATTGTTAGTTGGTTCAGAGGTATCTGGCACTGAACTTGGTAGGGAGGATTACGATCCGATCCCCCGCAGCTACATTTAGGCGAAATAAAAACAGGTTCACACATGCTTATGTGCCAGAAACCTTATGTTATGGATCAGAATCACTAACCGGTCACTCTACTATGAAGCATGTACGGATAACGGGCTTAATGTGATTGCGCCTGAATGAAAAGGACACAAAAAGATGAGAAGATAGGCCTAGGTATCGTGGGATGACATGGAGTGGTTAATATAGGATTGAAGTTTGTGTTTGTGTTACTATGGTACCCTTGGTTCACTTAGTTAGTATCTGTCACTGCATCCTGACCTGAACTTAGAATCCCTTTAGCCCAAAGACAAGTGTTGACACCATATTTTCTTAAGCTTTAATGTTTGCTTGAGGACAAGCAAAGGTTTAAGTGTGGGAGAATTTGATCACACTAAAATTCACCGTATTTCTGACTCCGATTTCGCATGCATTCTTAGCTTTTATTGTTGTTTTGCTTTGTTATTGCTTTGTTTTCTTATGTTTTCAGGTTTTTATAATAATCGGAGCTGGAATCGGGAAAAGGAGCGAAAAAGGAGTGAAAACGGACGAAAACCTAGAAATTCAGCATTTTGCACTTACGGCACCCACTGTGGCGGGCGCCATGGGGTTAGCCATGACGTGGCCACGTCTCAAGACCACTCCTCAACCTCCAAGACCCATGATCCCCACTACATCATCCCCTGTAGGGACCGTGGCGGGCGCCATAGGCCTGTGGCGGGCGCCACAAGGCAAAAATCCTCAACCTCCACTTTTTAGTGGAGGGGCGTCCCGGTCATTTCGCGCTTCCAGTTTCTCCTATAAATAGGACCTTAGATTTTCGTTTTTCTTCATCCAGAATTAGAATTCTCTAGGCATATATCAGTTATAAAGCAGTTGCCATTCCACATCGGGGTGCCTCTGCAATCGAGTGATCGAGTCTGTAATCTGTCTGTGGTTCGAGTTTTGGAGCACTCTGGAGGAAGTTAATCCTGCCACCATTTTAATTCCAGTTAGTATTTTATTTTTCCGCATTGCTTTACTTTTATTTATTTTCTCGCACTTTACTTTGTTTATTTCCCGCACTCGCACATTTACGTTGTTTATTTCCCGCACTCGCACATTTACGTTGTTTATTTCCCGCACTCGCACATTTACGTTGTTTACTTCCCGCACTCGCACATTTACTTTGTTTACTTCCCGCACTCGCTTTAAATTACTCATATGAAAAACTATAAAAAGAATATTTACTTTATCATGTCTAACTAATCCCATAAAGGTTAGAATGTAAGGATCATAATTAAACCAGTAATCAGTATAATTGTTCGTGGAAACACCTAAGGGCTATTTTATCTTTCAATTCAAGTAATTGTTTTTAACTATTTCAAAAACAGCCAAAAGCGCTTTGTATAGTTCATTAGGAGTTTTTAGATTAAAAAGAAAAGAGATTTTAAAACGATTTTCGGACGCGTTATGAGATTTAGAGTCTGGTTCATAAGAACCTCTTTTTGCTAAGAAGTCCAGGTTAAAATACTTTTCAACTTTGTTAAGAAACTATATTTCTTAAAAATAGGTTTACTACTCTAACGCAGTACGCACCTTTTTATCCGTGACAATAGGAGGGGTTGATTAGAGAGTACAACTCGGTTCTGAATACGCGAAAGCGACAGTTCCTGTTAAATTAGTTCTTTTCAAAGGAGAAAACATTGCCCATAAGTAGTTCCATTAACAAGTACTGGATTATCATTGATTACGTGAATTACATTCGAGCCTGTCTTTTATTTATTATTTAAAATTATAACTTTATTTACCATTGCACCCTTACTAAAACCCTTAAAAATAGTTGCCTTAGATAAACACCATAACAACAGGTACGATAGATTGACACTTGGTCTCTGTGGATTCGATAATCTTTTATATTACTTTGACGTGATTCGTACACTTGCGAAAAACAGCACATCAAGCCAACTGATATCAAGACATGGAAGCAATTGGCGGAGGCGTTCGTAGCCCATTACAAGTATAACAGCGACTTGGCACCCAATCGGGTCCAGTTGGCCGGGCTTTCGCAGAAGAAGGGGGAGAGTTTTAAAGAGTACGCGCAAAGGTGGCGCGATATGGCTGCCAGGGTCCGTCCTCCTGTAGAAGATAAGGAAATGAATGATATGTTTGTCGGCACATTCACAGGGTTGTTTCATGATATGCTGTTTCATACATCTCTGGCCAGTTTTTCAGACCTGATTCTAATGGGGGAAAAGATTGAACGTAATATTAAGCAAGGAAAGTTCCAAGTCGAGGAATCAACTGCATCTGGCAGTAATAGGAAAGCTTACGGTGGGCGCCGTCAGGGCGAGGCAAGCGCAGTATTTGGAGGCCGAGGCCGAGGCCGAGGCAGGGGAAGAGGTCAATATCGTCAGCCGCAGCAGGTGTCGAGTGTTACTATTCCCTATCAGCAACAACCACTCCAGCAACAACAACCGGTTCAGCAGCAACCAATGCCACAGCAGCAGCAGCCTCAGCAGGGGGCACAGCAAGCTCAACGAAGATTCCAGGGCAGCAAACCGAGAAGAGTGTTTGAGAAGCCTCCCTCAACCTATGCTGATTTATTGCAGACATTGTTGGGATTGAATCTGGTAGAGAAAAGAACTCTGGCGCCGATAACGGGAGCTCCCCCGTTCGGTTATGATGCAAGCAGGCACTGTGAGTTTCATTCTGGGGCCCCGGGCCACGATATAGAAGGTTGCCATGCTTTTAAGCACGTTGTGCAGGATCTTTTGGACAACAAGACTATCAACTTCGGAACGGCAGGTCCGAATATAGTCCAGAAACCCATGCCCAATCATGGGGCAAACGCCGTGCTGACTGAGGAAGGGTTAAATCTGATTATGAATGTTGAAGATTTAAAGACGCCGCTGAGCGAGATAAAGAGCCGACTGTTACAAGGAGGTGTTTACCCAGGATGTAACGAGTATTGCTTAGATTGTTGGACCCTAGCTGGGGGGTGTGAGGATTTGAATAAAGGCATTCAGGCTTTAATTGATGAAGGTATATTGCAGTTTGATCGAGCGGCAACTGATGAGCCTGCAGGGGCAGTGGTGGATAATCGGAGTGATGTGGCCACGGTGACGATTCCTCGGAAGACGATCACTATTGCAGCGCCAGCTCAGCGACCATCGATCACCATAACTAAGGCCGGGCCAATCCCGTACGAGAACACGAAAGCAGTCCCATGGTCGTATGGGCTAGAGGTGTATTGTGACGGGATAAAGATTGATGTTAACAAGCAGCCGGTGGAGATTGTGGATAATGTTGTTGGCTCAGGAGGCAAGACAAGGAGCGGCAGGATCTTTATATCTCCTGAAGTGGAGGCTGAAAGACTAGCGAAAGGAAAAGGGAAAGCGGTTGAGAATGTTCCGGTACAAGCAAGTGAAAAAGAGGCAGCATCGAAGGATGTAGAAGAGTTCATGCGCTTGATTCGAAAAAGTGATTATAAGATTGTGGAGCATCTGCAGCAGACACCGTCCAAAATATCTATCCTGTCATTGCTGTTGTGTTCGGAAGCTCACAGAAATGCTTTGCTGAAAGTCCTGGACACTTCTTTTGTACCCCAAGACGTCTCCGTGAATCAGCTAGAAGGAGTATTGGCACATGTGAATGCAGGCCACAGTCTGGGCTTTACCGATTTCGACTTGACTCCGAAAGGGAGAGATCATAATATGGCATTACACGTATCTGTTGAGTGTAGGGGATCGGTGATGTCGCACGTATTGGTTGACACCGGATCATCTTTGAATGTGCTGCCCAAGAAGGCGATGATGAAGCTGGATGTTCGAGGAATCTTGTGTATGCCCAGTGATTTGGTAGTCAGAGCGTTTGACGGCACGCGAAGAACAGTCTTCGGATCGATCACCTTGCCTCTGCAAGTGGGGCCGGAAGTGTTTGCAACTGAGTTTTATATCATGGATATACAGCCTGCATACAGCTGCTTGCTTGGAAGACCCTGGATTCATGGGGCAGGGGCCGTTACGTCCACCCTGCATCAGAAGTTAAAATATATGGTCGGAGACAGCGTAGTCACCGTGTGCGGAGAAGAAGACATCCTGGTCAGCCATCTATCTTCGTTTAAATATGTGGAAGTCGACGGAGAGATCCACGAAACACCATGCCAGGCATTCGAAGGTTTGCGCATCAAGGACAAGGGTCCCGGGCCGAGCAAAGTGCCAGAGATAGCTGTCTCATCGTATAAGGAAGCTCAAGCTCTAGTAGAAGCAGGAGAAGCAAAGGGCTGGGGCAAAGTGCTGGACATTCCTGTGAAGATGGACCGGTTCGGGCTGGGGTACCAACCGTCGTCATCAACTCCTTCCGTGGGGGCCCCCCGTTTCAGAAAGTCAATCACCATCTCTGCCAGTGGAGTATGTCATGAAACTGTCAATGCTGCTTCAGAGTCTGATGAAGGAGACAGCGACTGTGATATGGATGCCTGGATTCAGCCAAGCACGCCAGGACAAGGACTGTGCAACTGGTCTATTCAGGAGCTTGTTCCTGTGACTTTTAAACAGTAATGCTTTGCTTTATTAATTGTTGAATAATCTGATGTCTTGCCCGGGGCATCAGGATTTGCTTAGGGCTGTGTTGTTATAACATTGCGTGTTAATCATTAAATAAATGGCGTTTTTTCATGTGCAAACACCGTAATCCCTGTCTTTCTTGTTTTATATTTTTCAATAAAATGGCAATGTGGTTATTCGCTTTATACGCATTTTGAAGCACTTAACCATTCCTTTTGCAGGATAACATTTTCAGATGACATCCTTGAACCACCTATGACTCGTCCCGACTTTGAGTACCCCGTGCTTCAGGCTGAAGAAGAGGTTGTCGAAGATAGCGACGTTCCTGAGGAATTGTCTTGGTTGGTGAAGCAAGAGGAAAGAGCCATTCTGCCTCACGACGAGGTCATCGAAATTATCAACTTGGGGTCGGAAGGGGTTGAGAAGAATATTCGTATCGGAGCCGCACTGCAGAGTGATATCAAGCGAAGACTGGTTGAAATGCTCCGAGAGTATAATGATGTATTCGCTTGGTCATATGAAGATATGCCAGGGCTCGATACAGATATGGTTGTGCATCGCCTGCCACTGAAAGAAGATTGCCCGCCAGTCAAACAAAAGCTTCGCAGAACTCGACCAGATATGGCAATGAAGATCAAGGAGGAGGTTCAGAAACAGTGGGACGCTGGTTTCCTGGCTGTGACGAAGTATCCCTCATGGGTTGCCAACATCGTACCAGTGCCGAAGAAAGATGGCAAGGTTCGAATGTGCGTGGATTATAGAGATTTGAATAAAGCAAGCCCAAAAGACGATTTTCCACTTCCTCACATTGACGTGTTAGTTGATAATACTGCTCAGTACTCCGTATTCTCCTTCATGGATGGCTTTTCAGGCTATAATCAAATTAAAATGGCGCCAGAGGATATGGAGAAGACTACTTTCATAACGCCTTGGGGAACATTTTGCTACAAAGTGATGCCCTTTGGTTTGAAAAATGCTGGGGCAACATATCAGCGTGCGATGACGACTCTTTTTCATGACATGATGCATAAAGAGATCGAAGTTTATGTTGACGATATGATTGCCAAATCCCAGACGGAGGAAGAGCATCTGGTGAATCTGCTGAAGTTGTTTAAAAGACTTAGGAAGTTCAGGCTGAGGCTGAACCCTAACAAATGCACCTTCGGGGTGAGATCGGGTAAACTGCTGGGGTTTATCGTAAGCGAAAGAGGAATAGAGGTCGATCCTGCTAAAATAAAAGCGATTCAAGAAATGCCGACGCCTAAAACAGAGAAAGAGGTGCGCGGGTTTTTAGGGAGGTTGAACTACATCGCTCGGTTCATATCTCACCTAACTGCTACGTTTGAACCATTATTCAAGCTGTTGAAGAAAGATCAAGCTGTGACGTGGAACGAAAATTGTCAAAAGGCGTTCGATAAAATAAAGAAGTATCTGCAGGAGCCTCCTATTTTGATACCCCCAGTGGCAGGGAGACCCTTGATAATGTATTTGACGGTTCTTGAGGGAAGCATGGGTTGTGTTCTCGGCCAACACGACGAGACGGGGAGAAAAGAGCATGCGATTTATTACCTGAGTAAGAAGTTCACAGACTGTGAATCTCGATACTCAATGCTGGAGAAAACTTGTTGCGCGCTAGCCTGGGCCGCCAAGCGTTTGAGGCAGTACATGCTGAATCATACAACCATGCTCATCTCGAAGATGGATCCTATCAAATATGTATTCGAAAAGCAGGCGTTGTCAGGTAGAATTGCCCGTTGGCAGATGGTCTTGACTGAATATGACATTCAATACGTCTCGCAAAAGGCTATAAAGGGGAGTGTGCTGTCTGAGTATCTGGCGGAACAGCCTATTGAAGAGTACCAATCGATGAGGTTTGATTTTCCTGACGAGGATATCATGTACCTAAAGATGAAAGATTGCGAAGAGCCGTTACCAGACGAGGGACCAGAGTTGGGGTCCAAATGGAAGATGATATTTGACGGAGCTGTGAATGCTTACGGTAGCGGAATAGGGGCAATTATCACTACGCCGCACGGGTCGCACATCCCGTTTACTGCCCGATTGACCTTTGCCGTTACCAACAATGAGGCCGAATACGAAGCTTGTATAATGGGGCTTGAAGAAGCCATTGATTTGCGAATCAAGCATCTAGACGTATACGGAGACTCAGCTCTGGTGGTGAATCAGATAAAAGGGGAATGGGAGACACGTCAGCCTAATTTGATACATTACATGAATTATGCAAGGAGATTGTTGCCTTTCTTCGACAAGGTCGAGTTGCATCACGTACCGCGGGCAGAAAATCAAATGGCTGACGCCCTGGCCACTTTGTCTTCCATGTACAAGGTCAACTTCTGGAACGAAGCTCCCCAAATCACTATCTCTCGGTTGGACAGGCCAGCTTATGTATTTGCTATCGATGAAGCATCCGACGATAAACCGTGGTATTTTGATATCCTTAATTTCCTGAAGAATAAAGAGTATCCGGCTGGGGCATCCAGTCAAGATCAGAAGACTCTCAGGAGATTAGCGGGTAATTTCTATTTGAACCCGGATGGCGTCTTGTACAGAAGAAACCACGATTTGGTGCTGTTGCGTTGTGTAGACGAAAAAGAGGCAAAGCTTCTCATGGAGGAAATTCACGAAGGTACCTTTGGTACGCATGCTGGTGGGCATGCTATGACGAGAAAGCTGCTGAGGGCAGGTTACTTTTGGCTGACGATGGAAACTGATTGTTTCAAGTTTGCGAGGAAGTGCCACAAGTGCCAAATATATGCTGACAAGATACATGTGCCTCCAAGTCCTCTAAATGTGATGTCATCTCCATGGCCATTTGCGATGTGGGGAATCGATATGATTGGAAAGATCGAGCCGACGGCTTCTAACGGGCATCGGTTCATCCTAGTAGCAATCGATTATTTCACCAAGTGGGTGGAAGCGGCGTCTTACGCAAATGTAACGAAGCAAGTGGTGGCCAGATTCATCAAGAGAGATATCATTTGCCGATATGGGATTCCCGAGCGGATAATCACGGACAACGGTTCTAATCTGAACAACAAAATGATGAAGGAGCTCTGTCAGAATTTCAAGATCGAACATCACAACTCCTCCCCTTACCGACCCAAGATGAATGGCGCTGTCGAAGCGGCCAATAAAAATATCAAGAAGATCGTTCAGAAAATGGTGGTGACTTATAAGGACTGGCATGAAATGCTACCTTTCGCTTTGCACGGTTATCGTACGACGGTACGCACATCAACCGGGGCAACTCCGTTCTCGTTGGTATACGGAATGGAAGCAGTATTACCATTGGAAGTTGAGATCCCTTCTCTGAGGGTATTGCGAGACGTTCAGCTGGACGAGGCAGAATGGGTAACGAATAGATTGAATCAATTGAGTTTGATGGATGAGAAGAGGCTAGCTTCTCTAGCATACGGTCGTTTGTACCAAAGACGAATGAAGAAAGCGTACGACAAGAAGATACTTCCGCGAAGCTTTCAGACGGGCGACCTTGTGCTGAAAAGGATTCTCCCGCCGCAAGCAGATCACAGGGGCAAGTGGACCCCCAACTACGAAGGGCCATACGTTGTCAGTAAGGTCTTTTCAGGAGGAGCGTTATTGTTGTCCACCATGGACGGAGAAGACTTTGCGTCACCTGTGAATTCGGACGCAGTTAAAAAATACTTTGCTTAAAATAGACCCGCTGGACAGAAAAAGAGAGTCCAGGCAAAAATGGGGCATCCTGGCGAACCAAAAACAGAATGAAAGGTTCGGGCAAAAGTTAGGGATAAAATTGAAAAAATGTACACCCGCGAAGTTGAAAACCTACACTGGGCGGCTTCGGCAAAAAAGGGTATCCCGGTGAACTGAAAACCCGTAAAGGGCGGTTCACGCAAAAGTTAGGGATTTGAAAAGCAAATGACTGCGGTCCGAATTCAATGAGCATCAATGCGGGAGAATATATTTGAGGAGTCAGTTATCGGATACAATCTCTTCAGGAGTGGGGATACCGGGAAAGCATTAGAGTCGGATGAGTCATAGGAGGATCATTTCGTGGTGTTCATCTGCATCCCGTTGCCGACATGTGTACAAAATTTAATTTGTCAAAATATTCATGCTTCTTGTGCATACTTATGTATTTGCTTTGCGTAGCTTCCTCATTTCAGGAGTTACATCCCGTGTACAAAAACTCCGCCCATTCAGGGGCCCGATCAATAAAATATGTTATTCAGTACTTGATGCTGGTTCTTTACTGTTTTGTGCATGATTAACGCCTAAGTTTGATGAAACTAGCGTGAGTATAACGTCGCTGGCCCTTGCCAACAATTGTTAAAGCCTTGAATTAACTGAGTGTAACGTCACTAACCTGAATTGATTTGATTGCATAGGCTTGTCGTGTCTTGCTTGTGTTGTTGCAGGTTTCATAACCATACGAGGAAGATGATCAAAAGATTGCGATAACGAAAGACTTAATCCCCACACAGGTCATGCATGTTCTTCCTGAAGAAGGATAGAATTCCCCAGCGAGCCGTAGCTTATCCAAAGGACGTGCTCCAGAAAAGTTATTCGTCCTCAGCAGAGTGTGGCGATTCCAAGATCATAAGGCTGTATTCAGACAGGTTCATTTTTCCCCGCAGGGTCAGGCACTCTCCCCCACTGGAGTCAGTTAATTTTCCCCAAGAAAATCATCCCATCCCCAGCGGAATTCTCTTTGCAAGTGTTTTCATTCCTCCCAGTGGAACTCGAAGATCAAGACTCTCCAAAGTAGAGTTGATGGTGGGTCCTGTCATTTATTTTGTCAGAGATACTGTGTAATATCAGGTCACGTTCCAGCGGAAAGTCCGATCGTACTATGCACATCTGCTACTCCCCAGCAGGGGGTTACTTCAACAAGACGTTTGGTTTGAGTTTCCAATTTCCCAGCAGAGTTGACTTCACCCTTCCAGCATTTATTTTGCTGGAATAATTCTGTAGCATCTGGCTATCCCCGGCGGAGTCGGCATCACCTTCCAGCATTTATTTTGCTGAAGCAGTTTTTGTACTCTAGCAGTTTAGGTGGAGAGTTCTTGCTCAAATGAATTACCAAACATTCAAGATCTCGGCATGGGACATCCAATGATAATGTCAGTTTCGGCAGTATTCCCCGCAGAGTTATCAGGATAAGTTTCTCTTTATTCCCAGGCAGAATTAGTTGTCATCAGGGGTTCCATGAGTCAGAATTTCAGAGGCCACCGCTGGTTATTAGAGCAGGCGTTCGATAGTTTGGGTTCCAGACATCCCCAGTAGAGTTCATCTCAAAGTCGCTGTCACGTCAGTGCTAAGAAGTTTGTGGGTGTGGATCATTGGAGAACTAAGTCCTGGCGTGGACAATTTATTCTTATATTGACGGGTTTTCTTCAGAAGTGGGCGTCCTAACGTGGACAGGTTTATTTCCCCGGATCGGTGAGGTGTGTTAGTCCTATCGTGGGCAGATTCGGTTTCTCGAAATTAGTGGAATGGGAGGTCATGACGTTGACAAAAGTGATTACTCTTTGTGTTGGTGTCCTGACGCGGACAGATCAGACCAGTGTGTGAGTCCTTACGTGGACAAGTCTTATTTCCTCAGCGGGTCGAAGACGCCTGAGTCTTTACGTGGACAAATCAAGAAATTATTATTCCTAATGTGGAGAAAGGGGTCCTAACGTGGACGATGTAGTCCTTACGCGGGCATATCAAAAATGGTGATTCCTCACGTGGAAAAATGTTGATTCCTGACGTGGAAAGAGAAGGTGTTTCCTTACGTGGAAAAGTTTAGTCCTTACGCGGACATATCAAGAAAGGGTTTGATTCCTAACGTGGAAAAGATCAGAGTCCTTACGTGGACATATCAAGAGCATCCCTCACGTGGAAGAAAAATGGTTTCCTTACGTGGAAAGACGAGTTTATTCCTTACGTGGAAAGATTAAGTCCTCACGCGGACATATCAAGATTGATTCCTGACGTGGAAAGAAAGAGATTATTCCTGACGTGGAAGAGTTTAGTCCCGACGCGGACAGATCAAAGAAGTTATTCCTAACGTGGAAGAAGAAGATTTATTCCTTAAGTGGACAAGTCGGGGTCCTGACGCGGACAGATTCAAGATTCCTGACATGGAAGAATGATGTACTCCTTACGTGAAAAGTTGAGTCCTGACATGGACAGGTGTTATTCCTAACGGGGGCGATGTTATTCCTAACGTGGACAGGTGTTACTCCTAACGTGGAAGAGTTGTATTCCTAACGTGGACGATTCAGTTTAGGGAAATGCAGACGAATTATCCCCAGCGGAGTTGCCGCGATTTTTCTGGGTTAACAGTAAGTGGAGTCCTAACGTGGACAGGTTCTAGTTGAGATTTCTTCGTATTGACGACAGACAGAGTCCTAATGTGGACAAGCAAGCAATCTGTTATGACAGAATCCTCTTCAGAACGATGAAGACAATCCCCAGCACGATCGCGCGAGATCAGTGGGTTACCGTAACAGTCAGATTCAGCTGATGAATGTCATTCCTCAAGCAGGAGCGCAATTTAATTTTGCGGTTGGCAAATTTCTGGTTTCACTAGTATTCAACCGTCTCGTACCACGAATGTCTGAAGGCTCCGGGCTCTTCACCCAATCGGGTCCAAGGCGCTTGAATAGGGGCAGCTGTTGCACCCTAAAATTTGCCCAACCTTATTCACTTGGTTTATGTTTTAATATCATTAGCATTTGCATATAGAGTCATGTACATAGACTAACCATCTGCATAGCATAAGCATAGCAAGTCATTCAACAGGGGACCAATCATTATTCTCATCTCTAGAGGCCTATCAAGAGGTTATTATCCCAATTCAATCTCATTCAAGTCATCAGGGAAGAATTTGAAAGCAAAGAGTTCAGCAGATCAAGCCTTGAGTTCATCTCCTAGCTGAGGGTATCTGAGGGTCAACAAGAGGGTTGTGAGCTGTGAGTTGAAGGCATGGAGAGTATCTAGGCATTATGAGAGACTTAGAAAGTCATTTGGAGAAGGAGACAAGTCATTGATGAGAGCACAAGAGCTATAGCTGAAGGCAGTCAATTAGGGTTTCATCTGGGTCAACCCTAGGTCAACCCTAGGTCAATTGACTGATTTAAGGGGCATTCAAGTCTAGTGGAGAGATGTGGGGTTCATCATTGGACATATAAAAGAGGATATGGAGATATGCCAAGAAGAATTCAAGAGAAATCAAGGAGAAGAGGAGTTTCTAAATTAGGGTTTCTGTGTAAAATCCCCTAGTTTAGGTCAAATTTCCAAGCAAGATAAGTCAAAATGCTAGCTTCAAATGACTCCTTGGCCAACATGAAACTTGTAGAGGATCTCAATACCTTTAATTTGAGTGGTGGAAGACATCAAGGAGATTTATAGAACTCAAGTTATGGTCCTTGCAAGTTACAGGTCATCTGAGGTATCTGAAATTTTGTCTGTGAAAGTGACTTGACTTCCAAGCAATTTTTACCCCTCAAGGAGATTTCAAATGAATTCTTGGTCAACATAAGAATTGTTGCTCATTGTCTTAGCTTTCTAGAATGGTATAGCATGCCCTCATATGATGTGTGGAACTCAACTTATGGTCTTGGCAAGCAAAGGGTATTTTGGGCATTTGTGAATTACAGGTCATTTTAACCTATGTCCAAAACTCATACAAGGAGGCCTCAAATGGAAAAACTTACAACATCAAACTTGCTCCAAATGTGATTTTAAGTCTAGAAAGAAGGTCACAAATTGTTGGAAAAGCTCATAACATGAAGTTGCATGATTGGTTAAATTTGAACTAAAATGGCTTATAATTTGAATAAAGTCAAAGTGAAAAATGGTTTGGGAGATTTATAAGTCCAAATGGAGACTTCCAATATATGATTTTGAATGGAAAAGACATTCTAGAAACAATGGTTCAAACACTTTTTTGAGTTTAGAAGGAAAAAGAAAAGTTATTCATGGTTACTTGTAATTGAAGAAACATAACCAAAATGGATCAAAGTTGGAAGGCAAGGGAAGTTGCAAGATGGATCTAGAATGTTCATGTGAGCCCTATATATTCATGAAATGAAGATTGATCAAGGGTTGGACTCATTTTTCACCAAGAATTTCCCAAATTCTCTCATTCTTTCTCATTGCATTTTCACTTCAATTCCTCAAATTCTTCACCAATCACCATCAAAATCAACTTCATCATACTGATTCATCATCATAGATCAGAATTCAACCAAGAACAAGGTGTGATCAATCCATTTTCGAGCACTATAATCATCAACATCAAAATTGCAATTTCAAGTTGATAGCACAATTCAAGCCAAGTTTCATTCAAGTGTTGCATACAGAAGCAAGAGCTTCACTCACTGATCAAGATCTGAGCATTGGTGTTGGTGGATTCACGAGTTTCCATAGTTGTTTTCAAGCTTTTGCATCAGGTGCGTTTTCATTCAAATTGATTAGTTCAGTTAGTTTAGCATAGTTTTGTTAGTATAGATATAATGTAGGATGTTAGTAGAGCAATTAGGATGAATTTGGAGTAGTTTGGTGATGATTGTTAGCAGGTTGTTAAAACTGTTAGGGCTTGGAACTTGTAGTAGAGTGCATCATAATCTTAGTTTGATAGATCAGAATGATAACCATTAGTCATGGATGAGACTAGTCTAGGTTTGATGGAGAATTATGCTGGTAAGTTGCAGAGTACTTTCATGGAGCCAGAAATTGTTGCGCTCGGGTTTATTGATTGGTTGAGTTTCAAAGCAAGCAAAGACCATAGGCTTGTAGAGGGAGAGATTCTGAGTGTTTTTCATGTTTGCATCGTGTTGATTCATGGACTATAGAGTGAGAACAGATTGGTGGAAATTGGTTCGTGCATGAACATTCATGGCAGAAACCCTAGCTCATATGATCCATTGGAGAAGACACAATCTTGAGCGTCCAATTCGTGTGGACTTTTGACCTCAGAAGCCAATCGTGTGGCTCGTATTTGATTCAGATTTTGGAGGGAAGCGTTGGTGCCCTAAACGCACCGTTTCATTAATTGAAACGGGCGGGCCTGAGTGAGTTTTATATTCCCACCCCCCATTAGTGAGCCCAACTTCAGTTGAACGTGATAACCTATGCTGAATGCACCCCTGCTTGTTTTTTCAGTTTTATTATTGCTGACTAGTTCTGGGCCTTAGCCAACTTGCTATGCGCACCACCCCACTGCTTGGCCCATCCAATTATTAACTGAGCGCGTTTGCTTATTGAACCCCCCTGGCTATTTCTCTATTCTTTTTTATTATTTTCTTTTCATGTTTTTTCATTCATTTTGAAAATTCATAATAAATACATAAAAAATCATTTTTAATCCGTTCTTTTTACATCATTTTCATTAGAATGTGTAGAAAATTGTCATTAAATAAAATTGCATTTTTATTTTTATTTCATATTTTTTCCATATTTTCTAAATAAATGTCATTTTAAGTAGCTTCATTTCATGCATGATTTTATTAGTTTTTGTTCTATTAAATGCTTTCATATTTTTTGTTCATTCTTTTTAGGTTGTTTAGATGAGATATTGAACTTGTAGAAACAATTTAGTTCTCATTTTTAGAAATTAAATTTAGGTGATTAATGTAGGCTTGAACAACATGAACAAATTAGGGTTTTTAGGTGATGACTTAGGAAGTTTGATTCTTTCCCTTAGGACTTAGGATTTAACTAGCTTAGTTATGGGACTATAGGGGCTATGGGTAGTTATTAGATCCCCTTAGAGAAAGTCAGGATTCCCCTACTGCTCTTAATACTCTGTGTATATCTGATTGACTGGTGTGGTGTGCCCTCTGGGGATTATTGCTTGCTTGTGTGGGTATTGGGATTGTCTGGGGACTTGGGGAAGCTGAAGACTTGAGGAGATGAAAGCCATTGGAGATCCAGAGATTGAAGATCAACTGTCAGAGTTGAGGAGGAGGTTCTTGCTAGCAGCTGCAGAGGAGACTAGGGTTTAGGAACTAGGCAGAGCTCTAGAATAGAAAGCTTGTTTCTCAAACATGGAATGCCTTGTCTGCATCCATCCTTTCTCTATGATTCAAAGTCTCTTTCAAATATCCACCTCCTTCCTTTGGAAGGATCAGTGAATATATTTGAAAGATAGAACTTTTGAGAGGAAACTTTCTGTTTAATGTTAACAGTTGATGAACCACCCTTGGTAGGTAATTAACTGTCTAACATTCATTCACTTCACTCTTGTGACTGATTCCTCATCCTGGAGGTTTGAACTTGAAGAAAAGCCATTGCAGATGGAAGACAGATGGTCAGAGCCCTTGCCTGAAGGTCATGAAGATGGAGATTGATGATGGTTGAAGCCTGTAGCTGAATGGAGATTGCTTACAGCTAGATGTTGATCCTGAGCTGCTGATGCTGTTTCTTTTGCTGTATTTCATTTGCTGATGTATTGATTGGTTTTCCGGACTGTATTGTTTGCTGTTTACCCTGTTGGGTTGAAAGTGAAGCCTGTTCACTTTTGCCTATTGTTTTCCAGGTTCGAGGGACTCCCTTGCCTCGCTTGTACTGTTGCATCCATGCATTTTACTGTTTTACTGTATATATCTGATATTGTTTCTGTTTCTGCCTATCCCGTAGGATCTCTGTTTCTCTCTGTGCAAGAGAGGAGCATGATAGACACTAGGTCTTAACCCATGCATGATAACATTAGGTTAGTTTGTCTCCCTTCGCAACCGTAGGTTAGAGTTCTGTCTCTTTCTTTCTCAAAACAAACAGAAAAACACATAAAGATTTCAAACACAATAAAAGACACTTCTTCCGTAAAAGAATGTGAACTCATCAAGATGTCATCTTTGTCCGCTGGGACTGTTAATCAGAAAACCCTTTTTCAGAAGGAATAAAATCAACCAGGACAGACCTGTGTCGTACGTGGCCCGAACTACGTTTGCTCTGATCTTTCATGCTGTATGAAAGTACGTAGGCATAGGATGCGATATCCTAGCGAGCAACCTTCCCCTCCTTTCCCGTAGGTAGGCGAACTACGTTGACTCTGATTTCTCGTTCCAGGCGAGAATACGTAGGCATAAAGTGCGATACTTTGCCGAGTCATTTTTATTTTCATTTTCTTTCCTTTTAACCCCAGACCTTTAGCGTAGATAGAATAACAATCCATACCCGAACAAGCGTGGATCCCGTCGAGTACGACGGACGTGAGGGGTGCTAATACCTTCCCCTTGCGTAACCGACTCCCGAATCCAGGTTTTGGTTGCGACGACCATACCTTTCCCGTGTTGTGCGAGGTTTACTCTGAGCGTTTCCTTTCCCTCCCGTGGGATAAATAACGCACGGTGGCGACTCTTCTGTTCAGCCGGCGCCGATTTTCGCAGTAGCGACAACACTTAATAAAGGATAATAAATGTTGTATGCTACGAGCCTTAAGTGCTTGGGGAATGATAGTCGGGGGGCCTCCTCTCGTACTATTTAGAGCGTTTAGCGTATGCCCTTTGGAAGATATGCGACACATTCGCTCTCAAGTCATAGTGTTTAGTGCAACATGAATTACAAACTTAACTCAATTCACTTCTTGTTTAAAAAACACAAAAAAAAACCTCAAACCTTTTTATCCTTCGGGATTGTTTGAAAATCATTTTTAGAAAGAGTGTGTTAAGTCTTAGTTCTACCGCAAACATGCATCGTACCTAACTGCTAGAACGAAGGTCTAACCCGACTCAGTTAAAACACTTGAACCAATCTGTGGTCCTGTCAGCCCGAACTATGTTTTCTCTAATTTCTCATACCAGATGAGGATACGTAGGCACAAGACGGCGATGTATTGGCGGGAAACCTTCCCCACCTTCACCTATACTTTCCAAACTACGTTGATTCTGACTTTCCCATTGCACGAGGGAATACGTAGGCATAGAACAACGATGCTCTATCGAGTCTCTTTTCTTTTCTTTTGTCCCTATGAGCCATCCTTTTGATAGGTTAACACCATTTTAGGTAGACAACAAGTGTGGATCCCATTGAATACAACGGACGTGAGGGATGCTCATACCTTCCCCTTGCATAACCGACTCCCGAACCCAAGATTTGGTTGCGATGACATGTCTTTTCCCTTTTTCGTAGGTTTTCTCTGATCGTTTCCTTTTCCTCTCTTTGGGATAAATAACGAGCGGTGGCGACTCTTCTGTCTTTGTCAGCCCTCTTTTTCGCAGTAGCGACATCATGCAGGAGAACACAATGTAAAAACAACCAAATCAAAGAATGCCAAAGGTGAAAATGGTATGAGTTGAAAGTTGAGGTAGTGGCACTGAAAAACAGGTCAAACATTAGGTCAAACATGTCATTAACCTAGTTATGTGCCCATGTGGCCTTTGGAAAAATTTACAAATTAATGGAATTAGAGGCTGATTAAGTTTGAACCTTGATGAAAAGTTGTAGAGGACATCAAATGAGACATTTGGCTAAAATAAGTGCCCATAAAAGTTGAAAATTTAGGAAGTTATGATGTTTGAACAAAAGGCATGCCATACTTAATTTTAGGTCAACCAAACTTGCACCAACGTGAATATTTTTTACTTTTTTTGCATCCAAAGGCTCGACGATGATATCTTGAACACAAAAAGCTGGAAACTTGATTGTCCTTTGAATAACCTTGGTGGTTTGCTTAAGGAATTTGAAAGAAAAGGGCATGGAAATAAACACACAAACCCTACCTTGAATCAACTTGAAATTGTGAACCAACTTGAACTTCTCTTGTCCAAATGATGTTAAATGAAGCTTGACATGAATATGGCCTTAGATTATACACCATTCCTTGAATAATAATCTTATTAGAACCATTGGTTGGCCACCTTTTTCCTTGAGGAAGCAAAACCCTAATTGAACAAACACACTTGATCTTCATGGTTTAAAGCCCTACATTGCAAAACAAAGAAAAGGAAAATAACATATTTTTTTTCATTTTGAATACGGTTAGTGAACATAAACAAATAAAAGAAAAAAGAACCAAAATTAGTGTTTGGTGACCTCCTACATTAGGGAAAAATCCTAGAGATAAGAGCTAGGAGGTTTCGTGTTTGTCATTTCAATGAGATGTAAATCAGTATGATATGTGGAATCTTAGGGATAAAAATTAGGGTTAGACAGTGCCATAAATACTAGATAGTGTGAACAAAATTTCACTATTTACTTTACTAGATAAAAATAAATAATTCAAGAATAGATTTCGTTCAGTCTTAAATACTCATCCTTTTAGACTCCTTTGCTTATCCAAAGCTGAAGTTGTGTTTCAATAATTCGTGAAGAAATTTAAGTTTTTATTTGAGCAATATGTGGAGAACCTTGATGAGTGTATTTTAATGCACGTTCCTCTATGTTTAGACTTAATCATTTCTATATTTTAGTTTGTTTAATTTACTATTTTATGATGTTTTTACAATTCAATTTATTTTCAGCCTTATTTGATTTTCGTTTGTTATTTTCAGCATTTGTAGCTTTTAATAAAAAAATTCATAACTGAAGCTACAAGAATCGGATCAGAGTGTTATACCAGTTGTTGGAAAGCTAAGAAAAAGATATACAACTTTCATGTTTCACGAAGAATTTGATTCAGATTGCATGAGTCTCGAATAATTTGTTGAAGTTTCTAACTGTAATAATTTAGTTCTTTTGCCCTATTGGGCCTGGTTTATGTTTCCGACCCAGTTGAGTGTGTAATGCAAATTTTATTCTGTTTATAAGGTTGTTGTCGTGCTACAGTGACGGCAACCTAGTTTTTCACAAAATTTCTTTTGCTTTTCATGTATTTTATGGCGAACTAATCTCGAGGGGAAATCTGTCGGTTTCAAATTTCGTAATCCTTTGAGGTTTTATTACAATTTCCGATTTAATTTAATTGCTTTCCAATTAGTTTTATAATTTTCATTTTCTTAATTCATTCTTATAAAATAGATTGAATTCAATTCGATTGATCTATGCTCCTTACCTTACTCGCGATTAACTTAGCTTTTTCATTAATTTGCACCATCTCTAGCCGTCTGCTTAATTCGGTGAACTGTTTGCTTAATTTGGTGATTAGGAATATAAGTCGTGTAGTATTGTCGATGCTTGTTCGTCAATATTGCAATCGAATAGGAATTGGAACCACTTAGGGAATTGGAATTGTAATGACCGATGATAAGTTGGGAATCGAATAGGGATTGGAACCGCTTTCACTACAGGGAGCTGCCAAAGATTAGTTTTATTATCTTGAGCCTAATTCTGTCACAACCTAGAACGATTTGAAGAAAGTCTTTCTACAAAGATACTTTCATTCCTCAAGAGTTACCTCAATCAGAAAAGATATATGCGGTATTAGACAGGTTGAGGTGGAGTCATTGTCTGAATACTGGGAGAGATTCAAACACTTAGTTTCCAGATGTCCGCAACATCAGATTATAGAACAGTTACTTATCCAATATTACTATGAGGGATTGCTACCAATGGATAGAAAAATTTTAAATGCTGCTAGTGGTGGATCACTTTTTGATAAGACCCCGGCTGCTATCAAAGCCTTGATTGAGAATATGTCTCTCAACTCCCAATAATTTACAACTATAAACAATTCTGTCCAAACAAAAGGTGTGAATGAGATTCAGGTTTCGTCTTACAATAAAGCTCTAGAAACCAGACTTGATGAGCTTATTTATGTAGTGAAACAACAATTAATGTTAACATTACCACCACCACATAACCCTCCACAAGTAACCACCTCTGCACCTTCTAGACCTTCACTAGAGGACCTTGTCAAGCAAATGACTGTAAATGATCTCCAATTTCAGCAATGGACAAATTCTAGTATTCAGACCTTACAGGCACAAATTGGATAGCTTGCCACTTCAATGAATGCCATACAACAAGCTCAAGGATCAAACCAACTACCTTCCAAAATAGTAGTAAATCCTAATGTCACTAACCCTAATATGAGTGCAATGTCCTTAAGATCCAAAAAAGTTGCAGAACCAGCCCTAGAAAAAAATAAAGAAGTTGTTGAGGTCACACCTGAACCTACACCTGGACCTGAACTTGAACCTTCCATTGTTGATGAGCCTGAAAAAGAGCATGTACCACCAATTCCTTTTCCACCTAGAGTACTGAAAACTAAGAAGATTGATGAGGAAGAAGAGCATTTTGTTTTTCATATTGAGTTGATTTCTAAGTTGGTTGATGATACTTGTACTGATTTGTTTGCAGCTGATTTTCCATCATTATCTTATTTTGATGATAGTTACTCATATAATGACTGCATTAAAACTAACCTTTATTCTGAGATTGAGGTTGCCTTGCAGGTTAATAGTTTTCCTACACATGGAGTTGTTGAAGTTGTTTATACAGTTGAAGCTCTCGACATCCCGGCTGCCCCAACCAAACATTCTACTGAACAACCACCTTCTCAACCACTTCCTGAGGATTTATATTATTCATCAAAGCTTCAATTTGAGCAGGAAGAAAATTTATTATAGGAACATAAGAAGGGAATTGGGTGGACCTTGGTTGACACTCGTAATTTTAGCCCATCCATGAGTATGTGTAGGGTCTCAATTGAAGATGTAAGAAAAGTGGTGAGGCAGCCCCTTAATCCTTTGTTTCTTGGAGTTATGGAAAAGGAGACCACTTTCACGTGCCCATTCGACACTTTTACTTATCGAAGATTTTTCTTTGATCCTAGAATAAAAATCGAAGGCACTAATAAATATGACAAGGTCAATGGATGCTATCCAAAGTTACTTTATGACATCTCCACTTTGGGAGAGGAGCCTGTAGAAGATCTCTCTTTAGGAAAGGCTGCTTATATGATCACCTATCCACCTTGACTATCCGGGTGTGTTCTTTCCATTCTCTCACTCTTATTTAATAGTTATGTCCTTTCATTGAGGACAATTCATGTTTTAAGTGTGGAGGAGCGAATCATTGTTTTATTTTGTTTTCTTTGTTTTGTTTTAAATTTTCTTTTGTTTTGGTTTCGTTCTTAAATTTAAAAAAAAATTGTTTTACTTAGAAACACTATGCAGTTTTTTGAAATTTTTAGGCTATAGATCAATTTGAGGTTATATTATGGAGACATGGGAACACCTTAAGTCTCCCGAATATGGAAATCGATTTAAATACTTGTTATGACATAGTCTTAAGTTCTCGTCCTTTAATAGCTCTTAAGCAGTTTATCTAGCATTCAACACCATCTAGAAGTCACACACCAAGTAATTAAGTTGATGCAAATAAGTGAAATGATCACGTGCTTAATAAGAAGTCAAAATAGGAATCCGCCTTTGAAGTTAGTTGACCCTCAGCCGATCACTTAGGTTAACGGTTGTGAAACCTTAAAAAAAACTATTGTTGTTGCTATTTACGTGGTTAATTTTGAATTGTTGAAAATATATGGATCATAGTCACTAACAAGCTTATTTACCACGTGTGTGAATAGATAAAGGGCTTAATGTGATTGCATTAGAATGAAAGAGAGCAAAAAGGAGGATGAGTAAGTTAGACTTAAGCATAATAACATGATTTGGATTCGTTTGAATAGGAGGGAGCTTAATGACCGCAAAATTGCGGATTTGTGTTCTTACGATATCCTTAGTGTGCAAAATTAGTACCTATCGATCCAATCTTGACTGAAGAAGATTTTATGGCCTAGAATGAGTATCTAAATGTTCTTGTGTTTTGATAATACTTTGCTTGGAGTGCAAAGGTTCAAGTGTGAGGGAATTTGATCAGTGTATTTGATGCACCCTCCTCTATGTTTAGACTTAAGCATTTCTATAGTTTAGTTTGTTTAATTTACTATTTTATGATGTTTTTACAATTCAATTTATTTTCAGTCTTATTTGATTTTCGTTTGTTATTTTCAGCATTAGCAGCTTAAAGTAAAAAATTCATAATTGGAACTACATGAATCGGATCAAGGAATTATACCAGTTGTTAGAAAGCTAAGAAAAAGATATACAACTTTTATGTTGCACGAAGTATCTGATTCAGATTGCATGAGTCTCGAATAATTCGTTGAAGTTTCTAATTGTAATAATTTAGTTGTTTTCCCCTATTGGGCCTGGTTTATGTTTCCGACCCAGTTGAGTGTGTAATGCAAATCTTATTTTGTTTATAAGGTTGCTGTCGTGCTACAGTGACAACTACCTAGTTTTTCATGAAACTTCTTTTGCTTTTTATGTATTCCATGGCAAACTAATCCCGAGGGGAAATCTGCCGGTTTTGAATTTCGTAATCCTTTGAGGTTTTATTACAATTTCCGATTTAATTCAATTCCTTTCCAATTATTTTTATAATTTTCGTTTGCTTAATTTATTCTTATAAAATAGATTGGATTCAATTCGATTGATCTATGCTCCTTACCTTACTCGCGGTTAACTTAGCTTTTTCATTAATTTGCGCCATCTTTAGCCGTCTGCTTAATTCGGTGAACCGTTTGCTTAATTTGGTGATTAGGAATATAAGTCGTGTAGTATTATCGATGCTTGTTCATCAATATTGCAATCGAATAGGGATTGGAACCGTTTAGGGAATTGGAATTTTAATGACCAATGATAAGTTGGGAATCGAACTAGTAGATTAACCTATTTTAATCACTTATTTTACAGTTTATTTTCTTAATCGAACTCTAAATCAAAACAACCCCCCATAATCGTTTTCAATTGGTTATTTCATTAACAAGAATCCTTGTGAATCGACATCCGAGTTACTGTCGCTTTACTATGTTTTTTTAAATTACTCGGTTTTGATCTGCGCGCGACAGCGGATCAAACCTTCCTCATGAGGTTCTTCATTTTTTAAAATCTCATAATGATTATCCTTCATGATAATATTCTCAAAGAGTTTCACATCTCAGGATTTAATAATTACATTATACTCCAATTTCAAAAGTCTATAAAATTTACTACTAGGTGCATAGCTTACAAAACACATTTGATCCTTCGATGATCCAACTTAGTCCTTGTAGGATCCATATGTTTATAATAAGCTACACACCCTTACACTCTAATATAACTGATATTTGGCACAGCTCCTTTCCATACCTCATATGGAAAATATCAGTTTTCTTCAAAGAAATTATTTTCATTATATGACAAGCAAATATCAAAGCTTCACCACAAAATAAATAAATGACAATTTATAATGCATTAACATGATATTTATCATTTATTTATATGTCCTATTCTTTCTTTTAGTTATAAAATTTTTATGTGGTGTACAAGGTGCAGAACATTTATAAATAATGCCATATTATTCATATTATATTTTGGCCTAAATTTTCCTTACAAAACCAGCTTGTAAGGTGAGGTGTGTAACTCTATGTACATTTTTTTTCAAGATATATGTCAAACCAATATGGGACTTGGGATTTTCCCAATACACCCATAATATTTTATAGGATTGGTGCGAGGATATTAATAGAGGGCGGCCCATGGTCTGATCGATAGGCTCTAAGGACTTTAATACTTCTACTTAATTTATTTTCTATTTACGCTTTAAAAAATTTAGTTGCAGTAAAGGCATCATCTTTATGAATTAAAAGATATACATGTGTAAATTTAGAGAAATTATTAATAGATATAATAAAATACATATTTAACCCAGTGGTTAACATGACTTTAAATTCACAGTTTTCAAAATTATTAACATCACATGAAATTAAACCAGATGTAATTAATAGTTTCACAGTGATAACACCAATATGAGCTAATCTACTCTTTTATAACGAAAAGGATTCAATCATATAAATAGAAATGAAATTTTTATTAATAATGTTATCAATAGTACACATCTTAACCATTCACTCAACAAAATAATCTTTTCCCATTAATAACTATTATGGATCAAGATTAACCTTCCCGATTTAAACACAAATTTAATGTCTGGATTTCCAAAAAGATCCTCGCAATAAGGTTCATATTCATGTCGAGAACATGAAGTACATTAATAAGAGTAATTTTCTTCCAAGAAGTGAGGTTAAGTTTCACTGTTCCCATTCCAAGAACCCTATATTGTCCATCATTTGTCGTTTGAACCTCTTGTCCATCGGTTACTCTAGGATAACTTTTAAATGTCGTTTTATCATTTATTGATATGTCATGCTCTTTCTTCCAGCTATACCATTTTAATGTGGTGTACGAGGTGTAGAACATTTATGTATAATACCATATTATTCATATTCTATGTTGCCCTAAATTTTCCTTACAAAACTGGCTTCTAAGGTAAGGTGTGTCACTCTATATAAATTCTTTTCAAGATATATGTCTAAATAATGTGGGACTTGGGATTTTCCAAATACATCCCCTAAGACCAACACTCTTCTTTGGGCTTGGTGCAAGGATAATAATGGTGGGCATCCCATGATCTGATCGATAGTCTCTAAGAACTTTAATACTTCTACATAATTGATTTCTAAATCCATTTTAAAAATTTTAGTTGCATTAAAGGCATCTTCTTTATGTTTTAAAATATATATATATATATATATATATATATATATATATATATATATATATATATATGTGTGTGTGTGTGTGTGTGTGTGTGTGTGTGTGTGTGTGTGTGTGTGTGTGTGTGTGTGTGTGTGTGTGTGTGTGTGTGTGTGTGTGTGTGTGTGTGTGTGTGTGTGTGAATCTAGAGATATTATTAATAGAAGTAATAAAATAAACCTTTACCCCAGTGGTTAATGTACTCTTATATACAAAAAAAATGATTCAACCATATAAGTAGAAATAGAAGCTTTATTAATAATGTTGTCAATAATACACAACTTAACCATTCACTCAACAGAATAATATTTTCCCATAAATAAACTATTATAGATCAAGATTAACTGTCTGGATTTATACACAAATTCAATAACCGACTTTTCAAAAAGATCTCCACTAACAAGATTCATATTCATGTCAAGAACATGAAGTACATTAATAAGAGTAATTTTCTTCCAAGAAGTGAGGTTGAGTTTCACTATTCCCATTCCAATAACTCTATATTGTCCATTATTTCTCATTTGAACCTCTTGCCCATCAGTTACTTTAGAATAACTTTTGAATACTATTTTGTCATAGAAACATAGACAATAGAAAAAGTATCATATCACCATCCTTGTACCTTCCCTTTGATCACCATAATTATGCTCACAATAGAAATTATGTTAACATCGACTTGGACAACAGTAAAAGGTCCTCAATTTGGTTGAGGGATCTAAGGGTCTCATTAGGTGTTTTGGGTGGAAAAGTGAATCAGTTCGAAAACAGGTTTTATTGTATGCTGGAAAAGGGTTCTGATATTGACTGTTGTTTTCGGATTTAAAAAATTGAGTTTGCCACAAGGAAATTATCGGGACGAGTCGCGTACTAGGTCGTTTTCTTTAAGACGTTTCGCCGTACTGCCAAATTATGCAAAGCAGTCGATTTACGACGATGCCTCCAGGATAAAACAACTCGTTCTTAAAACTTACGATTATCAGTTGCACACTGATAAATCGCTCTAGAAATACACCTTTCTAAATTAGTATTTGGCGCAAATAACCAGTCAAGAAAAGAAAAAATTGTAAGATGGAGAGAATAAAGGGAGAGAAGAAGGAAATCAAAATTCGTGTGAATTTGTAAAATCCGATGTGCTCACTACTGAATTTCTACCCTGTATTTATAGGCAGCTAGTAAGGCTTAATTTTCATTCCCTTCAATGTGGGACTAAATTGAATCTTAATTTTCATTCCCTTCAATGTGGGACTAAAATGAATCTTAATTTCCATTCCCTTCAATATGGGACTAAAATGAATCTTAATTTTCATTCCCTTCAAGGTGGGACTAAAAATGAATCTTTTCAAATTCACTTATATATTAGTTCTTACTTGTGTTCATTTATTGCTCATTAATTGTCAACAAATGTTTCCAATTCCCACTCTAACTAATTAAAGTTCCAACATTAATTAATTAAAGTTCCAACATTCCCCCACTTGAATTTAAAAGAGATTTTAGAAGTTCGTCAGACGTTTCTAAGGTTGAGCATAAGCAAAGGTGTCTACGACTTGAACCTTAGCGTAGCGAGAAGGATTCTGATTCAACAAGAGTGACACCATTGTCTTGAACTCTATCTCGGACATCAGACCCGCACACAACCTTTCCATAAGGTGTATTCTTGTAGCCCGTGCTTTAGTGTCCCTGCACGTGTATCCCAGTTTAGTGAATGCTCTAGGAATTCTGCCTCGAAATTCCATAGGAACCGGCCTCAGTTCCACAGTCACATAGGTGAATCTATCAAGAGTACTCCTGTAGCCTAGGTACTCCCTCATACAGAGTATAGATCTCATTAAGAGTTTCTATTATCTCATCCTCTCATTACTTCAGGATTCATGCTTTACTTGCATGATCATTTTCATATTACTCACAACTTGTTACTAACCATTTAACCTAAGTCTTGGGATCTCCAGTCATTTAGGTCGGGTTACCATCATGAGTAACCATTTGCTTTATAGGCATTAGTCCCATCTTTTTGGAAGTATTATGGACTTTCTCTCTAGCTAATCCTTTCGTCAAAGGATATGCTAAGTTCTCATCAGTGCGTACATGATCCACTCTCACAGCTCCTTTAGAGATACAGTCTCTAACAATGCTATGTTTTCTTCTAATTTGACGTCTTTTACCATTATAATAATGTTTCTCAACTTTTGCAATAGCCGCGGTACTATCGCAGTGGATCAACACAGCTGGTATAGGTTTTTCCCATAAAGGAATCTCAGCTAGCAAGCATCTTAACCAACTTGCTTCTTCACTAGCTGTAGCTAATGCTATCATCTCAGACTCCATTGTGGACTGTGCCAGAATGGTCTGTTTCTTTGATTTCCAAGATACAGTTCCTCCGGCTATACTAAATATATAACCACTAGTAGCTTTGGAATCATCCGATAAGGTGTTCCAATCTGCATCATTATACCCTTCTAGTACATCAGGAAATTTCTGATAGTGTAGGCCGAGGTCCATAGTCCTTTTAAGGTACCTCATTACTCGCTCAATAGCTTGTCAATGTTCGTTTCTCGGCCTACTTGTAAATCTACACAACAATCCTACGACATATGCAATGTCGGGTCTAGTACAATCAGTGGCATACCTAAGACTGCCAATTATGCTCGCATATTCTGCTTGTTTGACACTTTCTCCAGTGTTCTTAAACAGTTTCACACTTGGATCATACGGAGTGCATGCAGGTTTACAATCAAAGTATTTATATTTCTTTAAGATCTTCTCCACATAGTGAGATTGATCCAAAGAAATTCCTTGGTCAGATCTCGTGATCTTGATACCCAGGATCACGCTTGCTTCTCCGAGGTCTTTCATATCAAAGTTATTGCATAACAATGATTTCATATCATTAATGACCTGAATGTTTGATCCAAATATAAGTAGATCGTCTACATATAGACATATGATAGTACAAATGCGATTCTCAGATTTGTAATAAACACACTTGTCACTTTCATTCACTTTGTACCCATTAATTATCATTAAGTTATCAAACTTTTCATGCCATTGTTTAGGGGCTTGTTTTAGTCCATACAGAGACTTATCTAACTTACAGACCTTGCTTTCTTGTCCTTGGATTACAAACCCTTCTGGTTGTTCCATATAGATTTCTTCTTCTAAGTCACCGTTTAAAAATAGCTGTTTTAACATCCATTATTAAGTTATAAATGGCTGCTATTGAAATGAGTACTCTAATGGATGTAATTCTAGTGACCGGAGAAAAGGTGTCGAAGAAATCTATGTTTTCTCTTTGTCTAAAACCCTTGGCTACAAGGCGAGCCTTGTATTTCTCAATCGTTCCATCAGGTTTTAGTTTCTTTTTTCAAAACCCATTTACAACCAATTGGTTTGCAACCCGGGGGTAAGTCTACTAAGTGCCAGGTCTTGTTAGATTCTAGAGAATCTATCTCATCATTAATGGCTTCTTGCCATAAGTCTGCATCCATAGATGACAGTGCTTCTTGAAGATTTATTGGATCTTCTTCTACATTATAGGCCGCATAATCGGGCCCATAGTCTTTAGCAACTCTTGCTCTTTTACTTCTTCGAAGTTCTGTTTCTACATTGTCGCTGCTTTCAGTGCTTTTTATCACAGGAATGTGACTCGATTGTGTGCCCCCACTATTTCTCAATTTGAAAGGAAATTTGTCTTCAAAGAATTCAACATCGTTTGATTCTATAATTACTCTGGCATTTAGGTCATAAAACCTGTATGCCTTACTGTTTGTGCATACCCAATGAATACGCATTCATAGGCTCTACTAGCGAGTTTAACTCGTTTCGGATCCGGAATTCTGACATAAGCCAGACAGCCCCAAGTTCTTAAATAAGACAAATTTGGTTGTCTTTTCTTTAATATCTCATAAGGTGAGATCTTACTTTTTGACTTGGGAACTTTATTCAGGACATAGCAAACAGTCAATAAAATTTCCCCCCACCAGTGAGGTGCAGCACCAGAATTCAACATGATTGCAACTACAAGTTCAGTAAGAGTCCTATTCTTTCTTTCTGCTTTACCATTCATTTCAGGAGAGTATGGAGCAGTCGTTTCATGTATAATACCATGTTCAGCATAAAAATCATTAAACAAGCTAGAGTCATATTCGGTTCCCCTATCACTGCGAAGTCTCTTAATCTTCTTGTTAAATTGATTCTCAATTTCAGTTACATACACCTTAAACATGTCAAGCGCTTCACTTTTATTCTTCATTAGATATACATAAGTATAATCAGAGCAATCGTCAATAAAAGTGATAAAATAACGTTTATTATTTCTAGTTAAACTTCCATCTAATTCACATATATCAGAGTGTATAAGATCTAGGGGTCAGATTCTTTTATAATTGACTTATGTGAAGTTTTTGTTATTTTAGCTTGACTGCAAAATTCACATTTATTGGAATCATTAACATTTAGTTTAGGGATTAGGCCTATGTTGCTTGCATTAGAAAGGATTCGTTTATTAACGTGACAAAGTCTACCATGCCAAATATTAAAGTCACACACAGAGTAAACAGAAGGAGAAATTTTATTCAAATCAACGTTCAACTTAAACATGCCATCAGTGGCGTACCCTTTTCCAACAAAAATACCATTCTTAGTGATGGTGTACAAATCTGCTCCTAAAGTTTGACTAAACCCAACCTTATTCAAAAGAAAACCAGAAACAAGATTCTTCCTAATTTCAGGAACATGCATGACGTCCTTCAAGATCAAAGTCTTTCCTGAAGTGAACTTCAGCTCAACATCTCCAATTCCAGCAACATTAGTGGTGTGAGAATCTCCCAACAGCACTTTCTTATCTTCAGTATTCATGTATGTCTTGAACATAGCACAATCATAGCAGACATGACGAGTGGCGCCAGTGTCTATCTTCTGAATTTTGTGGCTTTGAGCTTCCACCGACTTCTCATCCACCATCTTGTAGTTCAAGTAGCGGCTGACAGCAAATTTCTTCGCACCTGCTTCTTCAGTATCATATTTTCTTTGCAGAGCCTCCCATACCTGTTTAGCAGTCCTGTAGCTACAGTAGTAGTCATACGGATCATCAGCAAGGCTGTTCAGAATGTGATTTTTGCACAGATAATCATTCTCGTGCCATAAGGCGATTTCTTTTCGGAGCTGCAAATCATCTGCTGCAGCCTTAGCTTTTACAGCATCTGAGTCAGACATTTTGGAAGTCCCGTCTGAATCTGCAAGTGAGTTACCATTAGGTAGTTCAGATGATGCAGAAGGGACAACCGGGATATCCTAAGTCAGAACGTGGGCAACCTTTTTCAGAGTTAAGAAAAACTTCATCTTAGCTTGCCAACGTTTGAAATTGGAACCCTCAAACCTGAAAGGTTTGTCAAAGACCGAAGCGGCCGTAGTAGAACCGATAATTTCCTCAGTTGCCATGGCAGTTATTAAAACGTCTTAAAATTGTTGTTTTCGAATTTAAAAAATTGAGTTTGGCACAAGGAAATTATCGGGACGAGTCGCGTACTAGGTCGCTTTCTTTAAGACGTTTCGCCGTACTGCCAAATTATGCAAAGCAGTCGATTTACGACGACGCCTCCAGGATAAAACAGTCCGTTCTTAAAACTTACAATTATCAGTTGCACACTGATAAATCGCTCTAGAAATACATCTTTCTAAATTAGTATCTGGCGCAAATAACCAGTCAAGAAAAGAAAAAATTGTAAGATGAAGAGAATAAAGGGAGAGAAGAAGGAAATCAAAATTCGTGTGAATTTGTGAAATCCGATGTGCTCACTACTGAATTTCTACCCTGTATTTATAGGCAGCTAGTAAGGCTTAATTTCCATTCCCTTCAATGTGGGACTAAATTGAATCTTAATTTTCATTCCCTTCAATGTGGGACTAAAATGAATCTTAATTTCCATTCCCTTCAATGTGGGACTAAAATGAATCTTAATTTTCATTCCCTTCAAGGTGGGACTAAAAATGAATCTTTTCAAATTCACTTCTATATTAGTTCTTACTTGTGTTCATTTATTGCTCATTAATTGTCAACAAATGTTTCCAATTCCCACTCTATTTAATTAAAGTTTCAACATTAATTAATTAAAGTTCCAACATTGACTTTTTGGAGAAGTCGATGGATTGGAGATGCCCAATTGAAGCTACAACTTCCTAGCCTGTTTTAAAAGGTACAATCTTCTAGACCTTTAGTAGAGGATTTAGGGAAGTAGTGTCATGGTGTTTGATCTTGGAACCTCGACTTAAATTTTGATCTTCTTTTTTAAGGTTCTCGGGCATATCTAAATGATCTTCTTCTCATTCTTCATAATATTCAGCCGATTTCAGATGCTGTTGACCAATTTATTTGATGGAAAGACACTGCAGATTCTCGATCAAGACGAATTATGCAAGGTGAGCGTCTATCTTGTATGCATGTTATCATATTGAGTTGGACCTATCTTGTGTCTTCAAGATTATCAGGAAATTTCGTGCTCTTAGTAACATCTAAATAGGAAGCTTTTGTTAAACAGGTTGCAGACTTGGGACAAATTTGCTAAGCGCGAGATTCTAAGTGGATTGCATAATATAATTTGGCCACTTTATCTTGGTCGAGGAAAAAGTTGTGTTGTTTTCTACACATGCTGAATTAAATTTTGGTTCTTCTCATAAAATGAAACATTGGAAACTAACATCACTTTAATTATATAGAGCAAATTTATAATTATTAAAATGTACAAAATCAAAAATGTATAATTATAAGCTTCCTAATGACATGTCAAATGAAATATCACCCAGCTTATTTTGTTGGGTATGTAGCGTGTTTTCTTATAAGTAAAATAATTATATCAACATAGGTATTAGGAATATCCCAACCCATTTACAAACAAATTCATTAATCATTACAACAAGGCTAAGATATTAAAAATAAAGCCAAAGATTCCTATACCATTCATAGTAACTATACACACTAAGAAACTTACATCTTTTAATAATCCACCACCAAGATAAACACACAATCCTCTTAAACACACGATCTGAGTCACCAATTTTATTATTAAAAAGAATTTGGTTGCTAGACCACCAAATACACCAATCTATAATGAAGCATAAACTTCCCGCATATGGTGAAGGGAACCTTCCCCTTTACCTTAACAATCCAAGACCAAAAATGAAATTCAAAGGATGACTCCATTAAAAGAGAAATCTTAAACCACCGACAAACTTTGACCTAAATAACCTTAGTTTTGGTGCAGTTAAAGAAGAGATGAGAAGATTTTCAGATTTGGCAAAGAAGAACATATAAACATCTTCGTGCATGTTGAGATTCATACAACGAGATATAAGACTCAACCTTCTTGGTAATATGTCAAGAAACAGACGCCACGCAAAAACTTGGACCTTCGTCGGAATTACTGCCTTCCAAATACATGATAATAGATCCTTGTTTACCGTATTAACTCACACATCATTTGACAACAACAGTCTCCGGTCATAACAAGACTTGAATTTAAATGATCGAGTTTCTGTAAAAGGACAGATTATGTTGTCCGCTGCCTCAAAGCAAGGCTGAATTCTAACCAACAACTCCTGCAGGCGCTAAAACTCGTTATGCAGGTGAATATCCTCAGTTTCCACAGATAAGCCCAGTTGCCAAACCCAATTATCCTCCTCTCACGCCCCCAAATCCAATACCGTAGCAAGCTTTTTAACTGCATCATTCCACAAGGCTGGGAATTCGCAACAGAGAGGGTAGTTACCTAGCCAACTTGCCAACCAAAATAGTACCAAATTGTCTGCACCTACCCTATATTACAACATACCTGTAATATTCACATTACCCGCCAGCCTACAAACATAAAAAAGATCCTGCCACCATAGGGATGATGACGCTGTAATGTATATAGGATTATTATCAACAATCGAATTTGTCAAGTTTCCATATCTTCCTTCAAGCAAGCCTACCTAAAGTGCATCACTTTCATTTAGGAATCGCCACCACCATTTTGCTAATAATTCCTTGTTGAACATGCCCAAGTCTTTGACACCCAAACCGCCCTCCTCCTTTGATTTACAAATACTTTTTCAACTCACCCATGCAATGCACATATTTTCTTGTGTTCCCGCTTATAGAAATTTCCTCTGTAAAGCCATCATCACTTGCATCACTTTCTTTGGCAGTTTATAGAATGATAGAAAATGTACAGGGAGGTTTGGTAATACTGAATTAATGAGAGCCATCATCTCTTTCTAATATTAATCTTCAAACGCAAAATCAATTCAAAGCCTACTAAGATTGATTTCACCGATCGCAAATTAGACTAGGATCCATCCCCAATAAGAATTGTGTCATCCGTATATTGTAATAAGCTATGTGCCACACCATTATCTAACTTGAATTCTAGAAAAGATCATGCACAATATTCCTTTCTCACCATAACAGCCAAACCTTCCGTAACTAAAGTAAAAAAGCAAAGGCAACAAAGGATCACCTTGTCTTTTTTGGGACCACCATTTACTAACATCGACATATAATTATTCATAACTCCACCTTCCATCCACCGCATTCATCGTAAATCGAACCCCATTGCCACCATGAATTTTCTACAGAAGCACCACTCCACATAATCTTAGGCTTTAGTAAAGTCCACCTTCAACAACATACACTTTCTCTTCCTTCGTTTTGCATAATCGTTAATCTCGTTTAGGACCAACACGTCATTCAAAAGTTTCCTACCTTGTATGAAGGTCGTTTGCGAGCTAGACATCAATTTGTCAAGAACCAGTTTAAGCCTTGCTGCCAAAATCTTAGAGATCACCTTGTAAATCACCCCTATAAGGAAAATCGATATATAATCATTAAGGTCCTGAGGGTTTTCTTTCTTTGGTATCAACGCAAGAAAGGAAGAATTAATAGCTTTTGGGAGCCAGATCATTTCATAGAATTGTTGAATGCACAAAATTACATCTTTGCCAATGATTTCCCAGCACCGTTTCAGGAACTCAACATAAAACCTGTCCGGACCCGGATTCCTCTCCCCACCTGAATCAAAGATGACCTTCTTAATTTCTTCATCTCCAAATTTTTCCTCCAGCATCCTACAACCTTGTATAGACAAAAATGTCAAGTCAGTAAGAATGAGATCCGTCTTATGAACTACATTAGATTGAAAATTTGCTCTGAAATGCTCCTTGATCGCATTCTTCACGCCATGGACTTATGTGGAAATCCATTTCTTCGATATAAAAGTGGCTATTCCATTCCTACTAGTCCCTTTTTTTATAGCAGCATGACAAAACTTAGAGTTCTTGTCACCAAATTACAACCACTGAACCTTTGATTTCTGGTAAAATACGATGTCTATGATACAAGTGTTAGCGGTGAGAATAGGATATTAAATTATTGATTAATTTGAATCATAAATCTTTGAGTTTATAAACGGTCTTTGGTTTATCTGAAGGAAAGGTTAAAAAAAGAAAAACCTAATTTGCATCGTAAACACAATGTGGGGAAATCTAGGGTTCGGGGGTTGGTTATACTTAGGAAAGGTGTTAGCATCCTAAACATCTGTAATACTCTACAGGAACCTCTTGTTTAATATGCGTTATTTTGTAATCTATCTATTAAAGGTATGCTAAAGGGTTGAAGGAGACCTAAGGGGTTAGTCCTAAGTATACTCGCCAAGAAATTGCATCTTGTGCCTACGTATCCTGACGAGAATGGAATCAGAGTATTCGTAGTTCCCCTCAAAGAGGATTGAGAAACTTCTTAACTATGGTCAAGGTTCCAAGACGCAGTAAGTATTCATAGTGAAGTACTTACGTGGAGTGCATCGACTCCGAGTCTACGTTGAAAAGTTGTAAGGTAGGTAAGCAAGTATCCACAACGGGAACTTACATGGAGTACGGTGACTCCTGATCCTAAGGCTTGGATAAAGGTGAATAAAGAGGATGTCTACGGCGCGACGACTATCTGAAGCACATCGACTTCAATCCTAAGTTGCAAATGTAACATCAAATTAGCAGTTAGTGAGCTCGCCAAGACATCACATCTTGTGCCTACGTATTCTCATCGATAAATGAGAAATCAGAGCGTACGTAGTTCCTCTCAAAGAGGAGTGAGGAACTTCTTGAATGTGGTCAAGGTTCCAGGGGGAAGTAAGTATTCATAGTGGAAGACTTACGTGGAGTACGGCGACTCCAAATCTACGTTGAGATGTTGAAAGGGTAAAGATAAGTAAGTATCCACTGATGGAACTTACGTGGAGTACGATGACTCCGGATCCTAAGGTTAGGATGAAAGAGATTGGGAATTGACATGGCAGGACGCTATGTGTGACTACGTCGACTCAGATCCTAAAGTTAGGATAACGGGCAAGAGTTAGTGATTCTCTAATATTGACATGGCAGTCAACGAGAATAAACTTTCCCTCGGAATATAGTCTTAGCAAATGAAAGTTAAAGCAATGGTCCTCAAAATGCTACAGGATAGATAACAATATGTGAATATGTAAGTCAAACACTCAAAATATAGGACATCACGATCAAGATATGATCCTGACCAGATGCCTCAAGGGTTTCGTTCAAAATGAATATAAAAGATTAGTTAAACTTGGAATGACGACTTAATGATTAATTTAATTAATAATGGTAAAATGTCTAAACCAAACTTAGGCTATAAAATAACAATATTTTTAATTTATTTATTATTTTTTGCTAAAATGAAATTATGAAAATTCACTACAAGAAAAAAGGAGATTTACGACACTTGAGTTGCGATAGTTATCACAAAGCCGTCCTTATTCCTGGATTGCGACGGTTGTCACGATAGTTATGGTCAACTGTCGTAGATTTTTTGTGACAGTTATCAAAAAACCGTCCTTATTCCTAAACTACGACAGTTCTCACGAGGCTTTGAGCCAACCGTCGCAAATTTTTAGGCATGTTGTATAAAATAATGCGACAGTTACCAAAGAACCGCCCTCTTTCCACACTCGTGACAGTTAAGGTGGACTGTCGCAATTAATTTAATATTTTTGTCTAACATAATAGTAAAATATTTTCTGTTTTATTATATAAATAGTTAATTTTTATTAAAATTAATTTTGGTAACAATGTTAATATATATATATATATATATATATATATATATATATATATATATATATATATATATATATATATATATGTTTTATGGAGATTATAAATACATTACAAATTATAAATTATAGATTAAAAACATGTTTAAGCTTTAAAAAAATATTAAAAAAAAGTTTCATAAAAACAACTACAATAGTACAAGAGTTTACGGTTTGGCATTTGCCTCATTTCTAAGTCTGATTGTCTTTATCCATTTCATCGAAACTGTTCACCGAGTATGTAAGTGAAACTTGTGGACCCCACCTTCTTATTCTTCTCACAAACGGTTTCCGAAAAATCCCAAAACCCTAAACTAAACCATCTTCAATTCGACCTTTAATTCTTTTTTAATCATTCCTTCTCCAATTTAACCTCTAAATCCCTCGGCATCTTTCAATTTCCCTATCTTCTCTTTCTCTCAAATTCTGTCACAAAACCCCCTCATGGATGTATCAGTGAAGACAAAATCGGAATCCACAACAGTTTTGCTCAATCACGCTCACGAAATGCCCACGGTGAATGATTGCATTGTTTACACTCGAGTCAAAAGGTCTCTCAATTCGTGTAATGGTTTTTCCAAGGATGTTGATTGCAAGAGATTCAGTAAAGATACGAAAACACAGATTGTATTGGAGAATGGAGTCGATTGTTGCAGGGAAAGTAGGGACGGCGGCGAGTCTGGTGATGGTTTGAAGAGTGAGTTTCGAGAGGTTGCAGAAACGTCCTTTAGGAACAAACTAGAAAAAATAGGGGAAGTTCTCTAGGCGAAGGCTGTAGCGAAGCTACCTAGAAAAACTATAAGTTTGCTAGGCGAAGGTGCTAGCGAATGCAAACAGAGGCAAAAAAGGAAAAGTTCACTAGGCAAAGATGCCAGCGAAGCTTCCCAGAAAAACAACAAAAAGTTCGCTAGGCGAACTGCTAGCAAACGAAAACAGAGGTGAAAAGGGAAAAGTTCGTTAGGAGAAGGTGCCAACGAAGGTGCCTAGAAAAAACAGAAAAAGTCCGCTAGGAGAACTGCTAGCGAACGAAAACAGAGGTGAAAAGGGCAAAGTTCGCTAGGCGAACTGCTAGCGAACATGACAATTTTTTTTTAGTTTTTTCAACTCATGCTGAAGGTGGGAAAAACACTTAGAAGGGGGGGGGGGGGGTTGAATAAGGGTTTAAAAACAATATGACAATAGATAAAATAACAAGTTATTTTTATCTTGGTTCGTTTGAACTCAAACTAATCCAGTCCACCCCACCAAGGTGATTTTCCTTTCTCAACAAGGACTTAATCCACTAAATCAAACAGATTACAGTGTTAACCACTAAGACAAACAACCTTAGTCTTCTCAAGAAATTCTGACCACAACCTGGTCTTCTTAAGGAACAATTACAAAATGTAATACAAATGAAAGTGTTTGAATGCTTCTAAAAAGCTATAATCACAACTGTGATTTTACACTAGTTTAAGAACGAATATAAAAACTATTCAGCTTGAAGAATGTGTGTATGAGAGCTTGAGAGTAGTTTTTCAAATTGATTCGTCAACTTTGGAAAGTTGTTGAAGACTTGTTTTTATAATACAAGACGTCCATGCTTGAAGACTGCGCACTGCTGAGTAGCTGTAGCCTTTTGTCTTCTATTGACTTTTACTTTCCCAGAAGAGGAATGTTCAGAAAAATCCCTTTTGTCTGATTTCCTGTGCCATACACAAATGAGGAAAGAGTCGTTCAGATAAGGACAAGGAATATGCCAACGGATCTTTATTTGAACAACATCTTCTTCAACAAGTTTCTTTCTCAAAGTTACTCTTATCAGAGTTTATACATCAGAGTTGATGTAATCAGAGTCTTGCAGCAAATGTGCTTCAGCGTGAATATCTCAAACAGAGCAGACTTGAATATCAAAGCCTCTGTACTTGCAGCGTAAAGTACTTCCAGAGTCTTCTGAAACTATATTAAATGCTCTTCACTCAGATTCTTCTTCAGCTACACTTCAGAGTCTTCTGCAGCTTCTGCTTTAGAGTCTTCTGTAGCTTCTGCTTAGAGTCTCTTCAGGCAGCGCTCAGAGTCTTCTGCTGAGTTGCTTCTGACGCTCAGAGCCTTGCATTGAATAGTGATCAGATGCATTTTTGCTTCCATAATAATATTTAATTTAATATCTGAAACAAAAACACTTAACAAAAATTAGAGTATATATTTACTTCATACAAAATTTCATTAGTGTTATCATCAAAACATAGAGATATATTTAGGAACTAATTTGTGTTCTAACAATCTCCCCCTTTTTGATGATGACAAAAACTATGAGAAATTTTGTTTAAAACAAATAAATATATATCTCCCCCTGAATTGTATATTGTAAGAAAAATAAATACTTCCCTTTCAGCATAAGTATTCTTTCCATTCTGAGCAATCTTGGGGACTCTCAGAGTTGTGTTCAGAGTTACTTCTATGAATTTTGTCAGATGAAGAGTTATAGCTCTGAAACACTCAATATATGATTAATTATATGTTAAAATGTTTGAGTTGCCATATTAGTATCTGTCTATGTGAATTAATCAAAATTTCATTTTCTCCCCCTTTTTGTCATATCAAAAAGAAAAACTTTTTAAAACATAAAAGGATAACAGAAGAAAAACAAAACACATATGATATAACCAGATAGAAAAGTCAAACAGATTCATTTAGAAAACATTCTGAAGATAAACAAATAAGCAAAACAACAAAAGTGCACAAACATATGACTAAGAGTTACGAGAGGCTAAGATCCTAAGTAGACTAGTAATCTCAGAAGTAGACTCCTCTTGTCTAGCCATCCATATTTTGATCTCATCTGTTGTCTTTTCTTGCTTTACCATCCATGTTCTGATCTCAGTGTTGCTAGCCTCTAGCTGAGCAAACTTTTCCTTCAGATCTTGATCCTCTTTCTTGACCTCAGAAGATTCTGGAACTGTTGCAGACTCAGGAGCAGTATCAATAGTCATAGAAGATACATTATGAATTACCATTGCATCAGATGCAGTCTCAAAAACTATAGCCAAAGGTTGATCAGATTCAAGAGTTTCTTCTGTACCAGGAGCATAACCTTCTGGAATGACTTCTTCAAGCATAGATTCTTCAGCAATCTCAGATGCAACAAATTCTTCAGAAGGAGGATACACAACTGCTGGAGGTGTATTTTCCAAAAGAAGAGTTTGAGATCTGCTAACATTCATGAGAGTGTGTCTGATAACTTCAGCAAATCTTACCTTTGCATCATCAGAGCAAATGGTTTTAAGGTTTGAATCTACAGAGTTTAATCTTGATATGAATCTCTTCCAGATAGCTTCAGAATCATCTGGGTTAATGCTTGTAAGGCTCATATTCTTGACAGATGATAAACACATTTTTATCTCCTTTTCAAAAACAGCAAACAGAACATCAACATTTAGCCTAGGTTGAGGTTTCAGGTAGGCCGTTAGAAAAGAGTGTTTAAGGTTATCCAGAAAGGTAGATGTGTTGGAGGTTGATCGTTTGTCAGAGGTGAGTGGTTTGGGAATGGATGATTGGACAGAAAAGTGAGGTCCAGATCTTATGAAATTGTCCTTAAGAATAGAAGGAATGATAATAGGCGTGGAAATGGAATTAGGTGATGGAATGAAAACCAATCTGTCAAAGTATTTGACCCAACCTTGAGCAGCAACAATGGGACGCAGATCAAACCCATTTTTAGCTATGCAGTCAAATTCCACCATTGATTCACACAGAACTTCAAAATCTTTGACAGGTTTGAGAAGAGTTCTCACTGGTGCTTGGTATGGAATGTAACACCCCACTTTCCCGAATTAAAATAAAATACAATTATTCCAAATAAACATCAGAGTTTCCCTTCACTAGTGGGATATCACATCATAAATTCAACAAAACACTTTATTAGATATTTTTCAAAATAAAGCAGCGGAAATTATTAATCCAACATTCACGACCATCCGCCAAATACACAAAAACATTCTTTAGGAAGTTTCACCAAAACACGATACGTCACAAGAACAAAACAAGTTCAACATAAAAACAAATAAACACCCAAGTCTCGCGCTACGTATCAGAGCATCCTAAGACTCGACTCGAACATCAATATCTAAGCTAGCTATGTACCTGGATTATTTGTACTTCCGAAGAAGCACATACCACAACAACAACAAAGGGGTGAGAAAACACGATCAAAATTATTGGTAATAAAATACATGAAATAAAGGTAGTAATAATATAAAATATCACCCAACACGCATCAACCACGACCTACTGTCCAATCATCAAACACAACACACAATCATGCAAATATGCAACTCAACACCTTGCATGCGGTACCAACTCATTGGTTAATTCAATAGAACCCCTGATAGATCACATACACCCCTCCTTAGCAATGATCTATCCCCACCATTATTCACAAAGGAGTACGGGTGAATCACATACACTCCTCCTGAGCAATGATTCAGCCCCACCATTCTCCACAAAGGAGTACGGGTGAATCATATACACTCCTTCTGAGCAATGATTCAGCCCCACCATTCTCCACAAAAGAGTACAGGTGAATCACATACACTCCTCTTGAGCAATGATTCAGCCCCACCATTCTCCTCAAAGGAGTACGAATGGATCACATACACTCCTCCTGAGCAATGATCCATCCCACCAAGACACCATGACATGCACGACACCAAATGCACAACAAACAAACTCAAGCACACTAAGTGCACACGATCCTCCTGGTCATATTACCATACATCATATACATTACGCACCAATCAATCATATTAATTAAATCAATTATTAGGGACATTCACATTCTAACACCAAGTACACACGATCCTTCAAATCACATCACCATGCCTCATACATATATCACACACCAATTATTTATATTAATTAAATTAAATAATAGGGAAATTCGTATTCTAACACCAAGTGTACACTCTTCACCATTCAACACCATCCCTACACTAATCATGACCGAAGGGATCCTACAACACGAGAGCACAAAGCAAAACAGCACAAAATCACATTTCTATCACGCTCGCTGGCTCATTCGCTTAGCGAACGCTCGCTAGCTGCTCCCCTAGCGAAGGCAGACAGTGGCTACTTGACATGTTCGCTACCCAACTCACCTACCGAACCTGCTAGCGAATGCTCGCTACTAGCTCGCCTAGAGAAGGTGCTAGCGAGCGTCTGCGATCTCCTCAAACCCCCACTGTCCAACACTGTCATCTTGCTCAGTTCCAAGCCTATCACTCTTCATCTATCCTTTATCCAATTATTACTACAACCATCAAACACTACTCGAATCATTTTCTCCCTTAAACTGTCTCTCCCGAACCAATATTCATGTTCATCACTACTACCGCAGAAGTTATACAGAACCTCACCAATCTCACAACAACACATGCCCAATTTCATCAATGGCAGCAATACTCATAAACACATCAATGTACACGAAATTCATCATAACAGTAACAATTATAAACACATATGCACCAATTCATCAACATACAAATCATGCTCATAAAATCCCTACGGGGATAAGGAATCCCCTATATCCAATTCATGTAAAAATACCAATCTTAATCCGTTTCTCCCCCCTTACCTCGATTAATTGCTCCGATTGTTGAAGAATCTCCAAGAAATGGGCAGCCCTAGCCTTCCTCTATTCCTCCATGTTCTCCCCTTTGCTTTTCTCCCCAACTTGGTTTTATCGTGTTCTTCTATCCCTTTTTACCCAAAACTCTTCTAATACCCCTTAAATCCTTATTTTATTTATTCCAATAATAATAATAATAATACTAATACTAATAATAATATTACTATTAATTATTAAATTATCACCAATATTAATTATATTATTTTAATATTAAACTCCATAGTTATCAAATAATTCTTACAGTCTAAGGGCACCCACCAACGCACTCAGACACACCCCCAGATAAGGACACACTAAAATAAAATAACACCCAAAAAGACTAAATAATTAAAATGGGTGTTACAACTCTCCCCCACTTTAATTATTTTCGTCCTCGAAAATTACCTGATGGAAACAATTCCGGATACGCTTCCCGCATCCTGCTTTCCAATTCCCAGGTCACACTGCCTCCTGCAGCACCTCCCCAAGCCACTTTCACTAAAGATATCTCCTTCCCTCGGGGTTGTTTCTCGTTCAATGATTCGCACTAGAAGTACCTCAACAATCAAATTATCTCTCACTGGCACGCCCTCTAATTGAATCAGTGTACCTCCTCGACTTAGACTCATGAACATATCATGCAAATTCTACAAGCGACAACGGTAAAACAATCTAACATGCTATTTTCCCCACGCTTATGTTGTGCCACTCTGATACAGATAGCCAAACCACAGTGTGCGCTCCCGAGATTGCAAAGCTCGACCAACACCAGTTACCATCGTAACTCTCAAAACACATCTTTTCTTGGATCCTTTTGATCTTTTTCAGTGGCCCCTTGCACCATCTTCGCTCCGAGTAAAACATTCTCGCCAGACACACATCAGCACAAAGGAGTCCTACACCTCCTACCATACAAAACCTCATACGATGTCATTCTGATACTAGAATGATAGCGGTAATTATAGGTAGACTCAATCAACGATAATTAACTACCCCCTTGATCCATCTTAATCCAACACACAAGCTCTCAACAAATCTTCTACTGAATGAATAGTTCTCTCTCTCTCTCTCTGTCCATCCGTCTGCAGATGACAGGCATAACTCAACCTCAACTTAGTACCCAAAGCATCTGCAACTCTCCCAAAATCTCAATATAAATCTCAAATTTCCATCTGACACAATATTCGACAGTATCTCATACAATTTCACAACTTCATCAATATACATCTCATATATCCTCAACATAGAATAGTTAATCCATCCAAAATAACCCAATTAAAATCATATCCCTCAAATTCTCCAGAAAACTCAACACTAAATTCATGAAAATACTACCCGATTTCGACTCTAGAATATTCAACGGCTGCATCAGACCCAACGGTCTCTGATGTTCAATCTTCGACTTTCGGCAATTCTAACCAGCATATTCAACCTCAACCACTTCTCTCTTCATCTATGGTCACCAAAACAGTTTCCTCAAGTCTGGTTACCTCTTCATAGCACCAGGATGAATACTCCATCTACCTCAATGTACTTCTTCAAGAGCACCCTTACTCCACTCAACAATGTCTGGAACACAAACTCCATCACGACATATCATGGTACTATTTCCACTAATCCGAAAATCAACTCTCCGACTTTGATTCATCAAATTCAACTAATCTACCAACTCAACCCAGATTTCTGACCTTCTCGAATCTCCTCAAAAATACCACTAGCCATGTCCAACATACAAAGCTTAACTCCATAAGAAGTCTCTTCACCGACCAAACTCATATCACAAAATTTCTCAATCAGTTCTAACTCTTTCCACCATCTTCATTGGTATATGCAAAGATTTCCAAATTAATGCATCAGCTACCACGTCCACTTTACCCGAATGGTAATTCAACCCAAAGCCATAATCCTTCAGAAATCCCAATTATTTCCTTTGCCTCATTTCAACTCTTTCAAATCAAACAACTTAAGATCACCAAACACCTCAAATCTCAAACTAAATGATTGCAGCCTCCAAACTCCGGCACAACCACAACAGCAACCAACTCTACATCACTTGTCAGATGATTCCTCTTATGTACTTCAAGTTGCCTTAAAGCATAACTAAAACTCGTTGAAGTTGCACTTAACATATCTCGCAATCATATTAATAAAGCATCACAAAACACAACAAATAGTCCTGTTGGGTTCAGCAAAAATCAACACACGAGCTGTTGACAGCTCTCCCAAAACTCTTTGATACCCTCTTCATAGTGGCATATAACTGCATCTTCTCCAACACTGATAACTCAAGTTCCTGATGCTCAACATGATCCTCTATACTCTTCGAATATATCAAAATATCATCGGTTAACACAACCATTTCCTCGCTCAAATAAGTATGGAAAATCCCATGCCAAACGGACACTAAATTTGTGAGTTATGGCGGAAACACGAACCGTACCTTCCGCCCTTACTACAACATCCAAACATATTCCATCAATAAATAACTTAATTCCATGTCATTACTTCACCATCACCTAGATCATTGTAATAGCTTTCCAACACTTCGAACCACGCATCATTCCGAGTTACGGTTCTCCCGTTACGGCGAAAATACGAAAACAACATTTTTCTGCCCAAGACGTCTTCGCTAGGCGAACACAGAGGCGAGCGTGGATTCGTTCGCAAGCATACTCGCTAGGCGAAGGACATGGCGAACCTGACAGTCCAAAATTCTATTTTCGACCATTACCTGACTTCCAAGTGTCCGATTCCGTAAAAACCTATGATCTCGGAATTCAACGTGCAATAACAATTTCATGCCTAGGAGGCCATCCAACACACTTCCAATCCTTGAAATATTTTAAGACCCAATTACTTCTAATCTCAAAAGCAGATCTTGGAGCCTTCCATTGCGATACAACTTCGACCTTCAACTTATCAACCACTATAACTCTACTCGAGATCACATGACCAAGGAAACTCACATACTTCAACCAAACTCACACTTTGACAGCCTAAAATCACAATGGGGTACAAACCATCTTTACCAAACTGTAAGAGCGTTCATTGACCCACTGAGCTACAACTACACACTTGCAGCATTGCGTAGAAACATAAGGTTCTCCCCCACTGGAATCATTCCCACTTCTGCAGACCAAGGTTAGACAACAAACATGTATCGACAGTGTTTTCACACACATGCCGCATACAAGGGAACAAACAACATTAGACAACTTGGCCGGACGGAACGACCTGCTCTGATACCAATTGTAACACCCCACTTTCCTGAATTAAAATAAAATACAATTATTCCAAATAAACATCAGAGTTTCCCTTCACTAGTGGGATATCACATCATAAATTCAATAAAACACTTTATTAGATGTTTTTCGAAATAAAGCAGCGAAAATTATTAATCCAACATTCACGGCCATCCGCCAAATACACAAAAACATTCTTTAGGAAGTTTCACCAAAACATGATACGTCACAGGAATAAAACAAGTTCAACATAAAAACAAATAAACACCCAAGTCCCGTGCTACGTATCAGAACATCCTAAGACTCGACTCGCACACCACTATCCAAGCTAGCTATGTACCTGGATTATCTGTACTTCCGAAGAAGCACAGACCACAACAACAACAAAGGGGTGAGAAAATATGATCAAAATTATCGGTAATAAAATACATGAAATAAAGATAGTAATAATATAAAATATCACCCAACACGCATCAACCACGACCTACTGTCCAATCATCAAACACAACACACAATCATGCAAATATGCAACTCAACACCATGCATGCGGTACCGACTCATTGGTTCATTCAATCGAACCCCGGATAGATCACATACATCCCTCCTTGGAAATGATCTATCCCCACCATTCTCCACAAAGGAGTACGGGTGAATCACATACACTCCTCCTGAGCAATGATTCAGCCCCACTATTCTCCACAAACGAGTACGGGTGAATCACATACACTCCTCCTGAGCAATGATTCATCCCCACCATTCTCCATAAAGGAGTATGGGTGAATCACATACGCTCATCCTGAGCAATGATTCATCCCCACCATTCTCCTCAAAGGAGTACGGATGGATCACATACACTCCTCCTGAGCAATGATCCATCCCACCAAGACACCATGACATGCACGACACGAAATGCACAACAAACAAACTCAAGCACACTAAGTGCACACGATCCTCCTGATCATATTACCATACATCATATAAATTACACACCAATCAATCATATTAATTAAATCAAATATTAGGGGCATTCACATTTTAACACCAAGTACACACGATCCTTCCGATCACATCACCATGCCTCATACATATATCACATATCAATTATTTATATTAATTAAATTAAATAATAGGGAAATTTGTATTCTAACACCAAGTATACACTCTTCACCATTCAACACCATCCCTACTCTTATCATGACCAAAGGGATCCTACAACACGAGAGCACAAAGCAAAATAACACAAAATCACATTTTGTCACGCTCGCTGGCTCATTCGCTTAGCAAAGCCCAAGCGAATGCTCTCTAGCTGCTCTCCTAGTGAACTCCCTAGTGAATGCAGACAGTGGCTACTAGACATGTTCGCTACCCAACTCGCCTAGCGAACCTGCTAGCGAATGCTCGCTACTAGCTCGCCTAGCGAATGTGCTAGCGAGCGTCTGCAAACTCCCAAAACCCCCACTGTCCAACACTGTCATCTTGCTCAGTTCCAAGCATATCACTCTTCATCTATCCTTTATCCTATTATTACTACAACCATCAAACACTACTCGAATCATTTTCTCCCTTAAACTGTCTCTCCCGAACCAATATTCATGTTCATCACTACTATCGCAGAAGTTATACAGAACCTCACCAATCTCACAACAACACATGCCTAATTTCATCAATGGCAACAACACTCATAAACACATCCATGTACACGAAATTCATCATAACAGTAACAATTATAAACACATATGCACCAATTCATCAACATATAAATCATGCTCATAAAATCCCTACGGGGTTAAGGAATCCCCTCTACCCAATTCATGTAAAAATACCAATCTTAATCCGTTTCTCCCTCCTTACCTCGATTAATTGCTCCGATTGTTGAAGAATCTTCAAGAAATGGGCAGCCCTAGCCTTCCTCTCTTCCTCATTGTTCTCCCTTTTGCTTTTCTCCCCAACTTGGTTTTATCGTGTTCTTCTCTCCCTTTTTATCCAAAACTCTTCTAATACCCCTTAAATCCTTATTATATTTATTCCAATAATAATAATAATAATAATAAAGAGAATATCAGGTCTAGAAGCAGTTAAGTACAGAAGAGAACCAATCATACCTCTGTAGAGCTTTTGATCTACCTTTTTACTTACTTCTTCTTTGCCCAGAGTGCTTGTTGGATGCATTGGAGTCTTTGCTAACTTGCTTTCTGTCATGTTAAACTTCTTCAGAAGCTCCTTCACATACTTTGTCTGATGTATGTAGGTGCATTCTGGAGTTTGGTTAACTTGATTTCCTAGAAAGAATCTGAGCTCTCCCATCACGCCCATTTCAAATTCTGCCTGCATAGATTGAGCAAACTCCTTTCCAAGCATAATATTGGTAGTTCCAAAAATAATATCATCAATGTAAATCTGACAGACTAAAATGTATTTCTTAATTGATTTACAGAAGAGAGTAGTATCCACCTTTCCTCTAATGAAATTATTTTCCAGAAGGAAATTACTCAGCCTCTCATACCAAGCTCTGGGAGCTTATTTTAAGCCATAGAGTGATTTCTTTAGTTTAAAAACATGTTCTGGAAATTTTTCATTTTCAAAACCAAGAGGTTGGTGAACATAAACTTCTTCTTCTATAATGCCATTTAAGAAAGAACTTTTAACATCCATCTGATATAGAGTGATGTTATTCTATGCAGCAAAAGAAATAAGCAAACGAATAGATTCTAACCTGGCCACAAGAGCATAAGTCTTTGTGTAATCAATTCCTTCTTGCTGACTATATCCTTGAGCAACCAGCCTAGCTTTGTTTCTGACTACTTCTCCTTGCTCATTCAGCTTGTTTCTGAAGACCCATTTAGTTCCAATAATATTAAATCCTTTTGGTCTTGTAACCAGATCCCAAACGTCATTCCTTGTGAATTGGTTAAGATCCTCTTGCATGGTAAGTATCCAATCATTATCTTGCAGAGCTTCATCCACAGAGGTTGGTTCAATAACTAACACGAGACCAAACAATGACGTTCCAGATGATCTAAGAAAGGATCTTGTTCTGATAGGGTCATTCTTCTTTCCAATTATCATTTCTTTTGGATGAGAGGATTTGATTCTGCATGATCCTTTAACAGTTGGTTCTTCAAAAATGTTCAAGTTATCCATCTTAGCAGCCAAGGGAGTAGCATCTGGCGTTGCTTCTGGTTCTTTCACTTGAGCTTTGTCTGCCTCTGAATCTTCAGAGTCTGTGAGAAGCACTTCTCTATCTGCAGAATTTTCAAGTTGCTTTGGCTTTTTATTGCCAAGATTATCATCAAATCTAACATGAATTGATTCCTCCACAATTTGTGTCTCAGTATTGCATACTCTGTAGCCTTTGGAGCATTCAGAATAGCAATTCATAAAACACTTATGTGCTTTAGAATCAAACTTATTCAGATTCTCTTTAGTGTTCAATATAAAACAAACACATCCAAAAGGATGGAAGTAAGAAATGTCCGGCTTTCTATTCTTCCACAATTCATAAGGAGTCTTTTCCAGAAGAGGTCTTACAGACACTATGTTCTGTAATGTTCTATTTTTCCTCTCTACAACTCCATTCTGTTGAGGAGTTCTAGGACAGGAGAAATCATGTACAATGCCATTTTCTTTAAAATATTTATCAAAAGAATTATTTTCAAATTCTCCACTATGATCACTTCTAACTTTAACAATTTTAAATTCTTTTTTGTTTTGGACTTGTTTGCAGAAGTCAAAGAACACAGAGTGTGACTCATCCTTGTGTTTCAAGAATTTTACCCACGTCCACCTGTTGTAGTCATCAACTATGACTAATCCATACTTCTTGCCTCTGATGGATGCAATTTTCACTGGTCCAAACAGATAAATATGAAGTAGCTCTAATGGTCTAGAGGTTGAAACAACATTTTTTTCTTTGAAAGAATATTATGAAAATTTTCCTTTCTGACATGCTTCACAAAGAGCATCTGAGTTGAACTTCAACTGAGGAAGTCCTCTGACCAGATTGAGTTTATTAATCTAAGATATACGTCTCATTCTAATATGCCCTAGTCTTCTATGCCAGACCCGTTGCTCAACATTAATAGACATAAGGCATTTTACATTTTGAACCTTAAGTTCTGAAAGATTAATTTTGTAAATGGTGTTCTTCCTTTTCCCATTAAAGAGGATTGAACCATCTTTTTGACTAACAACTTTACAACATTTTTGATTGAAGATTATATCATAACCATTGTCACTTAATTGACTTATGGACAATAGATTATGTGTTAATCCTTCAACAAGTAAGACATTAGATATGGAAGGAAGGTTACCATTACCAATAGTTCCAGAGCCAATTATCTTTCCCTTCTGGTTCCCTCCAAACTTGACGTCTCCTCCAGATCTAAATTCCAGGCTTTGGAACATACACCTTCTTCCCGTCATGTGTCGTGAGCAGCCAGAGTCTAGGTACCATAATTGGTGTCTTAACTTTGCTGCTAAGGACATTTGCAACAAAGATTACTTTCTCTTTAGGTACCCACATTTTCTTGGGTCCTCTGAGGTTAGTAGGTCTGAAGTTCTGTCTAAACTTCTTTCCTTTAAAAGTATCTTTGTTCTGTTGAAACTTTGGTTTAACAAAAACCTTGGTGTTTAGATCAGTTTATCAATATGCTTTGGATTTAAATCCTTTCCAGAGGGTGATTCATATCCAACTCCTTTCCTGTTGTTTCTGCTTACACCATAGATCATGGAAGCCATCTTGCTTCTATCTATGCCTCTTGACAAAAACTTCTAAAAACTATAGTCATATTCTTCTAAAATGTTTTTAGATTTTGACTTAGTTTCAGCTTCAGAATCTTGTTCAGCTTTTTCTAAATCATTTTTAATTTTAAAATTGTTTACTTTAAGCTTAGCAACTTCTGATTTCAGACTATCATTCTCAGATACAAGATTGCTTTGAAGCTTCTTGTACTTGAGCTTAATCTTACTATAGTTTTCCAGCATTTCAGATAAACTCTCAATAACTTCAGCTCTAGTAAGTTAAGAAAATACCTCTTCTGAATCTGATTTTAATTCAGATTCAGATATTTCTTCGTGGTCTTCTGCATCAGCCATCAGTGCCATATTTGCACATTCTTCTTCTGACTCTGATGAGGATTCAGATGCATCTGAATCATCACATGTGGCCATCAGAACTTTCTTCTTCTTCTCAAACTTCTTTCTAGGTTTCTCCTTCAGAAGTTTGGGACATTCAATTTTATAGTGCCCTGGATCCTTGCCCTCGTAGCAGACCACTTCTTTCTTCCCAGATCTTCTGTGTCCAAAAGACTCTCCACGTTGATCTAGTTTCTTTAAGTTTCTGAACTTCTTTTGTTTATGCTTCTAGAGTTGGTTGATCCTTCTGGATAGCAGGGACAGTTCATCTTCTTCAGAGGAAGATTCTTCAGAGCTTTCTTCAATAACCTGCAAAGCGTAGCAGATTTGTTAGACTTTAATGCAATAGACTTACCTTTCTTCTGGGGCTCGTCTTCTTCCAGCTCAATCTCATGGCTTCTCAAGGAACTAATTAGTTCCTCCAGCGTGATCTTATTCAGATGCTTTGCAAGCTTCAGTGTTGTGACCATTGGTCTCCACCTTGTTGGCAAGCTTCTGATGATCTTCTTGACATTATCAGCAGTGGAGTAACCTTTGTCCAGAACTTTCAGACCAGTAGTTAGAATCTGAAACCTTAAGAACATAGCTTCCACAGATTCAGATTCCTCCATCTTGAAGGCTTCGTATTTCTGAATAAGAGCTAAGGCCTTTATCTCCTTTACTTGAGAATTTCCTTCATGAGTCATCTTTAAAGATTCAAACATATCAAATGTTGTTTCTTTATTAGTGATGTTCTCATACTCAATATGAGATATAGCATTTAATATAATGGTTCTTGCTTTATGATGATTTCTAAAATCTATTTTCTGTTGGTCATTCATTGACTTCCTGACAATCTTTTTGCCTTCATCATTTGTAGGAAGATTGTAACCATCAGTGACCATATCCCATAGGTCAGCATCATAGCCTAGAAAAAAACTTTCTATTCTATCTTTCCAATAATCAAACTTCTCACCATCAAACATGGGAGGTTTGGTGCTGATTCTATCCTTGTCCTCATATTTGTTCAACCCAGTGTTGTTCGAAATTTCAGCCATAATATCAAAGATAATATATCAAGAGTTTTCCCAACTTGGATATTTCTCTTTCACTGTTAAGTGATAGCACAACAGAGCCGGAGCTCTGATACCAACTGAAGGTGGGAAAAACACTTAGAAGGGGGGGGGGGGGTTGAATAAGGGTTTAAAAATAATATGACAATAGAGAAAATAACAAGTTATTTTTATCCTGGTTCGTTTGAACTCAAACTAATCCAGTCCACCCTACCAAGGTGATTTGCCTTTCTCAACAAGGACTTAATCCACTAAATCAAATAGATTATAAGGTTAACCACTAAGACAAACAACCTTAGTCTTCTCATGAAATTCTAACCACAACCTGGTCTTCTTAAGGAACAATTACAAAATGTAATACAAATGAAAGTGTTTGAATGCTTCTAAAAAGCTATAATCAGAACTGTGATTTTACACTAGTTTAAGAACGAATATAAAAACTATTCAACTTGAAGAATGTTTGTATGAGAGCTTGAGAGTAGTTTTTCAAATTGATTCTTCAACTTTGGAAAGTTGTTGAAGACTTGTTTTTATAGTACAAGACGTCCATGCTTGAAGACTGTGCACTGCTGAGTAGCTGTAGCATTTTGTCTTCTATTGACTTTTACTTTCCCAGAAGAGGAATTTTCAGAAAAATCCCTTTTGTCTGATTTCCTGTGCCATACACAAATGAGGAAAGAGTCGTTCAAATAAGGACAAGGAATATGCCAACGGATCTTTATTTGAACAACATCTTCTTCAACAAGCTTCTTTCTCAAAGTTACTCTTATCAGAGTTTGTACACCAGAGTTGATGTAATCAGAGCCTTGCAGCAAATGTGCTTCAGCGTGAATATCTCAAACAGAGTAGACTTGAATATCAGAGCCTCTGTACTTGCAGCGTAAAGTACTTCTAGAGTCTTCTGAAACTATATTAAATGCTCTTCACTCAGATTCTTCTTAAGCTACGCTTCAGAGTCTTCAACAGCTTCTGCTTCAGAGTCTTCTGTAGCTTCTGCTTAGAGTCTCTTCAGGCAGCGCACAGAGTCTTCTGATGAGTTGCTTCTGATGAGTTGCTTATGATGCTTAGAGCCCTGCATTGAATAGTGATCAGATGCATTTTTGCTTCCAGAATAATATTTAATTTAATATCTGAAACAAAAACACTTAACAAAAATTAGAGTATATATTTGCTTCATACAAAATTTTATTAGTGTTATCATCAAAACATAGAAAAATATTTAAGAACCAATCTGTGTTCTAACAGATGTCACTATGCAACCTACACCATGCTCTGTCTTTGTTCTTGGTTCTATTACATCATTTCTTGGTCATATCAAGACCTTACTACAACATACAACACAAGCAAAAACAACAAGAAAATAAAACATGCACAAAAAGTAAAAGAGATAAGGGTTTGAAGGGAAGGATACCCAAGAGCTACTTGCTTCCTTCACTACCAATGGCTTTGATGGATTTCCTTCTCCTTCTCCTGGTTTTCTATCTCACTCTTTTGTTCTTTCAAATGATTGGTCAATGCTCTCAATGTTTCTCTCTTTTTTCTATTTTTCTCTCTATCTTTCTTTTGCTCGCAATCTCTCTATGTCAAAATGTGTGTGAATGAATGTGTTTGCAGCCCCCTATCCTCTCTTATCTCACTTTTCTGCAGCACTTTTCTGCTGTACCAAAACAATAGATCTTGCACATGCTTCAATTTTCAGAATTTCCATACTTGGAAATAATTATGACCACTTTCTTGGTGCAGCCCTACTTCTTTCCATTTCTAGCATGCCGCTTTTTTGCTTTTGCTGCTGCACTTTTCTAGTGCTGTTTTTTCAGCATTGCCCTCCTTTATTCACTTGTTCTTGGCTTGTACTTATGGTCTATGCCTCTCCTCTTGACAGAATTTTGAAGTTCTAAATTTTGGCACGTAAGTGGACCAACATGATCTAGTTCATCAAGTATTGTGACATGGTTTATTTGGTTGGGAATTAGTTGGTCATGGGGCTGTTTTGGATAAATTAAAAATGCCCATGAATACATGCATAGCCTTGATCTTGAAATATTCCAACATTGAGTTAGCTCTAAAATATTTTCTTTGCATGTTTGTAAGCACAAAAAGGATCATGTGGACTTGATGGGGCATGAAGGGTACCATGGCATGAAGTTATTTAGAAGCTTGAATTAAGACTAGAAATAGCTTAATTTTCTAAGCATTACTAAGAGTTTGAAACCTTGTAACAAATGTGACATTCTTGTAAATGTCATGAAATTTCTCTTTGTAAAAATTCTTGAATTTAGTCTTGATTTCCATGAACCTTGAATTTGGAACAATGGGTCTCCCTTATGCCAATCAATTTGCAAGGGATGAAGTCTTGAATTATGAACTTGTGATCTTTGAACTCCACTTAAACATAGAGTTGGAAACAAAGTTGGATGGGATAAATCTTGAATTAGGCCTTGCACTTCATGTTCCTTAGGAATATTAATCTTGAATATCCTAATAAAAAGAGAGCAAATTTTGGGGTGTAACAACTAGATATTGTTAACCATGGGTTGTTTTAATCATTTGGTCCTGTATTTTACGATGTCATAATCACATTTTTCTTATGCATTTCTTGGGTGATCATGCACTCTCAGTGGCTTGTAGTCACTACTGCATTTTAATAGCATATAAAGTTACATCTCCCTGTCATTATATCTGGTTCGAGTGGGCCATGGTTGCTTTCTAGTACTGGCTAGAATGCTCTTTATTGACTGTGAGAAAAATAGTAATGACTACCCCGTGACATTATCAGGCATGGTTGACAATATCTTTCACGCATTCTCGTACTTATATTTGAATTCTTGTGTTGATTTAATTCTAATATTATTTTTCTTCGGCCTTTTAATCGATATACTTAGATAGACAACATTGTAACTTAGGGGACTCAATATGTTGGAAGCTTGTTTCGAAAGATTTCACAGTGTGAGTGCTACATTAGACTTAGAATTATGATTAGTTAGATTTTGCTTCAAGCCTATTCTATTAGAGTTTTATTCCGTAAGCACTCTATTAAATTTTTATTCAGTAAACTCTCTATTAGAGTTTTATTCAATAAGATCTCTATAATTACCTAGTGTAAGCACTTCACAAGTCCCAATTTTTTTTAGAGTTTTATTAGTAAGCTCTTTATTCAGTAAGTTCTATTAGAGTTTTATTCAATAAGCTCTCTATAGTTACCTATAAGACTGACATGAAGTCTTTATAGTTTACTTTTTGTTCTGTTTTCTAATGGCACTGTTATGGTTTTGACTCTATTCACTACAATCTTTGCTTAGCCTTTACATATGTGCCCCTCAATGGTTGGTTCATGCTTAACTTTCAAGCATTGCATATATTATAATGTGTTTTGTTTTTGTGATCTTGAAGGTTGTGTTTTATGTCTTAGCCTTTTCCCGGTTGCTTTTAAGGATGAATGTGGAATTATAGCTATAGATTTAAGTGTGAAGAAAGGTGGATTCATATCTAGATTCAAGTGAGAAGCAAGGAGGTTTCAGTGCTCTTTTATTGTCTATCACAACATGGATTCATTATGTTTCTGCAACATTAATAAAGCTCTGACATATTACTTTTAGGACAAGTTGCTTCTGTTAGGTTCAACACTATAGTATCCATCGATGGCACCCAAAACATTTGATACCACCAGCAGAGTTGCTTTCGGAAGTGGATACTCACTGAAGGGCCACGCCGATAAAATTTCAGCTTCTAATTCATGACGATTGGCATTGATTTGCAGTTTCGATAAGTTCCTCATTTGCAAGTTTCTTTGAGAGCCATTTGTTAAGTGAGAAAATAGAGATGATATATTCTAACTTCAATTTAGAGTATTGTTGTCTTTTATTGCTTGCATTATGTTTCCAAACTAATTTTAAAACAAAAGTGGATGAATAATGTTCTTAAAAAACTAAACAGAACATAGAGAAACCCTTTGCTTTACTAGTAACTCCTTGAGTTTCTTTATTAGTTTAGTTTATGATTAGAGTCTATATAGTCCTAAAAGGGCTTCTTTAATTCCTGCAGCAACTTCTCGTTATGGGTGGGATAATTGTTTAGCATCTTAGAAAACTAATTCTTCTAGAGCTATGATAGGATAATCAAAAAGTGTTAGTGTTAGTTTTCAATAGAAAATGATAATTGAATTACATACCCACAATACTTTTAAGATTGCCATTAAACCATACAAACTTTCATCATATTAGAAAATTAATATCTAATTATATTTAAAATCATTCTATGCACACACTGTGACTCATTTTCATTATGTATAACTATGATGAAAGCATGAGCAAATACCAGAAGCACAATAATTTATGTAACATAGTTGAAGTTGCAAACAGTATCGAGAGAAAAAGCCACAGATTTAGGCAAAGTTTCATATCTGAATACGGTTAAGTTATCTCCATTAGAAATAACAAGAGCAAAACTTAAAAGAGTAAAAAGTAAAAACTAATCATAGGTTTTAGAGATACAAATTTACCTAGTAATAAATATCAGCAATATACAAAGGATGGAAACTTGGATGTGACAAAGCAGAACCTGTGATGACAAGAAACAGAGAAGAAACTCTTGTGCTGTTGGAAAATAATTATGAGCAAAACACTCCACCAAAGAGGCCACAGATTTAGAGACTACTATGATAGCATGGCTAGTTTGGCATCAAATATGCTGGTGTGGTTTTTTTTTATTAACTCTTAAAGTATTTATAATTTTGTGTGAATCTGTGAAAATGATATAGGGATCAGAGTCAAAGCCAGAGAGCAACCATTTTTTGGAACCTGCTTTCACTTCAGACCTTGCCATTTATTATGTGCAAACTAAGTGCGCTCAGGATAACATTCTATTTCTGCTTATTTACCAAGTAGGAGGCACTGATGTGCATCAGCATATGGAAACATTTCCATACACGATAGCAGGCTTTCATGTGGATAAAGGTATGGGAATACATTTTAATGGTAATGTATGATAATATTATCGAAGGGGTTGCCGTGATATCAGACAATTGTGTTAATTTTTATGTTTCCACGAGCTGTGTAGTGTTGACTAAGGCTATCCTATATGTGTTTATATGGAAATGTGTCCTTATGGAAGTGCAATGTTTTGTGTCGTTAATGGTTGAATTTATTTCCCCTTCATGTAAAAATTGGATGTGTTGACGGTATAAATTTTTGGCGTAATAGTTCTTCTAAAACCAACAATGAGTTATATGAAGGTCATGAAAGAAGTTTCCCACAACAGATCAATACAATATTTTCAGGTACTTTTATCATTTATGTTTTAGCCTACCCAATATATGGAAGGTTATACTCATGTTTATTGTTTTGACATGTAACAACTTTTGATTTTCTAAATTCGAACGGGAATGGATTCAATGTGACTGTATGGTACAAGTCAACCTACAAGGATGTCACTAATTTTGGTCCTACTGCATTGTTGTGAATTCCTCGATTGGTAAATTTGGTATTATATCTAAACTTTTTTTAATAGTTGCATCTTCCTTGTCGTTTCTATCCTAAATCTCTTTTTTATAGATAACAACAATAACAACTGACATCACTATGCATGCAGATATTAAATGCATACCTGCAATTTCTGTATGGGTATGGTACCGATATGAAATGGAATGGTTCCTTCAGATAGAGAAGCTTATCGGTGGGGAGCATATTCTTAGTCTTTGTTGTGACATTTGAATGAGTAAAACATTCTTATTCTTATTCTTAACAAATACAAGTGTTTTTCAAACAAAAAGCTACCAGAACACCCTACACAACCTGAGGAAGTTTTGCTTTTGGAAGAGCGTGTTGGTGAAGCCAAAAGATTAGCAGCAACTAGAAGACTACAAAACTGATTATGAAGGGCTCATGATGATACTAAAAGACCACAAGTGATTTTCTTTATTGGTGCTAACAAGAAGTAATGTTTAAGCTTTTGTAGATGTTCATGTCTATCTGTCGCTACTGCGAAAATAGGTGTCGGCAATGACAGAAGAGTCGCCACCTGTCGTTATTTATCCCACAGGAAGGGAAAGGAAACGAACAGGAGAAACCTAGCGAAAAGGGTAAGACAGGTCGTCGCAACCAAATCTCGGGTTCGGGAGTCGGTTACGCAAGGGGAAGGTATTAGCACCCCTCACGTCCGTCGTACTCGACGGGATTCACGCTTGTTTTTTTATCTCGAAGGGTTGTTTAACTATCTACCTATCAAGGTCTGGTTTGAAAAGAAGAGAAAAATGACTCGGCAAAGCATCACGCTTCGTGCCTACGTATTCTCGTCAGAGAAAATCAGAGTCAACGTAGTTCGGCTAACTACGGATTATAGGGGAAGGTTGCTCGCCAAGATATCGCATCTTGTGCCTACGTATTCTCATTAGAGAAATCAGAGCGAACATAGTTCGAGATAAAGCGGAACACAAGTTTGTTCGATTGTTTTTACCCGAGTAAAGTTAAACAACGGTTCCAGCAGTTAGGGACAACACCTGTTTGCGGTAGAACCGAGGCTTAACATCACTCTTTTCGTCAGAAAAGGTTTTCCTTGAATTAAGGGCCCACGGGGCAAAAGAGTTTGAACATTCGTTTTTGTGTCTTTTATCGAAAAAAAGTGTCTTTTATGAATGTTTGTAAGTCATATCGCACTAGAGACTAGGACCTAGGAGTGAATGCGTCGCATGTCACCCAAAGGGTACCATACTAAACATCTTGGTCATTGAAGGGAAGCCCTCCAACAACCATTTCCTAAGTAGCTTAAGGCTCGTAACATACGATATTCCTTAACCTTTATTATGTGTTTTACTGTTGTCTGAAGATGAGAGAGAGAAGGACTCTACAGGGGAAAACTATCAAGCATCCTAATGTTGTCATACAGAGATTCATCCTATGGTTGAGGTTTAAAGGGAATCTACCCTAATGTTATCATGCATGGATTCGATCCTAATGTCTGTCATAACCTCTCTTGACGAAGAGAGGTTAGAGATCCTAAGGGATCATGGCAAAGGGAAACAAGCGAAAGTCATTAAGCAATTAGAAGAGTAAAGCTATCAAGCTAAAGTAAACACAAATGCATATGTTGTGCAACAATACAAGCAAGGGAGACAAACTCAACCTTCAATGCAAGCATAACAGTTACAAAAGAAGAAAAATAGTCAAGCAAAGGGAGGAAAAGTGTGTGGGGCATCAGCCGCCACAAGCGTGTCTCGACCTTTAATGCAGTCATGCATATAACTTAGAGTATCTACTCATAAAAACTAGCCTAATGCATCATATCAATCATTTAATCAATCATGATGAAGAGATTATTGAAGGGATGATGGGAAGCATGATGTATACCAAAGGTATCCATCATGGCACTCAACCATACATCAAATGTTGTATCCTCAAAGGTTTTACCCTCGTGGTGTGCCTTTAGTCCTTCCAAAGGAAGGACTAGGCTCCCATGAGAGAACCTTGAATCATAGGATAGGAAGTGGAAAGATGAAGTGCAAGTAAAGCACAACACCTAAAAGGAGAAGTCATTCACCTAGAATTTCTAAAGGAAACCTTCAATATTTACTTCTAAGGAAATCAACCTAAAGGGGACCTAAATGGTATATTAAATGCTTAAGGATCAACCTAAAGATGTGTCAAACTATGAACTAAATTATGGTGAAAAGATTGGACACCTAAAGTTTGCAACTAAAGTCATTATGTGGCAAGACTAAAGGGAAAGCTAAATTCGGATCACCTAAAAACAGCCTACTTGTAAAATCTACCAAAAATGGGAAACTATCTCTAAAAAATCCATCAAAATTTCTAAGAGCTCCTAAGGGTGTCATGGACCTATGGTAAAAAAAAAATCAGAAGCAAATTCTAAGGGGAAGTGTACTATCAAGATGCTAACCCTAATTGTGTACTATGGGGAGTCCTAAAGGGAAAGGCATAAAGAACTAATTCAAAACCTATCAAGGTGAAGTCTAAAAAATCACAATAAAAATCATACAACACTATCAAGATGTCTATTGCTATCTAGCAAAAAATTAAATCCTAAATCAAATCCATGATTAAGTACAAAAATCAGAAAGTAAACTATGCAATTTAACATTTTTTATTATCTAATAAAAAGAGAAAAATGATATTAAATGAAAAAAATAACCAAAAATGAAAATAAATGGCATACAAAAACCAGGGACATGGCAAAGATCATCCACAATTTTTCTCATATTTTTCCAAGCATTATTTATATTTTTCTTGAATTAAAAGCTATCAAACAATTAAAAGAAAATAAGAAAATCAATTAACAAATCAGAAAATGGAGAAAATAACATAGCCACACGATTACGCTACTAGTCAGTGCATCTAAAGGTTCAGGCTGTCACACGCGTGTGCTGAATGGATTAATGAAGTGCTGCGTTTTGACAAGGGATCAGGTGTGGTATGTTGACTTCAGTCTATGGTACATCCTAATCTCACACGTCCATAACAAAAGTAATCTAATCATACTGATCACAGCTTGCCACGCCATCAATCAACAGTCAACTAACCCTCAGACTAAACCTCACACGCTAGATCTAAATACTTAGTCAATAAAGTCCCACGCATCCAACGTTTCAGACGTTATCTTCTTCATTTTAAGACTGAAACTAAAGGGGGGAGATTCACGGTGGCCGGAGAAGACTCAGGTCGTCTTCCCCGGTGGCTTCATCAACACCAGGTTTTCAACCTTAACCAAATTCACTAAAAATTATGCCATTCTCTTCCTCTCCTCACAAGCATCACCATGCTACATTTCCTTTTCATTAATCTCTCAAGATCAAGCAAATACGATGGCAAACAGAAAAGGGGACATTCCAAGAATCATCTCAAAACCTAACAAGAATGCTACCATTCTCTTCCTCTCTCCATGCTGGTCAACCTAACACAAATCTCTGGCATTTTTACTCAAGAACTAAGCCTACACGATGCTCAACAGAAATGGTGGTTCCAAGAAAATCATCTCCAAACCCTACCAATCTAATCCTAAACCCAACTAGGTCATATCAACAACCAAACCACATGTCTAAACTAGCTTAATTGTGCTTAATTTAAGAGGAATCGTGAAAGTTGAAAACCTGGTCAGAGCCTTCAATTAGGGTGCTCTTGAGTGTGAATTCTTCCTCCAAAAGATGCAGATTCCTTCACTGAACAATGGTGGATCAACCTTGATGCTCAACACTTCTTGATTTGGCCTCCAACTTCAAATTCAAAATTCAGTTGCAAGCTCCACAACCTCAACTGCTTCTAACTGATTTTCCTCCAAATGCTATCCAAAAAAGCTCTGAAAACGATCTACGACTTATATAAATGATATTTTGATCAATCTCAAGCCCATTCATGGCCCATTTAAACCAATCCAATTTTCCAATTACCTTCACTTTTTCACTCATGGCAGCCACAAGTTCTCCTCTGTTCAGCCTCCAATTTGACTCAAAATCATTGCTTGTATGATGGTGAGTATGAAGGGCCAAGATTCACTCCTTAATTCCAATGAATGGATGATTTTAATCATGTAACTTCTCTTTGAAGCAATCCAAAAAAAATGGCCATGAAGCATGCCTTAATTTGAAATTCTAGAAATCCCAATGTGCTCCAAATATCATTTGCAATCAAAATATGCACCAACTTGCAATATTTTGAACCAATATGAATTATTTTGCAATTTTCTCATTTTAATGCCTTTAAAATGTCTTTTTTGTGAAATTTCTTCAACCAATCTCCAATCTAAGCTAGCCCAATAACAAATTAATGTTTGGTTGGACTAAAAACATCATTTTGAACAACTTTCAAGTTGGACAAATCTTCATTTGAGGTAGGCAAGATAGTGAAATGGACCTATAATCCAAAATGACCTATAATCATAACTTTCCCAAAATACCCCTGCCTTGCAAGCAATGTATCTTGAGTTATACAAATACAATCATGGAATTCTAAGACTTTTTGGAAATCTAAGAATATAAGGAAAAACTATCATGTTTGGTCCAAGGATTGGTGAGACCTCCTTCTAAGTCAAAAATGGCATGGAAGTTGGTTGACTTTCAAGCTCCAAATTCACATTCATCTGATGACTTGTAACTTGTCTGGCTCATAACTTGAGCTCTAAAAATCCTATCAAGGACTTCTAGTACTCAAATTAAATCTATGATCATGCTCTAAAACATTCATGTTGGGGTCAAGGTGAGATGAAAATCACATCTTGAGCTATGTGGTCTTGAAGTTGGGCATCAAGATAGGGGATTTTACACTGTCAAGCTTAGAAACCCTAGCTCAATAACTTCTCACACTCTTGATTCATGTTGAGTTAACCTTGAATTCATCCTTAAGATATCTCAATACATCAATCCATGATCACATGGCTCTAAAATTAGGTCTCAACCTTCTTCCAATCAAATGTTGACCCAGGGATGACCAAATGAAAACCCTAGATGCACCAATATTGGTTGTAGCTTCTTTGTACCTTGCACAATGACTTATATTAACCCCACAATGACTATCAAGACATCATATAAACTTTATCAATTCCTCAAGCACATATCTATGGATTTCACATCATCAGATGACTTCCCATAACCTTCAATTTAGGAGACCCACACAGTTGTCTTCAGCCACTCTTCTGAGGATCTTTGGCTTCTCTGAGGAGGATGTCAACCCTTGAAAACTTGAGGAAGGATTCCTGAATAGCCTTGTACTCTATGATAGCCTTTCTTTGATGAGCACATACCTTTATCCCTGCACACATGTCAATGCAATGCATATGCTAATGTTATGTTGAATGCAATGAAACATAAGCTAGGTATAAAAAAGGTTAGGCAAATTTTGGGGTGCAACACTATCCTCTAAGGCAAAATCATACCAAAGAATTCTTCAACCATCGGTAGAAAATCTTGGATCATCACTTGGTGTGGGAAATTGGGCAGAATATCTTGGATCATCATAGGTTGTACAATTATATTGATTATATTGTATATATCAAGTTATAGATTATGACATTTGATCATTTAGATATTCATAAGTATATATTTATTAGAAAATATAATAAGTTATTTAGAAAAGTGATATAATGAAATATCAATTGTTTTTTAAGTTATATAAATTTATATATTTGTTATATGTGAGTCTTTATATATTTGATATACGTGAGTCTTTATATATTTGATATACGTGAGTCTTTATATATTTGATATATTACCAAAAAACAATGATAGTTTAAATTAAAAAAACTAATATTATTAAAAAAATGAGATGGAAGTAATTTAAATAAAAAAAAGAATATTATAAAAAAAATTCTATAGATAAAACTACGACGATTTAAACCGTCGCAACTAGCATAAATAATATTTAGAATTAATAAATATAATTACGACGGTTTGAACCATCGTTATTTGTAACTTACGTCAATTTCTTAATTGTCGCGACTTATAATGACAGTTGGAGTGGCGGTTTTAGAAACCGCCGCAATAAATCATGGTGACACACGTTTTTGAGACAAACTAAAACCGTCGTGACTTGCAATTTACGTCAGTTAAAACCGCCGTAACGTGCCAAAATGAACCGTCTTAACTTGCCAATTTTCTTGTAGTGATTAAAGAAAGTTTAAATTAAATTAAAATCAAACTATTTTCTTTAACTCTAAATTACTAAAATTTTAAATTACTACAAATCTAAACTATTAAAACTCTAAAATTATTAAAATTAAAAATTCTAAATTATTTGTGTATATTTTTTATATTTTTATTATTTTTATTTTTAGTATTCTTGTTATTTTATTATTTATTATTGTCTTAAAAAAAAAAGAACTTGGGCCCAGCCCACGTGTTACAAAAACAGGAAAAAAAATGAAGTGACGACAAAAAAGGTTGGGTCTGGAATGGAGGGGTCGGTTCGACCGACCTAGTTTCCCTTAAAACCAAGAAACAGAATTCCCAATATGAAACCCTAGGTCCAATTTGCGAGAGGCCCCTCTCTTTCTCTTCTCTCTCGTCCCTTCTTCGTTTTCTTTCTCCTTCTTCTATTTGTTCGTCTTCTTCCTACTTCTGTTTTTGCTTCTTCTTCTTCCTCTGCCTTCTTAATCCGCCATGGCTTTCTCCTCCGTGCTTGCAAAAAAAAAAAAATTGAACAAACACAAACAAATGCAACAAGCAATCTCATCAGTTCATGACATGGAGAAATAAGCATATCCGGGTTACTTACGGTTTGACGCGGATGATCGGCGGCGATAGGGTTTGCGAAACGCTCGTTAGTGGTGGCGGCCGCTCTTGAATCGCGGTTCGCGACTCGACATTCTCGGTAGCGGTTTCATGAGTGGTCTTATAGGGGGTGATAATTTGTACAGCGATGACGTCAACTCTGAAGTTAAGTTTTCTACTCCTTTGCTCCTTTTTTCAGTTGTGTGTCGTAGTTACTCTGTTTTTGTGTATGAATTGGTGGTTTTTTCATTGATTCCCCTTTTTCCTTTCTGTGAACTTGCTCTGTTCTGATGTATGTCGACTGAATGATGCTTCTGGTATTTTGGTGTCTATGAATTTCTATTTTCTTCTCTTGTAAACTTCCTGGTTTATATATAGTTTGAAATCATAATAGTGAAGAGCTAATTAGGAAATATATTGAAGTTGTCTAAACATCTTGAAACCATGCCTTAAAACCTGATTATCTTTGTCTTGGCCTATCCGGTGAACTGTTTTGGAAAGAAATATAAACTTTAATTTTTTGTATGATTTTGTAGCATAATGAAGCTGATATGTATTATGATAGAGTTATTCTTCCATTGAAAAAGAAATAACAAGATGAAAAAGAAGAGAAGAATACTTGAATAAGAGATAAAATCTTTTGTTATGACTTCATGTGTGACATTACAACCTTTATATAGATCACTCTTATCACATAACAACCAATCTAGCTAACTAGTAACTACCTAACTAACAATTGTCTTATCAACTATAATCATCAACTAATCTATTTTAATGATTAGAATAGATAATCTTAACAGCCCCTCTCAAGCTAAGCATGGTGAGTGTTGATCATGCCAAGCTTGGAAATAAACTTGTTGAAAGTTGAAGTTGATAATGTGTTAGTTAGAAAATCAGCAAGTTGTTCATGAATGGAGATTGGTAGGAGTCGCAGTAATCCTTGTTGTAGTTTTTCACGATCGATCTCAAGATGTTTGGTTCGTTCATGAAATACCGGATTGAGCACAATATGCATCACACTTTGGCTGTCACAGTAAAGAACAGGAAGCTTGGTACACTTGATGTGCAGTTCCTTCATAAGAGCTATCAACCAAAGTAATTCACATGTGGCAAATGATAGTGCTCGATACTCAGCTTCTGATGATGATCTGGAAATAGTGTTTTGTTTCTTTGCACGCCATGATATGAGAGAAGTACCAAGGAAAAAACAATATCCTGAAATAGACTTCCTTGAATCAATGCACCCTGCCCAATCAGAATCTAAGAAGCCAAGAAGTTGTAGCTCAGCATCTCTGCGAAACAGAATTCCTCTGCCAGGACTATTCTTCAAGTAGTGTATGACTCTACAAGCAGAGTGGTAGTGTGCCATTGTTGGATTATGCCGAAACTGGCTGAGTTGCTGAGTGGCATAGGTAATGTCTGGGCGTATGGTGTTAAGGTACAACAGACGACCTATTAAACGTCTATAAGCTCCAATGTCTTCAAAAGCTTTTCCACTATCAGCATGTAACTTAACTGATGGATCAAGAGGGGTGGGGGCTGGTTTGGATCCTAGCAGACCAGATTCTTGCAAGAGATCAAGGTAATATTTTCGTTGTGATAGTGAAATCCCAGCTTTTGAATGGGAAACCTCGAGGCCAATAAAATATTTAAGTATTCCTAGGTCTTTGATGCTAAAACTTTCATCTAAAATGCGTTCGATACGATCAAATTCAGACATAGAAGTTCCAGCTAAGATTATATCGTCGACATAGACTAAAATGGCTGTAAAGTGTGCATCAGTTTTGAAAGTGAAAAGGGAATAATCATAAGTAGAATGAGTATACCCCTGCTGGAGTAAAAGGGATGTCAAATTTTCATACCATTTGCGACTGGCTTGTTTCAGACCATATAGACTCTTTTGAAGTTTACACACTTGATTGGGCATTTGACATGAATCACCTTCTGGTATAATCATGTACACATCTTACTTCAATTCCCCGTGCAAAAAAGCATTGTTAACATCAAGTTGATGTAAGAACCAATTATTGATGGTTGCACTCGTAAGAAGAGTTCTGACAGTTGTAAGCTTTGCTACAGGTGAAAACGTATCAAAGAAATCAAGCCCTTCAATTTGGTTGTAGCTCTTGACAATAAGTCGAGCTTTATACCTCTCTATTGTGCCATCTGCTCTATGCTTTACTTTAAACACCCATCTGTTACCAATTGGTTTGACATGTGGTGGCAAATCAATTATATTCCAAGTTCTATTCTTGTCTAATGCATCTAATTCAAACTTCATGGCCTTGATACAATGTTCATACAAACATGCTTCTTTGTAGTTCTTTGGCTCATGTGTAAGAGTGATATTTGATGCAAAAACTTGATGAGATGCAGACAGAAAATGTAATGAATCATAATTTGAAATAGGATAGAGAATTTTGTTTGTACCTGATGATGACTTACCTGCCGATGCATCGGATGTATTGCACACATACTCTGAAAGATAATGAGGTGTGTGTTTGGCTCTAACTGGTCTAAGTGGCATGTTGTTATTGTCAATGTCAGATGTGTTAGGCACAAATTGAATGTAATGGTTTGTGTCAGTATTTTCTAAAAGTTCAGGATTGATGGTTGTGTTAGGATGGTAGTCATGTTCCTTAACAACAGATTCACTACTTTGTGAAGGAACATGTATAACAGGTTCAGGGTTGATGGTTGTGTTAGGATGGTGGTCATGTTCTTCAACAACAAATTCAATACTTTGTAAAGGAACAGGTATAGTAGGATCATGTTGTGATGAGTTAGTAGGATCTTTGTAAAGGTGATAGTCCCAATTAATGGAATTGGTATTTGAATAAGGAAAGATGTGCTCATGATGTATGACATTGCTAGAAACAAGAATTGTATGGCTGTTCATATCATAGAGCACCACACCCTTCATACCATTCTTGTATCCTAGGAAAACACATTTGCGACCTCTTGGCTCAAGTTTTGTTCTATGCATATTTAGTGTGGATGCGAAAGCTAGAGATCCAAACACTTTGAGACTGTGCATATCAGGATGTGTATTGTGCATTATGAAATGATGAGAAAGGTTGTTTAAAACTTGTGTAGGAAGTTTATTTATGATGAATGCTGCATGTAAAATGGCATATGAGAAAAATATCTTTGGGAGTTTTGACTGAAAAAGGAGAGCTCTTCCAACATTTAATAAATGTTGATGTTTCCTCTCCACTCTACCATTTTGTTGTGGAGATTCAACACAACTTGTATGATGAATGATTCCCTTAGAAGCATAAAATTCAGGGATGTTAAATTCACGACCATTATCAGTTCTGATAATTTTGACATGTAGCTTATGTTGGTTTTCTATGAGGTTAATAAAATTTATGACATGCTGTCTAGCTTCAGATTTAGTTTTCATTAAAGTTATCCATGTGTATCTGCTGCAATCATCAACAGCAGTTAGAAAATATGAATGACCATGTAAGGATTGGACTGCAAGGGGTCCCCAAATGTCAAAATGAATCAAGTCATAAGGATGAGCAACTCTATTGTTACTAACAGTATAAGAAAGCTTTCTTTGTCTAGCATAACAACAAACATCACAAACATCTTTATGATTTACTGTGATAAAGGGAAATTGATAATGTAAGTACAAAAGTCTGTTTTGAGATAAATGTCCTAATCGAAAATGCCATAAGGCTCTATCTGGTAAAGTGACATTGGCTGCTAGAGCAGAGGTGAATGCAGGTGTATGTGTAGTAGGTGAATCATTATCTCTTAGTATTAAAGCAGAGGTGAATGCAGGTGTATGTGTAGTAGGTGAATCATTATCTCTTAGTATTAAGTAGTACAATCCATCTTTCTGCTCAGCAAAACCAATCATCTTCAAGGTGATTTTGTCCTGTATGATACATTGTGAATTGAGGAAATTGACATTGCAATTAGAAGATGCACACAATTTTGAAACATATAATAGGTTTAAAGAAAATTCAGGAATTAAAAGAACATTATGCACAATGAGGTCAGAGGAAAAATAAATTGTGCCAAAATATTTAGAAACAAGGAATTGTCCATTATGAATGAAACCATTTGACAGAACTGCATATGTGATTTGAAGCTCCTGAATCAATGATCCAAGAACCATTATTACTATTATGTATGCAATGATATGTGTTACATGTTGATGAATTACCAACAGAAACCTGGTTGGAAGAAGCATGTCTTGAAGATTGGCCAATGCTGGATTTCTGGATTAGCTCCATTAGAGCAGTGAATTGACCTTGACTCATAGGTGAATTATAACTTTTGGTGTCAGTACCATTGGAGGTGGATCCATCATCATTGCCATCTAATGCCACATTGTTAGTTGAATTTTGAAACTGCTTTTGCATATGAGGTGGTACACCATGTTTCTTGAAACAGTTTTGAACAATATGATTAGTCTTCCCACATAAAGTGCAGACACGAGCTCCATGCTTGGATGTATTGTTTCATGCACCAAACTTCTTAGAATCAGCAGTATTAATCAGGGTTTGAGACTCATCATTGGGAATTGTAACCTGAATTTGTCGCTCATGTTGAATAACCATGGAGAAGATCTTGTTCATATTGGGCAAAGGATCCATTAACAAGATTTGAGACTTAACTATAGCAAATTGATCATTCAAACCAGTCAAGAATCTGATAATTTGCATCAGTTGGTGATTAGATCTTGCACTGCGCATAGCTTCACAAGAACATTTTATGCGACATGTACAAGTGGGTAAAGGTAACTACAAATCTAATTCTTCCCAAAGAATTTTGAGATCAGAGAAAAAATCAGTTACCGATTTGGTTTGTTGCTTGAGATTATAGATTTCTTGTTGCAGCTCAAAAATACGAATGAAATTGCCCTAAGAAAACCTTTCTTTCAAATCATTCCATACATCAAATGCATTCTCCATGAAGACGATAGACGGAGAAATTGAATCTGAAACTGAGTTCATGATCCAAGAGTGTACAAGCATGTTGCAACGATTCCAAGCACGCAGAGATGGATCGAAAGAATCAGCAGGAATTGGGAGAGATCCATTAATGAATTCAAGTTTCATTTTACCACCAAGAGTTCTCTTCATGCTTCGAGCCCGTGAATGGTAGTTGGAACCGGTGAGTTTTGGAAGAACTGTAACAGAACCATGATCATCACTGGGGTGAATAAAGTAAGGTGAGGTTTGATCCAAAGCTGGATCAAGTGATGAAGCTCGAGAAGGAGCCATGGAAGCATAACTGATAACAAAGAAGGATTCAATTGGATAGCAGCGGAATGAGGATCGAATTGGCGAATGATACCATATTATGATAGAGTTATTCTTCCATTGAAGAAGAAATAACAAGATGAAAAAGAAGAGAAGAATACTTGAAGAAGAGAGAAAATCTTTTGTTATGACTTCATGTGTGACATTACAACCTTTATATAGATCTCTCTTATCACATAACAACCAATCTAACTAACTAGTAACTACCAAACTAACAATTGTCTTATCAACTATATTGATCACCTAATCTATTCTAATGATTAGAATAGCTAATCTTAACAATATGTTTCTGTTTTGGTACTCCCTTATTCAATGGTTATTATGTTTATTGATGTTAACAAAATATTGTTGCCAAGTTTTCTTCCACTTATAAGAAAATAACTTGTGTTGTTTTGTCGTTTGAATAAGATTCTCCTTAAACACATGCTGCCGACCAGTTCCATAGGTACCCTGGGAAAATCTCACCATTTTCAAGCCATTTAAGCTCCTTCTGGTGTTTGGACATGTGCACCTCACGGACAACCACGTCAACTCGTCTTTGTGAATTTTTTTAGTGCAGTAGTTCATGTCCTGCAGTACAAACAAACAACTTCCAGCAACCATATTTTTGTGAACCTCGTTCTTCTATTGCTTCGCATAGTGCTGACGTTTGGGTTTGGAGAATAGATGTTAGACAATTGTGAACTTCCTTGTATAATTTTGAAGTAACATGTAATTGTAATCCTTGTATGCTTTGAAAAATATTTGTATGACTTGGTGCCCTTGTAATGAATTTTGATCTTGATTTGTAAAACACTTTCTTGTTTACTTGGAATTTTGTAAGAAGGTCATGAATTTTGGAAATTTTGAAAATTGAAACATAAAAATGGTGTAGGGAATTTTTGAGCTTATAACCATAAATTCAAATTGTGATAGATCTCTATATTTTTGAACTTGATTTTTGAATTTAGGAACTAATGTGGATTTCTAATTCCTTGTATTTTGCAAAGAGATTTTGGAATTTTGTAGCAATTCTTATACATTTTGTACTTGTAGCCAAAAATTCTTGGATTAATGAAAGGTTTTGACTTTGCCTTGAATGTTAGAAATGGTAGCTTGAGTTTACTTGGATATAAGAAACTTAGAACAAACTTGCATTGTAAGAAAGATGATTATAAATCCTGGACTTTAATCATATAAATCCACAACTTTGACACTAATCGTAGAACTTGATCATATGGCTTGGATTTGGAACTGTTTCAACATTTATGGAATTAACAACGAATATAAGAACTTTAAATGTCATTTTGGTGTTCTACAGAAAAACTTGATTCAGAGATCTTATCTCAGCTTGACTTCACAACATCAACCAAAGCAAATTCCAATCCTTTCTAACAAGATTAAAGGCCATAAAAGCTTAACTTCTTAGATAGTGTAATACCCCAAATTTTACCCTTTCTTTTTTATTTTTATTTTAAATTCTTATTAACTTAATAAATTAACCTTTTTTTTAAATCTTGTTTTTTTAACTAATAATAATTTAATTAACCTTTTTTATAACTTTACTAATGTTTTTTATTAACTTTTTTTTTTCTATTTAGTTTATTTATTTAAGTCATTTTAAGCTCTTCTTACTAACTTTTAGGATTTAGATTAAAATTTGACTTTTTTTCTTTTCTTTAAAGAGTAAATTTTTTATAACCTTTTTTAAATTAATTTCTAACACTTTTTTTTTTAATAAAATTCTAATACTTTTTTTTAAATAAAAATCTAATACTTTTTTTTAAAATTAAATCTTTTTTTCTAACTTTTTAAAATTAAATCTTTTTTCTAACCTTTTAAAGCTAAATCTTTTTTTCTAACTTTTTTAAAAAAAATTAAATCTTTTTTCTAACTTTTATAAAATTAAATCCTTTTTTTCTCTAATTTCTTTTTAAAATTAAATCTTTTTTTTCTAACTTTTTTAAAGTTAAATATTTTTTTCTAACTTTTTTAAAGTTAAATATTTTTTTCTAACTTCTTTTTAAAATTAAATCTTTTCTCTAACTCCTTTTTAAAGTTAAATCTTTTTTTTCTCTAACTCCTTTTTAAAGTTAAATCTTTTTTTTCTCTAACTCCTTTTTAAAGTTAAATCTTTTTTTTCTCTAACTCCTTTTTAAAGTTAAATCTTTTTTTTCTCTAACTTCTTTTTAAAATTAAATCTTTTTTTTCTCTAACTTCTTTTTAAAATTAAATCTTTTTTTTCTAACTATTTTAAAAATTAAATCTAAATCTTTTTTTGACACCTTTATTTTTCAAATTAAAATTCTAAATTCTTTTTAAAATTAAATTCTAACGCCCTTTTCTTTTTCTTTTTTTTTTTTTAAATTTTAAATTCCTTTTAAAATTAAATTCTAACAGTTTTTAAAATAATTCTAACATTTTTTAAAACCAACATTCAAATTTTTTTTTATTCTAACTCATTTTTTTTAAAACTCTAATTTTTATTTAACTTGAAACTCTAATCTTCTTTGCTAACTTTTTAAATTTAAATCTCAACACTTTTTTAATCTAATCCAATCTTAATGAATTCCAGATAGAGTTAAATCAAATCAATCAGATCAATCATCATCATAAGAAAATCAGATCTAAATATCAACATCACCATCATTGAATCAAATCTGAAATCATCATAAAAATTCATTCAAATCAAATCAGAGATTGAAAAAGATTGAGATATTCAAATTAAATCTGAGATTAAAAAAAAAAGATTTAAAAATCAAGTATAAAAGGGACGAAAATCATAACAAGAAAAAGAGAGAACTTTTTTTCGTAAAATCCAAGCAAACTCCGTCAAAAATCCTCTAGCCTCAGGACAAAGCATCATCGGCCATCATCATTCCGTAAGGATCAAAAAATATAATTACAATTTTTGTGTTGCTTTTCATGTTTTTCAGGAAAAAGAGATGAAGAAGACAAATCGGCGGTCATGCAAAAGAAGAAGAAGATAACATCCGTGAGAGGCAAACAAGAAGGAGAGGAACACACGCAAACTCAGAGAGCAGAGAGAAGAAGAGTGATGACCGGCCCAACCCTCTTTTTTATTATTTATTGTTTTTCCATTTGTTATTTTATTTTGTTTATCTTTTTAAAAAAAAATCAAGAAGGCCCTTTCTTTTTTATAACCAAAAACCTTTTTCAAATTAATTAAAACTCTTTTTAAATAAAATAATCAAATGTTTTTTTCAAATAATAAAACTTTTTTATAACTTTAAAGTAAAACGTGTTTTTTAACTAACATTAAGATTTTTTAAATTAAACCAATTGTTTTTTTTAATGATTAAATCTTTTTTTCAAAATATTATCACTAAAACTCCTTTTTTAGAATAATTAACCAAACTTTCACTTTTTTATTAATAAATTTTTTTAAAACTCAAAACTCTTTTAATTAAAATTAATCTCTCTTTTAAATCCTTGGTTAAAAAGACCATAAAAGTCCTCCAAAATTCATACGGCTTGTTTCTCGTTCAATTTTGATTTCGTTTTCGTCTAACCCCACATACTGACATTTTTGTTTGTTTTGTTTCTTGCAGCTATTATGTTCAATTTGAAACTTATTTTCGGTTTTATATTTAGCTATTATAATTGTAACTGCTTATGGGATGTAATTGTGCGAGACAATTGTCGCATTTATCTTTCCGCACTTTATTTTCTGCCGTTGTATGTATATTCAATTTCATCGCATCTTTATAATTAATTTCACTCCTCCGAAGGAATTAGGTCTAGCCGTTTGACCGCCGTGTCAGTAGTCCTCAACTTCAAACCCTTGCGACCTCACAAACCCTAATTTTCACAAATGCCTCGCCGCAGGCAAAATTACAATTTTACCCCTAGCATTAGGTCAAAGAGCCGCCGCGCTCATTTTAGGGTTTCCCGCCGTGGAATCCCTAACCTAACCTAACCCTAATTACAACTTAACAATTCAACGTAGAGATTTGGAGTTTCTACACTCCACGTAAGCGTGTCCTTAAGATGCGTTTATTCCCCTTGAGACCTTGACCACAGTCAAGAAGTTTCTAACCTCCCTTTTGAGGGGAACTACGATTACTCTGATTCCACTCCCGTAAGGATACGTAGGCACAAGATGCGATGTCTTGCCGAGTAAACTTAGAATTAACCCCTTAGGTCTCTTTTCTCACTTTTAATCCTTTGTACATATACCTTAAGCAAATAAATAAAGCAAAGTAGTAAACATTTGAACAAAAGGTTCCTGTAGAGTACTACAGAGGTTTAGGGTGCTAATACCTTCCCTAAATTTAACCAACCCCCGAACCCTAGATCTTTCCCCGCATTGTGTTTACGATGCAAAAATAGGTTTTCCCTTTTTGACCTTTTCCTTCGGATAAATCAAAGAGCGGTTGTGAATTGAATTGCGATTCAAACTCATTAATAGTTTGTGATCCTATTTCCACCGCAACAGAAAATGGCGACTTCACTGGGGAGACCTAAACTTTTGAGGGTTATCCCTAACTTGTTCATATTTATTACTATCTGTGTTATTATTCATTTGCATGTATATATTTGTGCTTTGATTGTGGGACTGTTCCTTGTGCTGTGAGATGAGTCCTACACCCGGATCTAGTGTACCTTAGGTAAATGGCAATAGACCAAGGAAACTGTACGACGTATATCGATACGGTTGATCTGGTGGCCATAGTTAGTGCGACTTCGTGGTTGGTGCTTATATTCCTTAAGTAAAGTTGAGGATAATACTGAGGCTGCCATATGTTGTCAATGCACTAACTGACTTTTAGAACCCTAGTTAACTCATCTTGGCCTTTAGAAAGTAGTGAGGTAACCGGCTTTGGTGCAGACTGAAGTTGGTTGACACTCGATACTACGCTCATTGAGATCTTAAACTTGGAGGGTTTTGGTTGGCAAGTAAGTTGCCTTCTGAACAACCACCCTTGTGAAGGATCAATGATATTGAGATCCCTTAGAACCTGGTTACTTTTGTAGGACAGGATGAACCATCTAACTTCAGGGGAGGGTATTTGCCTTTGAACCTCATGCAAGCTTTTAACCTAGGACTTTGTGTGTTTTCATGCATTGCATCCATAAAGCATCTCATTGCATTGTATTTCATGGAGCTCAAACATCATTTATGGATATCGCGGGATACCATAAATAAAAAAAAAATATAAAATGAAAAAACAAGGAAAAGATTTTCTTGGTACCCCACGGCATTAGTAAATGTTTTGAATTCCATGAAATCTTCATTTACATTCACATTTTAGCATCATACTTTTGCATTACATGTGTCTCCCGATTTCTCACACTCGGTTCTCTCACCTTCCAGTTTCGTCACCCTGAGTTCTCGGCACCAATACAACACCAGAGCTCAAACTCGGAAAAGAATGGAGGATCAGGCAAAAGAGATTGATCGCCTTAGCAATGAACTTGAAGACCTTCGAGGGGGTATGGGGCGTATGATGGAATTGTTACATGTCATGAATGCTAAGATGGATACCCAGCCCACTGTTGTTTCTGAGATTACCGGCGTTACTGTGGACCCTCCACCAAGTGTGACCGTAACAAGGGACCCACCTTATGGTCTTGCTCCCGGTTTTGTGCCTCCTCAAGCCACTGTCCCGATTAATCAACCTGTCCAGCAAGCCGTGCCTTTGTTTTCTGAAGTTTCTAGGGGGGCTCCTATCTTTGCACCACCTGTTGTACACACTCGTGCGCAACCGTACTTCAATGAGACAGTTTTTGATAATCTTGATGAGAATGTTGAGGGTTATGAGAAACATGATAAGCTTCGTGAGGAAGTAAACACTATCGTCCAGAGATTGAAAAAGGTAGAGGGTGATCAAATTTTTGGGACCGCTGCAAGGGATGTTTGTTTGGTCTCAGGTTTGGTTATTCCCCCGAAGTTCAAAACTCCGAACTTTGATCGTTATGAAGGTGCCACCTGTCCTAAGAGTCATTTGATCATGTATTATCGCAAAATGGCTGCCCATGTTGAGAATGATAAACTGATGATTCATTGCTTCCAAGACAGTTTGAAGGGTGCCTCTTCCAAGTGGTATTTAACTTTGGACCAATCCCGCGTTAAGAGCTTTCAAGATTTATCTGACGCTTTCATCAAACACTACAAGTACAATATGGATCTGGCTCCTGACAGAAGACAATTGTTGAGTATGTCACAAAAGAATTCTGAGTCATTCAAAGAGTATGCTCAAAGGTGGAGAGAGACTGCTTCGCAGGTAGAACCTCCTTTGACCGAGAAAGAGTTAGCTGATTGGTTTGTCGACACAGTCCGTCCAGAATTTTACGAGAGAATGGTGGGTAGCGTGACTTCAAATTTCTCCGACATCGTTGCTGTGGGTGTCAAGATTGAATTGGGTATGAAGAGTGGTAAAATGACTAATAATCATGGCGCTTCTAAGGATCAGCCGAAGAAACCTCCGTATAGCTCCCAGAAAAAGAAGGAGAGTGAGACTAATGCTATATCTTCTGGTAGACCAAGGGAACGCTTTTATCGGCATCCGCAAGGTTATGCTCAACCTCAAGGGTACCCAGTCCAATATGCTCAACAACCCTATGTGGCAGCTATTACACCTTCTTTCAATCAACAGGTTCCCATGTATCAACCTATGCAACAACCTCCTGTTTATCCGCCTCCTGTCAACTACCCACAGGCACCTAATACTCCTGCTCCTCAACAGCCAAAGAGTCCGGCTCCTCGCCAGAATATGCCGAACAGGAGAACGTATAAACCTTGTCCGCCGATTCCAATGACTTTTACCGAGTTGTATCCCTCTTTGGTCAAGCAAGGTCTCATCACCACTCGGGCTTTGGGTCCGCCTCCTAATCCTCTACCCGCCAATTACAACGCCGCTGCTCATTGTTTATTTCATGAGGGTGCGCCTGGTCACGATCTGGAAAATTGTTATGCTCTCAAAAATATTGTCAGGGATTTATTGGAAAAGAAGATTTTGTCATTTGAAGATCCTCAACCAAATGTTAAGAAGAACCCTTTTCCTAACCATGAGAGTGTCAATGCCATTAGTGCTGATTCAGAGGAAGGTTATGCCCTTGATGTTGAACAGATTAAGACTCCTCTTAAGATGTTCCATTCGAAACTGTTTGAAGCCGGTTTGGTAGATACTTCCCACGCTGCATGCGTAAGTTGTGAAGCCAGTATTAAAGGTTGTGTGTTGGTTCAGAATGATGTGCAGAGTTTGATTAATGAGGGTGTTTTACAAGTGACAAGCCAAGCCAAGAAGGATGTAGTCGCTGTGGTCGAGCCTGTATTCCATCAGCCTGAATCAAAGGGTAAGGTACCAGTGTTTAATCTATCAGGGGCAGGCTCCGCCAATCTCGTGTTCGATATGCCGAGGTCGTATATCCCTGAAGTGAATCAGCCTAAGCCTATAGTTATTCGAAGACCGAGTCCGTTTCCTTTCAGTGATCCTAAAGCCGTGCCTTGGAAATACGACGTAACGATGATTGACAAGGAGTCTGGGAAGGTTATTCCAAAGGAAGAGGGTAAGGATACGGTGACCAATATCGCAGAGGCAAGCAGGATGACTCGCAGTGGCCGTGTGTACACTCCCCATTCTAATGAGGATCCACCTAAGGAGACCACTAATATCCCTGTGCCTGCCAAAGACAAAGGTAAGGGAGCCGTCACGAATGATGAAGATGCCGAATTTTTGAGGATCATCAAGAAAAGTGACTATAAAGTTATCGACCAACTTCATCAGACTCCTTCCAAGATTTCGATTTTATCTCTGTTGATGAGTTCACCCGCTCATAGGATGGCCTTGCAGAAGGTTTTGACCCAAGCACATGTGGATCAAGATATTAGCACCAGTCGGTTTGATAGTGTGATTGCCAATTTAACCGCTTGTAACACCCTCAGTTTCAGCAATGAAGAGTTACCGAAGGAGGGTCCAAACCATAATCGTGCTTTACATATATCGGTAAAATGTCAAGAGGACAATTTAGCAAGAGTGCTAGTGGACACCGACTCTTCTCTGAATGTTCTACCCAAGAGGGTTCTCGATAAGTTGGCCTGTAAAGAGACTGTGTTGAAACCTACTCCTTTGGTTGTCAAGGCTTTCGATGGCTCTCGTCGATCGGTAATGGGGGAGGTTGAGCTTCCTATCCTGATTGGTCCGCAAATTTTTAATATCGCGTTTCAAGTCATGGACATTAATCCCAACTACAGTTGTTTACTCGGAAGGCCGTGGATTCATGCTGCTGGGGCAGTGACCTCAACGTTACATCAAAAGATGAAGTTCGTGATCGATGGAAAGTTGGTTATTATACACGGTGAGGAGGATCTGATGGTCAGCAACCTGTCCTCTTTCCGTTACATCGAGGCCGATGAGAATGCTGTAGACATTTCCTTTCAAGCACTTGAGATCGCCAATGCTGTTCTGCTGGAGGTCGAAGAGACAGTGGGTCAGGGTAATCCATCTTTTGCATCTCTGAAGAGTACCAAATCAACAATTGACAGGGGCATTCCTGAAGGTTGGGGAGAGGTAATTGATGTCAAGACCAAGACTGATCGCTCTGGGTTGGGTTACAAACCAACTCAGAATGGAGCTGCCACGACTGTCGAAGGGCGTCCGAAGGTTATCCAAGAAGTATTTGTCAGCGGAGGTTTCCAAGTCAATGCCATCAGCGACTGTGAAGAAAATGAAGAGCTGAGCAACCTGGTGTTTAAGGGTGATGCAGTTTTGAACAACTCGGAGGCCGTAGAGATCCCTGTTATTTTTCCCTTGTCAAAGTAATTGTTTTTTAAAGTTTCATTTACATTTTCAAATAAAAATCTGTAGCTCTGCCCAAGGCTATAGGATCGTTTTGTCGGGCCACCTTTCATTTCTAAAAAGATATTAATAAAAGCAGTTTTGTTCAATTCCACTTTGTTTCATTTGCGTTTTTCGTTTTCACTTTTAAAAATGAAATTGGCAACCTTTCTTCCAAAAAATAATAATAAAAAAACAACATTTCATTCTTACATGTCTTCGAGCATTTTAATTAAGTAAGCCTTCCATCATGCAGAGATATCGTAAACCTTGTTGGATCCAATGACTTTACTGACACTCCTAACTGGGATGCACCCATCAATCAAGCTGAGGACGAGGGTGAAGAAGATTTTGAAGTACCCGCTGAACTGACAAGATTGATTGAGTACGAGTACACAGAGCTTCAACCGCATAAAGAGCAGGTGGACCTAATTAATCTCGGTACAGATGAGAACAAGAAAGAGGTCAAGATTGGTGCAATGCTTGGGACAGAGATTAGGCCGAGGTTGATTGAGTTGTTAAAAGAGTATGTTGATGCGTTTGCGTGGTCGTATCAAGATATGCCGGGCCTAGACACGGATATTGTTGTTCACAAGTTGCCGCTTAAGCCAGATTGTCCGCCTATCAAACAAAAGCTTCGAAGAACGAGACCCGACATGGCTTTGAAGATTCGAGATGAGGTTAAAAAGCAGTTGGATGCAGGTTTCTTGGCAGTCGCGAAATATCCAGATTGGGTTGCCAACATTGTGCCAGTGCCCAAGAAGGACGGTAAGGTTAGAATGTGTGTGGATTACAGGGACCTGAACAAAGCAAGTCCGAAAGACGACTTCCCTTTGCCACATATTGACACACTGGTAGACAATACAGCCAGTTTTGCGTTGTTCTCATTTATGGATGGTTTCTCCGGCTATAATCAGATCAAGATGGATCCCGATGATCGAGAGAAGACTACTTTCATTACTCCTTGGGGAACTTTCTGCTACAAAGTCATGCCCTTCGGTTTAAAGAATGCGGGGGCAACTTACCAACGCGCTATGACCACTCTTTTTCATGATATGATGCACAAAGAGATTGAAGTGTATGTGGACGATATGATAGCCAAATCTCAGAGTGAAGAGGAGCATTTAGACCATTTGGTGAAGCTGTTTGAACGACTCAGGAAATATCAGTTGAAATTGAATCCTGCAAAATGTACCTTCGGTGTCAGATCCGGAAAATTGCTTGGTTTCATTGTTAGCCAGCGAGGGATTGAGGTAGATCCTGACAAAGTCCGAGCCATTCAAGATATGCCGGCTCTGCGAACCGAGACGCAAGTTAGGGGTTTTCTGGGACGTCTGAATTACATTTCCAGGTTTATCTTTAATATGACCGCTACTTGTGAACCGATATTCAAGTTGCTTTGCAAGGGGCAGACAGTTGAGTGGAACCCTGATTGTCAGAAAGCGTTTGAGAAGATTAAGGTTTATTTGCAAGATCCCCCTATTCTGATCCCGCCCGTACCTGGAAGACCGTTGTTTATGTACCTTACTGTTCTCGAGAAGTCTATGGGTTGTGTGCTTGGACAACATGATGAGACTGGGAAAAAGGAACATGCAATTTATTACCTGAGCAAGAAGTTTACCGATTGCGAAAACAGATACTCACCATTAGAGAAAACTTGTTGTGCATTGGCATGGGCCGCTAAGCGCCTTCGGCAGTATATGGTCTGTCATACCACGTTATTGATTTCTAAAATGGATCCGATCAAGTATATTTTTGAAAAACCTGCTCAAACCGGGAGGCTAGCCCGTTGGCACATGTTGTTATCCGAATATGACATCCAGTATGTACCCCAGAAGGCAATTAAGGGTAGTATTTTATCTGATTATCTTGCAGACCAGCCAGTTGAAGATTATGAACCTCTTAAGTTCGATTTTCCCGATGAGGATATCCTGTTGATTAAAAGAGATTGTGAAGAGCCAGATCCGAGCGAAGGTCCAGAACCAGGTCTTTGGTGGAAGATGATGTTTGATGGCTCCTCAAATTTCAATGGGCATGGTATAGGCGCCGTTTTGATGAACCCAAAGGGTGGATTTACTCCCTTTACAGCAAGGTTGGACTTTGAGTGTACTAATAACGTCGCAGAGTATGAAGCATGTATCCTCGGCCTCGAAGCGGCGATTCACCTCCGAATCAAACTTCTTAAAGTAAGTGGTGACTCAGCTTTGGTTATTCACCAGGTGCAAGGCAAATGGGAAACGAAGAATGAGAAGCTGATCCCTTATAAGGACTACATTATTGAGCTGATCAAGCATTTCGACGAGATAGAATTCGAGCATGTTCCTAGATCCGAGAATCACGTAGCTGATGCTTTAGCCATGTTAGCATCCATGTGGAAAGTTAAATTCGTTAATGAAGCACCTCTTATCCATATTGAGCGCAAGGTTGAGCCCGCTTATTGTCAGACGGTCGAAGAGGTTGAGGTGGATGAAATGCCTTGGTTTCACGATATCAAGAACTATCTCGTCAAGCAGGAATATCCCGATGGTGCTACTGGTCTGGACAAAAAGACATTGAGAAGATTGGCGTCCAAATTCTTTATCAGTAATGGTGTGTTGTACAAGAGAAATCACGACATGGTCTTGCTCAGATGTGTTGATAAACGGGAAGCGGACATGTTACTACAGGAAATTCATGAGGGGACCTTCGGAACCCATGCCAATGGTTATGCTATGTCCAAGAAGATGTTAAGGGCCGGGTATTACTGGTTAACCATGGAAGCCGACTGCATCCAATACGCTAGAAAATGCCATAAGTGCCAAATTTATGCTGATAAAATGCATGTACCTCCGTCACCGTTGAATGTGTTGTCTTCACCATGGTCGTTCTCTATGTGGGGCATTGACATGATTGGGGCAATCGAGCCGAAGGCTTCTAACGGTCATCGTTTTATCCTTGTTGCCATTGATTATTTCACCAAGTGGGTAGAGGCTGCCTCCTACACTAACGTAACCAAGCAAGTGGTTACCCGATTCATCAGAAAAGAGATCATCTGCCGCTATGGAGTCCCAAGCCGGATAATAACTGACAATGGCACCAATCTGAATAATAAGACTATGAAAGAGCTGTGTGACAATTTCAAGATCACTCACCACAATTCTTCTCTGTACCGTCCTAAGATGAATGGGGTCGTTGAAGCTGCGAATAAGAATATCAAGAAGATCCTGCAAAAGATGGTTGTGACTTACAAAGATTGGCATGAGATGTTACCGTTTGCTTTGCATGGATACAGAACCTCAGTGAGAACTTCGACAGGGGCAACACCTTTCTCATTGGTGTATGGAATGGACGCCGTGCTCCCCATCGAAGTAGAGATACCTTCGCTAAGAGTGTTAATGGAGGCTGAACTTGAGGAAGCTGAGTGGGTTCAAGACAGATTGGATCAGTTGAATCTCATTGACGAGAAGCGTTTGACAGCCATGTGCCATGGGCAATTATATCAGAAACGGATGAAAAGAGCGTTTGATAAGAAGATTCGTATCCGTGAGTTCCGTCAAGGAGAGCTCGTACTCAAAAAGATCTTACCAGTACATAAAGATATGCGTGGAAAGTGGAGGCCCAATTATGAGGGCCCATTCGTTGTAAAGACTGTCTTCTCCGGAGGGTCTCTAATACTTACGACAATGGACGGTGAAGAACTAGCACATCCCGTGAATTCTGATGCAGTCCGAAAATATTATGCCTAAAAACCCGCTAAGTCGGAAACCTGCAGAAGGCGACTTAGGCAAAAGTAAGGGTGAAAAAGAAAAAAGAAATAATAACAAAAGCTCGCTAAGTTGAAAACCCGAAAGGGCGGCTTAGGCAAAAAAGAGCGTCCAGGTGGATTGAAAACCCGAAAGGGCGGTCCAGGCAAAAGTTAGGGACAAAGGCATTTCATTGCATCAGAAGACACTGATTATCTCGAACACACTTTCCGCATGAGAGCCATGTTTCAGTTCCTCCATCCTTGCCCAAAGCAGGATTCTGGATTAGTCTTAGTTATTAGTGTCAGTAGGTGTTATTGGATTCAATGTAACCTTTTTCCCATGTTGCCAATTTCAAAATGTAATCATCTGTGGAGCTATGCCTTCAGCAAGCAGCCACCCTTTAATAAAAGATACCATCTCGTTACTTACATTCCTTGGTGCATTGCTCTTTATTTTCTATTGTTATGCAAAATGCGTTTATTCTTAAAATTTGAAAATGAAAGGTGCATTGTAGATTTTTCAAAACTGTTTTTCAAAAAACAAACAAATTTGAAATGTAATAAATTACTTTGACTAGTGGAAATTCCGACAGGATCTCTTCATTCCCCGGAAATATCATTATTGCAGAAACACTTTCAAACCATTGCCCAGTGATAGTCCCCAGAGAGACTATAAGCTGACAACCTTTTCAAGGGTAACTCAAAAGTGTCCCTCAGGTTTTCTTCTCCCCATGTGAAGACGTGATACTGTACACCACAAGCAGATTACCTTCTCCCCAGAGAATTCCAAACTTTAAAACCAGACTTGGTTCTACCATTGATCTTTCTTACCCATGATTGACGTATTGGTTGCAGAGAACGCAGGGTATTTCCGTCGAGATGTTTATTTCATCTCTCGTCCCGTCTCTAGTCTGTTTCGTCAGTATACGCAAGGGCATAAGCATCACATGCCTATTTCATTTCATATTCATTACATACTCATTACATACTCATTTCATAACATCTTGCATAGTTACATACATAGACATCAACATACATTCATATTAACATATCCATTAACATACGCGATAACATGCACAGGTTCATCGTGTCTCCATCATTGGTCGTTACCACCGAGTAATTGGGGTTTGTCCATTCTCTCCAAATAGATTGTCAGCCCTAAGCATAAAATGCTTACTTGTTTCCAGTTTCCCCACAGAGCTCGATCCTCGTGGATGACGGTTACTTCAGCTATCTTTCCTCGCCAGGATTAGATATTTACCCTTCGAGATCATTCCCTCGATGGAGTTTTGATTTCCAGTCTTCTTTCTAGCTTGATCCTAGATTGAATCTCAGTCTTGTCGGTCGTCAATCCCAACCGGACGTGCATTTATTTTGCACCATCTAAAATTTTCACCATACATTGGCAGATACGCGACTATCTCGCTTGAGAAGTTTATCACTGTACCCGGACGTGCATTTATTTTGCACTATCTTTCAAGAAAATCAACTACAATCCTTTACAGATACACGCCAGTTCGCGCCTGGAAAATATATCAGTACAACACTTTACAATCCTACATGTTACAACCTTTTACACTTTACATTTTACAGCATCAACATACGACATTTCTCACCTAAGAAGTCGATCATATCCTCGTTATGACTCGCAGCAAATGGCCATCTCCATGGAGCAGTTGGGCTTCCATTTACCTGCCGTCTTGAGGTTTGAACCAAATCGTATTCAGGAGAGCACGATCTTGAGTTACGGGGAGGTTTGAGCAGTTTCATATTCAGGAGAGCACGATTCTGAAGTTAAGAAGAAGTTCGTTTATCCTTTAGTAAAAGAAGGAGCGGAATCATATTCAGGAGAGCACGATTCTGAGTTATGAGGAAGTTCGATTACCCAGTTTCATATTCAGGAAAGCACGATTCTGAAGTATGGAAAAATTCATTTACAACCAAATCATATTCAGGAGAGCACGATTCTGAAATATGAAGAAATTCAGTCATCCAGTTTCATATTCAGGAGAGCACGATTCTGAAATATGAGTATATTCAGTCATCCAGTTTCATATTCAGGAGAGCACGATCCTGAAGTATGAGGAAGTTCAGTTTACCCTTTTCATGTTCAGGAGAACATAATCTTGAAGCATGAAGAAGTTTATTTATCCTTCAGTAAGAGAAGAATCAGAATCGTATTCCAGGCGCCGACCTTAAATGCGAGAAGATTTATTTATCAGATAAGCAGCAGCCTCTTTATTTGAGTGCTTATCCATTTTTTGCACATAAGTCCCTTCCAACGATAAGTGACAGTTCTCCCTCGAGAAGCTTATCAGGGCAATTCCCATCAAAGTCCATTTATTTTGGCATACAGTCGGTCTTTACCCTGTATATTTGCTACGGAGTTCCGAAAAGTCTGTTTGATCCTGTCACGAGGGGTAGTTTACAGAAGCTTGGATGTTATTCCTTGCTCAATGCTCCAGCATTCTGTAATCGATCTTACAATCGTACGTGATCCAGTTTTATTTTTAGATTCCCCAGTGGAGGCCGTCTCATAGGTACCATCTCCATTCGAGGATCTCGTTCCTTTTCTAAAAGTGACAATTGGTCATTCGCACCAGTTGACTATCATTTTTAGAATTCCCCAGTGATGTACTGTGTCTCAGCGCGTCATTTTCCCCAGTGTGTTTCTTCTCGTGGCGTCTGTCTCGGTGTCGTCATGTTTCGTCAGCATTTTCGCATTCATTATTCCAGCATACGCATCATATCATAGTCATGGCATCATCTGCATTAAGTCGTTCCAGTTTTGTCCATAGCATTGCATATCGTCGCATATAAGGGCAAAATTTTCGGTTATCTATATTTAAATCTCTCCACCACGATTCCACGAGTCTCTGTCACTCAAATCGTCCGGTGTATCCATTTAAATAGGGGCAACTGTAATACCCCAAATTTTACCCTTTCTTTTTTATTTTTATTTTAAATTCTTATTAACTTAATAAATTAACCTTTTTTTTAAATCTTGTTTTTTTAACTAATAATAATTTAATTAACCTTTTTTATAACTTTACTATTGTTTTTTATTAACTTTTTTTTTTCTATTTAGTTTATTTATTTAAGTCATTTTAAGCTCTTCTTACTAACTTTTAGGATTTAGATTAAAATTTGACTTTTTTTCTTTTCTTTAAAGAGTAAATTTTTTATAACCTTTTTTAAATTAATTTCTAACACTTTTTTTTTAATCAAATTCTAATACTTTTTTTTAAATAAAAATCTAATACTTTTTTTTAAAATTAAATCTTTTTTTCTAACTTTTTAAAATTAAATCTTTTTTCTAACCTTTTAAAGCTAAATCTTTTTTTCTAACTTTTTTAAAAAAAATTAAATCTTTTTTCTAACTTTTATAAAATTAAATCCTTTTTTTCTCTAATTTCTTTTTAAAATTAAATCTTTTTTTTTCTAACTTTTTTAAAGTTAAATATTTTTTTCTAACTTTTTTTAAAACTAAATCTTTTTTTCTAACTTTTTTAAAGTTAAATATTTTTTTCTAACTTCTTTTTAAAATTAAATCTTTTCTCTAACTCCTTTTTAAAGTTAAATCTTTTTTTTCTCTAACTCCTTTTTAAAGTTAAATCTTTTTTTTCTCTAACTCCTTTTTAAAGTTAAATCTTTTTTTTCTCTAACTTCTTTTTAAAATTAAATCTTTTTTTTCTCTAACTTCTTTTTAAAATTAAATCTTTTTTTTCTAACTATTTTAAAAATTAAATCTAAATCTTTTTTTGACACCTTTATTTTTTAAATTAAAATTCTAAATTCTTTTTAAAATTAAATTCTAACGCCCTTTTCTTTTTCTTTTTTTTTTTTAAATTTTAAATTCCTTTTAAAATTAAATTCTAACAGTTTTTAAAATAATTCTAACATTTTTTAAAACCAACATTCAAATTTTTTTTTATTCTAACTCATTTTTTTTAAAACTCTAATTTTTATTTAACTTGAAACTCTAATCTTCTTTGCTAACTTTTTAAATTTAAATCTCAACACTTTTTTAATCTAATCCAATCTTAATGAATTCCAGATAGAGTTAAATCAAATCAATCAGATCAATCATCATCATAAGAAAATCAGATCTAAATATCAACATCACCATCATTGAATCAAATCTGAAATCATCATAAAAATTCATTCAAATCAAATCAGAGATTGAAAAAGATTGAGATATTCAAATTAAATCTGAGATTAAAAAAAAAAGATTTAAAAATCAAGTATAAAAGGGACGAAAATCATAACAAGAAAAAGAGAGAACTTTTTTTCGTAAAATCCAAGCAAACTCCGTCAAAAATCCTCTAGCCTCAGGACAAAGCATCATCGGCCATCATCATTCCGTAAGGATCAAAAAATATAATTACAATTTTTGTGTTGCTTTTCATGTTTTTCAGGAAAAAGAGATGAAGAAGACAAATCGGCGGTCATGCAAAAGAAGAAGAAGATAACATCCGTGAGAGGCAAACAAGAAGGAGAGGAACACACGCAAACTCAGAGAGCAGAGAGAAGAAGAGTGATGACCGGCCCAACCCTCTTTTTTATTATTTATTGTTTTTCCATTTGTTATTTTATTTTGTTTATCTTTTTAAAAAAAAAATCAAGAAGGCCCTTTCTTTTTTATAACCAAAAACCTTTTTCAAATTAATTAAAACTCTTTTTAAATAAAATAATCAAATGTTTTTTTCAAATAATAAAACTTTTTTATAACTTTAAAGTAAAACGTGTTTTTTAACTAACATTAAGATTTTTTAAATTAAACCAATTGTTTTTTTTAATGATTAAATCTTTTTTTCAAAATATTATCACTAAAACTCCTTTTTTAGAATAATTAACCAAACTTTCACTTTTTTATTAATAAATTTTTTTAAAACTCAAAACTCTTTTAATTAAAATTAATCTCTCTTTTAAATCCTTGGTTAAAAAGACCATAAAAGTCCTCCAAAATTCATACGGCTTGTTTCTCGTTCAATTTTGATTTCGTTTTCGTCTAACCCCACATACTGACATTTTTGTTTGTTTTGTTTCTTGCAGCTATTATGTTCAATTTGAAACTTATTTTCGGTTTTATATTTAGCTATTATAATTGTAACTGCTTATGGGATGTAATTGTGCGAGACAATTGTCGCATTTATCTTTCCGCACTTTATTTTCTGCCGTTGTATGTATATTCAATTTCATCGCATCTTTATAATTAATTTCACTCCTCCGAAGGAATTAGGTCTAGCCGTTTGACCGCCGTGTCAGTAGTCCTCAACTTCAAACCCTTGCGACCTCACAAACCCTAATTTTCACAAATGCCTCGCCGCAGGCAAAATTACAATTTTACCCCTAGCATTAGGTCAAAGAGCCGCCGCGCTCATTTTAGGGTTTCCCGCCGTGGAATCCCTAACCTAACCTAACCCTAATTACAACTTAACAATTCAACGTAGAGATTTGGAGTTTCTACACTCCACGTAAGCGTGTCCTTAAGATGCGTTTATTCCCCTTGAGACCTTGACCACAGTCAAGAAGTTTCTAACCTCCCTTTTGAGGGGAACTACGATTACTCTGATTCCACTCCCGTAAGGATACGTAGGCACAAGATGCGATGTCTTGCCGAGTAAACTTAGAATTAACCCCTTAGGTCTCTTTTCTCACTTTTAATCCTTTGTACATATACCTTAAGCAAATAAATAAAGCAAAGTAGTAAACATTTGAACAAAAGGTTCCTGTAGAGTACTACAGAGGTTTAGGGTGCTAATACCTTCCCTAAATTTAACCAACCCCCGAACCCTAGATCTTTCCCCGCATTGTGTTTACGATGCAAAAATAGGTTTTCCCTTTTTGACCTTTTCCTTCGGATAAATCAAAGAGCGGTTGTGAATTGAATTGCGATTCAAACTCAATAATAGTTTGTGATCCTATTTCCACCGCAACAGATAGGAACAAAATTAAACTCAATTCTTCAGATCAACCATGAGTCCAAAATGAAAACATTCTAAACTGATGAAGTCTTAATCTATACCACGAAGACATAATACTCCTACCACATCTTTCCTCATTAGCCTTAACCGCATTAAAATCGCCACCATTAACCACTCCCTAGATGGTAATTTATTTTTCCAAGTTAAAAGTCCATACCACATATTCCATTTTCCAGCCGTAAAACACAAGATGAATAAATATTAATGAGATAACAATTTGTATCGTTCCATATTAAGTTAACCCCCAAAAAGCCTTTACCACAAAAGCTGAAAACAAAATTACCAAGGTTCTTCCTCCAAATAGTCAAGATCCATCCAGATTGACCCATCAACGGAGATGCAGACCAATCACAATCTTCTTTGCTCCAAAGACTCTGAACCAAAGCCTCCTCCATGGACTGACACTTTGTTTCCTGCAAAAAGCACACATTTACACCTCCTTTAGCAATTGTTTCTTTGATTCATCTCCGTTTTGTGGAGGAACCATATCCTCGAATGTTGCAAGTAATAGAATTCATAAAAACTGATTTTCCGCCCCCTTCTTGAAATGAGTATCAAATATTCCCAAGGCTTCAATATTTCTGATTATCCCCTCAAAAACCTCATCATCCTCATCCCTTCAATACTAAGCTACTTGATCAAATCTCACACCTTCACATAAACATCATCAAATTGTCTCCTAATGTGAGAATTGATCTGGTTCACATCAGAATCCCCAATGAAATCACAGCATAAGACTGACCTCCCCCCACAAATATCTCGATACAGAATCTCCATCCTCCAAACTAGTAGCAGGCGAACAATGTTGCATTAATACATTTGATTGTTGTCGTTGCAGCTGCGGATCATAGTTGGCCAACATGAGCACAAAATAGTATGATGGTGTGAAAGGGATTTTGACTTGGTCATAAATATCAAAGATAAGCTTCTTTTTCCTTGGTTAGACCAATATTTATTGTCCCATCAGAACCGGGTCCGAACTTGATATTGTATAAGAAATTGAAAAGACCACCTCCCTAGCATTAGGCCCACGCAAGAAAAGAATAATTGGGCATAAGGCCCCACCCTCATTTAAATCCATTGTCTAGCCCACAGAGCCTTTGGGTCCATCACCACCAACGCTAACTTACCACCACAAGCTGGATTAGACATGCATCTGAGCTTTTCATCATTGCCTCGATCCTCTACATCAATATGTAATAATAGTTTTTTGGAATGACCAACATGTTTTACACACGTAGCCGCAATATCATATAAAGTCCTTCTGCTATTTACCAAAATAACCTTTTCTCCGCCACCTTTTTGTCTTTCCTCGGACTCGAGAACCGCATCTTTGGAGGAGGTGTCATGGCCTTCCCCAGAAAAATAGTTTTTTATTTCACCTTCCTCTTCCTCCTCTGAGCTTATTTATTCGTCGCTATCAATATCTGAGATATCAATCTCCGGCGACCTGCTCACTTTAATTGAATTCACCTCCCCAAGCCTTAATGGCCCATGTCCATCTTCTAACAATATAAATTTGTAAATGTTTCAACTTACTTCAATATTGAAAATTTCATTCAAGTTAATCGCAGACTTGGTTTTAACGAGGAATCTGGCAAAATCCAAACACACATGATTTTCCGTATCGTCATTCAAAGTAATATATTCACCAATTCTTCCATCAACAAACTTATAGAACTTTGAGAACCAAACATGGCAGGGAAGGCCATAACATCGTATCCAGGTGAGTCTCTCATTGTCCACGTCTTCTGGAAACCACAAACAAATGTTAGAGAACCACCGGGATACCCACGTCTTCTTCTTGACCAAGGTTGCTAACTCTATAGACACCTCTTCTTCTAGCAAGAATAGATTATCCCTAGGGGTGGCAAAATGGATGGATTGGATTGCTAATGGATGGATTAAAACAATCCATTAGTCCATTAAAATCCACTAAAATTTTATTAAAATTATCCAATCCGATCCATCCATTAAGAATAAAATCCATCCAATCCATCCATTAACATATTTTTAATGGATGGATATCCATCCATCCAACTTTTTTTTTAATTTCGTAAAAATAAATTTTGTTTTTCAAAAACAAATTAGTTTTTTATTCTGAAAAAAAAAACCGATTTTTTTTCCAAAAAAAAAATTGATTTTTTTTCGAAAAACAAATCATTTTTTATTCTGAAAAAAAAAACCGATTTTTCAGAAAAAAAAATTGATTTTTTTTCCAAAAAAAAAGTCGGTTTTTTTTTCGAAATTTTTTTTCGAAAAACAAATCAGTTTTTTATTATGAAAAAAAAACCGATTTTTTTCAGAAAAAAAAAAGTCGGTTTTTTTTTCTAGAAAAAATTTTATTTTTTTTCGAAAAACAAATCAGTTTTTTATTCTGAAAAAAAACCGATTTTTTCCAAAAAAAAAGTCGGCTTTTTTTTCGGGAAAAATTTTTTTTTTTTTCGAAAAACAAATCAGTTTTTTATTCTGAAAAAAAAAACTGATTTTTTTTCCAAAAAAAAAAGTCGTTTTTTTTTTACGAAAAACAAATCAGTTTTTTGTTCTGAAAAAAAAACAGATTTTTTTTCAAAAAAATTTTCAAAAAAAAAAATATAGTTTTTTAATTATTTTTTAAAAAATAAATCTAACGAAAATAAAAATAATCCATTGGATCCTTAAAATATGTTGGATGGATTGAATCAATCCATGCATATAAATGGATGGATTGAATCCATCCATGCATATAAATGGATGAATTTAATCCAAGCCATTAACTTATTTTTTGTGTGGTGGATGGATTGGATGGATTTTTTGATGGATGGATTGGATGGATTTTGCCTTAATGGATTTAATTGTCACCTCTAATTATCCCCCAACGGAGTGGCTTTAATATGAACGGTACCTTCCTCATGAAGCGCCTATTGTATCTTATATGTCGACCCTGATATTTCCACCACCCCGAGGAAAGCCTTTTTGAATCTAGTAAGTTCATACTTCTCCATGTTGAATTGCAAGTGTGCAAATAGCGGTTTTGCACCCATCCTGTCTCTAGTGTTCCTTACAATACGTCTTTTCATTCTTGCATGTTGGCTTGTCCAACTCCCAAGACCTGAGCGTAGGAAAGTTTTGTCTTACCATGATACACCATCTTTGCACCAGCTTGTATAGTGAAATCAGTAGCCCACATATTATTCTTCTGTTTCAACTCATTTTTTGCTCCCGCCTCCTTGCCAAGACTTCCCCTCTGCAATTTGAGTATATTCCCATAAGTCTTGCACCCTCTAATCATAATGATGTCTAGCTTGATCGCCAATAGTCGAACGTCTTCAACATTCTTGAATCTCACGAAACCATACCGTTTACCACATTTATCTCCTTTCGGTGGGATGACCACCTCAAGAACAAGACCATATTGTCCTTTGTTGCATAGCTTAATATTGAATGCTTTTTCCATTTAACTTATGCTACATGTCACCATCCAGTTTATTTTTTACTTTCAGAAGTAGTTTTACTACCCTTAATTGAATAATAATTTTTAGTTAACAATCAAAATACATTAGTTAATATAAATTTATGTTAAAAATCAAAATACTTTAATTAATATAAGTTTATATAACACTTTTTAATGGGGGCAGAACGTCTTAAATTTATAACACAAATTTTAATTAATTTTATTTTTATTTATTATTGAAGCAATAAATAATATTTATTTAATTTTGGACTGTAATTAAGTAGTCATTTTTTTAATTTTCTTCTTCCTTATTTGTTTTAATTTCATTTTGATTGGATTGATCAAGTATTGTAATTGATAGTACTATTTGACAATAAAAAATGGAAGTTTGTAAAAACTGTAAATGAATAATATAATAATTTTTAGTTAACAATCAAAATACATTAATTAATATAAATTTATGTTAAAAATCAAAATACTTTAATTAATATAAGTTTATATAACACTTTTTAATGGGGCAGAACGTCTTAAGTTTATAACACAAATTTTAATTAATTTTATGTTTATTTATTATTGAAGCAATAAATAATATTTATTTAATTTTGGACTGTAATTTTTTTAATTTTCTTCTTCCTTATTTGTTTCAATTTCATTTTGATTGAATTGATCAAATATTGGAATTAATAGTACTATTTGACAATGAAAAATGAAAGTTTGTAAACACTGTAAATGACTAATATAATAATTTTTAGAATATAGCTAACTATGTCGACTGAAATATATTTTTTTTGTTTTATTAAATAATATTTTGCATTTTTTTTATTTTTTTCAATTTCATTTTAATTGAATTGATCAATTATTGAAATTAATAGTACTATTTGAAAATGAAAAATGAAAGTTTCTAGAAACTGTAAAAGACTAATATAGCTAATATGTCGATTGAAATATTCTTTGTTTTTGTTTTATTAAATTATATTTTGTATGTTTCTTTATATGTTTCAATATGATTTTAATTTTATTTATCAACTATTGGAATTAATAGTAGTATTTGATAATTCAAATTATAAATTTCTAAAAAGTGTAATTAAAAATTAGAAATGAATTACTCCAAGTAATTGCATATTCCTTGCATGTTAACATCAAACACTAGAAAAAAAATGTTGAAACAAGAAAATTGTTCCCCTATAAAAGAGTGAAGCATAGATTTGCAATATGCATCTCTAATCACTTCATTCTCTCTTTACAATGCTCACTATGACTTCATTACTAAAAATTGTTTTAATTTACTCGATATTGAATATTGTTTTATCTGATGGCTTACCATCTTCCATTCAACTTTCACAATCACCATCACCAAATCCTTTCCACATAGACCATGAAGTATTAAAACCATATTCTCCATATCAAGATTTAGGTAAGAGTAGGAAAAGATCTCCTCCTCCTCCTCCATCACCACTACCTCCTCCACCTCCCTTTGACCATTTTATGCTAGCTCAAACATGGCCCCCCAACATTCTGCATTCTGAATGCTAATTGTATCTCTCCATTGCCACAAAAATTCACCATTCATGGCATGTGGCCTGGTAAAAGAGGCGTTGTGATACGAGACTGCAAAGAAGAAAAAGCACCTAACCTGAACGATGTAAGTTTTACTTTATTTGATTCTATCTTATTATTTTTATTTATTTTACCATATTATACAAACAGTAACTTTATTTTGTGTATATTTTTTACAGCTTCATTTAATAAAGAAGAATCTTGATATTGATTGGCCATCTTTAGTTAAAGATGTTTCTATAGTATTTGCCAATGGTGTTTTATGGCTTAAAGAGTGGAAACACCACGGAACTTGCTCAATTCAGATGTTTGAATTTTCCGCTTACTTCGACGAAACATTAAAAGTTTACCATAGAAATAATGTAAAAGAAATTCTTGAAAAGGATGGTATTAAACAGGGTGGAAATTATCCAAAACAAAAAATTCTCAACGCAATACAAACAGAGATTAAATTCATGCCACAAATTCGATGTGAGCGAATTAAAAATTTAGATTATTTATCATAAATACGACTTTGTTTAACAGCAACGCCAAAACTAGAATATAAAAATTGTGATACACCTTATAGTGGTTGTCACAATAATGATATCTACTTCTAATATAGTGCTTTGGAGTGAAGACATGAAAAGGTTCATGGAGTTACTCCTTGGTTGATTTAGTTTCTTATTATATAATTTTCTCTACTTTTTATTTTGTTGGGTGTTGTTCTGGTTTTAAAGACGTTAATGATTATTGTTCTGTCTCTATGGTCTTGTATGTACTCTTTATATTTCTCTTACATACTGTGTTTGAAGAAATTGATATGAATAAATATTGAAGGTTTCTAAAATATATATATTGTTTATATTTTATTTCATGTTTAATTTTATCAATGTATTAAATCTATATCCATGTAGAAATTTAATGATCCTTGTGTCTAGGTGCAGAATATGAATAAATTAAGACAAGTCTTAGAATTACAATTTTAAAAAATATTAATGAGAACCAACTCTGGAATATGGAAGAAAATCTTAAGAAATTTTTGTAAAAATTAAACCAGTAAATAAAGCTAAATGAATTTGACATAAATCTAAGTATGATTGCGAACACCGTTTTAATATCTCTCTGAATATTTTCCAAAGAATGATCTTCTTAACAATCCAGTATTTAAGAAACTTGTTTGAGATATCTTATTTGATTTCATCTTCATCTTTAATGAGCTCGTTTTTATTAGATCTAATTTGAGGTTCATTGTCCTTGACTATGTCTTTCATGATTATTTTTGAAAAATCAATACTAAAAGAAATTAATTTTTCCGGCTCTTGGAATTTAGTTTTATGAAAAACTATATGTATTGTTTCCTCAAGAATATAAGTTTTATTATTGAAAATTCGATAGACTTACTGGATATAGAATACGCAAAAAAAGAAAAGAAAAGATTTCTCATCAATTTTAACATAAAACTCATCTAGTTTGTACTTAGAGTTATTTTAAATGAAGCGCTTGTATTTAAAAACGCAAAAATAAAAAATATTTATATTTTTATATTTAAATAACTCATATGAAGTCTTCTCTAGAATAGGTCTAATGACCACTTTTTCTATGACATGATATGCAGTGTTAATTGTATTTGTGCCAAAGTATTTAAGTAGACTCTACTCACTTATCATAATTCATTCTAATTTCTCTAAAACACGATTGTTATGCCTTACACACAATTTTGTTCTAGAGTTCGCATACATGAGAAGTAGTGCGTTATACAATTTTTATCAAAAAAACTTCAAGTTGATGATTAAAAAATTTACCACCACGATCACTTTTTAAAGTTGTTATTTTCAAATTGAATTCGTTTTTGACAAGTTTGACAAATCTAACAAAAATTTTAAAAATGTATTCCTTATGAGTTAAGAATAAAGTTCAAGTAAATATAATGAATGCGTCTGTTGGAGATTGTGCTTGTTTAAAATATGTAGCAGCACTTGAACAAAGAAGGTGTTGTTGAAGATTACACTTAAAAACTTAAAGCGTGTGAATTTCAGACTAACCTTTAGGTTTAATTCACCCCTACCAATTATTATATTTTGGATTCAATAAGGATTAACGATGAATTCTCTTTAGGATACTTTGAACTTTGATATGAATTGCACAAACACACTAAGCTTATTTTATAATAATAGTTTATAGAAAATTGTTTCCTATACTTCCCTCATGCATTAATGAAGAGATGATTTTAGAATAATTGAAATGGTAAAAAATAGATATGAATATTTTTATTTTCGTGTGTATTTTCTGATTTCCAAGTGCCTCTAATTATAAAAAAAAGTTAAGTCATTTGATGAAGAGCATTACCATTTGAGGAATAATTTATGCATCTGTCTAAGAAATTTGGTGGATCAGTTGGTAAAGTTGCTTCAGATATTTTGGAATATATATATATATATATATATATATATATATATATATATATATATATATATATATATATATATATATATATATATATATATATATATATATATATATATATATATATATATATATATATATATATATATATATATATATATATATATATATATATATATATATATATATATATTGGAAATGCTTGCACAATATTTTGAAAATCATCTAAAATCCCCCACCATTTATAAAATATAATTAAATCTCATATTTCTGGAAAGCTCATGATTTCAGATAATGGAATCTTACGATTTGAACCATTACTTAGTAAATTAAGTTTTCACTCATCCTGAATAGATTGATAGACAAGCTTTGAACTAATTATTCATTAGAAGAAGTGTGCGGAACCAACACATAAAAACACATGAATTTCTAAGGAGGTTATTTTTTGGAAAAATTAATTCCGTTTTTTTTCTAACTTTTTTCTTTTCAAATATTAATATTTTTGTACATATTTTGCTTGTTAATAGAATTTAGATGAATTTTATTTAGAAAATTAGTTTAGAATTAATTAAGATAGAATAGTTTAGAATACATTTTTATTAGGAATTTTATTAGAATATATTTATATATTTTTTAAATTAGGTTTAGAAATTAATTTTGGATAGATATTAGAATTTTCATTAGTTTTAGAATTATTTAATTTTATACTAGAAGTAGTTATTAGTTAGGATTAGTTTAAAATAGGTTTTTAGTTTATATTAATTATAGTTTTCATTAATTTGGATTAATTTATTTGTTAGTTTCAATTAGTTATTTTTAATTTAGGTTAATTAGAGTATCCGGATATTATTTCAAGTTTTATTAATTACATTAGATTAGCTTAGATTAATTAAATAACTAAAGTAGAGTTAGTTTTTATATTGCTTTTAGATTAGGATATCGTTTAAATTTAATTAATTATTTTTCCTTAATGTCAACATTAGCATTTTAGTAGCATTATAATAAGCATTTTAATTAGTTAATCAAGCCCTGAGGGAGCCACGTGTCAACATTCCTATATAAAGTGCACTATTCATCATCACCTTCTAGGGGACAACCCTAATTCCAAAAGACCAGCCGCACACCCAATACTATTCATCACCATCTCTTTTTTCCTCCAAACATCTCTCACCATTCAACAGAGAAACGCAAAACACCAGCTCCACCATTAATTCATCAATCCCCTTCTTCTTCATCAATCACCAACAAACTCTTCTTCTCACCTCATGTTAAAAAACTAAAAGCTTCAGCAACAACACCTTTATCCATAAACCTCAGAAACCCTAGCCGCTTGAAGAAAATTCCTCCATCGCACTTCCAAAACCTCTCTTCATCATTCTCAGAACCCTCTCTACCTCCATAACCAGCAACAATCCCAACCATTTTTCAAAACCCTCGAAACTCGTTTTCTTCTTCACCAAATCAGCAACCCATCCTCCATTCGAAAAACTTCAATCTTCTACACAGCAACCCTCCGCCATTAAACCCTCACCAAACATTCCTCCAAACCACCAACCAGAAATCACCATGAACGATCTTCAACAAAAAATTTTCCCAAACACTTCTCAAACCCTCCGCGAACCACCCTCATCATCGAATTGCCATCTCCTGTCTCACATTCTCCATTCACTGTCAACTTCAACCTTCAAACAGCCAACACAAACTCTCCGAATCACATCTTCGAATCGTAACCCATTTTCTCCAACTTTTGAAATCCCTTCAAAACGCAAATAAATCTTCACAACCATCCCTTCAACTCATCTTCCAAACATCAAATTTCAAAACCCTAAAACAAAAAACCCATTCATCCATCTCCAAACGGAAGCTAGAACGCAAATGAAACATTTTGAGCTGAAAAATCAGTGAAAACGAGAAAACGAGAGGAGATTGGAAGAGGAGCGCGTAAGAAGACGGCGAGAGATTGAAGTGGACAAGATTGCTTAACGTTGCTCTGTTTTGATTTTTGAAGGAGACGAGAAACTGGGTTGTTCGTGTCGTTTCGTTGGTGAGGCAGATGGCATTGTGGAATATCGTGGTTGTATTTTTTCATTTTACTTAATGTCATCCTTTAGGATGAGTTTGGGTGATGGGCCTTTGATTGTCCCATATGATCCCACGGTTTTTCTGTAACATCTCATAAGCCAGATGCACCCCCACTGTTTTATTTTTTTATTTTTTATTTTTTTTAATATTGGTACATTTTTGTTTATTATTTAGTATATTATATAAAAACAGATTTTCATTATGTAAAATATATTATATAGTTTTTTTATTTTAGATTTCTTATATTTTCTTTTTAGAGTTAAATTTTATTTCTCATTTGTTATTGGGCATTTTGTTCCATTTTTGCCTTTTAGGTCGATGAAGAGACTTTTGTCGTTTATCCGTCAAATTGTTAATGTGAAACGATAGATCCGAGACCGACTTTCTCTCTTCTTTCTCATTTTCGAATTTATTTTGACTTTATTTCACTTCTATCTTTTTCGTCGATGACGAGACTTTCGTAAGTCATTATTAGTCAAATTATTGATGGATAATGTTGGATTCGAGACCACCTCTTTTCTCTCCTCATTTCTTATTCTTTTGATTTTATTCTGACTTTCCGTGATCAATAAAGTCTTGTATCCGTAAGCGTCGGATTTATCAGAGTTGATAATCTTCCCGATTTCAAATCTATGGAAGATGACCATTTGGGTCATTTTCCTTACTTTGGGATCGCAATAGACTACCTTCGATTAATCGATATTTTGTTTGCAATTAAGACGAGATCCCTTTCTTTTTGGTCCGTGCGACACGATTAAATCAGAGAATGATCCTCAATATCATTTCTCTATATTGTCCATAGCATAAATATCAATCACGCGGCCTCCTATAGTTTGACTTCCCTTATAAGTCGAGCTACGACTTTTTAGCTTCACATTGGTCCCGATTCGATTCGGTAATGCTGTCAAACCATCTTAATAAGAGGAACCGAATTCTCTTTGTATTGAACTAAAGAGAGAGGATTCAGTGTAGACTTTTTCCTCTCCGAGTGTCAAGATACTCACTGTAGAGTGTGTGGTCTCAATACTCGTCTTTCAATATGAAGGCGCTTGTATTCATTTTGCCTTTTCTCCTAAAACCCCGGTCCCGTACCGAGTGCCTTTTCAAAACACCTTTTAATAACATAATGAAATTCTCTTTGTATTGAATTAAAGAGAGATGATTGAGTGTAGACTTCTTCCTCTCCGAGTGTCAGGATACTCACTGTAGTGTGTGTGGTATCGATACTCGTCTTTTAATATGAAGATGTGCTTCTTTTCGTAAACTTTTTTTCGAACCTTTTTCTCCTTAAACCTTGGTCCCGTACCGAGTGCATTTTCAAATTTATTTTCAATAAAGGATAAAGTTCTCTTTGTATTGAACTAAAGAGAGAGGATGGAGTGTAGACTTCTTCTTCTCTGAGTGTCAGGATACTCACTGTAGTGTGGGTGGTCTCGATACTCGTCTTTCAATATGAAGATGTACTTCTTTTTGCAAACTTCTTTTCACTTTTCCCATAAAACGTCGGTCCCGTACTGAGTGCATTTTCAAACTCTTTTCACACAAAACTTGAATCGTCATGGAGTGGTTAGGTGTAGGCCTTCTCCTATCCCGAGAGCTTGACATTACCGTAGGGTTCATTATCGTAAAGCACTTACCATTCAAAACCAAAAACATTTTAATAAGAGAATGAAGTTCTCTTTGTGTTGAACTAAGGATAGAGGATTGAGTATAGACTTCTTCCTCTCCAAGTGTCAGGATACTCACTGTAGTGTCTGTGGTCTTGATACTCGTCTTTCAATATGAAGACGCTTGTATTCGACACACCTTTTCATAACAAAAACTTTGAGATAAAGAATCGGGTACTACCCGCAAGGGGTTACTATCCGATGACATATTTCACCCCTAAAAACAAATTCCACAAATCAAATGAGACATCTTGCCTCGAATGGCAAAAACTAATCTCTTCAAAAAGGATATGTTACGTCTGTTCTACCGCAAACAGGTAATGCCTAAGTCTCCAACGAGTGAGCATCAATACACCTAAACTGCTAGAATGCCCATGATAACATCATCCACAAAACACCGGTTACCCGTAGTATCTTGAACTTTGTTGCTCTGATTTCTAATGCATGTTGGGAATACGTAGGCATAGGATTGCGACAATCCTAGCGAGCACCCTTTTCTCTTTTCCATTCTTTCCCTAGAAAGCCATGCTACGTCCGTTCTACCGCAAACAGGTAACGCCTAAGTCTCCAACGAGCGAGCAACAATACACCTAAACTTCTAGAATGTGTATGCTAGCATCGTCTACAACAACTTCCCTGCAAACCGTAGGCCGAACTACGGCTGCTCTGATTTTTCACTTCTTTTAAGTGAAGATACGTAGGCACAAGGGCCACAATCCTTGCCGAGCACAAATCCCCAATTACCCGTAGTTCCCCGAACTACGTTGACTCTGACTTTCTCATATCTGTTGAGAATACGTAGGCCTAGGACCGCGAAGTCCTACCGAGTATGTTCTTTCTCTCTTCTTCCCCCGTTACCTCTCCTTTCTCTATTTCTAACCTTTCTTTCTCCCTTGGAACACTCTCATGGAAAGCAATATATTTTAGCAGATATATTCATACATACGACAAACAAATGGTTCCCATCGAGTACGATGGATGCGAGGGGTGATAATGCCTTCCCTTCGCATAACCGGTTTCCGAACCTGTTTTTGCTTGCGAGACCATCTTATCCGTTTCTTTCTTAGGGTTTTCTACATATTTTCCCTTCCTCTCATGGGATAAATAAAGTCCAGTGACGACTCTTCTGTCTTTCTTTTTCGCCTCCCCATCGTTGCATTTTTCGAGTAGCGACAGCTGGCGACTCTGTTGGGGGCACCTAGCAAGCCAAACCTAGTTTGTTTGTCGTATTTGTGTTGTATTTGCTTTTATTATTTATTATGCTGTGTTCCTTTTACCTGATAGGTTTATTTGGATGGTTCGTGAGGATAAAAGCTTTTTACCCGAGCTTTCTAGTATACCCTAAGATTAGGAGGTGATTTCTTTCTGATTTGTGAGACTTATGACTCGTTGAGTTGGTTTAAATTCCACCGCTCAGATGAGACCCCTTTGGGATGATTATGTCTTACATGTAGTCGTAATGGCGTCTTTATTTTCGACCTGGGAGTCCGTGACTCTGAGGACCTTTTGTAGAACCTTATTTCGAAGGTTACGAAAACATAACTCTGTGTTCATCCTTTGAAGGGATTACCGTCTTATGAATCATCGTTCTGATGGAAAACTTTTGAGGGTTAGTGCATGGGAATTTATTTAAAAGCCTTTGGGATACCCTCTTATAAACCAATAGATTGCCCACCCAAGGTGAGAGATGCCTTTTGTTGTTGCCTTGTAGGATCTATGACCTTGATTCTTGTTGTTGATTTGTTCTCGTGTGCATTCCTAACATTGCATTTGCATAAGCATTTCTGCATCATTTTGCATTTTCTTCCCTAACCAAGATACCAAGATCTTACCCATCCTCTGTTCATAACCAGCAGTTGATTTCCCGACACTCCTATTGAACTTGTGAGAGCTGTGAAGCATTTGAAGCAAGAGAAACGTCGCCGCCTTGAAAGGTCAGTCAGATAAAGCAAGTCGAGGTAGCTATGTTAGAGAACGACCTCCGGAGTGTTGATAGCCCACCAGGTTTTACTGTGACAACTAACCCTCTGTATGGTTCTTTGCCTGATGAAGATCTTCCATAAGTGAACAACCTTACTCAAGCTCAGTCTGTGCAACTCTCTATTGAAAATCAAGATTTACATGAATAGTTTGTTGTCCGAAGTAAACGTTTCTCTTCTCCTGATACTACAAATTGTCGTGGTGTTGCTTTCTCTATGTCGAATTCCAAAGGAGAGGTCCCAATGATGAAGACTAAGGACCCGAGAGCTCTTGAGTATGCTAAAAGTTTTCATGTTTTGGATGAAAAACTCAAAGCCTTGGAAGTTAAGGATACTTTTGGTTTCGATGTGGATATCATGGAGGATCCATGGGGGCATTTGACCAAAGATTGCAAAGCCTTCCAATCCAAGGTGCAAAAATTGATTGATAAAGGGTACATATCTTTTCTAGAAGGAAGTTTGGTTGTCCATGTCAACCTCTCGGCTGTCTAAGCTCGAAGATTCCAAGGGTCATCTCCTAAAGCCATTGGTCCAGACAGGCAGACATCCTCAACATTGGCAGTTCTTGGGCGCTTTTCTCATTTGCATTTGTAGTTTATTTTCTATCAATTGCTACTTGTTTTTAAACATTGTTGTTTGAATGGTAATATTAATGAAGTGATTATGCATTTTCTGAATCAATCATGTCGCATTCGCTCATTTTTACTTATTTATCACAAAGCACAAACACATACACCTTTTATCCACTCCACTTTATCACTGTTGTTTTAGCAAAGATTGGAGGGAGGATGACGAAACTGAATACCCATATTTGCGAACTGTATGCTTTCAGACAAAATCTTGTCGATGACGTACATGCATTGTTTCAAATCCCCTAAACACCAGAGATATAAGGAGTTAATCCCTAGTCAACCACTTCGAGCCTATAAGTAGGAGTTTCCTTCGGATATTCAACCCCTTACACTTAACTTGGGGCAGGGTAGTTGTTCAGTTAATCCAACCCCGCGCTCAAAGCCAAATCCAAAAGACGGCTGTTCATCAATGACCCTTGACATGACAGTCACAACCCTCCAACAAAATCCAAAAAAAAAATCATCAAAAGTCTGCTAAGTCAAACACCTCAAAGGGGACTTACGCAAAAATCAGGGCTATCCCGATGGATCTAACAAGCAAAATCAGTCCATGCAAAAGTTAGGGATAAAAAACAAAAGCCAAAGAGATCCTCAAACCCTCAACAAAAACAAAATAAGATTCAGTGGCCACCCAAATCAAAAGGGTCACTGACATCCATCAAAAGGCAAAATAAGGTGACTATCATTTCGAACAAACCTTGAACCGTCAAGCTTACACCGTCAAGATAAGCACATGCAGGATTAACCAAACGTAGGTATGGAGATCATCGTGAAGAAGGGGTGGGTACAAATCATACTTTGAGCCTAATATCCTTTGTTTTATAATCGTGTACCAGACCATGTTACAACCCTAGAAAGACCTAATTGGGGCAAGGCTTATTTTGAAAGCATATTATTGCGAGGTTGCGTAAACTGACTCCTCACATATTTGCTAATCATCAGCATTGGTGTCAATATCCTTGCTATATCTTTCACACCAATCAAGTTAGCACAACATTTGGACTAACGGTCCATTCGTCTCACTATCACGATACTTAATAAATGACATTTCTTTCAAACTTGCATGAATTTCGCATTAAAATTACCATTCGTAAACAAACAATTTTAATCACAAGTCAGTAGTTGGCATCGAGGAAATTCCAACAGAGAGCAATCAAACAAGACTGGATCATTCATCAGTCTGGATCAGAACCGAATATACCATGGAGCCTTATGGATCTGGGGCATTGTCATCCCGCGAATTTGGAATCAGTCAGTCTGAGGCAAATCCCCAAGCATCGATTAATTATGGAGGCAAATCCCCAAGCATCGGTTGATTATGGGGAAAATCATTCAAGAAGCGGTTGATAAGAAGTGAATCATCTTGAGACTCCACAAATCAGGGGCAGGCCACCAAGAGTTTCTTTGATTTGAGGATAGATCCCTCCAATATTCAATCAGGATGAGTTAAGTCGCTTCAACGCTCACTTAGAGGCAAGCTACTCCAAGAGTATATTGAAGTCAACTACCAAGAGAATCGATTAAACAATGATGAATCCTTTCGTGGTACAAACTCTGGGGAAACCCATCTCGAGGTCATCTCATGGCAAGTTACTCAAGCAAGTTCATCCTCATCAGCAACTGTTGAGTTTAAGACGAGTGTCGGGGAGTCGTACTGTCACCTCACCCAAATAACCTTAACCTTCTGAAAATGCCTTACTGTCATTGGATTCTTCATCCCACAGGCTAAACCTTTTACCTGTCAAAACTGTGTAACCGAAACCACTTTCGAAGTCCAGTTTTTGTATGGCAAACCTTCAAACCTCCAAAGTCCAGTTCTCGTCTGGCAAACCTTCATACACTAGTTCTTGTCTGGTCAATCCTTCACTAAATACAAAATCCCGCCTGGTACATGTCGGCTTTTAAACCAGATCCCATCTGGTCACCCTTCCTTTAGCCTACCATTAAACCAGATCTTGTCTGGTAAACCTCGTTCCAAAGTCCAGCTCTCATCTGGAAAACCATAAAGTCAGTCCACATTTGACAACTTAACCTTTCACCACCAGTTCTTGTCTGGTAACTTACCCTTCGAATATCAGCCCTTGTCTGGTAGTTCACCACCCAAAGTCCAATCCGCATTGGCAACTACCAAAGTCCGCCATATCAGCACCTGCATTTCCAATTACCCGTCCATAATCATATGCATCACATTCAACTTCATAAGCATATTGCATCATATGCATATCCAAAATCATATCATACTCCCCCAGCTCTTGCATCTCCGCGTGTTAGCATTTGCATTTGCATTTCTATTTATGGAACATCATTATCATTAAGCATTCACATATACGAGCTCAGGTCCAAGATCAAATTCGAGATTTCCAAGACCATATGTAGCCCAGTCAAGGGCATTCTCCGCAAGACATGGGCGTTCCCCACGAGGTTGTGCAACTTTTTGAGCTTCAAAGCAACCATCAGCCCAGTCAGGGGCATTTTTGCAAGACCGTGGGTTTCCCCCCACAAAATTCCAGGATATCAAAACAAAATTCAGCCCAGCCAAGGGCATATCATTTAATTTTCTTTTTCAGACAAATTTAGGGTATTTTATATCTAATCATCTTCTACCTCGAAAGAATGAATGCCATAGCATTACGTCTTACTAAGTTTAAGCCGATTAGATAGGGGCATCTGTCACACCCTATATTTGTTCTCCCTTTTTTGTAAATATTTTTTGCATTTTCGATTCTATTTTTGTTTTACATTTTCCATTTAATTTCATACCATTTAGACATGTGTCCACCCACGATTGGGCGTTTTTCGAATCTCTGTTATTTCGCCCAATGAGGACGTGACACGTGGCCTAAGGAGGTTATTTTTTGTAAATATTAATTCCGTTTTTTTTCTAAATTTTTTCTTTTCAAATATTAATATTTTTGTACATATTTTGCTTGTTAATAGAATTTAGATGGATTTTATTTAGAAAATTAGTTTAGAATTAATTAAGATACAATAGTTTAAAATACATTTTTAATAGGAATTTAATTAGAATATATTTTTATATTTTTTAAATTAGGTTTAGAAATTAATTTTGGATAGATATTAGAATTTTCATTGGTTTTAGGATTATTTAATTTTATACTAGAAGTGGTTATTAGTTAGGATTAGTTTAAAATAGGTTTTTAGTTTAGATTAATTATAGTTTTCATTAATTTAGATTAATTTATTTGTTCATTCCAATTAGTTTTTTTTTTAATTTAGGTTAATTAGAGTATTAGAATATTATTTTAGGTTTTATTAATTACATTAGATTAGGTTAGATTAATTAAATAATTAAAGTAGAGTTAGTTTTTATATTGCTTTTAGATTAGGATATCGTTTAAATTTAATTAATTATTTTTTCTTAATGTCAACATTAGCATGTTAGTAGCATTATAATCAGCATTTTAATCAGTTAATAAAGCCCTGAGGGGAGCCACATGTCAACATTCCTATATAAAGTGCACTATTCATCATCACCTTCTAAGGAACAACCCTAATTTCAAAAGACCAGCCGCACACCCAATAATGTTCATCACCATCACATTTTTCCTCCAATCATCTCTCACCATTCAACAGAGAAACGCAAACCACCAGCTCCACCATTAATCCATTAATCCCCTTCTTCATCATCAATCACTAACAAACTCTTCTTCCCACCTCATGCCAAAAAACCAAAAGCTTCAGAAATTACACCTTTATCCACAAACCTCGGAAACCCTAGCCGCTTGAAAAAAATTCCTCCATCGCACTTCCAAAACCTCTCTTCATCATTCTCAGAATCCTCTCTACCTCCATAACCATCAACAATCCCAACCATTTTTCAAAACCCCAGAAACCCATTTTCTTCTTCACCAAATCAGCAACCCATCCTCCATTCGAAAACCTTCAATCTTCCACACAACAACCCTCCGCCATTAAACCCTCACCAAAATTTCCTTCAAACCACCTACCCAGAAATATCCATGAACGATATTCAACAACAATTTTTCCCAAACACTTCTCAAACCATCCGCGAACCACCCTCATCATCGAATCACCATCTCCTGACTCACATTCTCCATTCACTGTCAATTTCAACCTTCAAACAGCCAACACAAACTCTCTGAATCACATCTTCGAACCGTAACCCATTTTCTCCAACTTTTGCAAATCCCTTCAAAACGCAAATAAATCTTCACAACCATCCCTTCAACTCATCTTCCAAACATCAACTTTCAAAACCCTAAAACAAAAAACCCATTCTTCCATCTCCAAACGGAAGCTAGAATGCAAATGAAACATTGTGAGCTGAAAAATCAGTGAAAACGAGAAAATGATAGGAGATTGGAAGAGGAGTGCGTAAGAAGACGACGAGAGATTAAAGTGGACAAGATTGCCTAACGTTGCTCTGTTTTTATTTTTGCAGGAGACGAGAAACTGGGTTGTTTGTGTCGTTTCGTTGGTGAAGCAGATGGCATTGTGGATTATCGTGGTTGTATTTTTTCATTTTACTTGATGTCATCCTTTAGGATGAGTTTGGGTGATGGGGCTTTGATTGTCCCATATGATCCCATGGTTTTTCTTTAACACCTCATAAGCCAGATGCACCCCCACTGTTTTATTTTATTATTATTTTTTTTTAATATTGGTACATTTTTGTTTATTATTTAGTATATTATATAAAACACATTTTCATTATGTAAAATATATTATATAGTTTTTTTCTTTTAGATTTCTTATATTTTATTTTTAGAGTTAAATTTTATTTCTCATTTGTTATTGGGCATTTTGTTCCATTTTTGCCTTTTAGGTCGATGAAGAGACTTTTGTCGTTTATCCGTCAAATTGTTAATGTGCAACGGTAGATCCGAGACCGTCTTTCTCTCTTCTTTCTCATTTTCGACTTTATTTTGACTTTATTCCACTTCTATCTTTTTGGTCGATGACGAGACTTTCGTAAGTCATTATTAGTCAAATTATTGAAGGATAATGTTAGATCCGAGACCACCTCTTTTCTCTCCTCATTTCTTATTCTTTTGATTTTATTATGACTTTCTGTGATCGATAAAGTCTTGTATCCGTAAGCGTCAGATTTATCTGAGTTGATAACCTTCCCGATTTCAAATCTATGGAAGATGACCATTTGGGTCATTTTCCTTACTTTGGGATCACGATATGCTACCTTCGATTAATCAACATTTTGTTTGCAATTAAGACGAGATCCCATTCTTTTTGGTCCGTGTAACACGATTAAATCAGAGAATGATCTTCAATATCATTTCTCTATCTTGTCCATAGCACAAATATCAATCACGCGGCCTCCTATAGTTTGACTTCCCTTATAAGTCGAGCTAAGATGGTTTAGCGTCACATTGGTCCCGATTCGATTCGCTAATGCTTTCAAACCATCTTAATAAGAGGAACCGACTTCTCTTTGTATTGAACTAAAGAGAGAGGATTGAGTGTAGACTTCTTCCTCTCCGAGTGTCAGGATACTCACTGTAGAGTGTGTGGTATCGATACTCGTCTTTCAATACGAAGGCGCTTGTATTTTTTTCGCATTTTCTCCTAAAACCTCGGTCCCATACCGAGTGCCTTTTCAAAACACCTTTTAATAACATAATGAAATTCTCTTTGTATTGAATTAAAGAGAGAGGATTGAGTGTAGATTTTTTCCTCTCCGAGTGTCAGGATACTCACTGTAGTGTGTGTGGTCTCGATACTCGTCTTTCTATATGATGATGTACTTCTTTTTGCAAACTTCTTTTCACTTTTCCCCTACCGAGTGCATTTTCAAACTCTTTTCACAAAAAACATGAATGGTCATGGAGTGGTTAGGCGTAGGCCTTCTCCTATTGTCGCTACTCGAAAAATACGCGCAACGACGGGGAAGGCGAAAAAGGAAAAGGACAGAAGAGTCGCCACCGAACTTTATTTATCCCATGCGGGGAAAGGAAAATATCGATAAAACCTTAAGAAAAGAATGGATAAGATGGTCTCGCAACCAAGATTGGGTTCGGAAGCCGGTTATGCAAGGGGAAGGTATTAGCACCCCTCACATCCATCGTACTCGATGGGAACCATTTCTTTGTCATGTATGATTTATTTGCTTAAAAATTATGCTATAAAAGAGTTTTCCAAAGGATAGAGGGAAAGGTTAGAAATTGGGAACAGAGAGATAACAGGAGAAGGAAGAGCAAGAACGGACTCGGTAGGACTTCGCGGTCCTAGGCCTACGTATTCTTAATGGACATGAGAAAATCAGAGTCGACGTAGTTCGGGGAACTACAGACATAAGGGGGAACGTGCTCGACAAGGATTGTGGCCCTTGTGCCTACGTATCTTTACTTGAAAAAGTGAAGAATCAGAGCAGCCGTAGTTCGGCCTACGATTCGTTGATGTTTTTATGGATGATGCTATCGCACGCATTCTAGCAGTTAGGTGTATTTCTGCTCGCTCGTTGGAGACTTAGACATTACCTGTTTGCGGTAGAATGGACGTATCATATCCTTTTTGAAAGATAAGTTTTCGCCATGCGTGGCAAAATGTCACATTTGATTTGTTGGATTGTTTTTTAGGGGGCGAGATAGATCCTCGGATAGTAACCCCTACGGGTAGTACCCAATTCTTTATCTCAAAGTTTTTGTTATGAAAGGGTGCGGCGAACATAGCGTCTTCGTATTGAAAGACGAGTATCAAAACCACCCACACTACAGTGAGCATCTCGACACTCGGAGAGGAGGAAGTCTACACTTAATCCTCTCTCTTTAGTTCAATACAAAGAGAACTTCATTCTCTTATTAAAGTGTTTTTGGTTTTGAATGGTAAGTGCTTTTGCGACTGAGAACCCTACGGTAAACGTCAGCACTCGGGATAGGATAAGGCCTACGCCTAACCATTCCACGACCATTCAAGTTTTTGTTACGAAAAGAGTTTAAAAATGCGCTCGGTACGGGACCGAGGTTTTTAGGTGACAAAGGTTACGGAAAGAAGTTATAGAGGGAGATAGGTGGCGGATAAAGTCACGTCTTTGTATTGAAAGACGAGTGTCGAGACCACCCACACTACAGTGAGTATCCAAACACTCGGAGAGGAAGAAGTCTACACTCAATCCTCTCTCTTTAGTTCAATACAAAGAGAATCGGTTTATTTATTGTAAGTGTTTTGAAAATGCACTCGATACGGGGCCGAGGTTTTTTAGGAGAAAAAAAAGGGTACGGAAAGAAAACATCTTCGTATTGAAAGACGAGTGTCAAAACCACCCACACTACAGTGAGCATCTCAACACTCAGAGAGGAAGAAGTCTACACTCAATCCCCTCTCTTTAGTTCAATACAAAGTGAACTTTATCGTTTTGTTAAATATGGTGAGTTAGCTTAACCATTATTTGAGAAAATTCGCTTGACGTTGGGTCAAGGATTTAATTGTTTTAAAAAAGTTTGAGGTGAAGCGAGCAAGGTCGATGGCGGACGCACAAGGCGGCCGACTTACAAGGGTTAAAAATGGCTCGATAAAATCGAGAGTTTGCTTTTGAAAATGGTTTTTGGAATCGAAAGTCACCAAGGACAATAGCAACATTCCTACTAAAATCATACAACATATGGGATTAGTCGGCTAAAAATAACAAAAATAAGTGGAAAACAGTGGGGTAACACGGGTGGCCGTGTTGTATGACACGGCCCGTGTCACAGTTCTAGGAAAAAATGAGTTTTGGGTCAAAAAGTGGTGTGACACGGCTGTGTTGTGTGACACGGGTGGCCGTGTTGTGTGACACGGCCCGTGTCACAAGGTCTGGGCCAAAAAAAACAAGTTAGAATCTCAAACAGAGGTACAACACGGGTGCCCGTGTTGTGTGACACGGCCCGTGTTGTGAGCCCTGGGAATTTTTCACTTTGAAAAGCCACTCAGAGATGTAACACGACCGGCCGTGTCGTGTGACACGACCCGTGTTGGGCTGCCAGATAAAAAAGCCAAACTTTCTCTTGTTTTTTTGCTTCTTTTTGTGGTTCTTTCAAAGGGTTTCTTGGTCCCTATTAGGACCTTAAATGTTATACTCAACACAACAACACTCAAACCAAGAGAACAAATGATAAATGCACAATATAGAAGAAGAGAAAAGTTTGAAGAAATGGATACCCAAGAGTTGTTTCCCTCCTTGCAAAGCCCCAACTGATTTTGGCTAGATGTTCACTTCTCTTCCCTCTATGCTTTGATGTCTCTCCTTCTCAATGGCTCCCTTGTACTTTTCTTTCACTCTCTAAATCTTTTGCTGGTTTTTTTGCTCTCTCTATTTTTCTGGTTTTCTCTCTTACTCTTTGCTCTCAATCTCTCGCAATCCTTGCTTGTGTGTTGTGTTTTTTGATAGTAAGGAATACTATGTTTTCTATGCTTGCTTGCAGCCCATTTTCCACTTTTTCTGTCAACTTTTTCTGCTGTTCTAAAGCCACACACTTTGCACACCTTTTCATCACCCACTTTCCATTCTTGGCAATGCCTTTTTCTTCCTTTTGTGCAGCCCCACTTTTCCCTTCTATTTCTAGTATGACTTGCTGCATTTTTCTGCTGTAGCATACTATACTACTATCCCTCTTTTCTCTCTTCTTCTCCCGTTACCACTCCTTTCTCTATTTCTGACCTTTCTTTCTCCCTTGGAACACTCTCATGGAAAGAAATATATTTTAGCAAATATCTTCATACATACGACAAACAAATGGTTCTCATCGAGTACGATGTATGCGAGGGGTGCTAATACCTTCCCTTCGCATAACCGACTTCCAAACCCGTTCTTAGTTGCCAGACCATCTTATCCATTTATTTCTTTGGGTTTTACCGATATTTTCCCTTCCCCTCATGGGATAAATAAAGTTCGGTGGCGACTCTTCTTCTTTCTTTTTCGCCTCCCCGTCGTTGCATTTTTCGAGTAGCGACAGCGTTGAAGGGAGAGGCAGTCATGGACGCTGTGTTAACGACAAAAGAAAAGACGACCATCATTGGGAAAGGCCACAATGCAATATTGCTGAACCTTGGTGATAAGGTTCTTCGACAAGTATCAAATGAGACTACAACATCAGAGTTTTGGGTTAAACTTGAAAGTTTGTACATGACCTAGTCTCTGGTGAATTGCTTCTACCTAAACGAAGGTTTGTATTCATTTAAGATGAGTGAAGATTAAATGTTTGTTGAGCAGTTGGATATGTTCAACAAGCTAATTCTGGATCTTGAAAATATTGATGCGAAAGTCGATGATGAAGATCAAGCACTGTTTCTATTGTATGATTTTCCTAGGACACATGCTCACTTCAAAGAAACTCTCTTGTATGGAAGGGAGTCTCTGAGCTTTGAAGAAGTTCAATCAGACTTGTATTCTAAGGACTTTAACAAACGAAAGGAGCATAAACCATCGACGGTGGGCGAAGGTTTGGCCGTTAAGGGAAAATTCTTGCGAAAGGATCGTAAGTTCGACAAGAAGAAAGGTAAAAGTCAGCAGAAGTCTTATAGTGGCGAAACATCTGGTATTCGATTTTATCACTATAAGAAGGAGGGTCACACAAGAAAGGCGTGCCATGAACGCCTGAAAGATCATAGAGGTAAGGATAATGGCAACGCATCCATTGTTCAAGATGACTTCGAATCATCTGATGTTCTTGTGGTTTCAAGTGGCGACTCAAGAAAAGAGTGGATTATGGATTCAGGTTGCAGTTGGCGCATGACTCCAAACTGAGAATTATTCGAGGAGCTATATGATCAAGATGGTGGATCAGTGTTGCTGGGAGACAACAAATCTTGCAAAATTGCAAGTATTAGATCTGTGAGATTCAAACTCCATGATGAGTCAATAATGTTATCGACTGAAGTCAGGTATGTACCTGATTTGAAGAGAAATTTTATTTCTCTTGGTGAATTCGACAGAAAGGGATATGCTTTTCAAGGATATAAAAGTATCATAAGAGTCATGAAGGGGTTGAAGAAAGTCTTGAGAGGCGTGAAGAAACAAGATTATATACCCTTGAGGCTGAGGTTGTAGGTGGTTTGACAAAGGTTGCATCCACGAAACCTGTGTCGAAGAAAAAATTATGGCACATGAGATTGGGCCATATCAACGTAAGAGGCATGGTCGAATTGGGGAGGAAGAACCTGCTAGGAGCTGACAAATTCGAAAACATGGAGTTTTGTGAATCTTGTGTATTTGGTAAGTCCTGTAGGGTGAAGTTTAACAAAGTCAATCAAAGAAGATATGGATCTCTGGATTACATTCATACTGATCTTTGAGGGCCTGCAAGGAATCCTTCACACTCAGGTGTAAGCTATTTTCTATACATCGTTGATGATTATTCCCAAAAGTTATGGGTATTCATCCAAAAGACGAAGGATGAAAGTTTTGAGAATTTCAAAAGTTGGAAGGTTCTGGTCGAAACACAAACTGGCAGAAAAGTTAAGAGGTTGAGAACCGACAATGGCCTTGAGTTCTGCAACAAAGCATTCGACAGTTAATATGTTGAGTCTGGGATAGAAAAGCATAAAACTATAGTCGGTACTCCATAACAAGATGGCTTAGCTGAGAGATTCAATTGAATAATACTTGAAAGGGTTAGATGTATGATGGTTAGTGTTGGATTAAAGAAGGTGTTTTGGGCGGAGGTTGATTCGGCGACAGCTTATCTGATAAATATATGTCCCTCGATTTCCTTGGGAATGAAGACGTCTGAAGAAGTTTGGTCGGGACATCCACCTAGTCTCGACAGACTGAGAGTATTTGGCTGCAGGGCTTATGTTAGGTCGAACTTAGAGCTCTAAAATGTATATTGATGGGATACTGTAGAGGAGTCCAAGATTATAGGCTATGCTGCCTAGAGCTAGGTTACAAGAGGTGTATCACAAGTCGATATGTAGTTTTTAATGAAGTAGAGATGGCTTTCAAGAAAAAAGATGATGCTGACGAAGAGCTGGAACAGGGAGAGATTCTTGTTGAGGTGGAACATGCTAATGCTGAATTGCGTATCCAAAATGAAGTCAAAGTAGATGCGAAAGATGTTGTCGAAGATGAAGAGACTGATAATAAATACATGCTAGCAAGAGACAGGTCGAGGAGAGTCATTAAGCAACCTCAGAGACTTGGGTATGCAGATCTTATAGCTTATGCCTTAATCTTTATAAGTGAGGTTCTAGACGAAAAACCTATAGACTATAAGGAAGTTATGAGGAGTGGAAAGAAGACTGAATGACTGAAGGCCATGGATGATGAAATGAAATCTCTTCATGATAACAACACCTGGGAACTGATCAAGAAACCTAGCGGAGCCAGGTTAGTCAGTTTTAAATGGATTTTCAAAGTTAAAGAAGGAATCGAAGGAGTGGCGTCGAAGAGAAACAAGTAAAAATTAGTCATTAGAGGGTTCACTCAAAAAGAAGGTGTCGAATTTAATGATGTGTTCTCTCCTATTGTTGTCGCTACTGCGAAAAAAGGAGTCGACGAAAGACAGAAGAGTCGCCACCGTTCGTTATTTATCCCAAAGGAGGGAAAGGAAACGATCAGAGAAAACCTACGAAAAAGGGAAAAGACAGGTCATCGCAACCAAATCTTGTGTTCGGGAGTCGGTTACACATGGGGAAGGTATGAGCACCCCTCACGTCCGATGTACTCAACGGGATCCACACTTATTATCTATCTAAACGGGTGTTACTCTATAAGGCTGGCCACAGGGAAAAAAGAAAAGAAAAGAGACTCGATAGATCATCGCCGCTATATGCCTACGTATTCCCTTGTGCAATGGGAAAGTCAGAGTCAACGTAGTTCGGAAAACTATGGGTGAAAGGTGGGGAAGGTTGCTCGCCAAGACATCACCGTCTTGTGCCTACGTATCCTCGTCTGGTACGAGAAATCAGGGTAAATATAGTTCGGGCAGACACGACCACAGTTGTTTCAAGTGTTTTAACCGAGTAGGGTTAAACCTTCGTTCTAGCAGTTAGGTGTATTGCTGCTCGACCATTGGAGACTTAGGTCTTACTTGTTTGCGGTAGAATGAAGAGTTAACAACACTCTCTTTATGAAAAGGATTTTAAAATTAATCCCAAAGGATAAAAAGGTTTGATGTTTTTTTTGAGTCTTTTATAAAGAAGACGTGAATTGAATTGTGTTTGTAATTCATGTTGCACTAAAGACTATGACTTGAGAGCGAATGCGTCACATATCGCCCAAAGGGCATACGCTAAACACTCTAGACAATTGAGAGGAGGCCCCCCAATCATCATTTCCCAATTACTTAAGGTTCGTAGCATACAACACTTATTATCCTTTATTACATGTTTTGAAGAGTTTTGAGATGAGAAGAGAAAAGACACATCTAAGGGGAAACTAACTCAACCCTAATGTTGTCATGCAATGTGCTCCTAAGATTGAGATTAAGAGGGGAAAAGTCTATCCTAATATTATCATGATATGAAAGATGCAAGAGATGAAAAACAAACAAAATATGAGAACAAAATGACTTAAACAAGTCAAAGAGAAAGTGAGACAAAATGGGAGAAGTTACAACTCCTACAACCATTCATGCATCAATCACTAATCTCAAAAGGTAAACACCAAAGCACAAAGAAGAAGCCATGATAAAGATGAATGTGGGAGAATAGGCTTGGGAAGAAAGAAACATGAGAAATATCTCAACCAAAAGCATCACATTGATCATGCAAAAAGGAAGCACAAACAAGTTCACAAAGTGGCCTCTCATTCAAGGCAAACTTAAAGTACAATCAAGAAGTACCAAATCACCATGAACGAGTTCCAAAGTCCAAGGGGAAGAAGTGAGAACATGAGAAGAAATCTCACAAACCAAGGAAAGAACAAAGCCAATACAAGTCACAAGATAGGGAAAAGGAAAGAGCCAAAGTTCAAACCACTTTCAACATTCAAACACAAATGGAATGACTAAATTTAATGTGACTTGCAACACAAACCAAACAAGTGTATGACCTATAAAATTAAAACCAGCATCCTAAACATGTCAAGAATGTGAATCAAGAAGCATATGATGCATATGGGATCCACAAAGGTCATCTCCCAAAAGAACTAGGTCAACTAGTTTATATGAGCTTTAACTAGGGTGACTTGACTTGCAAGGTTCACCAAAAATAGAAGAATTGCTCAATAAATCTCAAATGAAATACACAAAGCACTAAAAACATGTTGGAAACCAGAGGCCAAAACAACCAAACCAAATTCCAATCAAGGCATCACAAAATGATTTGATAAACTAGGGTGCTCCATATTATGGAATTATTATCGAGGGTCAAACAAAAGAAACACAAAGTCAAACAAAAATTAATCAAACCTTGACCAAAATAAGCGTTAAATATACCTCAATCCATTATCAAAGTGGAGAAGAAACCTTATTCATTGGTGATTTCAAATGGTCCATAAAGAACGCATGATCAAAGAAGAACCATATTAAAAACACTTCCAATTGAAAAATTAAAATAAAATTGCAAAATAATAGAAAATCAAAATTAAAAATTATTGAAAATTAATTAAGACTTTAAAGTGTTTGAAAATATTTTTTGGGGGATATTATGATATTTGGAAGTATATTTAATAACTAAAAAACACAAACAAAAAAGAAATAAAATAACAAAAAACAAAGGAAATGGAAGGAGGTGCAATAGAAATTCTGAAAACAACATAACCACGTTGCTAGCGCATTTGGGCCCAAAAACTGGGGGTGGGGATATCAAAATCAACCCAATCCAATAGCCAACCCTCAGATAAATGAAACACATCATTTCATTAATCTTCGTGGAATCAAACATGCCAAATCATACAGATCAAACCAATCACACAACCACACGCATGCAAGTCAAAAAGTCCAACAGATCCACATCAGATATGATCAGAGACTGAACCAGACATCGGAGCCCTAGCTCCGGTCGTCTTCTCCGGTGAGATGGCCGAAGACACAATCATCAAACCACCACCAAAATGCACAAAATTGTTATCAAAAGAAAGCTGAACTCATGTAGGTTCCAAATCCAAGATCCAAACATTGATAACTCTCATGGATTGGGAGAATCGAAAGATTGAAGTTTGAGATGCACAACTAAAAACTTAACCAAATATGAACAACAAGCAATCAAAAATGGCCTACTCAATGTAGGGCTTCAGATGCAACAAGTATGAACCTAATTCATGGCCTAGAATGAGAGAATTTTGGAATGGAAGCTTACTGAACAGAGACACTCTATTGGTTCTTCAGATGCGTGCAAGCTTGCTTCCTCTGCTCTAGATCCACTCCAAATTCTTCAAGGAAGATGAAATATCTTAAATTGATCTTGATTTGTGCAGAAAAGTGAAATACGATTTTCAAATTTGCTTGAGAGTTTCAAATCTGGTTCTGCTCTCTCTCTCTTGCTTCAATTGTCACTTCTCAGCTCTAAGGGAGAGCTTTTTACTTATATATGATGGATCTCAGATGAATTTAAAGGCCCATGAGGCTCCAATTTGATTAATTTGAAAAATGCTCAAAAATGGCAAGCTTCTCATGCACACGTGAAATGCTCTCATACACACCTGAAAACCACTCCAATCTGCAGCTTGTGAACTTAATTTGACAATGGAATGGACTTGGGCCTTTGATTTGATGCAATTGGCAAGTTTGAAGTTGAAACTTCTTTGTGAAGAAAAGTGCAATTTCACGTGTTTTTGCCTCTTTGAACCAAAACCAAATTGTGCAATTGTGCTATGAGGGCATTATGGAAAGAATTGGATCAAAATAAATCATAAACATGACCTATAATGTATTACATTCAAACCATACTTCAAAGTTCATTTTTCACTTAAAAATATCACCTCATGTCCATAATCATCCATAATACTCATGATCCTTGAGTTTTAGGGTGTAAATGAGGTCTCTAGGAGCAAATTCCATGTTGGTTGGAATTTCATTTGAGGTACACAAGTGCATGAATATGACCTATGTAATAAATGACCTATAATCAAACTTTCCCAAAATATCCTTGCCTTGTAAGGTCCATAACTTGAGTTCCAAAAATGATATCAAGGACTTCTAGGACTTTTTTGGAAAGATAAGACCATGAGGAAAAACTTTTATGTTCACTTCAAGTTGAGGAGAAACTTGATTCTAGGCCAAAAGTGCCTTGGAAGTGAGTTGACTTTTGGTTGACCAAAAATAAGTTCATCTGAGACCTCTAACTTGATGGAATCATAATATGAGTTCCACAAACCCAACGGATGAGTTCTAGTACTAAAAAGAAAGCTTAGAACATGCCATACAAGTCTCATGTTTGTATGAAAGTGAGATTGAATTTGCATCATGAGGTAAATGGTCCTTGAAGTTGGGCACTAAAGAAGGGGATTTTACAATGAGATCCTTTGAAACCCTAATTTAGTAACTTCTTGAACTCTTGATTCTTCTTGATTTAAACTTGAAATGAAATCCTAGATGTCTCAACATAACTTCCCATAGCTCCAATGACTTAAAACCCAGTCTCAAACTCTCTCAAGTTCGCAGTTAACCTTGAGTTGACCAGATGAAACCCTAGATCCATATCCTTTGACTGTGACCTCTTACAGATGAAATGAAAACTTAAACAAGCTCCACAATGGCTTTCAAAGCACTCAATGAGATTCTCAAACACATCTTATCCATAACAATGATCTCATAGCCCCTGATTATCCTTTATTGATCCCTAAGATAGGAGGTAAACAACACACATCAATCTTTCTCTCTCAAAGAACTTTGACAACTTCAGATGATTGTAAGCACTTGATGACTTGAATTAGCACTCTTGATTGAGCTTGAGACCCTTGAGACTCTTCTCCTGAAAGGCATACCTCTCTTGATCCTCCAAAAAGGACAATACTATGCAAATGCAAATTCTAAAAATGAAATGAAACATAAGCCAAGTAAAGAAAAAAGGTTGGTCAAATTTTGGGGTACAACAGCTGCCCCTATTCAAACGAGTTGGACCTGAATTAGTGAACAACGTATGACTTTCAAACAATCAAGGTAAAAGACGGTTGAATAGTAAAGAACTCGGAAATTTTCCAACCGTAGAAATAGAACTGTAAACCTCGTATTGGGAACAAGAATCTTCGGAGATAATTGTATCTGATAGTTGCAACGACAACAAGCTAACTGATTAACAATCGGAAAGCCTCGACACTCAGTCGAAGAAACATCTACTAACATGCAGGCACTAACACTAATTCGGAAAGATCATCTGATTTCATCATCAGGCATATGTTAAACAAAACAGGCATCGAACCCGAAGGCCGGCTCAACACGAAGTTGAGAACAACAGCTAGACAACAGGCATCTGTTAAATAAAAACAAGCATCAAATTGAACCTGAAGGCCAGCTCAACACGAAGTAGAGAATGTCTGCTAATCCAAGCAGGCATCGAACCCGAAGGCCAGCTCAACACGAAGTTGAGAACATCTGCTAATCCAAGCAGGCATTTGCTAAATAAAAGCGAGCATCGAACCCGAAGGCCGCTCAACACGAAGTTGAGAACATTTGTTAATCCAAGAAGGCATTTGCTAAATAAAAGCGAGCATCGAACCCGAAGTCCGGCTCAACACGAAGTTGAGAACATCTGCTAATCCATGCAGGCATTCACTAAATAAAAGCGAGCATCGAACCCGAAGGCCGGCTCAACACGAAGTTGAGAACATCTGAAAACTGCTAGAGATACATCCGAAAACACGAGGTAACAACCTGAATTATGTTTCAAATGTATATGTTTGAAAATGGCGTAATGCTCCATACGAAATGGAAATGCTACGTGTTTGGGAGGATGCTATGCACAATGCGAATGCACAGGAACCACATCAGCAAAATAAATGCCGAAGAGACGAAAGCAACCTTGCCAGGGAAAGATAGGATGTGCCAAGTACAATTGGACTTATGCTAGGAAAAACAAGCCTGGATGGCCTCCTGGAAAAGTACTTTCCTAGGTAATACTGCTCTGATGAGAACAAAAATCCACTCCGCTGGGGATCAACTCAAATTCTGCTGAGGAAAACGCCCTGGATGGCCTACCAGAATACAACTCTTCTGGGGACAAAAGACTCGGCTGGGGAAATGCAGCCAACGGTCGAGATCAACTCAACTATACTGGGGAAATCAGCCCTGGATGACCTCCTAGAACATCAAAATTCCTCTAGGGTACAAAGCAAACTGCTGGGAATACTTCCACTCCGTCGGGGATTCCACTATGCTGGAGATTAAATCCAAATGGCTAGGGATAAACAAATAAGATTTACTAGGAGGCTATCCCAAACTTTCTCTGTTGAGAACAAGAAATAACAATCTCTGCATCAACCCTATTCTGCAGGGAAGAAAATTACTCCGCCGACTTTAATGGGGATTAGGCAATGAGGGAATCAGCATCGACCTCTGCTTGGGGAAAAATGAGAAATAAATCTCAATAATATCAACCTCCGCCTAGACTCTGAGGGGAAAGGAGTCAAAGATTTAGACTTTGTAGGGATACACAACCCTGAACTTGTTCCATTGCTGGGGATAACCCTATTTTTCCTGTCAAGGGATAAGTGCACACCACTATTGGGGAACCTCAGTTTGATCCCTCTGGGGATAACTTTGATATCAACCTGCTAGGGGGTAAAATACATGCATCTGAACTGCTGAGAATAGGTGTACACGCTCCTCTTGCTGGGGATGGCTCTATTCTGCCGGGGATATCAATCTCGACCTGCTGAGGATAACCTTGATTACATGTAATCCCAACATGCTGGGGAGAAGTGCACATCACTGCTGGTGGGATATTCCTGATTTAACAACATTACCCTAGGGGATACAAAATCTCTACTGCGGAGAAGTAAGATCAATCGAGCCTCATGTTAGGGAATGTGATAGCATGTGAGACACTAGGAATACAATTAGGATTTTGGTTTGGGGATAAGACCAGGTTTATGGTGATAGGGATTTATTTCTAGTTACCAACAAAAGTGGCTTTTAAAGGGGACTTACTAGACGATAACTAATATTCGAGGGTGGACTACCAGACGAGAACTGGTGGCAAAAGGTTAAGTTGTCAAACGAGAATTGACTTCTAGCTTTAGGTATCAGACGAGAATTGATTTCTGGTTTGCCAAACGAGAACTGGACTTTAGAAGTTTTTCAAATGAGAACTGGGCTTTGGAAATGATTTCGGTTGCAAAGATATGACAGGTAACAGGTTCAGGCTATGGATGAGGTGATGACACGATTCCCCAACACTCAAAATCTTGCTGACTAGAATGAACTCGCTTGAGTAACTGCCCCAGTGCAGTTCAATTTGAAGGAAAGCTTGCCATAAGACGATCTCGAGATGGCTTGCCCCATCACTTGTACCATGAAAGGATTCGTCCCTGCCTGACCAACTCTGATAAGCTCTGAAGATATGGAGAGGAGCCATTCCTTTGTTTCCAATCTTGCCCCAGCGTGTGGGATCTCTGTAGAAAATCTTCCTCGAAAGGAAACCTGATATCTCTGTACCCTGATGGTTTGACATGAACTGCCTCAACATTTTGAACTTTGAAGAGGTACTTCAAGTTAATTGCCTTCTAGATAAGAATATCTCTTGGGCTCTGAGGGTGGTCTGCCCCAGCCTTACAATAACTTTACCCGTGATTGGCTTTGAGATTTATCGAATCTCAACCTGATTGCCCTCAGATTAACTGCTCAACGAAGTACTCAGGCGTTCTGCATCTTATCATGGTCGAACGTTCCACTGTAGAAACTTTCCTTATGTCATGTGCTTACTCACAAGTAAAACAAATTGTTCTGCACAAAAGATATATTAATGCAATTCATATGACAGTTTTGAAATCCAAGTCTTTTCACTGGAAACAATTTGTGACATATATAGCGAACGAATCACTTATCAGAATGTCAACCTTAGTACCAACATGGTAAGAGGAATCCTTTTAAGAGTCAATTTTGATGTGGTCTTTACCGAAGTATACTTTCGAAACAAACCTGCTTCAATTAGGTCTTTTAAAGGTTATAACTTGGTCAGGTTCACGGTTTGAAAGAGAGGATATAAGACCCAAAGTTTATTTTAACCCACCCATTCTCCTTGATGTTCTCCAATCATATATTCAACTAATTCGACACAAGCGCTCACCTCTCAAAGGTTGAATGACAGGAGCGATGGTTTAGGAAACCATAAGTTTTTGGAGTGACAGTCACTCGCTTTTCTTCTTTTGGTGCCTGGAGTCACACGACTTTGTTCTTGTTTGAGGATTTTTATTTTGTAATCCTTTTTGCTTTTCTGCCTTTCGTTCTTTTATTTGTTTTCTCCCTAACTTTTTCCTGGACTGATTCTTTTGAATTTCGATTTTTAAGTCCAGCGGGATGCCCTAATTTTTTTCCTAAGCCACTTCTTCTCAAGCTATTGACTTAGCAGGCTTCTTCTTTTGATTTTTTCCTTTATTTTTCTTTTCTTTTGCACAAATCGTGTGACACTGGCTTATCTGACTTGTTGAGAGGATTGTGACTATTTCACTCCTTGGTCGGTAATGGATAACCACTGTGATTTTTTAAGCACGACTTTTAGGCACGACCTCTACAGGTGTGATTGATCCTCGAATGGGAACACTTCTTTTGCGATTTGGACGCTCGATCAAACTAACTGACACCTACCCCGCCCCAGGTTAAGATTGAGGGTTTTTCGTTTTTCAGAAAGAAATTCCTAATACTAGGCTCAGAGGGGTTGACAAGGGATTATCATCGTTATGTCTCCGGTGTTTAGGGATTTTAAATAATGCATGTACATCATCAACAGGTTTTATTCAAAAGCATACAATAGGAAGCTTGCTCGTCTTACAACTTCTTCATCCTCCCTTGGATTCCGCTTAAACAAGTGTTTGACATCAATAAAAAGCATAGAGTGAACACAAATGGATTTAATCAAAACCTGCATATTCATTTAATTATCATTATCAATCGAAAACAAACAAGTTTTACAAATAAGTCCGCACTTAAATAGAAAAGAAACTACAAATGCAAAGAAATGACATGATAAAAACGTTTTCTAGCTTCTGGGAACCGGGCTCTCAAATCTTGACTTGCTGCTGAATCAACCACCTTTAGAATTGCTCGTCAAAGTCAGTCTAGTACTCTTTTGAAAACCTGCTCTTGGTAAATTCCACCATAACATTAACTATTGAACCCACATGCCCGGATGAAAGAGGATTGTTGATTTGGATACCCTGAGGCGTGAATGAGAACATGTTGGAGTCTAACAGAGTCTGAATCTTGCTTTTAAGCACCTTACAGTCTTTGGTTGAATGCCCCTGTGCCCCAGCATGGTACTCACAACGAGCGCTAACATTAAAACCTGGAGGATACAGAGGAATCTCTGGAATAGTCTTCTTTGGCACTATTAATACACCTTTGATCAGATCTGGAAACATCTGACTATACGACACTGGAAACCAAGTGAAATGCCTCTCTGGCTTCTTTGGTCTTTGTCTGGCATGCTGACGCGGCTGATGGCGGTATGATCGTTGACTCTAGAGAGGAAATGATATCTGATGCAAAGGCCCAAGAGATTGTTGACTCTGAACAGTTGAAACGTTTGGAGACTGAGTATGAGATATTAGGGACTCCCTTTGTTCAGGTACTTTCATCCTCAGACTTGGCCTAGGAACAGGTAACAGCTGTGGGCATGGAGATTCTGAAATCATAGACTATAAGGCACACTCCTGACCCGATGCAACTTCAGGGAAGAAAATAAGAATGTCCATCTCTTTTGTAGTGAATGGAATAAGACCACCTGACACACTCACGTCGCCCGACGCGAATTCAACCGCCTTCGAATCAATTAGGTCCTGAACTTTGTGCTTAAAAGCCTTGCAGTTCTCGACATTATGCCCCAGTGCTTAAGAATGGAAATCACAATTCGGGCACTTGCATCATAGCCTGATGGTAGCTTATCAATCAATGGAGACAGAGTTTGAAGTTTGACCAACCGAAATTGAAGCAAGAGTTGCAACAACTGAGCATAAGTTACAAGGATTTGGTCGAAGTTTCTGTCAAGCTGTTTCTTCCTTTGAGCATACCTCATAATATTAGGATTGCCATGGGTAACAGGAGGTAGCTGCTGAAGGGGAGATTCTGGAACCTTAGATCATGCAGAAGACCTTTGAAGCATATCATGCCTTGGTAGAGGTTCCATAGGTAAAGGTGGGATAACCATCTCTGCTACAGTTTCAGGAACCTAATCGTCCTCCTTTCTTAGCACATTTCTTATCACTTCTGTGATCAGGCCCATCTGAGTCTTCAGCTGATAAACTTCCTCCATAAGCATCTTCTGATCCAGACACAAGACTTGCATGCCCACCATGAATTTTCCCATCTGGCTTTGAATTTCTCTCAACTCCGCTTGCATCTGTTCCATAGCCAACTTCTGTCTTCTCTACAAGTTGATGTATGAAATTCTAAAGAAAAACGGGATCAGGACAACAAAACCCAGCCTCGGACACCTGTTATGCAAAAATGAGAGATGATGCAGTATACAGACATGTAAATATGCTTTAGGGAAATTTTCCCCTCGATTCTAGTTCCTCAGCAAGACAATGGGAATCCAACAGATAAGCATAGAGCCATCTTCTCATAAATAAAATGAGAACCAAAAGTTAATGTACAACACATCACTGAATACAACGGAATCAAAATGACCTCAGCCAACAAATCTGGTGATGGTCAGGATGCAACATAACAACAAACTACAAAGAGAGAAAAAAACATCAAATACGTCTGCGAGCCTGGAAATCCTCCAACAACTCTCTCGTATCTGAATGATCTGGCCTATAATGGTCTGCAAGCTCTGAGCATAATCCTCCCAAGCGCCTTCACCAAATGCTTCCTCAAGCTTGGGCCTCTTCAAATCTGCTCTTGATTTATAGTCCTCCAACGTTGCAAGAGCTTTATTCAGCTTGCAGTCACTTTCGCGTTGGCGTGAGGATTCAACTATAACCTTCTCATCCCTCACCTGGATCTGAGCCTTCAACTTAGCAATCTGTTGCCGCAGTCCGTCTTCTCGCTCTTTGTTGTTAGTTAGAATGGCATTCCATTAGTCATTGAACTTGGAGATCTTTACATATGCCTTGTCCAACTCTTTCTTCTTAGAACTAAGAACATCACTGACACTCTTCAAATCTAAGCCCACACGCTCTCGAGCGTGAATCTCTGCAGTTAGCTCTCTACCCAGCTTGTTTACCAATTCAGTTTGCTTCTTAGATGAAAAAGTGGCTTGGTTTCTCTCGCTTCGGAGCTGGATAATCTCTTTTTCCAATTCCTCGTTTGCCTTACGTAACTCCTCCTTCTCAGACCATAACTGATTATATCTTTGAATATCAACAGTAGTCGGCTCCTCGATCATCAAAGGATATAAAGGCTCACAAGCTAGAAATACCATCAATAATCTCTCAGCTCTCTCCTGAATCCAAACCACATAAGGCTCATAAGCTCTAATGTTTCTTTTACCCAAAGAAACCTTCCCTCTACGGTGAATCTTGCTCCAAGCTTTCTCCACTCTGATCAGGGTCTCATTCTCAAGCAAACCAGTGAAATACAGAGATTCCTGTATCTCCTCATCCTTCAGAGGTTCCCTCAGAGCATAACCAAAATGCCTCACTGCAAGAGAGATATTATAATTAATACCTCCTTTCCTTCCAATCATCGGGATGTTAGGAAAACCACCACAGCTAAAAATAACCTATGTGCCCAACCGATCTCTATTAAACCATATGATGTTCTCAGAAGTAAAGCCCATAAGTCTCTCTGACCACTAAGCGGTACTTGAAGTGTCAAAAAAAGGACCAGCCTTAGGAAGGTGACTCACAAACCATTTGTATAACAGAGGTACACAACAAGACACATTCTTTCCCCTCTGATTCTCATTCTTGTAATGCACCGAATGATACACATCTCCTAAGAGTGTAGGCACAGGATTCCCCGAGACAAATATGTAGAAAGCATCCAAATCCACTAAGTCTGGAATGTTCAGAAACAAGATTATACCATATATGCATAGAGCCACGATGGAATTAAAGACAATCCAACAACCCTCTTTCGCAAAGTGTTGAGCTCTACCAACCAAAAAAGGCAATGGAAATCCAGGCATCCCATTTCTTCTAACCAACTTCCCTTCAAACTCAGAAGAATCCAAATGAAGAGCATTAGTAAGCTTAGTCAAATTAGGTTCAGCTTCAGTATGATAAAAAGGCATCTGATCTAGAATAGGAACTCCTAGCAGTATAGAGAACTCCTGCAAAGTAGGCATCAACACATAACTCGGGAAAGTAAAACATCTCAATTGTGGATTATAGAACTGAAGCAAAGTGTGAAGACCTCCCAACTCAAATACTGAAGCTTTGCAGACACAACCCAAAAGCTTCCCATATGACTTACTGAAATCTTCCATCACATTATGATCAGCAACAAAAATCAAGCTGAGCAAAGACCCTATGTCAGGAGTAGGAAACTTGTACATAACAGTCTTCTTCAAACTAGGCTTCATGTCATAAGTGTAATAGCTCACTAGGATCGAGAGGAAAATATACACCTGCAACATAAATACATGTCAATGTTAATATGCAAATGAAAATGCAAATGCAACAGGGGATCAAGATTGTTGTGCTGTTGACTGAGATGAACCAACGCTTCGCTTCGGTGAGAACATAACACAACACTAACATAAGGACCCACTGTATCAAGGACCAAAAGTTCACACTGACGAGAAAACCGGGTAGGTTAAAGGTCAAGGTCTCCTGCATAACCCTCCTCACTCACAGGTATGAACCTATCTATGATAAGGTCTGGCATCCTATGCGGTCATCAGCGTCACAAACTTTCGAGAAACGATGATACGTTCACCATTTCTGGTTTGGCATCATAGCCTAACGAAGCGGCCTCACTTAGCTGACTTACAAATGATCGGTCCCCAGAGTCGACAATCCTCAGATCCAACATCCTCTCAACTGTCCGAAATAGACTGGAAAGGCAGTCATCAAAGAGAATCTCATCTGAGCACGAATTACGTGAGAGCTAGTGCATGCCAAACATACAGGTTGATCACTACTTTCCACTTCTATTGCTATGGTTATACTCAAGCCTGGGTTTTGGCTTATCACACAGTGGAACATTCCCACCCAATATCACAACAATACTGATATATAACAATGCTGGAAAGTAAAATGCAAATGCAGATAAAGTACAACACATATATACACACCCTAAAGATAAAAACACACAAGCGCTAGAATTGACTCGCATAGGGGATGGGAAGATTCCCCAGCAGAGTCGACAATTGTCGCTACTGCGAAAAAAGGAGCCGGCGGAAGACAGAAGAGTCGCCACCGTTCGTTTTTTATCCCAAAGGAGGGAAAGGAAACGATCAGAGAAAACCTACGAAAAAGGGAAAAGACAGGTCATCGCAACCAAATCTTGGGTTCGAGAGTCGGTTACGCAGGGGGAAGGTATGAGCATCCCTCACGTCCATTGTACTCAATTGGATCTATGCTTATTTTCTATCTAAAAGGGTGTTAATCTATAAGGCTAGCCACAGGGACAAAAGAAAATAAAAGAGACTCGATAGAGCATCGCCGCTCTATGCCTACGTATTCCCTCGTGCAATGGGAAAGTCAGAGTCAATGTAGTTCAGAAAACTAAGGGTGAAAGGTGGGGTAGGTTACTCGCCAAGACATCACCGTCTTGTGCCTACATATCCTCGTCTGGTACGATAAATCAGAGCAAACTTAGTTCGGGCTGACACGATCATAGTTGGTTAAAGTGTTTTAACCGAGTAGGGTTAAACCTTCGTTCTAGCAGTTAGGTGTATTGTTGCTCGACCATTGGAGACTTAGGCGTTACCTATTTGCGGTAGAACCATGAGTTAACAACACTCTCTTTATGAAAATTATTTTCAAATTAGTCCCGAAGGATAAAAATGTTTGATGTTTGTTTTTGAGTCTTTAATGAAGAAGAAGTGAATTGAATTGTGTTTGTAATTCATGTTGCACTAAAGATTATGACTTGAGAGCGAATGCGTTGCATATCTCCCAAAGGGCATACGCTAAACACTCTATAAAATTGAGAGGAGGCCCCCCAATCATCATTTCCCAAGTACTTAAGGCTCGTAGCGTACAACACTTATTATCCTTTATTACATGTTTTGAAGAAGTTTTGAGATGAGAAGAGAAAAGACACAACTAAGGCGAAACTAACTCAACCCTAATGTTATTATGCAATGTGCTCCTAAGGTTAAGATTAAGAGGGGAAAAGTATATCCTAATGTTATCATGCTTGGATTAAACACTTAATGTCTCTCATACTCCCATCCTAAACGGAGGGACTAGGAATCCTAAGGGATCATGGCAAAGAAAACCAAGTAAACACAAGATAAATCAATCACAAAATGAAATGCAAGAAAGGGATGAAGATGAATTAAACAATTCAAGAGAAGATGCAATCATGATATTCAATATGCAAAATATGCAAAATAAACAAAAGATGAGAACAAAATGAGTTAAACAAGTTAAAGAGAAAGTGAGATGAAATGGGAGAAGTTACAACTCCTACAACCATTCATGCATCAATCATTAATCTCAAAAGGTAAACACCAAAGCTCAAAGAAGATGCCATCATCAAAATGAAGATGGGAGAATAGGCTTGGGAAACAAGCAACATGATAAATATCTCAATAAAAAGCATCACATTGATCATGCAAAAAGAAAGCACAAACAAGTTCTCAAAGTGGCCTCTCATTCAAGGCAAACTCAAAGTACAAACAAGAAGTACCAAATCACTTTGAACGAGTATCACAACCCAAGGGACAAAAGTGAGAGCATGAGAAGAAACTCACAAACCAAGGAAAGAAAAAATCCAAGACAAGTCACAAGCTAGGGCAAAGGAAAGAACCAAAGTTCAAACCACTTTCAACATTCAAACACAAATGGAAAGCCCAACTTAAAGGTGACTTGCAACACAAACCAAACAAGTGTGTGACCTATAAAATTAAAACCAGAATCCTAAACATGTCAAGAATGTGAATTAAGAAGCATAGGATACATATGGGATCCACAAAGGTCATCTCCCAAAGGAACTAGCTCAACTAGTTTATATGAACTTCAACTAGGGTGACTTGACTTGTAAGGTTCACCAAAAATAGAAGAAATGTTCAATAAATCTCAAATAAAATGCACAAAGCACTTAAACATGTTGGAAACCAGATGCCAAAGAAACCAATTCAAATTCCAATCAAGGCATCACCAAATGATTTGATCAACTAGGGTGCTCCACCTTATGGAATTATTATTGAGGGTCAAACAAAAGCAACACAAAGTCAAACAAAAATTGATCAAACCTTGAACAAAATCAGCCTCAAAGGTACCTCAATCCATCATCAAAGTAGAGAAGAAACCTTACTCATTGGTAATTTCAAATGGTCCATCAACCAAGCATGATGAACAAACAATCAAACATGGCCTACTCAACGTAGGGCTTCAGATGCAACCAGTATGAACCTAATTCATGGCCTATAATAAGGGAATTTTGGAATGGAAGCTTACTGAACGAAGACACTCCGTTGGTGCTTCAGATGCATGCAAGCTTGCTTCCTATGCTCTATATCCACTACAAATTCATCAAGGAATATGAATTGATCTTCAACTGAGCATTATTTGTGCAGAAAAGTGAAATACGATTTTCAAATTTGCTTGAGAGTTTCAAATCTGGATCTACTCACTCTTGCTTCAATTGTCCCTTCTCAGCTCTTAGGGTGAGCTTTTTACTTATATATGATGGATCTAAGATGAATTTGAAGGCCCTTGAGGCTCCAATTTGATTAAATTGAAAAATGCCCAAAAATGGCAAGCTTCTCATGCACACGTGAAATGCTCTCACACACACCTGAAAACCACTCTAATATGAAGCCTGTGAACTTAATTTGACAATGGAATGGACTTGAGCCTTTGATTTGATCCAATTGGCAAGTTTGAAGTTGAAACTTCTTTTTGAATAAAAGTGCAATTTCATGTGTTTTTGCCTCTTTGAACCAAAACCAAATTGTGCAATCTTGCTATGAGTGCATTATGGAAAGAATTTGATCAAAATAAATCATAAACATGACCTATAATGTATTAAATTTAAACTATACATTTTTCACTTAAAAATCTCACCACATGTCCATAATCATCCATAATCCTCATGATGTTTGAGTTTTAGGGTGTAAATGAGGTCTCTAGGAGCAAACTCCATGTTGGTTGGAAGTTCATTTGAGGTACATGTGTGCATGAAAATGACCTATGTAACAAATGACCTATAATCAAACTTTCGCAAAATACCCTTGTCTTGTAAGGTCTATAACTTGAGTTCCACAAATTATATCAAGGACTTCTAGGACTTTTTGGAAAGCTAATACCATGAGGCAAAACTTTCATGTTCACTTCAAATTGAGGAGAAACTTGATTCTAGGCCAAAAGTTCCTTGGAAGTGAGTTGACCTTTGGTTGACCAAAAATAAGTTCATCTGAAACCTCTAACTTGATGGCATAATAACTTGAGTTCCCCAAACCTAATGGATGAGTTATAGTACTCAAAATAAATATTAGAACATGCCCTACAAGTCTCATGTATGCATGAAAGTGAGATTGAATTTTTATCATGAGGTAAATGGTCCTTGAAGTTGGGCACTAAAGAAGGGGATTTTACAATGAGATCATTTGAAACCCTAATTTAGTAACTTCTTAAAATCTTGATTCTTCTTGAGTTGAACTTGACATGACATCCTAGATGTCTCAACATAACTTCCCATAGCTCCAATGGCTTAAAACCTAATTTAGTAACTTCTTGAACTCTTGATTTCTCTCTCAAAGAAATTTGACAACTTCAGATGATTGTAAGCACTTGATGTCTTGAATTAGCACTCTTGCTTGAGCTTGAAACCCTTGAGAATCTTCTCTTGAAAGGAATAAATCTCTTGATCCCCTGAAAAGGACAATGCTATGCAAATGCAAATGCTAAAAATTAAATGAAACATAAGCCAAGTAAAGAAAAAAGGTTGCTAAAATTTTGGGGTACAACACTTGTGAAGCACATATCCATTCAAATATTGCTAGCCACAGTGGCATAATTCAACCTTAAACTGGAACAAATGGATGTGAAGAATGTGTTCTTGTATGATGATCTAGATGAAATAATCCTTATGAGGCAACCTGAAGGGTATGTCGAAAAAGGGAAGGAAGATTATGTGTGCAAACTGAATAGATCTTTATATGGACTGAAACAATCTCCTCGACAGTGGAATAGAAGATTCGACAAGTTCATGGCACACATAAGTTTCATTATAAGTCAGTTCGACCACTGTGTTTACTTCAGATTTCAACCTATTAATTCATTTCTTATTTTATTGCTTTATGTGGATGATATTCTAATAGCAAGCAACAATGTTGAAGATGTAATGAGGGTAAAGTTTGAACTCTATAAGGAGTTTGACATGAAGGATCTGGGAGCTGCGTCCATGATTCTTCGGATTGATATCTGAAGAGATAGAAAGCAGTTGAAATTATGCTTATCTCAAGAGGCATACCTATGGAAGATTCGCGAAAGGTTTAGTATGTTAGATTCAAAGCCTATTGTGACTCTAACAAACCCTTAATTAAAGCTGAGTATAGGTCAATGTCCCTAAATTATGTCATAAGGGATTATATGAATAGCATTCATATGCTAATATAGTGGGTTCCTTGATGTATTATATGGTATATACTAGACCCGACGTAGCATATGCAGTAAGTCTTGTAAGCAGGTACATGACGAATCTTGGAAAGGGTCACTGGCAAGCATTGAAGTGGATTCTAAGGTACATAAATGGGTCTCTGAATAGAGTCTTAATTTATGGTGGAGCCTTGGGTGAAGATAATAAAGCAACAATGGAAGGATATGTAAACTGTGATTATGCAGGTTGTATGAATTCCAGAAAATCTATTTCTCGATATGTGTTCATTATTTTTGGTGCATCAATCAGTTGGAAAGCAACACTTCAGAAGGTTGTTGCCTTATCAACCACTGAAGTGGAATATGTCTCCCTAACTAAAGTTTTGAAGGAAGCATTGTGACTTGAAGGTTTTGCAAAGGAGCTTAAACTTCAAGGTCGAGTTATCACTGTTAAATGTAATAGTCAAAATGAAATACAGTTGTCAAAGATTTCAACCTATCATGAGCGAACCAAGTACATTGATGTGAGGCTTCATTTCATCAGAGGGGTTATCGAGCATGGAGAAGTTCAGGTGCTAAATGTTTCGAAATATCATAATGTTGATGATATGATCACCAAGACATTGCCCAGTTGAAAGTTTTTCCACTATATGCAGTTGATAAAACTTCATGAAGAAATCTAGTTTCTTGATGTTATAGAGTTAGATCCAAGATGGAGATATGTGAGATATTGGATCGAACTCTAGAATGGTCAAAGTCTACTCGCGAGTAATGCGTTTTGTAGTCGAAGTTTGTTCTAACATGCATTAGCCAATGTTGCTAGGTTTGTTAGCATATTGAATTGGGCCTTACTTGTAAGCCCAATTGTATCCTAAGTCAGCTTGTAATGGGTAATTTTTAAAAAGCCCATTAGGTTAGTGTGTTAGTTTTCTTATAAATAGCATGTTAGTATCTCTACTTATATAAGAAAAAATAGGAAGATAAAATCCTAATTCAAGAGAGAGAGATTATTTTTTATTCTTGTATACTTGTATATATACACTACAGAAAACAAATACAACAACAGTTGGAAAAGCGATAACTTCACGTGTGACCAGTCATTTTTACATAGGGTGTGGTTTTATATGTGATACTTACAATCACGATCCTATGGCCATTGTAGAAACCTGGAAGCACGCTATATATGATCACAATTGCTATAAATAACCGTTGTAATATATTATGGTTCCCAGGTTTGATTCTCACCAGTGTAGATTTTGGTGTAATATATTATTTTGGGCAGTGTTCACTATACAATCACACTTATATATTACAATCATAAATAATTATATGTTTTTTTAAAAATAAATTTTCTGCATTTTGAAATTTTTCCATTTTTTAACTTGTATTTTTTTTGAAACATATCAAAACAGAAACAACAATTATATCATAATGAAGTATTGTATTGTATTACATAAAATTCATACATTGGATTAAGAATCAAACATTGTATATGTATTACATCAAAATAAAAATGCACAAAACAACCTACAAACATTATATAACATCAAATAATTGTATCTTTTGATGTTTTGGTTTCTTTGACTCTTGGTGTATTGACTTTAAACACCTACAATTTCAAATAATTATACTTATTAGTAAATATACTTAGAAATAATGACCTACATTAATTAAATTATGTATAAAGAATAAAATACCGATTACTTGTTAATTTTCTCATATGCCTTTATTATGATCTATACAAATAACATGCACATCATATCTATCAACTTCATCATAAGTGGTAGGTATTTTTTTTGTGCAAGAAGGAATAGAATAAATATCAAAACTTTCATCACTACTAGGAATGTCTTTTTCTCGGAGAACGATTGACCATTTCCTCGATGTGTCCAAAGGGTTGGTTACATAGAAAACTTGTTTTGCTTCTGAAGCCATGATGAATGGTTCAGTCATATAATTTTTCTTGCCAAGTTCAACCCAGGTGAATCCTAAGTCATCAGTTTGTACACCATTAATATTATTGGGAACCCACTCGCATTTAAATAAAGGCACTCTAGAGATAACATAATCAATCTCCAAAATCTTTTCAATGACACCATATAACGCACTAGATGCCAATATTAGATTCTTATCTTTCGAACTAGATAAACACATGTATTTGGCCTCAATCATAACCCCATTATTTTTCATTGTACTTCGATCATCTTTTGGTTTTGTATACAAGGTATAATGATTGAAGTCATATGCAGACTAAGTTATCACATTAAATTTTGGCATGAATGACAACTATTTAGTTATCTTGGATGCACTATGATCTTTTGGTATCATTTTATTAAACCGATCTAGGAATTTCTTATTATGCTCGATCAACAACAACTTGTCACTCATTCGTGGAAATCTTTTCTTCAAAAGTCTTTTGTGAGTAGCCACGTAAGATTGAAATTCTTCAAGATTATTCAATCTATAGAAATATGCATGAATAACTACATCCTAAGCAATTAATTTAACTTTTAAACCTTGAATACCTCTACCTTCAATGTCTGCATGACTAGACTTTGAAATTCCTATAGACTCTGCTTCCAAAAAATAGTTTGTACAAAATTCAATAGCTTCTTCTCTGATGTACCTTTCAATAATCAAAGCTTCTGGTCATTGATGATTCTTTGTATATCCTTTAAATATCTTCATGTATTTCTCTATTGGATATATCCACCTTAAATAAATTGGACCACAAATTTTGATTTCTCTAACTAGCTGAACAAGTAAGTGTACCATAATATCAAAAACTGATGGAGGAATATGCATCTCTAATTGACACAAGATTATGACTACTTCATCTTTTAATTCATCTAATTTTTGAAATCAATAACTTCATTACATATGGAATTGAAAAAAAACACAATCTGGTGATAATTACTCTCACATTTTTTGGTAGGATGCCGCAGATAGCCACTGGTAGAAGTTGTTGGATCAAGACATGACAATCATGAGATTTCAAACAAATTAACTTGAGATCTTTGATCAGTGCATTTTAATGCGCATTCTCTAATGTTTATACTTAGCATTTCCTTAGTTTGTTTTTCTTATTTTACTTTTTTATTATGTGTTTAGAATTAAGTTTTTGTTTGCCTTCAATTTATTTTTGTATGTTGTTTTCAGCTTTAGCGGTTACTTGATACCTGCCCACTGTTCAGATTATAATTGGAACTACGAGATGTTGTTTTTCACATTCTGATATGCCATGGAAAACTAAGATAGAGAGCTACAAGTTTCATGTTAAAGCCAAGATTTGATTCGGTGTGAAAGATGGTCAAATAATTTGTTAAATTCAGGATCCGAAATCTGCCTTAAGGAATATTTAGTTTTGGGCCAGGTTTTTATGTTTTTCAACCCAGATGGGTTAGAACGGGAATTTGTGATGTTTTCCTACACCTAGAAGCCACACACTATTCATCTTCACCATTCTTTACACTATTCACGAAAAAATAGAGAGCTTTATACGATTACGATGGAGAACTAATCCCAAGGATTAATCTGTTGTAATCGGTTTCTGCCGATACTTTGAGGTTCTTTTAATTTCTAATAAAATATATTTCCTTTCAATTCTTCTCTTTGTTATATTGTTTTCTTAATTAAGATGTGATAATATAGCTGGGGCAAGCAAGATGACACGAAGTGGTCGTATTTATACTTCCTGTTTCAATGAGGCTCCGCCTAAGGAAACTATTACCACCGTGCCTGCCAAAGACAAAGGGAAAGAAGTGGTTACAAATGATGATTCTGAGTTCCTAAGGATTATCAAAGAAAGTGATCACAAATTCATTGATCAGCTTCACCAAACTCCTTCTAAGATCTCAATCTTATCTCTGTTGATGAATTCATCATCTCATCGAACTGCATTGCAAAGTTTTTGTCTCAAGCTCATGTTGCCCAAGATATTACTACTATCCAATTTGAAAGTGTGAATGCAAACATTACTGCCTGTAACACCCTTAGCTTCAACAATAAGGAGTTACTAAGAGAAGGTCAGAATCATAACCATGCCTTACATGTGTCCGTGAAATGTCAAGAGGATAATATATCAAGGGTGCTTGTAGACACTGGTTCCTTTTTAAATGTTTTACCTAAGAGGGTTCTTACCAAGTTGGCTTACAAAGACACTGAGATGAGACCTACTTTGTTGATAGTCAAAGGTTTTGATGGTTACCGCAGAACTGTGATTGGAGAAGTGAAGCTACCAATCTTAATTGGCCCTCATATATTCAACATCATATTCCAGGTACTGGACATAAATCCTAACTATAGTTGTTTACTTGGAAGGCCATGGATTCATACCAATGGTGCCGTAACTTCAACATTACATCAAAAGATGAAGTTTGTGATTGATGATAAGCTAGTCATTGTACATGGTGAGGAAGATTTGATGGTAAGAAACATGTCTTCTTTTCGTTATATAGAAGATGATGAATATGCTTTGGAAACATTTTCAAGCACTCGAGATTGCCAATGTTGTCCTGTTGGAAGTCGAAGAAACAGTGGGCAAGAGTAATCCATCTTTCGCATATTTCAAGAGTACTAGATCAACAATCGAAGGAGGCATACTTGATGTTTGGGGAGAAGTTATAGATTTCCTGGCAAACGTGAATCGTCATTGGTTGGGTTACAAACCAACTAATGATAGAGCTTCTACATCTGCCAAAGGTCGTTCGAAGACTGTCCAAGAAGTGTTTGTCAGCGGAGGTTTCCAAGTCAATGCTATTGAAGATGAGAATGAAGATGAAGACTTGAACAATCTGGTATTCAAATGCAATACAACTTTAGACAACTGGGAAGCATTAGAGATCCTTGTGATTTTTCCTTTGTCAAAGTAATTTAGTTGTCTTTTATTTGTTGTTTTCAAAAATTCCATAGCCGCACCAAAAGCTAAATTTATGCTGACAAAGTCCATGTACCTTCAACACTGCTGAATGTTTTATCGTCACCGTGGCCTTTCTCAAGGTGGGGCCTTGACATGATTGGGGAAATTTATCCTAAAGCTTCCAACGATCACCGATTCATCTTAGTTGCCATTGACTACTTCACAAAATGGGTAGAAGCTGCTTCTTATGCCAATGTAACCAAGCAAGTGGTTGCCCGCTTCATCAAGAAAGAAATTATCTGTCGTTATGGAATTCCAAGCCAAATCATAACAGACAACATGACCAAGCTTGAAGGGTAAACCCTTTCTCATTAGTGTATGGAACGGATGCAGTCCTCCCCATTGAAGTAGAGATACTGTCCTTAAGGGTATTGATGGAAACTAAGCTTGATGAAGCAGAATGGGTCCAAGAAAGATTCGACCAACTTAACCTTATAGATGAGAAGCACATGATTGTGATGTGCCATGGTCAGTTATACCAGAAATGGATGAAGAGAGCCTTTGAGAAGAAAGTTCGAATTCAAGAATTTTGTTAAGGATAACTTATACTCAAGAAGATCTTCCCAGTTCATGAAGACATGCGTGGGAAATGCATGCCCAACTATGAAGGCCCATTTGTTGTGAAGACAGTCTTCTCCAGAGGATCATTAATTCTCAAGACAATGGATGTTGAAGAGCTTGCACATCTTGTAAACTCTGATGCAGTCCAAAAATATTATTCCTAAAAGAATCCGCTAAGTCGAAAACCTGGAAAAACGACTTAGGCAACAATGGATATCCCGGTGGATCATAACCTATGAAGGACATCCAAGAAAAAATTAGGGATGGAAATAAAAATAATAATAGCTCGCTAAGCTGAAAACCCGAAAAGGAGGTTAAGGCAAAAACGAGCGTCCCGGTGGATTGAAAGTCCGAAAGGGTGATCTAGGAAAAAGTTAGGGACAAAGGTATTTCACTGCATCAGATGACCTCGATAATTGTTGAATATAAAAACAGAATTCCAATCCAACCACTCTTGGCAGTAGCAGAATTTTGGGAAGTCTTAGTTATTAGGGTTAGTAGGTGTCGTTGGATTCAATGTAACCTTTCCCTATTGGAAATTTCAAATGTAATACTCCATGGAGCCTTGCCATTAGCAAGCTACCATTCTTCAATAAAATCAGACTTTTTGCCTATTCAATTTGCCACTTGTGTTATCTCTATTTTAATTTTTGTTATGCAAAATGTTATTTGTTAATAATTTTGAAAGTGAAGAGTTTTCAAAACTTAAAACTGTTTTTGAAAACACTTGAAAAATATATAAACTTGCTTTGACTTGTGGAAACATCTGAAGGAATCATTGTTCCTCAGAAAGTCTTAATGTTGCAGAAGCATTTTTAGACCATTTTTCAGCATAAATCCCCAGCGAAGCATAAGCTGATGACACTTTTGGACCGATCCTGTAATCTTTAGTGATTTTCAAGACTACAGAGAATCTCCCCAATATCTTCCAAGTGATACATATCTACTGAAGTTAAGGACTCACTCCCAGTGGAATCATCTTCGTTCCTCACTGAAGTTGCTATACTTGCTCCAGTAAGCTGCCTTAGCTCCATACTGTTGCACCCCAAAATTTGCCTAACCTTTTCTTTGCTTAGCTTATGTTTCATTGCATTCATCTTGGCATTAGCATATGCATAGCATTGACATGTGTGCAGGGATCAAGAGGTGTGCTTATCCAGAAGGGGCTACCACAAGGTTATAAGGCTATTCAAGAGGATTTATTCAATTATTCAAGGGTTTGACATCCTCATCAAGTTACTAAAAGAAGGAAAAGATCCCCATAGAAGTGGGTAGACACATGTGTGCATTATCTCCTAACTTGAAGGTCATGAGAGATCATCAGATGATTTTGAATCCATGGATGTGGACCTAAAGCATTGAGAGAGCTCATGATATGTCTTTAGGATCATTGTGGTGCTCATTCATGTCATTATTCAAAGTACAAGAGGCCACAACCAAAGGTGGTGCCGCTAGGGTTTTCACCTGGTCAACCCTGAGTCAACTGTGAGTCTTGAGGAGGTTGAGACTCAATTCTATGCAATTATGATCATGGAATGTTGTGTTGAGACATATCATATATCATTGCAAGATCAATTAATCAATACTCAAGAGTGTGAGAAGTTACCAAGCTAGGGTTTCTAAGCTTGACAGTGTAAAATCCCCTGGTTTAGTGCCTAACTTCAAGACCACATAACTCAAGATGCAAATCCCATCTCATCTTGACACCAACATGAGATATGTAGAGCATGTTCATAGATGTCTTTTGAGTACTAGAAGTCCTTGATAGGATTTGTAGAACTCAAGATATGAAGCTGGCAAGTTACAGGCCATCAGATAAATGTGATTTTGGTCCTTGAAAGTCAACCAAATTCCATGCCATTTTTGACCTAGAAGGAGGTCTCACCTATCCTTGACCCAAACATGAATGTTTCTCCTTAGGATCTTAGCTTTCCAAAAAGTCCTAGAAGTCCTTGATAGGATTTACAGAGCTCAAGATATGTAGCTTACAAGACAAGGATATTTTGGGAAAGTGAGATTATAGGACATTTTGGATTATAGGTCCATTACACCACTTTGAATACCTCAAATGAAAATCTTTCCAACTTTAAATTTGCTTAGAATTAGGTCATTTTCTCAACCAAACATCAAGGAACCATTGATATGGCTTGAATTGAAGATTTGATGAAGAAATTTTCATGAAAGGAGCATTAAAGGCCATTAAAAGTAAAAAATTCAAATAAATTCATAATGATCCAATTCCATCCAAACTTGTGCATATTTTGAGTGAATTTCATATTTCAAACACATTGACATTGGTGGATTTGCAATTTGAGCAAAAAATCCATTCCATTTTACATGTTACTTAACCTTGAAGTAACATAATCAAGATCCACCATTAATAAAAAACAAGGATCAAATCTCAACCCTTGAGTTACACTACACAACCAGGATTTGATTTGAGCAAAAATAAGGCATTTGCCAAGCATTTTCGTGCACTTCCATGGGCCTCCAAAGGTGAAGAAAGTTGGATATCCATTTTCCAATACAACCATGATTGGGCCTCAAATCCACTCCATATCACTTCTATATAACATTTTGATCATGATCAGAAAAGATTTGATGAAGATTGATGCAAAATTCAGTTAGAAACAGTTAGAGAAGTGAGGAAGAAAGTGGAAATTCGTTTTCAAGAACCAAGAACATCCAAGCCAAACTGATTATCCAAGAAGCTCCATCAAGGTTCATAGAAGCTTTCTTGATCAAATTGAGCAGAAATCCTCAGCAATTCACCTCTCTGCGCAAGCTTCAAACCAGGTTTCTATCTCTTAACATTGCTCATGATTCTTGATGAATTAGTACTCAATTTTCATGTGGTTAGGTTCCCCTTGATAGGTAGATGAATCTAGGTTAGGTTAGATGCTTGATTGCAACAATTTTCAACATGGCACATTTTCTTGTAGCTATCAGTTTAGATGATTCTTAGGGTTAAAATGAATTTAAAGCCTGGATTATTTATGTATATAGTGAGACGAAGAGAATGATGTAAAAAACTCTAGGTTTTGAGAAATTTTCGTGACTGCCACTGTTCATCGTGGCCGGAGAAGACGACCGGAAGTCTCTCCAGCCACCGTCTATGTTCCCTCCTTATTTTTATGTTCAAATGATGAAGATGAAGTGTGGCGTGTTGTGAGCCCTTGGATCCTTGTTTGGTCATTGAGATTAGGCTGATCGTATGTGTCGCTTCTGCGAAAAAAGGTGTCGGCTATGACAGAAGAGTCGCCACCTATCGTTATTTATCCCACAAGAAGGGAAAGGAAACGATCGAAACAAACCTAGCGAAAGGGAAAGACAGGTCGTCGCAACCAAATCTCGGGTTCGGGAGTCGGTTACGCAAGGGGAAGATATTAGCACCCCTCACGTCCGTTGTACTCGACGGGATCCATGCTTGCTTGTTTATAAGATGGGTTGTTTAACTATCTAGCTAAAGGTCTGGTTTAAAAGAGAAAAAGGATTACTCGAAAAAGCATCGCAGCTCCGTGCCTACGTATTCCCGTCTGGTACGAGAAATCAGAGTCAACGTAGTTCGACTAACTACGGGTGAAAGGGAAGGTTGCTCGCCAAAACATCGCGTCTTGTGCCTACATACTCTCAACAGGTATGAGATATCAGAGCGAACATAGTTCAGGATAAAACGGAACACAGGTTTGTTCGACTGTTTTTACCCGAGTAAGGTTAAACTACAGTTCCAGCAGTTAGGGACAACGCCTGTTTGTGGTAGAACCGAAGCTTAACAACACTCTTTTCATCAGAAAAGGTTTTTCTTCATTAAAGATCCCACAGGGCAAAAAAAGTTCGAATGTTTGTTTTCGTCTTTTACGGAAAGAAGTGATTAGAGACTATGACTTAGGAGCAAATGCGTCGCATATCATCCTAAGGACGTATACTAAACACTCTAGGAAATTGAGGAGAGGCCCCCCAATCACCATTTCCCAAATGGGTTAAGGCTCGTAGTGTACAATATTCATTAGCCTTTATTATGTGTTTTGATTTTGTTTGAAGATAAGAGAGAAAAGGAATTTAAAGGGGGACTATCAAGAACCCTACTGTTATCATGCAACATGGTCCTATGATTGAGGTTTGAAAGGGAATCTATCCTATATGTTATCATGCATGCATTCATCCTAATGTCTATCATCACTTCCTTTCAAGGAAGTGAGAAACCTAAGGGAGAATTCTAAAGGGAAGAAAAAACCACAACAAAAATCATTAAGCTGAAAGAACAAAGCTATCAAGTTAAGGATGTATGTAATGCAGCAATACAAGCAAGGGAGGAACACCTCGACCTTCAATGCAAATATGAGCAATTACAAAAGGAAAATAACAAACAAGCAAAGGGAGGGACACCTCGACCTTTAATGCAAACACGTCAAGTATGAAAGGCAGGTAAACAACCAAGCAAAGGGAGGAAAAAGTGTGGGGCAGCGGCCACCACAAGCGCGTCTCGACCTTTAATGCAGTCATGCACCTAAACAGGAGTATTTACTCATGAAGATCTATCCTAATGCATCACAGCTAGCAATCAAATATGGAGATGAAAGGAAAAACAAGATGAGGGAGACAAAGTGAGAATCAACCCATTAAGCTCGATGTGTGTCAGCACAAGAATCCACTAAGGCTCATACTTCTTGAGGAATCTACATAATTCCTCCTAAGGAGGAATTAGGCTCTCCCAAGAAGGATCCAAATAATTGGACTAGAAAGAAGAGAAATATGGTGTGAACCTAAGGAGCCCACCATGTCATTGCATATCCATTCAAGGCTCAAACTTCTTGAAGAATGTACAGCATCCCTCCTAGGGAGGAATGAGGCTCTCACAAAAGAAGGATCCAAAGAATTGGACTAAGGAAGAGTGAAGGCAAAGCTCCTAATGAGGGGAAATCATCCACCTAAAACCCCTAAAGAAACCTTAATATTTAAGCTCTAAAGGAAGTCCATCCTAAGGGAGCTAATGATATGTTTAAAGGCTTAGGAATCATCCTACATAGGTCTCAACCTATTCACTATGGTATCATGGAGAGATTAGAGGCCTAGGATTTGCAACAGGTCACTTAAAGTGCAAACTAGGTGGAATGCTAAGTTGGGATCACCCTAAAACCAGCCATCAAGCAAAATCTAGGAAAAATAGGAAATCACTCCTAAAAAATCTAGTAAAAATTCTATAGGATCCTAAGGATGTTAGGAAGCTACAGATAATATTTCAAGTCAAGATTCCAAACCTAAAGGTATCAACCAGGGGCAGAACCTTGAAGGGTGCTATGGAAGATGCAAACGAGAAAGGTGTTAAAGACCTAACTCAAAACCTATCCAAAAGGGACTTAAAAATCTGGATAAAAATACCTAAGGGTCACCTAAGGTGTTTAGAAACAGTCTACCAAAAATTAGGAATCTATCCTAAGCATTCCATAGAAAATAAAATCCAACAAGTAATTATACCAATTTCACAATTCAAGAAATAACCAATCATGGTAAAATTCTGATTTAATTGAGAAATAGCTCTAAAAATAATCCAATAACATGTAAAATCATTCAACACATTAAGGAATCAGAGGCAAAAATATCAAGAATTATGGATGTATTTCACTATTTTAAATGAATTAAAACAATCATGCTTCAAAATATAAAAACAAGAGAAAGGAGATGAACATGATTGAAAGTGCATAACATGAAAAATGCAAAGAGGGAGGAAAGGATGTGTGGGGCAGCGGCCGCCACAAGCGTGTCTCAACCTCAGTGATGCAAGAACGATGCAAACAACAGAAAGGAATGCAAGACATGAAAAATGAACACGCAAACGAAAGCTCACTATTGAATCACATGCACAAATATTCATTCAAGTGGAAGATGGACAGACGCGTGTCGACAAAATCATGATTAATCAACCACAAACAGTGACAAATAACGAAAACAATTCAATCCTAATACATCATATTGATATATGATGATTCGAGTCGAATCGGAATGCGAACATGCAAATAAAATAGCAAAACAGGCCCACTGTTACAGTGTTAATCGGTTAACACTATGTGTTAATCGATTAACACGTGAAAAATGTTTGAAAATCTGGAAAAATTAACAGTGTTAATCGGTTAACACTATGTGTTAATCGGTTAACACTGTGTTTACGTTGAAAAATTTGAATGTTGGAAGGTGTTAACCGATTAACACTGCAACAGAGGCCAAAAATAACAGCAGAAAATCACTTCCAGCACAAAAAACAGCTTATTCAAGAATCCAAAAGATCAACATATCACTTAAGCACGAAATTAACAATAGAAAACAGAGATCCAACAACATGGACACACAAACACATGGCATCATAATCCAAACGGATCGAAATCAACGAGAATTCAATCGAATATGAAGATGAACATGATACGCATGCAATTAAGCTCGGAAGTTAAATCGAATCAGAAAGCCAACCTACGAATCGGAGGATTGATCCGATAATTGTTGATTAACTGAATTTGAGCAGCAAAAAACTTCAAGATTAAGCGGAAAACTTCAAGATCCACAATAATTCTTGCAAGAACGATGAAGAACAAACACTTTGAAACCGAATTGCTCCGAATAAGTGCTTCTAATTTAAGCTCCAAAATCAGACTTCAATTTGCACGAAAATTGATTATGAAACTTGATCCGATGATGATGATAAAAGGAGGTTTATGCTCAAGATTCCATTGATTTCAATGAAAAATCAATGGATCCAATGATGAGGAGCTATGAGTGAGGGTTTGGAGAATGGATAAGTTGAGAGAATTGAGAGAATTCAAAGCAGTTCTGAATGTGAATTTGGAATTATGAGTCACTAGTCCTTTGAGGCTTGGAGTGAATTGCTTATATACATGCTAGGCTTGGATTCCAAGTGAGGTATGGAGAGAGGTTTGGAAAATGTGGAATGGAGTTAGGTATGGAAACTGAAATAACCAACTTGAGAGGGTTCTAGATCCTTCTAGAATGCAAAATGGAACCTTCCAAATGATCAAAGTTGAACCCCAAGGCAACCCTCTTGAGAATTCATTTACAGGGCAAAATTTACACTTGTTAACTGGTTAACGGTATGTGTTAACCGATTAACACTGTTAAAACTTACAAAATTAGCCTTATTTCCCTTCTGTTAATCGGTTAACAACATGTGTTAATCGGTTAACGCCTTCAAAATTTGAATCTGGCGCCTTTTGGAGGGAAACCTGTTCGTCTGCCCGTTTTTGACTGTTGGGAGTGCTGTCAAGCTTCTGACACTTATTTTCTGAATGCCGTAACCATGAGAATGCTTGGAATAGCCTGAATTCCATTTTCTGTCCTAAAATTATCCTGCAAAACAAAATAAAATAAAATTGGTCGTTCGATCGCTGGGCAAAATAAATGCCAGGGCCTCTGCTATTCTCTGTTTGATCTCTTGTACTAAAAAAGTGAGTCCTGAGCCACAGGAAAACCTTGATCTCCTGCCTCGAGAGCGAATTCTATGCAAATGTTAATGCTATGAAAATGCAATGAAACAAAAGCTAGGTAGGAAAAAGGTTGGGCAAATTTTAGGGTGCAACAGCTGCCCCTATTCAAACGGCTTGGACCTGACTGGGTGAGAAGCGAACAACTCTCAAACAATCACGGTAAAAGACGGTTGAATTCCAACAATCCCGGATATTTGCCTACTGCACAAGCTAAATGTACTCTGATGGGAAAAGCTCTGGAAAATACAATGATAGTTACACGACAACTTGCTGGTGGATGATTAATCTCAAATCTCCGTCGGGAAGATCGTCTGATTTCGCTTTAGGACTTTGTCATCAAGTCAATAAGGAATCGATGGTTACTCGGTAACCGATAAAAGATAGCTGATTATGCCGCCAGGCATTCTGCGTCATAGTAGAAGAATTCCTTAACGTCACCTCTGGACTCATCAGGACATTAGGAACGTTTGACAATCTTTGTCGGACTTTATCATCAAGTCGAAAGGAAAATTCTCGACTTCACCGTCTAAATCCTGTTGTGGATGACGCATCTCCGCTGGGGATTCTGGAGCATTCTCTCAAGTAACTCCGTTAAGTATCAACCTCACGTCGAAAAGATTCATCTGACCTCACCGTCAATCCTGCTAGGGATAGAGTCTTCTAACATCACCGCCAAGTGTCGACATCCAGTCGAAGGGAAACTCCTAACATCATTGCCAACCTCTCTAGGGATAATGTTTCCTGACCTCATCACCAGACCTTCACAAAGTTGATAAACAACTGCTGACATCACCGTCAGGTAACTGGAGAACCACAATCCTGGTAAACATTTGAGATCACAGTCACAACTCCATTGATAACATTCCAACCTCACCGTCGGATAAACGTCTGACTTCACCGTCGTATCTTCGGTGAATGGTCTCAACCATGCTATTATAAGGGGAGAAAGAAGGCTTGTTAATCAAACAACTCTGCTTTGGGGACTCGGGACTCATCCTGATTGAATAACCCTGCTGAGGAACACCTGCACAAAAGAACGGTACCCACCTAACTCATGTTTAGTGTGCATATGTTTGATTATGGCATAATGCTCCATACGAGATGGAAATGCTACGTATTTAGGGTAAATGTTATGCAGTCATGCAGAAATGCTACGGAACCAAATCAGCAAAATAAATGATGAAGAGAGAACCCCGTATCAAGGGAGAAGAAACTACTCGGCTGGGGATGCGCGACATGCCAATCTCAATTGGACTTAACCTGGGAAAACAGGCCTCAAACGACTTTTCCACCGGGGGACAAAATGCTGCGAGAACCTGTACCTGCTCAACTAGGTATACGAACCACGAATTGTTAAGGAAAAGGCACCATGAACGACCCTTATCGATACAACTCAACTACACAACCCCTCTCACCTGCTGGAGAGGATACAACTCTGTGGGGAGAGAATCAGGATCGGGCCTCCTAGAATATCAGAATTCTTCTGGCGGCAACTTCACTGGGGATTTCTCCATGGGGAGAACATTGCTTTTGCTCGGGAAAGCAGCTTAGTGACACAATCATGTGCTCTGACTTTGAGGAGAAGTCAAAACATGTCTACTTGCTGGGAGAGACTTCGCTTACCTAGCCATGCTCAACCTGTTGGAGGGTAGGTTTCATACCTATACTTGATGAGATTAAGTCTGCACCGGTCGACCGATGAGAACACGATTATATGATCTGCCTGGGGTATCACTGGGGAGACCCTCTAGAGAGGAATTGCTGCACACGGCTCAGCTGGGGATATGATGGTCCTGTCGAGGATACATCTCTGGCAAACTGCTTCGAGGGTCACAACCCTTCAACAAAATGAACAAACAGACAAGATACCCTTCACAAAGGGACATATCGAGGTTATCATCCGTGATTTTGTTCAAGCAATTCAATGCTTTAACCATTATCGGCCTAGGCCTGCAAGTTTATGTATGTGCGTTTTAACAAAAACATCGGGCATTTTTTCGCAAACAAAACAGATAAATGCTAAACAAACATCAAGCAAATGAAATACTGAATAATATATGTTCATTGATACATGAGCCTGTAAATAGGCAAAATGTTTTACAACAGCTGCAAGCTCTTGAAATGAGGTAGCTGCAAAAATATAAACACAAATATACATCAGTATATACAAATGTCGGCGATGTGGTGCAGACAAACACCATGAGCTAAACCCTCCACGACTCACTCGACTTCGATACTTCTCTGACGCTTCTTCTTCAGAAGAGATTGACTTGGATAATTGGCCCTCAGGTCTTCCTAAACCACTAGGCAATGAAAGTTCGCATGTGGAACACAACCATTTTCTTCTTTAATCCCTAACTTTTGCCAGGACCACCCTTTCGGGTTTTCGATCCACCGGGATACCCTTTTTTTCCAAAGCCGCCCCTTCAGGTTTTCGACTTTGCGGGTGTACATCTTTTCATTTATATCCCTAACTTTTGCCGGAACCTTTTATTTTTCTGGTTCGCCGAGATGCCCCATTTTTGCCTGGATATTCTTTTTTCTTTCCAGCGGGTCATTTTAAGCAAAGTATTTTTTGACTGCGTCCGCGTTCACAGGGGACGTTAAATCTTTGATGTTCATCGTGGACTACAGTAAGGCTCCTCCCGAGAAGACCTTGCTGACGACATATGGACCTTCGTAGTTAGGGGTCCATTTCCCCTGTGATCGGAATATGGTGGAAGAATCTTCTTCAACACGAGATCACCCGTCTGAAATCTACAAGGACGCACCTTCTTATCTTAAGCTTTCTTCATCCGGCTCTGATACAGCCGACCGTATGCAATCGATGCTAATCTCTTCTCATCCATTAGGCTGAGTTAATTCAATCGGTTCTTTATCCATTCTGCTTCATCGAGCTTCACGTCGACCAGAACTCGTAAAGAAGGAATCTCGACTTCCAACGGTAGGACCGCCTCCATACCGTATACCAACGAGAAAGGAGTTTCCCCCGTTGATGTGCGTACCGTCGTACGATAACCGTGCAAGGTAAATGGCAACATCTCATGCCAATCTTTGTAGGTAACAACCATCTTTTGCACTATCTTCTTGATGTTTTTGTTGGCCGCTTCAACCACACCATTCATCCTCGGTCGATAAGGCGATGAGTTGTGATGTTCAATCTTGAAGTTCTGACATAACTCCTTCATCATCTTGTTATTAATATTTGAACCATTGTCAGTAATGATTCACTCGGGAATTCCGTATCGACAGATGATGTCCTTCTTTATGAATCGCGCTACCACTTGCTTGGTAACATTAGCGTACGACGCTGCCTCTACCCACTTGGTGAAGTAATCAATAGCCACCAAAATGAAACAATATCCATTAGACGTAGTGGGTTCGATCTTGCCAATCATATCAATGCCCCACATGGAGAACAACCAAGGAGAGGACATGACATTCAACGGGCACGGCGGCACATGAATTTTATCTGCATAACTCTGACATTTATGGCACTTCTTTGCGAATTTGAAGCAATTTGACTCCATCGTTAGCCAATAATACCCAGCGCGCAGTATCTTTTGAGTCATGGCATGCGTGCGTGCCAAATGTTCCTTCATGGACTTCTTCCATAAGCAATTCTGCTTCTCTCTCGTCTACACATCTGAGTAGCACTAGATCATGATTCCTCTTATATAGAACTCCATCAGGATTGAGGTAGAAGTTTCCAGACAACCTCCTAAGAGTCTTCTTATCTTGTGTCGACGCTCCCACTGGATACTCCTTAGTCTTAAGGAAGTTCTGGATATCATAGAACCATGGCTTGCCATCGGAGGCTTCCTCAATTGGAAAAATGAATGCAGGCCTATCGAGGCGAGAAATGACAATTCTTGGAGCTTCATTCCAAAAATTGACTTTGTACATTGAAGCCAACGTGGCTAAGGCATCAACCATCTGATTTTCAGCTCTGGACACATGGTGGAGCTCCACTCGATCGAAGAAAGGAAGCAGCCTTCTAGCATAACTCACGTACGGGATCAGGTTCAATTGTCTGGTCTCCCATTCACCTTTGATCTGGTTGACAACAAGCGCTGAGTCACCGTATACATCAAGGTTCTTGATCCTCAGATTAATGGCTTCTTCTAAACCCATGATGCATGCCTCATACTCTGCTTCATTGTTGGTGCACGGGAATGTTAATCTGGTCGTGAATGGGATATGAGATCCATGGGGAGTCGTAATGATTGCCCCAATTCCGCTACCATACGAATTAATTGCACCATCGAATATCAATTTCCACTAAGAGCCGAGCTCCGGTCCTTCGTCGGGTAGTGGTTCATCACAGTTCTTCATCTTGAGGAACATGATATCTTCATCAGGAAATTCAAATTTCATAGGCTAATAGTCTTCAATCGGCTGCTTATCAAGGTATTCTGACAGAACACTTCCTTTGATGGCCTTCTGAGATACGTATTGGATGTCATATTATGTCAACACCATTTTCCATCGCGCAATCCTCCTTGAAAGTGCTTGCTTCTCGAAGACATACTTGATCGGATCCATCTTCGAAATTAGCATGATTGTGTGATTGATCATATACTTTCGTAAACGTTTGGCAGCCCACGCGAGTGCGCAACACGTTTTCTCCAGCATTGAGTAACGGGACTCACAATCTGTGAACTTTTTACTCAGGTAATAAATGGCATGCTCCTTTTTGCCAGTCTTGTCGTGTTGACCGAGAATGCAACCCATGCTATTCTCAAGAACTGTCAAGTACATGATTATAGGCCTTCCGGCAACTAGGGGTATCAAAATCGGAGGTTCCTGCAGATACTATTTTATCTTGTCGAATGCTTTCTGGCAGTCGTCGTTCCAGATAATCGCCTAATCTTTTTTCAATAGATTAAACATCGGTTCACACGTGGCCGTGAGCTGAGATATAAACCGAGTAATGTAGTTTAATCTCCCCAGGAAACCACGAACTTCTTTTTCTGTTTTAGGAGCTGGCATTTCTTGTATTGCTTTTATTTTGGAAGGATCGACCTTGATACCTCTTTCGCTCAGAATAAACCCCAGTAGTTTTCCGGACCGTACTCCGAACGTACACTTGTTAGGATTCAGCCTCAACCTGAATTTGCTAAGCCTCTCAAATAGCTTCAGCAGATTGACCAGGTGTCCCTCCTCTGTTTGGGACTTTGCTATCATGTCATAAACATAGACTTCAATCTCATGATGAATCATGTCATGAAACAAAGTGACCATCGCCCGCTAGTAAGTAGCCCCTACGTTTTTCAAACCGAAAGGAATTACTTTATAGCAGAACTTCCCCCATGGTGTAATGAACGTGGTTTTCTCCATGTCTTCTGGAGCCATCTTGATCTGATTATAGTCGGAGAAGCCATCCATGAATGAAAACACTAAAAATTGAGCAGTATTGTCGACAAATACGTCAATATGAGGGAGCAGGAAATCGTCTTTAGGGCTCGCCTTATTCAAATTCCGATAATCAACACACATTCGTACCTTACCATCCTTCTTTGGTACAGGCACTATGTTGGCGACCCACAGCGGGTAAGTGGTGACGGCTAGAAACCCAACATACAGCTGATTTTGGACTTCTTCTTTGATCTTAACAGCCATGTCTGGTCTTGTCCTTCTAAGCTTCTGCTTAACTGGAGGACACTCTTCGCACAGAGGTATGTGATGAACCACTATATCCGTGTCTAGTCCGATCATATCTTCATACGACCAAGCAAAGATGTCACTATACTCTCGAAGCATCTCAATCAGTCTTTGCTTGACATCACTCTGTAACGCAACCCCTACTCGGACATTCCTGAAAATTTCTTCAGAACCCAGATTGATGATTTCGATATCCTTCTCGTGATGCAGAATGATTTTCTCGTCTTGTTTCAACAGTCGGGCCAACTCTTCCAGAAGGTCTTCATCTTCGTCAATCTCTTCTTCAGCTTGATATATCAGACAATCAAAGTCGAAGTGAGTCATAGACGGTTCTGAATCGATGTCACCTGTAGTATAAATCCTGCAACGAAAATGGTTAAGCATAAAAATGATGTGCAGGTCAGCACAAACCACATCGCCATTTTATTGTTTTTCAAAACAAAAGCAAAACAGGAATAACAGGGACCATAAAATTTGAATTCTAAGAAAACGCCCTTTGATTTATTGGTAATATGTACATGCATAATCAAACAAAGCCCTGACAATAAAACCTTTATGCCCCGGGTAGGACATAGGGTTGTACAATAATTGGAAAAAGTAAATCATTACTCTTTGCTGGTCACTTGGATGAAATCCTGAATAGACCAATTGTTGAGGCTCTGGCCTGGCTTGCATGGCTGGATCCACGAGTCCAAGTCTCAATCACTATCTCTGTCATCTTCAGACACATCACTGGTCTGTTCAAAGATTACTCCCCCTTTTGTGAACTGAACCGGCCCTTTGAAGCGCGGTGCACTCTATGAGGATGAGTGTAGCGGTAAAAATCGTGAGTATAAGTTATTGACTAACTTAACTCAAAGAAAACAAGAGTCGCCACCGCACTTTTATTTTTATCCAAATAAAGGAAAGGAAAAAGAGCGAACAAAACCAAAGAGTTCTAAAATAAGAACACGAGACAGAGATCGGGGTAAGGGGGTTGGTTACGCAATGGGAAGGTGTTAGCACCCAAAACGTCTATAGTACTCTATAGGAGCCCTTTGAAATATTTACGCTTTTTGGTTTGAAAATGGTTTGTTTGAAAAGAGATTGGGGAGATGAGAAGAGAATTATTTTTTATATTTTTGTGTTTGGAGAGACTTATCGTCTCATGCCTACGTACCCATAAAGTGCAATATGGAATCAAAACCCCGTAGTTCGTGGTACAAATGACAAAATTTTGTTGGTTTTGATTGATTTTAGATGTTCAGACAAGTCGTCATTTCAAGGAGAAAATGCGACTATCCACCCACGAGTATTAAGACAACATCTGCGTCACATAAAGATGGAGGATTTGCTTGGATTATCAACAAGACTATCACTCAACATCAACGTGGAAAATGTCAAAGTCTTAATAATATGGGGAACAGGAGATTTACATCTCAACTATAGAAATGAATCATGTCTAAACTTTATGAAAAGTTTTAAAGTGAAAAAGTGCATAAAGGCACAAAAAGAGTTGATGAATTTTTGTATTTTTTATGTCTTTTAAAATTGGTCAAAGCATGATTAACATTGATTGACTTTTATTAAGAAAGAAACAAAGTTTTTAAAAATCACTTGACGAAAGTCAAGGTTTTATTGCGAAAGCGGTTTTGAAGTTTGAAACCAAGAAGGTTTTGAAAGAGGGAGAAAGTTTTGAAAATTTAAGAAGGGGAGGAGATGAAGTGACTATCCTACAAAACAAAATAAGAGCTAGAGGTAAGAAAGATCTAACCGACTTGTAGCACACTCCAAAGCAAGCAAAAAGAATTTCATCCGATTTAAAGCATAAGCTAATGAGCGAGCCAAATAAAGGCTAAGATCCACAATACTCCAAGCATAGGAATGAGAACCCTAATCCTAAGTCCAAAGGTTCATAAAGTCCAAGGTCTAAGAATGGTCCAAGAGTATAACCACAAAGTTAATAGCACCAAGTTTTTTAGATGTTTTATCCTTTATTAGTGTTTTGAACAAAGTATGGTCCAAGTGGACAAAAGAGAAACGACATAAACATAAACAAAGATATGATGTGAAATGATAAAATGGAAGCATAAAAGTAAAAAAAATAAGGAGTAAGAAGAGAATATAAACAAAATTAAACAAGGATATTGTTAGTGAATTAGTGGTTAGTGGTTAGAACCTATGATCAATGATGATTAATTCTCGCACTTAGACCAAGATTAATGAAAATTCATTAGAGGATTGATAGAATCAAAGCCTCCTAACAATGATTTTCATAGGTATTGGAGTTAAGACAAGCAACTAAACATACTTGGACTTTTAAACGTAAGTTTGAGCCACGAATGATCATTTTCCGATTAAGGGACAATTTAGCGCTATGTTAAGCAATCGTAATCGGGTTTATGTAGAAACCACGACTATCTGAGGCCGGTCAATAAAATGTTAGTGTTAATACATGTTAGAGAAATGATATATAAATCACTCTCCTAAAACATGCCACACAAAAAGAAAAGAGGTAATGATCTCATCATAATCAAGATTTTTAATTAATTAATCAAAGGTAATCTATCACTATTCCAAAGTAAGGAGAATTATCTCAATGATTATTCGTCCATAGATTTGAAATAATGAAGATTAAACAACCTTGATAATCAACAATCTATGATCTATAGATTTCATCGATCAAAAATAAAAAGAAGAAGAAAGAAAATGAAATCACAATTTGAATCTCGAATCGATTAAATTATCGTCAATATCAATCACCTCTCTTGGTGGATAAAATCAACACCCAAAGTCCATTGATATTGATGAAATCTTATCAAAATCAAGATCCAAAACAATCAACACTTAATCAAAATATTTTTAAATAATTTTTTAAAAGCTTTTTCAAAAAATGAAATTAAAATACAAATTTAATAATAAAAGAAAAATGTGGAAAAATCCACATAGTTAAGTTCTGAAAGAAATGAAAAAAGAAAATAAAAATAAACAAATAAAAGAAAAATAATATTGAAAAGCAGAAAGAGAAAACGAAACAGAGTTATCTTCTTCTTCTAGCTCTCACACGCGAAAACATTCACGGCCATGGATGCTAGCTTAAATCACAACGGCGGGACGCGAAAAATACGCGGTTGCAATCGAAATCAAGAGCTCTTCACAATGGTACCAACAATTCAAAGAATCACAACAAAAGGTAACGGATCGAAAATGACGGTGAAGCTCAATCTACCTTCAAACTCAGGTAAGAAATCAATCCAAGCTTCTTCTTGCTTCTCTTCTTCTTCTGAACGAATTCTGGTTCGAAATTGATCTGTGTTTGAGGTTGATTTGAAGTTAATTTGGTGGAATGAAGTATGAGAAGAGAATGAACGAAGGTTTTTCTGGTAGTGAGGAATTGAGGAAGAAAATCAGCAGAGATTTTTTGGCTTGAAAAGCTTGAAGAAAGGAGTGAGTAAGGCTCTCTATTTATAGGATTTGAGGGGTGAAATTTGAGAAATGAAGTTGAGTTGCCGTTTTGCAATTTTCATTGCGTTTTTCTGATGCAAATTGAGTGTGACTTGCTGTGATATTTTTTTCATGTCGTTTTGGACTTTTTCTTCTTTCAGCTCACTTGGGTGACGTGGATTATTTTTCAACTGGCTCACTTACTTTTTATTTTTTGTTTCAGCTTGTGAATATGGCTTGGTTAATGGCTCACATTGATTGATGGCTGAAGTAGTGATATATTTCACTTATTTCATAAGGACTCAGTTCCTCTGGTGCAGGACTGGAGTTTTGCGGTTGTTGCTGATTCTGAATTATACAGGGATCGAGTTCGGTAATACGGCAAAACCGTTCATACCAGAATCTTCCTGCCGCTATATGGAGTGGTGTCAAACCAGCAGGACCAACAGCATCAGGTCTAAACAAGAAGCTAAGAGTATCTCCATCACCTAGTGCCTTGACTTCGGGTCTTAGTTCTTCAGATGTACTTTTAGGAACATATCTCAAAAGCAACTCCACTAACTGCTTGCTATTTTTCCTTACGGCTCTGTGAAGGAGGTCCATTTCTGTAAGTGCTTGATACAGGGTAGGGTGATTTCCTTTGTTCACAGTTTTATCAAACAGTATGTTCAACAGTTTTTTTCACCACTGCACACCAATCATGGTCCATGGAAAACTCCATAAGCCACATGAATCGTTCTAATGGAAAGAGATCTACATCAGAGTTCAAGTGAACCACCCTATATTTCAATTGACTTCTGTGAAGAAGCCAGCCCATTTCATGAATGAAATCCATAGCTTGACTTTTGGCTTTAATTTTTCCAGTCCCGTCAATATCTGGATCAGTTTCACTTAGTTCTAGTAAAGGCTCAAGCACACGAATCTCTGAGCAAACATCATCCTCTGCCACTATGAAAGGAAAGAAGCTGCTACTCAAACCCTGGTCCTCAATCTCGATAAATCCTCTTCCATTCGTCAAAGGGACCGAACATGAAAATTGAATACACTGAAGTTCATCAAGCTCCTTGGAGTATTGATCTGTTGACTCATGAGCATCTTCACACACCAGATAGTTTCCTTCTAAAGCACACATTAACCTTGTGGCAGGGCGCATTAGGTTGACACCTTTAACAGAAAATTGAGCTCTCTTTGATGCTGGTACAGCAATTGGACTAACAGTCCAAATCTTACTATAATTGTTGCTTCTGAAAGGTAGTGATGTATCTATTACAACTTGACCATTGAAAATGAATGCCATTTGATGCTGCACCCTGAAATGAACCCATCCAGTTCTCCAAAATGTATTATCTGAGACATCCAGCAGCTTACTTAAACTGGAAGTCAGATCACAGCACAGATCGTCCCATACAGCCTCAGCCTGACGCAGATAAATAGTCAAAACAATACAACCAGGTCGTATGTAGCTCTCAATATCGGTAGGACTGTGGGATAACCAATCAAGAATCTGTGCTCTAAGTACAAGAGGAAATTCATTTGGCTCTTTGCCGAAGAGTTTAAAAATAATCCGATCTGTACGACTCTGAGCTTCTCCACTAGAACTAGTAGGGGACTGGGCAGATGCAGAATCTGAATTTCCACTTGTTTGAGGTGGACTTGACTGATGAGAATCTTGTTGTGTCCATGGATAATCAACAGAGCTAGTGCCAATATTTGTAGAGACTGGTAATATTTCTAGATCTTCCATGCCATCATCTGAGTCAATATATATGTCATTCAAATCAAAAGTATTCATCTTTATTTGGGCACTAATATCTCTGACTTCTGAGTAAATTGGGGGACTGTTTGAAATGCTGGGTTTTATTGAAGATACGAGCTGATGATCAACAGTCCTAACATCATGAGAATGCATAATTTCTTGTTGCATTTTATTCATAGATACAGTTTGGTGTTGTTCTATAACAGTTGGAGAGAAAGAAAACACAGCATTTATACCAGATAGCTTGGATAACTGTGATATTGCAAATTTTGCTTCGGATACACTCAGAAGCCTTTCAAATCCCTCGGATAACTCTTGACATTTGCTTCCGTAGAATAATGCATCGCCAGAATCATCAGTCTTACCACCATTTGTCTCAATACAGGATTTGTGAAATTTTTCCCCATATAAATGGCATGTGAGCAATGCAGGCATAGTAAACTCATTATTGACAACATTTTGGTTTGAACTTCCACCAACCAACCCACAAAATTTGCAACAACAGTAAATGCAGTGCCAGTAACTAGATGGAAACTTTTTTATATTCAAACAGCTTTTATGGAACGTTGATGGGCAACCATCACAGCACATCAGGTCTCCACCAAACTAACACCAGGGTCCTTGTTCAATCCTCTTTGCTTTATCATCTTTCTCACCTGCTTGACCATGCCCCATCTTCCATCCAAAGCATACAGGTTCGAGATGAGCACGTAATAACAAGCTTGATCAGGATGCAACTCCAACATTCTCTCAATTGCCACTTCTCCTAATTCAAAATTGGAATGAAGTCCGCAACCATGAAGAAAAGCTCCAAACACACCAACACTGGGTTGTACAGGCATCTTGTCGATAAAATCCAATGCCTCTTGGAGGTTGCCAGCACGTGCCAACAGATCAACCGTACATGCATAGTGCTTCATGGAAGGAACAAAGTTTAACTCCCTGCACATAAAATCAAATAATCTCAATCCTTCTCCAACCATCCCTGAATGGCTACAAGCCGCTAATAAAGTTGTGAAAACCACTTCATTAGGCACAAGTTCCTCTTTCAACATATCCTTAAAGAGAGCAAGAGATCCAACTCCATCACCTAGCATGCCACACCCACCAATCATTGCAGCCCAGAAAACAAGATCATCACCACTAAAAGTCAAAACCGAAAAATCATCAAACACGGAACGAGCATCTCCAATGTCTTCAACTAGTTCTAATTTCTCCAGTTTCTCCAAAGTGTTCCACAACAGAAACAAGTTGATTCACACATGTGTTTTGAGAAATTGAATTACCAGAAATATTGACCGTGTCAATGGATTGCAACTGTGTGTTTGAGCGAATGCTTTCTGAAGAGCCAGAACACGGAAGTTCATCAAGTTCATGTCTGCCACTGAATTCGATCATTCTTGTCTCAGACTGCAGATTGCTATGGTTAGGCAAAGAATTTTTTTGTTATACTGCATATTCAACGGCGGACTTTGTACATCTTCCTGTATATTTACTCCTAGTCTAGTTGTCATGAATGACACATCCAAAATCAAGGAAAAAGAAATGTGGCCCTGGAGTTTGAATGACTCAAAAGCATTCAGTTTACCCCTGGTCAACAGAATTCCAAAGTATTGCAACAGTGGCGGTGTTTGTCCAGCTTGCACAGGGTTACACTCTGCAAACACAGAAATAATAGCAGTCCAAAAAACAAAGTTTCTCCTAGGCATTTCATCAAACAGGTGGTGAGCATAATCAAAATGGCCACACTTGCAGTACATGTTTTTTCCAGTTTTTGTTATCATCATGATATGTTTCCGCAGAAATTCCAGGAACAGAGCCGCTGGCAATTTTAGGAGGGACGGCATAAAGTCTCTGCAGCAATTTGTAGCGTGTTCATTGCATACATTAAGTGCTTATTGAAGTTGTCTCCTATAGCAAGTGCTATATCACCAATGCATGAAAATAATGGCGGCTTAACAGAACGGTGCAAGTTATCACTTGACAAATTTCTGAGAAGTTGTGTCATAATCCCACCACAATAAGGCAGTATTTTATTCTCCAATGCCCTGCATATGTCGCCTACTACACCAACAGTTACAGCACAAACTTGATATTCCTCAAAATTATGAAGGTCCATCTCCAGAAACTGGTAAAATTCTGGCAGGTATTTAGCAAAATCAGGGCCTATTGCATAGGCAAGTGCTCCAATAACTAGCATGGCCTCCTCGTGTGCCGTGGCATTTCTACATGCAAAAACTCTGATGAATAGTCCCATTATCTGATCAGCATACTGCAAGAAAACATATTTGGTAGGTTCTGAAGACCCTAGCTTCTAAATAATCACTTGCAAGCATCCACAAAGAAGGCCTATAAGTTCACTCTATTTTTCTCTTTCATCAGATGAAAGATTTTGTGCTTCAAGACATTTGTGTAGCTCCATCATGATGACAGAAACTAGTTGTAAAACCAAAGGAGCTGTTTCATCTGTTGAACGCCTTACTACTTCATTCAATGTTTCATATGCTGACGCTCTTAATCGTGATTCTGTAGCATCCTCTCTGTGGGTAACAGTGAGAAATGCTTGAACAATTTCTTGGAAAAAGGGAGTAATGGGAGATGTTTGTCCCACATCCTCAGTTCGCAACATTGAATCACGTACGCTGCCCATGGCAGTGTTAGGACCAACTCCCACCACAATAGCTCTTGCCCTACCAGCAACCACAACTGTTCCCGGGAAAAGAATATTTGTTTTGTCCTGGTATACTGCATTTGCTGCTGAAGTAGTTTTAAGCTCTTTTTCGACAGAGCTGCTCTCACCTGTAAGCATAGCTTGATCAACACGTACTTCATTACTTAGCAATTCAATCATCTTCATATCAGCCGGAATTTTGCACCCCACAGAAACTTCCACAATATCCCCAGGAACAAGTTCAGTTGCAGGAAGTATGGAAAAACAACCACTTCGCAAGACAGTTGCCACATCAGCTTGATAAGCACTGAATTTCAATACAAGACAAGTTGACATTGAACAATCTCATTTCCTGAGAAAATAACCCACCACCACGGGTAACTTATAGTTGAAGCAAACTCTTGATAGTTTGACCAAGATAAGGTCAAACGTCCATCTGATTTAAATTTGAATGAATGTCTTTGCTATTAGTCTCCTTGTAAAACCCTAAACACACAGAGAAAAAGAAGAAACAAACAATTTGAAAAAATATTTTTGATATTTTGGTTAGATGTTAGTAAACAGAAACAAACATAAAGAAAGTAAGAAACAACAAGGGACCTAAGAGAATCAAAAAGTATGATCTTGTTTGTGGAATGATATGCAAATGAAATGTGGGATCTTAGGGGTAAAAATTAGGGTATTACAGCTGCCCCTATTTAAGATTCTTCTATCCGGAGATATGAAGATTGACATCTTTGTCTCGACTAGATAGAAGAGACTTAAATATAACAATTAACCCAATTTTTGGCCCTAAGAGACCACAAAATGATATGATTATGCAAATGGTATGCAAATACAAGACTTCTGTGGGGAATTAATGCCACAGGAGACAAACAAAAGCTCGGGAGAAAAAGAGAGACTCCACATGAGAAAACAAAAGAGCAAGATCCTATTCCAATAAGGGAAAGGAAACGACTCAATGGGGAAAGAGATACCAACCGCCAGCTACTGGGCGAAGATATTCGAACCGAAGAGAATAGGTAAAATACTCTCTACTGGTTACTGAGTAGAAAATAAGTGCAAAAACACAAGAGAATTGTTATCTACCAGTTACTGGGTAGAAAACAAAGAAATGTATTACTTATTACCAGTTACTGGGTAAAAAGTAATCCACTCGTTGAGATATAATCAACTACCTGTTACTGGGTAGGAAAAGAAGCAACGCCAACTACTGGTTACTGAGTAGTTTAGCGAGAATAATAAACTTGAATAAAAGGGTTACCAACTATCGGTTACTGGATAGGGTAAACAACATGTCGACTACCTGTTACTGGGTAAGATAAAAGGTCAACTACCTGACACTGGGTAGGACAAACATACTCGACTACCTGTCACTGGGTAGGAGAAAGAGATATATCATCAGCTACTTGTTACTGAGCAGCTCCAAACACAACAAACTTCTCAAATAAAGAGATAACCATTTGTTGGAAAAAGATATTAACAACTCTGTCGGGGATCTTTAAAAGAGATACGAGCAGGTTGAACCATGCAATAGAATTCTCATCGGGAGTTATTCCACAGAAATTCCAATTGACAGAAAAGCTGGTCGGATAAAGATCCATCACTTCACAATAAACTTCTCTGTTGAGGATGAACTAGAGAAATGTTATTTATTGCAAAGGTAAATTTCTGGAGATTACACAAGCTGCTCAAATAAAGAGGCTTCCACATGAAGTTGCATAATTAATTACCAAGAGAGTGTTATCAAAACACTACTGGGGAAATCAAATCTTCACCTTCTGGTGGGGATCAATAACAGATTCCTGCTGAGGAAAATAAATCCTCAAAAATACCTTCTCGTCATCCCGGTTTCACAGCCCAGGGAAAACCAAAGTAACTGCTGCAAGAGACCAAAGTTCAATCCAGGAACAAACTGGAAAGAAACGGTCAAACAAGACTTGACCCAATGAGGAAATAACTCAACTGGGGAACAATTCCATCCAGATAAAAGCTGGGGAGGAAAGCTAAACAAAACATCTTCCACGAGGCATAAACTCAGTGGGGCATTAAAAATGATAGGTATTTTCTGCTTAGGGGTCGACACTCTAGTGGAGAGAGGACACACGCACTCCGTAGGGATAACAACACCGGGAAAAGGGAAATACCAACAAAAAATGCAGGATGCATAATGCAACAAAAACATGCTATGCTCAACCAAAATGAACGCGCATGCAATGCATAGGAGTATGAATATGCTGACAAAACAGACAAAAAAGGCAAACAGAGGGTGAACACAACACCACAACACCACTGAAATACTCGGCTAATCTCTGCAAATTAGAGATATCATTGGAGATCGTGCTGGGGATCAGCAACAGAAAATCTGCAAGAGATACACAAGAGCCATCAAAGGAAAATAAATCCTACTACAAGGCTTAAATGTCGCTGAAGAAATGGAGATATTGCTTGGGGAAAAGACCCCAAAGATCAATCTTCAACCATTAATAATTCAACAAAAGGGAACAACAAAATGAACTCCGCTTTGAGAAAAAAAAAACTGTTGGAGAAAAACATAGTAACACAAATCTTCCAACCCTGCCAGGGGAATAAGAAGTTAACATCATAGCAAAAAGTCAAACTGTGGGGGATTTTAAATCAACACACAATCACAAGGTGAGTGAAAACCCGACAGGTGACTGCTATGTCAACACTTCTCAACATTGTTCTCTACTTGGGGAATAATCCAAAGCAAATGCACATAACCTCCGCTAGGAATCATCAAAGACAAATCTCCGCTTGGGCAAAAACATCAAGGAGAAGTGGTCTTCAAATTTCTCAACTGTCCGATCATAATCTGGTTGAATGAATAAAACATATCCATCATTTGAATCAAGACTTTGCTGTGGAAAACCGTTCAACACTCGTCTGGTTTATCCAAAGAAACAAAACTCTGCTAAGGGAATATCAGCAAACTCTACTGAAGAGACCTCAATATAGCTCAAATGGGGAAACATCAACACAACTCTACTGGGGAGCTGCCAATAAATTCTACCAGAGAGGCAAGAAAGAACCCTGCTGAAGAGAACACTTACGCTTTTCGCTTCAAGATTCTACCATTCTTGGGATTACTGTTGACATTCTTTCTTTTATTTTCACAAATCAAAGAAAAATGTTTTTATAATTTTCAAAATTTAAATCAATTATTCACATTTGTTTCAAAAATCATCATCAAAAAATAAAATGAAATTCTATAAACAGAAACAAAATAAGAATTGCAAACAAAGGGACAAAGGCCCAAATTATATTGATAGAATGGTAGTCCGCAAATGGCGTTACTCCATGGATCATTACAAAGTTTGAAAAATGGTAAGTACAATGGAAAGTTCTACATTGGAATACAATGACCATTATTCTCCCTAACAACTTTGAATTCCAACTGTGCTTGAGACTTCAGCGGAGAATATTTGAAGTAAAACCTTTGATAGGAAATGTTGCTTCAAACGATCAAGACTGGCCAGATGCAGTTACTTGCCATGATCCCTAACTTTTGCCTAGATTGCCCTCTCGGGTTTTCAATCTACCGGGATGATTATTTCTGTTTTGTCTCTAATTTTTTCCTGGACCGCCCTTTCGGGTTTTCAATCCACCGAGACGCTCATTTTTGCCTAAGCCGCCCTTTCAGGTTTTCAACTTAGCGAGCTGTTCTTTTATTTTTTAGGCGAAGTATTTCTTGACTGCATCGGCATTCACAGGACGAGTGAACTCTTCTCCATCCATAGTTGTAAGAATTAATGCACCGCCAGAGAAGGCTCTCTTAACAACATATGGGCCTTCATAATTAGGAGTCCACTTGCCCCTAGAATCAGTAGTAAAAGTCGAGATCTTTTTGAGCACGAGGTCACCTTCTCTGAACACACGGGGTCGAACCTTCTTATCAAATGCTTTCTTCATTCTTTGTTGATATAATTGGCCATGACACAAAGCCGTCATTCTTTTCTCTTCAATCAGATTCAACTGGTCGTATCTACTTTGACACCATTCAGCCTCAGCCAATTCAGTTTCCATCAAAACTCTCATGGAAGGGATTTCAACCTCTATTGGGAGCACTGCTTCCATGCCATAAACAAGAGAAAAAGGGGTTGCCCCTGTTGAAGTGCGAACGGATGTACGATACCCATGCAGAGCGAAAGGAAGCATATCATGCCAATCCTTGTATGTAACAACCATCTTTTGAATAATCTTCTTAATGTTCTTATTAGCAGCTTCAACAGCCCCATTCATCTTGGGTCTATAAGGAGAAGAATTATGATGCTCAATCTTAAACTCATCACATAATTCCTTCATCATCTTGTTATTTAAATTCGACCCATTATCAGTGATGATCTTGCTCGGAACACCATACCGACAGATGATTTGATTCTTGATAAACCGGACCACTACTTGCTTAGTCACATTTGCATATGATGCCGCTTCAACCCATTTGGTAAAATAGTCAATAGCCACCAATATGAAACGATGTCCGTTCGACGCTTTAGGCTCAATCATTCCAATCATATCAATGCCCCACATTGAAAAAGGCCATGGAGAAGAGATAACATTGAGAGGAGTTGGAGGCACATGAATCTTGTCAGCATAAATCTGGCATTTATGGCACTTTTTCACATATTTACAACAGTCAGATTCCATTGTCAACCAATAGTAACCTGCCCTTAACATCTTCTTAGCCATCGCGTGTCCATTGGCATGGGTGCCAAAGGATCCTTCATGGATTTCTTTCATCAACATATCTGCTTCGTGTCTATCCACGCATCTGAGCAAGATCATGTCATAATTTCTCTTATACATCACATCATCATTCAAGAAGAAACTACCAGCCAATCTTCTCAAAGTTTTCCTATCCTTCATGGATGCCCCAAGTGGGTACTCTTGATTCTGAAGAAAGCATTTAATATCATAATACCATGGTTTATCATCAACAACTTCTTCAACTACAAACACATGAGCTGGTCTATCAAGACGCATCACATCAATCTTTGGCACATCATTCCAATGATTTACCACAATCATGGAGGATAAAGTCGCTAAAGCATCTGCCATTTGATTCTCTGCTCTTGGTATATGGTGAAACTCAACTTTATTGAAGAAAGTTGACAACCTTCTTGCATAATCACGATAAGGAATCAAATCAGGTTGACGTGTCTCCCATTTCCCTTTAATCTGATTAATCACTAAAGCTGAATCTCCATACACATCAAGAATCTTGATTCTTAAATCGATAGCTTCTTCCAAGCCCATAATACACGCTTCATATTCAGCCGCATTATTTGTGCAATTGAAAACCAACCTTGCAGTGAAAGGAATATGAGAACCATGAGGAGTAACAATAATTGCACCAATACCTCTGCCATATTCATTAACCGCCCCATCAAAAATCAAACCCCAACGGGATCCAGGCTCAGGTCCTTCTTCATGTAATGGTTCCTCACAATCTTTAACCTTTAGATACATCACATCCTCATCAGGAAAGTCAAACTGAATAGGTTGATAATCATCAATTGGCTGGTGTGCCAAATGATCAGCCAAAACACTTCCTTTTATCGCCTTTTGAGTTTGGTACTCGATATCATATTCTGATAACAACATTTGCCAACGAGCAATCCTCCCAGTTAAAGCAGGCTTTTCAAAGATATACTTGATTGGATCCATTTTAGATATCAACCAAGTTGTACAATTCAACATATACTGACGGAGGCGCTTGGCAGCCCAAGCTAGAGCACAACATATCTTTTCAAGCATCGTGTACCGAGACTCGCAATCAGTGAACTTCTTACTCAAATAATAAATGGCAAATTCTTTTCTCCCGGATTCATCTTGTTGACCCAAAACACAACCCATAGACTCTTCTAGCACGGTCAAATACATGATCAAAGGTCTTCCTTCTACGGGAGGAGACAAAATAGGAGGTTCAAGCAGATACTCTTTAATTCTTTCGAAAGCTTTCTGACAATCTTCTGTCCAGACACAACCCTGATCTTTGCGGAGAAGTTTGAAAATCGGTGCACATGTGGCAGTCATATTGGATATAAATCGGGAGATATAGTTCAAACGTCCCAAGAATCCTCTTACTTGTTTTTCTGTTCTGGGTGCAGACATCTCCTGGATAGCTTTAACTTTACCAGGATCAACTTCAATGCCTTTCTGACTGACAATAAAGCCTAACAATTTTCCAGAACGAACACCAAAAGTGCATTTATTAGGATTCAGACGGAGCTTAAACTTTCTCAAACGTTGAAACAACTTCAATAAATTTTTAATATGATCTTCTTCAGTCTTCGACTTACAAATCATATCATCCACATAGACCTCAATTTCTTTATGCATCATATCATGGAACAGGGTGGTCATAGCTCTCTGGTACGTTGCACCAGCATTTTTTAAACCGAAGGGCATCACTCTGTAACAGAATGTTCCCCAGGGTGTAATGAATGTTGTTTTTTCCATATCCTCAGGTGCCATCTTTATTTGATTATAACCGGAAAATCCATCCATAAATGAAAAGATATTGAACTTAGCAGTATTATCTACCAACAAATCAATGTGTGGTAGTGGAAAATCATCTTTTGGACTTGCTTTATTCAAATCTCTATAGTCGACAGACATTCGGACTTTTCCGTCTTTCTTTGGAACAGGCACGATATTGGACACCCATTGAGGATATTCTACGGTCACAAGAAAACCAGCATCAATCTGCTTTTGAACCTCTTCTTTAATCTTCACTGCCATGTCAGGATGAGTTCTTCTCAATTTCTGCTTCACGGGTGAACATTCAGGCTTTAATGGCAAATGGTGCTCCACAATACCGGTATCAAGACCAGGCATGTCTTGATAGGACCAAGCAAACACGTCAACATATTCTCTAAGAAGCTCTACCATCCTCTTCTTAACATCTGACTGAAGCAGTGCCCCAATCTTGACTTCTTTTTTATCATCATCGGAACCCAGATTAACCAATTCCACCGGCTCTTCATGAGGCTGAATGGCTTTCTCCTCGTGCTCAAGCAATCGAGAAATCTCATCAGGAATTTCTTCAATATCCTCCTCTTCCGCTTCAAACACAGGGAACTCAAAGTTGGGAGGGGGCATATGGTCATTGTTTCCAATGGGTTTAACAATCAATCTGCACAATGATTTTATGTTTGATTTTAGAATATGAACAAAAAAATGAAAATATTATGCAGATAAGAGTGATTATAACATTATTATACTTTTTTTCGGTTTTTTATGTTACCATTTTTCAGAAGTAAAGCAAAAAAAGAAAACAACATATGGATAAACAGAAAAACATTTTATTGATGATGATAAAAGTTGAAACAAAGCCCTCACAAATTCACTTTCACCTTGGGCAGAGTGAAAGGATTTTTTGAAAGAAACAAAAACAAATTACTTTGAAACATGAACAACAGTAGGAACATCAACAGCGATCCAATTCTGGCATATCAATCCACGTGTCACAAAGTTGGGCATTTCTTCCTCTTGGTCATCTTCAAGAATTGCAGCTGTAGAATGATCTTTACAATGGATGAACCCAGCACTTCGAAAGACTTCATGAATACTCTTCAGCTCATTTTGGGTAGAACCAGATGTAAAACCCAAACCAGCTCTATCTTTTTTCTCAGCAACTTCAATGATTCGGCCCCATCCATCAGCTTGGCCATTATCCACTGCACGTTGTGCATCTCTTAAAGAAGACATGGACACCCCATCCTTCTTAACAGCTTTATCAACCACAGAAAGAGCCTGAAACGGAGTTCCAATATCCTCTTCCGCATCGATATAAGAAAAAGACGACAAACTGCTTACCAACATAGCCTGTTCTCCACCAACAACGACAAGTTTACCATTCTGCACGAATTTTAACTTTTGATGCAGTGTCGAAGTAACAGCTCCAGCTTCATGGATCCATGGGCGTCCTAGAAGACAACTGTAAGCAGGACGAATATCCATGACTTGAAAAGTGATCTGGAAAAAACATGGACCAATCTTGATAGGGAGATCAACCTCTCCAATCACGGTTTTCCTCGATCCATCAAAGGCTTTCACAATGACCCCACTAAACCTCATAGGAGTACCTTGATAAGATAATCTGGACAAAGTAGATTTTGGCATCACATTCAACGATGACCCGGTATCAACCAGCACATTGGATAGGGCGTCTTCCTGGCAATTCATGGAAATATGGAGAGCCAAATTATGATTTCTTCCATGATCAGTCAACTCTTCATCACAAAAACTCAGATTGTTACACGCAGTGATATTGGCAACAATGCTATCAAACTGGTTAACAGTCACATCATGATCTACATAAGCTTGTTCCAATACTTTCTGCAACGATTCACGATGAGCCTCAGAGCTCATTAACAGAGATAAAACAGATATTTTTGACGGTGTATGTAACAATTGATCCACCATATTATATTCACTCTTCTTGATCAATTTCAATACCTCATCATTATCTGACTTCTGATTTACATCACTTGATTGACCAGACTCCACAGTAGTCCTTAACTGAATTTGCTTACTCCCAGTATCTTCACTTGTCTTTGAAGGCACATTATCAAATACTCGACCACTTCTGGTTACACGTCCGACATCAGCAATAGTCACAACTGAGGGAAGAGAAGGAATGGGAACCTCTTTTCCATCCTCCAACATAGTAGCATTGTATTTGTAGGGAACAGCTTTGTCGGATTCATACGGCGTCGGTCCAGGCAAACGGATAACCAAAGGCGTCACAGCAGATTTCTGACTGTTGTAAGAAATTACAACCCGCTCAGGAATATTGAAACGTGGGACTATGACATTCACCTCGTTCTCCACTTCATTTCTGTTTGCAGTAACCTGAATCAAATTCTCATCCATCATCTTTTGTAAGTCCCTTTTCACAATCACACATCCTCGAGGGTTCACAGAACAAATACAACAGGCGGCATAATCATGCTCAATATCATGGAACTCACTCAAAGTAGCATGCATTTCAACAAGCGATCTCTGAATCCAGCGAATGTCGAAAATACGGTATGTACCAGGACAACCATATACCATATTAACAGTTGCATTACCATGCTTAGGAAACGGATTTGATTGCACATTAGGGTTGGTATCTTCAAAAGACAGAATACCGCTTTTTACGAGCTTTGCAACTTCATGTTTCAGAGGATAGCAATTTTCAATATCGTGTCCAGGGGCACCTTGATGAAATGCGCAATGAGCATCTGGCTTATACCACCATGGAATTTCAGTTGGAACAGCCGGCGGATCACGAGGTTGAACCAAATTATTCTTTATTAAAGCCGGAAAGAGCTCAGTATACGTCATTGGAATGGGATCAAATTGTGTTTTCCTCTGTGTACGACCTTGTTGAGTTGTCTTCTCTTGGAAACGTGGTTGATAACTTGCAGTAGCTTGAGCGGTAGGGGTGTTACTGACAACAGGCATAACAGATGCTACTTGTTGCTGACGACGACTACCATTGTTGTTCACAACTCTGCGTCTTCTAGACCTTTCCTGAGATATAGCATTAGTTTCTCCCTCTTTTTTCTTAGGGAACCCGACACCAGGCTTTTTTGTACTTCCAGAATTTCCTTCTTTTATCAGACGTCCCTCACGGACAGCTTCCTCTAATCTCATCCCCATATTAACCATTTCCGTGAAATCACTAGGAGCGCTCGCAACCATCCTTTCATAGTAAAATGAATCCAGAGTCTTCAGAAAAATCTTGGTCATTTCTTTCTCTTCAAGCGGAGGGCTTATCTGAGCTGCAATCTCACGCCATCTTTGCGCATATTCTTTAAAAGTTTCTTTCTCTTTTTGAGACATTGCACGAAGCTGATCACGGTCTGGCGCCATATCGAGATTATACTTATACTGACGAACAAAAGCTTCACAAAGATCGTTGAATGTCTTGATTTGTGTACTATCGAGTCCCATATACCACTTCAGCGCAGCACCAGTAAGACTATCTTGAAAATAGTGGATCAACAACTGATGGTTGTCAGTATAGGTAGACATCTTTCTAGCATACATAATCAAATGACTTTGCGGACAAGTGTTCCCTTTGTATTTTTCAAATTCCGGAACTTTGAACTTAGCGGGAATCTTCACATTTGGAACAAGGCAAAGCTCATGAGCATTCTTTCCAAATAACTCCTTTCCCTTTAAAGCCCTGATTTCTCTTTGCATTTCAGCAAACTGATCTTGAAAGTCATCTATTCGATCCATAACATCCAAACTCTCGCTCGGAGCAGTATGGAAAATTTGTTCTTCAGTGTAAGGCATAGCGTGAGTTACAGGCGGTGGCACAGGTATGACAGTAGGAACAACCGGAACTTCAGCATTAGGAACAACATTAACCACAGGAGGTGGTACAGCCATGACAGCAGGGAGTCTAGAACCTTCGGGAACAGGAGGTCGATATACCTCTGGCACATAATTGTTAGGCATGCCCCAAGGGAAACCAACAGGCATTTGATATTGAGAAGCATTAATCGGGGCCACAGAAATGGGCGTTGATCCGATTTCAGAAATCACAGTTCCTTGGACAGGAGAAGGAGGAGGTAGTGGTGGCTGATTCTGAGCAGCCACCAGAGCTTCCATTGCGGCAGTCAGTCTCTCCAAACCATCTTTCAGAGTTGATACCTCTTCACGGAGCTCGCGGTTCTCTTGTTGCAACTGATCCATCTTTTTCTTAGAGTTAGCCCGGGTGTTGTAGTGATGCGACAGCTTGGCTGAAGGAAGGCCAAAAGAAACAAATAAGACAACTGGGAAAAGGCAACACACAATGCACGATGATGCGAATGCAAATGCAAAAATGCAGGTGTTTCAACCAGTTTTCAAGGATCTTTAAGATATAAAGCAATTACAAACATCATAAAGAAAAATAACACTTCTCGAAATACTGATAAACATCTCATTTCATTGAATATTGGAAAAAGTTACACTTGGAAGTACAAAATACAATAATATCAAAATAAGAAAAAGCTAGGTCCTAAGGAACATCTGATGACGATCCAAGCTGATACTTCCTTCGGAGTCTCTTAATCTCTTTCTCATAGTTGTGCTTCATGGTGATCTTCTCTAGCACAAGCTGATCCACAATACCCTTCCAAGCACCAGAAGTAGGAGGATGTGATGATGGAGTAGTAGAGGAAAATAAATCCTTTGCATGCCTCTTCACAGCGCGCCGCTCAAGTAACTCTATCAAGTCGTCTTTCTCCTTCATCTGTTTTTGCAATTCCATCTTCTCTTTGTCAGAAGCTTGAAACTTACTTTCCCACATCTCTTTCTCTTCCTTCATCTTAGCCAAAGCGTCTTGAAGTGTCTTCACATCATCAGAAGAAACAGGGATTGGCGTAGGGAGTGGCGTAGAGAGTACAGTAGTCAGAGGTTTCTCAATAGGGTAAGGCATCTTAAGCTCCATAGCCCTCTTCTTCACCCAAAGCGTGTAAGGTTCTAAAGCAATGCAAACTTGTCTTCCAAGCTCCCCTCTACCCAACCTGTGAATCTTATTCCAGGCATGAGCCATTCTTCTTCTCAAACCAAGAGAATCATCCCCTCCTTGAAAGAATAAACCCTCTAATAAAATATTCTTAGGCTTATCCTTCAGCATGTAACCCAGCTGGCGGCGAGCTAGACTCGGGTTGTAGTTAATTCCGCCTTGTATTCCAAGAAGAGGAACATTAGCGAATTCTCCACAACTATCAATAATCTGGACATTATCGTAAACCGAAGAAGACCAAGTGATATCAGTATGCGTAAGAGACATAATCCTTTGAGACCACCTTAAGCAATCCTTGTTTTTCCTAAAAGCAGATGTCTGAGGTAAGTGTGAAACGAACCAATTATACAGCAGAGGTAGACAGCAAACAATGGTACCGTTTCCCTTAGAGGTCCTACTATGGATGGAAAAATAAGTATCACCAAGCAAAGTTGGAACAGGGTTCCCAATCGAGAAAATCCTAATAGCATTAATGTCCACAAAATTATCAATATTAGGAAACAAGACTAGTCCATAGATGAGTAAAGCCAATATAGCCTCAAACGCCAATGTGCGACCAATGTCAGCAAATAAAGTAGCCTTCTCAATCAAGAACTTAGCAGTTAAACCCTTGAGGCCTCCCTTAGTCTTTAGATTTGCATCAATATCCGACTTCGTCAAATGGGTAGCTTCAGCGATATCTTGAGGCTTAAGAGCTTCCTCCAAACCAGTATACGGAACTTTATCAGAAACCGGTACACCCAACAAATAAGCATATTCTTCCAAGGTTGGCATGAGCTGATAATCGGGAAATGTGAAACATCGGTAAATAGGATCATAGAACTGCATAAGGGTATTCAGAATTCCGTCTTCAATATTGGTAGAAAGAACAAATAAAAGTCTCCCATAACGAGATAAGAAGCCTGAACGATCATCTACCAAGGACACTAGCTTTCTCAACTCTGTAAGATCAGGAACCCGAAAACCGTACTTCTGAGTGTTTCTCCTTCCAATATCCATAATCAACAATATCTGTGATGTTTGCAAAAGAAAATCTCTGAGATCCTTAAAAACCAGCTGAAACACAATGCTCATGAATGCATGAGTGCAAGATGCAACACCCACAAACAAGACATACAAAGCACACAGGTTCAAAGGTTCGACACGAGCATGGGGCCAAAGGTAAGAACCAACCATCCCACAATGGTATGTACTATGGTTATATCATCACCTGTAGAACAAGGTTCTAAAAAGTTCCCAGAATCATAATTCCATCTTTTGGATATTATCGGCTTAAACGACTACTCGTCGGCCAACAATATTCTCAAGAGAAACTCATCTGAGTGTGGTATCGCGTAACGACCAATTCAAGTCTACACCTGAACAGCCACCGCACCACGTCCTAATAAGGCCAAGATGGGTTAAAGGGTTCTAAGGTCCTCAGCTTCTCAGGCTCCCAGTCGGAAAAAGTAATATCAATTACGACTACTCGTAAGACATCAGTAATTTCCAAAGGGGCCTCCACCGAGCGGGGGATCTCAAGTCAGCTTAGTAAGGACTACTCCACGTAAGCCAACAAGACTATACCACCCTCCTATCATAAGTGCACTCAAGTCCGGGTTAGGACTTATCTCACCACACAAATTACCAGGCACCAAAACAGAACAAACAATAACAAACAAGTCAAACAGAAAGCGATAAATAAATCAAAGTAGGCGAAACCCACTAGGAACCGTTGGAGTCCCCAGCAGAGTCGCCACTTTTCTGTAGCGGTAAAAATCGTGAGTATAAGTTATTGACTAACTTAACTCAAAGAAAACAAGAGTCGCCACCGCACTTTTATTTTTATCCAAATAAAGGAAAGGAAAAAGAGCGAACAAAACCAAAGAGTTCTAAAATAAGAACACGAGACAGAGATCGGGGTAAGGGGGTTGGTTACGCAATGGGAAGGTGTTAGCACCCAAAACGTCTATAGTACTCTATAGGAGCCCTTTGAAATATTTACGCTTTTTGGTTTGAAAATGGTTTGTTTGAAAAGAGATTGGGGAGATGAGAAGAGAATTATTTTTTATATTTTTGTGTTTGGAGAGACTTATCGTCTCATGCCTACGTACCCATAAAGTGCAATATGGAATCAAAACCCCGTAGTTCGTGGTACAAATGACAAAATTTTGTTGGTTTTGATTGATTTTAGATGTTCAGACAAGTCGTCATTTCAAGGAGAAAATGCGACTATCCACCCACGAGTATTAAGACAACATCTGCGTCACATAAAGATGGAGGATTTGCTTGGATTATCAACAAGACTATCACTCAACATCAACGTGGAAAATGTCAAAGTCTTAATAATATGGGGAACAGGAGATTTACATCTCAACTATAGAAATGAATCATGTCTAAACTTTATGAAAAGTTTTAAAGTGAAAAAGTGCATAAAGGCACAAAAAGAGTTGATGAATTTTTGTATTTTTTATGTCTTTTAAAATTGGTCAAAGCATGATTAACATTGATTGACTTTTATTAAGAAAGAAACAAAGTTTTTAAAAATCACTTGACGAAAGTCAAGGTTTTATTGCGAAAGCGGTTTTGAAGTTTGAAACCAAGAAGGTTTTGAAAGAGGGAGAAAGTTTTGAAAATTTAAGAAGGGGAGGAGATGAAGTGACTATCCTACAAAACAAAATAAGAGCTAGAGGTAAGAAAGATCTAACCGACTTGTAGCACACTCCAAAGCAAGCAAAAAGAATTTCATCCGATTTAAAGCATAAGCTAATGAGCGAGCCAAATAAAGGCTAAGATCCACAATACTCCAAGCATAGGAATGAGAACCCTAATCCTAAGTCCAAAGGTTCATAAAGTCCAAGGTCTAAGAATGGTCCAAGAGTATAACCACAAAGTTAATAGCACCAAGTTTTTTAGATGTTTTATCCTTTATTAGTGTTTTGAACAAAGTATGGTCCAAGTGGACAAAAGAGAAACGACATAAACATAAACAAAGATATGATGTGAAATGATAAAATGGAAGCATAAAAGTAAAAAAAATAAGGAGTAAGAAGAGAATATAAACAAAATTAAACAAGGATATTGTTAGTGAATTAGTGGTTAGTGGTTAGAACCTATGATCAATGATGATTAATTCTCGCACTTAGACCAAGATTAATGAAAATTCATTAGAGGATTGATAGAATCAAAGCCTCCTAACAATGATTTTCATAGGTATTGGAGTTAAGACAAGCAACTAAACATACTTGGACTTTTAAACGTAAGTTTGAGCCACGAATGATCATTTTCCGATTAAGGGACAATTTAGCGCTATGTTAAGCAATCGTAATCGGGTTTATGTAGAAACCACGACTATCTGAGGCCGGTCAATAAAATGTTAGTGTTAATACATGTTAGAGAAATGATATATAAATCACTCTCCTAAAACATGCCACACAAAAAGAAAAGAGGTAATGATCTCATCATAATCAAGATTTTTAATTAATTAATCAAAGGTAATCTATCACTATTCCAAAGTAAGGAGAATTATCTCAATGATTATTCGTCCATAGATTTGAAATAATGAAGATTAAACAACCTTGATAATCAACAATCTATGATCTATAGATTTCATCGATCAAAAATAAAAAGAAGAAGAAAGAAAATGAAATCACAATTTGAATCTCGAATCGATTAAATTATCGTCAATATCAATCACCTCTCTTGGTGGATAAAATCAACACCCAAAGTCCATTGATATTGATGAAATCTTATCAAAATCAAGATCCAAAACAATCAACACTTAATCAAAATATTTTTAAATAATTTTTTAAAAGCTTTTTCAAAAAATGAAATTAAAATACAAATTTAATAATAAAAGAAAAATGTGGAAAAATCCACATAGTTAAGTTCTGAAAGAAATGAAAAAAGAAAATAAAAATAAACAAATAAAAGAAAAATAATATTGAAAAGCAGAAAGAGAAAACGAAACAGAGTTATCTTCTTCTTCTAACTCTCACACGCGAAAACATTCACGGCCATGGATGCTAGCTTAAATCACAACGGCGGGACGCGAAAAATACGCGGTTGCAATCGAAATCAAGAGCTCTTCACAATGGTACCAACAATTCAAAGAATCACAACAAAAGGTAACGGATCGAAAATGACGGTGAAGCTCAATCTACCTTCAAACTCAGGTAAGAAATCAATCCAAGCTTCTTCTTGCTTCTCTTCTTCTTCTGAACGAATTCTGGTTCGAAATTGATCTGTGTTTGAGGTTGATTTGAAGTTAATTTGGTGGAATGAAGTATGAGAAGAGAATGAACGAAGGTTTTTCTGGTAGTGAGGAATTGAGGAAGAAAATCAGCAGAGATTTTTTGGCTTGAAAAGCTTGAAGAAAGGAGTGAGTAAGGCTCTCTATTTATAGGATTTGAGGGGTGAAATTTGAGAAATGAAGTTGAGTTGCCGTTTTGCAATTTTCATTGCGTTTTTCTGATGCAAATTGAGTGTGACTTGCTGTGATATTTTTTTCATGTCGTTTTGGACTTTTTCTTCTTTCAGCTCACTTGGGTGACGTGGATTATTTTTCAACTGGCTCACTTACTTTTTATTTTTTGTTTCAGCTTGTGAATATGGCTTGGTTAATGGCTCACATTGATTGATGGCTGAAGTAGTGATATATTTCACTTATTTCATAAGGACTCAGTTCCTCTGGTGCAGGACTGGAGTTTTGCGGTTGTTGCTGATTCTGAATTATACAGGGATCGAGTTCGGTAATACGGCAAAACCGTTCATACCAGAATCTTCCTGCCGCTATATGGAGTGGTGTCAAACCAGCAGGACCAACAGCATCAGGTCTACACAAGAAGCTAAGAGTATCTCCATCACCTAGTGCCTTGACTTCGGGTCTTAGTTCTTCAGATGTACTTTTAGGAACATATCTCAAAAGCAACTCCACTAACTGCTTGCTATTTTTCCTTACGGCTCTGTGAAGGAGGTCCATTTCTGTAAGTGCTTGATACAGGGTAGGGTGATTTCCTTTGTTCACAGTTTTATCAAACAGTATGTTCAACAGTTTTTTTCACCACTGCACACCAATCATGGTCCATGGAAAACTCCATAAGCCACATGAATCGTTCTAATGGAAAGAGATCTACATCAAAGTTCAAGTGAACCACCCTATATTTCAATTGACTTCTGTGAAGAAGCCAGCCCATTTCATGAATGAAATCCATAGCTTGACTTTTGGCTTTAATTTTTCCAGTCCCGTCAATATCTGGATCAGTTTCACTTAGTTCTAGTAAAGGCTCAAGCACACGAATCTCTGAGCAAACATCATCCTCTGCCACTATGAAAGGAAAGAAGCTGCTACTCAAACCCTGGTCCTCAATCTCGATAAATCCTCTTCCATTCGTCAAAGGGACCGAACATGAAAATTGAATACACTGAAGTTCATCAAGCTCCTTGGAGTATTGATCTGTTGACTCATGAGCATCTTCACACACCAGATAGTTTCCTTCTAAAGCACACATTAACCTTGTGGCAGGGCGCATTAGGTTGACACCTTTAACAGAAAATTGAGCTCTCTTTGATGCTGGTACAGCAATTGGACTAACAGTCCAAATCTTACTATAATTGTTGCTTCTGAAAGGTAGTGATGTATCTATTACAACTTGACCATTGAAAATGAATGCCATTTGATGCTGCACCCTGAAATGAACCCATCCAGTTCTCCAAAATGTATTATCTGAGACATCCAGCAGCTTACTTAAACTGGAAGTCAGATCACAGCACAGATCGTCCCACACAGCCTCAGCCTGACGCAGATAAATAGTCAAAACAATACAACCAGGTCGTATGTAGCTCTCAATATCGGTAGGACTGTGGGATAACCAATCAAGAATCTGTGCTCTAAGTACAAGAGGAAATTCATTTGGCTCTTTGCCGAAGAGTTTAAAAATAATCCGATCTGTACGACTCTGAGCTTCTCCACTAGAACTAGTAGGGGACTGGGCAGATGCAGAATCTGAATTTCCACTTGTTTGAGGTGGACTTGACTGATGAGAATCTTGTTGTGTCCATGGATAATCAACAGAGCTAGTGCCAATATTTGTAGAGACTGGTAATATTTCTAGATCTTCCATGCCATCATCTGAGTCAATATATATGTCATTCAAATCAAAAGTATTCATCTTTATTTGGGCACTAATATCTCTGACTTCTGAGTAAATTGGGGGACTGTTTGAAATGCTGGGTTTTATTGAAGATACGAGCTGATGATCAACAGTCCTAACATCATGAGAATGCATAATTTCTTGTTGCATTTTATTCATAGATACAATTTGGTGTTGTTCTATAACAGTTGGAGAGAAAGAAAACACAGCATTTATACCAGATAGCTTGGATAACTGTGATATTGCAAATTTTGCTTCGGATACACTCAGAAGCCTTTCAAATCCCTCGGATAACTCTTGACATTTGCTTCCGTAGAATAATGCATCGCCAGAATCATCAGTCTTACCACCATTTGTCTCAATACAGGATTTGTGAAATTTTTCCCCATATAAATGGCATGTGAGCAATGCAGGCATAGTAAACTCATTATTGACAACATTTTGGTTTGAACTTCCACCAACCAACCCACAAAATTTGCAACAACAGTAAATGCAGTGCCAGTAACTAGATGGAAACTTTTTTATATTCAAACAGCTTTTATGGAACGTTGATGGGCAACCATCACAGCACATCAGGTCTCCACCAAACTAACACCAGGGTCCTTGTTCAATCCTCTTTGCTTTATCATCTTTCTCACCTGCTTGACCATGCCCCATCTTCCATCCAAAGCATACAGGTTCGAGATGAGCACGTAATAACAAGCTTGATCAGGATGCAACTCCAACATTCTCTCAATTGCCACTTCTCCTAATTCAAAATTGGAATGAAGTCCGCAACCATGAAGAAAAGCTCCAAACACACCAACACTGGGTTGTACAGGCATCTTGTCGATAAAATCCAATGCCTCTTGGAGGTTGCCAGCACGTGCCAACAGATCAACCGTACATGCATAGTGCTTCATGGAAGGAACAAAGTTTAACTCCCTGCACATAAAATCAAATAATCTCAATCCTTCTCCAACCATCCCTGAATGGCTACAAGCCGCTAATAAAGTTGTGAAAACCACTTCATTAGGCACAAGTTCCTCTTTCAACATATCCTTAAAGAGAGCAAGAGATCCAACTCCATCACCTAGCATGCCACACCCACCAATCATTGCAGCCCAGAAAACAAGATCATCACCACTAAAAGTCAAAACCGAAAAATCATCAAACACGGAACGAGCATCTCCAATGTCTTCAACTAGTTCTAATTTCTCCAGTTTCTCCAAAGTGTTCCACAACAGAAACAAGTTGATTCACACATGTGTTTTGAGAAATTGAATTACCAGAAATATTGACCGTGTCAATGGATTGCAACTGTGTGTTTGAGCGAATGCTTTCTGAAGAGCCAGAACACGGAAGTTCATCAAGTTCATGTCTGCCACTGAATTCGATCATTCTTGTCTCAGACTGCAGATTGCTATGGTTAGGCAAAGAATTTTTTTGTTATACTGCATATTCAACGGCGGACTTTGTACATCTTCCTGTATATTTACTCCTAGTCTAGTTGTCATGAATGACACATCCAAAATCAAGGAAAAAGAAATGTGGCCCTGGAGTTTGAATGACTCAAAAGCATTCAGTTTACCCCTGGTCAACAGAATTCCAAAGTATTGCAACAGTGGCGGTGTTTGTCCAGCTTGCACAGGGTTACACTCTGCAAACACAGAAATAATAGCAGTCCAAAAAACAAAGTTTCTCCTAGGCATTTCATCAAACAGGTGGTGAGCATAATCAAAATGGCCACACTTGCAGTACATGTTTTTTCCAGTTTTTGTTATCATCATGATATGTTTCCGCAGAAATTCCAGGAACAGAGCCGCTGGCAATTTTAGGAGGGACGGCATAAAGTCTCTGCAGCAATTTGTAGCGTGTTCATTGCATACATTAAGTGCTTATTGAAGTTGTCTCCTATAGCAAGTGCTATATCACCAATGCATGAAAATAATGGCGGCTTAACAGAACGGTGCAAGTTATCACTTGACAAATTTCTGAGAAGTTGTGTCATAATCCCACCACAATAAGGCAGTATTTTATTCTCCAATGCCCTGCATATGCCGCCTACTACACCAACAGTTACAGCACAAACTTGATATTCCTCAAAATTATGAAGGTCCATCTCCAGAAACTGGTAAAATTCTGGCAGGTATTTAGCAAAATCAGGGCCTATTGCATAGGCAAGTGCTCCAATAACTAGCATGGCCTCCTCGTGTGCCGTGGCATTTCTACATGCAAAAACTCTGATGAATAGTCCCATTATCTGATCAGCATACTGCAAGAAAACATATTTGGTAGGTTCTGAAGACCCTAGCTTCTAAATAATCACTTGCAAGCATCCACAAAGAAGGCCTATAAGTTCACTCTATTTTTCTCTTTCATCAGATGAAAGATTTTGTGCTTCAAGACATTTGTGTAGCTCCATCATGATGACAGAAACTAGTTGTAAAACCAAAGGAGCTGTTTCATCTGTTGAACACCTTACTACTTCATTCAATGTTTCATATGCTGACGCTCTTAATCGTGATTCTGTAGCATCCTCTCTGTGGGTAACAGTGAGAAATGCTTGAACAATTTCTTAGAAAAAGGGAGTAATGGGAGATGTTTGTCCCACATCCTCAGTTCGCAACATTGAATCACGTACGCTGCCCATGGCAGTGTTAGGACCAACTCCCACCACAATAGCTCTTGCCCTACCAGCAACCACAACTGTTCCCGGGAAAAGAATATTTGTTTTGTCCTGGTATACTGCATTTGCTGCTGAAGTAGTTTTAAGCTCTTTTTCGACAGAGCTGCTCTCACCTGTAAGCATAGCTTGATCAACACGTACTTCATTACTTAGCAATTCAATCATCTTCATATCAGCCAGAATTTTGCACCCCACAGAAACTTCCACAATATCCCCAGGAACAAGTTCAGTTGCAGGAAGTATGGAAAAACAACCACTTCGCAAGACAGTTGCCACATCAGCTTGATAAGCACTGAATTTCAATACAAGACAAGTTGACATTGAACAATCTCATTTCCTGAGAAAATAACCCACCACCACGGGTAACTTATAGTTGAAGCAAACTCTTGATAGTTTGACCAAGATAAGGTCAAACGTCCATCTGATTTAAATTTGAATGAATGTCTTTGCTATTAGTCTCCTTGTAAAACCCTAAACACACAGAGAAAAAGAAGAAACAAACAATTTGAAAAAATATTTTTGATATTTTGGTTAGATGTTAGTAAACAGAAACAAACATAAAGAAAGTAAGAAACAACAAGGGACCTAAGAGAATCAAAAAGTATGATCTTGTTTGTGGAATGATATGCAAATGAAATGTGGGATCTTAGGGGTAAAAATTAGGGTATTACAATGAGGCAGCAGAAGAAGGGTGATATCCTAACCCAAACTTATCTTGCTTGTTAGGAATACTCAGTACCTGCCCCCAGCCTTGGGCCGAACCAGACTGTACCACCGCCTGAGCTTCCTTCAAGGAAGAGAGAGTCATCTCAGGCACTTTGTTCGTCGTTGGAGTCAAATCTTTAACTTCAACAGCCTCGAACGCTTGGCACAAAGTCTCGTGGATTTCGACATCCACTTTGACGTACTTAAAAGATGACAAATGGCTCACCATGATGTCCTCCTCTCCGCAAACAGTAACGATGCTACCACCCACGACATACTTCAGCTTCTGGTGCAATGTGGAAGTTACTACGCCAGCAGAATGGATCTAAGGCCGGCCTAGCAGGCAGCTATAAGCGGGCTGGATATCCATAATATAAAATACCGCATCAAAGGTTTCTGGCCCAACCTGAATGGGTAGAGTTACCTCTCCAAAGACGGACCGCTTAGTCCCATCGAAAGCCTTTACCACCAGGTCACTGGGTGTACACAACAGCCCACGGGTGTCGAACTTCATGAGCGCTTTCTTCGGTAAAACATTCAAAGACGAGCTTGTGTCTACAAGCACGTGTGACATAACGGTTCCTCGACATTCCAGCGATATTTGCAACGCACTATTATGGTTTCTACCCTTCGGCGTCAGCTCCAAGTCAGTAAACCCTAATCCATTTCCAGTGTTGACGTGAGCAACCACTCCCTCGAGCTTGTTGACAGAGATTTCTTGTGGTACATAGGAGGCATTCAGAACCTTCAGCAAGGCATTGCGTTGTGCCTCGAAGCACAACAACAAATTCAGAATTGAGATCTTCGACGGTGTCTGTTGTAGGTGATCGACTATCTTGTAGTCGCTCTTCTTGATCAGTCGCATGAATTCCTCGGCATCTTTCACAAGCAGGTCTTTCTCTACCTCACGGGAGGTTTCTTCGACGACCTTACCTTTACCTTTGTTGGCTCCGTCAGCTCTGTCAGCTACAATCTCTGGCGGCGAGAACACCTTCCGCTACGAGTTATTCCTCCAGACCCGACGAGGTTGTCAATAGATTGCACCGATGGATCCAACTCCAACTTCTGTCCATTACAGTAAATCTCTGCTCCATAATTCCATGGAACAACATTAGTACTCTCGAACGGTATGGGGCCAACCCTCATTATGGTGATCGTAGGTGGCCTTGGAGTGGAAATAGTAATTGTCTTGTAGGGGATGGTGATAGTGGCAAACTCATCCTTCTGTTTGAGTACTACTTCCCCTAATTTACTCTCAGCTTTCCGACTGAGTTGCAGTATTCCTTCGTCCATTAGGCTCTGGATTCCCTCTACCAACTGATCACAGCCTTCTGAGTGGCTTGCACATTCCATACAGAATTTCCCACAGCGCTAACTTAGCCTTAATGAAGCTAAGTGGAGTTTTCAGGTCTTTGACATCAATCACTAGATCCGAGTCTTCTTCTTTGATGATTGTGCTCACCCTAGCTCCCCCGTGGTTATGCATAGGGTTCTTCAGAACATTCGGGATATCGTCGGAGAATGTGATTGCTTTACAGTCAACCAAGTCCTGCACCTTGTGCTTAAACGCTTTACAGTTGTCAATCGAGTGACCAGGTGCCCCCGAATGAAACTCGCATCTTGCGTTTGCATCGTAACCAGGTGGAGGTGCCCCTGTCAAGGGAGCCATGGTTTTCTTCTATATAAGCTGCAGCTGAAGTAATGCCGGCAGTAACTGAGAGTATGGCATAGGTGGAGGGTCAATGTGACGGTTTGCTAGTGGCCTTTACTTTGGTACCTCCGGTACCCCTGCTGGTTCTGTTGCGGTTGCTGCTGTTATGGAGGTTGTTGAATGGCTGGAATAGTGATACTAGCGACCTACTGACGCTAACCCTTTCCTTTTCCCCGAGCACTAGATACTAAGCTGGTTTCACCTTCTCATCTCTTACCACTGAAAGCTTTCTTTCCCCTCCAGCTGAGGATAACTCTCCGCCTAGAATCTTTCCGAGTTTTATGCTGTTCTCCACACGTTCGCCGGTGATTATGAGATCGAAGAAACTTCCCGATATGCTTCTGATCAGTTTCTCGTAATAAACACCTGGTAAGGTTGCCACGAACATGTCTACAATTTCACGTTTGACCATTGGCGGTCGAACCCTGGCTGCCAACTCACGCCAGCGCTGTGCATACTCTTTGAAACATTCATTGTTCCTCTGGGACAGGTTTTGCAATTGGACCTGGTTAGACGCTGGGTCACTATTGTAATAATAGTGGCGCACAAAAGCTTCAACAAGGTCCTTCCAAATGTGTACACTTGCGGGCTCCAAGCCCATGTACCATTCAAGCGAAGGTCCTCATAGGCTGTCTTGAAAGAAGTGCATCAGCAACTTCTCGTCGTCGGAGTACGCCGACATCTTCCGATAGTAGGATTTCAGGTGAACACAGGGGCAGGTGGTGCCCTTGTACTTATTGAAGTCGGGTACCTTGAATTTATGAGGTACCTTGAGATCGGGGATCAGCCCTAGCTTGGCCATGTCTAGGCCCATGGAATTCAAGTTCTCAAAACTCTTCATCTTGTCCTCGAGTGCCTTGAATCTTAGGTAAGCTTTAGTAGTGAATTCACCCTCGGCTCCTTTCATCGAGAATACGTCATCTTGATGATCCTCCTTCCAAGGTTGGTGGCCATTCCCGATGATGAGTCTGGCAGCTCCGGTTCCCTGAAAGTTTCCGATTCCAGTGTTACCAGCATTGGCGGCACTTTGTTACCGCTTGTGCCCATGTTACCAATGGCAGCTCCAGTAGTGCCATTACCAGCCCCAGCTTGGCCAGTATCTATTCCAGTATTCCCAATTCCTGCCATGTTGGGAATGACCAAATTCGGTACATAGTTGTCAGACCTAGGAGTATCCACCCGAGGAGGGTTGGTAGTTTCGCCTCCGTGTAGAACACTATCATCGTCAATACGTGCAATCAAGGGCTGCACAAGTGTCCTGAGCTGTTCTTGGCCATTAGCGACCACTTGCATGAGGTCTGTAAAACGGTACATCCTTTCCCTCATTTCCTGAATTTCAGCTTGTACCTGTTCCATCACTCTGACCTGATTAGCTCTGGTAGAATACCGGTGAATCGGCTTACGATCAATCCTAAAACAAACCTACGAAAACACAAAGGGTTAGATAAATAAGCCATAGGCACATGTCATGCAAGATGATTATGCAAATGCAAACATGTGTCTGTGCCTTGGGGAAATTTCCCCCGATCCTAGTTTCCAAGACAAATAAAGTCTAGCATCCAATCATGGAAAGAAAACCTCGTATATATCTGAAAAGCCCACGAAGGAAGCGTACAACCGTAATCAAATACAACTGAAGCAACAGGCGCGACCCCAACCAACAGGCCTGGTGGTGATCAGCATATCAATGCATAAAAGGGAATACAATAGACATCAAGTGCGACTAAGGGCACTGAAATCCTCTAATAACTCCTTTATGTCGGGATGGTCAGGCTGGTTGAGAAGACCTCGAATGAGTAGCTCTCTCTTCCTGATGGTATCCTGGAGACCTTCAGCAAAGTCTTCCCAAGCACCCTCTCCGAAGCAGTCTTCCAACTTGCTCCTCTTGGAATCAGCTCTGAGTTGGCAATCCCTCAGGTTTTCCGTTGTTTCAACCAATCTGTACTGAGTGTCGCGTCGAAGTGATGCTTCAACCTCTATCTTCTTGTCCTTAGTCTCAAGCTGAATCTTCAACTTGGCTATTTGCTGCTTCAGCTTCTCCTCTCGCTCTTTGTGGTTGGTCAGAGTAGTATTCGACAATGCCTTGAATTTGGATATCTTCAGATATGCCTAACCAAGTCTTGCTTCTTGGTGGCGAGAACACTATTAACAACTTTTAAATCTAACCCCAGATGTTCTCTAGAATCAGTCTCCTTGGTCAAACTGGCATCCAGGTGGTTTATCATCTTAGTCTGCTTCTTGCAAGAATAGACAACTTCGTTCTTCTCACCTCGGAATTGAACAATCTCTCTTTCTAGCGCTTCATTCGCTTTCTTCAATTCCTCTTTCTCATGCAGCACCTGATTGTACTTCTGAATACCTACCGTGGTTTGCTCTTCGACCACGGGAGGATATAATGGCTTCACGGCAGGAAAAGGCATCAGAAATTTTGTGGCTCGCTCACAAACGCAAACTAGGTATGGATCAAAGGCTTTGTTGTTGCTCTTCCCCAACATCACTTTACCCTTCCTATGAAGATTTCTCCAAGCATGCTCAAGCTTAACCAATGTGCCAACATCTAACAACCTGGTGAGATACAAAGATTCTCGTATCTCATCTTCTTTGGGGGACTCCTTCAACGCATAACCGAACTGTCTGATCAACAATGACGGATTATAATTGATACACCCCTTTCTCCCAACTAGAGGAACATTAGGAAAACCACTGCAGTTGCAGATGAGTTATGTACCCAGCCTATCCCTGTCGAACCAAGTGATGTTTTCAGCAGTTAAACCCATTAGACGTTCGGGCCAATCTAGTGTGTCCACGGAAGAGACAAAAGGACCCGCTTTAGGCATGTGGTCAGCAAACCATTTGTAGAGCAAGGGAACACAACAAGAGACAATCTTACCCCTCTGGTTTTCGTTCTTATAATGGACTGAGTGGTAAACATCTCCAAGAAGAGTGGGTACTGGATTTCCCGAGGCGAGAATGTGACACATCAACATCCATGAAGTCTGGCAGGTTAGGAAACAGTATGGTACCGTATATGCAAAGAGCTAAGATGGCATTGAACACGACCCAACAGCCATCTTTAGCAAACTTCTGAGCTTTCTCCACTAGGAAAGATAGAGGAAAACCATACATCCCGTTTTTCTGAGTCAACCTCCCGTTCAATTCAGATGCATCCAACTGTAACACATCAGCAAGATCAGCCAGATTAGGCATAGTGTCAACATGATGATAAGGCATCTGATCCTTGATGGGAATGCCTAGCAAGTCTGAGTATTCTTCTAGCGTGGGTTCTAGAACATAGTCTAGAAACACGAAGCACCTCAAAGGAGCATCATAAAACTGTAGCAGGGTGTATAGGCCGCTGATCTCATGTGCAGAAGGTCTACAAACATATCTCAACAACCTCCCATATGACTTCCTAAAGTCTTCAGTCACTGAACCATCAGCCAAGGCAATCAACTTCAGTATGGGGCCAATGTCTGGAGTGGGAAATCTGTATGCTATAGTCCTCTTCAAGGTCTCCATATCAGAAACATGGAACAAGATCACTAGAACCGGGGGAGAAATATGCACCTGCAACACAGACACACGTTAATGAAATGCACATGAAGGGGTAAGAATATGTCATGTTGTGTCCCTTTACTGTACAAATGGTTTGCCAACCATATGCCCAAAGCGGGCCCTTTTGTCATATGGATTGGTCTGAGCGCCTAATGGGTTTGACCGTAGAGAATATCACATGGTTCGACAGGGATAGGCTAGGTACAAAACTCATATACAGCTTCAGTGGTTTTCCCAACGTTCCTCTAATCGGGAGAAAGGGGTGTATCAATTATAATTCGGCGTTGTTGATCATGAAGTTTGGGTATGCGTTGAAGGATCCTCCCAGAAAATAAGAGGTGCAGGAATCTCTGTACCTCACAGAATTATTGCGTAGTGATATGGTGTCCAGGTTTGAGCATGCTTGGAATAACGTTTGTAAATTCTGGCAGGCGCACGATGGATGTTATTACCAAAGTTATAACATCCACTGTGACATTGACTACTGCACTTATTAATTAAACTGTAAATGAAAGCAGTAAATAACACAGTAATTGTTCACCCAGTTTAGTGTCAACAACACTTACATCTGGAGGCTACCAAGCCAGGGAGGAAATTCACTATTAGCATAATCAATTCAAAGTCAAACCACCAGTTTGCACTTCTCACTTAATCTCTACCCAATGACACTTCAACCTAGAGACACTCTAGACCTGAGTATACCCACTCACCCCCCCCCCTCAATCACACAAAAGTGATATCAAACAATTACAGAATTTAATATGAAGAGACACTTCATACAAACCTTGATCTTGCTTCACAGATTTGATCAAGGAACTCACACACTCTTGATTCACAGCTTTGAGTGAGACACAGCCTAGAATCTACCTAACCAAAGCAATCATCAACCAGACAATCACTTGGATTACAAGTATTCCTAAACAGACTTTACACGTGAAGAATAGCCTTCTTCACTTACAAGGACTCTCTAATTAGCACTCTATAATATTCTTTCAAGAGCTTCTCTCCTAGGATTGCTCCTTCTGATATTTATAGTAGCTTTAAGTCCTTTGGGCCTTGGTGCATAAATTAGGTTTTATCCATAATAACCTCTCTTCAATAATATGCACACTTGCCAATTTAATCAGGTACATTTTAGTTCCCCAAGGTCTTCTAAAATGTTTCCTGAATTCCAGCTTGAGCTCTGCAAAGTTTCCTGCATTCCTGCCTGAGATTCCTCAACCTAAATAACAGAAAACTTAAAGCTGTGCTTGATGTCATACGACCTATGTCATGACATTTAGTATGACATCCAGCTTAACTTATAGTTAGATGAGTTAACTTACCCTACACAGTCCACATTATGAATGTAGAAACATCAGACATGAAATTCATACATCCACTAATGTTATGCCACAAAATGCAGCCAATCAAGAGCACTTACAAACTCCCCCTTTGGCAAATTTTTGGCTAAAGCACTCTGAACTTATACCAGAGATTTACACACAGCAGAAGACGTAACATATGTCCTGTCATGCAGGAAAGTCACTAGCTACTCAAGCTCTCAGAGTCCTCACAGTTGGCTTTCAGCCCTGTTAAACTCACCTTGCTACCCATCTGTTAGTTACCACTACAGATGTTACTTTTGCTGAGTGAGTAACACATAGAGGTACTCCCCCTCAACTGATGCAACTCATTCGCTAAACATTTTACCTGCATACCCTGCAGTCATACAGATATACTAACATCCATCTTGTGGATGTTAAGACATTCAGGATAACATCCTGAAGTCACACACGCCTGTGCTACTCCCCCTGAAGAGATGCACAACACTCACATTCTGCTAATATCTTGCAGACACACATACACTCTTAAGCAGCAGCTTGAAGTTCACAGAGATTAGCACCATCCGCAAACATATACTCAGCAGTTCTAGCAAACATTCTTCTACACACTTGTAGCAGCACCTGTATCACACCTGCAACACTCTTCACACTTGCAGCAACACCTTGGTTATTCAACCAAGTCTTCCACCTGTATTCTTCTTTCCCTATTGTTCCTTCACCTGCTATTGTCCTAACATACTCTCCCCCTTTTTAGCCACAAATTAAGGTCCAACTAAAATAGTATAGATCACAGTGTGTACCATTACATATGTTTGGGGTACATTACCAAAACTGCTCATGAAGAGCATCATAAATTCATGTTGTTAAAAAGCACATCCAACAAACTTCAAAACAGCAGCACATCTTCCTCAGCTCAGCACCCAGCAGCCTGAGCTCTAAAGCAGTCTATCAGCTCAACACTCTTCCTCCTTAGAGGCAGAATTGGAACTAATGTCATTAGCACCGGTTGAGACATTCTTCTCAAAATCTTCCCCTGTCATACCCATACCATCAATATCAGCTTTACCTCTTTCAAGGGTTGTCCTCCTTAGGTATACATATCTCCATTCTGTCACACTGTGAATAGTATGAAGGGAGATATTGTCTAGACGGGCAGCTGACATAGGTTTAAAAGTTTTCTTACCTTCTTGGTCTGCATGTGAAGGAGCTGATGTTTGGGCTTCACTACCTCTTCCAAAGACCTTACTGAGAGGAATGATATCCAGGATGTCCTCCAGGGAGACGTTCTTGTTTTGGGCAGAGTCATGCTTGGGAGTTTGATGTTGAAACATTGTTGGTGACTTTGGCTGCATAAGGAAGGATTTTCTGTGGTGGTTGTATGAGGTATGCAGGGGAATGAATTGGTGTGTGCACTCATAGAGGCAATCTGATAGGGTAGGGGGGCTAGAAAGGATTGCTTGCAAAAGTGAAGGGAACTTAATACTTTGACCAATCAGTATGTGATTAATTTTCAAAATATAATTCCCTATTAATTGCTATAATTTCTCAACACACCACGTTTCCAAACTGCTTCTTTCATTTTCACTTAGAATAGTCGTGTGATTCCTTGTGAAACTCGTAGCCCTTCGCGTGTCAAAGTCCTTAATCTCCACACTATCTCCTCTAGGGTGCAATTGGTCATCACTATGCATTGTTATATTTCTAAGAATTGAGTTCATAGTAAAGTTACTCTGAATGTCACAATATAATGTCATAACATTCTGAGTGCCATTGATCTCTTGATGCTGGCCAATTTTCATGGACTCTATGAACTTCCAGTACAACCTATCTAGATTTCTAAGCTGTCTACCCTTTGCATGAGCTCTCCGAGCATGCCCTTCAGTCTGATAGGCACCACTGTCTTTTCTTTCTTCTGGAGTTAAATTAGGAATTCCCTTCACAACTCCCTTGGATATGGTCTTCTTTGTCCTTTGAAGAAGTCTGTTTTTCTCCAGCCACAATTGATCCTCCTTTTCTTCCTTGATCAAAGCATTGAGGTTACTTCTGGGCTCCCATAAGTAACACTTGTTCTTGGATCTGGATCCCTTCATTACTTCCTCACGTTCTTCATTGGTGACAGTACATTTACCCTTGGTAAATTTGACATAGAGACCTTGATCACATAGCTGGTTGATACTGATAAGGTTGACAGTCAATCCTTTAACCACCGTGACATTCTCCAATTGTGGAACACCAGGATAATCCTGTTTTCCAGCACCTATGATTTCACCCCTAGCTCCATCTCCCAAAGTTACATGACTTGAGGAGTGAGGTTTTATGTTTACCAACACATTCTCTACCCCACTCATGTGTCTAGAGAAACCACTATCAAAGTACCAATCTTCCTTGGTAGGTATCCTGAGAGAAGTGTGGGATGCTAAAGCAATATTGTTGGCAACCCATTGTCTTTTCTTATTAGGTGCATCCTTCTTGGGTTTAGCATGATGTCGCTTCCTGACATGAGCACCCTGTTTGGATTTTCCTTGACGAGCATTACTAGGAAATCCATGTAGCCAGAAGAAAACAGATTTAATATGTCCAAGTTTTCCACAGTGGTAACACCTATACCCTTGGAACTTACTCTTGACTTGGTTCCAGTTTCCGTTTCTCTGATGTTGTGACATTGGTCGTGACATCCCCTTTGACTTCTGAGTTTCAAGTTTAGGCTTCTTGATTTTCAAGATGGGGTTCTGTTTACCAACAAATCCCAGTCCAGACTTCTTTCCTGATGTCTGACCACTCTGTAGGATTTCTTCTAGAGTGTCAGTCCCAGGGTTTAGCATCCTTATGGACTTTGTTATCTGCTCCAATTTAGATTCGAACAAATTGACCTCACTTCTGAGTGAGTCTATTGTTGCTAGCTACTCTATCTTTTCAGCCTCTAATTCCCTTATGCACTTCTTCTGTTGTTCTCCTTGCTGATATAATTCTGCACTTCTTGTGCATAGCTTCTTATACGAGTCTACAAGTTCTCCATATGTCAGCTCATCTTCACTTAAATCACCATCAGATATGCATACACTGTTCAGAATAGTGACATGTTTAGCACACTCTTCTTCTGATCCACTTTCAGAGTCTCCATCAGACCAAGTGATCATAAGTCCTTTCTTCTCCTTTTTGAGATATGCGGGGCATTCAGTTTTAATGTGACTATAACCCTCACATTCATAACACTTAAGTCCTTTACCTTGGTAGGACTGTTGATCAGACTTTGTTCTTCTGCCACTGTCAGATGGGATGTTTTTGTCATTAGATCTACTCTTCTGTTCCACTCTTTTCATGAGTATGTTGAATTGTCTCCCAAGCATAGCTATAACTTCTGAGAGTTTCTCCTTGTTTTCATGATCTTCTTTATCTAGATCGGCTGCAGTGTTTGAGACAAGAGCTATGCTTTTGTTCTTTTTCTCAACAGTCTGGTCACACATCCCCATCTCAAAGGTTTGGAGCGAACTAATGAGTTCATCCACCTTCATGTGGCATATGTCTTGTGCTTCTTTAATGGCTGTCACTTTCATAGCAAACCTTTTAGGAAAAGACCTTAGAATCTTCCTTACAAGCTTCTCTTCAGTCATCTTTTCTCCTAGAGCTGCTGAAGTGTTAGCTAGTTCAAGAACATTCATGTAAAACTCATGAATGGTCTCATCTTCCTTTATTCTTAGACTTTCAAATTTTGTAGTCAGCATTTAAAGTCTTGACATTTTGACCTTGGAAGTTCCCTCATGAGTGGTTTTGAGAGTATCCAAACATCCTTTGCTAGTTCATAGTGGTGTACTAGTCTGAAGATGTTTTTGTCTATACCATTGAAGAGTGCATTCAATGCTTTAGAGTTACCAAGAGCTAATGCCTCTTGTTCTTTGTTCCATTCCTCTTCAGGAATTAGCACAAATGCTCCATCCTTGTCAATCTTCACAGGATGTTCCCAGCCAAAGTTTACAGCTCTCCAAGCCTTGCTGTCTAAGGATTTTAGGAATGCAATCATCCTAGGCTTCCAATAGTCATAATTAGAGCCATCCAGAATTAGTGGTCTATTAAAGAATACTATACCTTTATCCATAGTACCAGAATTTATCTTCCCTAGATCTCACCCAAAATAAACAAGCAGGGTGCCTGCTTTGATGCCAATTGTAAATTCTGGCAGGCGCACGATGGATGTTATTACCAAAGTTATAACATCCACTGTGACATTGACTACTGCACTTATTAATTAGACTGTAAATGAAAGCAGTAAATAACACAGTAATTGTTCACCCAGTTCAGTGTCAACAACACTTACATCTGGAGGCTACCAAGCCAGGGAGAAAATTCACTATTAGTAGAATCAATTCAAAGTCAAACCACCAGTTTGCACTTCTCACTTAATCTCTATCCAATGACACTTCAACCTAGAGACACTCTAGACCTGAGTATACCCACTCACTCCCCCTCAATCATACAACAGTGATATCAAACAATTACAGACATTAATATGAAGAGACACTTCATACAAACCTTGATCTTGCTTCAAAGCTTTGATCAAGGAACTCACATACTCTTGCTTCACAACTTTGAGTGAGACACAACCTAGAATCTACCTAACCAATCATCAACCAGACAATCACTTGGATTACAAGTATTCCTAAACATACTTTACACGTGAAGACTAGCCTTCTTCACTTACAAGGACTCTCTAATTAGCACTCTCTAATATTCTGTCAAGAGGTGCTCTTCTAGGATTGCTCCTTCTGATATTTATAGCAGCTTTAAGTCCTTTGGGCCTTGGTGCATAAATTAGGTTTTATCCATAATAAAACCTATCTTAAATAATCTGCACGCTTGCCAATTTAATCAGGTACATTTTAGTTCCCCTAGGGCTTCTAAAATGTTTCTTGAATTCCAGCTTGAGCTCCTGCAAAGTTTCCTGCATTCTAGCTTGAGATTCCTCAACCTAAATAACAGAAATCTTAAACATGTGCTTAATGTCATACGACCTATGTCATGACATTGAGTATGACATCCAGCTTAACTTATAGTTAGCTGAGTTACGTTACCCTGCACAGTCCACATTATGAATGTAGAAACATCAGACATGACATTCATACATCCACTAATGTTATGCCTTAAAATGCAGCCAATGAAGAGCACTTACAACATTCACAGAAAAGGCAAAGCAGCATTGGGGAAAAATAACAGCCGTGCTTATGACTCCTACTTAAGTTGGATCCAGGATAGGGCAAAGATGATTTTGATGCCATTTCCTCCAGTTGCGCCTTCAGACCCCCCCAAGGTTGAAGAACCCCCTACGGTGGATGTTCAGAAGTACAATCAGCTTCAGGCCGAGAAAGAAGAATTGAAGAAGGCCAATGAAGAGCTAGAAAAAGAAATTTCCCAACTCCGAAGAGAAAAGAACGAGGCTATCCACTCATTCAAGAAACAGACTGAGCTGGTATACCATCTTGGTACAAATTTAACCAAACAGACTGATGTTCGAGAGCGTTTGGGACTAGATTTGAAAGCCGTGAGCAGCGTGCTCGCCACTAAAAAGCAGGACTTAGACAAGGCATATATGAAGATCTCTAAGTTCGAGACAATATGGAACGCTACTTTGACTAATCATAAAGAGCGTGAGGAGAAGCTGAAGCAGCAAATTGCCAAATTGAAGATTTAGGTTGAGACCAAGAACAAGAAGATTGAAGCTGAAGCATCACTCAGGCGTGACGTTGAGTTTAAGTTGAAAGAAGCTATAGCAAACCTGAAGGATTACAGATTAAGGGCTGACTCCAAGAGATGAAAATTGGAAGACTACTTCAGAGAAGGAGCCTGTGAAGACTTTGTTAAGAGTATCCAGGGCACTGTCAGGAAGAGAGAGCTGCTTATTTGAGGATTGCTTACCAGGCCCGATCACCCCGAAACAAGGGAACTATTAGAAGATTTATGTGCCCGCTGTCGCACCTGATTTCTGTTATATTCCTTTGTACCTTCTCTGCATTTGCTGTATGATGACCACCACCAGGCTTGTTGGTTGGGGTCACTCTTGTCACTTGTACTCAGTTACATTTGTACTCTGCCTTCGTGGGCCTTTAGTATATATACGAGGTGTTATCTCCATGTTCGGATGCTAGACTTTATTTATATTGGAACTAGAATCAAGGGGGAATTTTCCCAATTGCATAGATACGTGTTTGAATTTGTATAATCATTTTACATAACAGGTATCTAGGATTTATTTATCTAACTCTCTGTGTTTTCAAACCAGCTGTGTTTCAGGATTGACAGCTGACCAATTCACCGTTATTCAACCCGAGCCAATCAACACAGAGTTATGGAGCAAGTTCAAGATGAAATGCAAGAGTTCAGGGAGAGGATGTCCCAATTCATGGAAATCATGCAAGTGGTTGCTAGCGGTCAGGATCAACTTCGCACTCTCGTGCAGCCCCTGATTGCAAGGATTGACAATGAAGGTGTTTTGCACGGAGGTGAAACTGCCAACCCTCCTCGTACTGAGACTCCTCGGGATGACAACTCCGGGCCAAATGTGATCGTTCCCAATGCTGGATTAGGGAATGGAAATGCTGGAGTTGGTAATGGCACCACAGGAGCTGGTAATGGTACCACAGGAGCTGCCAATGGTAACATTGCTGCGAATGGCAACAACGCTGGAGTTAATGTTGGTAACACTGGAAATGATAATTTCCATGGGCTTGAAGTTGCAGGTGTTGTCCATGGAAATGTTCAACAACCCTGGAACGATGATCGTCAGGATGACATCTTCTCGATGAGAGGAGCTGATGCTGAACTACCCCCTGAGGCCAGTCGGAGATTCAAATGGCTTGAAGATAAGATGAAGGACTTTGAGAAGTTGAACTTTATGGGCCTTGATATGGCCAACTTAGGGCTGATCCCTGACCTCAAAATACCACAGAAATTCAAAGTGCCAGACTTTGAAAAATACAAGGGCACCACCTGTCCTTGTCTCCACTTGAGATCTTATTACATGAAGATGTCGACGTACTCCGACGATGAGAAGTTGCTGATGCACTTCTTTCAAGACAGTTTAGCAGGACCTTCATTGGAATGGTACATGGGCTTGGAGCCTGTGAGTCGAAGATGGAAGGATCTTGCAGAAGCATTCGTTAAACATTACCAGTACAATAGTGACCTGGCTCCCAACCGGGTCCAGCAGCAAAATCTATCACAAAAGAATGGGGAAGTCTTTAAAGAATACGCGCAGCGGTGGTGTGAACTGGCAGCCAGAGTGCAACCACCTATGGTCGAGCATGAACTGGTGGATATGTTTGTGGCAACGTTGCCGGGTGTGTATTACGAAAAGCTAATCAACAGTATATCAGGAAGCTTTTCTGACCTAATCATCACTGGTGAACGAGTTGAGAATGGGATCAAACTGGGAAAGATCCAGGCCGGTGAGAGTTCCTCAACTGGAGGAAAGAAAGTTTTTGGAGGAAAGAAGAGAGAAGGTGAAGCCAACTCTGTATCCAGTTCCTGAGGGAACAAAAAGCCAACACAGAACCGTTAGAAGCAAAGGGTCGCAAGTATTACCATCCCCGCAGCAACAAAAACAACAACAATCACAGCAGAACCAACAGGGGTACCAGAGGTACCAAAGTAAAGGGCCGTCAGCAAATTGCCACATTGACACTCCGCCTATGCCTTATGCTCAGCTATTGCAGGCTTTACTACAACTATAGCTCGTTTAGAAAAGGACCATGGCTCCCTTGACAGGGGCACCTCCACCTGGCTATGACACGAATGCACGATGTGAGTTTCATACGGGGGCGCCTGGCCACACGATTGAAAATTGTAAAGCATTTAAGCACAGCGTGCAAGACATGATCGACAATAAGACAATAAACTTTTCCAATGAAGTGCCGAATGTCATTTAGAACCCTATGGCTAACCATATGGGCGCAGGAGTTCATGCAATTGTCGAAGATGAAGACCTGAATTTGGTGAAGAATGTCGACGATATGAAAACACCACTTAGCTTTGTCAAGGCTAAGTTACTAAAGAAAGGTGTGTTCCCGGGCTGCGGCGAGTTTTGTATTGATTGTGCGAATTGTCTAGATGGGTGTAATCAACTGAAGGTTGGTATTCAAAGTCTGATTGTCGAAGGGATTCTGCAATTTGATCGTAAAGTTGAGAACAAATCCGGAGAAGTGATAGCTGAACAAAAGGATGAGATTGCCACAATCACCATCCCCTATAAGACCATCACCATTTCTGCTCTGAGGCCACCCATGATTACTATAACAAAAGCTGGCCCTATACTGTTTGAAAGTACCAATGTTGTCCCATGGAATTATGGAGCAGAGATTTACTGCAACGGGAAAAAGCTGGACTTGAAAAGCCCACATATGGAATCTGTGGATAATATGGTTGGATCAGGAGGAATCACTCGTAGTGGAAGAATATTCTCACCAATAGAAGTTGATGTTGACAAGGCCGATAAGGGTAAGGGTAAAGCCATCGTCGAAGAAATTCCCCGAGAGGTAGAAAAGGATTTATTGGTAAAAGATGCTGAAGAATTCATGCGATTGATTAAGAAGAGCGACTACAAGATAGTCGACCACTTGCAGCAAACACCTTCAAAGATCTCCATACTTAATTTATTGCTTTGCTCAAAAGCACACCATAATGCACTCTTGAAGATTCTGAATGCCATATATGTGCCCCAGGAAATTTCTATGAACCAGCTTGAGGGGGTAGTTGCGCATGTGAATGCCGACAATGGATTGGGATTTACTGACCTTGAGTTGACACCGAAAGGCAGGAACCATAATAGCGCCTTGCATATCTCGATAGAATACCGAGGAACTGTTACGCCCCATGTGCTCGTTGATACGGGATCATCTCTGAATGTTCTTCCTAAGAAAGCGTTGATGAAGCTTGATATTAGGAGACTGATATGTACTCCTAGTGATCTAGTAGTAAGAGCTTTCGATGGAACACGTCGATCAATATTTGGTGAGTTGACACTACCTATTCATGTGGGGCCTGAAGTGTTCAACGTTGTATTTTATATCATGGATATCCAGCCCGCATACAGCTGCTTGCTAGGCCGACCCTGGATCTATTCAGCGGGGGCTGTAACCTCTACGTTACATCAAAAGTTGAAATATGTTGTGGGTGGCAGCATTGTTACTGTCTGCGGGGAGGAGAACATTATGGTGAGCCATTTGTCATCTTTCAAATATGTAGAAGTGGACAACGAAATCCACGAGACGTTGTGCCAGGAAATTGAGACTGTCAAGGTTAAGGATTCGACTCCGACGCCGAGCAAAGTGCCAGAGGTGACCCTCTCTTCTTTCAAAGAAGCTCAAGCTGTGGTACAGACTGGTTCAGCCCAAGGTTGGGGGAAGGTGCTGAACATCCCTAAAAAACAAGATAAGTTTGATGGGGAAAGAAGATAGTGATTATGACATGGATGCATGGATCCAGCCATGCACACCAGGACAGAACCTTCACAATTGGTCCATCCAGGAGTTCATCCAAGTGACCAGTAAAGAGTAATACTTTATTTTTTCCAATAATTGTACAACCTTATTTCTTACCCGGGCATAAAGGTTTACTTGTCAGGGCCTTTCTTGCTTATGCATGTACATATTAACAATAAATCAAAGGGAGTTTTCTTTGCATTCAAATTTTGTGATCTCTGTTATTCTTGTTTTTTGTTTTTCTTTCTAAAAACAATAAAATGGCAATGTGGTTTGTGCTGACTTGCACATCATTTTTATGCTTAACCATTTTTACTGCAGGATTCACACTACAGATGACACCGATTCAGGTCCTTCTGTGACTCACTTCGACTTTGATTTCCCGATATATCAAGCTGAAGAAGAGATTGACGAGGATGAATACCTTCTGAAGAGGTTGCTCGACTGTTGAAACAAGAAGACAAGATCATTCTGCCTCACGAGGAAGCCATCGAGATTGTTAATCTGGGGTCTGAGGAAGTCGTCAGAAATGTCAGAATAGGGGCTGCATTACAAAGCGACGTTAAGCAAAGACTGATTGTGATGCTTCGAGAGTATAGTGACATCTTTGCTTGGTCCTACGAAGATATGCCCGGACTCGACACTGACATAGTGGTTCATCATTTACCATTGCGTGAAGATTGTCCTCCCGTCAAGCAGAAGCTTAGAAGGACACAACCAGATATGGCTGTGAAAATCAAAGAAGAGGTCCAGAAGCAGTTGGACGTTGGATTCTTAGTCGTTACTTCTTACCCTCCGTGGGTCGCCAACATAGTACCTATACCAAAGAAGGATGGTAAGGTGCGGATGTGTGTTGATTATCGATATTTGAATAAGGCGAGCCCTAAAGTCGATTTCCCGCTCCCTCATATTGACTTATTGGTCGACAATACTGCTCAATTTCCGTGTTTTCGTTCATGGATGGCTTCTCCGGCTATAACCAAGTCAAGATGGCGCTGGAAGACATGGAGAAAACAACGTTCATTACACCATGGGGGGCGTTCTGTTATAAAGTAATGCCTTTTGGGTTGAAAAACATAGGGGCAACTTACCATCGGGCTATGGTCACTTTGTTTCATGATATGATTCATCATGAGATTGAGGTATATGTTGATGACATGATAGCAAAGTCCAAAGTGGAGGAAGGACATATGGTCAACTTGTTGAAGCTATTTGAGAGGCTTAGGAAGTTCAGGTTGAGGCTAAATCCTAACAAATGTACTTTCGGAGTACGGTTTGGAAAACTTCTGAGGTTTATTGTGAGCAAAAAAGGAATCGAGGTTGATCCTGTGAAAATAAAAGAAATTCAAGATATGCCAGCGCCTAAAACAGAAAAAGAAGTTCGTGGTTTCTTGGGGAGATTGAACTACATTGCCCGGTTCATATCTCAGCTCATGGCCACCTGTGAACCGATGCTCAAGCTATTGAAAAAAGATCAGGCGGTTGTCTGGAATGAAGATTGCCAGAGGGCATTCGACAAAATCAAAGAGTATTTACAAGAACCTCCAATTTTGATACCCCCAGTTGCCGGAAGACCACTAATCATGTACTTGACTGTTCACCCTTTGGGTGACATGCGACGCATTCACTCCTAGGTCATAGTCTCTAGTGCAGTATGAATTACAAACATTCATCTAAAACACTTCTTCTCCTAAAAGACAAAAACAAACATCAAACTCATTTTTCCCCTGTGGGGCTCATTAATCCAGGAAAACCTTTTCAGATGAAAAAAGTGTTGTTAAGCTTCGGTTCTACCGCAAACAAGCGTTGTCCCTAACTGCTGAAACTGTAGTTTAACCTTACTCGAGTAAAAAAAAAGCTGAACAAACCTGTGTTCTGTTTTATCTCGAACTACGTTCGCTCTGATCTCTCATACCTGTTGAGAGTACGTAGGCACAAGACGCGATGTCTTGGCGAGCAGCCTTCCCCAATCACCCGTAGTTAGTCGAACTACGTTGACTCTGACTTTCCCATTGCACGAGGGAATACGTAGGCATGGAGTTGCGACGCTCTGACGAGTCCTTTTCCTTTTTCCTTTGTTTCCTTTTAAACCAGACCTCGTAGCTAGATAGATAAACAACCCTTTTAGATAAACAACGCAAGCATGGATCCCGTTGAGTACAACGGACGTGAGGGGTGCTAATACCTTTCCCTTGTGTAATCGACTCCCGAACCTGAGATTTAGTTGCGATAACCGATCTTATCCCTTTTCGCTAGGTTTTTTCCGATCGTTTCTCTTCCCTCCGTTGGGATAAATAACGATAGGTGGCGACTCTTTTGTCTTTTCCGACACCTTTTTTCGCAGTAGCGACACATACTTCCTCGAGGAAGTGGGTATTTATTTTATCCCCGATGAAGTCTATAATCCTGGATGACTCTCCCTAGTGAGCAAGTTTTCTTTGATACAAAAATTCAGATTCATGATGGCAATCCCTCAAGTGAAGTCATGATATCATATCCCCAAGTGGAATTTTCTTCTCCCCACCGAATTTTGGAACTTTGAAGCAAGATTATGGTTCCGCCTATTGACTTTTTATCCATCTCTTGATAGATTCATACATTTACGGAGGTTGGCCGAGTATTCTCGTCGAGATGTTTGTTTCATGTCCTGTTTAGTTCTTCTTTCGTCTGTTTTGTCAGGATCGGCATAAGCATGACATACATACATTTCATTTAGACATATACATTTAGCATCTTCATGTTTGTTGTCCCTGTCGTCTTTTATCGTTGCTTTTTCTATGGTTACCGCCAAGTAAGTGGGTTTGTCCATTCTCTCCAAGTCAATTCGCCAATCTTAGACATAAAATACCTACTATTTCTAATTTCCCCATAGAGTTCAACCCTCGTGGATGACGGTTATTTCAATTATCTTTTCCATGCCTGGACAAGATAATCCCCATTTGAGTTCATTCCTCAATGGTTGGAGACTTGTTTGACAGTTTCTTTCTAGCTAGATTCTAGATTGAATTTTGGTCCCCATCGGTCGCCGGACCTAGTTGGAGTGTGCATTTATTTTGCAATATATATCAAGAAGAGCCTTTACAACGTCTCATTGTTGATAAGTGACAGTCTCTCTTGAGAAGCTTATCATTATTATCATGTTACCACACCGATAAGTGGCAGTCTCGCCTGAGAAGCTTATAATTGCTTACCTTTCTTGCCGATAAGTGGAAGTCTCACCAGAGAAGCTTATCCATGTTATCTTTGTCAAATAAGTGGAAGTCTCGTCTGAGAAGCTCATCATTTTCATTTTACCGCACCGATAAGTGGCAGTCTCGCCTGAGAAGCTTATCTGATTTCATTATGACCAGCAACAAGTGGCCATCTCTCTCGAGAAGCTTGTTTTTCCACTACTTTTCCCAAATAAGTGGTGTAATACCCCAAATTTTTCCCTGAGATTAGTCGGTCCATCTCGCATTCCTTTTCATTTTTGCATTGCATTTAGCTAACCACTAACGGGTCGTGCAGTTGGTTGATTTTTACAGGAAAGTATCGGGTGGCGTGCTCTTTAGTTCACAAAGGGCAAAATGGTCATTTGTTTGCAGTCGGCCGTCTTGTTACGAAATTTGAGCTGTGATCAGGGAATTCGGGCTATTTGATCGGGTTGATGAGAATTGATCGGATGTGGTGGCAGAAACAGGATTAGTCGGATAAATCGGGAGAATTAGGAATTAACAAGAATTTTGGAATTTATTTCATTTTTTCATTTCATCAATAATATTTCATAGAATGTTTGTTTAAATTAATTCTTTCATTTCATATTTTTATCATCATTTGCATTTTTAATAGTTTTGTTCTAAACATTTGTTTTCCACTTCATTTTTTTCTATACATTTATTCTCATTTTTATTTGTAGGTAATTTTATTTTTTACTTTTGAATTAATTATCATTGTATTTTTTTAATGTATATTCTTTATGATTTCATTTCAAGAAAATAATAAAAATGCATTTTATAATAATAATATTTTTTCATTTTTTATTTTATAACTAAAATCAATTTATATTTTTATTATTACATAAAACTTTTACAAAAAAAAAGTATTTAATTGCATGTTACATAAAATAATAAAAATTCTAAAGTCCTAAATTTCTTTCGACTTCTTTCGATTTTCCGACTCTTCCGATTATCCATTTTCGAACCTGCAAAGATAAACAAAGCAAGTTTTAATCAGTTAGTTTGTTTTTCCGATGCCCTCAAAGAAGTTTCGTCACCGGGCGTGTCGGGAGGGTAACGAATTTCTCCGTCTCCGACTCCGACTCCCGACTTTGGTTTCGCGACCTCGGCACAAGACCGGTAATTTCTGTTCTTAAGCCTTCCATTAGAAAGAGAAAGATAAAAAGATTTGCGGAAAAAACGCTTTTAAAATAAGCTGGTTTGAAAAGTGCTTATCCAAAAAAGTGCTTATCTAAAAAAGCGCTTATTTGAATAAGCACTTAGTCAAAGTGATTTTCGGCCAAACACGGACAAGCAGCAAGTTCCCAAGAATTCTGAAGCAAACAAATCCCATAACAAATCACGGCAACACTTCCGAAAATGCCTAAATCACAGCAACAATCAAGCCAGTTCAAGCAAATCCAATAAACCTAAAAAAGAGGCAAACCCAGCCAAGAACGGATCAAAGCCCAACAAATCAAGGAATTTCCACAAAATCCTGCAAGTCAAACATAATAGCCAAAATCAACAATAAACATAATAAACACAACGAACCCAGTAGCAATAATCTCCGAAAATCACGAGTAATGTAACACCCCTTTCTATACCCCCAAATAATCAATAGAACATTTAAACATATATAAAATTTTCATCAGAGTATAGTTGAAAATATGGTATAAAAGAAGTATGTCACATCTCCACCAATAAAAACAATCAATACCTGCTCTATAAAGATATGCCGCAGTGGGGTAGTTTTCAAATAGAGGAACTTCGTCCTTACACCCACATCTCAATATTTAAATTAAGCGGAAGATTAAAACATTTGAATCACTTAAAACATGTCATCATGTAATTACACATCATCAAGTTTGGTTCACAACATCATTCATATTTTACAAAACATCATCAGCTGATACATTTACAAATGTATCATAAAAGAATGCTATACAACCTAACTACCCGATGCTACATATCAAAGCTGACCGACAAAAGAATGAAGCTATACTTCACAAAAGAAACCTCCAGCAACCTAATCTGCAATGCCTCATAGAGCATTATAAAACAGCAAAAGGGTGAGAAATATTATCATAATAATTAATGCATATAATTATATATACATACACAAGTATAGAATATACATATTCCATATTTTCTCACCACAATTCATTTCAATCATCATATACATCACAACATATGTACACACATATGGATAATCACAAAACATGTTTCATCATGCACATATCCATAATTCTCAAATCAACAATCTACACATGCAAGCATATTTCATATCACAATGACATTTATGCTATGTGACTCAATACAACTCAATGCAACTCAATGCCATGTGGTACCAACACTTGTCATCATTTTTCAGTTTTTACATTAAACCGGGTCCACTCTTCTAGACCGATAACCACCAAAAGCCCGTCCTCTAAGCTTTCAAACCCACTCTTCTAGGCTTGGGACAAGTCACTAGTCTCCACGAAACTAGCAAGCATTGCCTCTTGACTAAATGATGCATATGCAATCAACCACCAAATGCACTTAAGACCGTTCTCGCATCTTAATCTCATGCATTCAAATAATTCATCTCTTCAAGAATTATAACATGATTGCACACACAACATATTCAATAATCATTAATATATATATATTAAGAAATGCACACATATTCACAATATGTTCTCATGCATTATCCACATACTATCACAAGCAATGCACACATATCCATAATATGTTCTCATGCATTCTTCACACACAATAACATACACTTAATATGCATTCACAATATCGTGCCAACGGCAACGAATTCAATCATATTTATCGTGCATTTTTATTCAATTTAAACAATGCACACATTTTTCAAAAGACCATATTTATCATTCTAGGATTCACGCCTTACGGCTACCCACAACATATCACACACAGCACACAACTATCCCTTTCCAACAAGGATCGAACACAATCGAACCAACAAATCAACATAGGATGGAAAGTACAAGAAAACAACATATTGTCACGCTCGCTACCTCGCTCTCCTAGCGAGTCCCTAGCGAGTATTCGCTACCTGTTCACCTAGCGAACAAGCTCGCGAAGGCAAACAGAAGCTACTGACTTCGTTCGCTACCTCACTCGTTGAGCGAATGCCTAGCGAACCTTCGCTACCCCATTCGCTACCAGCGAAGAACACCAATTCCATTATGTCCAAGCCTGGGACCATTCGCTACTGGCTCACTACAAGCTCGCCTAGCGAATGTTCGCGACCAGCTCGCCTAGCGAACAAGCTAGCGAGTGTCTGCGAACTCAAAACCCTCACTGTCCAACTTTCACAAATCTCCACAAAATCGACCGATTCTCACCAAACCAGTTTCCATAACCTTAGTCTAACATCCCTCGACTAAAATACACCATTTATTCTCATTTTTAACCGTTAAAACTCGGTTTCTACCGATTAAATCCACTTCTGCCCTAAAATGGAAGTTGTAGAAAGACATCCAACAATCTAACCCAAGCATACATAAGCATATACATTGACAAGATAATGATATTTCACACCCTTACCTTGATTAAATCGATCCCAAAGATTTGATCTTGAGCTTTCCAAGTTTTCCTTCTTCTTCTTCTTCTCTTTTCTCCTCTTTCTCCTTCTTTCTCTATTCTTTCTCTTATGTTTCCTTTCTATCTCTTTTCTTTCCAATTTCCCTTATATGTCTTTCTCTTCTATTATTTCCATCATATTTCTCTTCTCAAACATCTACCAATTTCATTTAATTAATCATCCATCAATTAAACAATCCCTATAAGGGCAAGTTGTGAGTTATGCAAAGGTGACCATCCTACTGGATATTGTCCTCCCGTCTTGGAAGAAATCAATTATTCCAGAAACCAAAATCAAGGATATCAACAAAGACCACCTTATCAACAAAAAAACCAAGGTTATCAAAGGCCTAATCAAGGTTACCAACAACCTTGGAGACCGCAAGAAGTCGGACCTTCAAATCAACAACCATATCAAAACTACACACAACCTCCTCCTCAAACTCAAAATGCACCATCCAAAATGGAGGAAACTCTTACCCAATTCATGCAAATGTCAATGTCCAACCAAAACAACACCGAGCGGCCATCAAAAATTTGGAAACACAAGTTGGTCAATTATCAAAACAATTGGCCGACCAACAAAAAGGGCCTTTCGTGGCTACCGCTACTCCAAATCCTAAGGAGCATTGCAAGGCTATTCTTACAAGGAGCAGAAGAGAAATTGACATGGGCGTAGGTGAGGAAGAGGTGAGGGAGGAAGTTCTAGTTGAAAAAGAGAGTGAAAATGTCGAGGAAGAAGTAGAAAACATTGTTGAGGGAGGTTAAGTTGAAAATGAGAAAGTGAAAAAAATGAGGAAGGAGAGAAAAGTAAGAGAGAAGAAAGAGTGAGAAGGTCAAAAAAAGGAAAGGAGCAAGTCAATCCGATACCGATTCAAAATTTGCCTTACCCGCATGCTCCGACAAGGAAAGACAATGCTAGACATTATGCTCGGTTTATGGATATTTTCAAACAATTGCAAACTAACATCCCATTTTCCGAAGCATTGGAGCAAATGCCGAAGTATGCGAAGTTCATGAAAGATATTCTCACGAAGAAAAAGAGGTATATGGATCAAGAGACAATCATGGTGGATTCTATTTGTAGCGCTATCATTCAACGTACTCTCCCACGGAAAGAAAATGATCTGGGACGAGTAACCTTGCCTGTTACCAATTGAAATACTTATGTTGGCAAGGGGTTGATTAATTTGGGCTCTAGCATAAATTTAATATCCTTATCGATTTTGAAGCGATTGGGTTATATGGAAATGAAATCTACTCAAATGATGTTGCAACTAGCCGACAAGTCTACGACTCGGCCTCACGGTGTAGCCGAAGATGTGTTGGTAAAAGTGAATAAATTTTTGTTCCCAATCGACTTCGTAGTAATTGATATGGAGGAAGATGAAGATTCTCCATTGATTCTTGGCCGACCTTTCATGAAAACCGCTTGCATGGCAATTGATATGGACGATGGTCTCATGAAAGTGAGAGTTCTTGATGAGGAGATTAGCTTCAATCTTTTTGACGCTATGAAGCTTTTTAAAGACAAAACCGATTGTTTTAGAATTGATGCAACGGAGGTAGCACTTGAAGAAGTCAAAGAGTTATTACAAGTGTCTACACCGTTACAACAAGTTCTAACCAACACTCTTTCAAAGATCAATGAAGAAGAAGAACGAGAAATTGAAAAATGTTTGAAGGAGCTAGAAGATTTAGAAGAAATCCCACTTTCGAAAGAAAAGGTGGAAGAGTTGAGAAAAGAGAATAATGAGGAAGGCAAGCTTGAGTTGAAGTTGTTGCCATCTCATTTTAAGTATGTGTTCCTTGACAAAGAAAAACATAAGCCGGTAATCATAAGCTCAGAGTTAACCAGGATGAAGAAAAGAAATTACTTGTGGTGTTGAAGAAAAATCAAGAGGCGATGGGTTGGACTCTTTCCGATTTGAAAGGAATAAGTCCCTCCTATTGTATGCATCTATTTTCATGGAAGAAGACTTCAAGTCGGTAGCTCAACCGCAAAGACGATTGAATCCTACTATGAAAGATGTAGTGAGGAAAGAAGTTGTCAAGATGTTGGATGTCAGCATGATTTATCCTATATCCGATAGTCCATGGGTGAGTCCAGTTCAAGTGGTACCGAAGAAGGGTGGAATGACGGTTGTCCGCAATGAAAAAAATGAGTTAATTCCAACAAAAACCGTAACGGGATGGAGAATGTGCATTGACTACCGTAGGCTAAATCAAGCTACGAGAAAAGATCACTCTCCTCTTTCGTTCATGGATCAAATGCTTGAGAGTCTCTCCAGTCAAGAGTATTATTGCTTTTTTGATGGGTATTCCGGGTATAATCAAATCATTGTCAACCTGGAAGACCATGAAAAAACTGCTTTCACTTGTCCGTTCAGAATCTTTGCTTATCGGAGGATGCCATTTGGTTTGTGTAATGCGCTAGCGACTTTTCAACGGTGTATGCAAGCGATATTCTCGGACTTGATTGAAAAGACGATTGAGGTGTTATGGATGATTTCTCGGTTTTTGGGCCGTCATTTGATCTTTGTTTAAAAAATCTTGATGTTGTCTTGAAGAGGTGTGTGGATACAAATCTAGTGCTTAATTGGGAGAAATGCAACATCATGGTCACGGAAGGCATTGTGCTTGGGCACAAGGTTTCTTCAAAGGGACTTGAAGTTGATAGAGCCAAAGTTGAAGTAATTGAGAAGATACCGCCTCCTTTGAATGTGAAGGGAATTCAAAGCTTTCTTGGTCATGCGGGATTTTATCGAAGATTCATTAAGGACTTCGCAAAGATAACAAAGCCATTGAGAAACTTGCTCAACAAAGATATGTCTTTTATTTTTGATGATTCTTGCATGACAACTTTGATTCTTTGAAACAAAGCCTAATAATTGCACCTATAATTGTCGCACCAAATTGGCAAAATGATTTTGAACTTATGTGTGATGCGAGCGATTATGAGGTTGGTGTAGTATTAGGCCAAAGAAAAACTAAAATTTTCCATGTGATACATTATGCAAGCAAGGTTCTTAACGAAGCTCAAATTAATTATCCAACAACGGAAAAAGAATTTCTTGTTATAGTGTACGCATTAGAAAAGTTTAGGTCTTATTTGGTTGGATCAAAATTTGTGGTTTACACTGATCATGCGGCGATCAAGTATCTGTTTACCAAACCGGATTCTAAACAACGATTAATTCGTTGAATTCGTTTACTCTAAGAATTTGATCTTGAAATTCGTGATAAAAAAGGGTCCGAGAATTTGGTAGCAGATCATTTGTCCCGAATTGTGAATAATGAAGTCACAAAGCATGAAAAAGAGGCGAGGAAGGAGTTCCCCGATGAAAAATTGTACATGGTGACAGTTAGACCTTGGTTCGCCGATATGGCTAACCACAAAGCCACTGGATTGATACCGGAAGGTCTAACGGGTCACCAAAAGAAAAAAATTTGTCTGATGCCAAGTACTTTGTTTGGGATGAACCACATCTTTTTAAACTTGGCGTCGATAACATTTTGAGGAGATGTGTCTCCGAGGAGGAAGCCAAAGATATTTTGTGGCATTGTCACAACTCTCCGTATGGAGGTCATTTTAACAATACGAGAACGGCCACTAAAGTTCTTCAATTGGGATTTTATTGGTCGTCCTTGTTCAAGGATGCGTACACGCACACTAAAAGTTGTGACAAGTGTCAAAGAATTGGTGGAATAACATAAAAAAATGAAATGCCACTTCAAAACATGATTGAGGTTGAAGTTTTCGATTGTTGGGGCATTGATTTTGTGGGTCCATTTCCACCATCATTTGGTAATGAATACATGTTGGTTGAGGTGGACAACGTCTCCAAGTGGTGGAAGCAATCGCTAGCCCTAAAGCAAACGGGAAAATCGTAATTAAATTTTTAAAGAAAAATATTTTTTCTCGTTTCAGTACTCCAAGAGTGTTACTAAGTGATGGTGGTTCGCACTTCTGTAACACTCAGTTAGCCAAGGCTCTAGTGCAATATGGTGTGCGACACAGAGCCACAACACCATACCATCCGCAGGCTAACAGACAAGCGGAGGTGTCGAATCGAGAAATTAAGAAAATTTTGGAAAAAACCGTGTCGGTCTCGCGGAAGGATTGGTCAATTAACCTTGTGGGCATATCGGACCGCTTCCAAAGCTCCGATTGGTCTCACACCGTTCAAAATGGTTCATGGAAAAAATTGACATCTTCCGGTAGAGTTAGAACACAAGGCCTTTTAGGATTTGAAGTTGTTAAATTTTAATCATGACTTGAGTGGAGAAAAAAGAAAAATCCAACTCCATGAGTTGGACGAACTCCACCTTCAAGCCTATGATTCAAACAAAGTTTACAAAGACCGTGTGAAGATGTATCACGACAAGAAGCTTGTGACCAAGACTTTCGAAGTGGGGCAGATGGCATTACTGTTCAATTCAAGGTTAAGACTATTTCTGGGAAAATTAAAATCCAAATGGTCGGGTCCGTTTCAGATTCGAGAGATTTTGAGTTTTGGAGCCATTATCATTGAAAATGTCAAGACCAAAGAAACTTGGACGGTAAATGGCTAAAGGTTGAAAATCTACTTGGGTGGTGATTTCGAGCGGGACACCACCTCCGTGCATTTCGCCGATGAGTGATCGCAGTGGACCGTCGAGCTCCAACAACGTTAAACAAAGCGCTTGTTAGGAGGCACCCTAACATTGTAAGTATTTACAACTTTGTGTGTATGGTGTTGGTGTTCAAAATGGTGGAACTTACTGAATTGTGTTGTGCAGTGCGTTTTGAAAAAAACAAAATTCTGTGACGTTCACTAGCAGTTTCGCTAGGCGAAGGCAGAAGTGAGCCGTTTGCTAGCTCTTTGCTAGGCAAATGTTGCGAAACAAAATTTTTCATTTTATTCAGTGGGCCCCTCATTTGGGCCCATTACGGTTTTGATTTTGTTTTTCTTTTGTCTGAACTTAGGTCTCACGATTTTTCACTCTCATACATCCAACATTACATTCTCACATCACACAAGTTCTTGACTCTCTCTCTCTCTCTCTCTTGCAAGCCCTAACCCTTGTGTCTCAATCTTCATAACTTTCTGCAATCAGGTTTTCCCCTATTTCTATCTCTCTTTGTTTTTACTGTGTCATTTTCTGAAGAATAGAGATTTTGGGTTGAATTTGAAAATTTTAGGGTTGTATGTGTGTCTAGAACAGTTCCTAGCATGTTAAATTACTTTGTTTCTTGAATGGGTGTCATAAGACCTTGGTTTGTCTGAAATTGGTTGGATAACAGTGGAGAATTCAGCAATCTGTAACTTTCGCTAGTAGCTTCGCTAGGTGAATATGTGGCGAGCATTCGCTGTCACTTCGCTAGGCGAACCCGTAGTGAATCATCGCTGGGTCTTCGCTAAGCGAAGTTGGAGCGAACATGACAGTATCTTGTTTTTCTGCTTTGATCACTAATCTGTCTTGTGGTTGTGTGATGTTTCTTTTCTTTTTATTGCGTATGGCATCCAGGTCAGGTGTTGGAAAAAAGAGAAAGGTCGGAAGCATATCCCGTTCTCCACCAATTTAATACGACACGGATCGATTCGTTAGGCCGAAGCAAGCCGCACGCTATGTGGCGTTGGAAAAAAGAAATTGTTTGCCTGAGAAGAGGTTCTTGATCAACCCACAAAACAATTATCAGACATTTGCGGGGTTGATAAATAGCAAGAAGTGGGACAAGTTGATCTCTCCACCCGACAGTTACAATATTGAGATAGTGCGCGAGTTCTATGCGAATGCACTGCCAAATGACGACGAGCCTTTCACTTGGATTACTAGAGTGTCAGGACGTCAGGTTGCTTTTGATCAGGATGCTATTAATAGGGTGCTCAGTGAACCGCTCCATTTGGGAGTTAATGAGAATGATGCATACCACAAAGATCTGAGGCTACACAGAAACACAGATACTATTTCTGCGGCCCTGTTGTTTGAGGGAAATTCGTTTGAGCAGAACCCATATGGGTTTCCTATGAGGTACCATCAGGAGGATATGATTCCCTTAGCTCAACTGATCTTGATTCTGGTTCTAACCAACATTAAGCCCAAGTCACAAACGTCGATCGTGCCGATCCCAGTGGCACACTTAGTCCACTGTATTCTGACTAATGTACAGATCGATGTGGCGCGAATCATTGCAGATGAGATGAAGTCCGTGATTGAGAGTGGGCAGAAGTCGAGGGCACAAGTTAATAGCCCCCTTGCTTTTCCTTGCCTCATCATGGATTTGTGCGTATAGTCGAGGGTGAAGCTACCCTCCCGCAGGCAGGTAACGATTCCATCCGCAATCAACAATCAATATGTGGACAAGTACTGTAGGCCGAAGAACTTCTGTGGTAGTACAACTTCTGATGATACCGGGACTACTGATGGCCCTGGTGCTTTTTCTCAGGGATTTGATCCTTTTCAGCAAGCAATCTGTAATTATAATTGGGATTGGATGGTAGAAACTCAGCGTGTCATGATTGATATACATGATTCTATGCAGGTACTTCAGTTACAGTGATGCAACCCTTCGGTAGAGCGAATCATGATCACGCGTGAGCAGTTCCTGCAAAACACGAGCTGGCATGTGGACAAACCTGTTTTCGGAAAGGGGGCGGATGTTTCTAGTGGTCCTGTTGATGGTGATGATGTGGATGATGATGGTGATGATGATGATGATGGTTCCGGTTCTGAGTCCGGTAGTGCAGAGGGAACTGAGTCCGATGAGGACTAAGTTTTTTTATCTTTATCGTTTTATTGCTTTGTATTTTTGGATATCTTGTTGTTTGATTTCAGTTATTTTAGTTATGTACTTTTTGGGGTGTTTTGTCCCCCACGCACATTTTAACAATTGGAAGTAATGTTTAATGTTTTTGTTTTAAATTATTGTGTTTGGTTTAAGTTTCTTTTGTTTAATACATTTTTGGTTGTTAAGGGTCAAACCTTCTATATTGGTTGCTCTCCAAAAGAAGTATCCAATGAAGGTACATTCGAGCTTGGATGGCAATGATAAAAATAAACAAGCGAATAATGCTAAGTTACATGGTTACCTTCGGTTAGAACTTTAGAATGCGTGAAGATCTTTACTCTTGTCGTAATTGAATATTGTTCTTTTTGCAACATAATTGAATGAATGATTCACCTAGGACTTAGAACCACAAATTGTGAGGAAACCTCCATTGTACACTAAAATGTTGGATTCTAATAAACTGTGTTGATTCATTTGATTCATGCTTTGTCTTTTATTATTGTGAATTTGTGGAAGCAATTAGAAATGATCAAGGCGCTTGTTTTCTTTCGAGTAAAACCAATTCCAAATACAACTTACCCGTGAGCAGAGAGTATTCGTGAACCCCTTTGAGCTTAAACATTTGAATCTCAACTTGAAATAAGAAGAGACTTCAAAATCTTTTTTCTTGAAACCCTAAAAATTTTTGTAAATTGTTCTTTTGCTGTAAAAAGTCAAGAACATTCACTTATGGGGTGCGTAAAAGATAAGTTAGGGAGAACGAAAAAAAAATCGGTAGGTTGCCACAACTCTTGAATAACCGAGCAAGCATTGAAAAAAAATTAGAAAAAGAGAAACATTTGTTTTGTGAATATGATGTGAAAAAGAAAAAAAAAATAAAAAGAAGAGAATGAAATTGAATGCTTTCTTGGAAGAAAAATAATGGAAAACAAATTGAGTTATGAAATAAGAGTTGTGAAGGTTTCAAATGAGAAACAAGTAGAACGAAGTTGAGATGTGTGAATAGTTTGTACAGTGAATGTCTCTTTTGCATCGGCAATTTCGTTTTCAATGGCCTTAGATATGTTCCTTGTTTGTAAACCCGACCAAGCTATAACCGGAAAAGACCTTAGTGATCTTCGTGCTTCCGCATTTTCATTTATAATTGTTAGACATTGTATGAATTGAATTGATTTTTGCATTGTTTGTTGGAGAGTGAAATCGTCCCCGCGGTTGCCAACGCATAATTTCTTCAACCCTCATTCGAAGAGGAGAGATAGGGTGATTCATTCAGGAAAACAATGTTGTGGATTGATATATATTTTACATTGCTTTAAGGCTTTTGTTCTTGTATATTATGTTATTCTAACCATTGGGAACTTGTGTTTGGTTGATTCTCTTGTGTTTGAGCCATTTTATCCGATTTCAGAGAAATCTTTTTCTTTAAGAAAATCCTCTTGTTGAAGAGGAATGCTTTTCTTGAGGGAAAGCAAGAATCTAGTTGGGGAGAGTTGTTAGATGCCCAATTTTGCTTATTTGAGCTATCAAATGTGGGCATCTTTCACTCCTTTTTGTTGAGAAAGTATTCAAAATCGCCATTGCTTTGGTTAGTTTGCAACATTATGTGAAAGTATCTTGGTACCTTTAATTTGTGTGTTATTGTGCAGGAATTAAGCATGAAAGAGTAGAAAATTAGGACACAAGAAAGATGGCAAAGGAACCAAGAAAGATGGCAAACAAGCGAGCTGCCAGCGAACACTCCCAAACTTTGACAGAACTAAAAGGACCAAAATTTGCTGTAGCGAGGGAGGAAGCGAAGTTTTCGCTAGGTGAAGCACTAGCGAGCAGGTAGCGAACACTTCTAGTGGCAAAAAGACCAAAGTTCGCTAGGTGAAGGAAGCAGCGAACGCTTCGCCTAGCGAACATTTGCAAACTTGTCTGGTTTGATTCCTCAGAACACAGGATCTTCTGGTAGCATATTTTGGGGCTTTATAGGCGAACCATTTTGCTCGCCTAGCGAGTATGACAGCTCAGCAAAATGTCCTATAAGTAGTATGGGCTACTTTTTGTATAAAACATCTTTTTACTTGTTTTTGCTCTAGAGGTGATTTTTGTGCCCTAAAAACCCATTCTTTCATTCTTCATCATCTCTTAACAATATTTTCCAAAAAGAAGTTGGATTCCCATCCAATCTCGATTCTTCGACTCAGATGTTGATCAAACTTCTCCCGAAACTTGTTGTTCAAGCTATCATGGAAATGAGTGGCTAAATCCCTCTTTTGTTAAGTTTAGAAGTAGTTGGTTCAGAATTTATGTATTCTTCTTAATCTATTGTATGTGAACAACTTGTTATTCAATATAGATGAAGTTATTTGCTACCATTTGTACATTTATGATTTGGTTTATATTTAGAGATAAACTTTCCAAGTCTTGACCTAATATATGTATCTATCAACTATAACAAATGCTAGAGATAGATTTGGAAGTTGATATCCGCTTTGTATCAATCTTAATGCTTATTGTTTCGAGTGTTAGGTAGAGAGATCATTTAACGGTCGAAACAATATTTTTCCCGAAATCGATTTAGAGATGAACGCTTTTGCGAGGATACGCGATTATATTGGTTAGAACTTCGTTCACATATTTGATCAGGTAGATACATTTAGGACGGACTAATGAACCCTAATCTTGACATGCTTTTATCAAACTTAAAGATCAATTTTTATTCCGATTTTATTATTGCAAACTCTTATTACATATATTGATACCATTCTAAAAAACCCCTACTCTTAAGTTACTAAACCGTTCAACGACACACATATATTCACTTCAATCTTTGTGGATACGATAAAACACTACCGCAAATACTTTCTAACAGCCATCTTGGCTTGCTTGCCAACCTGACATTCACCACAGACTTTTCTTTCATCAGTTGTTAACTTTGAAATTCCTCTCACGACTTCCTTAGATATGATCTTTTTCATCCCTTGAAGATGTCCAAGTTTTTGAAGCCACGGTTGAACCTTCTTTTCTTCTTTGGCCATAGCACAAACAGTAGAGTTATTTGAGACTTTAGGCTTCCATAAGTAGCAATTGTTGTTAGACCTAGATCCCTTCATGACTTCCTCATTTTCTCCATTGGTAACAACACATTCTTCTTTAGTGAATCTGACATTGAATCCTTGATCACATAGTTCACTAACAACACATTATCTAGGTCTGGAGTTCCAGGACATTCTAGTTTTCCTACACCATTGATTTCCCCTTTAGCTCCATCACCAAAGGTCACATAACTAGTGGAATGTGGTTTGATGTCCATCAATAGGTTCTTTATTCCAGTCATATGTTTTGAACAACCACTATCAAAATACCAATCTTCTTTGGCTAGTACCCTTAGAGAGGTATGTGTTATTAGAGCCATATCCTTAGCAACCCATTGTTGTTTCTTGGTAGGAGCCTCCTGTTTGGGTTTGACTTGATGAGTGTGGCTAAGGAATCCATGCAGCCTGAAGCAAAAAGTCTTTATGTGTCCAAATCTTCCACAGTAGTGACACATCCACCTTGGGGACTTTCTCTTTGTCTGGTTCATGCTTCTGTTCCCCTGATGTTGAGACATCGGTCGTGACATCCGGTTTGACCTATGAGTTTCAGGCTTTGGCCTCTTGAACCCCAATATGGGTCCCTTTTTACCAACAAAGCCTATTTCAGACATATCTCTTGCTTTCTGACCAACTTGTAGAATTTCTTCTAGAGTGTCAGTCCCATTGTTTAACATCCTGATAGACTTTGACATCTGATCAAGTTTGGAATTCAACAAACTGACCTCACTGTTGAGTGAGTCTATGGTTGCAAGATGCTCTTTTTTCTCAGCCTCCAACTCCCTTATGAGTTTCTTTTGCTTCTCCCCTTGTTTGTACACTTCTACACTTCTGATACAAAACTTTTTATATGAAACTGCAAGTTCATCAAAAGTCAGCTCATCTTCACTAGAATCATCATCAGTTACACATACACTAGTTAGTGGAGTGACATGTTTTGCATATTCTTCTTCTGATCCACTCTCAGAATCTCCATCAGACCAGGTGACCGTTAGACCTTTCTTTTGGTTCTTTAGGTAAGTGGGAAATTCAGCTCTAATGTAGCCATAGCCTTCACATTCATGGCACTGAATACCTTTGCCTTGGTTGTACTTTTCTTCAGATTTACCTCTTCTACTGATGTCAGAGGAGATGTTCTTGACATTAGGTTTGGTATTCTAATCTATTCTTTTTATAAGTCTGTCGAATTGTCTTCCAAGCATAGCTATAGCTTCTGATACATTTTCCTCACTTCCACAATTGCCTTCATCTAAGTCCTCTTCAGTATTTGATACAAAAGCTATGTTTTTGTTCTTCTTTTCATCATTTTCACACATTCCCATCTCAAAGGTTTGGAGAGAACCAATCAGTTCATCAACCTTCATGTTGCTGATATCTTGAGCCTCTTCTATAGCAGGAACCTTCATGGCAAATCTCTTGGGCAATGATCTGAGAATCTTCCTTAGGCGTTTTTCTTCAGAAATTTTTTCTCCAAAAGCTCCTGAGGTATTGGCAATCTCAAGAATATTCATGTAGAATTCATGAATGGTCTCATCCTCTTTCATCTTGAGATTCTCAAACTTAGTGGTCAGCATCTGTAGTCTAGACATCTTGACCTTAGAAGTACCTTCATGAGTTGTTTTGAGAGTATCCCAAACCTCTTTGGCCAGTTCACAGTGATGCACAAGTCTGAAGATATTCTTATCTATCCCATTAAATAGAGCATTCAAGGCCTTAGAATTCCCAAGAGCCAAAGCTTCTTGCTCTTTGCTCCACTCTTCTTCAAGTATTAGCATAGTTGATCTATCTTTCTCTGTCTTCACTGGATGTTCCCATCCTGAGTTAGCTGCTCTCCAGGCCTTGCTATCCAGAGATTTCAAGAAGGTTATCATACGAAGTTTCCAGTAGTCATAGTTAGATCCATCCAGAATGGGTGGTCTATTTGTAAATCCTACATCCTTGTCCATAGTACCAAAATTTATCTTCCCTAGATCTCACCAGAAAATAACAGGCAGGGTGCCTGCTCTGATGCCAATTGAAATTCTAGTACCAGACAGTCGATGTTATGTAGGATGTTATGACATTCGCTACTGAACAAAATATTAGGCTAAGCAGTAAACACTTAAAGAAAGTAGTAAATAACACAGGGAATTGTTTACCCAGTTCGTTGCAAATCACACTTACTCTAGGGGCAACCAAGCTAGGGAGGAAATCCACTATAAGGAGTGTTAATTCATAGCCAAACTACCAATTTGCGCTCTTCACTTAAGACCTACCTAATGCAATTTCAATTTGACACTAGACCTGAGTTCCTACTCACTCCCCCTCAATCACAACAGTGATATCAACCAATTAAATTACAGATTTAAAAAGAAGACACACTTCAAACAAATCTTGTTCTTGCTTCACAATTTCAATCAAGAGACACAACACTCGTGCTTAAAACCTTTAGAGTGACACAATCAACATACAACTAAAAAACAGACTAGTATTATAAAATCATCTAGGTGATGATTGCTTGGCTTAAAAATAAACCTAAGACACAAATACACACGTGAAGATCAAATAATACAAACAGAATTCTTCACTCAAAATCTATCTATCTTCATAAGGGTTGCCACTCTTCTTTATATGCAGCGATGGGCCTTGGGCCTAAGGATCATAAATTAGGTTTAACCAAGTTAAACCAATTTCCTTAATTCAAGGTCCTAAGAAATAGGCCATAGGCGTTTCCTTTTATGATCAGTACTGCCTAGGATGTTTCCTAAATTCTAGCCTGAGATAGCTAAGGAACCATAACAGGTTTCCTAGAATATAGCCTGAGATACATCAGGAAACATAACAGAAAAACAAACAGCGCCCTTGCTGGCAGCTACCAGATGTCGCAACATTCAGCTTGACATCCAATAAACTCTGTTATTAGCTAACCATACTTACCCTGCCGTACACTACACAAGTATGCCATGACATCAGTCAAGACATCTACACACAACATTGTTTTACCACAAAATATAACCAATCAAAAACATCTACAAACTCCCCATTTGGCAAATTTTTGGCTAAAACAATCTGTCACCATATCAGAGAACACATGCAGCAGAAAATATCCTAACACACAGCCAATCATGCAGAGTAGCTAATATCCTACCAATCAACTAAACTTGTTGTACTACCATCACACAATACCACCTGCTAATTCAGACTGCAGATGTCACAAAATCTTGTAGAACATCTAGACATTCTCCCTCTCAATAGATGCACAACACACCATGGTATATCAGCCAAACACACACTACAAGCAACCTGTAGAAACACACACTATCCAAGCACAAGCAACAACTAGGCACACTACTAAGTTCCAACAAGGAACACACACACACACTTAACAATATCAACAATAACCAAACCCATAGGATCATCATCCTGCTCACAACAAGATACTAGTTTGCAGCACATCAACACACCTGCAAATCAACTCAAAGCAGCAGCATATCTCATCTTCCACCTGTGAGAGACATACAACTAACCTGCTGTTTAACTACTTTTCCCCCTTTTTAGGCACAAATTTAGATCATAACTAATTGTCGCTACTGCGAAAAAGAGGGTCGGCAATGACAGGAGATTCACCACCATTCGTTATTTATCCCACAGGAGGGAAAGGAAACGATCAGAGAAAACCTAACGAAACGGGATAAGATTGGTCATTGCAACCAAATCTCGCGTTCGGGAGTCGATTATGTAAGGGGAAGGTATTAGCACCTCTCACGTCGGTCGTACTCGACGGGATCCACGCTTGTTATTTATCTAAAAGGGTGATTGAAACTATCTACGCTATAGGTCTGGGACAAAAGAAAAGAAAAGTGACACGGCAGAGCATCGACGCTCTGGGCCTACGTATTCCCGTCTGGTATGAGAAATCAGAGTCAACGTAGTTCGGAAAACTACAAGTGAAAGTGGGGAAAGGTTGCTCGCCAAGACATCGCATCTTGTGCCTACGTATTCTCATCTGGTATGAGAAATCAGAGCAAACGTAGTTCGGGAAAATAAGAACACCGGTTGGTTTAAACGTTTTTACCCAAGTAGGGTTAACAACTAGTTCTAGCAGTTAGGTGTATGCAGCTCGACAATTGGAGACTTAGCCGTTACCTATTTGCAGTAGAACTAAGAGTTAACGAAACTCTTTTTTTTGAAAGGATTTTCCATTATTAAGGGGTCCCAAAGGACAAAATGAAGTTTGATCATTTGTTTTTGAAGTCTTTTAAGAGAATAAATGAATTGATTATTGTTTGTAATTCAAGTTGCACTAAAGCCTATGACCTAGGAGCGAATGCGTCGCATATCGTCCAAAGGACGTACACTAAAAACTCTAGACAATTGAGAGGAAGTCGCTCAATCATCATTTCCCAAGTACTTAAGGCTCGTAGTGTAAAACATTCATTATCCTTTATTAAGTGTTTTAAAGTTGTTTTGAGATGAGAAGAGAGAGGGACAAACTAAAGGGAAACTAGTTCAAAACCTAGTAGTTGTCATGCAAGGTACACCTATAGTTAGGATTGAAAGGGAACTACCTATTATTGTCATGCATGGTTTAAGACCTAATGTATATCATAATCATCCTTAAACAAGGAGATTATAAGTCCTAAGGGAGCATCAAAATGAAAAGAGAAGAAGAAAGAAACATAGAAATACAAATGCAATATGTAAACATGCAAACATCTTATGCATATTTAGAATGATAGTGAGGGAGGAAAACATGTGTGGGGCAAAGGCCTCCACAATCCCATCTCAACCTCAAGCATGCATATGCAATGCAAATATAAAGGAAGAGAAAGGATGCAGAAAATAAAATGCAAACAATCACACAAAAGGGATGAAATGGGAAGACAAATCTTACACCATTCATACATCAACCAAGTGAGCCCTAAGGAAAATTAATGAAAGGGAAATAAGGACCTAAATGAAAGGATAGATAAGGGATGGTATGAGACCAGCAAGGTACTCAAAATATCATTCAACCAAGGTATCATCATGATTTGGGCAAAGGAATGCACCAAAATGTCCTTATGGTTCACCATTTGAATCATGCTCCAAATACCTCCAAAGGAGGGACTAAGCAAACCCAAATTGTGCCCCAAAGTCCTTGGACAGAGAGAGAGATGAAGGGAGAGTGTACTCAAAAGAAATGAAGCAAAACATGTAAAAGAATGCAAGTAAGTCATGTTAAAAGAGTGGAAACATTCACATATGTACACAAGTGAAACCCTAAAAAGAAAGGCCAAAAGATACACAAACTTAAACAAGTTGAAAACAAAATTAGGACCTATAATTAAACATACAAACACCTCAATATGTCTATAACATGAATCCTCAATAATTAGAGGTTCAATTAATGCATAAAAATCACTTACAACACAAGAATAACCCAAAATGGAAATTAAACTAAAAATAGCAAACATATCCAAAAAATGGCAAATAAAATCCTATATGACCCCTAAGGTGTTAGGAACCAGGGGTCAAAAGTATGGAGACTAAGTCCATACAAAACTATGCAAACAGAGGTGAAAACCTAAGGGACACCCTAAATGCAAAGGGTGAATCGAGGGTCCTAAAAACTAACCTAAAACCCTAACCAAATATCAATAAAACCAGGGGGAAAATGGTCCCAAAAATCATCTAACATGTCAACAATATGAGAAACAAGAATGAGCCATTAACATGGAAAATTGACCAAGTAATAAAATCAAACACACGGAGATATCAATTTTAATCTAATTAAAGTACATCAAAAGTGAAAAATCAAATTTAATTGGAAAATGACTTAAAAATTAATTGAAAAATTCCTAAAATCAATTCACGTTCTAAAATATGTAGAAATAGTTTTTGCAAGATTTTTGGATGATTTGAGGTATTTTAATTGAATTAAAACTCAAACATCAAATAAAATGTAAAAAGAAATAAAAGAAAGGAAAATGGAAAAGATGTGTGTGGAATAGCAATCAGGATCAGTTGTTTTCCATGGGCTTGTGAAAAGGGAGGTGCAAATATGAAGGGAGGCCCAATCCAAAACTTAAGTTGAGGAGCATGAAACTCTCAATTTCACTTAATCTATGTGGCAAGGTCAAGACACGCGTGGAAGGGTCAAAGCCATCAAATGAGATCCAGGTCGTTGGATGAGGATCAGTCAAAAAGTCCAAGCCTAATGCGGCATAACACTTAAGCTAAACGGAACTAAAACCAGACGTCGGAGCCGCTGTGCTCCGGCCGTCTTCTCCGATCAACCAGCCGGAGACGATGATCCAAAAAGTTACCAAAACGCGTGATTTTTGAGTCTAAGCTGATCCTTTCATTACGCACATTAAGAATCTAGGGTTCAAATCTATTTATCACTCATAATTAGGGAAAAACGAATCAATCAAAATATGAGAATAATCCAAGAATCATCAAGAACAAACACTAAATCAATCTAGAAATGGCCTACAAAGGTAGGGCTCTAATATGCACAAAAAATAGCAGTGAATGGATGCTGGAACATGGTGTAATCTCGAAAGAGAACTTACCTAACAAAACTCCTCTGTTGGGTCTTGAATTGCAGATGAAACTCATGGGAAACGATCCAGAAAGCTTCAATGATCTTCAATGGAGCTCTTGGTAATCTTCAATTGGCTTGAAATGGCTTGAATTGCAAAATCACGATTTCACTTTCTCCTTGAAAATTCTCAACTGAATTTTGTTCAAACTTGATCAATCTTCCCCTCCTAGCACTTGTCCTTCATCCAGAGATTATATGTGACGGATCTAGCCTCAAATGGAGGCCCAATTATGGCCTGTTAATGGGAAATGAAAAAAAATCCATAATTGAGTTTTTTTGCTTTGAAATTCATGAGTGAACTTGCTCCAATGGCTCTTGTCTTGGTTAAAACATCTTGCTTGTCATGTAAGGTGATCCAATGGAGAGGATTAATCCCTTGAAATGATCTTGTGGTTTGAATTGGATGTGTAACTTCTTCTTGAAGCAACTTGGAAAAACACATGTTTTTACTCATCAAAACTCACTTCTGATTTTGGACTACATTTGGTATGTTAAAGGGACTCAAAATATGCACAAATTTGTTATTAAATGGTTCAAAATGAATTCAATCCAAACCATGACTTTTAAGTCCTTTTTCATGAAATTTCCTTCACCATTCTTCACATTCAAGCCATACCCATGACAAGTGATGGTTTAATGATGAAATTGAGTTCATTTGATGGAAGTTTGATGTTGGAGAAAGTTCCATTTGAAGTGTGCAAAGTCATGAAAATGACCTATAACCAAAATGACCTATAATCAAAGTTTCCCAAAATACCCCTGTCTTGCAAGCTTCATATTTTGAGCTCTACAAATCAGATGAAGGACTTCTAGTACTTTTTGGAAAGCTAAGATCATAAGGAACAACTTTCATGTTTGGGTCAAAGTGAGGAAAAACACCATTCTAGGTCAAAAATGTCTTGGAAGTTGGTTGACTTTTGTTGACCAAAATCACATTCATCTGAGGACCCATAACTTGTCAGCATCATAACTTGAGTTCTAGTACTCAAAAGAAAGCTAGAAACATGCTCTATAAGTCTCATGTTGGAGTCAAGATGAGATGAAACTTTTATCTTGAGATATGTGGTCTTGAAGTTTGGCACTAAATAGGGGAGTTTACACTAACAAGCTTAGCAACCCTAGCTTAACAATTTCTCACACTCTTGATTCTTATTGATTTTATCTTGGAATAACTTCTTAGATACCACAACACAACATTCCATGACCAAAAAGACATGGAATTAAGTTTTAATCTCCTTCAACTTCACAGTTGACTTAGGGTTGACCAGATGAAAACCCTAGATGCACCACTTTGACTGTGGCTTCTTGCACTGGATATAATGACCTGGATGAGCTCCACCATGACTCTCAAGAAATTCAATGAGCTTCTATAACCTTCTCCATCCATAACCATGGACTCATGATCCTCTGATGACCTTCATTTTACCTCCAAGATAGGAGATACACCACAAATATCCATACACTCCTTCAAAGAGCTTTGACATCCTTCAGATGATGATAAGCACTTCATAACTTGAATACAACCTCTTTCTTAGGCTTAAAACCTTGATGACTTCCTCTTGATATACACACCTCCCTTAATCCCCTGCAAATGAATAATGGTATGCAAATGCTAATGCTATATGAATGCAATGAAACAAAAGCCAGGTAAAGAAAAATGTTAGGAAAATTTTAGGGTGTAACACTAATGAATTAGCATTGATCAAACAAGGTCAGAAACACATATGTTAAAGGAATATTACAACACATCAGCACATAATAGTTGTTCACAAAATATTTGATATGGGGTTACATACTACTCCCCCTGTGTGGAAAACAAAACTAAGAACTCTAGTCATTAGACTCAGAGCCATCATCATCACTATCCCTTTCTTCATCAGTTCCATTCTCATAATTGGCAGTTGCTTCTTCTGACTCAGCTTCATGGTCATCGCCTTCCCCAGACCCATCATCCTGCTTATCCTCATCATTGTCAGCAAACTCAGCATCTTCATCCTTCTCAAGAGAGCTGATCAACTTTTCTAGAGTCAGCTTTCGTGTCTCCAGCTCTTTGCATGTCTCCTTGAGCATAGCAATAACCTCAGCTTTCCCTGTTCTTGAGCTCCCCTTGGATGTCTCAGCAGAAGTCATGACAATGTCAGGAACATGAGTTCCTTGAAACAGCTTGTGGTGAAAAGACAAGGGACTTTTTCTCTTGCACACAGAGTCATTGTCTTTTAGGATATTAGGATATTAATTCAATATGATCTTGCAGATAATAGATGGAAAAGCAATGGGGCCTTTCACACTGTAACTTCCTACATGCTTCATTGTTTGATCAAAGATGTAGGTCCTATAATCAAACTTTGCCTTAGTTCCAACAGCATAGATGAATTTTCCCAAGACAGTAGCAACAATGGATTTGTTGTTTGTGGGCACCCATTTGCCAGATCCAATCTTATGCAACATAGCATACTTCACACTTAGTTTATTGGCAACCAATTTCCCTTTTAAGGACAAGCTTTTGACCTGGTTGGCAGTTATAACTTGACAGACTTTGTTGTTAGAGGCAGCTAGATCAGGTTGAGCTTCATCAGATCTTCCTAGATAGTTATTGATAATAGTTTAGGAGAAGGTGACACACTTTCCTCTCAGATACACTTTTCCAAAATCACTTGACCTTCTATTAGCACAGTCTTCTGATAGATTCACAATGAATCCCTTCACCAGTATTTTATAACACTTAGAAAACTGGGTGACATTCTTCATTAACCCAGCTACATGAATCATGTCCATGATTTCCTTACACTCTAGAGCATTTTGAGCCAAATCTCTTTCCAAGGCCAACCTCTTCTGGTACACATACTTCCACCTATTGACACTAGAGGGATAATGAAACGAGATATTATCAATAGGTACCTCAGGTACACTAGCAGCCGGTTTGCTAGTTGTTGGCTTCTTCTTGGGAGGGATGTCAGAGACATCCCAAGCAACATTCGAGTCTGAGTCAGATTCAGTACTAATTTTAGCATTTCTTTTCTTTGGAACCACCTTGCTCTAAGCTTTTGTAGGGCCAACATGAGTACTTTTTGACACATTTTTCTTCTTGGGAGGACTTTAAGTAGAAACCTTCTTTCCTTTCCTAGTCATGAGCCTTTTGGCTATGCTAGGGTTGATAGTTTCTATCAGATCATTATCTGAGTAGTCATCAAGATTCACCACATTAGAATTACCCTCTTCACCAGCATCATTATTCTGGACATCATCATCATCATCATTACCATCATGATCATCATCATTCTCAGTAGTTTGACCCTTATCATCATTCTTTCTTGGGGACATATTCATGGTTTCAACATCTTAATTAACATCAGTTCGTTGATCCGGGTGGGGTGCATGAACCTTAGTGTTAAGAGGGATGGATATCCCAGGCACATCATGTGGTTCATTCAATATCCTAGATACTAATTTTGCAATAGTATTGTGGACATACCTAGAGCCTTCCCTATTGGTGTCCTCATGAGGGATGGAGGATGAAGTGTGTGGAGCCTGACCTGAGACTAATTATTTGGGTCTTCTTGCATGTGGAGTTCATGGCTTCTTCACACTCATACCTTCTAGGGTCAACATTTGCAGAGGTGCCACCTCAAGAACCCGGTTAGGGTTGATAGGGTCATTTCTAGAACCAAAATCTTAATCAGCGATGAAGGACATCTTCTTGGGAGAGATAGAGTCTTGTTGTTGAGACATTTAAGGAGGCTTTGACAATGTGAGAGAAAGTTTTCTGTGGTTGTTGAGGGAGGTATGGAAGATGAAGGAATGGTATGGACACCAAATGAAGGAAACATATCGTGTGTAAGGGCTAGAGTGATATGATTGCAAAAGAAGAGGGAACTTAAAATTTTGAACTATCAACAGTTGATTAATATTTAAACTGGTCAAGATATAATTCCCAAATACCATTAATTGCTATAATTCCTCATAGAGACAAATTCCCAACTTGCTTCTTAAATTTTCAAATTGAGTAGCCTCGAGATCTCTTGTAAAAATGTTAGCAATTTGTAGTTCAGTGTCTTCAAGCTCCACAAGATCTTTTCTAAAGTGATGTATGTTATCACTATACTTGGTGCTGCTTTGCTGAATTGGGTTCTTGGAAATATGGATGGCACTAAGATTGTCACAGTTTAATGTCATGACATTCTGAGTGACATGGTATTCAGTTGACATTGGCTTCTTCCAGCCCAGTTGGGAACAGTTGCCACCAGATGTGTTGTCATCAGCACTCCTAGCCCAATCAGCATCACAATACCCATATAGAATAGGGTCAAATCCCTGAGAATACAACATACCATAATCACAAGTTCCATTATCATATTTGAGCATCTTCTTGACTTGATTTATGTGATTCACTTTGGAAGGTGTAAGATGTCCAATCTTTGGATGTTCCATCTTGGCTTGCTTGCCAACCTGACATTCACCACTGACTTTTCTTTCATCAGTTGTTAACTTTGAAATTCCTCTCACTGCTTCCTTAGATATGATCTTTTTCATCCCTTGAATATGTCCAAGTTTTTGAAGCCACGGTTGAACCTTCTTTTCTTTTTTGGCCATAACACAAACAACCGAGTTATTTGAGACTTTAGGCTCCCATAAGTAGCAATTGTCTTTAGACTTACATCCCTTCATGACTTCCTCATTTTCTCTATTGGTAACAACACATTCTTCTTTAGTGAATCTGACATTGAATCCTTGATCACATAGTTGACTGATACTAATAAGATTTACAGTCAGTCTTTTCACTAACAACACATTATCTAGGTCTGGAATTCCAGGACATTCTAGTTTTCCAACACCATGGATTTCCCCTTTAGCTCCATCACCAAAGGTCACATAACAAGTGGAATGAGGTTTGATGTCCATCAATAGGTTCTTTATTCCAGTCATATGTTTTGAACAACCACTATCAAAATACCAATCTTCTTTGGTTGGTACCCTTAGAGATGTATGTGCTATTAGAGCCACATCCTTAGCAACCCATTGTTGTTTCTTGGTAGGAGCCTCCTGTTTGGGTTTGACTTGATGAGTGTGGTTGAGGAATCCATGCAGCCTGAAGCAAAAAGTCTTTATGTGTCCAAATCTTCCATAGTAGTGACACCTCCACCTTTGGGACTTTCTCTTTGTCTGGTTCATGCTTCTTTTCCCCTGATGTTGAGACATTGGTCGTGACATCCGGTTTTACCTATGAGTTTCAGGCTTTGGCCTCTTGAAACCCAAGATGGGTCCCTGTTTACCAACAAAGCTTATTCCAGACATGTCTCTTGCTTTCTGACGAACTTGTAGAATTTCTTCTAGAGTGCCAGTCCCATTGTTTAACATTCTAATAGACTTTGACATCTGATCAAGTTTGGAATTCAAAAAACTGACCTCACTGTTGAGTGAGTCTATGGTTGCAAGATGCTCTTTCTTCTCAGCCTCTAACTTCTTTATGAGTTTGTTTTGCTTCTCCCCTTGTTGGTACACTTCTGGACTTCTGATACACAACTTTTTATATGAAACTGCAAGTTCATCAAAAGTCAACTCATTTTCCCTTGAATCATCATCAGTTACACATACACTAGTTAGTGTAGTGACATGTTTTACAGATTCTTCTTCTGATCCTCTCTCAGAATCTCCATCAGACTAGGTGACTGTTAGACCTTTCTTTTGGTTCTTTAAGTAAGTGGGAAATTCAGCTCTAATGTGACCATAGCCTTCACATTCATGGCACTGAATTCCTTTGCCTTGGTTGGAATTTTCTTCATATTTACCTCTTCTGCTGATGTCAGAGGAGATGTTCTTGACATTAGGTATGGTCTTCTGATCTATTCTTTTTATAAGTCTATTGAATTGTCTTCCAAGTATAGCTATAGCTTCTGATAGATTTTTCTCACTTCCACCATTTCCTTCATCTGAGTCCTCTTCAGTATTTGATACAAAAGCTACACTTTTGTTCTTCTTTTCATCATTTTCACACATTCCCATGGCAAATCTCTTGGGCAATGATCTGAGAATCTTCCTTAGGAGTTTTTCTTCAAACATTTTTTCTCCAAAAGCTCCTGAGGTATTGGCAATCTCAAGAATATTCATGTAAAATTCATGAATGGTCTCATCCTCTTTCATCCTGAGATTCTCAAACTTAGTAGTCAGCATCTGTAGTCTAGACATTTTGACCTTAGAGGTACCTTCATGAGTTTTTTTGAGAGTATCCCAAACCTCTTTGGCAAGTTCACAGTAATGCACAAGTCTGAAGATATTCTTATCTATACCATTAAATAGAGAATTCAAGGCCTTAGAATTCCCAAGAGCCAAAGCTTCTTGCTCTTTGCTCAACTCTTCTTCAGGTATTAGCATAGTTGATCCATCTTTCTCTGTCTTCACTGGATGTTCCCATCCTAAGTTAGATGCTCTCCAGGCCTTGCTATCCAGAGATTTCAAGAAGGCTATCATACGAGGTGTCCAGTAGTCATAGTTAGATCTATCCAGAATGGGTGGTCTATTTGTAAATCCTACACCCTTGTCCATACTACTAGAATTTGTCTTCCCTAGATATCACCCATAAAATAACATGCAGGGTGCCTGCTCTGATGCTAATTGAAATTCTAGTACCAGACAGCTGATGTTATGTAGGATGTTAGGACACCCGCTACTGAACACAATATTAGGCTAAGCAGTAAACACTTAAAGAAAGCAGTAAATAACACAGGGAATTGTTTACCCAGTTCGGTGCAAATCACTCCTACTCTGGGGGCTACCAAGCTAGGGAGGAAATCCACTATAAGTAGTGTTAATTCATAGCCAAACTACCAGTTTTTACTCTTCACTTAAGACCTACCCAATGCAATTTCAATTTAACACTAGACCTGAGTTCCTACTCACTCCGCCTCAATCACAGCAGTGATATCAACCAATTAAATTACAGATTTAAAAAGAAGACACACTTCAAACAAATCTTGATCTTGCTTCACAACTTCAATCAAGAGACACAACAATCGTGCTTAAAAGCTTTAGAGTGACACAATCAACATACAACTCAAAAAGACACTAGTCCAATCATCTAGGTGATGATTGCTTGGCTCACAAGTAAACCTAAGACACAAATACACACGTGAAGATCAAATTACACAAAAATAATTATTCACTCAAAATCTCTCTATCTTCATAAGGGTTGCCACTTGTTGCGGTGGAAATAGGATGTCAAATTATTAATTAATTTGAATCACAATTCAATTCACAACCGCTCTTCGATTTATCCGAAGGAAAAGGTCAAAAGAGGGAAAACCTATTTTGCATCGTAAACACAATGCGGGGAGAGACCTAGGTAAGGGGTTGGTTAAGCTTAGGGTAGGTATTAGAATCCTAAACTTATGTAGTACTCTACAGGAACCTTTTGTTCAATGTTTGCTATTTTGCTTTATTATTTGCTTAAGGTATATACAAAGGATTAAAAGTTAAAGAAAATACCTAAGGCGTTAATTCTAAGTTTACTCGGCAAGACATCGCATCTTGTGCCTACATATCCTAACGGGAATGGAATCAGAGTAATTGTAGTTCCCCTCAAAAGGGAGGTTAGAAACGTCCTGACTGTGGTCAAGGTTTCAATGGGGACTAAACGTATCTTAAGGACACGCTTACGTGGAGTCTTGAAACTCCTATTTCTACGTTGAAGTTGTGAATTGAAATTAGGGTTAAATTAGGGATTCCACGGCGGGAAACCCTAAAATAGAGTACGACGACTCTTTGACCTAATACTAGGGTAAAGGGTATTTTTGTCCACGGTGGAACACCTAGGCTGATTAGGGTTTTGAAACGGTCAAGGGTTAAAGGTAAGGACTATTGTCACGGCGGCGAAACAGTTAGACTTAATCCTTCGGAAGGTGACAGAATTAACGGCAAAATAAAACACAATTAGAATAGAAGCAAGTATATGGTAATGAAATATAAAGTGCTAGAATAATACAACGCGACAATTGCCTCGCAAAAATTACAACCGAGAAACCAATACAAATATGATAAATATTAATCGGAATTTAAGTATAATCTGACGAGAAAAACATAAAACATTGGTGAAAAGGGTTAAACAGAAGTATGGCAAATAATGAATCAGTTAATATTGAAAGAAAGACAAAATGCAATTTGGAATTTTTATTATTGTTTTATTAGTTTTGAAAAGGGGACCTTAGTTTAAATTTTGAAAAAAAGAATTTTAATCTTAGTTTTAAAAAAAGGATTTAGTTTTAATTTTTAAAAAATGTTTTAGTTTTAATATTTAAAAAAGTTTTAATTTTGATATTTAAAAAAAAATTTAATTTTGATTTAATTTTTCTAAGGTTAATGTTAATTTAAATTTTAGAGAAAAGATTAATTTTATTTTTATTAAATAATAATGAAAAAGTTAATGAATCTTTTAAAAAAAGGAAAGTCAAATTAAATATATATAAAAAAATGGTTTATATGCAAAAGAAAAAAAAAAAAAAACATTAAAAACGAAAACCGGGTCGGGTTGGGTGACCAGGCCCCAGACCCGACCCGCCTGCCATCATATAAAAATGAAAAAAAAGGGTTAAGGTTCTTGGCCGTTTGGTGTGTTAGGGTTTTTTGTTCAGCCCTGTCGCTACTGCGAAAATCGGCGTCGGCTAAACAGAAGAGTCGCCACCGTGCGTTATTTATCCCAAAGGAGGGAAAGGAAACGCTCGAAGTAAACCTACCGCAAAGACGGGAAAGGAATGGTCATCGCAACCAAATCCTGGATTCGGGAGTCGGTTACGCAAGGGGAAGGTATTAGCACCCCTCACGTCCGTCGTACTCGACGGGATCCACGCTTGCTTGGTTTGTCTAAAGGATGCAAAAACAATCTATCTACGACTGCTAAATCTAAACGGAAAGAAACTGACTCGATAGAGCATCGCACTCTATGCCTACGTATTCTCAAGAGAGAAAGTCAGAGTCATCGTAGTTCGGGAAACTACAGTGAAATTGGCTCGCCAAGACTTCGCGTCTTGTGCCTACGTACTTCCACACAGCGTGAAAGATCAGAGCTTACGTAGTTCAGGCTAACTACGGCTAGACAAGGTGTTCTCACACAGGAGTGAGAGATGAAGTTGGTTTTTAGAGGTACGGGAACCTACGGGAACTTAAAACTACGGTCTGGTCTCAAATGCGCAAGGGCAAGAGAAAGGGAAACATCAGCCGTTAGCGGGAAATTCTCGATCGCACAGCTTCGAGAGAACATAGAGGTTAGTTGTTAGTGTGCTCGCTAGGATATCGCATCCTATGCCTACATATTCTCATTCGGTATGAGAAATCAGAGCAGCTGTAGTTCAGCCTACTACAGCTAAACGAGGAAACGAGAAAAAGGGAGCTCGCTAGGATATCGCATCCTATGCCTACGTACCCTCGTCTGGTACGAGAGATCAGAGCAAACGTAGTTCGACGGGAAAACAAGTCTCGATTGCACGGGGGCAAGAGAAGGGGTCTCCATCGCCTGAACACGAGAGAAAAGAAGTTTCGATCGCACGGGGCGATAACAAAGAGGAATCAGGCCTACGCCTAAACAGGAAGGAACCCGGGACACACACACAAGAACCTAAGAAGAAACTCCTCAGCTGCCGTTTCCTTCGTATCTGACGATACAGCTCACAACACTCGACGGTTGCTTGAAGACTTGAATAAGATGATGATGATGTTGAACGAAGCGGCTCCGTTGGCTCCTGACATGCGCGCAAGCTCCATTCCAATCTTCTCCTCTCTGGATCCTTGATGATGACGCTCGAACCAGGAACAATGTACCGCTTAGACCTTCATGGTTCGACTTATACGAGAAATCGAACTCTAAGAGGTAGCGTATTGATGTCCGTGTCAAAGACAAGATAGAGAAATGATATCGAAAATCATTCTCCAATTGAATCGTGTCACACGGCCAGCCAAAAATAAAATCGGGATAAAATCAGATAAAAAAGAAAATAGAAGAGAAATCCACCGCAAAAATGGAAATAATATGCTACTTCTAAAATACGGCAATTAAATTCTACTAGAAAATATTCTGAAGAAGTATTAAAATAATGCATAATGGAAAATAGCATACAAAATACTATAATATTCTATAGAGAAAAATAGGAGAAAAAACTATATTAAATGTATAATATTCTATAATACGCTAAAAATAATAGAATACAAATTCTATATTAAAATCTATGCATAATATTCTGACTATGAAAATGAAATTATACTCCTGAAGAGAAAAAAACTAAATGGCAAGAAAGGGGGTACAATCTGCAAAAGGGAGGGTCTGCAGAAAAAACACCATCCTGGGCCCAGTCCACCATACAGAAAAGAAAATTAAAAAAAAAAACCAAAAATCAGCCCAGAAGGGGGGGTACGCGCAAGAACTGGAGGGTATAGTTCAAAAAAAACGCTGGGCCCAGCCCACTCGTGACACACACAAAAAAACAAAAGAAAACAAACTAGGGGAAGGGGGTGCAACAAGATATTGGAAGGGTGTATGGACCCAAAGGCTGATGGGCTTAGAGGCCCAAACCACACACTTGCGTATCACTTCCTTCTCCTCTCAGAAACCCTAAGTCTCTCTTACTCAAACTCACTGTTCATCTTTCTCCTTCTCCCTCTCACCGTCTCCGTCTCAAACTCCTATTTCTCTCTGTCACAACAATGGAGAAACAAAACCCTAATTGTACCAACTCACTCTGTCTCATCTCCTCTTAAACTCTTCCCTTCATTTCAATTTGATTCAGACAACTCATAAAACAAAACCAATATGATTCCGTCTTTCATCGCCTCAAGCTTCCCTAAGATCTCCCTTTCAACTCCGTTTCAGATTTGCTTGCGGTGGAGACGAGCCTTATGCTTGCATGAATATCGAAGAATCTCCTTGAAGATTTCTGGTGGCACTTGGAGGTTCTTGAGATGGATGATAGTTGACAAAGATTTGGATGATGAACGGAAGAAGAACTCAACGAAGGTTTCTTGAATGTGGTTGCAGATGAAGCTCGCAGAGAACTTGTGCTGGATCTGAACTTAAACGAAATTGCATGTTGAAGATTCTGAACGATGAAGTTGCTCGTGATGATGAACGATTTGATGAATCCTTGAAGAATATGGAAAATATGAAGGTTGAAGATCTTGAAGGATCCGGAGGTTGTTGTGAAATCTGGAGAAAATAGTGTGAAAACCATGAAGATCTTCAACGGATGTTCTCTTCGCTTGATGATTTCTGCTGAAAGATCTTGAAAGTTCTTGAGGATTTTGAACGTTTGAAGATGAAGATCTGGATACTGGATCTGGAAAACGTCGTGAAGATCGGTGACGGATCTTGATGAATACGATGTATGTTCTTGATTTTTCAGGAGAAACTGATGGAGAATCACGAAGATCTTCATGGAGATATGGAGAATGTGTTGAAGAACATGATGATGAAGGATGTGTTTCTGGAAAACGATGAGTATTCATGACGATTGATGATTTTTCTGTTGATGTTTTCGGTGACAGTTTAAGTTTTCCGGCGAAGTTATGGATTTCCGATGAAGTTTGGCCGTAAGAAGCGCCGTTTGATTTCACCGATGAGGCTTTGAAGAAGCACAGATGAAGATTGGATGAGGATATCTGGGAAATGGTGAGTGGATGAAGATTTCGGCGAGTTTAAAAATTCCGGCGACGGTTACGGCTGCTCCGGCGACGGGTACGGTGGCTGCATGGCCGGCCGGTGAGGGTTTCCGGCGAGGGTTAGGCGAGTGTGTGTTGGCACACATGCAGAACAGGGAGAGAGAGAAGGGGACGCGTGGCGTGAGGGAAAGGAGAGAGAGGGACGTGTGGCATGGTGAGGTGGCCGAAAATCTGAGTGGAAAAATGAGGTGGGGCCAATGAAAGCACACGCGTGGAGGCTTACATTGACGCCAAGTGGCACGAATTTGGGCCTCCAAAATTCAACATCTGGCCCATTAACAACTCAGACTAATGACCTTGATTAAATGCTAATTAATTGGACTAATTCTGAATTAAAACCTGATTAAGACTCCATTAAAATCACAATTAAGACTCTAATGATCATTAAAACGAAATCAATTAATACTCAATTAACCTAAACGAAAATTAAATGCTAGGTAATTAAAAACACTAACTAATTCTCCTAGTTAATCCTAATTAAAAAAAAAGATAAAAACCTAATTAGCTTCTATGATTTTCTAAATCTATTAAAAATAGAAAAGAAGTCCACTAATTTATTGAAACTATTTAAAATGCATTAACAATCTATTGGAAATTCTAGAAACTATTTAAAAAAAGAATTTAAAACTATTTAAAAAGAAAAATATCTATTTAAAAATTCTAAAACTATTAAATTCTATTAGAAAATATTAAAAACCTATTTAATATCTAAAAAAAAACTATTTATTTAAAACTATTAAATTCTATTTATTCTATTAAAAAAGAAATATATTCTAAAATCTATTTTAAAAACTATATTTTCTACAATTCTATAAAAAAGAAATATATTCTAAAATCTATTTAAAAATCTAGAAAAAGGCTATTAAATCCTAAAAATGCAAATAAAGGCAATTAACCAAAATAAAAGAGACCGCGAGACCAGATCGAAACAAGCGGCAAGAACCGAAACTCCGATCATCCGAACCGGCCTAAAACCTCTGAAATGTGAGAACAGGGCTGTAATCCCGATAAAATCAATATGATTTTGAAAATGCAACATATGCGGTATGCGAATGCAAATGTAAAATGCGTCGAAACATAAACCAGATGTGGGAATCGGTTGGTCAAATTTTGGGGTGCAACAGCTGCCCCTATTCAAGCGGCTTGGACCTGAAGGGTTGAAGAGCGGATGACCTTCAAACATTCGAGGTACGAGACGGTTGAATACCAAAGAAACCCTGAAATTTGCCAAACGTTGAGTTAAACTGCAAAACTTCTTGAGAAGCAACGTCCAATGAACTGAGCCTGGTTGTTACGGCCACAACTGGTCAATTATCTGATAAAATTTTGATTTCAACCTCAACCACCTGTGTGACGCCACATGTATTGAACTATCTTCGCAAAAAAACACCTCCGTCCACCATTGGGCTAACCTCGTCAACACCAGAAAAGGAACCAAATCGTCAACACGAATAGAGATTCTGTCGTCACAGGAGTAACCTTGTCCATATCTGGACCCAAATTTCGTCAAATCACGAATAAATGCAAATCTGTCCACGTCAGGACTCGCCTTTCGTCAACCCGAAGGAAGACATCTGCTGGGGATAAATGGTCCTGGAAGAGTAATCAATCTTGTCCACATCAGGACTTCACATTACGGAAAACTCCCGGCGCTTTCGCTAGGGAAACATTTTTGTTTAATCACAGGGAACTCATCTGCCTATCCCTACAGGCACATCATCTGCCTAAACACAGGAAACCCCATCAGTATACTTCATACGGGAAAAGTCATCTGCCTGATTACAGGAACATTCATCCGCCTGCTTCATACGGGAAAATTATCTGAATACCGTTTCTCTGCCTAGCTCTGCAATAGCTACCTCCGTTGGTCCCAACCCACAAACGACTTTGAGGAGGACTCTACTGGGGATAGTAACACGAGGAAATCACGGCGACTTCCTTGGGGAAAATACTTTTGTCAAATATCAGAACAACGCTCACATACTCTGTCTATCGCGGGAGAATCATCTATCTGGATACCGGAAAGTTCATCCGTCTGCTTCCTACGGGAAAAGTCATCCGCCTGCTTCATACGGGAGAATACATCTACCTGATTCTTATATGAAAGTTCATCCGCCTGTTTCATACGAGAAAACACATCTACCAGATTCTTATAGGAAAGTTCATCCGCCTGTTTCATACGGGAAAACACATCTACCTGATTCTTACAGGAAAGTTCATCCGCCTGTTTCATACGGGAAAATACATTTGCCTGATTCATACAGGAAAAGGTCATCTGCCTGCTTCATACGGGAAAATACATCTGCCTGATTCATACAGGAAAAGGTCATAACACATCTGCCTGGTTCATACAGGAAAGTTCATAACACATCTGCCTGGTTCATACAGGAAAGTTCATCTGTCTGCTTCCTACGGGAAAAGTCATCTGCCTGCTTCATACGGGAGAATACATCTACCTGATTCTTATATGAAAGTCCATCCGCCTGTTTCATACAGGAAAACACATCTACCTGATTCTTATAGGAAAGTTCATCCGCCTGTTTCATACGGGAAAACACATCTACCTGATTCATACAGGAAAAGGTCATAACACATCTGCCTGGTTCATACAGGAAAGTTCATAACACATCTGCCTGGTTCATACAGGAAAGTTCATCCGCCTGCTTCATACGGGAAAATCCATCCGCCTGCTTCATACGGGAAAACAATATAACACATCTGCCTGGTTCATACAGGAAAGTTCATCCGCCTGCTTCATACGGGAAAACAATATAACACATCTGCCTGGTTCATACAGGAAAGTTCATCCGCCTGTTTCATACGGGAAAAGCATATTGGATATAGCTTCCTGGCCTATTCTTGGTAGTAGCTAACTCCACTGGGGATATTCTGAAAATAACTGCCCGACACCCGTTTCGACAACAAGTGACCACTTCTGAAATTTGGATTTATGAAACCCTGTAATGCTGCTGTGACAGCAAACCTGGAAGGACGCTCCGCTGACCGGATAAGAGAAACTTCACCCAGTAACTCTGTGGGGATAATAAGGTGAACTGTATCGTCACATGTCTCACGGCGAGACCTCGATTGTCTGGTAATAGATCTAAGATAGAACTCCATACTCCTGTTGAGAAAACACGCCTGAAAGCAAAAGGTTAACCGATCTGATCTATGTTTCAAAATGCATATGTTTGAAAATGATGCAATGCCCCATACGACATGTAGATGTTATGCGTTTGTATAGATGTGATGCCTCATACGGCATGGAGATGCTATGTGTTTGTATAGATGCAAATGTAACGATATATGCAAGTGCAAATGCAAGCTCGAGATGCCAAAGAACATCGGGACTAAAACCGCTTGGCAAAATAAATGCCGAGGGCACGTCAACTCCACTGAGGGGTACCGGGTATCACGGAATCATCCCAGCAAAATAAATGCTGGAAAAGTGAGACCAACTGCCATGGGGAAGAAACAATCCTACTGAGGGATGGCTCACAAATTCATCATTATGAACTCTGTAGAGGATGATCAACCTGACGGAGGAATGACAACCTGCTGGAGGAAGGAAGGACGGCCCTGCACGGGGATGCTCTTTCCAAACCCTTGACAACCTGATCGTACTCTGCGAGGCTTACCCAAACTGGGGTTAATTGTGCACAGCGCACTGCTGAGAATGCCCCTGCTGTCAGGGATATCCATTTTGACCTACTGAGGATACTCCTGATCCTATTCTGAGGAGGAATAACCGCGATCTCAACTATTTTGGGGACAATACAAGACTTTTATCCGCTGAGGAGAGTAATCCTGATTTAACATTAATCGGGAAACTGGTATCAATCGAGCTTTGTATCGGGGAACACGACACCATGTGAGTCACTGGGAATTACCGTGTCGGATATTTTTAGGCTTTTCCTGGTTTAGGGATGAAAATAGGTTATTAACAAAATGGTTTTTTAAAGGGAAGATACTAGACGGGGCTAGCATTCAAGGATGGACTACCAGGCGAGAACTGATAGCAAAAATAGGTTAGGTTATCGGACGAGAATGGATTTACGGTTGGAACATCAGACGAGGCTGACCGGATGACAGGTTAAGGAAAGGATGACCAGAAGGGGATGGTTTGGAAGCTGACATGCACCAGACGAGAACTGATGCCACAAATAGCTTAAAGAGACGGTGACCAGACGAGAACTGGTTAAAAGCCGACATGCACCAGATGAGGACTGATACAACAATAACATACACCAGACGGGAACTGATGTTTACGGAAAGGTTGACCAGACGATAACTGGTTGAAAGATAACAGGTACCAGACGAGAACTGGTCTTTACGGAAAGGTGGACCAGACAAGAACTGGTTACCGGTTTGCTAGGCGGGAACTGGGCTTTGGAAATGACAAGGTTACAAGGTTCTGTCAAGTGACAGGTTTAAACTATAGGATAAAGATCCAATGACGGCAAGGTCTTTTTCGAAGGTTCAGGTTTTTTGATGAGGGTAATGACACGATTCCCCGATACTCAACTCTTGTTAGGGTGAACAAACTCGCTTGAACAACTTGCCCCAGTGTAACTCGACTTGCCCCAATCTGACTCTTGGGAAGATCACTCTGAACAGCTTACTACGAGACGACTTTGAGACGACTTGCCCCAGTATCTGCACGACAAAAGGATTCAACCTCAATTAAACCACTATCAACATAGTTGGTTTCACTATCTCTGAAGTGACTTGCCCCTGAACGAGCGTTGAGCGACTTAACCTGATCTGATCACACACTGGAAGGATCTACCGTCAAATCACAGAATTCTGGATGATTGCCCCTGATTGGCTCTCGAGAAGACTCACTTCTGATCAACTGCTTCTTGAATAAACTGCCCCATAATCAACCGATGCTTCGGGACTTGTCCTCAGACCAACTGATTCTGAACTCACTGGAAGTCAATGCCCCAGATTCACAGGGTTTCACAACATACCATTCTGATCCAGACTGCTGAATTATTCAGTCCTGTTCGATTGTTCCCTGTTGGAATTTCCTTCCTGTCAACTACTGACCTGCAAATAAAATTGTCTACTCTCGAATGGTAATTTTAATGCAGTGTTCATGCAGATTTTGAAAAAATTGTGCTGTCACTCATTTACGTGTCATGATTGTGAGTGACGAATGAACCAGAGTTCAAACGTAGTGCTGATTTGATCAGTGAAAAATACAACAAGGATACGATTAGTAAATCAAGAAGGAGTCAGGTTACTCAATGTTATCGTAATGCGCTTTCAGAATAAACCCTTCCTCAATTAGGTCTTTTAAGGGTTGTATCGTGGTCGGGTTCACGGTTCGTGAAACAAAAGATATTTGGCTCAAATTATGATTTGTACCCACCCCTTCTACGTGATGATCTCCGATCCTAAAGTTCAGTTAACCTGGCTCGAGCGCTCGCCTCTTCGAGAGGTATGTTGAATAGTAGGAGCAGTGGTTAAAGAACTCACAAGGTTTTCGGAGTGACAGTTACTCCTTTTTCGTTTTCGGTGTCTGTATCTACACGACTTTGTCCTTGTGCAAGGATTTTTTCTTTTCATATCCTTTCTTTTTCATTCTTTTGATTCCCTAATTTTTTTGCCTGGACTGACTCCTTTTGAGTTCTTTTCAATTTCTTTTGAAGTCCAGCGGGATGCCCTGATTTTTTCCTAAGTATTAGCTTTCCAGCTTTTTCTTTTACTTAGCGGGCTTTCTTATATCTTTCTAGGAACAAGTCGTGCGACACTGGTTGTCTTGATTTCTCTGAAAGGATTGCAACTGTCTCACTCCTGATTGGTGAGGTTTAACTGTTGTGGTAGATGAGGTACGACCTCTGGGGAAAAACAAGATGTGATTCGTCCTCGAAAGGCAACATTCCTCTATAAGACTTAAACGCTCGGTCAAGCTAACTGACAACTACCCTGCCCCGGGTTAAGATGTGAGGGTTTAAAAGTCCGAAAAAACTTCTACTTCCTGGCTCGAAGTGGTTAACAAGGGACTAACTCCTTATATCTCCAGTGTTTAGGGGATTTGAAACAATGCCTTGTACGTCATCGGCAAGGTTTTATCTGAAAGCATACGATCATCGATTATGAGTATTCAGTTTTGTCATCCTCCCTCCAGTCTTTGCTAATCATAGTGACAAAGTGGGGTGAATAAAATGCAAGTGTCAGTGCAATGTAGTACATGAGTGACAACGACATGATTAATTCAGAAAAATGCATAGTCACTTTATCAATATTACCATTCGAAACAAACAATGTTTAACAGCAAGCAGTAACTAACAGAAAAGAAACTACAAATGCAAATGATAAAAGCCTGAGGACTGCCAATGCTGAGGACGCCTGCCTGTCTGGATCACTGGCTTCTGGAAATAAAAACTCTGAATCTACGAGCTTAGACAGCTGATAAGTTGGTATGAACAAACAGAATTCCTTCTCTAAAGGAAATGCACTCTTGGTCGATCAACTGTTGTACTTTTTCCTGAAAAGCTTTACAATCTTCAGTTGAATTCCCTGGTGATCCACCATGGTAACCACACTGAGCGTGGGGATTGTACCCGGGAGGGTAAGGTTCTGGCACAGGCTTAAGAGCTTTAGGTTCCACCAACAAATTCTGGATCAAAGATGGTAGAATATGGCCATACGGCACAGGCACTGGATGCGAAGGAGCATTCCTTCATTCCAAGTTGTTACGAGGTCTGTTCTGATTCGGACGCTGATTCTGATAACCTCGGCCACGAGTTCGCTGATTCGCAAAAGAAGCGACATAAAGTTCTGGATATGGTGCCCTAGGCGCAATTGTCTGTCCCGCATAACAAGACACAGAAGATGAAGAACCAACAGATTTCACCGATTCATCTCGAGAATACTCAACATCTGGCATGATTGCATTGATCACAACTCCTTCTTCAGTTTGGTAGCTACTAGGAGACTCAGTTTCACTAGCCTGACTGCCTGAAACAATCTGAATTCTCCCAATCTTTACGGCATGCTCGATGCGTTCTCCTAATCTTACCAATTCAGAGAAATTTGGTGCATTTACAAGCATTCTTTCGAAGTACGGGCTCTCAAGGGAGTTTACAAACATGCTCATTAACTCTCGGTCTAGGAGCGGTGGATGTACTCTGGCAGCAAATTCTCTCCACCTCTGAACATACTTCCTGAAGGGTTCATTGTTCTCTTGAGACAATTCTTGTAACTGCATGCCATGAGGAGCCATATCCAGGTTATAATCATACTGTTTCAGAAAAGCTCTGGCTAAATCCACCCATGATCGAATCTGATTACTCTCCAACTGCATATACCAACTCAGAGATGCCCCAGTCAGACTATCTTTAAAGCAGTGAATCATCAACTTGTCATTTTGCACAAACGAAGTCATTCTTTGGCAGAACATTACCAAATGTTGCTTCAGACAGCTATCTCCTTTGTACTTCTCAAATCTCGGCGCTCTGAACTTAGGAGGCAGTACCAGGCCAAGAACCAAACACATGTCTGCAGCATTGAGGTTGACAGCGTCTTTAACTTTCAAGGCTTTGACTCCTTCTTCCAACACTCGGAGCCTTCTAGCATACTCAAGAGCTCTTGGGTCTTCAGTCCTAGCTATCAGGATCTCTCTTCGGATATTCGCCATAGGGAAAACAACACCTTGACTGTTAATAAGAGGAGGGCGTTCATTTCGGACAACAAACTGCTCACGTCGATCTCAGTCCCTAACCGGAGGCTGCACAAATTGGTCTGCAGTAACGTTGTTCACTTGCAGAAAGTCTTCCACCGACATAGAGCCATACAGAGGATTGGTCGTCATAGTGAAACCCGTCAAGGTGTTACGAGACTGGAAGTGACTCTTAGACATAGCTACCAATAACCTTCAACTGACTTCACTGCTTGATTCTGCTCAAATCTGCTTCACCCCTTGGTCGTCTTCTAACAATCAACAGTCGCTCAGGCCAAACACCGGATAATCACCTTTAGAATCAAGACAACGGCTGGATCAGACTCTGGCTAGCTGGAGAACGATATGCAATATGATGCAACAATGTTCATGCAAATGCGATGCACTATGTAGCAAACACGGGATCACAGCCCCCCACAAATCTCTGAATACTGCTGCGCCGCTGACTGAGTACGTTCGCTCTGAAGAGAAGACCAAAATGACGGGTTGGCTGGAAGTCAAGTTTCCTGCAAAAAACCCTCCCGCTCACGGGTATGGACCTAAACTGACACAAGGTACGGCATCCTATGCGGTCATCAGCGTCACAGACTTTCAAGACTGATGATACGATACCCAGAAGGTGTGGCATCATCATATCCTGAAGAGGCCTCACTTAGCCAACTTCCAAATGATCGGTCCCCAGAGTCGACAATTCTTCAAAACAACAACCCCCTCAACCCAAAGGGTTGAAAAAGAAGTCAACCGGGAGAACCTCATCTGAGCGTGGATTTCATGAGACACAAGTACTTGCAAAGCAAGCACGCGCCCACTACTTTCCACAACTAATTCTAGGGTGCACTCAAGCCTGGGTCTGGCTTCTCACTCAAAGGAACACCCCACCCAACAGCACAACAGCAACAAATAATAGCAGAGGGCGGAAATTGTAAATACAGTAATACAACACCCAAAAGGTAAACACCCAAAGACGAGCAAACAAACACTAGGATTGACTCTCTTAAGGGACGTTGGATCCCAAATGCATAAGGAACCATCGCAGTCCCCAACAGAGTCGCCAGCTGTCGCTACTGCGAAAATCGGCGCCGGCTAAACAGAAGAGTCGCCACCGTGCGTTATTTATCCCAAAGGAGGGAAAGGAAACGCTCAAAGTAAACCTACCACAAAGACGGGAAAGGAATGGTCATCGCAACCAAATCCTGGATTCGGGAGTCGGTTACGCAAGGGGAAGGTATTAGCACCCCTCACGTCCGTCGTACTCGACGGGATCCACGCTTGCTTGGTTTGTCTAAAGGATGCAAAAACAATCTATCTACGGCTGCTAAATCTAAACGGAAAGAAACTGACTCGATAGAGCATCGCACTTTATGCCTACGTATTCTCAAGAGAGAAAGTCAGAGTCATCGTAGTTCGGGAAACTACAGGGAAATTGGCTCGCCAAGACTTCGCGTCTTGTGCCTACGTACTTCCACACAGCGTGAAAGATCAGAGCTTACGTAGTTCAGGCTAACTACGGCTAGACAAGGTGTTCTCACCTAGGAGTGAGAGATGAAGTTGGTTTTTAGAGGTACGGGAACCTACGGGAACTTAAAACTACGGTCTGGTCTCAAATGCGCAAGGGCAAGAGAAAGGGAAACATCAGTCGTTAGCGGGAAAGTCTCGATCGCACAACATCGAGAGAACAGAGAGGTTAGTTGTTAGTGTGCTCGCTAGGATATCGCATCCTATGCCTACATATTCTCATTCGGTATGAGAAATCAGAGCAGCTGTAGTTTAGCCTACTACAGCTAAACGGGGAAACGGGAAAAAGGGAGCTCGCTAGGATATCGCATCCTATGCCTACGTACCCTCGTCTGGTACGAGAGATCAGAGCAAACGTAGTTCGACGGAAAAATAAGTCTCGATTGCACGGGGGCAAGAGAAGGGGTCTCCATCGCCTGAACGCGAGAGAAAAGGAGTTTCGATCGCACGGGGCGATAACAAAGAGGAAGCAGGCCTACGCCTAAACGGGAAGGAACCCGGGACACACACGCAAGAACCTAAGAAGAAACTCCTCAGCTGTCGTTTCCTTCGTATCTGACGATACAGCTCACAACACTCGACGGTTGCCTGAAGACTTGAATAAGATGATGATGATGTTGAACGAAGCGGCTCCGTTGGCTCCTGACATGCGCGCAAGCTCCATTCCAATCTTCTCCTCTCTGGATCCTTGATGATGACGCTAGAACCAGGAACAATGTACCGCTTAGACCGTCATGGTTCGACTTATACGAGAAATCGAACTCTAAGAGGTAGCGTATTGATGTCCGTGTCAAATACAAGATAGAGAAATGATATCGAAAATCATTCTCCAATTGAATTGTGTCACACGGCCAGCCAAAAATAAAATCGGGATAAAATCAGATAGAAAAGAAAATAGGAGAGAAATCCACCGCAAAAATGGAAATAATATGCTACTCCTAAAATACGACAATTAAATTCTACTAGAAAATATTCTGAAGAAGTATTAAAATAATGCATAATGGAAAATAGCATACAAAATACTATAATATTCTATAGATAAAAATAGGAGAAAAAACTATATTAAATGTATAATATTCTATAATACGCTAAAAATAATAGAATACAAATTCTATATTAAAATCTATGCATAATATTCTGACTATGAAAATGAAATTATACTCCTGAAGAGAAAAAAACTAAATGGCAAGAAAGGGGGTACAATCTGCAAAAGGGAGGGACTGCAGAAAAAACACCATCCTGGGCCTAGTCCACCATACAGAAAAAAAATTTAAAAAAAAACCAAAAATCAGCCCAGAAGGGGGGGTACGCGCAGGAACTGGAGGGTATAGTTCAGAAAAAACGTTGGGCCCAACCCACTCGTGACACACACAAAAAAACAAAAGAAAACAAACTAGGGGAAGGGGGGTGCAACAAGATATTGGAAGGGTGTATGGCCCCAAAGGCTGATGGGCTTAGAGGCCCAAACCACACAATTGTGTATCACTTCCTTCTCCTCCAAAAACCCTAAGTCTCTCTTACTCAAACTCACGGTTCATCTTTCTCCTTCTCCCTCTCACCGTCTCCGTCTCAAACTCCTATTTCTCTCTGTCACAATAATGGAGAAACAAAACCCTAATCGTACCAACTCACTCCGTCTCATCTCCTCTTAAACTCTTCCCTTCGTTTCAATTTGATTCAGACAACTCATAAAACAAAACCAATACGATTCTGTCTTTCATCGCCTCAAGCTTCCCTAAGATCTCCCTTTCAACTCCGTTTCCGATTTGCTTGCGGTGGAGACGAGCCTTATGCTTGCATGAATATCGAAGAATCTCCTTGAAGATTTCTGGTGGCACTTGGAGGTTCTTGAGATGGATGATAGTTGACGAAGATTTGGATGATGAACAGAAGAAGAACTCAACGAAGGTTTCTTGAATATGGTTGCAGATGAAGCTCGCAGAGAACTTGTGCTGGATCTGAACTTAGACGAAATTGCATGTTGAAGATTCTGAACGATGAAGTTGTTCGTGATGATGAACGATGTGATGAATCCTTGAAGAATCTGGAAAATATGAAGGTTGAAGATCTTGAAGGATCCGGAGGTTGTTGTGAAATCTGGAGAAAATAGTGTGAAAACGATGAAGATCTTGAACGGATGTTCTCTTCGCTTGATGATTTCTGCTGAAAGATCTTGAAAGCTCTTGAGGATTTTGAACGTTTGAAGATGAAGATCTGGATACTGGATCTAGAAAACTTCGTGAAGATCGGTGACGGATCTTGATGAATACGATGTATGTTCTTGATTTTTCAAGAGAAGCTGATGGAGTTTGATGAAGAATCACGAAGATCTTCATGGAGATCTGGAGAATGTGTTGAAGAACATGATGATGAAGGATGTGTTTCTGGAAAACGATGAGTATTCGTGACGATTGATGATTTTTCTATTGATGTTTTCAGTGACAGTTTAAGTTTTCCGGCGAAGTTATGGATTTCCGATGAAGTTTGGCCGTAAGAAGCGCCGTTTAATTTCACCGATGAGGCTTTGAAGAAGCATAGATGAAGATTGGATGAGGATATATGGGAAATGGTGAGTGGATGAAGATTACAGCGAGTTTAGGAATTCCGGCGACGGTTACGTCTGCTCCGGCGACGGGTACGGTGGCTGCATGGCCGACCGGTGAGGGTTTCCGGCGAGGGTTAGGGGAGTGTGTGTTGGCACACATGCAGAACAAGGAGAGAGAGAAGGGGACGCGTGGCGTGAGGGAAAGGAGAGAGAGGGACGTGTGGCGTGGTGAGGTGGCTGAAAATCTGAGTGGAAAAATGAGGTGGGGCCAAAGAAAGCACACACGTGGAGGCTTATATTGACGCCAAGTGGCACGAATTTGGGCCTCCAAAATTCAACATCTGGCCCATTAACAACTCAGACTAATGACCTTGATTAAATGCTAATTAATTGGACTAATTCTGAATTAAAACCTGATTAAGACTCCATTAAAATCACAATTAAGACTCTAATGATCATTAAAACGAAATCAATTAATACTCAATTAACCTAAACAAAAATTAAATGCTAGGTAATTAAAAACACTAACTAATTCTCCTAGTTAATCCTAATTAAAAAAAAGATAAAAACCTAATTAGCTTCTATGATTTTCTAAATCTATTAAAAATAGAAAAGAAGTCCACTAATCTATTGAAACTATTTAAAATACATTAACAATCTATTGGAAATTCTAGAAACTATTTAAAATAAGAATTTAAAACTATTTAAAAAGAAAAATATTTATTTAAAAATTCTAAAACTATTAAATTCTATTAGAAAATATTAAAAACCTATTTAATATTTAAAAAAAAAACTATTTATTTAAAACTATTAAATTCTATTTATTCTATTAAAAAAGAAATATATTCTAAAATCTATTTTAAAAACTATATTTTCTACAATTCTATAAAAAAGAAATATATTCTAAAATCTATTTAAAAATCTAGAAAAAGGCTATTAAATCCTAAAAATGCAAATAAAGGCAATTAACCAAAATAAAAGAGACCGCGAGACCAGATCGAAACAAGCGGCAAGAACCGAAACTCCGATCATCCGAACCGGCCTAAAACCTCCGAAATGTGAGAACAGGGATGTAATCCTGATAAAATAAATATGATTGAGAAAATGCAACATATGCGGTATGCGAATGCAAAATGCAAAATGCGTCGAAACACAAACCAGATGTGGGAACCGGCTGGTCAAATTTTGGGGTGCAACAAGCCCCCCTTTCATCTTCTTTTCTGTTCTCATTTTATATATTCTTGCTGAGCTGGATCTTACGTTATTATTTTCTGATGGATTGGATTTGCTTTTGTATCTGATATGATTTTGTTTATGCAGATTTGGATACGTATTTGATACTGATGCGGATTTGATTTTTTTCAGATGTTGATTTTGCTTGTGATTTCTGCCTCTGATTGGAACCCGCGGATTTGGATTTTTGTTGGATAACTGCTTTTTCTGAATTTAAGTCCAGATGTGGTGTGATTTACTAGATATCCATGGATTCTGATTTTGGATTTGAATATCCAATGTTTACTTGATAGAATGGATTTTTCCATTCTGGATTGGATTTGGATGTTGGTGATCTGTTTGGCTTTGAAATCCATTTTTCGGCAAAATCACTTTTTTTGGCAATAAACATTTCTTTTTCTCTTCCTCTGGGCGTCCCGAAAGAATTGAACAGATACTTCCGATTTGTGTCGAGGCCGGGAATTGGAATGGGAGCTGGTTTTGACATTTTTCGTGCCCTCCCGACACCCGATGATGAAATCACTCTAAGGGTGTCGAACAAAATAATTTTTCTAACGTTAACCATTTTTACTCTGCTTTGTCTGTTTCACGCGCAGGTACGAAGAGTCGAATCTTGGAGAAATTAATCGGAAGAGTCGGGTGCGAAGAATTAATTGGAAATCAAGCAGGAAGAAAACTTAGGGAATTTTAGAATAAAAAATGTAATTTTCAATTCCCTTTTGTAAATTGTAACAAAAATATGAATAATATTCACTTTAATTTTTGTACGCTTTCTCTTTTTAACTACTTCAAACCGAATGAGTTCCTTAAACCAACATTTGATTAAATGATTGAGTGTCTCCAATTAGAATCCACCGACTAAATATTGAACACTTAAACCTCCACAAATGTATTGACTTTATTAGTAAGAATTTGTACGAATAAACCCTGAATAATTATCCGAGACAAATTAATCATCCTGAACATGCCACTCCACTATCATGTCATTCAATTTTAATCAACATGCCGTTTAGTTCCAATCAACCGTTTTCCAAATTAAATCGTTAGATACGGCCTTGAACGAAAACAAGAAATCCGATTAACAGCACAACGAGAATCAACCTCCAAACTAAAAAATCAACTTGCATCTTTGACGACTAAATCCAATGCCCTGCACCAACTCGGCCCAAAGTCACAATTGGACAGAAATCATAAACTCGTGCACGAATCGATAATTCCACTGCTTTAAAATTGACTGGCAGATAGTAGAAGAAGCAAAAAGATAAGTTCTTGTTAAAACAATTTCCACAGAGTGAAATCTCGCACCACAATCAGCCCCAAAAATTCAAATCATTCTCCAACCAAAACACAAAGCTTGGAACCGAAAACCCTAATTACTCGATCGATCCCTGATAACAGCCCTGCTTCCTAAACTGTCAGCAAATGGTGCATAAATGACCATTTTGCCCTTTCATAGTTAAAGTGCGCTGACGCGTTTCTCCTGCAAAAACAAAAAACTACATAACCTGTTAGCAGTTAGCTGATGCAAGAATAAGATGACATGCGACATGAATCGATAAATTTGAGGGTAAAATTTGGGGTATTACAGTTGCCCCTATTTAAATAGCTACACCGGATGATTTGAGCGGCAGAGACTCGAGAAATCATGGTGGAGGGATTTAAATATAGATAACCGAAAATTTTGCCCTTAGATGCAGCGATATGCAATACTATGGACAAGACGGAATAGAATAATGCTGACCATGCTATGATGTGTATGCTAGAATGGTTAATGCAAGGATGTAGACAACACGACGACACATGGGACAGACGCTACGAGAAAAACACACTGGGGAATACGACGCGCTGGGACAACAGCACGACACTGGGGAATTCTAAAGTGATGGTCAACTGGTGCGAACACGACAAATTGTCATTTTTAGAAAAGGAATGGTAAGAACGGGATCCTCAATGGAGATGGCACCGATGAGACGACTTCCACTAGGGAATATCTGAGAGTATTTATTCAACAGGTTCAGGCGTGACCGAATGATACTCTAGTAAAACTGGATATGTACTACTGCAAGAGCGATTACAGAATGCTGGAGCATTGAGCAAAGAATAACATCCGAGCTTCTATGAACTTTCCCTCCTGACAGGATCAAACGGAATTTTCGGAAATCCGTAGAAAATACAGGGTAAAACCGACTGTATGCCAAAATAAATGGACTTTAATAGGAAATGCCCTGATAAGTTTTCTCGAGAGAGAACGGTCACTTACGTTGGATGGGACTTATTTTCCAAAACGGGATAAGCTCTCAAATAAAGATACGGTTGCTTATCTATGAAATAAACCTCTTCATATTTAAGTTCGGTGCCTGGAATACGATTCAAATTCTTCTTTTACTAAAGGGTAAAGCGAACTTCTTCATAATTCAAGATCTGATGCCCTGAATAAGATTCGGCTCCTTCTTTTACTAAAGGGTAAAATGAACTTCTTCATAATTCAAGATCTGATGCCCTGAATATGATTTGGCTCCTTCTTTTACTAAAGGGTAAAGCGAACTTCTTCATAATTCAAGATCTGATGCCCTGAATACGATTCGGCTCCTTCTTTTACTAAAGGGTAAAATGAACTTCTTCATAATTCAAGATCTGATGCCCTGAATACGATTCGGATCCTTCTTTTACTAAAGGGTAAAATGAACTTCTTCATAATTCAAGATCTGATGCCCTGAATATGATCCGGTTCAAAACCTCCCCGCACTTCAAGATGAAAAGGAAATGGAAACCATCTTCTCGATTCTCGATGGAGATGGCCACTTGCCGCTCCTCATGCTAAAGATAAGATAAGCTTCCTAGGCGAAAAATGCTGCTTATTTGCAAGATTAGCAAGGATAAGCTTCTCGAATGAGCAATGCTTGTAGAGGTGGTAACAGGTCATGTAAATTGTAAAGAAAGTCGTGATGATGGCAAACATCTAGATCACTGAGTGTATGGCGTAATATAAATTGTAAAGAAGGTTGTGATGATGGCGAACATCGAGATCACTATAACATGTGTTGCGGTGAAATTTGGATGTCAAGCTATTGATTAACTTGAATCTTAATTCATTTACAACCGGTCTTTGATTTATCCGAAGGAAAGGTTAAAGAAAGGAAAAACCTAAAAGGGAGAGATCTAAGGTTCGGGGGTTGGTTAAATTTAGGGAAGGTATTAGCACCCTAAACTTCCGTAGTACTCTACGGGAACCTTTTGTTTATTTTTTTTATTTATTTCATTAATTATTTTGCTTTAGGGTATATACAAAGGATTGAAAATTAAAAAAGACCTAGGGGTTAATTCTAAGTTTACTCGGCAAGACATCGCATCTTGTGCCTACATATCCTTACGGGAATGGAATCAGAGTAACTGTAGTTCCCCTCAAAAGGGAGGTTAGAAACGTCTTGACTGTGGCCAAGGTTTGTTCAGAGACTCCAATCTCTATGTTAAAAAAATGTTAATTAAAATTAAAATAGGGTTAAATTAGGGATTCCACGACGGAAAACCTTAAAACAGAGTACGGCGACTCTTTTGGCCTAACACTAGGATAAAAGCAATTTTGCCCACGGCGGGACACCTAGGCTAAACAGGGTTTGATTCATTAAAGGGGTAAGGCTATTGACTCAGCGGCCAAAAGGCTGGACCTAATCCTTCGGAAGGATAAAACTGTAAAAAAATGTGAAAATATGAAAAATCATTATATGGAGGAATAATTAAGGTACAGAAATAAGAAAAGTAATAAAGGCAGAGGGTATAAAGAAACAAAGAAACATTTCTGAAAACATGAAGAATATGAAAATATGTAATGACACTTAGAATGAAGTGAGGGAGGAAAATAGTGTGGGGCTGTGGCCACCACAAGCACATCTCAACCTCGAGCATGCACATGAAATGCCAAAAGAAAGAAAAGTAATAAAAGGGTACATAAAATGACACGACAAACATCAAACATCAGGAGTTCCTTACGAAAAGGTTTTAATTTTTTAATATTTTAATAAAAAAAAGCTTTAATTTTTGTAATAAAAAATATTTAAGTTAAAATTATAAAAAAAATTAAGTTTAAATTTTAAAAAAAAGTTTTTGGGGAAAAGTCTTTTTAGTTTTTTTTAGAACAAAAAAGGCTTTTCATCCCAAAAAAAGGCTTTTCAGTTTTTTTGGGAAAAGGCTTTTCTGTTTTTTTTTGGGAAAAGGCTTTTCAGTTTTTTTTTGGGAACAAAAAGGTTTTTTTTTTCTTCGAACCAAAAAGGCTTTTCAGTTTTTAAAAAAGGTCTTACTAAAAAAAAGGTTTTAATAATAAATAAATAAAAAGGTTTTGATTTTAAAAAAAGGTTTTGTTAAAAAAGGGTTTTGATATTAAAATCTACGGACCTAAACACACATGGAGATTAACATGGCAAAATATGCACATAAACATGAAAAAGCAAAAGGTTTAGTAATTTAACGGACCTAAACACATTAACATGGCAAAATATGCACATAAACATGAAAAGGCAAAAGATTTAGTAATTTAACCTACGAAGCGGAGGTTTGCTTCGATAAATGTGAAAAAGGTTTGAATAAGGGAACACTGGAGAGCTCCAACCCTTCTGACGAGTTGTGGGAACGACCGCCTTTCTTCTCTGGGGATCTCCTTTGTTTCTCTCTTTCTCTCTCCTCTTTTCTGAAGAAAAACCTTCTGACACATGTCCTCTTGCCAATTGTGCCATTTTTACTTTTTAGAAAAAAAATACATGCCATATGATATTTACCTGCAAAAAGTCAAACGACTACACAAATTTGTTAGTAATTGATTAAATGCAATGAAATGCGACGACAAATCTTAGGGCAAAATTTGGGGTATTACAGTTGCCCCTATTTAAATAACTTCACCGGGTGATTCGAGCAACGGAGACTCGAGAAATCGTGGTGGAGGGATTTAAATACAGATAACCGAAAATTTGCCTTTAGACGCAGTGCTATGCAATGATATGGACAAAACAAAACGAACTATAATGCTAAATATGATATGAATCTGATATGATACGTATGATGAAAATGACAAATGCACGGATACAGACGAAACAACGTCACAGGGGACGACCCATCGAGGAATTGCACTAGGGAAGAAGACATGTCATATCTGGAAGAACGTCGGGTAGACACGACACAGAATTGTTGATAGGTGCCAAGTAAATTAGAAATTGTCCGCAAGGTAAGACGCGGGTAAAACACGAGCTCAGGAGAAAAACGCAAATGGGGATAAAACACCCATGATGCCAAGTAAATAAATTTTGCCCACAAGGTAAGACGCGAGTAAAACACGACCTCAGGGAGAAAAAAAAAGCAAATGGGGGTAAAACACCATGATGTTAGGTAAACCCAGGAATATCTGGTAAACGGGGAATAAAACACCCGGGATAAAGGTACATGGGGGATAAAACACCCAAGGATAGAAGGTAAGTGGGGAGTAAAACACCCAAGATAGACATGTAAATGGGGGAGTAAAGCACCCAGGATAGAAATGTAAATGGGGAGTAAAGCACCCAAGATAAAAATGTAAATGGGGAGTAAAGCACCCAAGATAAAAATGTAAATGGGGAGTAAAGCACCCAAGATAGAAATGTAAATGGGGAGTAAAGCACCCAAGCTAGAAATGTAAATGGGGAGTAAAACACCCAAGATAGAGAGGTAAATGGGGAATAAAGCACCCAAGATAGAAATGTAAATGGGGAGTAAAGCACCCAAGATAGAAATGTAAATGGGGAATAAAGCACCCAGGATAGAAATGTATAGGAATTATGCTATGACATATGATCAAATGCAAATGCAGACGTCGACGACAAAACTCGACTCTTTCTGTGAGATGATAAAACTGGAGGACTGATTCCTCAACACGGAGATCACTGTCATTCGGTTAAACTGTATCAAGTTGATAGTCACTGTAGGAATGATGAATAACTGCTTGGGGATTATGCAAGTAAACTGCCCCAGGTCAAATGAATTGATAATTGCTTCAGCTGTCTGATTCGTGGAATCGACTGTTTTGCTGTATCCTCGGAGGGCTTGCCCCAGTCTGGGTCTTGAACAATTCTCTGGATAAACCAAATCTGAGAAGATATTGCCTTGAACAAATCTTGAACTAATTCTTTGACAGGATGTAAAAGGAACTTGCCCCTGATAAGATCACTTGAACAAGTTTCTCATTGTTTGAAAATTCCTTAGAGGAAAGCCAGTTTGCAAACAAAAATATTCATACAAACATGGTAATGCAAAGTTCATGCGATTTTTGAAAAATTATTTTTGAAAGATGGAAAATACATGAGTCGTTAGTCAGAACAAGGCGGTTCAAGACACTCAAAGTTTAAAATAAAAGTTTATTGCCAAAATAAATGATTCGGAAGGATCTTTTGGAGTCAGGTTACGCAACCTTGCTGTAGTATACTTTCAAAATAACCTTGCTTCAATTAGATCTTTTGAGGGTTGTAATGTGGCCTGGTTCACGGTTTATGAAACAAAAGATAAAGGCTCAAAATTTATTTGTACCCACCCAATCTACGTGATGATCTTCAGTCCTATGCTCAGTTAACTCATACTATGCATTCAGGTTCCCATAAGTTAGGGATTTCATTGATCGTAGCAATGATGACTCAGAAGTCAAAGGGACCTATGAAAAGGCAGCCACTACTCCCCTATAACATTTGATTGTTTTGACATTGAGGATTTTCAAGATAAGGATTTAAAAATATCTTTGTATTATCCCTAAATTTTGCCTGAACTGTTTATTTTAGAGTTTACAGTCAGCGGGATGCCCCAGTTTTGCCTAAGTCTCCTTCATAGGTTTTGACTTAGCGGGCTTCTTTTGATTTTTTTATATTATTTTTTTGTGTGAAGGAAAGTGACTGTTTGATTTTAATGATTACGGTGAACCATCATCGACCTTTTGATTAGAAAACATCTTCGACACTTGTTTGACGTGTGCGAAGGAAAATTTGTTAATGAAAGGTGTATCGTATGAACACACAACCAAGTTAACTGAGAACTACCCATCCCAAGGTTAAAATTGTGGGTTTTTTGTAACGAAAGAAACTCCAACTTCTAGGCTCGAAGGGGGTAACGAGGGATTAACTTCCTTATTTCTCCAGTGTTTGGGAATTGAAACAATACCTTACATCGTCAACAAGGTTTGATTGAAAGCATACTGACAGAAATTATGGGTATAACGTTTTCATCATCCTCCCTCCAATCTTAGCATATCAAAATTTTGGACAAGAAGTAAACATTTGAAAAATAAAGAATAAAGATGCAAATAAATGGACGGAAATGAATTGTATCAAAAGTCGCAATGCTTATTTCATTAATGAAAGTACAAACATAATTAAAAGCAAACAACTTAAACAAAATAAGGAAAGTGCAAACAACGAGAAACAAAAGGCCTAGTGACAAAACTTCATTTCTGATGTACTGGCAAGGGATTTTTCTGAACATCCGGATGACTGTCTGTAAAATCAAGTATTCCAGTTCTAACCAATTCACATACTCTAGCCTTCAATGCAAAACAATGCTCCAAGTCATGGCCTGGGGCACCCTCATGAAAAACACACTTTAGATCAGCCCTAAATCCAGCCGGAGGATTAAGAGGAGGTGGTAAAGCCTTTGTAGTAATCAGTCCTTGCCGGACTAAGTCAGGATATAGCTCTGTGTAAGTCATGAGAATAGGATCAAAGTGACTCCTGTTCCGTTTCTGGTCTGATATCTGTGTCGAGGAATCAGCTTGACGACTCAAAGGTACACTAGAAGACGATAGGACCAAGAAGGAGAAACTGGGGGAAAAATGCAATGCAAAAATGTGATGCTAATGCCATGCAATGGTCTCAAGAATTTCAACGGTCGATTGCAAACATTCCCTTTTAGGAAAGCGAGAAAAGCTGTTAGACTTTAAAATGTAGGACTTCTTGAATTTGCAAAGGACTTTTGAATTCCTTGAAACTAGAAATGATATGATGCTTTATGGATGCAAAGCACAAACGCACATAAGCAAACAAAGGTCCTAATTTTAGAGGAACAATGAATGGAGTCAAGGTCTACCCTTCCCAAAGTGGTGTGTACTATAGGTTAATTGTACCTGCAGAACAAGGGTTCTAAAAAGTGCCCAAAGTCATCAGCCCATCTTTTGGATATTATCAACTTCTCGACTGACTCAAGGGTCAATAATATTCTCAAGAGAACCTCGTTCGAGTGTAGTATCGCGTAGCAACCATTGTAGGACTACTCCCACATAGTTCCCGCACTACGTCCTATATAAGGTCAAGATGGTGTAAAGGTACTACGGTTCCCAGTATCACAAACTCCAATCGATAACGGTAAAAGTTTTCACGACTACACTCGATCAACCGAACCATTTTCGAAAGTGTCTCAACTGAGCGGTGATTCTCGATTTAGCTTAGTCGGGACTCACTCCCTATAAGCCTCGTCGAATATATCGCCATCCTATAATAATGTCACTCAAGTCCAGGTGTAGGACTTATCTCACAACACAGTAACTCCAAGTAAGGTACCCCAATATATACATACAAGTGAGCAAAATATATAATAAAACAAATATATAAAGAAAAATAAACAAAATAGGGATAACCCTCAATAGTTAGGACTCCCCAGTGAAGTCGCCATTTTCTGTTGCGGTGAAATTTGGATGTCAAGCTATTGATTAACTTGAATCTTAATTTATTTACAACCGGTCTTTGATTTATCCGAAGGAAAGGTTAAAGAAAGGAAAAACCTAAAAGGGAGAGATCTAAGGTTCGGGGGTTGGTTAAATTTAGGGAAGGTATTAGCACCCTAAACTTCCGTAGTACTCTACGGGAACCTTTTGTTTATTTATTTTTATTTATTTCATTAATTATTTTGCTTTAGGGTATATACAAAGGATTGAAAATTAAAAAAGACCTAGGGGTTAATTCTAAGTTTACTCGGCAAGACATCGCATCTTGTGCCTACATATCCTTACGGGAATGGAATCAGAGTAACTGTAGTTCCCCTCAAAAGGGAGGTTAGAAACGTCTTGACTGTGGCCAAGGTTTGTTCAGAGACTCCAATCTCTATGTTAAAAAAATGTTAATTAAAATTAAAATAGGGTTAAATTAGGGATTCCACGGCGGAAAACCTTAAAACAGAGTACGACGACTCTTTTGGCCTAACACTAGGATAAAAGCAATTTTGCCCACGGCGGGACACCTAGGCTAAACAGGGTTTGATTCATTAAAGGGGTAAGGCTATTGACTCAGCGGCCAAAAGGCTGGACCTAATCCTTCGGAAGGATAAAACTGTAAAAAAATGTGAAAATATGACAAATCATTATATGGAGGAATAATTAAGGTACATAAATAAGAAAAGTAATAAAGGCAGAGGGTATAAAGAAACAAAGAAACATTTCTGAAAACATGAAGAATATGAAAATATGTAATGACACTTAGAATGAAGTGAGGGAGGAAAATAGTGTGGGGCTGTGGCCACCACAAGCACATCTCAACCTCGAGCATGCACATGAAATGCCAAAAGAAAGAAAAGTAATAAAAGGGTACATAAAATGACACGACAAACATCAAACATCAGGAGTTCCTTACGAAAAGGTTTTAATTTTTTAATATTTTAATAAAAAAAAGCTTTAATTTTTGTAATAAAAAATATTTAAGTTAAAATTATAAAAAAAATTAAGTTTAAATTATAAAAAAAAAGTTTTTGGGGAAAAGTCTTTTTAGTTTTTTTTAGAACAAAAAAGGCTTTTCATCCCAAAAAAAGGCTTTTCAGTTTTTTTGGGAAAAGGCTTTTCTGTTTTTTTTTGGGAAAAGGCTTTTCAGTTTTTTTTTTGGGAAAAGGTTTTTTGGAAACAAAAAGGTTTTTTTTTTCTTCGAAACAAAAAGGCTTTTCAGTTTTTAAAAAAGGTCTTACTAAAAAAAAGGTTTTAATAATAAATAAAAAAAAAGGTTTTGATTTTAATAAAAGGTTTTGTTAAAAAAGGGTTTTGATATTAAAATCTACGGACCTAAACACACATGGAGATTAACATGGCAAAATATGCACATAAACATGAAAAAGCAAAAGGTTTAGTAATTTAATGGACCTAAACACATTAACATGGCAAAATATGCACATAAACATGAAAAGGCAAAAGATTTAGTAATTTAACCTACGAAGCGGAGGTTTGCTTCGATAAATGTGAAAAAGGTTTGAATAAGGGAACATTGGAGAGCTCCAACCCTTCTGACGAGTTATGGGAACGACCGCCTTTCTTCTCTGGGGATCTCCTTTGTTTCTCCCTTTCTCTCTCCTCTTTTCTGAAGAAAAACCTTCTGACACATGTCCTCTTGCCAATTGTGCCATTTTTACTTTTTAGAAAAAAAATACATGCCATATGATATTTACCTGCAAAAAGTCAAACGACTACACAAATTTGTTAGTAATTGATTAAATGCAATGAAATGCGACGACAAATCTTAGGGCAAAATTTGGGGTATTACAACATGTAATATAAATTGTCAAGAAGGTTGTGATGATGGTGAACATCGAAATCACTGTAATGTAAACATGTAAGATAAATTGCCAAGAAGGTTGTGATGATGGCAAACATCGAGATCACTGTAATGTAAATTGTAAAGACATTCGTGATGATGGTAAACATCGAGATCCCAATAATGTAAATTGTAAAGACATTCGTGATGATGGTAAACATCGAGATCGCGGTAATGTAAATTGTAAAGATAGTTTGTGATGATGGCAAACATCGAGATCACAGAGTGTAATAATGAGCTTCGTGTACGAGAAGATCAATTGTAGAGTGTAATGATAGATTGTAAAGTGTAATGTAGGTGATAATGACGATAGGTTTCTCTGGTAAGAACAATCGCATACCGGTTCTTGTAAGATGTACTGATAGATTTCTTAGGCGAGAATTGTCGCGTATCGACGTTGTAAAGGCTTTTCTTGAGATATAGTGCAAAATAAATGCACGTCCGGGTAAGTTCGGCGACCGACATGACCGAAGTTCAATCTAGAATCAAGCTAGAAAGAAACTGGCAAATAAGACTCCCTTGAGGAAATGAACTCAAATGGGTATTATCTTGTCCTAGCGCGGAAAGATAACTGAAATAACCGTCACCCACGAGGGTTGAACTCTGTGGGGAAACTTAGAAGCCAATAGTTTTTTATGCTTAGTGCTGAAGATTTACTTGGAGAGAGCGGAAAAACCTAGTTACTCGGCGGTAACGACAAAGGACAACAAGGAGAGCAAACATGCAGATGCTAATGTGTATGTCATTTTGTATGTTAATGAAATGGAGATGAGTATGTAATGCTCATGCTTATGCTTATAATGACAAGACCGATGAGAGAGGATACACGAGATGAAATAAATATCTCGACAGGAGTACCCGGCGACCTCTGCAATAGTACATCCATCGAAAGATAGGGAAAGTTGATGGTAGAACCACATCTGGCTTCAAAGTTCTAACTTTTCTAGGGAGAAAATAATACACTTGGGGATATGGTATCATGACTTCTTCATGGGGATACGATATCATGACCTCACTGAAGGGATTGCCATCATGAATCTGAATCTGATCGGGGAAGAGTCGTCTCGAGGCTAAACATTTCCGGGGATAAAATAAATATCTGCTTCATGGGGAAAATGCTGGTGAGATCTATGTTGTCTTGGAGATTACCGGCGTGGCTTAAAGTATTGTCAGCTTATAGTCACGATGGGTACTGTGTTGAGGCAATGGTTTAATAGTGCTTCTACAATGATGAGATTTACAGGGGAGTGAAGACCGTCGGGAGTAAGATCCATCGGGTGTATGGAGAATGTTGTGAAACAAGTTAGTTTGTTCTTAATAGACTTGGTAGTAGTCGCCATTTTGAAGAACAATATGCCCCATAGTACTTGCCTTAGGAGAAAGAGTCATATCGAGAGGATTTTACAGAGAATATGGAGACAGGTTGCCCCACTGTTTTCAAACTCTTGGAGAGGTTTGCTGGGTCTCGACGCAAACGGCTTAGATCGACAGTGTCATGACTGAGTCTTCCGAAGTAGACCTCAAGAAAGTCAGGCTTGCATCAACAATTGACATGGAATCCAACTGCCCCTGTTTAACAGGATCCTCGAGTTCCATTAACGTCATCTATATGTAAGTTTCTGAGATATCAGGAAAAATCAACACGCGTGAAATGCTAATTCTTAAACTCAATGCAACAATATATTTGTCTTGAAATTTTTTATTTTTGTCTTGAAAAGATCACCGTAACTTGTGATTGAAATCACTAGCTAGGATATATATTTTATTTATAATGCCAACGTTAAATTGAGCATAGCTCATAGGAGTCAAGAAACGCTATCTCGTCGAGTATGCTTTCAAAAGAAATCCTACTTCAATTAGGTCTTTTAATGGTTGTATCGTGGCTTGGTTCACGATTTAAGAAACAAAGGATAAAGGCTCAAAATTTTTTGTACCCACCCATTCCTCGTGATGTTCTCCAATCCTAATTCAGTTAATCAGATACGAACACTCATACCTCAACTGGATTTGATATGGTCGAGAAATTATCAATGGCTTTGGACATGGCAGTCACTCACCTATTTGCTTTTGTGTTTGATCACACGACTTTGTTCTTTATTGGGGATTCTTTAAGGTAATCCCTTGTTTTTTATTTTTTCATTCCCTAACTTTTTCCTGGACGGATTCTTTTGTTTTTGACATTAGAGTCCAGCGGGATTCCCCAGTTTTTCCTAAGTCTCCTACATAGGTTTTGACTTAGCGGGCATTTCCTTATTTATTTATTATTATTTTTGAACAAGTCGTGCGACTCTTTTGAAAGGCTTGTGATTGTCCCACTCTTTAAGTAGTCGAGGGATATTCATTGTTTTTGTTTTTAGCCTCTTATTATGTTAATGATAAAATGGATTCTCGAAGGTTCACTCCTCCTACTCCTCCTTTTGGAAGGTATGAGCGCTCGATCAGTTTAACTGAAAAATTACCCTGCCCCAGGTTAAAATTGAGGGTTTTTATTTGGAAAAAAGGAAACTCCTACTTCAAGGCTCAAAGGGGGTAAAGAGGGGTTATCATCCTTATATCTCTAGCGTTTGGGATTTGAAACAATGCCTTACATCATCAGCAGGTTTCAAACGAATGTATACGACAAGAGATCTGACGTCTTTTGGTTCATCATCCTCCTCCCAATTCTGTATTTAGCAAGGGATCGGGTAAAGTTGGCATTATAAATTATGAAAACTATTTTTGTGAGTGAAATGAATGAATTTATTCAAGACAAACATGCATTGCATTAATTAATCAAAATAAACAAAGTTCGTACATGCTAATTATGCTTAACCAAAGAAAAACACATATAAATAAACAATTGAAATATCGGACAAGTCCCTCTAGATGTTTATGAAGTCTTTGTATTTCAAGCTGGCATGGTGATAGTAGTTTCCTCTGGCGGAGCCTCAATGATATCACTGCAAACCATCTTGCTTGCCCCAGTTTTATCTGTCACTGCTTCAATAGCAGTCTGCAAATTTTCATTCAGAATAACTCTCCCAGATTATTTGTTGATCGGTGTCATCTCATCTTGAGGACGGCTGAAAGGACACAGCCTAGGCTTCTGAACAACTACCGGCTTCAGCGGATTCACAAGAGAAGTAACTGGCCGAGACATGTTGAAAACCCTGAGAGGAGTCTTGATCTTTGACTGAGGATTATCGAAGGATAATATCTTTTGTTCCAACAAATCTCTGACAATGTTCTTGAATGCATAGCAACCTTCCAAATTGTGACCTGGCACACCCTCGTGAAATAAACAATGAGTGGCGGCGTTGTAGTTGGCAGGCAAAGGATTGGGAGGCGGACCTAAAGCTCGGGTAATAATCAGACCTTGTTGCACTAAGAAAGGATACAACTCGGTGAAAGTCATCGGAATTGGAGGACAAGGCCTATAGTGTCTCTTATTCGGACCATTCTGACGAGGTATTTTCTCCTTTGGTGGTTGATTTGCAGAAGCATTAGGCGCTCGCTGACATTTGGTATGAGTTTGTGCGGGCAGATAACAGGAGGTTGCTGATATACCGGATGCTGATAGACTGGAGCCAGTGGCATAGGCTGATATGTAGGAAACTGCTGATTGAAAGGAGGTGCAACAGTAGCTACATAGGGTTGTGGAGATACTGAATTGAATAACCTTGAACATAATTTTGTTGATGTTGCCAAGGTTGATGAGCAGCCATCAAGTGATTCCTCGGACGTGTAGGTCCTTTACAATGGTCGGAGTTCGGAATTTTACACTTTTGAGGCAGTACACTCTGGACAGTAACAGCCGGTTGAGGATTCATAACAGTATTGGTACTCTCGGAGACAACGGTAGGCTGAGTATCCATCCTTGCATTAAGAGCTTGTAGCATCTCCAAAATCTGCCCCACACTTCCTGAAGAACTTCGAGTTCATGGCTGACACGATTGATCTCTTGAGCTTGTTCTTCCATCCTTTTTCGAGTTTGGGCTCTAGTATTGTACTGATGCGGAGGATCAAAGGTGACAAAACTGGAAGGCGAGAGAACCGAGTATGAGAAACCAGAAGACACATGCAATGCAGAATATGATGTCAAATGCAAAATGCGAATGAAATGATTTCATGGAATTCAAATATTTATGAATATCGTGGAATACCAAAAGGAATCTTTATTTATTAATTTGAACATGGGTTACAAATGATATTCTTAGAAAAGTCTTGGCATAATAGCTAAATAAAAGCTAATAATGACCCTAAGGAAGCTTCCTGTTCTGCCCCTTGCTATGTTCTTCGAGCTGGGCCTCTCTGAGGACGAGCCTATCTTCAAAAGGTATATCGGGAGTTAGAGGAAAATAAATCCTCCATCAAAACCCAGCATGGTTACATTGGAGAAGTCTTCACAATTGTTGGTCATCATATTACCCTTGATATCAGATACCTTCAAGCACATGGCTATAACAATGTCTTGTTCTTTAGGGTCCTTTTCCAAGAAAGGGAAAAAATATCTATCCAAAGGAGGTGAACCAACCAAGTGAGAGTGCCCTTCTAATGTATGAAATAACTGATAATCTGGGAACGCAAGGCAAAGATAATCCGGATCTTAGAACTGTAGAAAGAAGTCCTTCGTCTACTTGAAGCTTCAACAAAAACAGCAAATTCCCATATTTGTTTCGGAATCCTTCTTGATCTTGAACCAAAACTCCTAACTTCCTTAGGTTATTCAACTTAAGACCCTTAAAATAATATTTAAAAGTACTTTTCCTATTGTAATCCATGGTATCCTGCGATTTTCATAGGTAAACTTTGATTCCATGAAGTCTTAATGCCATGTGATGCTTTATGGATGCAATGCACAAAAAATACACAAAGTCCTAGGTTAAAGAAACGTGAGTGGAGCCAAGGTCTACCCATCCCCAAGAGGTATGTACTATAGGTTATTTGTACCAGCAGAACAAAGTTCTAAAAGAGTGCCCAAAGTCTTCAGCCCATCTTTCGGATATTATCAACCTTCCGACTGACTCGGGGGCCGACAATATTCTCAAGAGGACCTCTTTCAAGTGTAGTATCGCATAGCAACCAATGTAGGACTATTCCCACACAGTTCTCGCACTGGGTCCTATATAAGGCTAAGGTGGTGTTAAGGTACTACGGTCCTCAATATCATAGACTCCAATCGAAAATAGTAAAAAATTCCACGACTACACTCGTTCAACCGAACCATTTTCAAAAGGGTCTCAACTGAGCGGTGATTCTCAAGTCAGCTTAGTCGGGACTCACTCCCTATAAGCTTCGTTGAATATATCCCCATCCTATAATAATGTCACTCAAGTTTGGGTGTAAGACTTATCTCACAACAGAAGGAACAATCCCCAAATCAAAGTGCAATATATATACAAATGAATAATAAAGCAAAAATGATAAACATGGACAAATTAGGGATAACCCTCAAAAATTAAGAAGCCCTCAATGAAGTCGCCATTGACTGTTGCGGTGGAAATAGGATGTCAAATTATCAATTAATTGGAGTCTCAATTCAATTCACAACCGCTCTTTGATTTATCCGAAGGAAAAGGTCAAAAGAGGGAAAACCTATTTTGCATCATAAACACAATGCGGGGAGAGACCTAGGTAAAGGGTTGGTTAAGCTTAGGGAAGGTATTAGCATCCTAAACTTATGTAGTACTCTACAGGAACCTTTTGTTCAATGTTTGCTATTTTTCTTTATTCTTTGCTTAAGGTATATACAAAGGATTAAAAGTTAAAGAAAAGACCTAAGGGGTTAATTCTAAGTTTACTCGGCAAGACATCGCATCTTGTGCCTACATATCCTGACGGGAATGGAATCAGAGTAATTGTAGTTCCCCTCGAAAGGGAGGTTAGAAACGTCTTGACTGTGGTTAAGGTTTCAATGAGGAATAAACGTATCTTAAGGACACGCTTACGTGAAGTCTTGAAACTCCTATTTCTATGTTGAAGTTGTTAATTGAAATTAGGGTTAAATTAGGGATTCCACGACGGGAAACCCTAAAACGAGTACGCCGACTCTTTGACCTAATACTAGGGTAAAGGGTATTTTTGTCCACGGAGGGACACCTAGGCTAATTAGGGTTTTGAAATGGTCAAGGGTTAAAGGTGAGGACTATTGTCACGGCGGCCAAACGGTTAGACCTAATCCTTTGGAAGGTGACAGAATTAATGGCAAAATAAAATGCAATGGGAATATAAGCAAGTATATGGTAATGAAATATAAAGTGCTAGAATAATACAACGCGACGATTGCCTTGCAAAAATTACAACCGAGAAACCAATACAAATATGATAAATACTAATCGGAATATAAGTATAATCTGAGGAGAAAAACAGAGAACATTGGTGAAAAGGGTAAGACAAAAATATGGCAAATAATGAAACAATTAATATTGAAAGAAAGACAAAATGCAATTTGGAATTTTTATTATTGTTTTATTAGTTTTGAAAAGGGGACCTTAGTTTAAATTTTGAAAAAAAGAATTTTAATCTTAGTTTTAAAAAAAGGATTTAGTTTTAATTTTAAAAAAATGTTTTAGTTTTAATATTTAAAAAAGTTTTAGTTTTGATATTTTTAAAAAAAGTTTTAATTTTGATTTAATTTTTCTAAGGTTAATGTTAATTTAAATTTTAGAGAAAAGATTAATTTTATTTTTATTAAATAATAATGAAAAAGTTAATGAATCTTTTAAAAAAAGGAAAGTCAAATTAAATATATATAAAAAATGGTTTATATGCAAAAAAAAAAACAAAAAAAAAAACATTAAAAACGAAAACCGGGTCAGGCTGGGTGACCAGGCCCCAGACCCGACCCGCCTGCCATCATATAAAAATGAAAAAAAAAAGGTTAGGGTTCTTGGCCGTTTGGTGTGTTAGGGTTTTTCGTTCAGCCCCCCTTTCATCTTCTTTTCTGTTCTCATTTTATATATTCTTGTTGGGTTGGATCTTACTGTAGAAGCATGCTTCATCTCAAGGTCTCAAGGTTTTGATGACAACAACAACAAGATTCAAGATCATTTCATCTGTGCAAAAAGTCAAAAGCTTTCAAAAGACCAAGATCAAAGTATTATGAAAGTGATCAACATTCAAGCTTAATGTACATTTGCTCGATCATCTTTCAAGACTTGGACACAAGCTATGGTATATCAAATTCTCTACTTTAATTGATATAAAAGTGTTCAAAACTATATAATATTTTCGCATAATTCATTAACATGTTTTAAAACCATTTGGAATTGGTATAACACTTTTAAATTAAGAATTTTTCAAAGTTTTTAGAGTGTTAACCGATTAACCATATAGGTTAATCGATTAACGCCCTAAAATTTTAAATTCTTTGGGCCAATGTTACAGTGTTAACCGATTAACCTATATGGTTAACCGATTAACACTGAACGTTTTCTGAAAAATTGTTTGATTTCAAATTCAAAAATTATTTGAATGTTATACCTTTCCATGTGTTAACTCATACTCAAATATACCTTTTTAAAAAGGTGTTTTGGATGATATAAATTCTGAAAATTTCAGATTAACAACAACCTCCCAACAATTTTCAAAAACAATCATTGAATCATATTCACTATTTTTCAAATAATTTCAAATACATTCAAAAGTGTTCATACTTGCATAACCTTTCACATTCATTTGGTTGAACACTTGTATTGAGATTAAGTTGTGAATTCAGATTAAAGGAGAAGATCAATCGTTGTATTGATATTACTATTGTACTCTCAAATTACAAAAGAATTACAGAATAGTCTGTTGTGACTTGTGATCCAGGATTGTTGGACACAAGGGTTAGTGTTTTGCAAGAGGATTGTTCTTGCACACTAGTTTGTTTTGTTGTTAGATTGTAGGCCTCACCGGTCGATGGTGTGATAGGTTGTACTTTCTAAAACAATAGTGAAAACTCTCTTTCATGTGGAAAGGGGAGTGGAGTACCTTCGGGTTGTGAAGGGAACCACTATAAATCTTGGTGTCCACTTTCTTTATGCTTTCTACTGCATTCATCACCAATAACATAACCAAAGAAAATTAAAGAACACCAAAAATCCGAAAAAGTTTCTATAAGCCTAATTCACCTCCCCCCCTCTTAGTCATACTCTGAACTTACAATTGGCATCATAGCAGGTTAAGGTAACCTGTTCCTAACGATTCAGTATGGCTTCCGCAAGTACCAACCCGGTTTTTAAGGATGGTGGAAGTAGTAACAAACCACCACTCTTTTCTAGAGAATACTTCGATTTTTGGAAAATCCGTATGAAAGCACATCTTGAGGCTCAAGGAGACGGTATATGGGAAACCGTAGAAACTGGTCCGCATGTTCCTATGAGCGTCATAAATAACGTAGGCACTCCAAAGATAAAATCCTCATATGATGAATATGACAAGAAGAGAATTTTGAATGAGAAGAAAGCAATCAACATACTTCAAAGCGCTCTCAGTATGGACGAATTCTTCCGTATATCACAGTGTAAATCAGCAAAGGAAATTTGGGAGACCTTGGTAGAAACGCATGAAGGGACAGCCGAAGTAAAAAGATCAAGACTTAATACTTTAAGTCAAGAATATGAAATGGTCCGTATGCAGCCTGGTGAATCCATTGTTGCCTTACAAAAGAGATTCGTTCATCTAACAAATCATTTGATTGCTCTCGGGAAGACCTTCACCAATGATGATCTCAACTTGAAAGTCTTAAGATCCTTAACAAGAGAATGGCAACCGAAGGTGACCGCTATTTCGGAAAAGAAGAGTCTTTCAACGATGACATCCGCTTCCTTATTTGGCAAACTTCAAGAGCATGAACTAGAACTTGGAAGGCTTGAGAAGCATGAAAGTCAAGACAAGAAGTCCAAAGGAATTACCTTGAAGATTGACACAAAGGATGACAAAAATGACGAATCTTCCGAAGACGAAAATTTCATGCTTCTAGTAAAGAAGCTTGGTAAGTTTTTTAATAATAATAAAAATTCCTCTTTTTCTAAAAAGAATAAACATTTCAGGAAAAAGGAGGTATCCACATCAAATCAAGAAGTTATATGTTACGAATGTGGGAAGCAAGGTCACATAAAGCCGAATTGCCCGAAACTCGCAAATAAAGGAAAATTCAAAGGCAAAAAGGATTTCAAGAACAAAAAGGCTTATGTTGCATGGGACGATAACGAGATAAGTTCATCATCAGAGTCAGAAGGCGATGAATGTGCAAATATGGCTTTAATGGCTTCACACCACTCCGATGAAGAAAATGAGGTATGCTTCAAGACAACGTCTAATCAATGGTATTTTGATAGCGGTTGCTCGAAGCATATGACGGGAGACATAAACAAATTTTCAAGTCTATCATTAAAGGCCAAAGGATACGTCACTTACGGTGATGATAATAAAGGAAAAATTCTTGGAGTTGGAACCATTGGTGCACCTCCTTGTACAATCATCGAAGACGTTCTTTATGTGGAAGGCCTTAAACACAACCTACTTAGCATAAGTCAATTGTGTGACAAAGGGTTCCGAATCAACTTCAAAAAGGAGGAATGCTTGATAGAACAAGAAGTCACTCATGACATTTTGCTAAAAGGTAAAAGATATAATAACATTTTTATGATTTCTTTTGATGACTCTTCCTTGAAGGTAAAGTGTCTTATGGCAAACAACAACGAGGCATGGCTTTGGCATAAAAGATTTGCTCACATTCACATGGAGCATCTAAACAAATTGATAAAGCATGATCTAGTTGTTGGACTCCCAAAGATAAAATTCATCAAGGATAAATTATGCGATGCATGTCAAAAGGGAAAACAGACCAAGACAACTTTCAAATCCAAGCAAGTGGTTTCTACATCAAGGCCACTTCAATTGTTGCATATGGATCTTTTTGGTCCATCAAGAACAAAAAGCTTCGGAGGTAATTTTTATGCTTTAGTTATTGTTGATGATTTCTCTCGATACACATGGACATTGTTTTTAGTGCAGAAAAATGATGCTTTCAAAGCATTCAAAAAGTATGCAAAGCAAATTCAGAATGAGAAATCACTCACCATAGCCTCTATAAGAAGCGATCACGGTGGAGAATTCCAAAATTCAGACTTTGAAGATTTTTGCGAAGAGCATGGAATTTCTCATAATTTTTCAGCACCAAGGACGCCTCAATAAAACGGTGTCGTAGAACGGAAGAATAGATCACTGGTGGAGCTTGCAAGGATAATGCTTAGCGACACAAATCTTCCTAAATATTTTTGGGCAGATGCAGTTAGTACAGCATGCTTCGTAAGCAACTGTGTCAATATTCGACCACTTCTCAAAAAGACTCCGTATGAGTTGTTCAAGGGTAGAAAACTAAATATAGAATTCTTCCACATATTCGGATGCAAATGCTTTGTTCTCAACAACAACAAAGATAATCTCGGTAAGTTTGATGAGAAATCCGACGAAGGTATATTTCTTGGTTATTCTCTTTATAGTAGAGCTTTTAGAATTTTTAATAAGAGAACACTTACTATTGAAGAATCCATTCATGTTTCGTTTGACGAGACTAACCCCTCGAAAGAGGATAATATTATTATGGATGATGATGATGATATAGTAGGTTCTTCACAACAACAAGAAGAGACTTCAAAGAATCAAGAAATACCACAAGAAGATGTCACTCAAATCATTGAAGAACATCAAGATCTTCCGAAGGAATGGAGAACGCATAGAGATCACCCGATAGATAAAGTTATTGGTGATATTAGCCAAGGCGTTGCAGCTCGACTTAATCTAAAGGATGCTTGTCTCAACATGGCATTTGTGTCTCAAATTGAACCAACCAAGATTGATGAAGCCTTAGGAGACGACCAATGGATTGTAGCAATGCAAGAAGAACTCAATCAATTCGAAAGGAATCAAGTTTGGAGTCTTGTACCAAAACCAGATCATAAGCACATCATAGGAACAAGATGGGTGTTCAAGAACAAACTTGACGAGAATGGGATCATAGTTCGTAATAAAGCAAGATTGGTCGCACAAGGCTACAACCAGGAGGAAGGAATTGATTTTGATGAAAGGTTCGCTCCGGTAGCAAGGTTAGAAGCAATTAGATTACTACTTGCTTACGCTTGTTCTATGAATTTTCAGTTGTTCCAGATGGATGTCAAAAGCGCTTTCCTGAATGGCTACATCAATAAGGAAGTCTACGTCAAACAACCTCCGGGTTTTGAAGACTTCAAGAATCCCTCACATGTTTACAAACTGAAAAAGGCACTCTACGGACTAAAACAAGCACCAAGATCATGGTATGAACGCCTTAGCAATTTCTTATGTGAGAAGGGATTTACAAAAGGAAAGGTTGACAAGACATTATTCATAAAGAAGATCAAAGGAAACACTTTATTGGTTCAAGTCTATGTCGACGACATCATCTTCGGATCAACAAACAAAGAGCTTTGTGAAGAATTTTCACTTATGATGCAAGGAGAATTCGAGATGTCCATGATGGGAAAATTGAATTATTTTCTTGGACTACAAATCAAGCAAACAAAGGATGGCATCTTCCTCAACCAATCCAAGTATTGCAAGAAATTGTTGAAGAAATTCGATATGGATAGTTGCAACGTGATGTCCACTCCTATGGGATCCGGAATGTACATTGATCAAGATGAATCCGGTACTCCAGTTGATATAACAAAATATCGAGGTATGATTGGTTCATTACTATATTTGACGGCAAGCCGTCCTGACATTATGTTTAGCGTTTGTTTGTGTGCACGCTTTCAAGCAAGTCCGAAGGAATCACATCTCACAACCATAAAGAGAATCATAAAGTATCTCAAAGGGACAATGAACGTCGGATTATGGTATCCTAAAGGTAGTATTTGTTCTTTAGTTGGTTACTCTGACGCTGACTATGCAGGATGTAAGACGGATAGAAAAAGCACAAGCGGTACGTGTCACATTCTCGGGAATGCATTAGTGTCATGGGCCTGCAAGAAGCAAGCGTGTGTGGCACTCAGTACAGCCGAAGTGGAATATATTGCAGCAGGAAGTTGCTGTGCACAAATTCTGTGGCTCAAGTAACAACTCGTTGATTACGGTATAGACCTCGGCTGCATTCCTCTTCGATGTGATAATACAAGTGCCATAAACATTACAAAGAACCCGGTCATGCATTCAAGAACAAAACATATAGATATCTGGCATCACTTCCTTCGAGATCATGTATTGAATGGAGATGTAGATGTTACTTTCATCGACACGCACAATCAACTCACCGACATCTTCACCAAACCATTGGCGAAAGAACCATTCTACAAAATTCGGCGAGAACTTGGGATTCTTGATGAAGGTGACATCTGACCTTTTCTCTAATATGTGTATGCATTATTTGTGTTATGTTTTCATGTGTATGCATTCTGTTTTTAAGTATTTTTCAAAAATTTGCGTGTGTTAATCGATTAACCATATGGGTTAACCGATTAACACTGTTAAATTTTCAATTCTGACTCTATTTTTTAATGTGTTAACTGATTAACCTATATGGTTAACCGATTAACACTGTTAAATTTTCTAAAAATCAGAAACGAAAATTAATTAAAATTTTTGAAACATTATATGTGTTAAATGCATTTTTATGTGGTCAATAGTCTCTTAAGTGCTCAAATTCATATCCTTAAAACTCTTCCTCTTCTTTGACTCATTCTTGGAACTTCCCTCTTTAAACCCTAAGTTTTAAAACCCACTACATCTTTCCCACTATCTAAGTTGGATAACTCCTCCTAACAATCCCCACAACTTCTCAAACCTTAACTTCCTCAGAACCCACAACTTCACATCCTATAAATTCAGCAAACCCCATTCACTCAACATCACTCAAACTTTCATCCATGGCATCCTCACACAAGGGCAAGGGAAAACTTCCTGACTATGCTTCTGCTTCTGAAGACGACAGCATTCCCATGGAGTCTACCAAGAAGAGGCGAATGGAATTCAAGGTTCATGTCCGACAACTTCTGCCGGTAAAGTATGTGAATCTTAAAGCATTTCCAGCATCTTGATTTGATTTCCCTGCACTGCTTGAGTAACAGCGCATAGATAAGTTTGTTTCAGACTCTGGTATCATTTATCCAGACTTGGTTAAAGCTTTTATGAATAAATTGGCTATATATCTGGATATTGATGAAAATCATATGATCAGTTCTGTGGTTAGAGAACATGAGTTTATTGAGAAACTGTCCACCATTGCTAGACACCTCAAAATACCCTCAAAAGGTTGTTTCTTAAGGAAGGGTGTCAACCATGTTGACGGGTTATGGGCAAACTATGACAAAATGGAGTACTATTATCAGATCTGTCGGTTCCCCAAAGAGACGGTCATAGCAAACTCTCGGACCGCCCGCATGCTGTGTTATGCGAAAAACCTGACGGTCTCCGATAGAATGCTGCACTATGTAATCTGTTATGTTCTGATACCCAAAGATTCAAATCATGCCCAAATTAATGATCTGGAAATGCAACTTCTTTTTTCCATTGTCGCACCCTAATTTTTGACCATAAGATCCTGTCTTTGTTTTGTCTCTTGCTTGTTTTTTATACTTTTATATGAATGTTTTATTTCGACTAACCGGTTTATACAGGTGCAATATTTTAAGTCTAAACATTTTCGGTCGAGCATGCTGTGACATAACCCTTCTGATTCAAGGATCCTAGGGTATCTCACCGGGTCTGATCATTTTCTTCTTAAGGATCAAAATCGTTGTCACCAAGATTCCTCAAAAGATATGTCTTTGAAGAAACTTGAACATCTTCAAGAGTTTCGAGATTTCATCAAAGATTTCGAAAATAACAAGATTTGCAAAGTTGGACATGATAACATTTCACCCAAAGAAGATTAAAGAAGGAGAATCTCTATCTCAACCAATAATTGTCACTTGAATCTAAAGAGGATTTAGTTTGGCATTAAAAAACATAGTCTTAATGGGTCATATTCTTTAAGAACTCATCAGATTATTCTGAAATATGGGAGGATAAACCAAGTCAAAGGAGTACTCTACATGGCATACCACAATTACGAATGATGGATCACCTTTCCAAAACGGCATATCATGACTTTGGCAAGGAGATAATTCATAGGAGGGATTCATTGTTTTAAAGGTTTTCTTTTCATGTGACTCACATCCAATACCAAAACTTAATACCAAAATCCAGCATTACAACAAATCAACTTTACATTGCAAAGTCACCGATAAAATACAAACAGAGAGTCAAAACTCAGGCCACACACTAAAGCCATACAACCTCTTTACTAAAGATATACAACGTAGAGACTATACCGGTATTCACCTCAGAACAGAAAACACCTATATATAACGCTTCATAACTCCAAGCATTGTCGGACCCGATACGCATAACCTGCCAAGACAATATTTGTTTCCTGAATTAGATACACTGAGTCATCATTACTTGGAGCCAAGGAAAAGCCTTCTGAGATTGCAGTAAGTTGTGCCGAGCTTGCGGTGGTATCAATCGCCCCCGAAGATTCTTTGATGCTCCGCCACAGATCCTACGTAAACTTAATCAAATTCGGCTTCGTAAATATCTCATAAGCATAATATCAAGTGTCTACAAATTCAAGCTCCGTTTTCGGTAAGAGTTTAAATGCTCACCAACAAGTCAAGACTAATAAAAGCAGCATATGAAGGAATAGTTGTATGAACATGCTAGAAGCATTTACTGGTGCGTGTTTTAAGCGGGTTGAACCAACCGAACCGCTACATCACTTACAGCAGAGGCAAGAATCTCGCGAAGAGACAATTAAATCAACGCATCCTCCAGCGTATTCGAAAACCTGTGACAGCAGAAAGGAATCAAGCTATGGACAACCAAGTCATAGAGGGCAAGGATATATATTTAATAATCACAGAAACAACCCCTCAAGCTCGAAACCTACATTCAAGTCAGCATATGCTTTAGGGTGATTTGAGGAGTGTGAGTGATTGCAACTTGATTTACATAGAATGCTTTTCAAAGATTAACACTATTCTAGGTGGTGTTAATGAACAAGGAATGGTTAGAATTTCACCTTACGATTACTTCAACAAATTCACACGGATGTGCATCCCGTTTCGGAAGCCGTCTTAGGACATTATCTCTGCCATCCTCTAAGCAATATCAATCGCGCTGCAAAATTAATAGTGCAGTTAGCAGCCATTGGTTTAACACTACTAAAGAGATTCGAGAAAATCTCAAAGCAAGTCCTACCATCATGAACCAAGAACGGAACGTTTACGACATCCCCCCCTGCCACTTTGTTTCGCGGAATTCATCTCCCTGCAAAATAACCAGCATATTATTAACCGATCTTGTTTTGTTGAAACACCCAAATTCGAAGAAGTACACAAACGCAGGCAAATGTGTCATTACCCGTTCACTTCTTGCTGACCACCGGCGCCGCCTCACACGCACTTGACAGCAACACCTGCAAAAACACAAGGATGAGTAAGGATTCATAGCAGCAAGTCACAGCTCTGTTCAAGGAAACAGAAGGTCCATCAATATTCAAATTAGTCACAGCACAACGGTCTCGAACGGAACCTCCTGAATTCTACGGTATCAAGATTGGTGAATGAATTTTACTCTTAGCCCTATTGTAACGTGAAGAAGGTCGAGTTTGTCACCTCCCAACCGAAGTTGCTATTTTGACAGAAACGATGTTTTCAGCAATCTCTAGCCTCCACTCCCAAGACTCCAAGGTATGAGCTTAAACTTGAGAGAGTATTAGTCCATTCCTCGAGGACCAGGTCTGCATAATGAGGAGAATTTACGATGATGTTAGAAAGCATTCCTTAGTAAAAACAGACTGATTCCAAAGGCGAGGATGTTGGTTCCGTCACAAGAAGAGAAGTGTTTTCAGAACTGCAGCTGCTGCATCAAAACCAATCTCATCATTCACGACATCACATAAACCGCACAAAATAAAATTCCAACAACTTGTCATGATTCAGCCACAACAAACTAGTATGATTTTTCAAGTTAAATGACGTAACAGAATCCGCAGCAACCAGTCCAGGGATGTTGGAACGAGGCCCTGACACAAAATTACCATTAACAGAGTTCAGTATACGCTGGCCATTTTCGTCGGATGAAATTGACTTGTATATCAATATTACCTGAAATATGAAGCAATTTAATCAATTAACATAAGGACGGAATCCTAGCACCACATAACCATTTCCAGGCACTCATAGCAGGTTTTCTGAGGAAATACAGACACGGCCAACATGATATTACAGGAAAGTTACCTAAGATCAGCACTTTGGCTTCTACCATCTTCAACACTTTATGGCTTTCCAGGTGTAAGAGCCAGCTGCAATTTCATGTTGACTTAATTAGGCTCCCTTTCTAGCGAACTTGTCCAAACATCTTGACCTGCAAAGAGTCAGAATAGACGACGTGAACTCACGGTTATTCCCAAAACAATCAACATCAGAATAACACATTGTTAGAAGAAGTTAAAGTCAATTAAAGAAGAACCTTTGGATCATAAAGCAAAATCATGGCTTCGAAGTACTTACCAATAGAAGCCGGTATCGAGTCGCTACCACCGATGAGAAACTCTGAGACCTTCAATCTTCAGTACCCTTACTAAGGCAAGAATAAGCTGAAGTGGACGCAGGACACCACCCGTAACTGCTACAGATGCAAGTTTCCTGAAAGAGGATCATCCAAGGATCAATAAGAAAGATTAGTAGCTATTTACAGCATTTAACAAAAAATAACAAAATAACAAAGACTTTGATGTCCACCACAGGAAATCAGCAGCAAACCAACAACATTAATGAAGAATTGAAGAATTGAATTTGTCGAATCCATTGAACCACGCCGTCTGGAGGAGCATCATCCAAACTAGTAAACAATATGCTGAGACAAGAAAACAAGCACTATCAATAAAGGTATTAAGGGTATTAATTTGGAAGAGAAAACCAACAGTCAAACAAGGCAAGCCTTCAAAATACGACCGACACAAATGGACATGTCTGAACAAATAAGGAAATCTCATCATCGCGTAATCACCAGTAATATTATGTCATATTTATTGCGAATTTGAAATTCACGTATAAAAAGAAGAAGAAGCGATAGAGAAAGAACACACAAACAATTCTCGCAAATCACAATCTCGGAGATTCACAACTATACAGAATTCCACAAAATCCCTAAGGATCGAAAATCAGAAGAGTGAGAACTTATCTTTTCTCCTCAGCGCGAGATCACTCTCACCATCGCCGGAAGCCCATTTCGCAAGCCCGTTGCCGGAAACCACCGCAAGCCCACGCCGCCATCATCCGCCGCCGCCATCCTTCAAACTTTCGGTAATCCCTCATCCTTTATCCATGCTATTGCGTGATTGATGTTTGTTTGTGGTTGTTAGGTTCGTTTCTAGGAATGAGGGAGAGGATTGGCGAGAGATCGACGATGTTGCGGAGGGAGAAGGACGAGGCCGATCGTGAGAGAGGAAAGGAATCCGATCGCGAGGGTTTAGGGTTCCTTGTTTTTCTTTCCTTTTAATTTTTTAGTTGTTGTAATGATATAACTTAATCACCACACACATACCACACACACACCTTAATCCCACGCTTAACTCCCCTAACCAGCTTATTAATCATCTAATCAACCATCCTTTTAAAAATAGTTTAACAACTTTTAAATAATCTCAATTTTGTCACTTAATCCTTTTATAATAAAAAACTTTTATTTAAACAAATCTTTTAACTTGCCCATTAACTTAATATACTTAACTTTCAATTTTTTTATCTAACTTAATCTAATCCTTTGGAAAATAATTAACGAAACTTTTTATATATTTATTTATCTTTTAAATAGAATAATCTTTCACAAAAAAGAGAATCCTTTCTAAACTAACTTATTTTATAAAAAAGAGACCTTTTCACAATAATAATTATAACTTTAAATTATAGTAAACCAATTCCTATTCATGACAAAAAGAATTCCTTTAAACAATTACACGAGTCGTCAACTTATTTAATTAATAACAAAATGACCTAGTGTTCAATTAACTTTAGAAATAAATTAAGTCAACCTTTTATTTAAAATAAATCTCATCAACCATGTGCTTTCTCATAAGTTAAATTAGTTATCATTTCAAACCACTCCTTTTATAAAATTAATCCCCTTATAAATAATCGACCAGTTAAAATCAACCAACAGCGCAGAATATGAAATCAATCGTGCACCCACTTCACGACACATTCACACACTCACTTAGCGCTTTCATGCGTACGTGTATGGATTTATCATTCCCGCAATTTATTTACCGTAATTTACATTATCAATTTATGCATCGCATTCCGTCCAAAGGAAAAACCTACACATGAGTCAACACTTGTGTGTAGTTGCACATCATTTGCATCATTATCCCTTCGATCCTTGATCCCATTCAAGTCGATCATTTTAGGATAGGACCTACCCCATAGGAAGGACCTTGTCTTTATCTTTACAACTTAGACAAACAAACAATCAACAATACAATACAACTTTTTCAAACACAATAGAGAATAGATGTTAATCATCTTAAGTGAGATATAATCTCCACCCCCACAATAATACAATCAAACATGTAGGAACTTTGCCTTAAGAGTGATAAAGGCATACTCGGCGACCATCCGAGTATTTAAGACCTTTTCTTAAGACGATGCAAAGACCATTTCCTACAACCCCTCTTACATTTGTGGTGGTTACATCTCCCTTAACATGAAGACTCGTCTCTTCTCCTAAACCCAATCAAAACAACTACCCTAAACCCGTAGAAACTTTGACCACAGTCAAAGAACTCCTCTAACCCTTTAGGGGAACTACAAATACTCTGATTCCACTCCCGTAAGGATATGTAGGCATAAGATACGACATCTTATCGAGTATACTTAGAAATAAACCCCTAGGTCTTTCAACCATTAAGCAGATAACACATAGCAATAAACAAACATAAAACAAGAGGTTCCTGTAGAGTACTACAGAAACTTAGGATGCTAGTACCTTCCCTAAGTTTAACCAACCCCCGAACCTAAAACTCTCTAAACCTTGCATTTGCATTGCATTGTGGGAATTTCGATCTTTATCCCTTCCTTTGGACAAATCAAAGTTCGGTTGCAAATTGAATTAAAGATTCAAACTAATCAATAGTTTGGTATCCGATTTTCACCGCGACAGAAATGGCGACTTCACTGGGGACCCGCTTATGGGTTTCCCTAACTTGTTTTATCTTTTGTTTATCGCTTTATATTTGCTTATCTGCTTATCTGTTTATTTGTACAATTGTTTTTATTTTCTTTTGGGTTGATATCTGTGAGTGGTGAGACAAAGTCCTACACCCGGACTTGAGAGAAATTAAGATAGGAAGTGATATAGTCGACGAGGCTTACCGGAAGTTGAATTCCGACTAAGTTAACTCGAGAATCACGCTCAATTGAGGCCCTTTCGAAAATGGTTCGGTCGATCGAGTAATCGTGAAGACTTTTATTCATTATCGATTGGAGCCTATGATATTGAGGACCGTAGTTACCTTTAACCCCACTTTGGCCTTTATTAGGATGTAGTGCGGGACTATAAGGAAGTAATTCCGAAATAGTGCTACGCGAAGCTACGCTCAAAAGAAGTTCTCTTGAGAATATTATTAACCCCCGAGTTAATTGGGAAGTTGATAATATCCGAAAGATGGGCTAATGATTTTGGGTCCCTTTAGAACCTTGTTCGGCAGGTACAATCAATCCTTAGTCCACACATCTTGGGAATGGGTATACCCTTTGCCCCATGCTCGTTGCAAACCTAGGGTCTCCTTTATCTGTTTGTCCTTTGCGTCCTTATGTGCTTAATTGTGTTTGTTGCACTCATATAGCATCATATTGCATTTGGTTTCATGGAATCCCGAGTCTATTTATAAACATCATAGAACCAATAGGGATTACAAAAAAAATATTTTTGAGATATTCTTCTAAGAGTCCTAACTTGGATGTCCTAAGGAAGTAGGAGCTCAGTTCGAAAAGAACTCGAAAGACAAATATAAGAGGTTTTTCCTTAAGGATTAAATGAGGTTTCAAAAAAAAACTATCATCAACATTGAAGATCTAAGTAAGCAAGAGCCTCCTTTTGTATTTTCCAACAAGGGATAGAGGATTTATTTTCCTCTATCACATTACTCCTTAAAGGATGGTTATGGACCGTTTATTTTCAAGAAGATCCAAGTGGAGGAACAAACCAACAAGCACGATGAAGGACTTCCTTAGGGCTTTATTCAGCTTTTATTTAACCATTATGTTGGGACTCTTATGAGAATATTCACTTGTAATCTAATAAAAATAAATTTTCTTTGGATACTCCGTGACGTTTATAAATACCTGAGTTCCATGAAACATTTCATTTTGCATTCCTGCATTTCTTTACATTTCGCATTTTGCATCAGCATAGCATCCTTCGCATTCTAGGGGGTCTCACTCTTGCTTCATCTTCACAGACAAGCTGAATCACAAGTACAACACTCGAGTCAGTCGACGCCAAAAGATGGATCAATTGGAACAAGAGAACATAGTGCTCCGTGACGAAGTTGCAACTCTGAAAGAGAGATTGGAAAGGTTTAATGGTATAGTTGAAGCTCTGTCTAACCAGTCTGCACTCAATAATCAAGAAGTTCAAGGGACCGTTATCTCCGAAATAGTATCAACACCGATCCCAGTGGTGTCTACTTTTGCTGAAGTAACCTACAGCATGCCGCCAGGTTTCCCGTGGGGGATGCCTCCTTATTTCACTCCGGCCGGTTATCGTCCACCTGTTCCCGAGGTTCCTGTCGCAACCACCGTTCAAGCTATCCCCACCATTACTGCTGTAATGACTAGTGCACCTTCGCGTGTGAATATTACTCCACATATCCTAGACGAACCAATTCCCCATAGGGTACCCAGCGAAACTGTGGGTTTAGAAGAAAGGATGGATGGGTTTCAAGGCCAATTTTCCGAAATACAAAAAGAATTGAGGGCCCTTCGTGGGAAGGATCTGTTTGGAAAGAATGCTTCTGACCTGTGCTTGGTTCCAAATGTTAAGGTTCCGCCAAAGTTTAAGGTCCCTGATTTTGAGAAGTACAAAGGAAATACTTGTCCTCAGAGTCATCTTATTATGTATGCCAGGAAGATGTCTGCCCAAACTGATAATGACCAATTGCTCATTCATTATTTCCAAGACAGCTTAACAGGCGTTGCGCTCAGGTGGTATATGGGATTGGATAATACAAAGATTAGAACTTTTAACGATCTAGGAGGAGCCTTCATCAAGCAATACAAGTATAATGTGGACATGGCTCCAGACCGTGATCAATTGAGGGCCATGGCTCAAAAGGACAAAGAGAATTTCAAGGAATATGCTCAACGTTGGCGCGAGTTAGCCGCTCAAGTCATACCACCGTTAGAAGAAAAGGAAATGACCAAAATTTTTCTGAAGACTCTAGGTCCGTTCTTTTATAAGAAAATGGTAGCAAGCGCACCCAGTGACTTCACCGAAATGGTCAACATGGGCATGCGTTTGGAAGAGGGGGTCCGTGAAGGAAGACTAGTCAAGGAAGGGAGTACCTCCAATAATGCTAAGAAGTATGGGAGCGGTTTTGTGAAAAAGAGAGAACGTGAGGCAAGTGTTGTGCAGCAGGGACGACCCAAGAGAGGATATTTGCCATCACATCAGGTTGCTGCGGTTCATCAGCCACCACATCAACAAAATCAACAAAATCAGAATCATATACACAAAAGACCGGACTTTGATCCCATCCCGATGACATACATTGAATTGTTCCCATCTTTGATCCAAAACGGTCACATCCAGACGAGAGCTCCGCCTAAGATACCCAAGAAACTTCCGTATTGGTACAAAGCTGACAAATTCTGCCTATACCACCAAGGTGCTCCAGGCCATGATACTGAGAACTGTTACGGTTTGAAGGCAGACGTTCAAAGGTTAGTTAAGGATGGAATTTTATCCTTTAAGGGTTCCATTCCTTATGTGCAAGGTAATCCGCCACCTCAGCATGGTTCGTCCTCCGCAAACATGATCCAAGGTCATTCGGGAAGCTCATATCAATATAGTGCCTGAAAATGGATCCGAAGGCGACATATCAGACAATTCTGCAAGCTTCTCCATTCCATGCAAAAGGCCGAATAAAATCCTGGGAAAAGGTCATCAAGATGTTTTTCTTTTCGCATTTCATTTCTTTGATTAGCAGCACGTTTGGCTTGTATGACTTGTTTATTTTGAATAATTAATGCGATAAAATGTTTGTCTTGAAGAAATCCATTCGTTTCACTCGTAAAACATTTCTCACAATTTATAATGCCGACTATACCCAATTCTCTCACTGGGGTGAATAATTGGAGGGAGGATGATGAAGTGAAACATAGGATCTCTTGTTGTATGCTTCGAATAAAACCTACTGATGATGTAAGGCATTATTTTAAACCTCCTAAACACACCAAAGTAGTCAACCCTTTCTTTTAAGCCTTGAGAAAATACCTGTTTTTTTCTCCCAAACCGAAACCTCATTTTCTTAACCTGGGGCAGGGTAATATCAAAAAATAATGAACATCTTCAAAAATTGGGTGGGCACAAACACTGACTCAACATAGAGAAACCTCTCGGGCCATTGCTTCTCTCTGAAACCTTGTACTTACCTCTCGCCGCACCAACACTGACAACTTTGTTGTATCTGATGACGAAAATGAAGGACAAGAGGAAGAAGAGGAGGAGGATATGGCTGATGAGGACATTTAGAGAATATGCTGTTGTTGCTGTCTTTTATTGCTTTCTAGTTATTAAGTTTTAAATTTATGTTCTTAACTTTGTTTCATTTGCGTTGTACTCGTATACTACTTTGGTTGCACTCTGTTGCATGTTTAATTCTATTTTCGTATGTTTTGCTTACCTACATGATTGTTCTTTTGATTGCTTTCATAATTGTCGATATTTTCTCGTTTTGTTTGAAAGATCCTTCCTTTTTGCTAATGACAAAGGGGGAGAAGAGCTTTGGCTTTCTAATGTCTATGTGTGCAGAATTTTTGCCTGTTCTTAGCCTCTATTTTTAGAAAGGGGGAGTTCATGGACATAGGGGGAGAAACAAGATCAGAACCAAAAATCGTCAAAGCACTGCACAAGACTCAATTGGTTGTAAGTGGTTGTCATCATCAAAAAGGGGGAGATTTTAGAAGCATGCTTCATCTCAAGGTTTCAAGGTTTTGATGACAACAACAACAAGATTCAAGATCATTTCATCTGTGCAAAAAGTCAAAAGCTTTCAAAAGACCAAGATCAAAGTATTATGAAAGTGATCAACATTCAATTCATGTACATTTGTTCGATCATCTTTCAAGACTTGGACACAAGCTATGATATATCAAATTCTCTACTTTAATTGATATACAAGTGTTCAAAACTATATAATATTTTTGCATAATGCATTAACATGTTTTAAAACCATTTGGAATTGGTATAACACTTTTAAATTAAGAATTTTTCAAAGTTTTTACAATGTTAACCGATTAACCATATAGGTTAATCGATTAACGCCCTAAAATTTTAAATTCTTTGGGCCAACGTTACAGTGTTAACCGATTAACCTATATGGTTAACCGATTAACACTGAACGTTTTCTGAAAAATTGTTTGATTTCAAATTCAAAAATTATTTGAATGTTATACCTTTCCATGTGTTAACTCATACTCAAATATACCTTTTTAAAAAGGTGTTTTCGATGATATAAATTCTGAAAATTTCAGATTAACAACAACCTCCCAACAATTTTCAAAAACAATCATTGAATCATATTCACTATTTTTCAAATAATTTCAAATACATTCAAAAGTGTTCATACTTGCATAACCTTTCACATTCATTTGGTTGAACACTTGTATTGAGATTAAGTTGTGAATTCAGATTAAAGGAGAAGATCAATCGTTGTATTGATATTACTATTGTACTCTCAAATTACAAAAGAATTACAGAATAGTCTGTTGTGACTTGTGATCCAGGATTGTTGGACACAAGGGTTAGTGTTTTGCAAGAGGATTGTTCTTGCACACTAGTTTGTTTTGTTGTTAGATTGTAGGCCTCACCGGTTGATGGTGTGATAGGTTGTACTTTCTAAAACAATAGTGAAAACTCTCTTTCATGTGGAAAGGAGAGTGGAGTACCTTCGGATTGTGAAGGGAACCACTATAAATATTGGCGTCCACTTTCTTTATGCTTTCTACTGCATTCATCACCAAGAACATAACCAAAGAAAATTAAAGAACCCAAAAATCCGAAAAAGTTTCCATAAGCCTAATTCACCCCCCCCCCCCTCTTAGGCATACTCTGAACTTACACTTACGTTATTATTTTCTGATGGATTTGATTTGCTTTTGTATCTGATATGATTTTGTTTATGCAGATTTGGATACGTATCTGATACTGATGCGGATTTGATTTTTTGCAGATGTTGATTTTGTTTGTGATTCCTGCCTCTGATTGGAACCCGCGGATTTGGATTTTTGTTGGATAACTGCTTTTTCCGAATTTAAGTCCAGATGTGGTGTGATTTACTGGATATCCATGGATTCTGATTCTGGATTTGAATATCCAATGTTTACTTGATAGAATGAATTTTTCAATTCTGGATTGGATTTGGATGTTGGTGATCTGTTTGGCTTTAAAATCCATTTTTCGGCAAAATCACTTTTTTTTGGCATAAAACACTTCTTTTTCTCTTCCTCTGGCTGTCCCGAAAGAAATGAGCAGATACTGCCGGTTTATGCCGAGGTCGGGAATCGGAATGGGAGCTGGTTTCGGCATTTTTCGTGCCCTCCCGACACCCGATGATGAAATCACTCTAAGGGTGTCGAACAAAATAATTTTTCTAACGTTAACCATTTTTACTCTGCTTTGTCTGTTTCACGCGCAGGTACGAAGAGTCGAATCTTGGAGAAATTAATCGGAAGAGTCGGGTGCGACAAATTAATCGGAAATCAAGCATGAAGAAAACTTAGGGAATTTTAGAATAAAAAATGTAATTTTCAATTCCCTTTTGTAAATTGTAACAAAAATATGAATAATATTCACTTTAAGTTTTGTCCGCCTTCTCTTTTTAACTGCTTCAAACCGAATGAGTTCCTTAAACCAACATTTGATTAAATGATTGAGTGTCTCCAATTAGAATCCACCGACTAAATATTGAACACTTAAACCTCCACAAATGTACTGACTTTATTAGTAAGAATTTGTACGAATAAACCCCAGAATAATCATCCGAGACAAATTAATCATCCTGAACATGCCACTCCACTGTCATGTCATTCAATTTTAATCAACATGTCTTTCAGTTCCAATCAACCGTTTTCCAAATTAAATCATTAGATACGGCCTTGAACGAAAACCAGAAATCTGATTAACAGCACAACGAGAATCAACCTCCAAACTAAAAAATCAACTTGCATCTTTGACGGCTAAATCCAATGCCATGCACCAACTCGGCCCAAAGTCACAATTGGACAGAAATCATTACCCCGCGCACGAATCGATAATTCCACTGCTTTAAAATGGACTGGCAGATAGCAGAAGAAGCAGAAAGATAAGTGCATGTTAAAACAATTTCCATGGAGTGAAATCTCGCACCACAATCAGCCCTAAAAATTCAAATCATTCTCCAACCAAAACACAAAGCTCAGAACCGGAAACCCTAATTGCTCGATGGATCCCTGACGACAACCCTGCTTCTTAAACTGTCAGTAAACGGTTCATAAATGACCATTTTTCCCTTCCACAGTTAAAGTGCGCCTGATGCGTTTCTCCTGCAAAAACAACAAACTACATAACCCGTTAGCAGTTAGCTGATGCAAGAATGAGATGACATGCGACATGAATCGACTAATCTGAGGGTAAGATTTATGGTATTACACCACTCTTTTTTATATGCTGCGCATGGGCCTTAGGCCTAAGGATCATAAATTAGGTTTAACCAAGTTAAAGCAATTTCCTTAATTCAAGGTCCTAATAAATAGGCCATAGGCATTTCCTTTTATGATTAGTACTGCCTAGGATGTTTCCTGAATTCTGTCCTGAGATAGCTAAGGAACCATAACAGGTTTCCTAGAATATAGCCTGAGATACATCAAGAAACATAATAGAAAAACAAACAGCGTCCTTGCTGGCAGCTACCTGATGTCACAACATTCAACTTGACATCCAATAAACTATGTTATTAGCTAACCATACTTACCCTGAAGTACATTACACAAGTATGTCATTACATCAGTCAAGACATCTACACACAACACTGTTTTACCATAAAATGTAGCCAATCAAAAACATCTACAGTTTGTTCTAGCACTCATTAGTTAATTTTGCTAGGTTTGTTAGCATATTGAATTCGGCCTTGCTTGTAAGCCCAATTGTTTAAGTTAGCTTGTACCCTAAGTTAGCTTGTAATTGGTAATTGTTAAAAAGCCCATTAGGTTAGTATGTCAGTTTTCTTATAAATAGCATGCTAGTCTCTCATTTTGTATAAGGAAAAATAGGAAGATAAAATGCTAATTCAAGAGAGAGAAGTTATTTGTTATTCTTATATACTTGTAATCTTGTTTGATAGAGAAAGTAAAGAATAGAAGTTTATACCCATATCCTTGTTGTTTTCCATTGTTTTTTCTATTACCCCTAACCCTTGTGTGTTTCTTGATTATAAAGAAACTATTTATATTTTGTCTCAAGGCATCCTATTCACAACAAATAGGTGCGGTGAGCATGGAAAAGATGCCTTCAATAAAGTATGAGATTGAAAAGTTCACCAGAGTGAACGACTTCGGTCTGTACGCTTAAAGATGAAAGCCCTATAGGTTCAGCAGAGTTGTTTAGAAGTGTTGAAGGGAGAGGCAGTCATGGACGTTGCGTTAACGACAAAAGAAAAGACTACAACATCGAATTTTGGGTGAAACTTGAAATTTTGTGCATGACCAAATCTCTGGTGAATCGCTTCTACCTAAAAGCGCGTTATATATGATCAGAATTGCTATAAATAACCGTTATAATATATTATGGGTCCCAGGTTTGATTCTCACCAGTGTAGATTTTTGTGTAATATATTATTCTGGGCAGTGTTCACTATACAATCACAATTATATATTACAATCTTCAATAATTATATGTTTTTTTAAAAATAATTTTTCTGCATTTTGAAATTTTTCCATTGGATTGTATTATGGGCAATGTTCACTATACAATCACAGTTAAATATTACAATCGTAAACAATTATATCAGAATGAAGTATTGTATTGTATTACATCAAATCCATACATTGGATTAAGAATCAAATATTGTATATGTATTACATCAAAATAAAAATTCACAAAACAGCCTACAAACATTATATAACATCATATAATTGTATCTTTTGATGTTTTGGTTTCTTTGTCTCTTGGTGTATTGGCTTTAAACACCTACAATTTCAAATAGTTATACTTGTTAGTAAATATACTTAGAAATAATGACCTACATTAATTAAATTATGAATAAAGAATAAAATACTAATTACTTGCTAATTTTCTCATATGCCTTTATTATGATCTAAACGAATAACATGCACATCATATCTATCAACTTCATCATAAATGGTAGGCATTTTTGTTGTGCAAGAAGGAATAGAATAAATATCAAAACTTTCATCACTACTAGGAATGTCTTTTTCTCGAAGAACGATTGACCATTTCCTCGATGTGTCCAAAGGGTTGGTTCCATAGAAAACTTGGTTTGCTTGTGAAGCCATGATGAATGGTTCGGTCATATAATTTTCCTTCCCAAGTTCAACCCAGGTGAATCCTAAGTCATCAGTTTGTACACCATTAATATTATTGGGAACCCCCTCGCATTTAAATAAAGGCACTCTAGAGATAACATAATCAATCTCCAAAATCTTCTAAATGACACCATATAACGCACTAGATGCCAATATTATATTCTTATCTTTTGAACTAGAGAAACACATGGATTTGGCCCCAATCATAACCCCATTATTTTTCATTGTACTACGATCTTCTTTTGGTTTTGTATAAAAGGTATAATGATTGAAGTCATATGCAGTCCAAGTTATCACATTAAATTTTGGCATAAATGACAACCATTTTATTAAACCGATCTAGGAATTTCTTATTATGCTCGATCAACAACAACTTGTCACTCATTCCTGGAAATCTTTTCTTCAAAAGTCTTTTGTGAGTAGCCACGTCCTAGGCAATATGCCTCAATAACTACATCCTAAGCCATTGATTTAACATTGAAACCTTGAATACCTCTACCTTCAATGTCTGCATGGCTAGACTTTGAAATTCCTATAGACTCTGCTTCCAAAAAATAGTTTGTACAAAATTCAATAGCTTCTTCTCTGATGTACCTTTCAACAATGAAGCTTTTGGTCATTGATGATTCTTTGTATATACTTTAAAGATCTTCATGTATCGCTCTATTGGATATATCCACCTTAAATAAATTGGACCACAAATTCTAATTTCTCTAACTAGCTGAACAAGTAAGTGAACCATAATGTCAAAAACTGATGGAGGAATATACATCTCTAATTGACACAAGATTATTACTACTTCATCTTTTAATTCATCTAATTTTTGAAATCAATAACTTTATTACATATGGAATTGAAAAAAACACAATCTGATGATAGTTACTCTCACATTTTTTGGTAGGATGCCGCAGATAGCCACCGGTAGAAGTTGTTGGATCAAGACATGACAATCATGAGATTTCAAACAAATTAACTTGTGATCTTTTATCAGTGCATTTTAATGTGCATTCTCTTATGTTTATACTTAGCATTTCCTTAGTTTGTTTTGCTTATTTTACTTTTTTATTATGTTTTTAGAATTGAGTCTTTGTTTGCCTTCAATTTATTTTCGTATGTTGTTTTCAGCTTTAGCGGTTACTTGATACTTGTCCACTGTTCAGATTATAACTTGAACTACGAGATGTCGTTTTTCACATTATGATATGCCATGGAAAACTAAGATAGAGAGCTACAAGTTTCATGTTAAAGGCAAGATCTGATTCAGTGTGAAAGATGGTCAAATAATTTGTTAAATTCAGGACCCGAAATCTGCCTTAAGAAATATTTAGTTTTGGGCCAGGTTTTTATGTTTTACGACCCAGATGGGTTGGAACGGGAATTTGTGATGTTTTACTTTACCTAGCAGCCAAGAACTATTCATCTTCACAACTCTTTACACTATTCACGAAAAAAATAGAGAGCTTTATACGATTATGATGGATAACTAATCCCAAGGATTAATCTGTTGTAATCGGTTTCTGCCGACACTTTGAGGTTCTTTTAATTTCCAATAAAATCTATTTCCTTTCAATTCTTCTCTTTGATATCTTGTTTTCTTAATTAAGATTTGACTAATATAGTTGGGGCAAGCAAGATGACACGAAGTGGTCGTATTTATACTTCATGTTTCAATGAGGCCCCGCTTAAGGAAACTATTACCACTGTGCCTGCCAAAGACAAAGGGAAAGAAGTGGTTACAAATGATGAAGATGCTGAGTTCCTATGGATTATCAGACAAAGTTATTACAAAGTCATTGATCAACTTCACCATACTCCTTCTAAGATCTCAATCTTATCTTTGTTGATGAATTCATCGGCTCATCGAACTGCATTGCAAAGGTTTTTGTCTCAAGCTCATGTTGCCTAAGATATTACTACTAGCCAATTTGATAGTGTGAATGCAAACATTACTGCCGATAACACTGTTAGCTTCAGTAATGAGGAGTTACCAAGAGAAGGTCAGAATCATAATCGTGCCTTACATGTGTCCATGAAATGTCAAGAGGATAATTTATCAAGGGTGTTTGTAGACACTGGTTCCTTTTTGAATGTTTTACCTAAGAGGGTTCCTACCAAGTTGGCTTACAAAGACACTCAGATGAGACCTACTTTATTGATAGTCAAAGCTTTTGATGGTTCCCACAGAACTGTGATTGGAAAAGTGAAGCTATCGATCTTAATTGGCCCTCATATATTCAACATCATATTCCAGGTACAGGACATAAATCCTAACTATAGTTGTTTACTTGGAAGGCCATGGATTCATACCACTGGTGCCGTAACTTCAACATTACATTAAAAGATGAAGTTTGTGATTGATGATAAACTGGTCATTATACATGGTGAGGAAGATTTGATGGTAAGAAACATGTCTTCTTTTCTTTATATAGAAGCTGATGAATATGCTTTGGAAACTTTTTTAAGCACTCGAGATTACCAATGTTGTCCTGTTGGAAGTCGAAGACACAATGGGCAAGAGTAATCCATCTTTCGCATATTTCAAGAGTACTAGATCAACAATCGAAGGAGGCATACCTGAAGTTTAGGGAGATGTGACAGATGTCAAGGAAAAGGTGAATCGTCATGGGTTGGGTTACAAACAAACTAATGATAGAGCTTCTACATCTGCCAAAGGTCGTTCGAAGACTGTCCAAGAAGTGTTTGTCAGTGGAGGTTTCCAAGTCAATGCTATTGAAGATGATAATGAAGATGAAGACTTGAAAAATCTGGTATTCAAGTGCGATACAGCTTTGGACAACTGGGAAGCAGTAGAGATCCCTGTGATATTTCCTTTGTCAAAGTAATTTATTTGTCTTTTATTTGTTGTTTTCAAAAATTCCATAGCCGCACCCAAAGCTACTGGACTATTTTGTAGGGCCACCTTTTCGCTTTCAATTGATTATGAATAAATGCATTTTGTTAAATTCTCGTTTGTTTCATTTACCGTTTTTCGCTTTTTACCTTTAAAAGAAGTTGGCAATCTTTCAAAACTAGAAAAAGAACATCTTTCTCTTGCATTTTTCCGCAGTCAATAAAATAAGTCTTCCCAAACATGCAGAGCTATCCCAAACCCTGTTAAATTTAATGACCCCACTCTCGCTCATGACTTTGGTTCGCCCATTCATCCAGCTAAAGATGAGGGTGAGGAAGATTTCGAAGTTCCCACTAAACTGACAAGATTGGTTGAGTATGAGTACAGTGAACTTCAACTGTACAAAGAGAAGGTAGATTTGATTAATCTTGGCATCGATGAAGGAAAAAAGAGGTCAAGATTGGTAGGACACTTCAGGAAATTCATGTAGGAACATTTGGAACCCACACCAATGGTTATGCTATGCCTAAGAAGATTCTGAGAGCTGGGTATTACTAGTTAACCATGGAATATGATAGCATCCAATATGCCAGAAAATGCCACAAATGCCAAATTTATGCTGACAAAGTGCATGTACCTCTAACACTTCTGAATGTTTTAACGTCATTGTGGCCTTTCTCAATGTGGGGCATTGACATGATTGGGGAAATTTATCCTAAAGCTTCCAACGATCACCGATTCATCTTAGTTGCCATTGACTACTTCACAAAATGGGTAAAAGCTACTTCTTATGCCAATGTAACCAAGCAAGTTGTTGCCCGTTTCATCAAGAAACAAATTATCTGCCGTTATGGAGTTCCAAGCCGAATCATAACAGAAAATGGGACCAATTTGAACAATAAAACCTGAAGGAATTGTGTGAAAGTTTCAAGATCGCACACCACAATTCTTCCCCTTACCGTCCCAAAATGAATGGAGATGTTGAAGCTGCAAATAAAAACATCAAGAAAATCTTGCAAAAGAAGGTAAAAACCTATAAAGATTTGCATGAGATGCTACCATTTCCTTTGCACGGATACAAAACTTCAGTGCAAACTTCAACAGGGGTAACCCTTTTCTCATTGGTGTATGGAAGGGATGCAGTCCTTCCCATTGAAGTAGAGATACCGTCCTTAAGGGTATTGATGGAAACCAAGATTGATGAAGTGGAATGGGTCCAAGAAAGATTTGACCAGCTGAACCTTATAGATGAGAAGCGCATGATTGTGATGTGCCATGGTCAGTTATACCAGAAACAGATGAAGAGAGCCTTTGACAAGAAAGTTTAAATTCGAAAATTCCGTCAAGGATAACTTATACTCAAGAAGATCTTGCCAGTTCATAAAGACATGCGTGGGAAATGGATGCCCAACTATGAAGGCTCATTTTTTGTGAATACAATATTCTCTAAAGGATCATTAATTCTCACGACAATGGATGGTAAAGAGCTTCACATCCTATAAACTCTGATGCAGTCTGAAAATATTATGCCTAAAAGAACCCGCTAAGTCGGAAACCTGGAAAGGCGACTTAGGCAATAATGAGTATCCCGGTGGATTACAACCTATGAAGTAGATCCAGGAAAAAATTAGGGATGGAAATAAAAATAATAATAGCTCGCTAAGTTGAAAACCCGAAAGGGCGGTTTAGGCAAAAATGAGCGTCCCAGTGGATTGAAAATTCGAAAGGGCGATCCAGGAAAAAGTTAGAGACAAAGACATTTCACTGCATCAGATGACATCGATCATTGTTGAATATCAAAATAGAATTCCAATCCAACCGCTCTTGTCAGAAGCAGAATTTTGGGTAGTCTTAGTTATTAGGGTTAGTAGTGTCGTTGGATTCAATGTAACCTTTCCCTATTTCCAATTTCAAATGTAATACTCCATGGAGCTTTTCCATTAGCAAGCTACCATTCTTCAATAAAATCATACTTTTTTCCTATTCAATTTGCCACTTGTGCTATCTCTATTTTCATTTTTGTTATGCAAAATGTTATTTGTTAATAATTTTGAAAGTGAAGAGTTTTCAAAACTTAAAATTGTTTTTGAAAACACTTGAAAAAGATATAAACTTGCTTTGACTTGTGGAAACATCTGAAGGAATCACTGTTCCTCAGAAAGTCTTAATGTTGCAGAAGCATTTTTAGAGCATTTTTCAGCATAAATCCCCAGCGAAGCATAAGCTGACGACACTTTTCGACCGATCCTGTAATCTCTTTTGATTTTTATGACTACATAGAATCTCCCCAGTATCTTCCAAGTGATACATATCTACTGGAGTTAAGGACTCACTCCCAGTGGAATCATCTCCGTTCCCCGCTGAAGTTGCTATACTTGCTTCAGTAAGCTGCCTTAGCTCCATACTTCCTCGAGGAAGTGGGTATTTATTTTATCCCCTATGAAGTCTATAATCCTGGATGACTCTCCCCAGTGAGCAAGTTTTCTTTGATATAGAAATTCAGATTCATGATGGTAATCCCTCAAGTGAAGTCATGATATCATATATCCCCAAGTGGAATTTTCTTCTCCGAGAGAAATTTGGAACTATGAAGCAAGATTATGGTTCTGCCTGTTGACTTTTATACATCTCTTGATGGACTCATACCTTTATGGAGGTTGGCCGAGTATTCTCGTCGATATGTTTGTTTCATCTTCCGTTTACTTCTCCTTTCGTATGTTTTGTCAGCATCGGCATAAGCATGACATACATACATTTCCTTTAGACATATACATTTAACATGTGCATGTTTGTTGTCCCTGTTGTCTTTTGTCAAAATAAAATAAAAAATAATAAGAAACGAGGAGAGAAAGGAAGTGGTCTCGGATCCAACATTATCCATCAATCATTTTACTAATAACGACTTACGGAAGTCTCGTCATCGACCTAAAATAGATGAAATGAAATAAAGAAACGAAATTAAGTCGAAAATAGAAAATGAAAGAGAACGGTCTCAGATCTATCATTTCTCATCAATAATTTGACGGATAAGCGACAAAAGTCTCTTCATCGACCTCAAAGAGCAAAAGTGGAACAAAAGGTCCAATAACAAATGAGAAATAAAATAACTCTAAAATATAAAATATTCTAAAAGAAATAAAAATTGAAATTGAAATTCTAAAAGAAAATAGAATATAAAAGCTTAGAATAATAATATATAATATAAACTATGATCTAAAACCCTAGTATAAGATAAATATAAGGAAGTAAATCTAAATAATAATAATAATAATAATAATAATAATAATAATAATAATAATAATAATAATAATAATAATAATAATAATAATAATAATAATAATAATAATAATATATAGCATATTTACAAACTGTTTTAAAAACTAAATCAAAATATAACATATAACAATATAATAATATATTACATATTAAAAACAGGGGGGATGAAATCAACACATGGGGTTTGCATAGAAGAGGAACACAGTCCATAGGCCTTAAGCCCAACAATCCCGAAAAGGAACAAAAAACTGAGGGTACGAAATCCAGGGGGTGCAGTAGTCAAATGGGCCTCTAAAGCCCAAACAGAAAATAGAATAAAATAAAAAGAAAAAGAAAAAGGAAAAACTCTTCTTCTCTCAGTATGCATTCCCGACCAGCCTCCCTCTCTCACTATTGTTCAACGAAATCACTCAAACTCTCTCCATTCCAATCGTCTCAAACTTTCTCCGGTCAGATGTCTCAACCAAACTCCATTTTTCTGCTCCGGTTGTTGTTGACGGTAGTTGTTGATGAAGGAAAAAGGTTGTGAGTTGCTGGGTTATGTTTGGGTTTCAGAAGACAATGGATTTGGTTTGAAGGATGGGTTTTCACTAGTGTTTATGGTTGTTCTAGAGATGAGAAGTGAAGGTTGTTGAAGGTGAATGGGTTTATATTGTTGTAAGTTTGGGGGCTTTAACGGAAGATTTGAAGAAAAGGCGTTTGAGGGTTTCACGTATATGGGTTTCGATTGAGTTTTTACAGGTGGTTGAGTGTTGAAGTTGAATATGGCTTAATGGGTTTCGAAGGTTGTCTGAAGGTTTTGAAAATGGTTGAAGAAAAATGAAAGTGGATCTTTGGTCATGATAAGAGATCGGAAATGTTTGTTAATGGTAATCTGAGGTTGAACGAAGGTTTCAATTTCTAGGTTGTGTTTTCCGTTGAGTTTCAAAGGTATTGTGAAAAGAGGGAGAGATGATTTAGGGGTTACGTCTGGTTTGAAGAAGAGATTATTGAGGTTCTCTGAGCTAGTTTTGAGGTTGTGGTTGAAATCTGAGGTTGGTGTTGTGATTTGCAAAAATGGTGAAGAACAAGGTGAGTTTCGAAGGTTGTGTTCATGTGATGATGAAGTTCTGGGAAATGGATTGTTGTTTGAAAATGGTGTTGATGAGTTGGAGATATGGAGGTGATGATATAATGGTGGAAGGATATGGTTGGAGGTGGTAGAAGATGGTGAACAAGATGGAGGTTAAAGGTGGTAGAAGAATTTTCTAATGATGATGAACAGGGTAGGCGCAACCTCCTTCTTAGGATTAAGGTTAGGGATGATGAATAGTATATATATTATCCAATGGCCGACACGTGGCCAGGCTGGAGACTGATTAAACCTGATAAATTGACTAAATGCTAATTAAAATTAATGATGCTGGTGATTAATGATATGTGAATGTTGACAAAAGTTAACGATGTTGAAAACTGAATATAAAAACTAACAACAAATAAAAGTTGGTTTAATTAAAAACAATGTTAGTTAATTCTAAGAAATAAAATAATTCAAATCCTAAATAAAGTTAAAATCCTAACTAATTAATTAATTAAAAAAAACTAATAAAAAACTATTAAATAAACTAATTGAAAACAAATAATAAAATCTATATTATTAAATTCAAATATCTTTAAAAAAATATTCTAAATTCTAATATATTCTAAAAAATAATTAAAACTAAACAAAATCCTAAATTAGTAATTTTAATATCCACTCCTAAAATTATATCTAAAAACACTTAACCAAATTCTAATAAAAAAAGAAAAATAATTCTATTCAAATCCAATAAAATTCTAACAACCTAAATTTTATTCTAAAAAACCTAATAAAAATAATATCTATTTCTAAAAAACAATATTAAAAACCTATTTAAAATAGTAAATAAAATAAAGCAATAAAATGCAAATGCCATGGAAAAACGGGCGAGCATCGAAATGCGCCAATATTATCAACACAGATTGAATCATCAAGAAGAGAGCGACTTTCGCTCGATTTCGACACTGAACTTCTCGTTTGAATTGATTTGAATCTCCTGAAACACGAGTAAAGCGGCTAAAATCCTGATAAATTCAATCTGGCTGATAACACTGGCAGTATCCGACCTAAATGATATGCAGATGAAATACAAAGCAAAAGTCAGTCAAAGCTGGAAAACTAGTGGGAAAATTTTAAGGTGCAACAACTTGGATGTTCTTTCTTGTTTGAAAACTCTATCATTTTGTTTACATGATCCTACTGCCATGTGGATCATGTTCTACCTTTTATCCTAGAGTGTCATCCGGTCATGCTTGAACCTGTTGGGCAACTACTCTGGATATTTCCCCAATAGAGGTTGTCTTCCCGGTTCTATCTCCATTGAGGATCTGTGGTCTTTCTTTCTAAAGTGTCAACTGGTCATGCTTGAAACTGTTGGTCCGTCACTTTAGATCCCTCCAGTTTTGTTTTCTGTTCCCTAGTGCATTGTCATCTCTAGTGAGTGGTTACTCATTGGGTTGGTGTTACCCTTGTTGGTGTCTGTTTTTCGTCTGCATTTTCTGCATTTATCATTCCATCATTTTCATCATATTAGAGTTTATAGCATGTTAGCATTTTTAGTTTAGTCATGTTTGTCCATAGCATTTCATATCATTGCATCTAAGGGCAAAATTTTCGGTTATCTGTATTTAAATACCGTTCACCATGATTTTGTGAAGATTTTCATTGCTCACATCATCCGGTGAAGATATTTAAATAGGGGCAACTGTTGTACCCCAAATTTTTCCCTTAGATTCATTGATCATTTGCATTTCATCTTAGATCATCTATCCACGCATAGCTAACCTTTTTATTTAGTTTTCGTTTGTTTTGTAGGTTTGCTGAAGAAAGTTTGAAATTCATAAAACCTTGTGTGTATATCCATCAGGTTTCTTTTCTCTTGCGAGTTATGCTGGATTCGCATGGATATGGAAGAAGGACATACCCTTATTTCATGAACCCATGGTCAATACAAGGTCAATCTTCTCTAAGATTCCTCAACCCAAGGAGGTTTAAGTTTGTATGCCATTTGGTTTTCGTGAATGACTGTTTGAGATTTAGTTATAATTTTGATGGCAATAAAGGCCAAATAAAGTTGTATCTTATTTATGGAATGGGATCCACATATAAGATTTTGATCTTTAAGAAAAGTTTGGATTGATAGCACTGTTTAATACAAGCCCATAAAGTTCAAGACATAGTCATGGTTACAATGTTCAGGGAACTATCATTGGATTCCTAAGTTGATTGTAAGTTATGAGGCCACATATCATGGTAATTCCAAGAAGCATTACAAGTGCAAGACAATTCTAACCAATTTCAAGAAAGAATTACAAGCTCAAGTGGTGAGAAGTTGCTTGTTCAAGTTATAAACTCAAGGAGATTAGTTTTTTTTTATTGCCTCATGTTTAACCTCAAGACTCACGAAATTTTAAACTCGTGCTTAAATGAGAAGAAGAGTTTTAATTTTTACATAATTCAAGAGGATAGGCCCCACTCAAGCTAAAGATTCAAACCACACGAAACTTCAACGGAGTTTTCATTCAAGAAATGTACCAAAACCTCATATTATCTATTTGATTTATTATCTCAAGATTCGTGAAAGTTCAAGTTATGAAGATTTACAAGTTTGAAAGTCAGAAGTGATCCTCCTCCTAACACGTTTACAAGCTCAAATTGCAAGGTTACATGTTAAGCTCAACGTCAAGATTATGATACGACTCACGATCCATTCAAGGTATAATCAAAAGGAGTTTTACTTTAAGTTTAATTAAAGAAACTTTTGACATAAGGACTCAAGGTGTACTAGTTTAGTTTCGAGGTTCATGTTTCGCATCAAGGGGAAGATGTCATGGTTCAAACCAAGGCAAAGTGAAGAAAATTGAATGTCGAACATCTGTTCAAGATGCAATTCTATTATATCAAAACAAGATACAATGTGCTATTCAAGCAATTAAAATTAAGGGATTTAAATTCATGTTACAAGGTCCAAATTCATTCCATAAGACAAAGAGAAAATATTGTTTCATTCAGGGTTCACAAGTTATGTCCAAAAGAGAAGAGCTAGTTATGAATGCAAAATATTCATTCAAACCCAAATATAACACAATGACCACATTTCATACCTATTAAAATAATTTATTACAAGATTCAAGAGGTAGGCATCATGCTGGTAGCCAAATTTCCAAACTCAAAGGAAGTTGCTGGACACATTAAAACCTTCGTGTACAAATTTCAAGGTCCATTTATTCTTTACAAAATTAATTCCAAAATTAAATCTCAAATCTTCATAACTAATTTCAAAAGTCCCTATTGTATCTACAAACATTTACAAAAGCTAATGACAAATTGATGAGAAACTAAGTGGTCTTCAAATTCTTCTGGTTACCTACGGTTTGTCTTCATTTGGCTCAAATATGGATGAGAAAGACAATGCTTTTTTTTCTTCCACTAATGCTAAAGGAAGCTTTCCTGTTATCTTGCCGGAATAACATGTCGTGCATTCAACAATGGATTACATACTGCATAATACTACATATTACTACACGATTCTTTTTTTAGTCATAAATGGAAAATGTGGTGAATTGTTGAGTTTTAGAACACTATTGTTACACCTATTAATGTATTGGTAGTAGAGTTTGCTCCAAAGCTACAAAGCGACATTGAAACGTCCCGCAACATCTTGATAAAGTTGCAAACAAAGTTACACCAGAATTTTAGCGCAGAAGATTCGACAAAGGTCGGAGAACAACTACAAAAGGAAATAAAAATGAAATTTCAAACTCAAATTCATAACCCAAAGCATAATCATGCAAGCTCGTTCTTTTTATTCTAAACAATATCAAATGAAAGTCTTCATTCAAATAATACCAAACAAGATTTTATCATGTTCACGATTGATTCGATGATGATCCTAAATAACACATAACATGTTAACGCGAAAAAGGAAGAAAATCCGAACGTGTCAAAATGTGTTTGAGACAAGATAGAAGCACATTCGTCACAGTAAATTAAATTCTCCAGACAAGAAGACAAGTGAAATATCTTTCTAAAATAGAAAACCGGCGAGCAATCTTTCACTTTCAATTGCGAAATCGGAGATTTTAAATACATGGCGTATAAAAGAAAAGGAAACATGGTTAAGAGAGGAGGGAGAATAATAGTGAGCCACAAAAAACACACACAAAAATGTTCTTGCAAAAATAGAACAAGATTCATAGAAAACAAATAGGAGAAGAGTTGGAGGCAGATTCTGAGTAAAACAGCACACAAATGTTAGAAGCAATATAAAGAAGAAGGAGATTTAGGAAAACTTATCTTCAATTTGGCTGGTGACGTCGAATCATTGTAGAACAAGCAAAATCACTTCGCAAGACCCTCGTCACTGCGAACCACCGCCGCCTACCCATTACGGTAATCTTGTTCTATCAATTTGTTGGATCTTTGAATTTTATTGTTGTTTACAGGTTGCAAATTCAAGATAAAGGAAAGGGAAAGAAGCGAAAGATCGAGAGTGAGAAGAAGAGGTTGAGGAAGAAGAGACGAAGAGAAGAGAAGGAGGGGCAGTTGTATTTGGAATTATGGTTTCGGACCCCTCTTTCCTTTCTTTCTCAATTTTGTGGTTGGTGGGTCGGGTCTGGTGGGTTGACCACCACCGGCCCATTGTTTCTTGTTTTTTTATTTATTTTTGGTTTTTTGTACAATTCGGTTGGGCCTAGTTTTTTTGTTTTTTTAAAATAAGGAATCATAAATATAATAAAAATAATAAAAACATAAAATAATAAATAATAATAAAAATAAATTAATATAATAAAAATAAATTAGAAAATAATAAAATAAAATTTTAAGAATTTAAAAAAAAAATTAATTTAGAACTTTTAAGAATTTAGTAATATTTTTATAAATTAGATTATTTTTAGTTTTTAGTTTTTAATTCATAGTTTCATTATTTTTCATAATCATAACTTTAGAAAATAATATAAAAAATTCAAATAAAAACAAATTAAAGATATTTAGATGTTCTTGTTATTAGAGAATCTAGCTCTTACCCATTATCCTAGCCTTAGGATTTGAGTCGCCGTACTCACGCATAGCGTCCTGCCATGGACACTCTTTTACAATTCGATTCTAGCCTTAGGACCAAGAGTCGCTGTACTCTATGTAAGTTCTCGCCATGGATACTTACTTACCATCTTTTTCAAACAATCATGAACGTATATTTGGAGTCGCTGCACTCCATGTAAGTGTCTCGCTATGAACATTTACTTTCCCCTGGAACCTTGACCACAGTCAAGAAGTTCCTCATTCCTCTTTAAGGGGAACTACAAACGCTCTGATTTCTGATGAGAATACATAGGCATAAGATGCGACATCTTGGCGAGCTCACTCACAGTTAACCTCTTGTTACCATTTGCAACTTAGGATTGGAGTCGTCGTGCTCCAAGTAGTATCCTGCCGTGAGCATCTTCTTTCGTACCCTTCATCATAGCCTTAGTATCAGGAGTCACCGTACTCCATGTAAGTTCCCTTCGTGGATACTTGTCTACCTTTTCAACTCAACCTTTCAATGTAGATTTGGAGTCGATGCACTCCGCGTAAGTATTTCATTATGAATATTTACTTTCCCTTGGAACCTTGACCACAGTCAAGAAGTTCCTATCCTCTTTGAGGGGAACTACGAACGCTCTGATTTCTCAATGAGAATACGTTGGCACAATATGTGAGGTCTCGGCAAGCTCACTAACAACTAACTTCCTGTTAACATTTGCAATTTAGGATTAGAGTCGTTGTACTCCTTATTTAGTTCCCTCCGTGGACACCCTTCACATTCATCCTAGCCTTAGGATCAGGAGTTTCCGTATTCCGTGTAAGTTCCCGACGTGGATACTTGCTTACCTACCTTACAAATTTTTAACTTAGACTCGGAGTCACCACACTCCACGTAAGTGTCTCGCTATGAACACTTACTTCCCCCTGGAACCTTGACCACAGTCATGAAGTTCCTCACTCCTTTTTGAGGGGTACTACGAATACTCTAATTCCATTCCCGTTAGGATACGTAGGCACAACATGCAATTTCTTGGCGAGTATACTTAGGACTAACCCCTTAGATCCCTCTCTTTATCTTCAACCCTTTAGTAGATAACAGATAGAATAATAACGCATATCAAACAAGAGGTTCCTGTAGAGTACTACAAATACTTAAGATGCTAGCACCTTCCCTAGGTATAATCAACCCCCGAACCCTAGATCTCCCCGCGTTATGTTTATGATGCAAATTAGGTTTTTCTTTCTTTAACCTTTCCTTCAGATAAATTAAAGACCGGTTGTGAATTCAAGATTTGTGATTCAAATTAATCAATAATTTGACATCTTATTCTCACCGCAACAATATCAAAGATAAGCTTCTTTTTCCTTAATTTGATCAGGATTTGTTGTCCCCTCACAACTGGGTTCGAATATGATATTAGATCATAAATTGAAAAGGCCACCTCCCTAGCATTAGGCCCACACAACAAAGGAATAATTGGGCCTAAGGCCTCACCCTCATATAAATCCATCGTCTGGCCCACAAAGCCTTTGGGGTCCATCACCACCAATGTTGATTTACCGCCACAAGCTGGATTAGACATGCATCTGAGCTTTTCATCAATGCCTCGATCCTCTAAATCACTATGTAACAACAATTTTTTGGAACGACCAACATGTTTTACACATGTAGCCGCAATATCAGATAACGTCCTTCTGCTATTTTCCAAAATATCCTTTTCCCTAACACCTATTTGTCTTCCCTCAGACTCGGGAACCGCATCTTTAGAGGACGTATCATGGCCTTCCCTAGAAAAATAGTTTTTTATTCCCCCTTCCTCTTCCTCCTCTGAGCTTTTCCATTCGTCACTATCACTATCAGAGCTTTCAATCTCCAACGACCTGCTCACTTTAATCGAATTCACCTCGCCAAGCCTTAATGGCCCATGTCCATCTTCTAACAGTATAATTCTGTAAATGTTTCCACTTACTTCAATATTGAAAATTTCGCCAAGCCTTAGTGGCCCATGTCCATCTTTTAACAATTTAATTATGTAAATGTTTCCACTTACTTCAATATTGAAAATTTCATCCAGGTTAATCGCAAACTTGGTTTTAACGAGGAATCTTGCAACAATATATTCACCAATTCTTCCAAACTTGGCATTCAAAGTAATATATTCACCAATTCTTCCAGCAATAAGCATAAAGAACTTTGAGTACCAAACATGGCAGGGAAGCCCATAACATCGTATCCAGGTGAGTCTCTCATTGTCCACGTCTTTTGGAACCCACAGAAAAATGTTAGAGAACCACCGGGATACCCACGTCTTCTTCTTGACCAAGGTTGCTAACTCTCTAGATAACTCTTCTTCTAGCAAGCATACATTAGCCCCCAACGGAGTAGCTTTAATATGAAAGGTACCTTCCTCATGAAGCGCCTGTTGTATCTTATATGTCGACCCTGATATTTCCACAACTCTGAGGAAAGCCTTTTTGAATCTAGTAAGTTCAGACTTCTCCATGTTGAATTGCAAGTGTGCAAATAGAGGTTTTTCACCCAGCCTGTCTCTAGTGTTCCTTACAATACGTCTTTTCACTTCTTGCATGTTGGCTTGTCCAACTCCCAAGACCTGAGCGTAGGAAAGTTTTGTCTTGCCATGATATACCATCTTTGCACCAACTTGTATAGTGAAATCAGTAGCCCACCTATTATTCTTCTGTTTCAACTCATTTTTTGCTCCCGCCTCCTTGCCAAGACTTCCCCTCTGCAGTTTGAATATATTCCCATAAGTCTTGCACCCTCTAATCATAATGATGTCTAGCTTGATCGTCAATAGTCGAACGTCTTCAACATTCTTGAATCTCACGAAACCATACCGTTTGCCACATTTATCTCCTTTCGGTGGGATGAGCACCTCAAAAACAAGACCATATTGTCCTTTGTTTCATAGCTTAATATTGAATGCTTTTTCCATTTAAATTATGCTACATGTCATCATCCATTTTATTTTTTACCTTCAGAAGTAGTTTTACTACTCTTAATTGAATAATAATTTTTAGTTAACAATCAAAATACATTAATTAATATAAATTTATGTTAAAAATCAAAATACTTTAATTAATATAAGTTTATATAACACTTTTTAATGGGGCAGAACGTCTTAAATTTATAACACAAATTTTAATTAATTTTATTTTTATTTATTATTGAAGCAATAAATAATATTTATTTAATTTTGGACTGTAATTAAGTAGTCATTTTTTAATTTTCTTCTTCCTTATCTGTTTTAATTTCATTTTGATTGGATTGATCAAGTATTGGAATTAATAGTACTATTTGACAATGAAAAATGGAAGTTTGTAAAAACTGTAAATGACTAATATAATAATTTTTAATTAACAATCAAAATACATTAATTAATATAAATTTAGGTTAAAAATCAAAATACTTTAATTAATATAAGTTTATATAACACTTTTTAATGGGGCAGAACGTCTTAAATTTATAACACAAATTTTAATTAATTTTATGTTTATTTATTATTGAAGCAATAAATAATATTTATTTAATTTTGGACTGTAATTAAGTAGTCACTTTTTAATTTTCTTCTTCCTTGTTTGTTTCAATTTCATTTTGATTGGATTGATCAAGTATTGGAATTAATAGTACTCTTTGACAATGAAAAATGGAAGTTTGTAAAAGCTGTAAATGACTAATATAATAATTTTTAGAATATAGCTAACTATGTTGACTGAAATATTATTAATTTTTTTGTTTTATTAAATAATATTTTGCATGTTTCTTTATTTGTTTCAATTTCATTTTAATTGAATTGATCAATTATTGGAATTAATAGTACTATTCGACAATGAAAAATGAAAGTTTCTAGAAACCGTAAAAGACTAATATAACTAATATGTCGATTGAAATATTCTTTGTTTTTGTTTTATTAAATTATATTTTGTATGTTTCTTTATATGTTTCAATATGATTTTAATTTGATTTATCAACTATTGGAATTAATAGTAGTATTTGATAATGAAAATTATAAATTTCTAAAAAGTGTAATTAAAAATTAGAAATGAATTACTACAAGTAATTGCATATTCCTTGCATGTTAACATCAAACACTAGAAAAAAAAATGTTGAAACAAGAAAATTGTTCCCCTATAAAAGAGTGAAGCATAGATTTGCAATATGCATCTCTAATCACTTCATTCTCTCTTTACAATGCTCACTATGACTTCATTACTAAAAATTGTTTTAATTTACTCGATATTGAATATTGTTTTATCTGATGGCTTACCACCTTCCATTCAACTTTCACAATCACCATCACCAAATCCTTTCCACATAGACCATGAAGTATTAAAACCATATTCTCCATATCAAGATTTAGGTAAGAGTAGGAAAAGATCTCCTCCTCCTCCTCCATCACCACCACCTCCTCCACCTTCCTTTGACCATTTTATGCTAGCTCAAACATGGCCCCCAACATTCTGCATTCTGAATGCTAATTGTATCTCTCCATTGCCACAAAAATTCACCATTCATGGCATGTGGCCTGGTAAAAGAGGCGTTGTGATACGAGATTGCAAAGAAGAAAACACACCTAACCTGAACGATGTAAGTTTTACTTTATTTGATTCTATCTTATTATTTTTATTTATTTTACCATATTATACAAACAATAACTTTATTTTGTGTATATTTTTAACAGCTTCATTTAATAAAGAAGAATCTTGATATTGATTGGCCATCTTTAGTTAAAGATGTTTCTATAGTATTTGCCAATGGTGCTTTATGGCTTAAAGAGTGGAAACACCACGAAACTTACTCAATTCAGATGTTTGAATTTTCCGCTTACTTCGAAGAAACATTAAAAGTTTACCATAGAAATAATATAAAAGAAATTCTTGAAAAGGATGGTATTAAACAGGGTGGAAATTATCCAAAACAAAAAATTCTCAACGCAATACAAACAGAGATTAAATTCATGCCACAAATTCGATGTGAGCAGATTAAGAATTTAGATTATTTATCAGAAATACGACTTTGTTTAACAGCAACGCCAGAACTAGAATATAAAAATTGTGATACACCTTATAGTGGTTGTCACAATAATGATATCTACTTCTAATATAGTGCTTTGGAGTAAAGACAGGCAAAGGTTCATTGAGTTAATCCTTGGTTGATTTAGTTTCTTATTATATAATTTTCTCTACTTTTTATTTTGTTGGGTGTTGTTGTGGTTTTAAAGACCTTAATGATTATTGTTTTGTCTCTATGGTCTTGTATGTACTCTTTATATTTCTCTTACACACTGTGTTTGAAGAAATTGATATGAATAAATATTGAAGGTTTCTAAAATATATATATATTGTTTATATTTTATTTCATGCTTAATTTTATGAGATCATTGTAATTTTATCAATGTATTAAATCTATATCCATGTAGAAATTTAAGGATCCTTGTGTCTAGGTGCAGTATATGAATAAATTAAGATAAGTATCAGAATAAAAATTTAAAAAAATATTAACGAGAACCAACTCTGGAATATGGAAGAAAATCTTAAGAAATTTTTTTGTAAAAATTAAACCAGTAAATAAAGCTAAATGAATTTGACATAAACCTAAGTACGGTTGCGAACACCGTTTTCATATATCTCTGAATATTGCCCAAAGAATGATCTTCTTAACAATCCAGTATTTAAGAAACTTGTTTGAGATATATTATTTGATTTCATCTTCATCATCGTTAATGAGCTCGTTTTTTATTAGATCTAATTTGAGGTTCATTGTCCTTGACTATGTCTTTCATGATGATTTTTGAAAAATCAATACTAAAAGAAATACATTTTACCGGCTCTTGGAATTCAGTTTTATGAAAAACTATATTCACTTATCATAATTCATTCTAATTACTCTAAAACACGATTGTTATGCCTTACACACAATTTTGTTCTAGAGTTCGCATACATGAGAAGTAGTGGGTTATACAATATTTATCAAAAAAACTTCAAATTGATGATTAAAACATTTACCTCCACGATCACTTCTTAAAGTTGTTATTTTCAAATTGAATTCGTTTTCGACAAGTTTGACAAATCTAACAAAAATTTTAAAAATTTATTCCTTATGAGTTAAGAATAAAGTTCAAGTAAATATAATGAAGGCGTCTGTTGGAGATTGTGCTTGTTTAAAATATGTAGCAGCACTTGAACAAAGAAGGTGTTGTTAAAGATTACACTTAAAAACTCAAAGCGTGTGAATTTCAGACAAACCTTTAGGTTTAATTCTCCCCTACCAATTATTATATTTTGGATTCAATAAGGATTAACGATGAATTCTCTTTAGGATACATTGAACTTTGATATGAATTTCACAAACACATTAAGCTTATTTTATAATAGTAGTTTATAAAAAATTGTTTCCTATACTTTACTCATGCATTAATGAAGTAAGAGATGATTTTAGAATAATTGAAATGGTAAAAAATAGATGTGAATATTTCTATTTTCGTGTGTATTTTCTGATTTTCAAGTGCCTCTATTTATAAAAAAAAAATTAAGTCATTTGATGACGAGCATTACCATTTGAGGAATAATTTATGCATCTGTATAAGAAATTTATTGGATCAGTTGGTAAAGTTGCTTCAGATATTTTGGAATATATATATATATATATATATATATATATATATATATATATATATATATATATATATATATATATATATATATATATATATATATATATATATATATATATATATATATATATATATATATATATATATATATATATATATATATATATATATATATATATATATATATATATATATATATATATATATATATATATATATATATATATATATATATATATATATATATATATATATATATATATATATATATATATATATATATATATATATATGCTTGCACAATATTTTGAAAATCATCTAAAATCCCCCACCATTTACAAAATATAACTAAATCTCATATTTCTGGAAAGCTCGTGATTTCAGATAATGGAATCTTACGATTTGAACCATTACTTAGTAAATTAAGTTTTCACTCATCCTAAATAGATTGATAGACAAGTTTTGAACTAATTATTCATTAGAAGAAGTGTGCATAACCCACACATAAAAACACATGAATTCCTAAGGAGGTTATTTTTTGAAAAAATTAATTCCGTTATTTTTCTAACTTTTTTCTTTTCAAATATTAATATTTTTGTACATATTTTGCTTGTTAATAGAATTTAGATGGATTTTATTTAAAAAATTAGTTTAGAACTAATTAAGATATAGTAGTTTAAAATACATTTTTATTAGGAATTTAATTAGAATATATTTATATATTTTTTAAATTAGGTTTAGAAATTAATTTTGGATAGATATTAGAATTTTCATTAGTTTTAGGATTATTTAATTTTATACTAGAAGTATTTATTAGTTAGGATTAGTTTAAAATAGGTTTTTAGTTTACACTAATTATAGTTTTCATTAATTTAGATTAATTTATTTGTTAGTTCCAATTAGTTATTTTTAATTTAGGTTAGTTAGAGTATCAGAATATTATTTCAGGTTTTATTAATTACATTAGATTAGCTTAGATTAATTAAATAATTAAAGTAGAGTTAGTTTTTATATTGCTTTTAGATTAGGATATCGTTTAAATTTAATTAATTATTTTTCTTTAATGTCAACATTAGCATGTTAGTAGCATTATAATCAGCATTTTAATTAGTTAATCAAGCCCTGAGGGAGCCACGTGTCAACATTCCTATATAAAGTGCACTATTCATCATCACCTTCTAGGGGACAACCCTAATTCCAAAAGACCAGCCGCACACCCAATACTGTTCATCACCATCTCTGTTTTCCTCCAAACATCTCTCACCATTCAACAGAGAAACGCAAAACACCAGCTCCATCATTAATCTATCAATCCCCTTCTTCTTCATCAATCACCAACAAACTCTTCTTCTCACCTCATGCCAAAAAACTAAAACCTTCAGCAACAACACCTTAATCCATAAACCTCAGAAACCCTAGCCGCTTGAAGAAAATTCGTCCTTCGCACTTCCAAAACCTATCTTCATTATTCTCAGAACCCTCTCTACCTCCATAACCAGCAACAATCCCAATCGTTTTTCAAAACCCTAGAAGCTCGTTTTCTTCTTCACCAAATCAGCAACCCATCCTCCATTCAAAAACCTTCAATCTTCTACATAGCAACCCTCTGCCATTAAACCCTCACCAAACATTCCTCCAAACCACCTACCAGAAATCTCCATGAACGATCTTCAACAAAAAAATTTCCCAAACACTTCTCAAACCCTCCGTGAACCACCCTCATCATCGAATCACAATCTCCTCACTCACATTCTCGATTCACTATCAACTTCAACCTTCAAACAACCAACACAAACTCTCTGAATCTCATTTTCGAACCGTAACCCATTTTCTCCAACTTCTGCAAATCCCTTCAAAACGCAAATAAATCTTCACAACCATCCCTTCAACTCATCTTCCAAACATCAACTTTCAAAACCCCAAAACAAAAAACCCATTCTTCCATCTCCAAACGGAAGCTAGAACGCAAATGAAACATTATGAGCTGAAAAATCAGTGAAAACGAGAAAACGAGAGGAGATTGGAAGAGGAGTGCGTAAGCAGACGGCGAGAGATTGGAAGTGGACAAGATTGCTTAACGTTGCTTTGTTTTTATTTTGAAGGAGACAAAAATCTGGGTTGTGTGTGTCGTTTCGTTGGTGAAGCAGATGGCATTGTGGATTATTGTGGTTGTATTTTTTCGTTTTACTTGATGTCATCCTTTAGGATGAGTTTGGGTGATGGGCCTTTGATTGGCCCATATGATCCCATGGTTTTTCTTTAACACCCCATAAGCCAGATGCACCCCCACTGTTTTATTTTTTAATTTTTTAATATTGGTACATTTTTGTTTATTATTTAGTATATTATATAAAACAGATTTTCATCATGTAAAATATATTATATAGTTTTTTTCTTTTAGATTTCTTATATTTTCTTTTTAGAGTTAAATTTTATTTCTCATTTGTTATTTGACATTTTGTTCCATTTTTGCCTTTTAGGTCGATGAAGAGACTTTTGTCGTTTATCCGTCAAATTGTTGATGTGAAACGATAGATCCGAGACCGACTTTCTCTCTTTTTCTCATTTTCGACTTTATTTCGATTTTATTCCACTTCTATCTTTTTGGTCGATGACGAGGCTTCCGTAAGTCGTTATTAGTCAAATTATCGATGGATAATGTTGGATCTGATACTACCTCTTTTCTCTCCTCATTTCTTATTCTTTCGATTTTATTTTGACTTTGCATTATCGATGAAGTCTTGTATCCGTAAGCGTCGGATATATCAGAGTTGATAATCTTCCCGATTTCAAATCTATGGAAGAAGACCATTTGGGTCATTTTCCTTACTTTGGGATCGCAATAGGCTACCTTCGATTAATCGATATTTTGTTTGCGATTATGACGAGATCCCATTATTTTTGATTCGTGCGACACGATTAAATCGGAGAACAATCCTCAATATCATTTCTCTATCTTGTCCATAGCACGGATATCAATAACGCGGCCTCCTATAGTTTGACTTCCCTTATAAGTCGAGCTATGACTATTTAGCGTCACATTGGTCCCGATTCGATTCGCTAATGCTGTTAAACCATCTTAATAAGAGGAATCGACTTCTCTTTGTATTGAACTAAAAAGAGAGGATTGAGTGTAGACTTCTTCCTCTCCGAGAGTCAGGATACTCACTGTAGAGTGTGTGGTCTCGATACTCGTCTTTCAATACGAAGACGCTTGTATTCATTTCGCCTTTTCTCCTAAAACCTCGATCCCATACCGAGTGCCTTTTCAAAACACCTTTTAATAACATAATGAAATTCTCTTTGTATTGAATTAAAGATAGAGGATTGAGTGTAGACTTCTTCCTCTCCGAGTGTCAGGATACTCACTGTAGTGTGTGTGGTCTCGATACTCGTCTTTTAATATGAAGATGTGCTTCTTTTCGCAAACTTTTTTTTAAAACTTTTTCTCCTTAAACCTCGGTCCCGTACCGAGTGCATTTTCAAATTTATTTTCAATAAAGGATAAAGTTCTCTTTGTATTGAACTAAAGAGATAGGATTGAGTGTAGACTTCTTCTTCTCTGAGTGTCAGGATACTCATTATAATGTGGGTGGTTTCGATACTCGTCTTTCAATATGAAGATGTACTTCTTTTTGCAAACATCTTTTCACTTTTCCCCTAAAACCTTGGTCCCGTACTAAGTGAATTTTCAAACTCTTTTCACACAAAACTTGAATGGTCGTAGAGTGGTTAGGCATAGGCCTTCTCCTATCTCGAGAGCTTGACATTACCGTAGAGTTCACTGTCGTAAAGCACTTACCATTTAAAACCAAAAACATTTTAATAAGAGAATGAAGTTATCTTTGTGTTGAACTAAAGAGAGAGGATTGAGTGTAGACTTCTTCCTCTCCGAGTGTCAGGATACTCATTGTAGTGTGTGTGGTCTTGATACTCGTCTTTGAATACAAAGATGCTTGTATTCAACACACCTTTTCATAACAAAAACATTGAGATAAAGAATTGGGTACTACCTGCAAGGGGTTACTATCCGATGACATATTTCACCCCTAAAAACAAATTCCACAAACCAAATGAGACATCTTGCCTCGCATGGCGAAAACTAATATCTTCAAAAAGGATATGTTACGTTCGTTCTACCGCAAACAGGTAACACCTAAGTCTCCAACGAGCGAGCAGCAATACATCTAAACTGCTAGAATGTGCATGATAACATCATCCACAAAACACCGGTTACCCGTAGTATCAGGAACTATGTTGCTCTGATTTCTCATGCATGTTGGGAATACATAGGCATAGGATTGCGACAATCTTAGGGTTTTCTAGATATTTTCCCTTCCTCTCATGGGATAAATAAAGTCCGGTGGCGACTCTTCTGTCTTTCTTTTTCGCCTCCCCGTCGTTGCATTTTTCGAGTAGCGACAGTTGGAAACTCTGCTGGGGACACCTAGCAAGCCAAACCTAGTTTGTTTGTCGTATTTGTGTTGTATTTGCTTTTATTATTTATTATGCTGTGTTATTTTTACCTGATGGGTTTATTTGGATGGTTTGTGAGGATAAAAGCTTTTTACCCGAGCTTTCTAGTATACCCTAAGATTAGGAGGTGGTTTCTTTCTAATTTGCGAGACTTAGAACTCGTTGAGTTGGTTTGAATTCCACTGCTCAGATGAGACCCCTTTGGGATGATTATGTCCTACGTGTAGTCGTAATGGCGTCTTTATTTCTGACCTAGGAATCCGTGACTCTGAGGACCTTTTGTAGAACCTTATTTCGAAGGTTACGAAAACATAACTCTGTGTTCATCCTTTGAAGGGATTACCGTCTTACGAATCATTGTTCTGATGGAAAACTTTTGAGGGTTAGTGCATGGGACTTTGTTTAAAAGCCTTTGGGATACCCTCTTATAAACCAATAGATTGCCCACTTGAGGTGAGAGATACCTTTTGTTGTTGTCTTGTAGGATCTATGACCTTGATTCTTGTTATTGATCTGTTCTCGTGTGCATTCATAACATTGCATTTGCATAAGCATTTTTGCATCATTTTGCATTTTCTTCCCTAACCAAGATACCAAGAGCTTACCCATCCTCTGTTCATAACCAGCAGTTGATTTCTCGACACTCCTATTGAACTTTTGAGAGTTGTAAAGCATTTGAAGCAACAGAAACGTAACCGCCTTGAAAGGCCAGTCGGACAAAGCAAGTCGAGGTAGCTATGTCAGAGAACGACCTTCGGAGTGTTGATAGCCCACCAGGTTTTACTGTGATAACTACCCCTCTGTACGGTTCTCTTCCTGATGAAGATCTTCCACAAGTGAAAAACCTTACTTAAGCTCAGTCTGTGCAACTCTCTGTTGAAAATCAAGATTTACATGAATAGTTTGTTGTCAGAAGTAAACGTTTCTCTTCTCATGATACTGCAAATTGTCGTGGTGTTGCTTTCTCTGTTTTGAATTCCAAAGGAGAGGTCCCAATGATGAAGACTAAGGACCCGAGAGCACTTGAGTATGCTAAAAGGTTTCATGTGTTGGATGAAAAACTCAAAGCCTTGGAAGTTAAGGATACTTTTGGTTTCAGTGTGGATATCATAGAGGATCCATAGGGGCATCGAACCAAAGATTGCAAAACCTTCCAATCCAAGGTGAAACAATTGATTGACAAAGGGTACATATCTTTTCCATAAGGAAGTTTGGTTGTCCATGTCAACCTCTCGGCTGCCTAAGCTCAAAGATTCCAAGGGTCATCTCCTAAAGCCATTGGTCTAGACAGGAAGACATCCTCAACATTGGCAGTCCTTGGGCGCTTTTATCATTTGCATTTGTAGTTTATTTTCTATCAATTGCTACTAGTTTTTAAACATTGTTGTTTGAATGGTAATATTAATGAAGTGATTATGCATTTTCTGAATCAATCATGTCGCATTCACTCATTTTTACTTATTTATCACAAAGAACAAACACATACACCTTTTATCCACTCCACTTTATCACTGTATTTTTAGCAAAGATTGGAGGGAGGATGACGAAACTGAATACCCATATTTGCGAACCGTATGCTTTCAGACAAAATCTTGTCGATGACGTACATTCATTGTTTCAAATCCCCTAAACACCGGAGATATAAGGAGTTAATCCCTAGTCAACCACTTCGATCCTAGAAGTAGGAGTTTCCTTCGGATATTCAAACCCTTACACTTAACTTGGGGCAGGGTAGTTGTTCAGTTAATCCAACCCCGCGCTCAAAGCAAAATCCAAAAGACAGTTGTTCATCAATGACCCTTGACATGACATGACAGTCACAACCCTCCAAAAAAATCATCAAAAGTCTGCTAAGTCAAACACCTCAAAGGGGACTTAGGAAAAAATCAGGGCTATCCCGATGGATCTGACAAGCAAAATCAGTCCATGCAAAAGTTAGGGATAAAAAACAAAAGCAAAAGAGGTCCTCAAACCCTCAACAAAAACAAAATAAGATTCAGTGGCCACCCAAATCAAAAGGGTCACTGACATCCATCAAAAGGAAAAATAAGGTGACTGTCATTTTGAACAAACCTTGAATCGTCAAGCTTACACCGTCAAGATAAGCACATGCAGAATTAACCAAACGTAGGTATGGAGATCATCGCGAATAAGGGGTGGGTATTGTAACACCCCACTTCCCAAAACAAATAAAATATGAATAACATAATAAAAATCAGAGTTTCCTTCCCAAGTGGGATATCACATAAAAATCACGTTTCCTTATAAAAAGGTTTTTCTCCAAATACAGCGGAATATTTAAATAATACAATTAAATAAAAATTTTGATACGTTCGCAGGAAAAAAATAGGAGTTCAACATGAAACAATAAAAATGCCCAAGTCCCGTGCTACGTATCAGAGCATCCTAGACTCGACAATCACACCAATATCCAAGCTAGCTAAGCACCTGGATTATCTGTACTTCCGAAGAAGCACAGACCACAACAACAACAAGGGGTGAGAAATCATGATCAAAAATATAATGGTAATGTAATACATGTAATAAGGCAGTAAAACACACCAACACATCAATTATTCACCCCAACAACACCATATAACGAACCTACTGTTCAAATTACAATATAACATATTATAATGCAATTATGCAACTCAACACCATGCATGCGGTACCGACTCATTGGTTCATTCAATCGAACCTGGATAGATCACTTACGCTCCTCCTGAGACATGATCTATCCCCCACCATTCTCCACAAAGGAGTACGGATGAATCACTTACGCTCCTCCTGAGACATGATTCATCCCACCAAAACACCATGATATGCAAGACACCAATGCATAATTATTATATTCTGGCACGCTAAGTGCACACGATCCTCCTGATCATATCATCATACAACAATGCATATGTATAGATATATTACACCAAAATCAATAATTCATCAACATCAATCCACAATCACAAACATGCCAATAGATATTATACTTACCAATTATCCTATAATTTCTACTCTAGAACCGACATTACGGTACATTACCGACATTTCAGAGTCACTCTGAATCTCACCAAGGTCCTAACCATAGTCATTAACGACGCTATAGGGAAACAACACATAACTTTTCCCAAAGCTATAATCACGGTCATTGGCAACACTACGGTAACAACACATAATCTCATCAGCTTTATATTCCTAGTTACTATCAACACTACAGTAACATCAACAATCCAACAAAATGGATCAATACTACAGTAACATCATCACCATATATATATATACCCCAAAATGCATCATCAGCATTCATCAATCCCCCAACATCAACAATAATCATAGCATGCCAATATAAAACTTTATATAATGATAAATTCCTACGGGGTTAAGGAATCCCCTCTACCCTATACATGTATAAACCATTCCCAATCAAATTTCTCCCCCCTTACCTTGACAATTGGTCGATCGATAGAATTCCTCCTAGAATTGGTCTCTTGGCCTTCTCCTTCCTCTTCCGTTCTTCGTTCCCTTTTTCCTTCGTTCTTTTTCACTTTCCTCGTTCTTTCCTCTTCTCTCTTTCTATCGCTCTTTTTTCTCAATTTTCTAAAATGTATCGTAACTCTCCTAACCCCTCATATTCTATTTCCCTTTTTAATTATTCTAATCCCAATAATAATAACTAATAAAATAATATAATATTAATAATCTTAATAATAATAATAATACTAATATAATCTTACTAATATTAATAATACCACATATTAATAATAATAATAATAATAATAATAATAATAATAATAATATTAATAATTCTAATAATAATAATAATGATAATAATAATAATAATCTTAATAATAATAATACTATTAATAATAACAATAATAATAATATTATTATCTCTCCAATAATCATAATAATACTTTTAATAATAATAATAATAATAACACTAATAATAATAATAGTAATAATAATAATAATAATAATAATACTATTATTATTATCACACCAATATCCCACGCCTATGGTAATCCCTTTCCTCTCCATTTCAACTTTTCTAATATCTCCTTGCTACCCCTTCATATTTCCTTCCTCACGGTTTCTATCGTGACTTTTCATATTTCCATTCTAACTTCCCAATAACCTTTTCACCTCTTATTTTACTTATTCCAACCACTAATATTCCCAATAATAATTCTAATAATAATAATTATAATAATCATTATAATAATAATAATAATATAATATAATATAATACTATTATAATATTATAGTAATATTCAACATAATAATAATAATAGTGATACACCCAACAATAATTATAATTATAATAATAATAATATTATCACACCAATAATAATAATAATATTAATAAAAATAATATAATAATAATATAATAATACTAATATTATTATTTCACCAAAATAATAATAATATTAATAATAGTAACAAATATAATAAATATAATAATAATAATAACACCCCCACCAATGTTACTATTATTTTTATATTACTATATTTCACACCAAAATATCACCAATAGTCCTCCCACATTAGGGACACCCACCAAACATCATCAAATACACCCCCACCAAAGGGCACACCAACATATAATTTTTAAAATAATAATAAAGTGACTAAATAATTAAAATGGGTGTTACAACTCTCCCCCACTTTAATTATTTTCGTCCTCGAAAATTACCTGATGGAAATAGCTCCGGATACGCTTCTCGCATCCTGCTTTCCAACTCCCAGGTCACACTGCCTCCTGCAGCACCTCCCCAAGCTACCTTCACCAAAGGTATCTCTTTCCCTCGGAGCTGTTTCATCTTACGGTCCTCGATCCTCAACGGCATCGTCTCAATAGTAAGATTCTCCCGAACCTGAACATCATCTCTCTGAATCACATGAGATGGATCAGAAACATATTTTCGCAATTGCGACACATGAAACACATCATGTAGATTCGACAACTCCGGCGACAACGCCACCCTATAGGCCACAGCACCAACTCTTTGCAAAATTTCATAAGGTCCAATAAACTTAGGATCCAGCTTCTTGGACCTCAACGCCCGACCCACACCAGTCATCGGGTTAACTCTTAGGAATACGTGATCACCTACACAGAATTCCAACTCTTTCCTCCGATTATCATGATAACTCTTCTGCCTACTCTGAGACACTTTCATTTTCTCACGAATCATCTGAATCGTCTCAGTAGTCTGCTGAACAATTTCTGGTCCAAGCACCACACTCTCACCGGTCTCATACCAACACAGAGGAGTCCTACACCTCCTCCCATACAAAGCTTCAAAGGGTGCCATTCCAATACTCGAATGGTAACTATTATTGTACGTGAATTCAATCAATGATAAATGAGTGTCCCACGCACCACCCTTTTCCAATACACAAGCTCTTAATAAATCCTCAAGCGACTGAATAGTCCTTTCCGATTGACCATCAGTTTGTGGATGATAAGCTGAACTTAATTTCAACTTAGTACCCAAAGCTTCTTGCAAGCTCTTCCAAAATTCTGAAGTAAACCTCGGATCTCTATCCGACACAATACTGGACGGAACACCATGTAACTTCACAATTACCCGAATATAAATCTCCGCCAGCTTCGTCAACGGAAAACTAATATTAATTGGCACAAAGTGTGCAAACTTCGTTAACCGATCCACAATCACCCATATAGCATCAAAACCTCTCGCCGTATTTGGCAATCCTGTAACAAAGTCCATAGAAATGCAATCCCATTTCCAAACCGGAATTTCCAACGGTTGCATAAATCCAGAAGGTCTCTGGTGTTCTACCTTCGATTTCTGACACGTCAAACAGGCATAAACAAATTGAGCAATGTCTCTTTTCATACCAGACCACCAAAATAATTTCTTTAAATCATGATACATCTTCGTAGCTCCGGGATGAATACTCAGATTACTACGGTGTCCTTCACTCAAAATCAGCTTTTTCAGTTCCTCATCATCTGGTACACAAATCCTGCCTCTAAATCTCAACACACCTGTACTATCCAATTTAAAGTCACTATCGAAGTCACTTCCTACTCCAGGCATCAAATCTACCAATTTCACATCCAACTTCTGATTCTCTCTAATCATATCCAAGAAGTCATTATTTACCTGCAACATACCCAACATTACACTCTCTGCAGTAGTTTCACAAACCATGCTCAAATCTCTGAATTGTTCAATTAACTCAATTTCTTTCACCATCAGAGCTGCCATATGAATTGTCTTTCTACTCAAAGCGTCTGCCACTACATTGGCCTTTCCCGGATGATAACTCAAACTGAAGTCATAATCCTTCAAAAATTCTAACCATCTTCTCTGCCTCATATTCAGCTCTTTCTGATCAAACAGGTATCTCAGACTCTTATGATCACTAAACACTTCAAATCTTGAACCATACAGGTAATGCCTCCAAATTTTCAACACAAAAACAACCGCAGCTAACTCAAGATCATGAGTAGGATAATTTCGCTCATGCACTCTCAGTTGCCGCGAAGCATATGCTACTACCTTACCATTCTGCATAAGAACTCCTCCTAATCCCATCTTAGACGCATCACAGTACACCATAAACGGTTCACTCGGAGTCGGTAACACTAACACCGGTGCCGTAGTCAATCTCTTTTTCAACTCTTCAAAACTTTCTTCACAAGCAGCGTCCCATACGAAAACTTGGTTCTTTCTCGTCAACTGAGTTAATGGCAACGCCAAATTAGAGAACCCTTCAATAAACCTGCGGTAATAACCAGCTAAACCCAGAAAGCTCCTAATTTCTGTCGCTGTCTTCGACGGTTCCCACTGCAATACTGCACTTACTTTTGACGGATCCACCGCTATTCCATCTTCAGATATTACATGCCCCAAGAAACTCACTCTCTTCAACCAGAAGTCACACTTTGACAGTTTAGCAAATAATTTATTTTCCTTCAACACTTGCAAGGCAATTCTCAAATGTCCTGCATGTTCTTCATCAGATTTAGAATAAATTAATATATCATCAATAAACACTACAATGAATTGATCCAAATAAGAATGGAAAATTCTGTTCATATACTCCATAAATACTCCCGGCGCATTAGTCACTCCAAACGGCACTACAGCATATTCATAATGTCCATATCGAGTTTTAAAAGCAGTCTTCTGAATATCACCTTCTTTTACTCTTATTTGATGATAACCCGACCTTAAGTCAATCTTACTAAACACACGAGCTCCCACCAGCTGGTCCATCAAATCATCAATCCTCGGGAGAGGATACTTATTCTTAATCGTCACTTTATTCAACTGACGGTAATCGATGCACAAACGCATACTACCATCCTTCTTCTTCACCAACAACACTGGAGCTCCCCACGGCGATACACTTGGCCTAATAAACTTTCTATCCAACAATTCTCCAATCTGAGACTTCAACTCAGCCAATTCCACTGCAGACATCCTGTACGGCGCCATAGAAATAGGCCTCGTACCAGGAACAAGATCAATACCAAATTCCACTTCTCGCGTCGGAGGCAATTCCGTAATGTCGTCAGGAAACACTTCCGGAAATTCATTCACCACTGCCAATTCCTCCATTGACACTTTGCTATCCACCGATAAAGTTGCAAATAAAGCAAACACTCTAGTTTCATCTTCCAACAAGGCCCTCAATTCTTTATTAGACAAAGAACTTGCTAAAGCTTCCTCTTCAGGGGTCAAGAACAACAATTCCTTCCGAAAACAGTCGATGTAGACTCGGTTGAACTCTAACCAGTTCATACCCAGAATAACATCCAATTTACCAAGTGGTAGACAAATCAAATCCACTTCAAATTCTCTACCGAAAATAGTCAGCGGACACTTCAGGCATACCAAAGAAGTAGTCACTGAACCTATAGAGGGTGTCTCAATAGTCATTCGTCTCTCCAGAGTAGACGGCATCAATCCTATCCTCTCCACACAATCCACAGAAATAAACGAGTGTGTTGCACCCGTATCAATAATAGCAGTTAAAGGAATATTATTGATAATACAAGTACCTTTGATAACATGCTCATCACTGGCAGCTTGAGTTCCTGCCAAAGCAAACACTTTTCCACCAGCCGGAGACGTCTGAGGCTTCTTTGGCTTCTCACAATGGGTACTGATGTGACCCTTCTCACCACAGTTATAACAGGTCGGCATAGTTGCTCTGCAGTCAGCTATCACATGACCTGGTTTTCCACACTTAAAACACTTTTTGGCTTCATTAGGACAATCATTAGCACGGTGTCCCATACCACCGCACCGAAAACATTTCCCTTCAGCAGATGCTCTCCCATCTCTAGGCTTCTTATCAACAACAGCTTTACGTTTTCCCTTATCAGCAGCAACACCATAAGGAGTACCACTAAACCTCTGCTTACCCTTACGGTCATTAACAGCTTTGTAGTGTGCAATCCTTGCCCGGTTATCGTTATCATAGATCCTGCTCCTGCTTACCAGCTCAGGATAGCTCCTGATCTTCTGACAAGCAATCCCCAGCTTAATCTCTGGACGCAGTCCATTCTCAAACTTTAAGCACTTAGAAGTCATTGCCCCTTCCACATTATAGTGAGGACAATACTGCACCAGCTCCTCAAACTTAGCAGCATACTCTGCTACAATCATACTACCCTGCTTCAGCTCTAAGAATTCAATTTCCTTAGCACTCCGAATATCTTCCGGAAAATACTTCTCCAGAAAACCCTTCCGAACTACCTCCCAAGTAATGGCAGTTCCAGCAGCTTCCAATCTTTGGCGACTATTGTCCCACCAAGCTTCAGCCTCACCCTCCAGCATGTGAGTACCAAACCTCACCTTCTGCTCATCAGTACAATCCATAGTTCTGAAGATTTTCTCAATTGCCTTCAGCCACTTCTGAGCAGCTTCTGGGTCCAGAATTCCTCCTTCAAACGTTGGCGGCTTGTTGCTCCGAAACTGCGCCAAACTCCTGAATTGGGCATCTGCAGTTTGATTCTGATTAGCAACAGCTTGCGCCATTGCTTGCATAGCAGCAGCTAATGCAGCATCGTTCCTTCCTGCCATACTGCTCAAAACATAACAACACCAGGTTAAAAGATATTCAACTACATCATAAAGGACAGACTCAACTCGACTCAACAACACTGGCCGGACGGACCGACCTGCTCTGATACCAATTGTAACACCCCACTTCCCAAAACAAATAAAATATGAATAACATAATAAAAATCAGAGTTTCCTTCCCAAGTGGGATATCACATAAAAATCACGTTTCCTTATAAAAAGGTTTTTCTCCAAATACAGCGGAATATTTAAATGATACAATTAAATAAAAATTTTGATACGTTCGCAGGAAAAAAATAGGAGTTCAACATGAAACAATAAAAATGCCCAAGTCCCGTGCTACGTATCAGAGCATCCTAGACTCGACAGTCACACCAATATCCAAGCTAGCTAAGCACCTGGATTATCTGTACTTCCGAAGAAGCACAGACCACAACAACAACAAGGGGTGAGAAATCATGATCAAAAATATAATGGTAATGTAATACATGTAATAAGGCAGTAAAACACACCAACACATCAATTATTCACCCCAACAACACCATATAACGAACCTACTGTTCAAATTACAATATAACATATTATAATGCAATTATGCAACTCAACACCATGCATGCGGTACCGACTCATTGGTTCATTCAATCGAACCTGGATAGATCACTTACGCTCCTCCTGAGACATGATCTATCCCCCACCATTCTCCACAAAGGAGTACGGATGAATCACTTACGCTCCTCCTGAGACATGATTCATCCCACCAAAACACCATGATATGCAAGACACCAATGCATAATTATTATATTCTGGCACGCTAAGTGCACACGATCCTCCTGATCATATCATCATACAACAATGCATATGTATAGATATATTACACCAAAATCAATAATTCATCAACATCAATCCACAATCACAAACATGCCAATAGATATTATACTTACCAATTATCCTATAATTTCTACTCTAGAACCGACATTACGGTACATTACCGACATTTCAGAGTCACTCTGAATCTCACCAAGGTCCTAACCATAGTCATTAACGACGCTATAGGGAAACAACACATAACTTTTCCCAAAGCTATAATCACGGTCATTGGCAACACTACGGTAACAACACATAATCTCATCAGCTTTATATTCCTAGTTACTATCAACACTACAGTAACATCAACAATCCAACAAAATGGATCAATACTACAGTAACATCATCACCATATATATATATACCCCAAAATGCATCATCAGCATTCATCAATCCCCCAACATCAACAATAATCATAGCATGCCAATATAAAACTTTATATAATGATAAATTCCTACGGGGTTAAGGAATCCCCTCTACCCTATACATGTATAAACCATTCCCAATCAAATTTCTCCCCCCTTACCTTGACAATTGGTCGATCGATAGAATTCCTCCTAGAATTGGTCTCTTGGCCTTCTCCTTCCTCTTCCGTTCTTCGTTCTCTTTTTCCTTCGTTCTTTTTCACTTTCCTCGTTCTTTCCTCTTCTCTCTTTCTATCGCTCTTTTTTCTCAATTTTCTAAAATGTATCGTAACTCTCCTAACCCCTCATATTCTATTTCCCTTTTTAATTATTCTAATCCCAATAATAATAACTAATAAAATAATATAATATTAATAATCTTAATAATAATAATAATAATAATATAATCTTACTAATATTAATAATACCACATATTAATAATAATAATAATAATAATAATAATAATAATAATATTAATAATTCTAATAATAATAATAATGATAATAATAATAATAATCTTAATAATAATAATACTATTAATAATAACAATAATAATAATATTATTATCTCTCCAATAATCATAATAATACTTTTAATAATAATAATAATAATAACACTAATAATAATAATAGTAATAATAATAATAATAATAATACTATTATTATTATCACACCAATATCCCACGCCTATGGTAATCCCTTTCCTCTCCATTTCAACTTTTCTAATATCTCCTTGCTACCCCTTCATATTTCCTTCCTCACGGTTTCTATCGTGACTTTTCATATTTCCATTCTAACTTCCCAATAACCATTTCACCTCTTATTTTACTTATTCCAACCACTAATATTCCCAATAATAATTCTAATAATAATAATTATAATAATCATTATAATAATAATAATAATATAATATAATATAATACTATTATAATATTATAGTAATATTCAACATAATAATAATAATAGTGATACACCCAACAATAATTATAATTATAATAATAATAATATTATCACACCAATAATAATAATAATATTAATAAAAATAATATAATAATAATATAATAATACTAATATTATTATTTCACCAAAATAATAATAATATTAATAATAGTAACAAATATAATAAATATAATAATAATAATAACACCCCCACCAATGTTACTATTATTTTTATATTACTATATTTCACACCAAAATATCACCAATAGTCCTCCCACATTAGGGACACCCACCAAACATCATCAAATACACCCCCACCAAAGGGCACACCAACATATAATTTTTAAAATAATAATAAAGTGACTAAATAATTAAAATGGGTGTTACAGGTACAAATCATACTTTGAGTCTAATATCCTTTGTTTCATAACCGTGAACCAGACCACGTTACAACTTTAGAAAGACCTAATTGAGGCAAGGTTTATTTTGAAAGATTATTATTGCGAGGTTGTGTAAACTGACTCCTCATATATTTGCTAATTATCAGCATTGGTGTCAATATCCTTGCTATATCTTTCACACCAATCAAGTTAGCATAACGTTTGGACTAACGATCCATTCGTCTCACTATCACGATACTTAATAAATGACATTTCTTTCAAACTTGCATGAATTTCGCATTAATATTACCATTCGTGAACAAACAATTTTAATCGCAAGTCAGTAGTTGGCATCGAGGAAATTCCAACAGAGAGCAATCAAACAGGACTGAATCATTCAGCAGTCTGGATCAGAACCGAATATACCATGGAGCCTTATGGATCTGGGGTATTGTCATCCCGTGAATTTGGAATCAGTCAGTCTGAGGCAAATCCCCAAGCATCGATTAATTATGGAGGCAAATCCCCAAGCATCGGTTGATTATGGGGCAAATCATCAAGAAGCGGTTGATCAGAAGTGAATCATCTCGAGACTCCACCAATCAGGGGCAGGCCATCCAGAGTTTCTTTGATTTGAGGATAGATCCCTCCAATATTCAATCAGGATGAGTTAAGTCGCTTCGACGCTCACTTAGGGGAAGGCTACTCCAAGAGTATATTGAAGTCAACTACCACGAGAATCGATTAAACAATGATGAATCCTTTCGTGGTACAAACTCTGGGGCAAGCCATCTCGAGGTCGTCTCATGGCAAGTTACTCAAGCAAGTTCATCCTCATCAGCAACTGTTGAGTTTAAGACGAGTGTCAGGGAGTCGTACCGTCACCTCACCCAAATAACCTTAACCTTCCGAAAAGGCCTTGATGTCATTGGATTCTTCATCCCATAGCCTAAACCTGTTACCTGTCAAAACTGTGTAACCGAAACCACTTCCAAAGTCCAATTTTTGTCTGGCAAACCTTCAAACCTCCAAAGTCCAGTTCTCGTATGGAAAACCTTCATACACCAGTTCTTGTCTGGTCAACCCTTCACTAAATACCAATTCTCGTCTGGTACATGTCGGCTTTTAAACCAGTTCCCATCTGGTCACCCTTCCTTTAGCCTACCATTTAACCAATTCTTGTCTGGTAAACCTCGTTCCAAAGTCCAACTCTCATCTGGAAAACCACAAAGTCAGTCCTCATTTGACAACTTAACCTTTCACCACCAGTACTTGTCTGGTAGCTTACCCTTCGAATATCAGCCCTTGTCTGGTAGTTCACCACCCAAAGTCCAATCCACATTGGCAACTACCAAAGTCCGCCATGTCGGCACCTGCATTTCCAGCTACCCGTCCATAATCATATGCATCATACGCATCACATTCAACTTCATAAGCATATTGCATAATATGCATATCTGGAATCATATCATACTCCCCCAGCTCTTGCATCTCCATGTGTTAGCATTTGCATTTATGGAACATCATTATCATCAATCATTCACATATACGAGCTCAGGTTCAGGATCAAATTCTAGATTTCCAAGACCATATGCAGCCCATTCAGGGGCATTCTCCGCAAGACGTGGGTGTTCCCCACGAGGTTGTGCAACTTTTTGAGCTTCAAACCAACCATCAGCGCAATCAGGGGCATTTTTGCAAGACCGTGGGTTTCCCCCCACGAAATTCCAAGATATCAAAACAAAATTCAGCCCAGCTAGGGGCGTATCATTTAATTTTCTTTTTCGGATAAATTCAGGGTATTCTATATCTAAATTTTTTCCTCCCTTTTTTGTAAATATTTTTTGCATTTTCGATTCTATTTTTGTTTTACATTTTCCATTTAATTTCATGCCATTTAGACACGTGTCTACCCACGATTGGGCGTTTTTCGAAACTATGTTATTTCGCCCAATGAGGACGTGACACGTGGCCTAAGCTTGGTAGCCCCCAGATGTAAGTGTTGTTGACACTAAATTGGGTGAACAATTATTGTGTTATTTACTGCTTTTATTTACAGTCTAAATAGTTAGTGCAGTAGTCAATGTCATAGTGGATGTTATAAATTTGGCAATAACATCCATCGTGTGCCTGCCAGAATTTTCACAATTAAGTCCTGAACTATGTGCTTAAAAGCCTTGCAGTTCTCAACATTATGCCCCGGTGCCCAAGAATGGAAATCACAATGGGCACTTGCATCATAGCCTGATGGTAGCTTATCAGTCAACGGAGGCAAAGTCTGAAGTTCAACCAACCGAAATTGAAGCAAGAGTTGCAACAACTGAGCATAAGTCACAAGGATCTGGTCGAAGATTCTGTCGAGTTATTTCTTCCTTTGAGCATGCCTCATAATCTTAGGATTGTCATGGGTAACAGGAGGTAACTGCTGATGGGGAGATTTTGGAACCTCAGATCGTGCAGGAGACCTTTGAAGCATATCACGCCTTGGGAGAGGTTCCACAGGTAAAGGTGGGATAACCATCTCTGCTACAGTTTCAGGCACCTAATCGCCCTCCTTTCTTAGCACATTTCTTATCACTTTTGTGATCAGGCCCATCTGAGTCTTCAGCTGATAAACTTCCTCCATAAGCATCTTTTGATCCAGACACAAGACTTGCATGGCCACCATGAATTGTCCCATCTGGCTTTGGATTTCTCTCAACTCCGCTTGCATCTGTTCCATAGCTAACTTCTGTCTTCTCTACAAGTTGACGCTTGAAGTTCTAAAAAAAACGAGATTAGGACAACAAAACCCAGCCTCGAACACCTGTTATGCAAAAATGAGAGATGATGCAGTATGCAGACATGTAAATATGCTTTAGGAAAATTTTCCCCTCGATTCTAGTTCCTCAGCAAGACAATGGGAATCCAACAGATAAGCATAGAGCCATCTTCTCATAAATAAAATGAGAACCAAAAGTTAATGTACAACACATCACTGAATACAACGGAATCAAAATGACCTCAGCCAACAAATCTGGTGATGGTCAGGATGCAACATAACAACAAACTACAAAGAGAGAGAAAAACATCAAATACGTCGGCGAGCCTGGAAATCCTCAAACAACTCTCTCGTATCTGAATGATCTGGCCTAGCAACCAACCCCTGGATGAGCAACTCTCTCTGGCTAATAATGGTCTGCAAGCTCTGAGTATAATCCTCCCAAGCGCCTTCACCAAATGCTTCCTCAAGCTTGGGCCTCTTCAAATTTGCTCTTGATTTATAGTCCTCCAACGTTGCAAGAGCTTTATTCAGCTTGCAGTCACTTTCGCGTTGGCGTGAGGATTCAACTATAACTTTCTCATCCCTCACCTGGATCTGAGCCTTCAACTTAGCAATTTGTTGCCGCAGTCCGTCTTCTCGCTCTTTGTTGTTAGTCATAATGGCATTCCATTGGCCATTGAACTTGGAGATCTTTACATATGCCCTGTCCAAATCTTTCTTCTTGGAACTAAGAACATCACTGACGCTCTTCAAATCTAAGGCCACACGCTCTCGAGCATGAATCTCTACAGTTAGCTCTCTACCCAGCTTGTTTACCAATTCAGTTTGCTTCTTAGATGAAAAAGTGGCTTGATTTCTCTCGCTTCGGAGCTAGATAATCTCTTTTTCCAATTCCTTGTTTGCCTTACGTAACTCCTCCTTCTCGGACCATAGCTGATTATATCTTTGAATATCAACAGTAGTCGGCTCCTCGATCATCAAAGGATATAAAGGCTCACAAGCTGGAAATGCCATCAATAATCTCTCAGCTCTCTCCTAAATCCAAACCACATAAGGCTCATAAGCTCTAATGTTGCTCTTACCCAAAGAAACCTTCCCTCTATGGTGAATCTTGGTCCAAGATTTCTCCACTCTGATCAGGGTCTATTCTCAAGCAAACCATTGAAATGCAAAGATTCCTGTATCTCCTAATCCTTCGGAAGTTCCCTCAGAGCATAACCAAACTGCCTCACTGCAAGAGCGGGATTGTAATTAATACCTCCTTTCCTTCTAATCATCGGGATGTTAGGAAAACCACCACAGTTAAAGATAATCTTTGTGCCCAACTGATCTCTGTCAAACCATACGATGTTCTCAGAAGTAAAGCCCATAAGTCTCTCTGAACACTCAGCGATACCTGAAGTGTCAACAAAAGGACCAACCTTAGGAAGGTGACTCACAAACCATCTGTATAATAGAGGTACACAACAAGACACATTCTTTCCCCTCCGGTTCTCATTCTTGTAATGCACAGAATGATACACATCTTCTAAGAGTGTAGGCACAGGATTCCCCGAGACAAATATGTGGAAAACATCCAAATCCACTAAGTTTGGAATGTTCAGAAACAAGATTAAACCATATATGCACAGAGCCATGATGGCATTAAAGACAATCCAACAACCCTCTTTCGCAAAGTGTTGAGCTCTACCAACCAAAAAAGGAAATGGAAATCCAAGCATCCCATTTCTCCTAACCAACTTCCCTTCTAACTCAGAAGCATCTAAATGAAGAGCATTAGTAAGCTTAGTCAAATTAGGTTCAGCTTCAGTATGATAAAAAGGCATCTGATCTAGAATAGAAACTCCTAGCAGTATAGAGAACTCCTCCAAAGTAGGCATCAACGTATAACCCGGGAAAGTAAAACATATCAACTGTGGATCATAAAACTGAAGCAAAGTGTGAAGACCTCCTAACTCAAATACTGAAGCTTTGCAGACACAACCCAAAAGCTTCCCATATGACTTGTTGAAATCTTCCATCACATTACGATCAACAACAGAAATCAAGATGAGCAGAGACCCTATGTCAGGAGTAGGAACCTTGTACACAACAGTCTTCTTCAAACTAGACTCCATGTCAGAAGTGGAATAACTCACTAGGATCGAGAGGAAAATATACACCTGCAACATAAATACATGTCAATGTTAATATGATAATGAAAATTCAAATGCAACAGGGGATCAAGATTGTTGTGCTGTTGACTGAGATGAACCAGCGCTTCACTTCGGTGAGAACATAACACAATACTGACATAAGGACCCATTGTATCAAGGACCAAAAGTTCACACTGACGAAAAAACCGGGTAGGTTGAAGGTCAAGGTTTCCTACATAACCCTCCTCACACACAGGTATGAACCTATCTATGATAAGGTCTGGCATCCTATGCGGTCATCAGTGTCAAAGACTTTCGAGAAACGATGATACGTTCACCATTTCTGGTTTGGCATCATAGCCTAACGAAGCGGCCTCACTTAGATGACTTCCAAATGATCGGTCCTCATAGTCGACAATCCTCAGATCTAACATCCTTTCAACTGTCCGAAATAGACTTGAAAGGTAGTCATCAAAGAGAATCTCGTCTGAGCCCGAATTTCGTGAGAACTAGTGCATGCCAAACATACAGGTTGATCACTACTTTCCACTTCTAATGTTATGGTTATACTCAAGCCTGGGTTTTGGCTTATCACACAGTGGAACATTCCAACCCAACAACACAACAATACTGATATATAACAATGCTGGAAAGTAAAATGCAAATTCAGGTAAAGTACAACACATATATACACACCCTAAAGATAAAACACACAAGCGCTAGAATTGACTCGCATAGGGGATGGGAAGATTCCCCAGCAGAGTCGACAGCTGTCGCTACTGCGAAAAAAGGAGCTGGAAGAAGACAGAAGAGTCGCCACCGTTCGTTATTTATCCCAAAGGAGGGAAAGTAAACGATCAAAGAAAACCTACGAAAAAGGGAAAGGACAGGTCATCGCAACCAAATCTTAGGTTCGGGAGTCGGTTACGCAGGGGGAAGATATGAGCACCCCTCACGTCCGTTGTACTCAACGGGATCCACACTTATTATCTATCTAAAAGGGTGTTAATCTATAAGGCTGGCGACAGGGACAAAAGAAAAGAAAAGAGACTCGATAGAGCATCGCTGCTCTATGCCTACGTATTCCCTCGTGCAATGGAAAAGTCAGAGTCAATGTAGTTCGGAAAACTAAGGGTGAAAGGTGGGGAAGGTTACTCGCCAAGACATCACCGTCTTGTGCCTATGTATCCTCGTCTGGTACGAGAAATCAGAGCAAACATAGTTCGGGCTGACACGACCATAGTTGGTTCAAGTGTTTTAGCCGAGTAGGGTTAAACCTTCGTTCTAATAGTTAGGTGTATTGTTGCTCGACCATTGGAGACTTAGGCGTTACCTGTTTGCCGTAGAACCATGAGTTAACAACACTCTCTTTATGAAAATTATTTTCAAATTAGTCCCGAAGGATAAAAATGTTTGATGTTTGTTTTTGAGTCTTTTATGAAGAAGAAGTGAATTGAATTGTGTTTGTAATTCATGTTGCACTAAAGACTATGACTTGAGAGCGAATGTGTCGCATATCTCCCAAAGGGCATACGCTAAACACTCTAGACAATTGAGAGGAGGCCCCCCAATCATCATTTACCAAGTACTTAAGGCTCGTAGCGTACAACACTTATTATCCTTTATTACATGTTTTGAAGAGGTTTTGAGATGAGAAGAGAGAAGACACAACTAAGGGGAAACTAACTCAACCCTAATGTTATTATGCAATGTGCTCCTAAGATTGAGATTAAGAGTGTAAAAGTCTATCCTAATGTTATCATGCTTGGGTTGAACACTTAATGTCTCTCCTACTCCCATCCTAAACGGAGGGACTAGGAATCCTAAGGGATCATGGCAAAGAAAACCAAGTAAACACAAGATAAATCAATCACAAAATGAAATGCAAGAAAGGGATGAAGATGAATTAAACAAGTCAAGAGAAGATGCAATCATGATATGAAATATGCAAGATATGAAAAACAAACAAAAGATGAGAACAAAATCACTTAAACAAGTCAAAGAGAAAGTGAGATGAAATGGGAGAAGTTACAACTCCTACAACCATTCATGCATCAATCACTAATCTCAAAAGGTAAACACCAAAGCTCAAAGAAGAAGCCATGATCAAAATGAAGATGGGAGAATAGGCTTGGGAAACAAGCAACATGAGAAATATCTCAATAAAAAGCATCGCATTGATCATGCAAAAAGAAAGCACAAACAAGTTCTCAAAGTGGCCTCTCATTCAAGGAAAACTCAAAGTACAAACAAGAAGTACCAAATCACTTTGAATGAGTACCACAACCCAAGGGACAGAAGTGAGAGCATGAGAAGAAATCTCACAAACCAAGGAAAGAAAAAAGCCAAGACAAGTCACAAGATAGGGCAAAGGAAAGAACCAAAGTTCAAACCACTTTCAACATTCAAACACAAATGGAAAGCCCAACTTAAAGGTGACTTGCAACACAAACCAAACAAGTGTGTGACCTATAAAATTAAAAACATCATCCTAAACATGTCAAGAATGTGAATTAAGAAGCATAGGATAAATATGGGATCCACAAAGGCCATCTCCCAAAGGAACTAGCTCAACTAGTTTATATGAACTTCAACTAGGGTGACTTGACTTGTAAGGTTCACCAAAAATAGAAGAAATATTCAATAAATCTCAAATAAAATGCACAAAGCACTTAAATATGTTGTCAACCAGAGGCCAAAGAAACCAAGCCAAATTCCAATCAAGGTATCACCAAATGATTTGACCAACTAGGGTGCTCCACGTTAATGAATTATTATTGAGGGTCAAACAAAAGCAACATAAAGTCAAACAAAAATTGATCAAACCTTGACCAAAATCAGCCTTAAAGGTACCTCAATCCATCATCAAAGTAGAGAAGAAACATTACTCATTGGTAATTGCAAATGGCCCATCAAGCAAGCATGATCAAAGAAGAACCATATTAAAAACACTTCCAATTACAAAATGAAAATAAAATTTCAAAATAAAAGAAAATCAAAATTAAAAATAATGGAAAATTAGTTAAGACTTTAAACTGTTTGAAAATATTTTTTAGGGAATTTTCTGATATTTGGAAGTATTTTTAATAATTAAAAACCAAAACAGAAAAAGAAAAGAAAACAAAAAAACCATGGAAATGGAAGGAGTTGCAATAGCAATTATGAAAACAACATAACCACGTTGCAAGCGCATTTGGGCCCAAAAATTGGGGGTGGGGATATCAAAATCAACCCAGTTCAATAGCCAACCCTCAGAATAATGAAACACATTGTTTCATTAATCTGCGTGGACTCAAACATGCCAAATCACACAGGTCAAACCAATCACACAGCCACACGCATCCAAGTCAAAAAGTCCAACAGATCCACATCAGATTTGATCATAAACTGAACCAGACACTGGAGCCCTAGCTCCGGTCATGTTCTCTGGTGAGATGGTCGGAGACACAATCATCAAACCACCACCAAAATGCACAAAATTGGTATCAAAAGAAAGCTGAACTCATGTAGGTTCCAAATCCAAGATCCAAACATTGATAACTCTCATGGATTGGGAGAATCAAACGATTGAAGTTTGAGATGCACAAATTAAAACTCAACCAAACATGAATAAAAAGCAATCAAACATGTCCTACTAAACGTAGGGCTTCAGATGCAACTAGTATGAACCTAATTCATGGCCTATAATGAGAGAATTTTGGAATGGAAGCTTACTGAACGAAGACACTCCGTTGGTGCTTCAGATGCATGCAAGCTTGCTTCCTCTGCTCCAGATCCTCTCCAAATTCTTCAAGGAAGATGAATTGATCTTCAATTGAGCTTGATTTGTTTAGAAAAATGAAATACGATTTTCAAATTTGCTTAAGAGTTTCAAATCAGGTTCTGCTCTCTCTTGCTTCAATTGTCCCTTCTCAGCTCTTAGGGCGATCTTTTTACTTATATATGATGGATCTCAGATGAATTTGAAGGCCCGTGAGGCTCCAATTTGATTAATTTGAAAAATGCCCAAAAATGGCAAGCTTCTAATGCACACGTGAAAATGCTCTCTCTCTCTCTCTCTCACACACACACACACACACACACCTGAAAACCACTCCAATCTGCAGCTTGTGAACTTAATTTGACAATGGAATGGACTTGGGCCTTTTATTTGATCCAATTGGCAAGTTTGAAGTTGAAACTTCTTTGTGAAGAAAATTGCAATTTCATGTGTTTTTGCCTCTTTGAACCAAAACCAAATTGTGCAATCTTGCTATGAGTGCATTATGGAATGAATTGGATCAAAATAAATCATTAACATGACCTATAATGTATTGAATTCAAACCATACATTTTTCACTTAAAAATCTCACCACATGTCCATAATCATCCATAATCCTCATGATCCTTGAGTTTTAGGGTGTAAAAGAGGTCTCTAGGAGCAAATTCCATGTTGGTTGGAAGTTTATTTGAGGTACACAAGTGCATGAAAATGACCTATGTAACAAATGACCTATAATCAAACTTTCCCAAAATACCCTTGTCTTTTAAGGTCTATAACTTAAGTTCCACAACTTTCATGTTCACTTCAAATTGAGGAGAAACTTGATTCTAGGCCAAAAGTGCCTTGGAAGTGAGTTGACCTTTGGTTGACCAAAAATAAGTTCATCTGAGACCTCTAACTTGATGGCATAATAACTTGAATTCCGCAAACCTAATAGATGAGTTCTAGTACTCAAAAGAAATATTAGAACATGCCCTACAAGTCTCATGTTTTCATGAAAGTGAGATTGAATATTCATCATGAGGTAAATGGTCCTTGAAGTTGGGCACTAAAGAAGGTGATTTTACAATGAGATCATTTGAAACCCTAATTTAGTAACTTCTTGAACTCTTGATTCTTCTTGATTTGAACTTGACATGACATCCTAGATGTCTCAACATAACTTCCCATAGCTCCAATGGCTTAAACCCTAATTTAGTAACTTCTTGAACTCTTGATTTCTCTCTCAAAGAAATTTGACAACATCAGATGATTGTAAGCACTTGATGACTTGAATTATCACTCTTGCTTGAGCTTGAAACCCTTGAGACTCTTCTCTTGAAAGGCATAACTCTCTTGATCCCCTGAAAAGGACACTGCTATGCAAATGCAAATGCTAAAAATGAAATGAAACATAAGCCAAGTAAAGAAAAAAGGTTGGTCAAATTTTGGGGTACAACATTTGTGAAGCACATATCCATTCGAATATTGCTTGCCACAGTGGCACAATTCAACCTTGAACTGGAACAGATGGATGTGAAGATTGTGTTCTTGTATGATGATTGTCGCTTGCGCGAAAATAAGGTGCCGGCATGACAGAAGAGTCGCCACCTTTCGTTATTTATCCCTCAGAGCGGGAAAGGAAACGATCGGAAAAACCTGACGAATAAGGGAAAGACAAGGTCATCGCAACCATTGTCTGGGTTCGGGAGTCGGTTACGCAAGGGGAAGGTATTAGCACCCCTCACGTCCGTCGTACTCGACGGGATCCTCGCTTGTTTGTTTACTTGGACGGGTTGGTTATAATCTATCTACCTATCAAGGCTGGCTGAAAAAGAAAAGAAAAATGACTCGGCAAAGCGTCGCACTTTATGCCTACGTATTCTCATCAGAGAATGAGAAATCAGAGTCAACGTAGTTCGGCTAACTACGGGGAAAGGATGGGGAAGGTTGCTCGCTAGGATGTCGCATCCTATGCCTACGTACTTTCATCTGGTATGAAAGATCAGAGCAAACGTAGTTCGGCTAACTACGGGTTAAAATGGCTCAACTAGGAGGGAGACTATCAAGTCCTACTGTTATCATGCCATGGATTCATCCTATGGTTGAGGTTTGAACAGGGAACTCCTAGATGTTATCATGCATGGGTTTCAACCTAAAAGTCTATCATCAAATCCTCATCAAAGGAAATAAGAGTCCTAAGGGATCATGTCAATGATACATAGAATACAGACAAAGACATCAGCTTTAACAGTAAAATGCATGCAATGCAAGTGAGGGAGGAAATGTGTGTGGGGTTTCAGCCTCCACAAGCTCATCTCAACCTCAAGCCAGTCATGAAATAACAGTAATCATACTGAAGATCAACAACATGCTATCAAGCAAAGCAGATAAGAGAAATAAGTGCTATCAAGCAAACAACCCACATGAGAAAGAATCATCTACTCTCTAATAGTGACCCTAATCACAGGATCTAAACCAACCTAAGCAAAGCTCTCAAGCACAACCCTAAACAGGAGCAATCATTCCCAGTCTTCAAGCTTCAGAATAAGCTTACCAAAGAAAGGGAGCTAAGCAAGTAAGCTCATAGTGTCTTCCTCAGGAAAGCACTAGGAGGTGTATACTCAGGAGTCATACCCTATGTGGCTCAACCACTGTGATCAGTTTACATCCCTCCTCGGGAGAGATTAAACTCACAAGCAGGCTCCAACATCACTGGATATTTAGGAAATCCTATCTGAACTAGTGGAACTAAGTGAATAGACTCATAGGACCTTCCTCAGGAAAGTACTAGGAGGCTTCCACTTAGGAGTTGTATCCCATGTGGCTCAACAACAAGTGATCAGTTTACATTCCTCCTCAGGAGAAATTAAACTCACAAGTTGGCTCCAACATCATTGGATACTTGAGAAATCCTAGGCAAACTAGTGGAACTAAGTGAATGGACCCATAGGACTTTCCTCAGGAAAGTACTAGGAGGCTTCCACTTAGGAGTTGCATCCCATGTGGCTCAACAACAAGTGATCAGTTTACATTCCTCCTCAGGAGAAATTAAACTCACAAGTTGGCTCCAACATCATTGGATACTTAAGAAAGAGGTGAGAAGGAAGGATGAAAGTCATTCATAGTGCCTTCCTCAGGAAAGTACCATGAACTTCCTTCAAACTTCAGGCTCTCAAACCTCACAGACAGGAGATGAGACCAGCTCTGGGTCTCTGCATCTTGGTCTACAAGCTCCTCTTCATGATGCTCACCATCAATATCCTCAAGGCAACCCCACAGATGAACAGATAACCCACTGAACAAATCACATTATCAGGCAATCTTCAGATAATGCCTAAAAATACTAAACTAATGGGGAGAAAATTTAACAAATATTCATAAGGGTCCTCAACACCTACTCATAACATCTACAAAGGCTTCTACCTAAAAATCAAGATAAAACTCAATCCAAGAAAATGATTCATCACCTAAACACAATTCTAAACCCTAATTAGACTATCCTAAGTCAACCCTAATTAAACTAATCAAGATTAATTCTAAAAAATCTAGAAAAAATCCTATGGGGAAGTATGACTAATCATCTAATTGCACCAAAAAGAATGGGTAAAAAAGATTAATGGAAAGTACTAAAACAATTCCTACAAAATCAAATATCAAAATGAAACAATTAAAAAGCTATTTAATTGAAAAATCTAATAAAAATATCAAACATAAAAATAAAATTTCAATTTTATTTTCATAATTTTCTACTCATTTTAATCTACTCATAGAAAAAAGAAGAAATTAAAAATCATTTTTTAACTATTTTTAATGAATTTTACAAATCAGAAAAATAAAAGAAGAAAAATAAAAGAATTTAAACTACATGAAAGGAGGGGGGTATGAAAAGTAATTCGTGCCAGTTAAAAATATTGGGCCAGAAATAAAAGGGGGGTGGGAATAGAAAATAAGCCCAGAATGGCTTATTAATGAAACGACGCGTTTCATACAATTTGAATCTTCCCTCTCTTTTCTCAGACACGCGCGCGACCGTTAGATTAGGTGAATTTGTCAAACATTGGACTTGATCCAACGGCGCTCCCTCATCGTCTTCATCAAACTAGGGTTTTGCAGAACCCTCTCTCATGCAATCACACTTTCGAGCCTCTCTAGCTCACTCCACAGGCCACGGCTCCACACGACTCCAACATGAAAACTCATCTACGTCTCAAGCCCTACACAACCCTACGTTCACTTTTCCTTAATTCTTCCTAGATTGCTCTAACCGAAAGCACCAACACCATGGCACCACCATATCCAACTGCTATCAAACTTCACCAAACTTCAACCTAATGATTAACAGATGCTCTACACATTACCCTAACTAATGCACACTAATTCTTGATGATTAAAACTAACAATCTACATAGTTCTTGAAAATCAAAGTTTCAAACACCTGCCATGGAACCTCATGGAACAGGCTGTAACTCGTGGGGAAGAATCATCTAGCCTAGTACATCATGTCTATGCCTAAGAAACTAATTGAAGCTGCATAATTAAGGAGGTATAAAGTGAAGAAGAAACCTGTCAAAGGGTTATGGTGCAGTGGTGTAGAGGAGGTTCCCAGCCTTGGAATTGCTTGCAGATGGTCCTTGAATGATTCTCAGTATTCTGTTTGCAATGGTGATGAAGGAGATGGCTGGTAGTGCAAGATATCTCAACTTGCTTCAACTTGAAGAAATCCCTCCAATGGCTATGCACTTCTCTCTCTCCTCTGACTTGGCTCAAGTTTCACCAACCTCTCATCACTCTTTGATGCCCTCTTTAAATATTGATTGAGTGGATGCTTCTAGATTCATCTAGAAGGGTGTGGAAGTTTCTTGAAAGTTCCATGATATTCCATAATGGTCATCTCATATGCCATGCCTTGTTATTTTGACTTAAAATACCCTTACATGAGTTATTAAGAAGGAATGTGTGAAAAACAAGTGCATTCTTGGCTTGTGTAGGGTTTTCTAACATTGCCTTCTTTCTTAAGTAACAAATTTCCAAAGGAAGCTCATTTTTTAAGCCTCAAATGAAAATTCTACTTAAACCAATCTTCTCAAAATGTTTTTTCCAATCAAAATGATATATTGGATGACCTATTTTGGATTTGTAGATCTTCCAAAACACTTTTCAATTTCAACTTTTCAAAGTTATAAGTCATTTTTAGTTCATTTTTGACCAATCATGGAATCTTGTGCTATGAGCTTTTTCAACAATTTGTGACCTTCTTTCTAGACTTAAAATCACATTTTGAGCAACTTTCATGTTTTGAGTTTTTCCATTTGAGGCTTGGAAATAGGAGTTTTAGGCATTGGCTAAAATGACCTATAACTGACAAATGACCAAAATACCCCTGCCTTGCTCAAACCATAACTTGAGTTCCACAAATCCAATCAAGGACTTCTACCACTCAAATTAAAGCTAAGAAGATCCTCTTCAACATTCATGTTGACCAAGAAACCATAGGAATCAACCTACTAGGGCAAAAGTTGTCTGGAAGTTGGGTGACTTTCAAGGACCCAGATTCACACACATCAACTGACCTGTAATTTGTCAAAACCATAACTTGAGCTCTGTAACTCCTATCAAGGACTTCCACCACTCAAATTAAAGCTAAGAAGAAGCTCTAAAACATTCATGTTGTGGGGAAAATGAGATATCAAACACATCTAGTGCTAAAACTGCCTGGAAGATAGGGATCAAATTAGGGTTTTTTCACTGACAATCCTCAGAAACCCTAACTCAAAACTTCTCAAACTCCTCAATCATGATGAGTTGGTCTAGGAATCATCTTTATATAATCTCTATGCATCATTCCATGATCTCATGGCCCTTGGATTAAGTCTCAACCTTCTCCAAATCCTCAGCTGGTCTAGGGTTGACCCAGTCAAAACCCTAATTCTACCATTCATGGTTGAATCTTCTGAATTCTTACATAATGACTTCTCTGGGCTTCATTAAGGCTATCAAGGCATCTCATAAGCTTTCTCAAGACGTCAAGTTCATTCTCAAAGTCTCAGAATCATCTGAGGAGCACCCACAACTTTCAAACTGTGAAGCACACAACCCTGGTTTCAACCAACTCCTCTGAGGACCTCTTGAACTTTTTGATGAAGGTATCAACTTTCAAATACTCCATGAATGAATAAATGTTGGTCAAATTTTGGGGTGCAACAGCTGCCCCTATTCAAACGGCTTGGACCTGACTGGGTGAGAAGCGAACGGCTCTCAACCAATCAAGGTACGAGACGGTTGAATATCGGTAAACCCGAAAATTTGCCAACTGCACAAGCACACAGTACTCTGCAGGGAACAAATCTTTGAATACTGCAACACTAGCCGCTCAACAACTAGCTGGAGAAATACTGACCTGACATCGCCGCCGGAAACAAACATAATCTGAGAGACACTCGACATCGCCGTCGTTCAAACATCATCTCTGTTGGGGATTTAAAGGGGCTGACATTGCCGTCAAACAAACATCCAACCTCGCTGCCGGAAACAAACATGATTTCAAACACATCTGACCTGGGGTTCACCCCTGGTAAATGGAACACAAAATACACTTGCATACCTGAAACTACTCCGCTGGGAATGAGAGACTTAACCGAGCACACTCTGATCCGGGGTTCACCCTCAGAACCATAACGAACATCGGAATACTGCTGCACACTGCCCGCCGTAGAACTTCAACATTAAAGATATATGAAACCCTGGCCCCTGGCCACTTCCAGCTTCAGCTAGAAAAGATCTTCAAGTACTTCTGAAGATAAGCATCCTTGGCCTCCAAGGATGGCAACTCTGCAGGAGGTATCCCCGACCTTAGTCTGAAGAAAGTGATCCTTGCCCTTCAAGGATACAAGGATCTGCCTTCAGGCAACTCCACCTCTGCTATAGAGCATCCGAGACTTCAGTCAGGGGTATACTTCGGCCTTCAGTCCGAACAATGAATCCTAGGTCCTTCACGACCTTGGAGGATAACCTTGCCTTTAGGCACCTTTGCTTCAGCATAAGAAATCTGTGACTTTAGTCAGAGAAATGGTATCCTGAGCCATTCATGACTCTACGGGGATTCAAACGCTTTGCCTACAGGCAAAACTCCGCTTCAGCTGGAGAAACATCTTTGACTTCAGTCAGAAGAAACTATCCACTTGATCGCAATCAATCATCACCTCAGGACAACTGACTTGGTCTTCAGACTCACACGAATCACTCTGTTGTATCTACAACCTTTGGAACCTTAACTTCAGCCACCCGTTGCTTCATCCACACGGAAATCTGGCTTCACAGGAACCTTCTGGTATCGCCCTCTGGCGCTTACGAAATCCATCTTCAGATTAGACATCGTTGTTGGAGCAGACATACCACGCTGCTCTGGTCTTCAAGAGTCATCTTGACCAAACAGATCCATCGGGCGTCTTCAAGAATCGTCCCGAACTAATAACCTTTCCGGAGCAAACATTCTGTTGGGAATTCCAGGAATCTTCCTAGGCAACTCCTGCTGGAGGCGCTATTGGGGAACTCAAGTATCATACTAGGCGAACCACTCGGGAAGCTGTACTGAGGTCTTAAGAATCGTCTTAAGCAAATGGCCCTGCTGAGGGATTTGAGAATCATCTCGAACCGAAGACTTCGCTGGGGATCTCAAAAATCATCTTGAGCGAGCGACTGCGGGGATCACACCGGGGTCTTTTTAGAATCTTCTAAGAAAACAGCCTTGCTGGGGAGAACATCAAGAATCGTCCTGAGCAACCAGTCTCTCGGTGGAACACCTGCAAAACAAGGATGATAATGATCTAGATCATGTTTATGATGTGTATGCTTCTGCACTACGCCCCATATGAGAATGATATGTATTTATGCTAAATGCCATGCAATCATGCACAATGCTATGCCGTGTTAAAATGCTATGCAGTGTTTAAATGCTATGCAATCATGCATAACGATGCGATCCCGTCAGCAACATAAATGCCGAAGGGGGAAATCCTCCTGTCAAGGAAAAAGAACTGCTCAGATAGAGGAATCATCCTGCTGAGGAGAACTTGAGCACGCCAATATCAATCAGGCTCTGTCTGGGGAACTGATCTTCCGCGAACTGCTGCAGGGGAACAACTTCAGCTGACTGCGGCAGGGGATGAAGCTCTACGAGAACTTGGATCTGCTGATATCAATCACGAGAATGAACTGCGCGGCCGTCTCAGCTACTCTTCTGGGGATAACCATTCCGTGGGGAACCAACTTCAGCTGTTCAACACTCCACTGGGGAAAAACCAATCATGATCTGATCAACTTCCAAGGATTCGGATCTCTTGGACATCTGCAAACTTGGCTGAGGAAGGAGAAATCGTTCTGCTTCGCTGGATAGAGTACGACTCTGGGGAAATACAGCATCGGCTGCTCCATGCTCTGCTGGGGAGAATTAATCATGATCTGATCAACCTCCAAGGATTCTGCTTTTCTGCGGACTCAGCCGGGGAGAGAAATCATTCTACTTCACTGAAGAGTACGACCCTGATGGGGAATTTCAATTCTGCTGGGGAAGAAAGAATCATCTGACTTCGGGGGAGAGTACAACTCTGCCGGGGAATACAACATCAGCTGTTCAAACACTCTACTGGGGAAGAAGGAATCGTCCAACTTCAGGAGAGAATACGGCTCTGATGGGGAATCTCAATTCTGCTGGAGACTTCAGTCTGGCACCATCAGTTACTGCATACTTCGGCATACGACTAGCTTCCTGCGAAACCTGCACTCGTGACCCGGTGCGGGGGAAAATCCTGCTTCAGCGACTTTACTGGGGAAACACGAGCTTCAGCTCCCGAACACTTCTATGAACTCTGCACTTGTGACCCGGTGCTGGGGAAAAACGAGCTACGGTACTCAATCATTCTTCGGCGCTTAACTCAGCTGATGAGGTGACGTTCCTTCAGGATGCGTCTGCTTAGGGAAGAGAATCACCTCTACCTGGGGAAGACATATCAATGCTCACTATCTGATTCTGATTCCGCGGAGGAGAGATCACTGAACTCTGCTGAAGAAGGAGGACTCATCCTGCTTCGGGGATACGCACGACACATCTTCTGACGGGTGCTATACCTGCAACGACACAAACAAACAGACAAGATACCCTCCTCAAAGGGGCCTATCAGGGTTATTATCTCGTGACAATGTTCAGTTAGTTAATTGTTTCAACAATCAATGGGCTTAGGCCCGCAGGTTTATGTATGCGCATTTTATCAAAAAAACACATCGGCGTTATCATTCGCAAACAAAACAGATAAATGCAAAACAGACAAGTAGAATTGCTGAATAATGTGCATTTTATTGATGGTGAACCCCTGAATGGGCAAAAATCTTTTACAACAGAGGCAAGCTCCTGGAATGAGGAAGCCGCGCAAAAAAGAAAACATAAATATACATCAGTATATACAAATGTCGGCAATCGAGGCGTAGACGAACACCATGAGTTGATCCCTCTAAGACCCACTCGACTTCGATACTTCTCCGACGCTTCAGCTTTGGAAGAGATTGATTCAGATAAACGGCCCTCAGGTCTTCCGAACCACTAAACAATGAAAGTCCATACGCGGAACGCAGTCATTTGCTTATTCAAATCCCTAACTTTTGCGTGAACCGCCCTTCCGGGTTTTCAGTTCACCGGGATACCCTTTTTTGCCGAAGCCGCCCAGTGTAGGTTTTCGACTTCGCGGGTGTACATTTTTTCAATATATCCCTAATTTTTGCCCGAACCTTTTATTCTGTTTTTGGTTCGCCGGGATGCCCCTTTTTTGCCTGGACTCTTTTTTTTTGTCCAGCGGGTCGCTTTCAAGCAAAGTATTTTTTAACTGCGTCCGCGTTCACCGGGGATGCAAAATCTTCACCATCCATCGTGGACAACAACAAAGCTCCTCCCGAGAAGACCTTGCTGACGACATACGGCCCTTCGTAATTCGGAGTCCACTTGCCCCGGTGATCGGAGTGTGGCGGAAGAATCTTCTTCAGGACGAGATCACCCGTCTGAAAGCTTCGAGGACGCACCTTCTTATCATAAGCTTTCTTCATCCGGCTTTGGTACAGGCGACCAAATGCAATCGATGCTAGCCTCTTCTCGTCCATCAGGCTGAGCTGGTTCAGGCGATTCGTCACCCATTCGGCCTCATCAAGCTTCACATCAACCAAAACTCGCAAAGAGGGAATCTCCACTTCTAGCGGTAGGACAGCTTCCATACCGTACACCAAGGAGAAAGGAGTTGCCCCGGTCGACGTACGCACCGTCGTACGATAACCGTGCAAGGCAAACGGCAGCATCTCGTGCCAATCTTTATACGTCACAACCATCTTCTGAACAATCTTCTTGATGTTCTTGTTGGCCGCTTCAACGGCGCCATTCATCTTCGGCCGATAAGGAGATGAGTTGTGGTGTTCAATCTTGAAGCTCTGGCACAGCTCCTTCATCATCTTGTTATTCAAATTCGAACCATTATCAGTAATGATCCGCTCGGGAATTCCATAGCGACAGATGATATCCCTCTTAATGAATTTAGCAACCACCTGCTTGGTCACATTAGCGTACGAGGCTGCCTCCACCCACTTGGTGAAGTAGTCGATAGCTACCAGAATGAAACGATGACCATTGGACGCGGTGGGCTCGATCTTGCCTATCATGTCAATGCCCCACATGGAGAACGGCCAAGGGGAGGACATGACATTCAAGGGGCACGGCGGCACATGAACTCTATCAGCATAAATCTGGCATTTATGACATTTCCTCGCGAATCTGAAGCAATCCGACTCCATAGTCAACCAGTAATATCCTGCTCTCAGGATCTTCCTCGTCATGGCATGCCCGCCGGCGTGCGTACCAAATGTGCCCTCATGGACTTCCTCCATGAGCATACTTGCTTCTTTCTCATCTACACATCTGAGTAGCACGAGATCGTGGTTTCTCTTATACAGCACTCCATCAGGATTGAGGTAAAAGTTTCCAGATAGCCTCCTCAGAGTCTTCTTATCCTGGGTTGACGCACCCGCGGGATACTCCTTAGTCATAAGGAAGGTCTGGATATCGTGGAACCATGGCTTGCCGTCAGTGGCATCCTCGATTGCGAACACATATGCTGGTCTGTCAAGACGCGAAAGTACAATGCTTGGAGCCTCATTCCAAAGATTGACCTTATACATAGAAGCCAACGTGGCTAAAGCATCAGCCATTTGATTTTCAGCCCGGGGTACGTGATGAAGTTCTACTCGGTCGAAGAACGGAAGCAGCCTTCTGGCGTAATTCATGTACGGCACTAGATTCGGTTGACGAGTTTCCCACTCCCCTTTGATCTGATTGATCACAAGCGCTGAGTCACCGTATATGTCTAGATTCTTGATTCTTAAATCAATTGCCTCTTCTAGACCCATAATACATGCTTCGTACTCGGCTTCGTTGTTGGTAACTGGAAACGTCAGTCTCGCAGTAAACGGGATGTGGGATCCGTGAGGAGTCGTGATGATAGCCCCGATACCACTTCCATAGGAATTGACTGCTCCGTCGAATATCAACTTCCACTGAGACTCCCTATCCGGCCCCTCGTCGGGCAATGGCTCTTCGCAATCCTTTGCTTTGAGAAACATAATGTCCTCATCAGGGAACTCGAACTTCATCGGCTGATAGTCTTCGATTGGCTGTTCGGCAAGGTAATCAGACAATACGCTCCCTTTGATGGCTTTCTGAGAGACGTACTGAATATCATATTCTGTTAACACCATTTGCCATCTGGCAATCCTGCCCGAAAGAGCCTGCTTCTCGAAGACATACTTGATCGGATCCATCTTCGAAATCAGCATAGTGGTGTGATTGAGCATATACTGTCGTAGACGTTTGGCAGCCCAAGCTAATGCACAACACGTCTTCTCCAGCATCGAGTATCGAGATTCACACTCAGTGAACTTTTTACTCAAGTAATAAATGGCATGCTCCTTTCTGCCCGTCTCGTCGTGCTGACCGAGAACACACCCCATGCTATTCTCCAGAACTGTCAAGTACATGATTAATGGCCGTCCAGCCACTGGGGGTATCAAGATCGGAGGTTCTTGAAGATACTGCTTTATCTTATCGAATGCCTTCTGGCAATCTTCATTCCAAGTAATCGCCTGATTTTTCTTTAACAACTTGAACATCGGTTCACAAGTGGCCGTGAGCTGGGAGATAAACCTTGCAATGTAGTTTATTCGGCCCAAGAAACCACGAACTTCTTTTTCTGTTTTCGGCGCTGGCATCTCTTGGATAGCTTTTATCTTTGCAGGATCAACTTCGATACCTCGTTCACTAACGATAAACCCCAATAACTTTCCGGACCGCACTCCGAAAGTGCACTTGTTAGGATTCAGCCTCAGCTTGAACTTCCTAAGCCTTTCAAACAGCTTCAGCAAATTGACCAGATGCCCCTCCTCCGTTTGGGACTTTGCAATCATGTCATCAACATAGACCTCGATCTCATGATGAATCATATCATGAAACAAAGTTACCATTGCTCGCTGGTAAGTGGCCCCTGCGTTCTTCAGACCGAAGGGCATTACCTTGTAGCAAAACGTGCCCCAGGGGGTAATAAACGTCGTTTTCTCCATGTCCTCCGGCGCCATCTTAATCTGATTGTAACCGGAGAAGCCATCCATGAATGAAAACACGGAAAACTGGGCTGTATTGTCGACCAACACATCGATATGAGGCAACGGGAAATCATCCTTAGGGCTCGCCCTATTCAAGTCCCGATAATCGACGCACATGCGTACCTTACCGTCCTTCTTCGGTACAGGCACTATGTTGGCGACCCACGGAGGGTAAGTGGTAACGGCTAGAAATCCTGCGTCCAACTGCTTCTGGACTTCTTCTTTGATTTTCACAGCCATGTCTGGTCTCGTCCTCCTGAGCTTCTGCTTGACTGGAGGGCAATCTTCACGCAACGGCAAGCGATGAACCACGATATCTGTGTCAAGTCCGGGCATATCCTCATATGACCAAGCAAAGATGTCACTATACTCTCGAAGCATCTCGACCAGTCTATGCTTGACATCATTCTGCAGCGCAGCCCCAACTCTGACATTCCTGATAAGCTCCTCAGAACCCAGATTTATGATCTCAATCTCCTCCTCATGAGGCAGAATAACCTTCTCCTCTTGTTTCAACAAGCGGGCCAATTCTTCCGGAAGGTCTTCGTCTTCATCAATCTCATCCTCGGCTTGATAGATCGGGCAATCAAAGTCGTAGTGAGCCGTAGAGGGTCCAGAGTCGATGTCGTCTGTTACGTGGATCCTGCAATAACAAGGGTTAAGTTTAAAGCAGGAATATGCAGGTTAGCACGAACCTCGTTGCCATTTTGCTGTTTTTCAAAACAAACGTAAAATATGAATAACAGAGAACACAACATTTGATTACGAAGAAAACGCCTTTTTATTTATTGATAAAATGTATACACATAATCCAACAAGGCCCTGACAGTAAAACCACTATGCCCCGGGCAGGACATAGGGTTGTACAAAAGATTGTAAAAAGCAAATCATTACTCTTCACTTGTCAGCTCGATAATCTCCTTGGTGGTCCAGTTGTGAAGGCGCTCGCCTGGCTTGCTCGGTTGAATCCAGGCATCGAGATCACAGTCACTGTCTCCGCTGTCCTCCGACGCTGCGTTGACACTTTCGAATATTACTCCTCCTTTGGTGAATAGGATCGGCCCCTTTCCACGAGATGAGCTACCAGAAGAAGTTGAAGCTTCAGCTTCCGGAGAATATCCCAATCCAAACTTATCTTGTTTGAAGGGTATATCCAAGACATGCCCCCAGCCTGGGGTAGAACCAGCTTCGACAACGGCTCTAGCTTCCTTAAACGAAGAGAGGTTCACCTCCTGCTTCTCTGCAACAACGGGAGCTACCTCCTTCACCTTGACGGTCTCAAACGCCTGGCAAAGAGTCTCATGGATCTCGCCATCCATTTCGACATACTTGAAGGACGACAGGTGGCTTACCATGATGTCCTCCTCTCCGCAAACTGTCACTATGCTGCCCCCAACAGCATATTTAAGCTTCTGATGCAACGTGGACGTTACGGCACCAGCAGAATGAATCCACGGCCGACCTAAGAGGCAACTATAGGCGGGCATGATATCCATAATATAGAACACTGCATTAAACGTCTCTGGTCCAACCTGAATCGGCAGGGTCAATTCTCCAAAGACGTGGCGTTTGGTTCCGTCAAAAGCCTTTACGACCAGATCACTGGGCGTGCACAGCAGTCCCCGGGTATCCAACTTCATTAGTGCTTTCTTCGGAAGCACATTCAGCGAGGAGCCCGTATCTACTAGGACATGTGACATAATCGTGCCCCTGCACTCTATTGAGATGTGCAAGGCATGGTTGTGATCTCTTCCTTTGGGCGTCAGCTCCAAATCTGTAAAACCCAGCCCATTACCAGCGTTGACATGAGCTACCACTTCCTCAAGTTGATTAACGGATATCTCCTGCGGCACGTATGCAGCATTCAATACTTTCAGCAACGCGTTGCGGTGCGCTTCAGAACACAGCAACAGGTTGAGAATTGAGATCTTCGACGGAGTCTGGTGAAGATGATCTACAATCTTGTAGTCACTTTTCCTGATCAGCCGCATGAACTCTTCGGCGTCTTTAACCAACAAGTCTTTCTCTGCCCCCGCAGGAACCTCTTCAACGGCTTTACCTTTGCCTTTGTCAGCAGCATCAGCCCGGACTACCTTCTCTGCCGCACCCTCTGACGGCGCGAACACTCTGCCACTTCTGGTGATACCACTGGCCTCAGCAAGACTCTGCGCAGTCGATCTGGGCGGCTCAATCTCTACCTTCTGGCCATTACAATACACTTCAGCGCCGTAATGCCATGGCACGGCATTGGTACTCTCGAACGGGATTGGTCCAGCCCTGGTGATGGTAATAGTAGGAGGACGAGGTGCAGAAATGGTGATAGGGTGGCGAGGAATGGTGATAGTAGCAACTTCGTTCGCCTGCTTCAGCACGACTTCCCCTGACGCATTCTCAACGCTTCGACTAAACTGCAAAATACCTTCGGTCATCAGACTCTGGATACCTTCACTCAACTGCTCACACCCGTCAGGAAGTGCAGCACATTCCATACAAAACTCCCCACACCCGGGAAAGAAGCCTTTCTTCAGCAGTTTAGCTTTAACAAAGCTCAATGGCGTCTTCAAATCCCCGACATCAGTCAGCAGGTCTGAATTCTCTTCAGAGATAATAGCATTTACTCCGCCCCCCCTATGATGAGGCATCGGATTCTTGGTGACATTGGGCACGTTGTCAGAAAAATTTATTATCTTGGCGTCAATCATGTCCTGGACCTTATGCTTAAAAGCTTTGCAGTTCTCAACTGTATGGCCAGGTGCCCCAGAATGAAATTCACATGTAGCATTAGCATCGTACCCGGGTGGTGGTGCCCCTGTCAAGGGAGCTAGCGTCCTTTTCTGAACCAGTTGGAGCTGAAGCAACGTCTGCAGAAGCTGGGCATACGACATAGGAGGAGTTTCCAAATGACGGTTTGCCAGGGGACCCCGATGCTGATATTTCTTATATCCCGGATTATTCTGTTGCTGAGGCTGCTGCTGCGGCTGAGGGGGAGCAACTGGGATGTTTATGCTAGCGATCTGAGACTGAGGGCCCTTGCCCTTTCTCCTAGCATTAGAGACAGCACTGGCATCGCCCTCCCGACGCTTGCCAGTATAAGGTTTCTTGCTGGCTCCTCCGGATGAGGATGATTCGCCTTGAATCTTGCCGATCTTTATACCATTTTCAACATGCTCGCCCAAAGTGATGAGGGCCGAGAATGTCCCGGACATGCCACTAACCAACTTCTCATAATAGACTCCGGGAAGAGTAGCCACGAACATCTGTACCAACTCACGCTCAACCATCGGCGGTTGAACCCGAGCAGCCAATTCACGCCACCGCTGGGCGTACTCCTTGAAGCTTTCATTGCTACGCTGCGAGAGATTCTGAAGCTGAACTCGGTTGGGAGCCAAGTCGCTATTATACTGATAGTGGAGAACAAATGCTTCAGCGAGATCTTTCCACGTTCGCACAGCAGCGGGTTCCAAACCCATATACCATTCAAGCGATGGGCCAGAAAGACTATCCTGAAAGAAGTGCATCAGCAACTTCTCATCATCAGAGTAAGCAGACATCTTCCTGTAATACGATCGGAGATGAACACGGGGACAAGTAGTGCCTCTATACTTCTCAAAGATAGGCACCTTAAACTTGTGAGGTACTTTAAAGTCAGCAATCAGCCCAAGTTTGGACATGTCAACGCCCAATGTATTCTGATTTTCTATATCTCTCATTTTATCTTCCAGTGCCTTGAACCTGAGTCTAGCTTCAGCAGTTAACTCAGCCTCTACACCTCTCTGAGAGAAAATGTCGTCCTGATGGTCCTCCAGCCATGGTTGAGGCACCACCATATTTCCTGCACCAACATTAACATTGGCTCCCAAACCACCATTGACGGCGCCTGCCGCGTTAAGTCCGAGATTATTCATAAGATTGCCGTTAGCACTACCGTTGCCCCCGGCAGCAGGAACAACGTTCTGAGGAGTATCCACTTGAGGAGGAGGAGTGGGTACGGCCCCGCCGTGAAGAATTCCATTGCTGTCAACCCTGGAGATGAGAGGTTGAACCAAAGTACGAAGTTGCTCTTGCCCGTTTGCAACTACTTGCATCAACTCCATAAAACGATCCATCCTTTCACGAAGCTCCTGAACATCTGATTGTACTTGGTCCATGATTCTCGTTTGATTGGCGCGAGTCGAGTAACGGTGGATGAATCTTTGATCAATCCTGAAAGCAGCTCGGAACCTGAGTACCTGAAAAACCTGTCAAGATTAAAGGTTAGGAAAAGCAACAGAATGTATGTCATGCAAGAATGCTTTATGCAAATGCATGCGTGTGTCCGTGTGCTTGAGAGATTTCCCCCGATCCTGGCATCTGCTGACAATAATAAGGAGAAGAATCTAGGCCCAATCATGGAGACAGCAACCTCACAGACACACGCTAATGGAATGATTATGCAAGCTAATGCAAAATGCAGGCATGCAACAATATATCCAAGGCTGCTGTGGAGATTCGATGTCAACAGTCACTGCTGAGAAGGAAACCCCGGTGTAAGCCCACTGATCTGATCTGTTGTGAATAACCATCTGGTAGGATCGAGATCAAGATTCTGCTCTGACAAGAACGAAGGCCTGATAATGAAAAACCCTGGATGCAAGATCAAGGAATATCTGTTGGAGAAGTCTTCAGACCCCAAATCACAAATCTGCCCTCTCAAGAACAAATACACAGCTGCTGATGAGATCTTCAAACCTCACTCAAAACCTGCCCTATCAAGAACAAAATAACAACTGCTGATGAGATCTTCAGACCTCATTCAAAAATCTGCTCCATCCAGAACAAACCTCTGATAACGATACTCTGATCGAAGCCTGCTCTATCAAGAACAAACAAACACCTGATGATAAGATCCTCTGATCAAACCCTTGCTCTATCAAGAACATATCTGCAACTGAGAACCCAACATAACTGATTCGCTGTCAAGAAAACCAGGTGGTCTGGAGGTCAAAGTTTCCTGCAATATCCCAACCCCACTCACAGGTATGATGGACCTAATCCATGGACAAAGGTACGGCATCCTATGCGGTTGTCAGCGTCACAGACATTCATGAGTGACAATACGATTCCCAGAAGGAGTGGCATCGTCAAGTCATGAAGAGGCCTCTCTTAGCTGACTTCCAAATGATCGGTCCCCAGAGTCGACAATCCTCACGTCTGGACTCCCCTCAGATCCTCAGGACCGGAAAGGAGCACCTCTGCAAGAATCTCGTCTGAGCGCAGATTTTCGTAGGGAACTGTGCCTGTTCAACAGACAGGTTCGTCTACTACTTCTCCACAACTATATCTAGGTGTGTACTCAAAGCCCAGGTCCGGCTTTTCACTCACAGTAACATCCCTCTCCCACAGCAGCACAGATAATCATATCAAACTGGAAATAAAATGCGGGAAATAAAATGCGGGGAGTAAAATGCGAGAAGCAAAGATGCGATAAATAAACGCAATCCAACAAGCAAACACACAAACGATAGGATTGACTCTCATAGGGAACCGGAGAACCAGAGATTCTGGGTTCGGTCCCCAGCAGAGTCGCCAGCTGTCGCTTGCGCGAAAATAAGGTGCCGGCATGACAGAAGAGTCGCCACCTTTCGTTATTTATCCCTCAGAGCGGGAAAGGAAACGATCGGAAAAACCTGACGAATAAGGGAAAGACAAGGTCATCGCAACCATTGTCTGGGTTCGGGAGTCGGTTACGCAAGGGGAAGGTATTAGCACCCCTCACGTCCGTCGTACTCGACGGGATCCTCGCTTGTTTGTTTACTTGGACGGGTTGGTTATAATCTATCTACCTATCAAGGCTGGCTGAAAAAGAAAAGAAAAATGACTCGGCAAAGCGTCGCACTTTATGCCTACGTATTCTCATCAGAGAATGAGAAATCAGAGTCAACGTAGTTCGGCTAACTACGGGGAAAGGATGGGGAAGGTTGCTCGCTAGGATGTCGCATCCTATGCCTACGTACTTTCATCTGGTATGAAAGATCAGAGCAAACGTAGTTCGGCTAACTACGGGTTAAAATGGCTCAACTAGGAGGGAGACTATCAAGTCCTACTGTTATCATGCCATGGATTCATCCTATGGTTGAGGTTTGAACAGGGAACTCCTAGATGTTATCATGCATGGGTTTCAACCTAAAAGTCTATCATCAAATCCTCATCAAAGGAAATAAGAGTCCTAAGGGATCATGTCAATGATACATAGAATACAGACAAAGACATCAGCTTTAACAGTAAAATGCATGCAATGCAAGTGAGGGAGGAAATGTGTGTGGGGTTTCAGCCTCCACAAGCTCATCTCAACCTCAAGCCAGTCATGAAATAACAGTAATCATACTGAAGATCAACAACATGCTATCAAGCAAAGCAGATAAGAGAAATAAGTGCTATCAAGCAAACAACCCACATGAGAAAGAATCATCTACTCTCTAATAGTGACCCTAATCACAGGATCTAAACCAACCTAAGCAAAGCTCTCAAGCACAACCCTAAACAGGAGCAATCATTCCCAGTCTTCAAGCTTCAGAATAAGCTTACCAAAGAAAGGGAGCTAAGCAAGTAAGCTCATAGTGTCTTCCTCAGGAAAGCACTAGGAGGTGTATACTCAGGAGTCATACCCTATGTGGCTCAACCACTGTGATCAGTTTACATCCCTCCTCGGGAGAGATTAAACTCACAAGCAGGCTCCAACATCACTGGATATTTAGGAAATCCTATCTGAACTAGTGGAACTAAGTGAATAGACTCATAGGACCTTCCTCAGGAAAGTACTAGGAGGCTTCCACTTAGGAGTTGTATCCCATGTGGCTCAACAACAAGTGATCAGTTTACATTCCTCCTCAGGAGAAATTAAACTCACAAGTTGGCTCCAACATCATTGGATACTTGAGAAATCCTAGGCAAACTAGTGGAACTAAGTGAATGGACCCATAGGACTTTCCTCAGGAAAGTACTAGGAGGCTTCCACTTAGGAGTTGCATCCCATGTGGCTCAACAACAAGTGATCAGTTTACATTCCTCCTCAGGAGAAATTAAACTCACAAGTTGGCTCCAACATCATTGGATACTTAAGAAAGAGGTGAGAAGGAAGGATGAAAGTCATTCATAGTGCCTTCCTCAGGAAAGTACCATGAACTTCCTTCAAACTTCAGGCTCTCAAACCTCACAGACAGGAGATGAGACCAGCTCTGGGTCTCTGCATCTTGGTCTACAAGCTCCTCTTCATGATGCTCACCATCAATATCCTCAAGGCAACCCCACAGATGAACAGATAACCCACTGAACAAATCACATTATCAGGCAATCTTCAGATAATGCCTAAAAATACTAAACTAATGGGGAGAAAATTTAACAAATATTCATAAGGGTCCTCAACACCTACTCATAACATCTACAAAGGCTTCTACCTAAAAATCAAGATAAAACTCAATCCAAGAAAATGATTCATCACCTAAACACAATTCTAAACCCTAATTAGACTATCCTAAGTCAACCCTAATTAAACTAATCAAGATTAATTCTAAAAAATCTAGAAAAAATCCTATGGGGAAGTATGACTAATCATCTAATTGCACCAAAAAGAATGGGTAAAAAAGATTAATGGAAAGTACTAAAACAATTCCTACAAAATCAAATATCAAAATGAAACAATTAAAAAGCTATTTAATTGAAAAATCTAATAAAAATATCAAACATAAAAATAAAATTTCAATTTTATTTTCATAATTTTCTACTCATTTTAATCTACTCATAGAAAAAAGAAGAAATTAAAAATCATTTTTTAACTATTTTTAATGAATTTTACAAATCAGAAAAATAAAAGAAGAAAAATAAAAGAATTTAAACTACATGAAAGGAGGGGGGTATGAAAAGTAATTCGTGCCAGTTAAAAATATTGGGCCAGAAATAAAAGGGGGGTGGGAATAGAAAATAAGCCCAGAATGGCTTATTAATGAAACGACGCGTTTCATACAATTTGAATCTTCCCTCTCTTTTCTCAGACACGCGCGCGACCGTTAGATTAGGTGAATTTGTCAAACATTGGACTTGATCCAACGGCGCTCCCTCATCGTCTTCATCAAACTAGGGTTTTGCAGAACCCTCTCTCATGCAATCACACTTTCGAGCCTCTCTAGCTCACTCCACAGGCCACGGCTCCACACGACTCCAACATGAAAACTCATCTACGTCTCAAGCCCTACACAACCCTACGTTCACTTTTCCTTAATTCTTCCTAGATTGCTCTAACCGAAAGCACCAACACCATGGCACCACCATATCCAACTGCTATCAAACTTCACCAAACTTCAACCTAATGATTAACAGATGCTCTACACATTACCCTAACTAATGCACACTAATTCTTGATGATTAAAACTAACAATCTACATAGTTCTTGAAAATCAAAGTTTCAAACACCTGCCATGGAACCTCATGGAACAGGCTGTAACTCGTGGGGAAGAATCATCTAGCCTAGTACATCATGTCTATGCCTAAGAAACTAATTGAAGCTGCATAATTAAGGAGGTATAAAGTGAAGAAGAAACCTGTCAAAGGGTTATGGTGCAGTGGTGTAGAGGAGGTTCCCAGCCTTGGAATTGCTTGCAGATGGTCCTTGAATGATTCTCAGTATTCTGTTTGCAATGGTGATGAAGGAGATGGCTGGTAGTGCAAGATATCTCAACTTGCTTCAACTTGAAGAAATCCCTCCAATGGCTATGCACTTCTCTCTCTCCTCTGACTTGGCTCAAGTTTCACCAACCTCTCATCACTCTTTGATGCCCTCTTTAAATATTGATTGAGTGGATGCTTCTAGATTCATCTAGAAGGGTGTGGAAGTTTCTTGAAAGTTCCATGATATTCCATAATGGTCATCTCATATGCCATGCCTTGTTATTTTGACTTAAAATACCCTTACATGAGTTATTAAGAAGGAATGTGTGAAAAACAAGTGCATTCTTGGCTTGTGTAGGGTTTTCTAACATTGCCTTCTTTCTTAAGTAACAAATTTCCAAAGGAAGCTCATTTTTTAAGCCTCAAATGAAAATTCTACTTAAACCAATCTTCTCAAAATGTTTTTTCCAATCAAAATGATATATTGGATGACCTATTTTGGATTTGTAGATCTTCCAAAACACTTTTCAATTTCAACTTTTCAAAGTTATAAGTCATTTTTAGTTCATTTTTGACCAATCATGGAATCTTGTGCTATGAGCTTTTTCAACAATTTGTGACCTTCTTTCTAGACTTAAAATCACATTTTGAGCAACTTTCATGTTTTGAGTTTTTCCATTTGAGGCTTGGAAATAGGAGTTTTAGGCATTGGCTAAAATGACCTATAACTGACAAATGACCAAAATACCCCTGCCTTGCTCAAACCATAACTTGAGTTCCACAAATCCAATCAAGGACTTCTACCACTCAAATTAAAGCTAAGAAGATCCTCTTCAACATTCATGTTGACCAAGAAACCATAGGAATCAACCTACTAGGGCAAAAGTTGTCTGGAAGTTGGGTGACTTTCAAGGACCCAGATTCACACACATCAACTGACCTGTAATTTGTCAAAACCATAACTTGAGCTCTGTAACTCCTATCAAGGACTTCCACCACTCAAATTAAAGCTAAGAAGAAGCTCTAAAACATTCATGTTGTGGGGAAAATGAGATATCAAACACATCTAGTGCTAAAACTGCCTGGAAGATAGGGATCAAATTAGGGTTTTTTCACTGACAATCCTCAGAAACCCTAACTCAAAACTTCTCAAACTCCTCAATCATGATGAGTTGGTCTAGGAATCATCTTTATATAATCTCTATGCATCATTCCATGATCTCATGGCCCTTGGATTAAGTCTCAACCTTCTCCAAATCCTCAGCTGGTCTAGGGTTGACCCAGTCAAAACCCTAATTCTACCATTCATGGTTGAATCTTCTGAATTCTTACATAATGACTTCTCTGGGCTTCATGAAGGCTATCAAGGCATCTCATAAGCTTTCTCAAGACGTCAAGTTCATTCTCAAAGTCTCAGAATCATCTGAGGAGCACCCACAACTTTCAAACTGTGAAGCACACAACCCTGGTTTCAACCAACTCCTCTGAGGACCTCTTGAACTTTTTGATGAAGGTATCAACTTTCAAATACTCCATGAATGAATAAATGTTGGTCAAATTTTGGGGTGCAACAATGATCTAGATGAAATAATCCTTATGAGGCAACCTGAAGGGTATGTCGAAAAAGGGAAGGAAGATTATGCATGCAAATTGAATTGATCTTTATATGGACTGAAACAATCTCCTCGACAGTGGAATAAAAGATTCGACAAGTTCATGGTACACATAAGTTTCATCAGAAGTCAGGTTGATCACTGTGTTTACTTCAGATTTCGACCTATTAATTCATTTTTTATTTTATTGCTTTATGTGGATGATATTCTAAAAGCAAGCAACAATGTCGAAGATGTAATGAGGGTAAAGTTTGAACTCTATAAGGAGTTTGACATGAAGGATCTGGAAGCTGCATCTAGGATTCTTGGGATTGACATCTGAAGAGATAGAAAGCAGTCGAAATTGTGCTTATCTCAAGAGGCATACCTATGGAAGATTAGTGAAAGGTTTAGTATGTTAGATTCAAAGCCTATTGTGACTCTAACAAACCCTTAATTCAAGCTGAGTATAGGTCAGTGTCCCAATAGTGATGTCGTAAGGGATTATATGAATAGCATTCATATGCTAATATAGTGGGTTCCTTGATGTATTCTATGGTATGTACTAGACCCAACGTAGCATATGCAGTAAGTCTTGTAAGCAAGTACATGACGAATCCTGGAAAGGGTCATTGGCAAGCATTGAAGTGGATTCTAAGGTACATAAATGGGTCTCTGAATAGAGTCCTAATTTATGGTCGAGCCTTGGGTGAAGATAATAAAGCAACAATGGAAGGATATGTAAACTGTGATTATGCAAGTTGTATGAATTCCAAAATATCTATTTCTAGATATGTGTTCATTATTTTTGGGGCATCAATCAGTTGGAAAGCAACACTTCAGAAGGTCGTTGCCTTATCAACCACTGAAGTGGAATATGTCGCCCTAACTAAAGTTGTGAAGGAAGCATTGTAGCTTGAAGGTTTTGCAAAGGAGCTTAAACTTCAAGGTCGAGTTATCACTGTTAAATGTAATAGTCAAAATGAAATACACTTGTCGAAGATTTCAACCTATCATGAGAGAACCAGGCACATTGATGTGAGGCTGCATTTCGTCAGAGGGGTTATCGAGCATGGAGAAGGCCAGGTGCTAAATGTTTCGAAATATCATAATGTTGATGATATGATCACCAAGACGTTGCCCAATTGAAAGTTTTTCCACTATATACAATTGATAAAACTTCATGAAGAAAGCTAATTTCTTGATGTTATAGAGTTAGATCCAAGATGGAGATTTGTGAGATATTGGATCGAACTCTAGAATGGTCAAAGTCTAATCGCGAGTAATGCGTTTTGTAGTCGAAGTTTGTTCTAACATGCATTAGTCAATATTGCTAGGTTTGTTAGCATATTGAATTGGGCTTTACTTGTAAGCCCAATTGTTTAATTTAACTTGTATCCTAAGTTATCCTGTAATGGGTAATTGTTAAAAAGCCCATTAGGTTAGTGTGTTAGTTTTCTTATAAATAGCATGTTAGTCTCTCAACTTGTATAAGAAAAAATAGGAAGATAAAATCCTAATTCAAGAGAGAGAGAGAGATTATTTTTTATTCTTGTATACTTGTATATATCCACTACAGAAAATAAATACAACAACAGTTGGAAAAGCGATAACTTCACGTGTGACCAGTCATTTTTACATAGGGTGTGGTTTTATATGTGATACTTACAATCACGGTCCTATGGCCATTGTAGAAACCTGGAAGCGCGCTATATATGATCACAATTGCTATAAATAACCGTTGTAATATATTATTGTTCCCAGGTTTGATTCTCACCAGTGTAGATTTTGGTGTAATATATTATTTTGGGCAGTGTTCACTATACAATCACAGTTATATATTACAATCGTCAATAATTATATGTTTTTTTTAAAATAATTTTTCTGCATTTTGAAATTTTTCCATTTTTTAACTTGTATTTTTTTTAAACATATCAGAACAGAAACAACAATTATATTATAATGAAGTATTGTATTGTAATACATAAAATTCATACATTGGATTAAGAATCAAACATTGTATATGTATTACATCAAAATAAAAATGCACAAAACAGCCTACAAACATTATATAACATCACATAATTGTATCTTTTGATGTTTTGGTGTTTTTGACTCTTGGTGTATTGACTTTAAACACCTACAATTTCAAATAATTATACTTGTTAGTAAATATACTTAGAAATAATGACCTACATTAATTAAATTATGAATAAAGAATAAAATACTAATTACTTGTTAATTTTCTCATATGCCTTTATTATGATCTATACGAATAACATGCACATCATATCTATCAACTTCATCATAAGTGGTATGTATTTTTGTTGTGCAAGAAGGAATAGAATAAATATCAAAACTTTCATCACTACTAGGAATGTCTTTTTCTCGGAGAAGGATTGACCATTTCCTCGATGTGTCAAAAGGGTTGGTTACATAGAAAACTTATTTTGCTTGTGAAGCTATAATGAATGGTTCAGTCATATAATTTGTCTTGCCAAGTTCAACCCAGGTGAATCCTAAGTCATCAGTTTGTACACCATTAATATTATTGGGAACCCACTCGCATTTAAATAAAGGCACTCTAGAGATAACATAATCAATCTCCAAAATTTTCTCAATGACACCATATAACGCACTAGATACCAATATTAGATTCTTATCTTTCGAACTAGAGAAACACATGGATTTGGCCTCAATCATAACCCCATTATTTTTCATTGTACTTTGATCATCTTTTGGTTTTGTATAAAAGGTATAATGATTGAAGTCATATGCAGTCTAAGTTATCACATTAAATTTTGGCATGAATGGCAACCATTTAATTATGTTGGATGCACTATGATATTTTGTTATCATTTTATTAAACCGATCTAGGAATTTCTTATTATGCTCGATCAACAACAACTTGTCACTCATTCGTGGAAACCTTTTCTTCAAAAGTCTTTTGTGAGTAGTCACGTAATATTGAAATTCTTCAAGATTATTCAATCTATAGAAATATGCCTGAATAACTACATCCTAAGCAATTAATTTAACATTTAAACCTTGAATACCTATACCTTCAATGTTTGCATGACTAGACTTTGAAATTCCTATAGACTCTACTTCCAAAAAATAGTTTGTACAAAATTCAATAGCTTCTTCTCTGATGTACCTTTCAACAATCAAAGCTTCTAGTCGTTGATGATTCTTTGTATATCCTTTAAAGATCTTCATGTATCGCTCTATTCGATATATCCACCTTAAATAAATTGGACCACAAATTCTTATTTCTCTAACTAGCTGAACAAGTAAGTGAACCATAATGTCAAAAGCTAATGGAGGAATATAGATCTCTAATTGACACAAGATTATGACTACTTCATCTTTTAATTCATCTAATTTTTGAAATCAATAACTTCATTACATATGGAATTGAAAAAAAACACAATCTGGTGATAGTTACTCTCACATTTTTTGATAGGATGTCGCAGATAGCCACTGGTAGAAGTTGTTGGGTCAAGACATGACAATCATGAGATTTCAAACAAATTAACTTGAGATCTTTGATCAGTGCATTTTAATGTGCATTCTCTAATGTTTATACTTAGCATTTCCTTAGTTTGTTTTGCTTATTTTACTTTTTTATTATGTTTTTAGAATTAAATCTTTGTTTGCCTTCAATTTATTTTCGTATGTTGTCTTCAGCTTTAGCGGTTACTTGATACCTGTCCACTGTTCAAATTATAACTGGAACCACAAGATGTTGTTTTTCACATTCTAATATGCCATGGAAAACTAAGATAGAGAGCTACAAGTTTCATGTTAAAGCCAAGAACTGATTCGGTGTGAAAGATGGTCAAATAATTTGTTAAATTCAGGACCCGAAATCTGCCTTAAGGAATATTTAGTTTTGGGCCAGGTTTTTATGTTTTTCGACCCAGTGGGTTAGAACGGGAATTTGTGATGTTTTTCTATACCTAGAAGCCACACACTATTCATCTTCACCATTCTTTACACTATTTAGGAAATAATAGAGAGCTTTATATGATTACAATGGAGAACTAATCCCAAGGATTAATCTGTTGTAATCGATTTCTGCCGACACTTTGAGGTTCTTTTAATTTCTAATAAAATCTACTTCCTTTCAATTCTTCTCTTTGATATATTTTTTTCTTAATTAAGATGTGACTAATATAGCTGGGGCAAGTAAGATGACACGAAGTGGTCGTATTTATACTTCCTGTTTCAATGAGGCTCCGCCTAAGGAAACTATTACCACCGTGCCTGCCAAAGACAAAGGGAAAGAAGTGGTTACAAATGATGAAGATGCTGAGTTCCTAAGGATTATCAGACAAAGTGATTACAAAGTCATTGATCAGCTTCACCAGACTCCTTCTAAGATCTCAATCTTATCTCTGTTGATGAATTCATCAGCTCATCGAACTACATTGCAAAAGTTTTTGTCTCAAGCTCATGTTGTCCAAGATATTACTACTAGCCAATTTGACAGTGTGAATGCAAACATTACTTTCTGTAACACCCTTAGCTTCAGTAATGAGGAGTTACCAAGAAAAGGTCAGAATCATAACCGTGCCTTACATATGTCCGTGAAATGTCAAGAGGATAATTTATCAAGGGTGCTTGTAGACACTGGTTCCTTTTTAAATGTTTTACCTAAGAGGGTTATTACCAAGTTGGCTTACAAAGACACTGAGATGAGACCTACTTTGTTGATAGTCAAAGGTTTTGATGGTTACCGCAGAACTGTGATTGGAGAAGTGAAGCTACCGATCTTAATTGGCCCTCATATATTCAACATCATATTCTAGGTACTAGACATAAATCCTAACTATAGTTGTTTACTTGTAAGGCCATGGATTCATACCACTGGTGCCGTAACTTCAACATTACATCAAAAGATGAAGTTTGTGATTGATGATAAGCTAGTCATTGTACATGGTGAGGAAGATTTGATGGTAATAAACAAGTCTTTTTTTCGTTATATAGAAGCTGATGAATATGCTTTGGAAACTTTTTCAAGCACTCGATATTACCAATGTTGTCCTGTTGGAAGTCGAAGAAATAGTGGGCAAGAGTAATCCATATTTCTCATATTTCAAGAGTACTAGATCAACAATCAGAGGAGGCATACTTGATGTTTGGGGAGAAGTGATATATGTCAAGGAAAAGGTGAATCGTCATGGGTTGGGTTACAAATCAACTAATGATAGAGCTTCTACATCTGCCAAAGGTCGTTCGAAGATTGTCCAAGAAGTGTTTGTCAGCGGAGGTTTCCAAGTCAATGCTATTGAAGATGATAATGAAGATGAAAACTTGAACAATCTGGTATTTAAATGCGATACATCTTTGGACAACTGGGAAGCAGTAGAGATCCCTGTGATTTTTCCTTTGTCAAAGTAATTTAGTTGTCTTTCATTTGTTGTTTTCAAAAATTCCATAGTCGCACCCAAAGCTAAACTTATGCTGACAAAGTGCATGTACCTCCAACACTGCTGAATGTTTTATCATCACCGTGGCCTTTCTCAATATGGGGCCTTGACATGATTAGGGAAATTTATCCTAAAGCTTCCAACGATCACCGATTCATCTTAGTTACCATTGACTACTTCACAAAATGGGTAAAAGTTGCTTCTTATGCCAATGTAACCAAGCAAATGCTTGCCCGCTTCATCAAGAAAGAAATTATCTGCCGTTATGGAATTCCAAGCCGAATCATAACAGACAACGGGACCAATTTGAACAATAAAACCATGAAGGAATTGTGTGAAAGTTTCAAGATTGCACACCACAATTATTCCCCTTACCGTCCCAAAATGAATGGAGCTGTTGAAGCTGCAAATAAAAACATCAAGAAAATCCTGCAAAAGAAGGTAAAAACCTATAAAGATTGGCATGAGATACTACCATTTTCTTTGCACGGATACAAAACTTTAGTGCGAACTTCAACAGGGGTAACCCCTTTCTCATTGGTGTATGGAACGGATGCAGTCCTCCCCATTGAAGTAGAGATACTGTCCTTAAGGGTATTGATGGAAACCAAGCTTGATGAAGCAGAACGGGTCCAATAAAGATTCGACCAGCTTAACCTTATAGATGAGAAGCGCATGATTGTGATGTGCCATGGTCAGTTATACCAGAACAGATGAAGAGAGCCTTTGAGAAGAAAGTACGAATTCGAGAATTTCGTTAAGGATAACTTATTCTCAAGAAGATCTTGCCAGTTCATAAAGACATGCGTGGGAAATGGATGCCCAACTATGAAGGCCCATTTGTTGTGAAGACAGTCTTCTCTGGAGGATCATTAATTCTCAAGACAATGGATGGTGAAGAGCTTGCACATCCGATAAGCTCTGATGCAGTCCGAAAATATTATGCCTAAAAGAATACGCTAAGTCGAAAACCTGGAAAGATGACTTAGGCAACAATGGATATCCCGGTGGATCACAACTTATGAACAACATCCAGGCAAAAATTAGGGATGGAAATAAAAATAATAATACCTCGCTAAGCTGAAAATCCGAAAAGGAGGTTTAGGCAAAAATGAGTGTCTCGGTGGATTGAAAATCCAAAAGGGTGATCCAGGCAAAAGTTAGGGACAAAGGCATGTCACTGCATCAGATGACCTCGACAATTGTTGAATATCAAAACAGAATTCCAATCCAACCGCTCTTGGCAGGAGCAGAATTTTGGGTAGTCTTAGTTATTAGGGTTAGTAGGTGTCATTGGATTCAATGTAACCTGCCCCTATTGCCAATTTCAAATGTAACCTGCCCCTATCATTCTTCAATAAAATCAGACTTTTTGCCTATTCAATTTGCCACTTGTGCTATCTCTATTTTCATTTTTGTTATGCAAAATGTTATTTGTTAATAATTTTGAAAGTGAAGACTTTTCAAAACTTAAAACTGTTTTTGAAAACACTTGAAAAAGATATAAACTTGCTTTGACTTGTGGAAACATCTGAAGGAATCATTGTTCCTCAGAAAGTCTTAATGTTGCAGAAGCATTTTTAGACAATTTTTCAGCGTAAATCCCCAGCGAAGCATAAGCTGAAGACACTTTTGGACAGATCCTGTAATCTCTAGTGATTTTCAAGACTACAGAGAATCTCCCCAATATCTTCCAAGTAATACATATCTACAGAAGTTGAGGACTCACTCCCAGGGGAATCATCTTCGTTCCTCACTGAAGTTGCTATACTTGCTCCAGTAAGCTGCCTTAGCTCCATACTTCCTCGAGGAAGTGGGTATTTATTTTATCCCCTATGAAGTCTATAATCCTGGATGACTCTTCCCAGTGAGCACGTTTTCTTTGATATAGAAATTCAGATTCATGATGGCAATCCCTCAAGTGAAGTCATGATATCATATCCCCAAGTGGAATTTTCTTCTCCCCAAAGAATTTTGGAACTTTGAAGCAAGATTATGGTTCCTCCTATTGACTTTCTATCCATCTCTTGATAGATTCATACATTTACGAAGGTTGGCCGAGTATTCTCGTCGAGATGTTTGTTTCATCTCCCGTTTACTTCTTCTTTCATCTGTTTTGTCTGCATCGGCACAAGCATGACATACATAAATTTCATTTAGACATATACATTTAGCATCTTCATGTTTGTTGTCCCTGTTGTCTTTTGTCGTTACTTTGGCTATGATTACCGCCAAGTAAGTGGATTTGTCCATTCTCTCCAAGTAGATTCGCCAACCTTAGACATAAAATACCTATTATTTCTAATTTCCCCATAGAGTTCAACCCTCGTGGATGAAGGTTATTTCAATTATCTTTTCCATGCCTGGATAAGATAATCCCCATTTGAGTTCATTCCTCAATGGTTGGAGTCTTGTTTGACAGTTTCTTTCTATCTAGATTCTAGATTGAACTTTGGTCCTCGTCGGTCGCCGGACCTAGTTGGAGTGTGCATTTATTTTGCAATATATATCAAGAAGAGCCTTTACAACGTCTCATTATTGATAAGTGGCAGTCTCGCTTGAGAAGCTTATCATTATTATCATGTTACCACACCGATAAGTGGCAGTCTCGCCTGAGAAGCTTATCATTGCTTACCTTTCTTGCCGATAAGTGGCAGTCTCACCAGAGAAGCTTATCCATGTTATCTTTGTCAGATAAGTGGAAGTCTCGTCTGAGAAGCTCATCATTTTCATTTTACCGCACCGATAGGTGACAGTTTCGCCTGAGAAGCTTATCCGATTTCATTATGACCAGCAACAAGTGGCCATCTCTCTCGAGAAGCTTGTTTTTCCACTACTTTTCCCAAATAAGTGGTGTAATACCCCAAATTTTGCCCTGAGATTAGTCGGTTCATCTCGCATTCCTTTTCATTTTTGCATTGCGTTTAACTAACCACTAACGGGCCGTGCAGTTGGTTGATTTTTGCAGGAAAGTATCGGGTGGCGTGCTCTTTAGTTCACAAAGGGAAAATGGTCATTTGTTCGCAGCCGGCCGTCAAGTTACGAATTTTGAGCTGTGATCAGGGAATTTGGGCTGTTTGATCGGGTTGATGAGAATTGATCGGATGTGGTGGCAGAAACGGGATTAGTCAAATAAATCGGGAGAATCAGGAATTAACAAGAATTTTGGAGTTTTATTTCATTTTTTCGTTTCATCAATAATATTTCATAGTATGATTGTTTAAATTAATTCTTTCATTTCATATTTTTATCATCATTTGCATTTTTAAATAGTTTTGTTCTAAGCATTTGTTTTCCACTTCATTTTTTTCTATACATTTGTTCTCATTTTTATTTGTAGGTAATTTTATTTTTTACTTTTGAATTAATTATGATTGCATTTTTTTAATGTATATTCTTTACGATTTCATTTCAAGAAAATAATAAAAATGTATTTTATAATAATAATATTTTTTCATTTTTTATTTTATAACTAAAATCAATTTACATTTTTATTATTACATAAAACTTTTACAAAAAAAAGTATTTAATTGCATGTTACATAAAATAATAAAAATTCTAAAGTCCTAAATTTCTTCCGACTTCTTTCGATTTTCCGACTCTTCCTATTATCCATTTTCGAACCTGTAAAGATAAACAAAGCAAGTTTTAATCAGTTAGTTTGTTTTTCCGATGCCCTCAGAGAAGTTTCGTCACCGGGGGTGTCGGAAGGGTAACGAATTTCTCCATCTCCGATTCCCGACTTTGGTTTCGCGACCTCGGCACAAGACCGGTAATTTTTATTCTTAAGGCTTCCATTAGAAAGAGAGTGATAAAAACATTTGCGGAAAAAGCGCTTTTAAAATAAGCTGGTTTGAAAAGTGTTATCCAAAAAAGTGCTTATCTAAAAAACACTTATTTGAATAAGCACTTAGTCAAAGTGATTTTCGGCCAAACACGGACAAGCAGCAAGTTCCCAAGAATTCTGAAGCAAGAAGAAGAGGTCGAAGTATAAGAACCACGAAGCCACACGAAGCCACCGCGAGCCGCCAAGATGACATAGCCGTCGAAACTGGTCTGAGGCAACGTTGCCATCAGAGCTGCGGTGTAGACTCAGAGAAGAGTAATCTTCTCATCATCGTCGTCAAACGAACCGCGTAACCGCCTTCCAAGAGCGCTCCAAACCCTAACGGTGAGCAATCTGGTGATGGGTTTTTTTCTTTGAGTTTTTTCACGTTCGCAATGGAAGAGAAAAGATGATCAAACAACATGCAAGCCAAGAAGGAGAAAACAAAAAGCTCAAAATCATCAACAATGGCCGCCGGCACGAGAGAAGACGAAGTGAGAAGTTAACGAAAGGGACATAAAGGGGAAGACAAAGCACAAAGCCTTTTAAGGCTATCCTTTGATGTTTTGGCTTTTTCTTTTCTTTTCTTTTCTATTTTATTTTATTTTATTATTTGCAGTTTTAATAGGTTTAGGTTTTTAAATTAGCTAATAAACTTTTGTTTTAATTAATTAATAAAAAACCTTTTAATTAATTAATAGAAAACTTTTGTTTTAATTAATTAATAGAAAACCTTTTAATTAGTTAATAAAAAACCTTTGTTTTAATTAGTTTAAAAAAAACTTTTGTTTAAATTAGTTAATAAAAAAAACTTTTATTTTAATTAGTTAATAAAAAAGCTTTTATTTTAATTAGTTAATAAAAAAAACTTTTGTTTTAAATAGTTAATAAAACCTCTTACTTTTCACTAGGGTAAACTTTTGTAATTAAATATTAGCAGCAAAAAAAATAAATAAAATAAAAATTTAATTCCTATTTAATTTCAACTTTACTTAAAAATAAACTTTTGATGTGATTTTGATTTCCATCTAACCCTCAATATTTCATATGTTCGCACTATTTTCTTGATCGCCGTTATTTTATGTTCGCACTATTTTCTTACCCTTTTCTTTATTTTCCGCACTTTAATTCTGCCACGTGATGATTTTCGTTGCTTTGTATGTTTTTACTGTTTATCACCTTCCGAAGAATTAGGTCTAGCCGTTTGACCACCGAGTCAATATTACTAGCCTTTGACCGTTTCAAACCCTAATTAGCCCAGGCGTCCCACCATGGACAAAAACGCCCTTTACCCTAGCTTTTAGGTCAAAGAGTCGTCGTACTCTGTTTAGGGTTTCCCGCCGTAGAATCCCTAATTTTAACCTTAATTTTCAATGACAAATTCAACATAGAAATAGGAGTTTTAGGACTCCATGTAAGCGTGTCCTTAAGATACGTTTACTCCCTATTGAAACCTTGATCATAGTCAAGAAGTTTCTAACCTCCCTTTCGAGGGGAACTCCAATTACTCTGATTCCATTTCTGTCAGGATATGTAGACACAAGATGCGGCGTCTTGCCGAGTAAACTTAGGACTAACCCTTAGGTCTCTTTTATGTCACTCTATCCCTTAGCTCAGTACAGATTTCAAAGCAGATAATAAAAATAAAAAAGCATACAATAAACAAAAGGTTCCTGTAGAATACTACAGAAGTTTAGAATGCTAGTACCTTCCCTAAGCTTAACCAACCCCTTACCTAGGTCTCTCTCCACATTGTGTTTACGATGCAAAAATAGGTTTTCTCTCTTTTGACCTTTTCCTTCGGATAAATCGAAGAGAGGTTGTGAATTAAGAATTGTGATTCAGACTAATTAATAGTTTGTTATCCTATTTCCACCGCAACAGAAAATGGAGACTTCACTGAGGACCCTCCTAATTTTTAATGGTTGCCCCTATTTTGTTTATTGTATGATATTTTCTTTATTCATTATCTGTATATATCATTGTATATTGTGGGGATACCTTCTATTGTGAGATAAGTCCTAACCCGGACTTGAGTGACCCTATTATAGGATGGTGATATATTCGATGAGGCTTATAGGGAGTGAGTCCCGACCAAGCCGATTTGAGAATCACCGCTCGATTGAGACCCTTCCATAAGATAGTTTGGTTTAACGAGTAGTCGTGAAAACTTTTACTATTTTTGGAAAGGAGTCAATGATATTGAGGACCGTACTACCTTCACACCATCTTGGCCTTATATAGGACGTAGCGCGGGAACTATAGGGGAGTAGTCCCACAATAGTTACTACGCGATACTACCCTCAAAAGAGGTTCTCTTGAGAATATTATCGACCCCCGAGTCAGTTGGAAGGTTGATAATATCCGAAAGAAGGGCTGATGACTTTGGGCACTTTTTAGAATCTTGTTCGGCAGGTACAACTAACCTTAACACATACTTATGGGTATGGGTAGACCCTAAACTCCTTGTACATACCTTTGAACTAGGACTTTGTATATGTGCATTGCATTCATAGAGCATTACATTGCATTGCATTTCATGGAATTCAAACTTTATTTATGGATATTGCAGGATATTATGGATTACGATAGAAGGAAAACTTTGAAATATACTTTTAAAAGTCTTAAGCTAGATGACCTAAGGAAGCTAGGATCTTTAGTCCAAGATCGAGACGGATTTCGAAATGGCTATGGAAGGTTGTTAACTCTGTTGGAATATAAAGTGAACGAAGGACTTCTGTCGGTTTTACTACAGTTCTACGATCTCGACTACCATTGCTACACATTTCCCGACTATCAACTATTACCTACTTTGGAAGAGTATTCTCAGCTTGTAGGGTTGCCTATTTTGGATAAGTCTCCTTTCCCTTTCTTGGAGAAGGACTCTAAAGAACAAGATATTGCTAAAGCCACATGTTTGAAGGTATCTGACATTAAGGAGAATATGACTCATAAAGGTGAAATATTTGGGTTACCCACGAAGTTCCTAATGGAGAAAGCCCAATATTATGCCGATCATTTAAGCATGCCTACCTTTGAGACAATCCTTGCCTTGCTTATCTATGTAGTGTTGGTTTTCCCTAGTTTTGAAGGATTTGTAGACCTTAATGCCATCAAGATCTTCATACAAAGGAATCCAATACCAACCTTATTGGGTAATACTTATTATTCAGTCCATCTCCGAAACCTCCGTGGTGGAGGGATGATCACATGTTGTGTGTCATTGTTATACAAGTGGTTTATTTCGCACTTGGCTAAGTCCGGTCCTTTTCGGAGTCCCGCTCAAGGACATTGGTTACAAAGGGTTATGGCTTTAACTCACTCTGATATTGCTTGGTACAACCATATGTATGATTGAATATTACTCATTGATGGTTGTGGAGACTTCGCTAACATGCCTTTACTCGGTTTTAATGGAGGAATAAGCTATAATCCTGTCCTAGCTCGGCGACAATTAGGGTATCCCTTGAAGGAACCGCCTAAAGGTATCTCTGTAGAGAAGATCTTCTTCCAAGAAAACAAAGAGCTTCGAGATCAAATTATATCCTCTTGGAAACATCTGCATAGGAAAGGACAAGAAAGTTTGGGAAAGCCGAATTGTATTTCTATGGAGCCGTACCTTCAGTGGGTCCGAGAAAGAGCTATCAAATTGAAGATGCCTTATCCTCATCAAGATCCTTTACCTCCGAGAGAGGAACCTGTCCAGATTTTCATGACCGAAGCTGAAACATTGAAGATCGCCTTGAAGAAGTCACAACATGAAGCCGAAGCATGGAAGAACAAATACCACGTGATGGCTAGTGAATATGATGAACTTCAAAAGCAGCTTCAGTCGAAAGATGAAGAAGTACTCTTCGACAAGAAGAGAAGACTCTACGAGGATTTATTTTCCTCCTATTCTTCGCCCGCTCGTCGAAGTTGTGGATGATGCTTCCTTAGAGTCATTATCAGCTTTGTTTAGATGTTTTCTTTAAAGACTTTACATTTATTTGTAATCCAATTTTTCAATTAATAAAAAATTCTTTGTTATTCCGCAATATTCGTAAATATTGGATTCCATGAAATCATTTCATTCGCATTTTGCATTGTAGGATATTTTTGCATTTCGTGTGTCTCTCGGTTTTCTCATACTCGGTTCTCTCGCCTTCCAGTTTCGTCACCTTGAGTCGATACAACACTAGAGCTCAAGCTCGAAAAAGGATGGAGGACCAAGTTCGAGAATTTGATCGCGTTAACAATGAGTTAGCAGATCTTCGAGGGAATGTAGGAACAATTATGGAATTGCTCCAAGTTATGAATGCAAAGATGGATACTCAGGCTACCGTGGTTTATGAGATTAACACTACTGCTATCGTAGATCCTCCGGTTGTTTCTATTGAGAATCCTTTTTCTTATGGCCTCTCACAAGGTTTCTTATATCCTCATGTTGTTGCATCACCTCAACAAGCTATTCCTGTCGTACAAAATGGTCAACAAGCCATACCCATTATACAGAATGTCCAAAAGACTGTGCCTTAGGTTTCCGAGCCTCCTAAGGTGGTTCCTACCTTCACACAAGCTAATGTCTACACTCATGTGCAACCTTATCTTAATGAGCCTGTTTATGAAATTCTGGATGATAATGATGGAGGGTACCAGCCACGTGATAGGCTTCATGAGGAAGTTGTCACTATCGATTAAAGATTGAGAAATATGGAAGGGGATCAGATATTTGGTGCTGCTGCTAGGGACATCTGTTTGGTTTCCAGTTTAGTTATCCCGCCAAAGTTCAAAACTCCGAACTTTGACTGCTATGAGGGGACTACTTGTCCGAAAAGCCATTTGATAATGTATTACCGAAGGATGGCTGCCCATGTGGAGAATGATAAATTGATAATCCACTATTTTCAAGACAGTTTGAAGGGTGCTTCGTCGAAGTGGTATTTGGCATTAGACCAATCTCACATCAAGACTTTTCAGGATTTGTCTGATGCTTTTATTAAGCACTATAAGAACAACATGGATTTAGCTCCTGATAGGCGTCAACTGTTGAGTATGACACAGAAAAGTTCTGAGACCTTTAAGGAATATGCCCAGCGATGGAGGGAAATTGCTTCTCAGATCGAGCCGCCATTGATTGATAAGGAATTAGCCGATTGGTTTGTCGCCATTGTTCGTCCCAAATTCTATGAGAGGATGGTGGGCAGTGTAACCACGAATTTTGCTGATATTGTTGTTGTTGGAGTAAAGGTTGAATTGGCCATGAAAAGTGGAAAAATGTCTAGTGGTTCTGGCGTTCGAGTTCGAAGGATCAAGTTAAGAAGGCTTCTTTTCAGCCTCAGAAAAAGAAGGAAGGAGAGACCCATGATGTATCCTCCGATAGAAGGGGAAATCACCAATATCTATATCTGCCACAGTATGCTCAACCTCATGGTTACCCGGTTCAGTATGCTCCGCCTCCATATGTAGCTGCTGTTGCAGCATCTTTTAATCAGCAAGCTCCACAAGCTCCAACTTACCAGCCTATGCAATAGGCTCCTGTTTATCTGCCTCCGGTTTATCAGTAGCCTCCGCCTAACTATCATCAAGTGCCTAACGCTCTTGCTAATCAGCAACAGAGGAATCAGGCACCTCGCCCAAATGCTCCGAATAGGAGACCGTACAAGCCTTGTCCGTCGATTCCAATGACGTTCACCGAGTTGTACCCTTACTTAGTGCAGTGAGGTTTGGTTACCACCCGAGCATTGGGTCCGCCTCTGAATCCTTTCTCAGTCAACTACAACGCCGCCGCTCATTTTTTATTTCATGAGGGTGCGCCAGGCCATGATTTGGAGAACTGTTATGCTTTGAAGAATATTGTGAGGGATCTGATAGAAAAGAAGATCTTGTCGTTCAACGATCCACCACCCAATGTTAAAACAAACCCTCTGCCTACACATGCGAATGTCAATGCTGTTAGTGACTCACCCGATGGGATTTTTACCCGTGATGTATCCCAAATTAAGACTCCTCTCAAGGCGTTCCATTCAAAGCTGTTTGAAGTAGGTCTGGTATCTATTTCCCATACTGACTGTGCAAGTTGTGAAGGAGGTGATAAAGGTTGTGCGATGGTCCAGAAAGACGTCCAGAAATTGATTGATGATGGTTTCCTGCAAGTAGTTAACACGGCGAAGGAAGTTGTTGCAATTGAACCTACTTTCAACTTTCCCGAACCTAGGGGTAGGATGCTAGTGTTTAATCTGCCAGCGCCAAGTTCTGTCATGCTGCTGTTCAATATACCCAGTCCTGTTACTCCAACAGTTGACCCGCCTAAGCCTTTGATTATTCAGAAGCCGAGTTCATTTCTGTTCAGTGATCCCAAAGTTGTACCTTGTAAGTATGATGTAACCGCGATTGATAAGGAATCTGGGAAGGTCGTTCCAAGAGAAGAAGTGAAAGCTGATAGTGAATGTGTGACCAACATAGCTGGGGCAAGTAGGATGACTCGCAGTGGTCGTGTCTACACACCCCGTTTTGATGAGCCTCCATCTAAAGAGACAACTACCAATACTGTTGTGTCTGCTAGGGATAAAGATAAAGAGGTTATTACCAATGATGAGGATGTTGAGTTCTTGAGGATAATCAGAAAGAGTGATTATAAAGTTGTTGACCAGCTTCACCAAACTCCCTCAAAGATTTCTGTCTTATCATTTTTATTGAATTCACCCGCGCATAGAGCTGCTCTACAGAAGGTCTTTACCCAAGCTCATGTTACTCAAGACATCACCACCGGTCAGTTTGACAGCGTGATTTCTAATATTACCACCTGTAATACTCTCATCTTCAGTAATGAAGAGTTGCCGAAAGAGGGTCTGAATCATAACAGCGCTTTGCACATATCTGTGAAGTATCAGGAAGATAATTTAGCAAGAGTGCTTGTGGATACTGGTCCTCCGTTGAATGTCCTACCTAAGAGGGTTCTCAGCAAATTGGCTTACAAAGATACTGTGGTGAAGCCTACTTCTCTGATTGTTAAGGCTTTCGATGGTTCGTGTAGATCGGTGATTAGGGAAATTGAACTTCCGATTCTAATTGGTCCACACGTGTTCAAGATCACCTTCCAAGTCATGGACATCAATCTCAATTATATCTGTTTCCTTGGAAGACCTTAGATCCATGCCGCTGGGGCAGTAACTTCTACTTTGCACCAAAAGATGAAGTTTGTGGTTGATGACAAGCTGGTGATTATACATGGTGAGGAGGATTTGATGGTTAGTAACCTATCGTCGTTCCAGTATATTGAGGCTAATGAAGACGCTTTGGAAACTTATTTCCAAGCACTCGATATTGCCAATGTTGTTTTAGTGGAAGTCGAAGAAATTGCGGAAGTCTAGAGTAGTCCATCTTTTGCATCTTTGAAGAGTACCAGATTAATAATTGACAGGGGCATTCCTAAAGGTTGGGGAGAGGTATTCAACATCAAGACCAAGACTAATCGCTAAGGGTTGGGTTACAGACCAACTCATGTTGAAGGACGTCCAAAGGTTTTCCAAGAGGTGTTCGTCAGTGGAGGTTATCAAGTCAATGCCATCAGTGACCATGACGAAGGCGAAGATTTGAATAACTTGGTGTTTCAGAGTGATGTAGCATTGAGCAACTGGGAGGCTATAGAGATTCCAGTAATTTTTCCATTGTAAAAGTAATTTTTAATTTTTCATTTGTGTTTTCAAGTCTATAGCTCTGCCCAAGGCTATTGGATCACTTTGTAGGGCCACCTTTCATTTCGAGCAATTATTAATAAATGCATTTTGTTTCCATTACATTTTGTTTCATTAGCGTTTTTTCGTTTTCACCTTTTAAAATTAAATTGGAAATCTTTTCAAAAACAAACTAAGAACATTTTCATTTTCTCTCGCATTTTCATTGAACATTTGATAAAATAAGCCTTTCAAACATGCAGTGACATTACAACCCTTGTTGAATCCAATGACTCTATTGTCTCTCCTGATTGGGATTCACCCATTTATCAAGCTGAAGATGAGGGTGAAGAGGATTTTGAAGCACCCACCGAACTGACAAAATTGGTTGAGTACGAGTACACAGAGATTCAACCGCATAAAGAGCAGGTAGACTTGATTAATCTTGGCACGATGAAGACAAGAAAGAGGTTAAGGTTGGTGCAATACTTTGGGACGAGGTCAAGCAGGGGTTGATCAAGCTGTTGAAGGAATATGTTGACGTGTTTGCATGGTCATATCAAGATATGCCCGGTTTAGACACATATATTGTTGTTCACAAGTTGCCACTTAAGCCTGATTGTCCGCCGATCAAGCAGAAGCTTCGATGAACCAGACCCGACATGTCTTTGAAGATTCGAGATGAGGTTAAGAAACAATTGGATGCTGGTTTCCTTGCAGTAGCAAAGTATCTAGATTGGGTTGCCAACATTGTACCAGTGCCCAAGAAGGACGGTAAAGTCAGAATGTGTGTAGATTACAGGGATCTGAATAAAGCAAGTCCAAAAGACGACTTTCCTCTGCCACATATTGATACACTTGTTGACAATACAACTAGTTTTACGGTGTTCTCATTTATGGATGGTTTCTCCGGGTACAATCAGATCAAGATGGATCCAGACGACCGAGAAAAGACTACATTCATTACACCTTGGGGAACCTTTTGCTACAAAGTCATGCCCTTCGGTCTGAAGAACGCAGGGGCAACTTATCAGCGTGCTATGACAACTCTCTTCCATGACATGATGCATAACGAGATTGAAGTGTATGTGGATGATATGATTTCCAAATCTCAAAATGAAGATGAGCATTTGGTCCACTTAGTGAAACTGTTTGAACGACTCAGAAAGTATCAGTTGAAGTTGAATCCCGTTAAGTGTACCTTTGGTGTGAGATCCGGAAAGCTGCTTGGTTTCATCTTCAGTCAATGAGGAATTGAAGTAGGTCCAGATAAAGTTCGAGCCATTCAAGACATTCCAGCTCCACGGACTGAAACACAAGTCATATGTTTTCTCGGACGTTTGAATTATATTTCTATATTCATCTCTAACATGACTGCTACTTGTGAACCGATATTCAAGTTGCTATGCAAGGGGCAGACCGTTGATTGGAACCCTGATTGTCAGAAGGCGTTTGAAAAGATCAAGGATTATTTGCAAGAGCCGCCTATATTGATTCCTTCTGTTCATGGAAGACCATTGTTAATGTACCTTACCATTCTTGAGAAGTCTATGGGTTGTGTACTAGGGCAACACGATGAGACTGGAAGAAAGGAACATGCTATATACTATTTGAGCAAGAAGTTCACCGACTACGAAAACAAATACTCACTCTTGGAGAAGACTTGTTGTGCACTAGCATGGGCTACTAGGCGTCTCAGGAAATACATGATTTGTAATACCACGTTGTTGATTTCGAAGATGGATCCGATAAAGTACATTTTTGAAAAGCCTGCTCAGACTGGAAGACTTGCCCATTGGCACATGTTGTTATCTGAATATGACATCCAGTACGTACCTCAGAAGGCTATCAAAGGAAGTGTCTTTTTCGGACTATCTTGCAGATCAGCTAGTCGAAGATTATGAACCCCTCAAGTTCGATTTCCCCGACAAAGACATTTTGTTGATAAAAATGGATTGCAAAGAGCCAGGTCCTGATGAAGGTTCCGAGTCGGGTTTCTGGTGGAGGATGATATTTGATGGTTCCTCAAATTACAGTGGGCATGGTATAGGAGCCGTTTTGATAAATCCAAAAGGTGGCTTTACTCCATTCACAACAAGGTTTGATTTTGAATGCACAAATAATGTCGCAGAATACGAAACATGCATTCTTGGCCTTGAAGCAACTATCGACCTCCGAATCAAACTTCTCAAAGTAAGTGGATATTCAGCTTGGTTGTCTATCATGTACAAGGAAAATGGGAGAAGAAGAATGAGAAGTTAATTCCTTAAAAAGACTACATTGTCGAGTTGATCAAGTGCTTTGATGAGATCAAGTTCGAACAAGTTCCGAGATCTGAGAATCACGTAGCCGATGCTTTAGCCATGTTGGCGTCCATGTGGAAGGTCAGATTTGTTAACGAAGCACCACTCATCCGAATTGAACACAAGACAAAGCCCGCTTACTGTCAGGTGATTGAAAGGGATGAGGTGGATGAAAAGCCTTGGTTCCATGATATTAAAAATTATTTGCTCAAGCAGGAGTATCCCGATGGTGCTATTGGTCTTGACAAGAAGACTGGCATCTAGATTCTTCATCAGCAATGGTGGGTTATACAAGAGAAATTACAACATGGTCTTGCTCAGATGTGTTGACAAGCGTGAAGCGGACGTGTTATTTCAAGAGATTCAAGAAAGGACCTTTGGAACTCATGCCAATGGTTATGCTATGTCTAAAAAGATGTTAAGGGATGGATATTACTGGCTAACGATGGAATCCGACTGCATCTAATATGCCAGGAAATGTCACAAGTTCCAGATATACGCTGACAAGATGCATGTTCCTCCGTCACCACTGAATGTTTTGACTTCACCGTAGCCTTTCTCGATGTGGGGCATTGACATGATTGGGGAAATTGAGCCGAAAGCTTCCAATGGTCATCAGTTCATCCTCGTTGCCATCGATTACTTCACCAAATGGGTAGAAGTTGCTTCCTACGTGATCAGTGCATATTTATGCACATTCTCATATATTCTTACTTAGGCATTTCTTTACTCTATCTTGATTATTTTTATGTTTTATTTTATTTTTTGTTTAATTTGATTCTCGCACTTTATTTTTCAGCTTTAGCAGTCTGCGCAGAAACGATCATAACTGGAGTTCCGGGAATCCGTTTGAGGCGTTCTAAAAATCGGCGTAAAGTTAAGAGAGAGAGCTACGACTTTTGTGTTAGGGACGAAGTCTGATTCGGAGCAAATTTTCCTATAATATTCGTTGAAGTTACATCATTAGGAATCTGTTTTAGTTTTGGGTCATGTTTTGGGCCTGGGTTATGTTTTCGACCGAGTTGGGTTATGCACCGGATCCATTGTTTTTATTTTGAGGGAAAACCTCATTTACGGTTGATTGTATTCTATTCACGAAAAAAAGAAGAACGCTTGAAAGAGAACTCATGGAGAACTAACTTCCTCACGTTAATCTGCTGTAATCGGTTTCCGCCGACACTTTGAGGTTCTTTTAATTTCCCATAAAATCTATTTCCTTTCAATTCTTCTCTATGATATCTTGTTTGCTTAATTTGATTTATCTTAGGAATGATTGATTTATTTCGATGATTGCATGTTCTTATTCTTTAATCGCGTTTGCTTAATCCGCGTATGTTTCTCGTGTTTGCTTAATTCACGGTTACTATATTTTATCTGTTTGCTTAATTCGGAAATTAGGAATATGTATCGTATAATATCAATTGCGCTTGTTTGGTTGTTATTATAATCGAAAAGGGAATAGAATCCGCTTAGGAATTGAGAATTATTGGGATCGATGATAAGTTGGGAAACTAAAACAGCAGATTAATTGTTTCAGCTTATTTTAGTAATCACTTTTTATAATTACTTATTTTTAGTATTTTTTCTCTTAATCAAAATTCAAACCCCCTCATAAACTGTTACTTTATTGGTCAATCACTACAAGAGTCCTTGCGATACAACTCGAGTCATTGTCGCTAAACTACCGTTTTTCAAACTACTCGTTTTGATCCGCACGCGACAGCGGATCAAATTGGCGCCGTTGTCGGGGATTGTTGTCGATTTAGCTAATAGTCTAGTTTTAGGTTTTGTTTGTTTTAATTTTCTGCATTTTTGTGTATTTTATTGCGTTTTCGTGTCCGACCGTCCTGTTTCTCGTCAGACCAAGTAAAAAAAAAAACTAGGTTTTGGGCAAATCGCCTTCTTTTTTAGATCTGTTTCGTGAATTTGAAGCAAAAAAATCGTGCGATCAAAATTCCTTAACTCTAGAAGAGTTATAGGAGTTGGCCCCTCGAATCGCCAAAAAACCTTTTTATCTATTTTTAATGAATTTTTTAATGTTTTCAGAGTCAAAAAAAATCGAACAAATTCTCATAAATGTTATTTTGCTTAATTAGTTTAATTCTGGTGTTATTTTATTTTTCTGAAATTTAAGTAATCGTTTTCCATCATTGTGTTTGAGTATGAGTCTAAGTCTGAGTCTGACTATCTGCATAACTTGTTTGCTTCGGATACTGAACTTGATTTTGAAATGGCAGATAATAGAACCTTAAGGCAATTGGCTGCCCTTGATGTGAATTATAATGGTTTATGTATTGAATATGATGATGTTGCTGTTCCTTTTGAATTAAAATTTGGTTTAATACACTTGTTGCCAAGGTTTAATGGACTTGCAGGTGAGGATCCGAATAAACATATGAATGAATTTCAAATTGTGTGCTCTACACCTTCTGAACCTTCATTAGTGAACCTTGTCAAGCAAATGGCTATGAATGATCTCCAGTTCCAACAAAGGACCGATTCTAGCATTCAGACTTTGCAGACACAGATTGGACAGCTTGCCACTATAGTAAATGCCATGCAGCAAGCTCAAGTATCAAACCAACTACCCGCCCAAACAGTAGTGAATCCAAAAGAGTTATTGTCTGATTTAGTTGATGACATTTATCCTGAGTTGTTATTTGATTTTCCATCTTTATTAGATTATGATGATACTTACTCTTGTGATTTATGTACTGACACTAATGTTTGCTCTGTTTGTGCTGAGATTAATGCTGCCTTGCAGGGTGATTCTTTTAATGATGTCATTTATACAGTCGAAACTCTTGATATCACGGCTGCCCCAACCAAATATTCTTCTGAACAACCTCCTTCTGAACCACTTCCTGAGGATTTATATTATTCATCAAAGCTTCAATTTGAGCAGGAAGAAAAGTTACTGCAGGAACATAAGAAGGAAATTGGATGGACCTTGGTTGACACTCGTAATTTTATCCCATCCATGAGTATGCGTAGGGTCTCAATTGAAGACGGAAGACAAGTAGTGAGGCAGCCCCTTAATCCCTTGATTCTTGATGTTGTGGAAACGGAGACCACTTTCACATGCCCATTCGACACTTTTACTTATCAAAGATTCTTCTTTGGTCCTGGAATAAAAGTCGAAGGCACTAATAAATATTTCAAGGTTTATGACTGCACAATTGTATATTCAGGAGATTTATGACTGCACAATTGTGGATTAGTGTTCCTACGATATCCTTAGTGTGTAAGATTAGTACCTATCGATGCAAACCTAACAGAAGAAGACTTATAGCCTGGAATGAGTAATTGTTGATGTGTTTGTGCTTTCTTTGTTTTATTTTATTTTAATTTTGCTCGGAGTGCAAAAGTTCAAGTGTGGGGGAATTTGATCAGTGCATATTTATGCACATTCTCCTATATTCTTACTTAGGCATTTCTTTACTTTATCTTGATTATTTTTATGTTTTATTTTATTTTTGGTTTAATTTGATTCTCGCACTTTATTTTTCAGCTTTAGCAGTCTGCGCGGAAACGATCATAACTAGAGTTCCGGGAATCCGTTTGAGGCGTTCTAAAAATCGGCGGAAAGCTAAGAGAGTGAGCTACGACTTTTGTGTTAGGGACAAAGTCAGATTTGGAGCAAATTTTCCTAGAATATTCGTTGAAGTTACAGCATTAGGAATCTGTTTTAGTTTTGGGTCATGTTTTGGGCCTGGGTTATGTTTTCGACCCAGTTGGGTTATGAAATGGATCCATTGTTTTTATTTTGAGGGAAAACCTCATTTACGGTTGAGTGTTGAAGTTGAATATGGCTTAATGGGTTTCGAAGGTTGTCTGAAGGTTTTGAAAATGGTTGAAGAAAAATGAAAGTGGATCTTTGGTCATGATAAGAGATCGGAAATGTTTGTTAATGGTAATCTGAAGTTGAACGAAGGTTTCAATTTCTAGGTTGTGTTTTCCGTTGAGTTTCAAAGGTATTGTGAAAAGAGGGAGAGATGATTTAGGGGTTACGTCTGGTTTGAAGAAGAGATTATTGAGGTTCTCTGAGTTAGTTTTGAGGTTGTGGTTGAAATTTGAGGTTGGTGCTGTGATTTGCAAAAATGGTGAAGAACAAGGTGAGTTTCGAAGGTTGTGTTCATGTGATGATGAAGTTCTGGGAAATGGATTGTTGTTTGAAAATGGTGTTGATGAGTTGGAGATATGGAGGTGATGATATAATGGTGGAAGGATATGGTTGGAGGTGGTAGAAGATGGTGAACAAGATGGAGGTTAACGGTGGTAGAAGAATTTTCTAAAGATGATGAACAGGGTAGGCGCAACCTCCTTCTTGGGATTAAGGTTAGGGATGATGAATAGTATATATATTATCCAATGGCCGACACGTGGCCAGGCTGGAGACTGATTAAACCTGATAAATTGACTAAATGCTAATTAAAATTAATGATGCTGGTGATTAATGATATGTGAATGTTGACAAAAGTTAACGATGCTGAAAACTGAATATAAAAACTAACAACAAATAAAAGTTGGTTTAATTAAAAACAATGTTAGTTAATTCTAAGAAATAAAATAATCCAAATCCTAAATAAAGTTAAAATCCTAACTAATTAATTAATTAAAAAAAACTAATAAAAAACTATTAAATAAACTAATTGAAAACATGTAATAAAATCTATATTATTAAATTCAAATATCTTTAAAAAAATATTATAAATTCTAATATATTCTAAAAAATAATTAAAACTAAACAAAATCCTAAATTAGTAATTTTAATATCCACTCCTAAAATTATATCTAAAAACACTTAACCAAATTCTAATAAAAAAAGAAAAATAATTCTATTCAAATCCAATAAAATTCTAACAACCTAAATTCTATTCTAAAAAACCTAATAAAAATAATATCTATTTCTAAAAAATAATATTAAAAACCTATTTAAAATAGTAAATAAAATAAAGCAATAAAATGCAAATGCCATGGAAAAACGGGCGAGCATCGAAATGCGCCAATATTATCAACACAGATTGAATCATCAAGAAGAGAGCGACTTTCGCTCGATTTCGACACTGAACTTCTCGTTTGAATTGATTTGAATCTCCTGAAACACGAGTAAAGCGAATAAAATCCTGATAAATTCAATCTGGCTGATAACACTGGCAGGATCCGACCTAAATGATATGCAGATGAAATACAAAGCAAAAGTCAGTCAAAGCTGGAAAACTAGTGGGAAAATTTTAAGGTGCAACAACTTGGATGTTCTTTCTTGTTTGAAAACTCTATCATTTTGTTTACATGATCCTACTGCCATGTGGATCATGTTCTACCTTTTATCCTAGAGTGTCATCTGGTCATGCTTGAACCTGTTGGGCAACTACTCTGGATATTTCCTCAATGGAGGTTGTCTTCCCGGTTCTATCTCCATTGAGGATCTGTGGTCTTTCTTTCTAAAGTGTCAACTGGTCATGCTTGAACCTGTTGGTCCGTCACTTTAGATCCCTCCAGTTTTGTTTTCTGTTCCCCAGTGCATTGTCATCTCTAGTGAGTGGTTACTCATTGGGTTGGTGTTACCCTTGTTGGTGTCTGTTTTTCGTCTGCATTTTCTGCTTTTATTATTCCATCATTTTCATCATATTAGAGTTTATAGCATGTTAGAATTTTTAGTTTAGTCATGTTTGTCCATATCATTGCATATCATTGCATCTAAGGGCAAAATTTTCGGTTATCTGTATTTAAATACCGTTCACCATGATTTCGTGAAGATTTTCATTGCTCACATCATCCGGTGAAGATATTTAAATAGGGGCAACTGTTGTACCCCAAAATTTTCCCTTAGATTCATTGATCATTTGCATTTTATCTTAGATCATATATCCACGCATAGCTAACCTTTTTATTTAGTTTTCGTTTGTTTTGTAGGTTTGCTGAAGAAAGTTTGAAATTCATAAAACCTTGGGTGTATATCCATCAGGTTTCTTTTCTCTTGCGAGTTATGCTGGATTCACATGGATATGGAAGAAGGACATACCCTTATTTCATGAACCCATGGTCAATACAAGGTCAATCTTCTCTAAGATTCCTCAGCCCAAGGAGGTTTAAGTTTGTATGCCATTTGGTTTTCGTGAATGACCGTTTGAGATTTAGTTATAATTTTGATGGCAATAAAGGCCAAATAAAGTTGTATCTTATTTATGGAATGGGATCCACATATAAGATTTTGATCTTTAAGAAAAGTTTGGATTGATAGCACTGTTTAATACAAGCCCATAAAGTTCAAGACATAGTCATGGTTACAATGTTTAGGGCACTATCATTGGATTCCTAAGTTGATTGTAAGTTATGAGGCCACATATCATGGTAATTCCAAGAAGCATTACAAGTGCAAGACAATTCTAACCAATTACAAGCTCAAGTGGTGAGAAGTTGCTTGTTCAAGTTATAAACTCAAGGAGATTAGTTTTTTTTATTGCCTCATGTTTAACCTCAAGACTCACGAAATTTTAAACTCGTGCTTAAATGAGAAGAAGAGTTTTAATTTTTACATAATTCAAGAGGATAGGCCCCACTCAAGCTAAAGATTCAAACCACACGAAACTTCAACGGAGTTTTCATTCAAGAAATGTACCAAAAACTCATATTATCTATTTGATTTATTATCTCAAGATTCGTGAAAGCTCAAGTTATGAAGATTTACAAGTTTTAAAGTGCGAAGTGATCGTGACAAGTTTAATTCTTCCTCCTCCTAACACGTTTACAAGCTCAAATTGCAAGGTTACATGTTAAGCTCAACGTCAAGATTATGATACGACTCACGATCCATTCAAGGTATAATCAAAAGGAGTTTTACTTTAAGTTTAATTAAAGAAACTTTTGACATAAGGACTCAAGGTGTACTAGTTTAGTTTCGAGGTTTATGTTTCGCATCAAGGGGAAGATGTCATGGTTCAAACCAAGGCAAAGTGAAGAAAATTGAATGTCGGACATCTGTTCAAGATGCAATTCTATTATCTTAAAACAAGATACAATGTGCTATTCAAGACATTAAAATTAAGGGATTTAAATTCATGTTACAAGGTCCAAATTCATTCCATAAGACAAAGAGAAAATATTGTTTCATTCAGGGTTCACAAGTTATGTCCAAAAGAGAAGAGCTAGTTATGAATGCAAAATATTCATTCAAACCCAAATATAACACAATGACCACATTTCATACCTATTAAAATAATTTATTACAAGATTCAAGAGGTAGGCATCATGCTGGTAGCCAAATTTCCAAACTCAAAGGAAGTTGCTGGACACATTAAAACCTTCGTGTACAAATTTCAAGGTCCATTTATTCTTTACAAAATTAATTCCAAAATTAAATCTCAAATCTTCATAACTAATTTCAAAAGTCCCTATTGTATCTACAAACATTTACAAAAGCTAATGACAAATTGATGAGAAACTAAGTGGTCTTCAAATTCTTCTGGTTACCTATGGTTTGTCTTCATTTGGCTCAAATATGGATGAGAAAGACAATGCTTTTTTTTCTTCCACTAATGCTAAAGGAAGCTTTCCTGTTATCTTGCTGGAATAACATGTCGTGCGTTCAACAATGGATTACATACTGCATAATACTACATATTACTACACGATTATTTTTTTAGTCATAAATGGAAAATGTGGTGAATTGTTGAGTTTTAGAACACTATTGTTACACCTGTTGATGTATTGGTAGTAGAGTTTGCTCCAAAGCTACAAAGCGACATTGAAACGTCCCGCAACATCTTGATAAAGTTGCAAACAAAGTTACACCAGAATTTTAGCGCAGAAGATTCGACAAAGGTCGGAGAACAACTACAAAAGGAAATAAAAATGAAATTTCAAACTCAAATTCATAACCCAAAGCATAATCATGCAAGCTCGTTCTTTTTTATTCAAAACAATATCAAATAAAAGTCTTTATTCAAATAATACCAAACAATATTTTATCATGTTCATGATTGATTCGATGATGATCCTAAATAACACATAACATGTTGACGCGAAAAAGGAAGAAAATCCGAGCATGTCAAAATGTGTTTGAGACAAGATAGAAGCACATTTGTCACAGTAAATTAAATTCTCCATACAAGAAGACAGGTTAAATTTCTTTCTAAAACAGAAAACCGGCGAGCAATCTTTCACTTTCAATTGCGAAATCGGAGATTTTAAATACATGGCGTATAAAAGAAAAGGAAACATGGTTAAGAGAGGAGGGAGAATAATAGTGAGCCACAGAAAACACACACACAAAAATGTTCTTGCAAAAATAGAACAAGATTCATAGAAAACAAAGAGGAGAAGAGTTGGAGGCAGATTCTGAGTAAAACAGCACACAAATGTTAGAAGCAATATATAGAAGAAGGAGATTTAGGAAAACTTATCTTTAATTTGGTTGGTGTCGTCAAATCATTGTAGAACAAGCAAAATCACTTCGCAAGACCCTCGTCACTGCGAACCACCGCCGCCTACCCATTACGGTAATCTTGTTCTAGCAATTTGTTGGATCTTTGAATTTTATTGTTGTTTACAGGTTGCAAATTCAAGATAAAGGAAAGGGAAAGAAGCGAAAGATCGAGAGTGAGAAGAAGAGTTTCAGGAAGAAGAGACGAAGAGAAGAGAAGGAGGGGCAGTTGTATTTGGAATTATGGTTTCGGACCCCTTTTTCCTTTCTTTCTCAATTTTGTGGTTGGTGGGTCGGGTCCGGTGGGTTGACCACCACCGGCCCATTGTTTCTTGTTTTTTATTTATTTTTGGTTTTTTGTACAATTCGGTTGGGCCCAGTTTTTTTGTTTTTTTAAAATAAGGAATCATAAATATAATAAAAATAATAAAAACATAAAATAATAAATAATAATAAAAATAAATTAATATAATAAAAATAAATTAGAAAATAATAAAATAAAATTTTAAGAATTTAAAAAAAAATTAATTTAGAACTTTTAAGAATTTAGTAATATTTTTATAAATTAGATTATTTTTAGTTTTTAGTTTTTAATTCATAGTTTCATTATTTTTCATAATCATAACTTTACAAAATAATATAAAAAATACAAATAAAAACAAATTAAAGATATTTATATGTTCTTGTTATTAGAGAATCTAGCTCTTACCCATTATCCTAGCCTTAGGATTTGAGTCGTTGTACTCACGCATAGCGTCCTGCCATGGACACTCTTTTACAATTCGATTATAGCCTTAGGACCAAGAGTCGCCGTACTCTATGTAAGTTCTCGCCATGGATACTTACTTACCATCTTTTTCAAACAATCATGAACGTATTTTTGGAGTCGCTGCACTCCATGTAAGTGTCTCGCTATGAACATTTACTTCCCCCTGGAACCTTGACCACAGTCAAGAAGTTCCTCACTCCTCTTTAAGGGGAACTACAAACGCTCTGATTTCTGATGAGAATACATAGGCATAATATGTGACATCTTTGCGAGCTCACTCACAGTTAACCTCTTGTTACCATTTGCAACTTAGGATTGGAGTCGTCGTGCTCCAAGTAGTATCCTGCCGTGAGCATCTTCTTTCGTACCCTTCATCATAGCCTTAGTATCAGGAGTCACCGTACTCCATGTAAGTTCCCTCCGTGGATACTTGTCTACCTTTTCAACTCAACCTTTCAATGTATATTTGGAGTCGATGCACTCCGGGTAAGTATTTCATTATGAATATTTACTTTCCCTTGGAACCTTGACCACAGTCAAGAAGTTCCTATCCTCTTTGAGGGGAACTACGAACGCTCTGATTTCTCAATGAGAATACGTTGGCACAATATGTGAGGTCTCGGCAAGCTCACTAACAACTAACTTCCTGTTAACATTTGCAATTTAAGATTAGAGTCGTCGTACTCCTTATTTAGTTCCCTCCGTGGACACCCTTCACATTCATCCTAGCCTTAGGATCAGGAGTTTCCGTACTCCGTGTAAGTTCCCGACGTGGATACTTTCTTACCTACCTTACAAATTTTTAACTTAGACTCAGAGTCACCACACTCCACGTAAGTGTCTCGCTATGAACACTTACTTCCCCCTGGAACCTTGACCACAGTCATGAAGTTCCTCACTCCTTTTTGAGGGGTACTACGAATACTCTAATTCCATTCCCGTTAGGATACGTAGGCACAACATGCAATTTCTTGGCGAGTATACTTAGGACTAACCCCTTAGATCCCTCTCTTTATCTTCAACCCTTTAGTAGATAACAGATAGAATAATAACGCATATCAAACAAGAGGTTCCTGTAGAGTACTACAAATACTTAAGATGCTAGCACCCTAGATCTCCCCGCGTTATGTTTATGATGCAAATTAGGTTTTTATTTCTTTAACCTTTCCTTCAGATAAATTAAAGACCGGTTGTGAATTCAAGATTTGTGATTCAAATTAATCAATAATTTGACATCCTATTCTCACCGCAACAATATCAAAGATAAGCTTCTTTTTCCTTAATTTGACCAGGATTTATTGTCCCCTCACAACTGGGTTCGAATATGATATTAGATCATAAATTGAAAAGGCCACCTCCCTAGCATTAGGCCCACACAACAAAGGAATAATTGGGCCTAAGGCCTCACCCTCATATAAATCCATCGTCTGGCCCATAAAGCCTTTGGGGTCCATCACCACCAATGTTGATTTACCGCCACAAGCTGGATTAGACATGCATCTGAGCTTTTCATCAATGCCTCGATCCTCTAAATCACTATGTAACAACAATTTTTTGGAACGACCAACATGTTTTACACATGTAGCCGCAATATCAGATAAAGTCCTTCTGCTATTTTCCAAAATATCATTTTCCCTAACACCTATTTGTCTTCCCTCAGACTCGGGAACCGCATCTTTAGAGGACGTATCATGGCCTTCCCTAGAAAAATAGTTTTTTATTCCCCCTTCCTCTTCCTCCTCTGAGCTTTTCCATTCGTCACTATCACTATCAGAGCTTTCAATCTCCAACGACCTGCTCACTTTAATCGAATTCACCTCGCTAAGCCTTAATGGCCCATGTCCATCTTCTAACAATTTAATTCTGTAAATGTTTCCACTTACTTCAATATTGAAAATTTCGCCAAGCCTTAATGGCCCATGTCCATCTTTTAATAATTTAATTCTGTAAATGTTTCCACTTACTTCAATATTGAAAATTTCATCCAGGTTAATCGCAAACTTGGTTTTAACGAGGAATCTTGCAACAATATATTCACCAATTCTTCCAAACTTGGCATTCAAAGTAATATATTCACCAATTCTTCCAGCAATAAACATAAAGAACTTTGAGCACCAAACATGGCAGGGAAGCCCATAACATCGTATCTAGGTGAGTCTCTCATTGTCCACGTCTTCTGGCAACCACAGACAAATGTTAGAGAACCACCGGGATATCCACGTCTTCTTCTTGACCAAGGTTGCTAACTCTCTAGATAACTCTTCTTCTAGCAAGCATACATTTGCCCCCAACGGAGTAGCTTTAATACGAAAGGTACCTTCCTCATGAAGCGCCTGTTGTATCTTATATGTCGACCCTGATATTTCCACCACTCAGAGGAAAGCCTTTTTGAATCTAGTAAGTTCAGACTTCCCCATGTTGAATTGCAAGTGTGCAAATAGAGGTTTTTCACCCAGCCTGTCTCTAGTGTTCCTTACAATACGTCTTTTCACTTCTTGCATGTTGGCTTGTCCAACTCCCAAGACCTGAGCGTAGGAAAGTTTTGTCTTGCCATGATACACCATCTTTGCACCAACTTGTATAGTGAAATCAGTAGCCCACCTATTATTCTTCTGTTTCAACTCATTTTTTTCTCCCGCCTCCTTGCCAAGACTTCCCCTCTGCAGTTTGAATATATTCTCATAAGTCTTGCGCCCTCTAATCATAATGATGTCTAGCTTGATCGCCAATAGTCGAACGTCTTCAACATTCTTGAATCTCACGAAACCATACCGTTTGCCACATTTATCTCCTTTCGGTGGGATGACCACCTCAAAAACAAGACCATATTGTCCTTTGTTTCATAGCTTAATATTGAATGCTTTTTCCATTTAAATTATGCTACATGTCACCATCCATTTTATTTTTTACCTTCGGAAGTAGTTTTACTACTCTTAATTGAATAATAATTTTTAGTTAACAATCAAAATACATTAATTAATATAAATTTATGTTAAAAATCAAAATACTTTAATTAATATAAGTTTATATAACACTTTTTAATGGGGCAGAACGTCTTAAATTTATAACACAAATTTTAATTAATTTTATTTTTATTTATTATTGAAGCAATAAATAATATTTATTTAATTTTGGAATGTAATTAAGTAGTCATTTTTTAATTTTCTTCTTCCTTATTTGTTTTAATTTCATTTTGATTGGATTGATCAAGTATTGGAATTAATAGTACTATTTGACAATGAAAAATGGAAGTTTGTAAAAACTGTAAATGACTAATATAATAATTTTTAGTTAACAATCAAAATACATTAATTAATATAAATTTAGGTTAAAAATCAAAATACTTTAATTAATATAAGTTTATATAACACTTTTTAATGGGGCAGAACGTCTTAAATTTATAACACAAATTTTAATTAATTTTATGTTTATTTATTATTGAAGTAATACATAATATTTATTTAATTTTGGACTGTAATTAAGTAGTCACTTTTTAATTTTCTTCTTCCTTGTTTGTTTCAATTTCATTTTGATTGGATTGATCAAGTATTGGAATTAATAGTACTCTTTGACAATGAAAAATGGAAGTTTGTAAAAGCTGCAAATGACTAATATAATAATTTTTAGAATATAGCTAACTATGTCGGCTGAAATATTATTAATTTTTTTGTTTTATTAAATAATATTTTGCATGTTTCTTTATTTGTTTCAATTTCATTTTAATTGAATTGATCAATTATTGGAATTAATAGTACTATTTGACAATGAAAAATGAAAGTTTCTAGAAACTATAAAAGACTAATATAACTAATATGTCGATTGAAATATTCTTTGTTTTTGTTTTATTAAATTATATTTTGCATGTTTCTTTATATGTTTCAATATGATTTTAATTTGATTTATCAACTCTTGGAATTAATAGTAGTATTTGATAATGAAAATTATAAATTTCTAAAAAGTGTAATTAAAAATTAGAAATGAATTACTACAAGTAATTGCATATTCCTTGCATGTTAACATCAAACACTAGAAAAAAAAATGTTGAAACAAGAAAATTGTTCCCCTATAAAAGAGTGAAGCATAGATTTGCAATATGCATCTCTAATCACTTCATTCTCTCTTTAGAATGCTCACAATGACTTCATTACTAAAAATTGTTTTAATTTACTCGATATTGAATATTGTTTTATCTGATGGCTTACCACCTTCCATTCAACTTTCACAATCACCATCACCAAATCCTTTCCACATAGACCATGAAGTATTAAAACCATATTCTCCATATCAAGATTTAGGTAAGAGTAGGAAAAGATCTCCTCCTCCTCCTCCATCACCACCACCTCCTCCACCTTCCTTTGACCATTTTATGCTAGCTCAAACATGGCCCCCAACATTCTGCATTCTGAATGCTAATTGTATCTCTCCATTGCCACAAAAATTCACCATTCATGGCATGTGGCCTGGTAAAAGAGGCGTTGTGATACGAGATTGCAAAGAAGAAAAAGCACCTAACCTGAACGATGTAAGTTTTACTTTATTTGATTCTATCTTATTATTTTTATTTATTTTACCATATTATACAAACAGTAACTTTATTTTGTGTATATTTTTAACAGCTTCATTTAATAAAGAAGAATCTTGATATTGATTGGCCGTCTTTAGTTAAAGATGTTTCTATAGTATTTGCCAATGGTGCTTTATGGCTTAAAGAGTGGAAACACCACGGAACTTGCTCAATTCAGATGTTTGAATTTTTCGCTTACTTCGAAGAAACATTAAAAGTTTACCATAGAAATAATATAAAAGAAATTCTTGAAAAGGATGGTATTAAACAGGGTGGAAATTATCCAAAACAAAAAATTCTCAACGCAATACAAACAGAGATTAAATTCATGCCACAAATTCGATGTGAGCAGATTAAGAATTTAGATTATTTATCAGAAATACGACTTTGTTTAACAGCAACGCCAGAACTAGAATATAAAAATTGTGATACACCTTATAGTGGTTGTCACAATAATGATATCTACTTCTAATATAGTGCTTTGGAGTGAAGACAGGCAAAGGTTCATGGAGTTAATCCTTGGTTGATTTAGTTTCTTATTATATAATTTTCTCTACTTTTTATTTTGTTGGGTGTTGTTCTGGTTTTAAAGACCTTAATGATTATTGTTCTGTCTCTATGGTCTTGTATGTACTCTTTATATTTCTCTTACACACTGTGTTTGAAGAAATTGATATGAATAAATATTGAAGGTTTCTAAAATATATATATTGTTTATATTTTATTTCATGCTTAATTTTATGAGATCATTGTAATTTTATCAATGTATTAAATCTATATCCATGTAGAAATTTAATGATCCTTGTGTCTAGATGCAGTATATGAATAAATTAAGACAAGTATCAGAATAAAAATTTTAAAAAATATTAACGAGAACCAACTATGGAATATGGAAGAAAATCTTAAGAAATTTTTTGTAAAAATTAAACCAGTAAATAAAGCTAAATGAATTTGACATAAACCTAAGTACGATTGCGAACACCGTTTTCATATATCTCTGAATATTGTCCAAAGAATGATCTTCTTAACAATCCAGTATTTAAGAAACTTGTTTGAGATATATTATTTGATTTCATCTTCATCATCTTTAATGAGCTCGTTTTTTATTAGATCTAATTTGAGGTTCATTGTCCTTGACTATGTCTTTCATGATTATTTTTGAAAAATCAATACTAAAAGAAATACATTTTACCGGCTCTTGGAATTCAGTTTTATGAAAAACTATATTCACTTATCATAATTCATTCTAATTACTCTAAAACACGATTGTTATGCCTTACACATAATTTTGTTCTAGAGTTCGCATACATGAGAAGTAGTGGGTTATACAATATTTATCAAAAAAAATTCAAGTTGATGATTAAAACATTTACCTCCACGATCACTTCTTAAAGTTGTTATTTTCAAATTGAATTCGTTTTCGACAAGTTTGACAAATCTAACAAAAATTTAAAAAATTTATTCCTTATGAGTTAAGAATAAAGTTCAAGTAAATATAATGAAGGCGTCTGTTGGAGATTGTGCTTGTTTAAAATATGTAGCAGCACTTGAACAAAGAAGGTGTTGTTAAAGATTACACTTAAAAACTCAAAGCATGTGAATTTCAGACTAACCTTTAGGTTTAATTCGCCCCTACCAATTATTATACTTTGGATTCAATAAGGATTAACGATGAATTCTCTTTAGGATACATTGAACTTTGATATGAATTGCACAAACACATTAAGCTTATTTTATAATAATAGTTTATAAAAAATTGTTTCCTATACTTCACCCATGCATTAATGAAGGAAGAGATGATTTTAGAATAATTGAAATGGTAAAAAAATAGATGTGAATATTTCTATTTTCGTGTGTATTTTCTGATTTTCAAGTGCCTCTATTTATAAAAAAAAATTAAGTCATTTGATGAAGAGCATTACCATTTGAGAAATAATTTATGCATCTGTATAAGAAATTTATTGGATCAGTTGGTAAAGTTGCTTCAGATATTTTGGAATATATATATATATATATATATATATATATATATATATATATATATATATATATATATATATATATATATATATATATATATATATATATATATATATATATATATATATATATATATATATATATATATATATATATATATATATATATATATATATATATATATATATATATATATATATATATATATATATATATATATATATATATATATATATATATATATATATATATATATTGGAATTGCTTGCACAATATTTTGAAAATCATCTAAAATCCCCCACCATTTACAAAATATAACTAAATCTCATATTTCTGGAAAGCTCGTGATTTCAGATAATGGAATCTTACGATTTGAACCATTACTTAGTAAATTAAGTTTTCACTCATCCTAAATAGATTGATAGACAAGTTTTGAACTAATTATTCATTAGAAGAAGTGTGCATAACCCACACGTAAAAACACATGAATTCCTAAGGAGGTTATTTTTTGGAAAAATTAATTCCGTTATTTTTCTAACTTTTTTCTTTTCAAATATTAATATTTTTGTACATATTTTGCTTGTTAATAGAATTTAGATGGATTTTATTTAAAAAATTATTTTAGAATTAATTAAGATATAATAGTTTAAAATACATTTTTATTAGGAATTTAATTAGAATATATTTATATATTTTTTTAATTAGGTTTAGAAATTAATTTTGGATAGATATTAGAATTTTCATTAGTTTTAGGATTATTTAATTTTATACCAGAAGTAGTTATTAGTTAGGATTAGTTTAAAATAGGTTTTTAGTTTACACTAATTATAGTTTTCATTAATTTAGATTAATTTATTTGTTAGTTCCAATTAGTTATTTTTAATTTAGGTTAGTTAGAGTATCAGAATATTATTTCAGGTTTTATTAATTACATTAGATTAGCTTAGATTAATTAAATAATTAAAGTAGAGTTAGTTTTTATATTGCTTTTAGATTAGGATATCGTTTAAATTTAATTAATTATTTTTCTTTAATATCAACATTAGCATGTTAGTAGCATTATAATCAGCATTTTAATTAGTTAATCAAGCCCTGAGGGAGCCACGTGTCAACATTCCTATATAAAGTGCACTATTCATCATCACCTTCTAGGGGACAACCCTAATTCCAAAAGACCAGCCGCACACCCAATACTGTTCATCACCATCTCTTTTTTCCTCCAAACATCTCTCACCATTCAACAGAGAAACGCAAAACACCAGCTCCATCATTAATCCATCAATCCCCTTCTTCTTCATCAATCACCAACAAACTCTTCTTCTCACCTCATGCCAAAAAACTAAAAGCTTCAGCAACAACACCTTAATCCATAAACCTCAGAAACCCTAGCCGCTTGAAGAAAATTCGTCCTTCGCACTTCCAAAACCTCTCTTCATCATTCTCAGAACCCTCTCTACCTCCATAACCAGCAACAATCCCAACCGTTTTTCAAAACCCTAGAAACTCGTTTTCTTCTTCACCAAATCAGCAACCCATCCTCCATTCAAAAACCTTCAATCTTCTACACAGCAACCCTCCGCCATTAAACCCTCACCAAACATTCCTCCAAACCACCTACCAGAAATCTCCATGAACGATCTTCAACAAAAAAATTTCCCAAACACTTCTCAAACCCTCCGCGAACCACCCTCATCATCGAATCACAATCTCCTCACTCACATTCTCGATTCACTATCAACTTCAACCTTCAAACAGCCAACACAAACTCTCTGAATCTCATTTTCGAATCGTAACCCATTTTCTACAACTTCTGCAAATCCCTTCAAAATGCAAATAAATCTTCACAACCATCCCTTCAACTCATCTTCCAAACATCAACTTTCAAAACCCCAAAACAAAAAACCCATTCTTCCATCTCCAAACGGAAGCTAGAACGCAAATGAAACATTTTGAGCTGAAAAATCAGTGAAAACGAGAAAACGAGAGGAGATTGGAAGAGGAATGCGTAAGCAGACGGCGAGAGATTGGAAGTGGACAAGATTGCTTAATGTTGCTTTGTTTTTATTTTGAAGGAGACGAAAATCTGGGTTGTGTGTGTCGTTTCGTTGGTGAAGCAGATGGCATTGTGGATTATTGTGGTTGTATTTTTTTGTTTTACTTGATGTCATCCTTTAGGATGAGTTTGGGTGATGGGCCTTTGATTGGCCCATATGATCCCATGGTTTTTCTTTAACACCCCATAAGCCAGATGCACCCCCACTGTTTTATTTTTTAATTTTTAATATTGGTACATTTTTGTTTATTATTTAGTATATTATATAAAACAGATTTTCATCATGTAAAATATATTAGATAGTTTTTTTCTTTTAGATTTCTTATATTTTCTTTTTAGAGTTAAATTTTATTTCTCATTTGTTATTTGACATTTTGTTCCATTTTTGCCTTTTAGGTCGATGAAGAGACTTTTGTCGTTTATCCGTCAAATTGTTGATGTGAAACGATAGATCCGAGACCGACTTTCTCTCTTTTTCTCATTTTCGACTTTATTTCGATTTTATTCCACTTCTATCTTTTTGGTCGATGACGAGGCTTCCGTAAGTCGTTATTAGTCAAATTATCGATGGATAATGTTGGATCTGATACTACCTCTTTTCTCTCCTCATTTCTTATTCTTTCGAGTTTATTTTGACTTTGCATTATCGATGAAGTCTTGTATCCGTAAGCGTCGGATATATCGGAGTTGATAATCTTCCCGATTTCAAATCTATGGAAGATGACCATTTGGGTCATTTTCCTTACTTTGGGATCGCAATAGGCTACCTTCGATTAACCGACATTTTGTTTGCGATTAAGACGAGATCCCATTATTTTTGGTCCGTGCGACACGATTAAATCGGAGAACAATCCTCAATATCATTTCTCTATCTTGTCCATAGCACGGATATCAATAACGCGGCCTCCTATAGTTTGACTTCCCTTATAAGTCGAGCTATGACTATTTAGCGTCACATTGGTCCCGATTCGATTCGCTAATGCTGTTAAACCATCTTAATAAGAGGAATCGACTTCTCTTTGTATTGAACTAAAAAAAGAGGATTGAGTGTAGACTTCTTCCTCTCCGAGAGTCAGGATACTCACTGTATAGTGTGTGGTCTCGATACTCGTCTTTCAATACGAAGACACTTGTATTCATTTCGCCTTTTCTCCTAAAACCTCGATCCCATACCGAGTGCCTTTTCAAAACACCTTTTAATAACATAATGAAATTCTCTTTGTATTGAATTAAAGATAGAGGATTGAGTGTAGACTTCTTCCTCTCCGAGTGTCAGGATACTCACTGTAGTGTGTGTGGTCTCGATACTCGTCTTTTAATATGAAGATGTTCTTCTTTTCGCAAACTTTTTTTCGAACCTTTTTCTCCTTAAACCTCGGTCCCGTACCGAGTGCATTTTCAAATTTATTTTCAATAAAGGATAAAGTTCTCTTTGTATTGAACTAAAGAGAGAGGATTGAGTGTAGACTTCTTCTTCTCTAAGTGTCAGGATACTCATTGTAGTGTGGGTGGTCTCGATACTCGTCTTTCAATATGAAGATGTACTTCTTTTTGCAAACATCTTTTCACTTTTCCCCTAAAACCTCAGTCCCGTACTAAGTGAATTTTCAAACTCTTTTCACACAAAACTTGAATGGTCGTGGGGTGGTTAGGCATAGGCCTTCTCCTATCTCGATAGCTTGACATTACCGTAGGGTTCACTGTCGTAAAGCACTTACCATTTAAAACCAAAAACATTTTAATAAGAGAATGAAGTTATCTTTGTGTTGAACTAAAGAGAGAGGATTGAGTGTAAACTTCTTCCTCTCCGAGTGTCAGGATACTCATTGTAGTGTGTGTGGTCTTGATACTCGTCTTTGAATACAAAGATGCTTGTATTCAACACACCTTTTCATAACAAAAACTTTGAGATAAAGAATTGGGTACTACCCGCAAGGGGTTACTATCCGATGACATATTTCACCCCTAAAAACAAATTCCACAAACCAAATGAGACATCTTGCCTCGCATGGCGAAAACTAATATCTTCAAAAAGGATATGTTACGTCCATTCTACCGCAAACAGGTAACACCTAAGTCTCCAACGAGCGAGCAGCAATACACCTAAACTGCTAGAATGTGCATGATAACATCATCCACAAAACACCGGTTACCCGTAGTATCACGAACTATGTTGCTCTGATTTCTCATGCATGTTGGCAATACATAGGCATAGGATTGCGACAATCCTAGCGAGCACCCTTTTCTCTTTTACATCCTTTCCCCAGAAAGGCATGCTACGTTCGTTCTATCGCAAACAGGTAACGCCTAAGTCTCCAACGACCGAGCAACAATACACCTAAACTGCTAGAATGTGTATGCTAGCATCGTTTACCAGAACTTCCCTGCAAACCATAGGCCGAACTATGGCTGCTCTGATTCTTCACTTCTTTTAAGTGAAGATACGTAGGCACAAGGGCCACAATCCTTGTCGGGCATAAATCCCACATTACCCGTAGTTCCCTAAACTACGTTGACTCTGACTTTCTCATATCTGTTGAGAATACGTAGGCCTAGGACCGCGAAGTCCTACCGAGTCTGTTCTTTCTCTCTTCTTCCCCCGCTACCTCTCCTTTCTCTATTTCTAACCTTTCTTTCTCCCTTGGAACACTCTCATGGAAAGCAATATATTTTAGCAGATATATTCATACATACGACAAACAAATGGTTCCCGTCGAGTACAATGGATGCGAGGGGTGTTAATACCTTCCCTTCGCATAACCGGCTTCCGAACCCATTTTTGGTTGTGAGACCATCTTATCGGTTTCTTTCTTAGGGTTTTCTAGATATTTCCCTTCCTCTCATGTGATAAATAAAGTCCGATGGCGACTCTTCTGTCTTTCTTTTTTGCCTCCCCGTTGTTGCATTTTTCGAGTAGCGAAAGTTGGCAACTCTGCTGGGGACACCTAGCAAGCCAAACCTAGTTTGTTTGTCGTATTTGTGTTGTATTTGCTTTTATTATTTATTATGTTGTGTTATTTTTACCTGATGGGTTTATTTGGATGGTTTGTGAGGATAAAAGCTTTTTACCCGAGCTTTCTAGTATACCCTAAGATTAGGAGGTGGTTTCTTTCTAATTTGCGAGACTTAGAACTCGTTGAGTTGGTTTGAATTCCACTGCTCAGATGAAACCCCTTTGGGATGATTATGTCCTACGTGTAGTCGTAATGGCGTCTTTATTTCCGACCTAGGAGTCCGTGACTCTGAGGACCTTTTGTAGAACCTTATTTTGAAGGTTACGAAAACATAACTCTGTGTTCATCCTTTGAAGGGATTACCGTCTTACGAATCGTTGTTCTGATGGAAAACTTTTGAGGGTTAGTGCATGGGACTTTGTTTAAAAGCCTTTGGGATACCCTCTTATAAACCAATAGATTGCCCACCTGAGGTGAGAGATACCTTTTGTTGTTGTCTTGTAGGATCTATGACCTTGATTCTTGTTATTGATCTGTTCTCGTGTGCATTCATAACATTGCATTTGCATAAGCATTTTTGCATCATTTTGCATTTTCTTCCCTAACCAAGATACCAAGAGCTTACCCATCCTCTGTTCATAACCAGCAGTTGATTTCCCGACACTCCTATTGAACTTGTGAGAGTTGTAAAGCATTTGAAGCAACAGAAACGTAACCGCCTTGAAAGGCCAGTCGGACAAAGCAAGTTGAGGTAGCTATGTCAGAGAACGACCTCCGGAGTGTTGATAGCCCACCAGGTTTTACTGTGACAACTACCCCACTGTACGGTTCTCTTCCTGATGGAGATCTTCCACAAGTGAACAACCTTACTCAAGCTCAGTCTGTGCAACTCTCTGTTGAAAATCAAGATTTACATGAATAGTTTGTTGTCCGAAGTAAACGTTTCTCTTCTCATGATACTACAAATTGTCGTGGTGTTGCTTTCTCTGTTTTGAATTCCAAAAGAGAGGTCCCAATGATGAAGACTAAGGACCCGAGAGCACTTGAGTATGCTAAAAGGTTTCATGTGTTGGATGAAAAACTCAAAGCCTTGGAAGTTAAGGATAATTTTGCTTTCAGTGTGGATATCATAGAGGATCCATGGGGGCATCGAACCAAAGATTGCAAAACCTTCCAATCCAAGGTGAAACAATTGATTGACAAAAGGGTACATATCTTTTCCATAAGGAAGTTTGGTTGTCCATGTCAACCTCTCGGCTGTCTAAGCTCGAAGATTCCAAGGGTCATCTCCTAAAGCCATTGGTCTAGACAGGCAGACATCCTCAACATTGGCAGTCCTTGGGCGCTTTTATCATTTGCATTTGTAGTTTATTTTCTATCAATTGCTACTTGTTTTTAAACATTGTTGTTTGAATGGTAATATTAATGAAGTGATTATGCATTTTCTGAATCAATCATGTCGCATTCGCTCATTTTTACTTATTTATCACAAAGCACAAACACATACACCTTTTATCCACTCCACTTTATCACTGTATTTTTAGCAAAGATTGGAGGGAGGATGACGAAACTGAATACCCATATTTGCGAACCGTATGCTTTCAGACAAAATCTTGTCGATGACGTACATGCATTGTTTCAAATCCCCTAAACACCGGAGATATAAGGAGTTAATCCCTAGTCAACCACTTCGATCCTAGAAGTAGGAGTTTCCTTCGGATATTCAAACCCTTACACTTAACTTGGGGCAGGGTAGTTGTTCAGTTAATCCAACCCCGCGCTCAAAGCAAAATCCAAAAGATGGCTGTTCATCAATGACCCTTGACATGACAGTCACAACCCTCCAAAAAAATCATCAAAAGTCTGCTAAGTCAAACACCTCAAAGGGGACTTAGGCAAAAATCAGGGCTATCCCGATGGATCTGACCAGCAAAATCAGTCCATGCAAAAGTTAGGGATAAAAAACAAAAGCAAAAGAGGTATTCAAACCCTCAACAAAAACAAAATAAGATTCAGTGGCCACCCAAATCAAAAGGGTCACTGACATCCATCAAAAGGAAAAATAAGGTGATTGTCATTTTGAACAAACCTTGAATCGTCAAGCTTACACCGTCAAGATAAGCACATGCAGAATTAACCAAACGTAGGTATGGAGATCATCGCGAATAAGGGGTGGGTACAAATCATACTTTGAATCTAATATCCTTTGTTTCATAACCGTGAACCAGACCACGTTACAACCCTAGAAAGACCTAATTGAGGCGAGGTTTATTTTGAAAGAATATTATTGCGAGGTTGCGTAAACTGACTCCTCATATATTTGCTAATTATCAGCATTGGTGTCAATATCCTTGCTATATCTTTCACACCAATCAAGTTAGCACAACGTTTGGACTAACGATCCATTCGTCTCACTATCACGATACTTAATAAATGACATTTCTTTCAAACTTGCATGAATTTCGCATTAAAATTACCATTCGTGAACAAACAATTTTAATCGCAAGTCAGTAGTTGGCATCGAGGAAATTCCAACAGAGAGCAATCAAACAGGACTGGATCATTCAGCAGTCTGGATCAGAACCGAATATACCATGGAGCCTTATGGATCTGGGGCATTGTCATCCCGTGAATTTGGAATCAGTCAGTCTGAGGCAAATCCCCAAGCATCGATTAATTATGGAGGCAAATCCCCAAGCATCGGTTGATTATGGGGCAAATCATCAAGAAGCGGTTGATCAGAAGTGAATCATCTCGAGACTCCACCAATCAGGGGCAGGCCATCCAGAGTTTCTTTGATTTGAGGATAGATCCCTCCAATATTCAATCAGGATGAGTTAAGTCGCTTCGACGCTCACTTAAGGGAAGGCTACTCCAAGAGTATATTGAAGTCAACTACCACGAGAATCGATTAAACAATGATGAATCCTTTTGTGGTACAAACTCTGGGGCAAGCCATCTCGAGGTCGTCTCATGGCAAGTTACTCAAGCAAGTTCATCCTCATCAGCAACTGTTGAGTTTAAGACGAGTGTCGGGGAGTCGTACCGTCACCTCACCCAAATAACCTTAACCTTCCAAAAAGGCCTTGCTGTCATTGGATTCTTCATCCCATAGCCTAAACCTGTTACCTGTCAAAACTGTGTAACCGAAACCACTTCCAAAGTCCAATTTTTGTCTGGCAAACCTTCAAACCTCCAAAGTCCAGTTCTCGTATGGAAAACCTTCATACACCAGTTCTTGTCTGGTCAACCCTTCACTAAATACCAATTCTCGTCTGGTACATGTCGGCTTTTAAACTAGTTCCCATCTGGTCACCCTTCCTTTAGCCTACCATTTAACCAATTCTTGTCTGGTAAACCTCGTTCCAAAGTCCAACTCTCATCTGGAAAACCACAAAGTCAGTCCTCATTTGACAACTTAACCTTTCACCACCAGTACTTGTCTGGTAGCTTACCCTTCGAATATCAGCCCTTGTTTGGTAGTTCACCACCCAAAGTCCAATCCACATTGGCAACTACCAAAGTCCGCCATGTCGGCACCTGCATTTCTAGTTACCCGTCCATAATCATATGCATCATACGCATCACATTCAACTTCATAAGCATATTGCATCATATGCATATCTGGAATCATATCATACTCCCCCAGCTCTTGCATCTCCATGTGTTAGCATTTGCATTTGCATTTCCATTTATGGAACATCATTATCATCAATCATTCACATATACGAGCTCAGGTTCAGGATCAAATTCTAGATTTCCAAGACCATATGCAGCCCATTCAGAGGCATTCTCCGCAAGACGTGGGTGTTCCCCACGAGGTTGTGCAACTTTTTGAGCTTCAAACCAACCATCAGCGCAGTCAGGGGCATTTTTGCAAGACCGTGGGTTTCCCCCCACGAAATTCCAAGATATCAAAACAAAATTCAGCCCAGCTAGGGGCGTATCATTTAATTTTCTTTTTCGGATAAATTCAGGGTATTCTATATCTAATCATCTTCTACTTCGAAAGAATGAATGCCATAGCATTTCGTCTTACTAGGTTTAAGCCGATTAGATAGGGGCATATGTCACACCCTAAATTTTTTCCTCCTTTTTTTGTAAATATTTTTTGCATTTTCGATTCTATTTTTGTTTTACATTTTCCATTTAATTTCATGCCATTTAGACACGTGTCCACCCACGATTGGGCGTTTTTCGAAACTATGTTATTTCGCCCAATGAGGACGTGACACGTGGCCTAAGCTTGGTAGCCCCTAGATGTAAGTGTTGTTGACACTAAACTGGGTGAACAATTGCTGTGTTATTTACTGCTTTTATTTACAGTCTAAATAGTTAGTGCAGTAGTCAATGTCATAGTGGATGTTATAAATTTGGCAATAACATCCATCGTGTGCCTGCCAGAATTTTCACAATTAAGTCCTGAACTTTGTGCTTAAATGCCTTGCAGTTCTCAACATTATGCCCCGGTGCCCAAGAATGGAAATCACAATGGGCACTTGCATCATAGCCTGATGGTAGCTTATCAGTCAACGGAGGCAAAGTCTGAAGTTCAACCAACCGAAATTGAAGCAAGAGTTGTAACAACTGAGCATAAGTCACAAGGATCTGGTCGAAGATTCTGTCGAGTTGTTTCTTCCTTTGAGCATGCCTCATAATCTTAGGATTGTCATGGGTAACAGGAGGTAGCTACTGATGGGGAGATTCTGGAACCTCATACCATGCAGAAGACCTTTGAATCATATCACGCCTTGGGAGAGGTTCCACAGGTAAAGGTGGGATAACCATCTCTGCTACAGTTTCAGGCACCTAATCGCCCTCCTTTCTTAGCACATTTCTTATCACTTTTGTGATCAGGCCCATCTGAGTCTTCAGCTGATAAACTTCCTCCATAAGCATCTTTTGATCCAGACACAAGACTTGCATGGCCACCATGAATTGTCCCATCTGGCTTTGGATTTCTCTCAACTCCGCTTGCATCTGTTCCATAGCCAACTTCTGTCTTCTCTACAAGTTGATGCTTGAAATTCTAAAGAAAAACGGGATTAGGACAACAAAACCCAGCCTCGAACACCTGTTATACAAAAATGAGAGATGATGCAGTATGCAGACATGTAAATATGCTTTAGGGAAATTTTCCCCTCGATTCTAGTTCCTCAGCAAGACAATGGGAATCCAACGGATAAGCATAGAGCCATCTTCTCATAAATAAAATGAGAACCAAAAGTTAATGTACAACACATCACTGAATACAACGGAATCAAAATGACCTCAGCCAACAAATCTGGTGATGGTCAGGATGCAACATAACAACAAACTACAAAGAGAGAGAAAAACATCAAATACGTCGGCGAGCCTGGAAATCCTCCAACAACTCTCTCGTATCTGAATGATCTGGCCTAGCAACCAACCCTTGGATGAGAAACTCTCTCTGGCTAATAATGGTCTGCAAGCTCTGAGCATAATCCTCCCAAGCGCCTTCACCAAATGCTTCCTCAAGCTTAGGCCTCTTCAAATCTGCTCTTGATTTATAGTCCTCCAACGTTGCAAGAGCTTTATTCAGCTTGCAGTCACTTTCGCGTTGGCGTGAGGATTCAACTATAACCTTCTCATCCCTCACCTGGATCTGAGCCTTCAACTTAGCAATCTGTTGCCGCAGTCCGTCTTCTCGCTCTTTGTTGTTAGTTAGAATGGCATTCCATTGGTCATTGAACTTGGAGATCTTTACATATGCCCTATCCAAATCTTTCTTCTTGGAACTAAGAACATCACTGACGCTCTTCAAATCTAAGCCCACACGCTCTCGAGCGTGAATCTCTACAGTTAGCTCTCTACCCAGCTTGTTTACCAATTCAGTTTGCTTCTTAGGTGAAAAAGTGGCTTGATTTCTCTCGCTTCGGAGCTAGATAATCTCTTTTTCCAATTCGTTGTTTGCCTTACGTAACTCCTCCTTCTCAGACCATAGCTGATTATATCTTTGAATATCAACAGTAGTCGGATCCTCGATCATCAAAGGATATAAAGGCTCACAAGCTGGAAATGCCATCAATAATCTCTCAGCTCTCTCCTAAATCCAAACCACATAAGGCTCATAAGCTCTAATGTTGCTCTTACCCAAAGAAACCTTCCCTCTACGGTGAATCTTGCTCCAAGCTTTCTCCACTCTGATCAGGGTCTCATTCTCAAGCAAACCATTGAAATGCAAAGATTCCTGTATCTCCTCATCCTTCGGAAGTTCCCTCAGAGCATAACCAAACTGCCTCACTGCAAGAGCAGGATTGTAATTAATACCTCCTTTCCTTCTAATCATCGGGATGTTAGGAAAACCACCACAGCTAAAGATAATCTTTGTGCCCAACTGATCTCTGTCAAACCATACGATGTTCTCAGAAGTAAAGCCCATAAGTCTCTCTGACCACTCAGCGGTACCTGAAGTGTCAACAAAAGGACCAACCTTAGGAAGGTGACTCACAAACCATCTGTATAATAGAGGTACACAACAAGACACATTCTTTCCCCTCCGGTTCTCATTCTTGTAATGCACAGAATGATACACATCTCCTAAGAGTGTAGGCACAGGATTCCCCGAGACAAATATGTGGAAAACATCCAAATCCACTAAGTTTGGAATGTTCGGAAACAAGATTACACCATATATGCACAGAGCCATGATGGCATTAAAGACAATTCAAAAACCCTCTTTCGCAAAGTGTTGAGCTCTACCAACCAAAAAAGGAAATGGAAATCCAGGCATCCCATTTCTCCTAACCAACTTCCCTTCTAACTCACAAGCATCTAAATGAAGAGCATTAATAAGCTTAGTCAAATTAGGTTCAGCTTCAGTATGATAAAAAGGCATCTGATCTAGAATAGAAACTTCTAGCAGTATAGAGAACTCCTCCAAAGTAGGCATCAACTTATAACCCGGGAAAGTAAAATATCTCAACTGTGGATCATAAAACTGTAGCAAAGTGTGAAGACCTCCCAACTCAAATACTGAAGCTTTGCAGACACAACCCAAAAGCTTCCCATATGACTTCTTGAAATCTTCCATCACATTACGATCAGCAACAGAAATCAAGCTGAGCAGAGACCCTATGTCAGGAGTAGGAACCTTGTACACAACAGTCTTCTTCAAACTAGACTCCATGTCAGAAGTGGAATAACTCACTAGGATCGAGAGGAAAATATACACCTGCAACATAAATACATGTCAATGTTAATATGATAATCAAAATTCAAATGCAACAGGGGATCAAGATTGTTGTGCTGTTGACTGAGATGAACCAGCGCTTCACTTCGGTGAGAACATAACACAACACTGACATAAGGACCCATTGTATCAAGGACCAAAAGTTCACACTGACGAAAAAACCGGGTAGGTTGAAGGTCAAGATTTCCTACATAACCCTCCTCACACACAGGTATGAACCTATCTATGATAAGGTCTGGCATCCTATGCGGTCATCAGTGTCAAAGACTTTCGAGAAACGATGATACGTTCACCATTTCTGGTTTGGCATCATAGCCTAACGAAGCGGCCTCACTTAGATGACTTCCAAATGATCGGTCCTCATAGTCAACAATTCTCAGATCTAACATCCTTTCAACTGTCTAAAATAGACTTGAAAGGTAGTCATCAAAGAGAATCTCGTCTAAGCCCGAATTTCGTGGGAACTAGTGCATGCCAAACATACAGGTTGATCACTACTTTCCACTTCTAATGTTATGGTTATACTCAAGCCTGGGTTTTGGCTTATCACACAGTGGAACATTCCAACCCAACAGCACAACAATACTGATATATAACAATGCTGGAAAGTAAAATGCAAATGCAGGTAAAGTACAACACATATATACACACCCTAAAGATAAAACACACAAGCGCTAGAATTGACTCGCATAGGGGATGGGAAGATTCCCCAGCAGAGTCGACAGCTGTCGCTACTGCGAAAAAAGGAGCTGGCAGAAGACAGAAGAGTCGCCATCGTTCGTTATTTATCCCAAAGGAGGGAAAGTAAACGATCAGAGAAAACCTACGAAAAAGGGAAAGGACAGGTCATCGCAACCAAATCTTAGGTTCGGGAGTCGGTAACGCAGGGGGAAGGTTTGAGCACCCCTCACGTCCGTTGTACTCAACGGGATCCACGCTTATTATCTATATAAAAGGGTGTTAATCTATAAGGCTGGCCATAGGGACAAAAGAAAAGAAAAGAGACTCGATAGAGCATCGCTGCTTTATGCCTACATATTCCCTCGTGCAATGGAAAAGTCAGAGTCAATGTAGTTCGGAAAACTAAGGGTGAAAGGTGGGGAAGGTTACTCGCCAAGACATCACCGTCTTGTGCCTATGTATCCTCGTCTGGTACAAGAAATCAGAGCAAACATAGTTCGGGCTGACACGACCATAGTTGGTTCAAGTGTTTTAGCCGAGTAGGGTTAAACCTTCGTTCTAATAGTTAGGTGTATTGCTGCTCGACCATTGGAGACTTAGGCGTTACCTGTTTGCCGTAGAACCATGAGTTAACAACACTCTCTTTATGAAAATTATTTTCAAATTAGTCCCGAAGGATAAAAATGTTTGATGTTTGTTTTTGAGTCTTTTATGAAGAAGAAGTAAATTGAATTGTGTTTGTAATTCATGTTGCACTAAAGACTATGACTTGAGAGCGAATGTGTCGCATATCTCCTAAAGGGCATACGCTAAACACTCTAGACAATTGATAGGAGGCCCCCCAATCATCATTTACCAAGTACTTAAGGCTCGTAGCGTACAACACTTATTATCCTTTATTACATGTTTTGAAGAGGTTTTGAGATGAGAAGAGAGAAGACACAACTAAGGGGAAACTAACTCAACCCTAATGTTATTATGCAATGTGCTCATAAGATTGAGATTAAGAGTGGAAAAGTCTATCCTAATGTTATCATGCTTGGGTTGAACACTTAATGTCTCTCCTATTCCCATCCTAAACGGAGGGACTAGGAATCCTAAGGGATCATGGCAAAGAAAACCAAGTAAACACAAGATAAATCAATCACAAAATGAAATGCAAGAAAGGGATGAAGATGAATTAAGCAAGTCAAGAGAAGATGCAATCATGATATGAAATATGCAAGATATGAAAAACAAACAAAAGATGAGAACAAAATGACTTAAACAAGTCAAAGAGAAAGTGAGATGAAATGGGAGAAGTTACAACTCCTACAACCATTCATGCATCAATCACTAATCTCAAAAGGTAAACACCAAAGCTCAAAAAAGAATCCATGATCAAAATGAAGATGGGATAATAGGCTTGGGAAACAAGCAACATGAGAAATATCTCAATAAAAAGCATCGCATTGATCATGCAAAAAGAAAGCACAAACAAGTTCTCAAAGTGGCCTCTCATTCAAGGCAAACTCAAAGTACAAACAAGAAGTACCAAATCACTTTGAATGAGTACCACAACCCAAGGGACAGAAGTGAGAGCATGAGAAGAAATCTCACAAACCAAGGAAAGAAAAAAGCCAAGACAAGTCACAAGATAGGGCAAAGGAAAGAACCAAAGTTCAAACCACTTTCAACATTCAAACACAAATGGAAAGCCCAACTTAAAGGTGACTTGCAACACAAACCAAACAAGTGTGTGACCTATAAAATTAAAAACATCATCCTAAACATGTCAAGAATGTGAATTAAGAAGCATAGGATAAATATAGGATCCACAAAGGTCATCTCCCAAAGGAACTAGCTCAACTAGTTTATATGAACTTCAACTAGGGTGACTTGACTTGTAAGGTTCACCAAAAATAGAAGAAATATTCAATAAATCTCAAATAAAATGCACAAAGCACTTAAACATGTTTCCAACTAGAGGCCAAAGAAACCAATCCAAATTCCAATCATGGTATCACCAAATGATTTGATCAACTAGGGTGCTCCACGTTAATGAATTATTATTGAGGGTCAAACAAAAGCAACACAAAGTCAAACAAAAATTGATCAAACCTTGACCAAAATCAGCCTCAAAGGTACCTCAATCCATCATCAAAGTAGAGAAGAAACATTACTCATTGGTAATTGCAAATGGTCCATCAAGCAAGCATGATCAAAGAAGAACCATATTAAAAACACTTCCAATTACAAAATGAAAAAAAAATTTCAAAATAAAAGAAAATCAAAATTAAAAATAATGGAAAATTAGTTAAGACTTTAAACTGTTTGAAAATATTTTTAAGGGAATTTTCTGATATTTGGAAGTATTTTTAATAATTAATAACCAAAACAGAAAAGAAAACAAAACAAAAAATCCATGGAAATGGAAGGAGTTGCAATAGCAATTATGAAAACAACATAACCACGTTGCAAGCACATTTGGGCCCAAAAATTGGGGGTGGGGATATCAAAATCAACCCAATCCAATAGCCAACCCTCAGAATAATGAAACACATTGTTTCATTAATCTGCGTGGACTCAAACATGCCAAATCACACAGGTCAAATCAATCACACAGCCACACGCATCCAAGTCAAAAAGTCCAACAGATCCACATCAGATTTGATCATAAACTGAACCAGACATTGGAGCCCTAGCTCCGGTCATGTTCTCTGGTGAGATGGTCGGAGACACAATCATCAAACCACCACCAAAATGCACAAAATTGGTATCAAAAGAAAGCTGAACTCATGTAGGTTCCAAATCCAAGATCCAAACATTGATAACTCTCATGGATTGGGAGAATCGAACGATTGAAGTTTGAGATGCACAAATTAAAACTCAACCAAACATGAATAAAAAGCAATCAAACATGTCCTACTCAACGTAGGGCTTCAGATGCAACCAGTATGAACCTAATTCATGGCCTATAATGAGAGAATTTTGGAATGGAAGCTTACTGAACGAAGACACTCCGTTGGTGCTTCAGATGCATGCAAGCTTGCTTCCTCTGCTCCAGATCCTCTCCAAATTCTTCAAGGAAGATGAATTGATCTTCAATTGAGCTTGATTTGTGTAGAAAAATGAAATATGATTTTCAAATTTGCTTAAGAGTTTCAAATCAGGTTCTGCTCTCTCTTGCTTCAATTGTCCCTTCTCAGCTCTTAGGGCGATCTTCTTACTTATATATGATGGATCTCAGATGAATTTGAAGGCCCGTGAGGCTCCAATCTGATTAATTTGAAAAATGCCCAAAAATGGCAAGCTTCTAATGCACACGTGAAATGCTCTCTCTCTCTCTCTCTCACACACACACACACACCTGAAAACCACTCCAATCTGCAGCTTGTGAACTTAATTTGACAATGGAATGGACTTGGGCCTTTTATTTGATCCAATTGGCAAGTTTGAAGTTGAAACTTCTTTGTGAAGAAAATTGCAATTTCATGTGTTTTTGCCTCTTTGAACCAAAACCAAATTGTGCAATCTTGCTATGAGTGCATTATGGAATGAATTGGATCAAAATAAATCATTAACATGACCTATAATGTATTGAATTCAAACCATACATTTTTCACTTAAAAATCTCACCACATGTTCATAATCATCCATAATCCTCATGATCCTTGAGTTTTAGGGTGTAAAAGAGGTCTCTAGGAGCAAATTCCATGTTGGTTGGAAGTTTATTTGAGGTACACAAGTGCATGAAAATGACCTATGTAACAAATGACCTATAATCAAACTTTCCCAAAATACCCTTGTCTTGTAAGGTCTATAACTTAAGTTCCACAACTTTCATGTTCACTTCAAATAAAGGAGAAACTTGATTCTAGGCCAAAAGTGCCTTGGAAGTGAGTTGACCTTTGGTTGACCAAAAATAAGTTCATCTGAGACCTCTAACTTGATGGCATAATAACTTGAATTCCGTAAACCTAATAGATGAGTTCTAGTACTCAAAAGAAATATTAGAACATGCCCTACAAGTCTCATGTTTGCATGAAAGTGAGATTGAATATTCATCATGAGGTAAATGGTCCTTGAAGCTGGGCACTAAAGAAGGTGATTTTACAATGAGATCATTTGAAACCCTAATTTAGTAACTTCTTGAACTCTTGATTCTTCTTGATTTGAACTTGACATGACATCCTAGATGTCTCAACATAACTTCCCATAGCTCCAATGGCTTAAACCCTAATTTAGTAACTTCTTGAACTCTTGATTTCTCTCTCAAAGAAATTTGACAACATCAGATGATTGTAAGCACTAGATGACTTGAATTATCACTCTTGCTTGAGCTTGAAACCCTTGAGACTCTTCTCTTGAAAGGCATAACTCTCTTGATCCCCTGAAAAGGACACTGCTATGCAAATGCAAATGCTAAAAATGAAATGAAACATAAGCCAAGTAAAGAAAAAAGGTTGGTCAAATTTTGGGGTACAACATTTGTGAAGCACATATCCATTCGAATATTGCTTGCCACAGTGGCACAATTCAACCTTGAACTGGAACAGATGGATGTGAAGATTGTGTTCTTGTATGATGATCTAGATGAAATAATCCTTATGAGGCAACCTGAAGGGTATGTCGAAAAAAGGAAGGAAGATTATGTATGCAAATTGAATTGATCTTTATATGGACTGAAACAATCTCCTCGACAGTGGAATAGAAGATTCGACAAGTTCATGGTAAACATAAGTTTCATCAAAAGTCAGGTCGATCACTGTGTTTACTTCAGATTTTGACCCATTAATTCATTTTTTATTTTATTGCTTTATGTGGATGATATTCTAATAGCAAGCAACGATGTCGAAGATGTAATGAGGGTAAATTTTGAACTCTATAAGGAGTTTGACATGAAGGATCTGGAAGCTGCATCCAGGATTCTTGGGATTGACATCTGAAGAGATAGAAAGCAGTCGAAATTGTGCTTATCTCAAGAGGCATACCTATGGAAGATTCGTGAAAGGTTTAGTATGTTAGATTCAAAGCCTATTGTGACTCTAACAAACCCTTAATTCAAGCTGAGTATAGGTCAGTGTCCCAATAGTGATGTCGTAAGGGATTATATGAATAACATTCATATGCTAATATAGTGGGTCCTTGATGTATTATATGGTATGTACTAGACCCAACGTAGCATATGCAGTAAGTCTTGTAAGCAAGTACATGACGAATCCTGGAAAGGGTCATTGGCAAGCATTGAAGTGGATTCTAAGGTACATAAATGGGTCTCTGAATAGAGTCCTAATTTATGGTGGAGCCTTGGGTGAAGATAATAAAGCAACAATGGAAGGATATGTAAACTGTGATTATGCAGGTTGTATGAATTCCAAAATATCTATTTCTAGATATGTGTTCATTATTTTTGGGGCATCAATCAGTTGGAAAGCAACACTTCAGAAGGTCGTTGCCTTATCAACCACTGAAGTGGAATATGTCTCCCTAACTAAAGTTGTGAAGGAAGCATTGTAGCTTGAAGGTTTTGCAAAGGAGCTTAAACTTCAAGGTCGAGTTATCACTGTTAAATGTAATAGTCAAAATGAAATACACTTGTCGAAGATTTCAACCTATCATGAGAGAACCAGGCACATTGATGTGAGGCTGCATTTCGTCAAAGGGGTTATCGAGCATGGAGAAGTCCAGGTGCTAAATGTTTCGAAATATCATAATGTTGATGATATGATCACCAAGACGTTGCCCAATTGAAAGTTTTTCCACTATATACAATTGATAAAACTTTATAAAGAAATCTAGTTTCTTGATGTTATAGAGTTAGATCCAAGATGGAGATTTGTGAGATATTGGATCGAACTCTAAAATGGTCAAAGTCTAATCGCGAGTAATGCGTTTTGTAGTCGAAGTTTGTTCTAACATGCATTAGTCAATATTGCTAGGTTTATTAGCATATTGAATTGGGTCTTACTTGTAAGCCCAATTGTTTAATTTAACTTGTATCCTAAGTTATCCTGTAATGGGTAATTGTTAAAAAGCCCATTAGGTTAGTGTGTTAGTTTTCTTATAAATAGCATGTTAGTCTCTCAACTTGTATAAGAAAAAATAGGAAGATAAAATCCTAATTCAAGAGAGAGAGAGAGAGAGAGATTATTTTTTATTCTTGTATACTTGTATATATCCACTACAGAAAACAAATACAACAACAGTTGGAAAAGCGATAACTTCACGTGTGACCAGTCATTTTTACATAGGGTGTGGTTTTATATGTGATACTTACAATCACGGTTTTATGGCCATTGTAGAAACCTGGAAGCGCGCTATATATGATCACAATTGCTATAAATAACCGTTGTAATATATTATTGTTCCGAGGTTTGATTCTCACCAGTGTAGATTTTGGTGTAATATATTATTTTGGGCAGTGTTCACTATACAATCACAGTTATATATTACAATCGTCAATAATTATATGTTTTTTTTAAAATAATTTTTCTGCATTTTGAAATTTTTCCATTTTTTAACTTGTATTTTTTTTAAACATATCAGAACAGAAACAACAATTATATCATAATGAAGTATTGTATTGTAATACATAAAATTCATACATTGGATTAAGAATCAAACATTGTATATGTATTACATCAAAATAAAAATGCACAAAACAGCCTACAAACATTATATAACATCGCATAATTGTATCTTTTGATGTTTTGGTTTTTTTGACTCTTGGTGTATTGACTTTAAACACCTACAATTTCAAATAATTATACTTGTTAGTAAATATACTTAGAAATAATGACCTACATTAATTAAATTATGAATAAAGAATAAAATACTAATTACTTGTTAATTTTCTCATATGCCTTTATTATGATCTATACGAATAACATGCACATCATATCTATCAACTTCATCATAAGTGGTAGGTATTTTTGTTGTGCAAGAAGGAATAGAATAAATATCAAAACTTTCATCACTACTAGGAGTGTCTTTTTCTCGGAGAACGATTGACCATTTCCTCGATGTGTCCAAAGGGTTGGTTACATAGAAAACTTATTTTGCTTGTGAAGTTATAATGAATGGTTCAGTCATATAATTTGTCTTGCCAAGTTCAACCCAGGTGAATCCTAAGTCATCAGTTTGTACACCATTAATATTATTGGGAACCCACTCGCATTTAAATAAAGGCACTCTAGAGATAACATAATCAATCTCCAATATTTTCTCAATGACACCATATAACGCACTAGATACCAATATTAGATTCTTATCTTTCGAACTAGAGAAACACATGGATTTGGCCTCAATCATAACCCCATTATTTTTCATTGTACTTTGATCATCTTTTGGTTTTGTATAAAAGGTATAATGATTGAAGTCATATGCAGTCTAAGTTATCACATTAAATTTTGGCATGAATGGCAACCATTTAATTATCTTGGATGCACTATGATATTTTGTTATCATTTTATTAAACTGATCTAGGAATTTCTTATTATGCTCGATCAACAACAACTTGTCACTCATTCGTGGAAACCTTTTCTTCAAAAGTCTTTTGTGAGTAGTCACGTAATATTGAAATTCTTCAAGATTATTCAATCTATAGAAATATGCCTGAATAACTACATCCTAAGCAATTAATTTAACATTTAAACCTTGAATACCTATACCTTCAATGTCTGCATGACTAGACTTTGAAATTTCTATAGACTCTACTTCCAAAAAATAGTTTGTACAAAATTCAATAGCTTCTTCTCTGATGTACCTTTCAACAATCAAAGCTTCTGGTCGTTGATGATTCTTTGTATATCCTTTAAAGATCTTCATGTATCGCTCTATTCGATATATCCACCTTAAATAAATTGGACCACAAATTCTGATTTCTCTAACTAGCTGAACAAGTAAGTGAACCATAATGTCAAAAGCTGATGGAGGAATATACATCTCTAATTGACACAAGATTATGACTACTTCATCTTTTAATTCATCTAATTTTTGAAATCAATAACTTCATTACATATGGAATTGAAAAAAAACACAATCTGGTGATAGTTACTCTCACATTTTTTGATAGGATGCCGCAGATAGCCACTAGTAGAAGTTGTTGGGTCAAGACATGACAATCATGAGATTTCAAACAAATTAACTTGAGATCTTTGATCAGTGCATTTTAATGTGCATTCTCTAATGTTTATACTTAGCATTTCCTTAGTTTGTTTTGCTTATTTTACTTTTTTATTATGTTTTTAGAATTAAATCTTTGTTTGCCTTCAATTTATTTTCGTATGTTGTCTTCAGCTTTAGCGGTTACTTGATACCTGTCCACTGTTCAAATTATAACTGGAACCACGAGATGTTGTTTTTCACATTCTAATATGCCATGGAAAACTAAGATAGAGAGCTACAAGTTTCATGTTAAAGCCAAGATCTGATTCGGTGTGAAAGATGGTCAAATAATTTGTTAAATTCAGGACCCGAAACCTGCCTTAAGTAATATTTAGTTTTGGGCCAGGTTTTTATGTTTTTCGACCCAGTGGGTTAGAACGGGAATTTGTGATGTTTTTCTATACCTAGAAGCCACACACTATTCATCTTCACCATTCTTTACACTATTCAGGAAATAATAGAGAGCTTTATACGATTACAATGGAGAACTAATCCCAAGGATTAATCTGTTGTAATCGATTTCTGCCGACACTTTGAGGTTCTTTTAATTTCTAATAAAATCTACTTCCTTTCAATTCTTCTCTTTGATATATTTTTTTCTTAATTAAGATGTGACTAATATAGCTGGGGCAAGTAAGATGACACGAAGTGGTCGTATTTATACTTCCTGTTTCAATGAGGCTCCGCCTAAGGAAACTATTACCACCGTGCCTGCCAAAGACAAAGGGAAAGAAGTGGTTACAAATGATGAAGATGCTGAGTTCCTAAGGATTATCAGACAAAGTGATTACAAAGTCATTGATCAGCTTCACCAGACTCCTTCTAAGATCTCAATCTTATCTCTGTTGATGAATTCATCAGCTCATCGAACTACATTGCAAAAGTTTTTGTCTCAAGCTCATGTTGTCCAAGATATTACTACTAGCCAATTTGACAGTGTGAATGCAAACATTACTTCCTGTAACACCCTTAGCTTCAGTAATAAGGAGTTACCAAGAGAAGGTCAGAATCATAACCGTGCCTTACATATGTCCGTGAAATGTGAAGAGGATAATTTATCAATGGTGCTTGTAGACACTGGTTCCTTTTTAAATGTTTTACCTAAGAGGGTTATTACCAAGTTGGCTTACAAAGACACTGAGATGAGACCTACTTTGTTGATAGTTAAAGCTTTTGATGGTTACCGCAGAACTGTGATTGGAGAAGTGAAGCTACCGATCTTAATTGGCCCTCATATATTCAACATCATATTCTAAGTACTAGACATAAATCCTAACTATAGTTGTTTACTTGGAAGGCCATGGATTCATACCACTGGTGCCGTAACTTCAACATTACATCAAAAGATGAAGTTTGTGATTGATGATAAGCTAGTCATTGTACATGGTGAGGAAGATTTGATGGTAAGAAACAAGTCTTTTTTTCGTTATATAGAAGCTGATGAATATGCTTTGGAAACTTTTTCAAGCACTCGATATTACCAATGTTGTCCTGTTGGAAGTCGAAGAAATAGTGGGCAAGAGTAATCCATATTTCGCATATTTCAAGAGTACTAGATCAACAATCAGAGGAGGCATACTTGATGTTTGGGGAGAAGTGATAGATGTCAAGGAAAAGGTGAATCGTCATGGGTTGGGTTACAAATCAACTAATGATAGAGCTTCTACATCTGCCAAAGGTCATTCGAAGATTGTCCAAGAAGTGTTTGTCAGCGGAGGTTTCCAAGTCAATGCTATTGAAGATGATAATGAAGATGAAAACTTGAACAATCTAGTATTTAAATGCGATACATCTTTGGACAACTGGGAAGCAGTAGAGATCCCTGTGATTTTTCCTTTGTCAAAGTAATTTAGTTGTCTTTCATTTGTTGTTTTCAAAAATTCCATAGCCGCACCCAAAGCTAAACTTATGCTGACAAAGTGCATGTACCTCCAACACTGCTGAATGTTTTATCATCACCGTTGTCGCTACTGCGAAAATCGGCGCTGGCTGAACAGAAGAGTCGCCACCGTGCGTTATTTATCCCAAAGGAGGGAAAGGAAACGCTCGAAGTAAACCTACCGCAAAGACGGGAAAGGAATGGTCATCGCAACCAAATCCTGGATTCGGGAGTCGGTTACGCAAGGGGAAGGTATTAGCACCCCTCACGTCCATCGTACTCGACGGGATCCACGCTTATTTTCTAGTACGGATTGTTATTCTATCTATTCTACAGGTCTGGGGTTAAAAGAAAATAAACTGACTCGGCAAAGTATCGCACTTTATGCCTACGTATTCCCGTCTGGAACGAGAAATCAGAGTCAACGTAGTTCGCCTACCTACGGGAAAGGAGGGGAAGGTTGCTCGCTAGGATATCGCATCCTATGCCTACGTACTTTCATACAGCATGAAAGATCAGAGCAAACGTAGTTCGGGCCACGTACGACACGAGTCTGTCTTGATTGTTTTTATTTCCTTCTGAAAAAGGGTTTTCCTGATTACCAGTCCAAGCGGACAACAATGACGTTTTGATGAGTTCACATTCTTTTACGGAAGAAGTGTCTTTTATTGGATTTGAAATCTTATTGTGTTTTTCTGTTTGTTTTGAGAAAGAAGAGACAGAACTCTAACCTATAGTTGAAAAGGGAATCAAGCTAACCTAATGTTATCATGCATGGGTTAAGACCTAATGTATATCATGTTCCTCTCTTGCGCAGAGAGAAACAGAGATCCTAAGGGGATAAACGGAAACAGAAACAACAGATACAATAAAACAGTAAAATATGCATGAATGCAACAATACAAGCGAGGCAAGGGAGTCCCACTCAACCTCGAACCTAGAAAACAACAGGCAAAAGTGAACAAAATTCACTTTCAACCTAACAGATTAAATGGCAAACAATACAGTCAGGGAAATTCAAACAATACATCAAAGACTTAAACAGCACAAATAAACAGCAAACAACAACCCAGCACAGCAAGCTCCATCATCTTCTATCTTCAAGTCATCTTCAAACATCTACAAGCTTCAAGCAAGCATCAATCTTCATCTTCACAGCCTTCAAGCAAGGTCTCCATCTTCAATCTTTCAGGGCTTTTCTTCAAGTCCCACTCTCTAAGATGAGTAGCAGTTAACAAGATGAATTGGATGTTAAGCAATCAGTTGCCTACCAAGGGTGGCTTACTGACTGTTAACATGATACAGACAATTTTCTCTCAAACGTTCTATCTTTTAAATACATTCACTAATCCTTCCAAAGGAAAGAGGTGGGTATTTAAAAGAGACTTTGAATCATAGAGAAAGAATGGAGGTAAACAAGACCTTCCATGTTTGTGAATCAAGTTTCTATTCTAGAGCTCTATCTAGCTCCTAGTTCCTATAACCTTCATCAGCTACAAGCAGGCTGCAATCTTCATCAACTCTTGCACTGGACCTTCACTCCTTTTGTCTTCAATGGGCTTCATCAGCAAAGTCTTCATCTCAAACCCAAACCCCAAGCAAGCCCAATACCCCACACAATCAAACAATAACCCTAGAAAGGGCACACCATACAATCAATCAAATACAAAAATATACTAAAAATATTAATACAATGGGGAAAATTCTACTATTTATTCTAAGGGATCTATTATGCTTACGCTCAATACCCCTATAGTCCCAGGTCCTAATTCAGTCTAAAAACCCAAAAGAAAATTGTTTCAATACACCTATGTCATGTTCAAAACCCTAATTAACTAGTCTAATAGTTTCTAACTAAACTACCTAAAATAAAGCCCTAGAAATTATGGTATAAAACCAGGGGACACCTAATATCCATATCTAGTTGTACTAAAAAGAATGGGGTGAAAATCCTAAAGGAAGCTCCTAAACTAAATTCAACAATTGGTAGCATCAACTAAAAGAATTAAACAAAGCAATTAAATGTAAAAATATACAAAAAATATGAAAATAAAATAAAATGGCTATTTATGATTTTTATATTTTTCTTGACAGAAAATGGAAAGTGGGAAAAAAGTCGCATTAAAAAATAATGATTTTTCATTTTTTTATGAATTTTTAAAGATTAAAGAAATTTGGAGTGAAATTTAATATGAAAATGATGAGGGAGTGCACAAAGTAATAAAATTCAGTTATTATCATGATGGGCCCAGAACATGGGGGTGCAAGGAGTAAGTGCGCGCCTGGCCCAAGGATTTCAGAAAATCAAATTAAAATCAAAAGAAAAAAGAAAATGCAACGGTGTGAATAGCAGTGAATTATAGTTCAAAATGTGATTGGGCTTGGAAAGGGGGTGGGGAAAGCAATGAAATCATCAAGCCCAGAGTGCGTTTAATGAAATGCAGCGTTTTGACACTGCTGTTTCTTCCCTCCAATTCGTTTTGAATGCTGGCCGTCTGATCGTTCTCCAGTCAACAAGTCAATGCGCGATCTAACGGCAGAAAAGTTGTCTTCAACCTTTGATCAATTAGGGTTTCAGAACCCCATGAGAATACCTCCTCATGCATGGAACTTCCAGCCTCTCGTGTGGCTTCATTACTCCACCATATGGCACGATGTAAAAAGCAATCTTGGCCTACTCTTCACGTAGAACACAACTGTGGCAATGGATTTCAATGATACTCCCTAAATCATGCAAGCCGAACGCACACCCAAGCCAATCTCAAAATTTCATCAAGTTTCGACCTTCACCAAACCCAGCAATCTTTATATAGAAATGATCCTTATGTTATGCTGATTAAAACCAACCAATTATCGTGCATTATCATCCATTAAATCCCTCATTCTAACTCCATCAAGAACTAACCACCATTAATGAAACCTCACTAATTGGTCTTAAACTCATCCAAATGAACCACCTAATTGTCTCTAATGGTTTTACAATAAGAATTAGCCCTAGCCATGCCTAAATCAGAGTGTAGGAACAATTTTGCTTACCTTGTGTCTTGCAATGGTAGGTGGTGAAAAGCTCCAAATCAAGCCTTGTAGATCCTCAAGAATGGTCCCTAGGTGATGAACAATCCTCTGCTTGCACAAGATTTGATGGAAATGGCTTGTATCTCAAGATCTAATGCCTTTTGCTCCCTTGCAACTTCACTTGGAACTCCTTCGGTTCTTCAACAATGGAACCTCAAGCTAGCATGAACATACTCAGGGATGTTTGTAGAGAAGATTTGTGTAGAAAAATGGAAGAGTAATGAAGAGAAAGATGAAGTTTCAATACAATTTGCAAATGGAGAATTTTTGATTCAATCTCTATTCTCTACCACCATTAACATCAACAATCACCAACCTTTCACCAATGCAGATTGTATTCAATATATAGACTGATTTAGAAAGGCCTAGAACCTCCTAGAACCATCTAGTAGGATCTTGAAGTTTCATGACATGATAACTTGCATTTCACTTCTCACCACATGATATATCATGACAAAAACCCTTGCAACTTGAGTAATTAACTTGAATATCTCCTTACATGAGATTTAGGACAATGTATAATGCATATTTCCCTTATTCATTAAGCTTTTCCTTGTTTTGGTTTGATACCCCATTATGCAAGCAAGCAAATTACAAAGCAACCCCAAGATTCAAGCCTCAAATCAAAATTGTGGCTGAACCATTGTTCTTAAAATGTCTTTTGGAGTCAAAATGACCTATCATATGACATGGTTTGGATTTGGAACTTGGATTTTATGATTTTCCATTTCACTTGAATTAACTTATACCTCATTTTAGGCCATTTTTATCACCTTTTGATATGAGCCTTTCCAACATCTTATGACCACCCTACTAGCCTTAAAACATCATTATAAGAAACTTTGATGTTGAAGGTTTTTCCATTTGAAGCTTGGAAGTAGGAGATATGGCCATATGCTTGAAATGACCTATAACTTCCAAATGACCAAAATGCCCTTGGCTTGCCAAGGTCATAAGTAGAGTTCCACAAATCAGATGAAGGCATACCATACCTTTATAGAAAGCTAAGATCATGAGGAACAACTTTCATGTTGGCAAGAAATCCATTTGAAAGATCCTTGAGGGGTAAACGTTGCTTGGAAGTCAAGTAACTTTCATAGACAAATTTCAGTGTCCTCAGATGACCTGTAACTTGCAAGAACCATAACTTGAGTTATATAAATCTCCTTGATGCCTTCCACCACTAAAATTAAAGGTATTGAGATACTCTACAAGTTTCATGTTGGCCAAGGATCCATTTGAGACTTTCATTTTGAATTATCTTGCTTGGAAGTTTGCCCTAAATCAGGGGATTTTACACAGAAACCCTAATTCAGAAACTTCACTTCTTCTTGATTTCTTTTGATTTCTCCTTGGCACAACACCACATCCATATCCAATTGTCAAATGAGGCATCCCACATCTTTCAAACAGGCCTTGATGCCCTTGAATCAAGCATTTGACTTAGGGTTGACCTAGGGTTGACCCAGATGAAACCCTAGTTGACTGTCTTCAACTGCAGCTCTTGTAATCACATCAATGACTTGTCTCACTCTCAAAATGACCCTCTAGGTCTTCCATGATTTCTGTATACATTCCATGCTTTCAATTCATAATCCACAACTTCTCTGATGATCTTCCCATGCCCTCAAGATAGGAGAGAAACCCACTGATTGGTCCACTAACTTCTCAGGCTTCAATTTCTTTCTGATGACTTGGATAGGCTTGAATTTGAATAAGAACCTCTTGATAGGCTCATAGAGATAAGAATAGCACTTGGTCCCTTGTTGAATGGCTTGCCCATGCTATGCTATGCAGATGAATTAATTATGTACATGACCTAATATGCAAATGCTAAAGCTATGAGACATAAAATCAGGTGAAATAAGTTGAGCAAATTTTAGGGTGCAACAGCTGCCCCTATTCAAGCGAATTGGACTCGACTGGGTGAAACGCCCGGAGCCTTCAGACATTCGAGGTACAAGACGGTTGAATACTAAGAACCCGAAAATTTGCCAACCGCAGAAATAAACTGCACAACTGTTTGGGGAACATTATCTACAAATCTGATTTCAGCATTATCTTGTCAATACTGGAACGAACTTATTGACTTCACTGGGAGAAGTACTTCTGTCAACCAAACATGACCCTGCCAATGATACAGGAAAATCACTCTTTCATCACTACGAGAAATCACTTCGCCACCACTGCGGGAAAATTCTGTCATTATTACGGGAAAATAACTCCGCCTTTGCTACGGTAAATACTCTGCCAAATACAGGAAAATAGCTCCGCCTCTGCTACGGGAAATACTCTGCCAAATACAGGAAAATAACTCTGCCTCTGCTACGGGAAATACTATGCCAAATACAGGAAAATAACTCCGCCTCTGCTACGGGAAATACTCTGCCAAATACAGGAAAATAACTCCGCCTTTGCTACGGGAAATACTCTGCCAAATACAGGAAAATAACTCCGCCTTTGCTACGGGTAACTCTGCCAAATACAGGAAAATAACTCCGCCTCTGCTACGGGAAATACTCTGTCAAATACAGGAAAATAACTCCGCCTCTGCTACGGGAAATACTCTGTCAAATACAGGAAAATAACTCCGCCTCTGCTACGGGAAATACTCTGTCAAATACAGGAAAATAACTCCGCCTCTGCTAAGGGAAATACTCCGCCTTTGCTACGGGTAACACTCTGCCAAATACAGGAAAATAACTCCGCCTCTGCTACGGGAAATACTCTGTCGAATACAGGAAAATAACTCTGCCTCTGCTACGGGAAATACTCTGTCAAATACAGGAAAATAACTCCGCCTCTGCTACGGGAAATACTCCGCCTTTGCTACGGGAAATACTCTGCCAAATACAGGAAAATAACTTCGCCTTTGCTACGGGTAACACTCTGCCAAATACAGGAAAATAACTCCGCCTCTGCTACGGGAAATACTCTGTCGAATACAGGAAAATAACTCCGCCTCTGCTACGGGAAATACTCCACCTTTGCTACGGGAAATACTCTGCCGAATACAGGAAAATAACTCCGCCTTTGCTACGGGTAACACTCTGCCAAATACAGGAAAATAACTCCGCCTCTGCTACGGGAAATACTCTGTCGAATACAGGAAAATAACTCCGCCTCTGCTACGGGAAGTACTCTGTCGAATACAGGAAAATAACTCCGCCTTTGCTACGGGAAATACTCTGGTACAGCTTTTCTGCCTATCTTTGCAGCAGCTAGCTCCATCAATCACATGGGTAACACAATATGAGTCTAGTATTCCAATTTTCAGTGCTGACATGGCAGCAAATCTGAGAAGGACTCTACTGGGGATTTTCTGAATCCACACTGCCAGGCAACTTCCAAAAATCGATTCACGAAATCTTTTGATATTGTTATAACAACGATCTTGAAGAAATACTCCGCTGGAGGGGTAAGAGAAACTTAAACAAGCAACTCTGTGGGGAATAATGCCACAACTGACATTATCATTACATGTCTCACGCCGAGATCTTGAATGTTTGACAATTAATTTGAGCAAGAGCTCTCTCCACCTGCAAGGTGTAGCTACTCGAAAAATGCATCGCGCAACGACGGGGAGGCGAAAAAGATAGACAGAAGAGTCGCCACCGAACTTTATTTATCCCATGAGGGGAAAGGAAAATATCGAGAAAACCTTAAGAAAAGAATGGATAAGATGGTCTCGCAACCATGAACGGGTTCGGAAGCCGGTTATGCGAGGGGAAGGTATTAGCACCTCTCGCATCCATCGTACTCGATGGGAACCTTTTGTTTGTCGATGTGTGATTTTATCTGCTTAAATATTATGCTATAAAGAGTGTTCTAAAAGATAGAAAGAAGGGTTAGAAACAGGAAAGTTAGGAGGAAAGAGAGAACGGGGAAAAAGAGAAAGAACAAACTCGGTAGGACTTCGCAGTCCTATGCCTACGTATTCTCAATAGATGTGAGAAAGTCAGAGTCGACGTAGTTCGGGGAACTACAGATATGGGGGGAATATGCTCGGCAAGGATTGTGGCCCTTGTGCCTACGTATCTTTACTTGAAAAAGTGAAGAATCAGAGCAGTCGTAGTTCGGCCTACGGTTTGTTGATGTTTTTTATGGATGACGCTATCGTGCGCATTCTAGCAGTTAGGTGTTTTGCTGCTCATTCATTGGAGACTTAGGCATTACCTGTTTGCGGTAGAACGGGCGTAACATATCCTTTTGAAAGATTGATTAGTTTTCGCCACGCGGGGCTAGAAGTCGCATTTGATTGATTGGATTGTTTTTTAGGGGGCGAGACATGTCCTCGGATAGTAACCCCTACGGGTAGTACCCAATTCGTTATCTCAAAGTTTTTGTTATAAAAAAAGGTGTGGCGAACGAGGCGTCTTTGTATTGAAAGACGAGCGTCGAAGCCACCCTCACTACAGTGGGCATCCCAACGCTCGGAGAAGAAGAGGTCTACACCCAATCCTCTCTCTTTAATTCAATGCAAAGAGAACTTCATTCTCTTATTTAATTGTTTTTGGTTTTGAATGGTAAGTGCCTTGCGACAGAGAACCCTACGGTAAACGTCAGCACTCGGGATAGGAGAAGGCCTACGCCTAACCACTCCACGACCATTCAAGTTTTCATCGTAAAAATGATTTGAAAATGCACTCGGTACGGGTCCGAGGTTTTAGGTGACGGAAAGAAGTTGTGACAGGAGGGGTGGTGGAAGAAGTCGCGTCTTCGTATTGAAAGACGAATATCGAAACCACCCTCACTACAGTGGGCATCCCAACATTCGGAGAGGAAGAGGTCTACACCCAATCCTCTCTTTTTAATTCAATACAAAGAGAAATTAATTTGGAAGACTATTTGAAGAAAAGGACTCGGTACGGGACCGAGGTTTTGAAAATGTACTCGGCACGGAGCCGAGGTTCTTTTCTTCAAATAGTCTTCCAAATTAATTTCTCTTTGTATTGAATTAAAAAGAGAGGATTGGGTGTAGACCTCTTCCTCTCCGAATGTTGGGATGCCCACTGTAGTGAGGGTGGTTTCGATATTCGTCTTTCAATACGAAGACGCGACTTCTTCCACCACCCCTCCTGTCACAACTTCTTTCCGTCACCTAAAACCTCGGACCCGTACCGAGTGCATTTTCAAATCATTTTTACGATGAAAACTTGAATGGTCGTGGAGTGGTTAGGCGTAGGCCTTCTCCTATCCCGAGTGCTGACGTTTACCGTAGGGTTCTCTGTCGCAAGGCACTTACCATTCAAAACCAAAAACAATTAAATAAGAGAATGAAGTTCTCTTTGCATTGAATTAAAGAGAGCGGATTGGGTGTAGACCTCTTCTTCTCCGAGCGTTGGGATGCCCACTGTAGTGAGGGTGGCTTCGACGCTCGTCTTTCAATACAAAGACGCCTCGTTCGCCACACCTTTTTTTATAACAAAAACTTTGAGATAACGAATTGGGTACTACCCGTAGGGGTTACTATCCGAGGACATGTCTCGCCCCCTAAAAAACAATCCAATCAATCAAATGCGACTTCTAGCCCCGCGTGGCGAAAACTAATCAATCTTTCAAAAGGATATGTTACGCCCGTTCTACCGCAAACAGGTAATGCCTAAGTCTCCAACGAATGAGCAGCAAAACACCTAACTGCTAGAATGCGCACGATAGCGTCATCCATAAAAAACATCAACAAACCGTAGGCCGAACTACGACTGCTCTGATTCTTCACTTTTTCAAGTAAAGATACGTAGGCACAAGGGCCACAATCCTTGCCGAGCATATTCCCCCCATATCTGTAGTTCCCCGAACTACGTCGACTCTGACTTTCTCACATCTATTGAGAATACGTAGGTATAGGACTGCGAAGTCCTACCGAGTCTGTTCTTTCTCTTTTTCCCCGTTCTCTCTTTCCTCCTAACTTTCCTGTTTCTAACCCTTCTCTCTATCTTTTAGAACACTCTTTATAGCATAATATTTAAGCAGATAAAATCACACATCGACAAACAAAAGGTTCCCATCGAGTACGATGGATGCGAGGGGTGCTAATACCTTCCCCTCGCATAACCGGCTTCCGAACCCGTTCATGGTTGCGAGACCATCTTATCCATTCTTTTCTTAAGGTTTTCTCGATATTTTCCTTTCCCCTCATGGGATAAATAAAGTTCGGTGGCGACTCTTCTGTCTATCTTTTTCGCCTCCCCGTCGTTGCGCGATGCATTTTTCGAGTAGCTACAGCTGGCGACTCTGCTGGGGACCTCCTAGCGAGCCAAGCCTATTTTGTTTGTTGTGTTTGTGTTTTATTTGCTTTATTTATTTATGCTTTATTTTCTAACCTGGTTGGGTTTATTAGGGTTGGTTTGTGAGGATAAAAGCTTTCTACCCGAGCTTTCTAGTGTACACTAAGATTAGGAGGTGGTTTCTTTCTGATTTGCGAGACTTAGGACTCGTTGAGTTGGATCGAATTCCATCGCTCAGATGAGACCCTTTTGGGATGATTATGTCTTACGTGTAGTCGTAATGGCGTCTTCATTTCCAACTTGGGAGTCCGTGACTCTGAGGACCTTTTGTAGAACCTTATTCCGAAGGTTGCTAAAGCATAACTCTGTGTTCATCCTTTGAAGGGATTACCGTCTTACGAGTAGTTGTTATGATGGAAAACTTTCGAGGGTTAGTGCATGGGACTTTGTTTGAAAAGCCTTTGGAATACCCTCTTATAAATCAGTAGATTGCCCACCCGATGGGAGAGATACCTCTTGTTGTTGTCTTGCAGGATCTGTGACTTTAATCCTTGATATGGATCTGTTCCCGTGTGCACTCATCGCATTGCATTTGCATAAGCAACTTTGCATCATTTTTGCATTTTCTTCCCAGATACCAAGACCTTACCCATCCTCTATTCATAACCCGCAGTTGATTTCCAGACACTCCTACTGAACTCGTGAAAGCTGTGAAGGATTTGAAGCAATAGGAGCATAGACGCCTTGAAAGGCCAATCAGACAATGCAAACTGAGGTAGCTATGCCAGAGAACGACCGCCAGAATGTTGAGTCCCCACCAGGGTTTACTGTGACGAACAATCCACTGTATGATCTTCCGCCGGATGGCCATCCTTCGCAAGTAAACGTTCTTACTCGACCCCAGAGGATGCCAACGACCGATCCCATGAAAGAAAAACTTCGTGCTCTTGAGGAGACAATTCAAGCTATGAAAGTGTCTGATATGATCGACCTCGATGCTGTTGATATGTTTCTAGTGCTAGGCTTGGTGATTCCTCCGAGATTCAAGATACCCAACTTCGAGAAGTACACAGGCTTTAGTTGCCCGAGGCGTCATTTGGTGATGTACTGTCGAAAAATGACCCCCTATACTCATGACGATAAGCTGATGATCCACTGTTTTCAAGAAAGTCTGAGTGGGGCATCATTAAGTTGGCACACAGATTTAGAAAGAAGTTATATCCAATCATGGAGGGACCTAGCCAGCACTTTTCTAAAGTTTTACCAGTTTAATCTAGACACTCCTCCCACCCGCATGCAGTTGCAAAGCCTATCTCAGAATGAAAACGAACCTTTTAAGGGATATGCACAGCGGTGGAGAGAATTCGCAGCAAGAGTACAACCACCACTCTCGGACAAGGAGTTGATTGACATGTTCATCAACAGTTTGCAAGGCTCTTATTTTGAAAGAATGGTTGGTTGTACGCCATCAACCTTCTCTGACCTTGTGATTGTAGGAGAGCGCATCGAAAACTACCTTAAAAGTGGACAAATCCAAGATGCCTCAAGCAGTCACGCCAGTGAGATTGAATCTTCTGACGATTTCCATGAGGAAGAGAAGGATGAAACCAATGCATTCATAGCAAACATCGAGTATTCTCTTGGTGTACCAGCAAAACTATGTGGTCCCTCGTCTGCTCAACAAGCACCGTTACCAGTGTCATATTATCCTTATGGGAAATCAGTCATGCCTAAAGCTTCGTCCCGTAAACCATGGGTCGCTCCTCATGCAAATCAACGAGCCCATGGCCGAAGTTATCAGAATCAGCGCCGAAATCAGCATAGGCCCAGCAACAACTTGAAAAGAAGGACTACTCCTCTTCATCCGGTCCCTATGTCGCACAGTCAGCTTCTCCCGTATCTGATTCAAAATTCATTGGTGGAGCCTAAGACTCTTAAGCTTGTGCCAGAACCTTACCCTCCGGGGTACAATCCCAATGTTCAGTGTGAATATCATGGTGGATCCATGGGGCACTCGACTGAAGAATGCAAAGCCTTCCAAGCCAAAGTGCAACAGTTGATTGAAAAAGGGTACATATCTTTTCCCGAGGGGAGTTTGGTTGTCCATGTTAACCTTTCAGCTGTCTAAGTTTGAATATTTCAAGGGTCATTTCCAGAAGCCAGTGGTCTAGACAGGCAGACGTCCTCAACATTGGAAGTCCTTGAACGCTTTTATCATTTGCATCTTGTAGTTTATTTCCTGTTAATTGCTACTTGTCTTTTAAACATTGTTGTTTTGAATGGTAATATTAATGAAGTGATTATGCATTTTCCGAATAAGTCACGTCGTATTCACTCATTTTCCTTCTTATCACAATCACAGACACATACACCTTTCTATTCACTCCACTTTATCACTGTTGTTTTAGCAAAGATTAGAGGGAGGATGACGAAAACGAAATACCCATAATTGCAAACCGTATGCTTTCAGACAGAATCTCGTCGATGATGTACAGGCATTGTTTCAATTTCCCTAAACACCGGAGATATAAGGAGTTAATCCCTAGTCAACCACTTCGAGCCTAGAAGTAGCAGTTTCCTTCGGATATTTAAACCCTTACACTCAACCTGGGGCAGGTTAGTGTTCAGTTAATCCAATCCCGCGTTCGAATCAACAAAGCAAAACCCAGAAGACGGTTGTTTATCAAAGACCCGTGACATGGCAGTCACAATCTTCCAACAAAATTTAAAAAAAAATCAAAAGCCTGCTAAGTCAAGCATTTCAAAGGAGGCTTAGGCAAAAATCAAGGCAATCCCGATGGATCTGACAAACAAAATCAGTCCATGCAAAAGTTAGGGATCAAAAAAGCAAAAGAGGTCCTCAAACCTTCAATAAAAACAAATTAAGATTCAGTGACCACCCAAATCAAAGGGTCACTGACATCCATCAAAATAAGGTGACTGTCATTTCAAGCAAACCTTGAACTATCAAGCTTACACCGTCAAGATAATCAGGTGCAGAATTAACTGAACGTAGGTATGGAGATTATCAAGAAGAAGGGGTGGGTACAAATCAACTTTGAGCCTAATATCCTTTGTTTTATAACCGTGAACCAGACCACGTTACAACCCTCGAAAGACCTAATTGAGGCGAGGTTTAATCTGAAAGCATACTATTGTGAGGTTGCGTAACCTGACTCCTCACATATTTGCTAATCATCAGCACTGGTGTCAATACCCTTGCTATATCTTTTACACCAATCAAATTAGCACAACGTTCGGACTAACGGTCCATTCGTCTCACTATCACGACACTCAATAAACGACATTTTTTTTTCAAAACTTGCATGAACTTTGCATTAAGATTACCATTCGTGAACAAACAATTTTAAGTGCAAGTTAGTAGTTGGCATCAAGGAAATTCCCAACACAAAGCAATCAAACAGGACTGGATCATTCAGCAGTCTGGATCAGAATCAAGCATACTTTGTAACCCTATGGATCTGAGGCGTTGACGTCTAGTAAGTATGGAATCAATCAGTCTGAGGCAAATCCCCAAATAACGGTTGATTATGGGGCAAATCATTCAAGAAGCGGTCGATCATAAGTGAATCATACCAATCAGGGGCAGGCCACCTAGAGTTTCTTTGACTTGAGGATAAATTCCTCTAATGTTCAATCAGGATAAGTCAAGTCGCTTCAACGCTCTTTCAAGATCAAGCTACTCCAAAGAGTATATTGAAGCCAACCACCAGTAATTGTTTAAACAATGATGAATCCTTTCGTGGTACAAACTCTGGGGCAAGCCATCTCGAGGTCGTCTCATGGAAAGTTACTCAAGCAAGTTCATCCTCATGAGCAACTGTTGAGTTCAAAACGAGTGTTGGGGAATCAAACTATCACCTCACCCAATTAACCTTAACCTTCCAAAAAGGCCTTGCTGTCATTGGATTCTTCATCCCACAACCTAAACCTGTCACCTATCAAAATAAACCGAAACCTCCAAAGTCCAGTTCTTGTCTGGCAAGCCTAAATACCAGTCCCATCTGGTCAACCCTTCGCTGAATACCAATTCCCGCTTGGTATATGTCAGCTTTCAAACCAGTCCCATATGGTCAACCCTTCGCTGAATACTAATTCCCGCTTGGTATATGTCAGCTTTTAAACCAGCTCCCATCTGATCACCTTTCCTTTTAGCCTACATATTAACCAGCCTACCATTTAACCAGTTCTTTCCTGGTAAACCTTATTCCAAAGTCCAGTTCTCGTCTGGCAAACCAGAAGTCAGTTCTCGTCTGACAGCTTAACCTTTCGCTAACCAGTCCCATCTGGTTTACCCTCCGAATACCAGCCCTCATCTGGTACTTCCATCCCAAAGTCCAATCAGCACTGGCAACCACCCAAGTCCACCCTGTCGGCACCTGCATTTTCAATCACCCATATGCGATCATACGCATCATATGCATCATACGCATCACATTCGACATCATAATCATCTTGCATCATATGCATACCCAAATCATGTCATATCTCCCCAGCTTTTGCATCTCCGCGCATCAGCATTTGCATTTGCATTTCCATTTATGGAACATCATTATCATCAAGCATCTGCATACGCGAGTTCAGATCCAAGATCAATCTTGAAGATTCCCAAGATCATCATCAGCCCAGTCAGGGGCATCCATTGCAAGATCGTGGTTTTCTCCCACGAGAGTCAGAGGATATCAAGATCATAATCAGCCCAGTCAGGGGCAATCTCCGCAAGACCGCGGGTCTCCCCGCGAAATTCAAGAATATCAAAGCAAAATTTCGCCCAGACAGGGGCACCTTTTCAAGACCATGGGTGTATCGCATGATGTATTTCAACCCCATGGTTAATCAAATCTTCAACGACAAATTTAGCCCAGTCAGGGGCATATCATTTAAAGTCAGCGATAAGTGGCAATCTCTTCGGAGAAGCTTATCTCCCTACATCCTTTTGGGTGTCAGGTTTGTCTGTATTTCATTTCTCAAATTTTTGTTTTCCTTTTTTGGACCAATTCAGGGTCTTCTTTGTATCTAATCGACTTATACCTTGAAAGATGAATGCTGCAGTAATTCATCTTACTCGGTCTAAGCCGATTAGATAGGGGCATCTGTCATACCCTAAATTTGCCCGCCAGCTTTTGTAAATATTTTTGCTTTTTTTTCACTTAATTTCATGCCATCTAGACACGTGTCCACTTTGAGCGTTTTTCAAATCTTGATTTATTTTGCCTAATGGGAGCGCGACACGTGGCCTAAGGGCATTTTCGTAAATATTTCAATCCTTTTTAATTTCTCTTTTTCCTTGCAAATATTACTATTTTGTTCTTTTTATTTTTATCACCTATTTAATTTAATTAGATGTAGAATTTTGTTTTATTACATTTTTTAGAATTAGAATAGTTATTTATTTATTTCTTTAGAATAAATTTTATTTTAATAGTTTTTAAATAGATTTTAATTTAGTTAGAATTTTTATTAGAAATAGTTTTTTATTTATTTAGAATAGAAATATATTATTTTTATAGCATAGATTTAATTTGTTTTTAGAATTATTTTAATATTAGAATTAAATAGATTTGATTTAATGTTAGAGATATTTTAGGATTTTAGAATTAAGTTAGTAATGTTAGAGATATTTTAGGATTTTAGAATTAAGTTAGTAATGTTAGAGATATTTTAGGATTTAAATAGTTTTTAGATTTTGATTTTTTATTCTACAGTTTTAACAGTTTTTAATTTTATTAGAAATAGTTTTTATTTTAAATAGATTTAATTATATAGTTTAGAAATAGCTTTTAGGTTAAATATAATTTCTAGTGTATTTTTATTATTAAGAGCTAATTAGAGTTTTATTTTGTTTTAACATAGAATTTTGTTTTGTGTGAATTTTGTTAAATTTTTTTTTAGAATTAGTTAGAGTTATTTAGAGTTTTTAGCTTATTTATTTATTTATTATTTTATTAGAATATTTAATTTGATTAGGGTTAATTGTTATTTATTATTTTTATTTTTATTTTTTTTTTATTTTTTTATTTTGTACTAATTATTAATTATGATTTATGGTATTTATTAGGATTATTAAATTAAAATTAATTTGTTTTATTATTAATAGTCAGATTGTATTTAGTTAAATTTTAATAATTTAGATTCTATTTTATTTGTTTATTTAGTTTAGGTTTTTTAGGATTTTGTTTTGATAGTAGTTAGAATTATTTAGGTTTATATAAGTAAATATTAATTAGGTTTTTATTTTATTATTTAGACTTAAAAATAGTTTAATTAACTTTTAATTTTAGAATAGGATTTTATTATTATTATTTTTTACATAGAAATAGAGTTGATTTTAGATAATTGCTTACTTTTTGAATATAGTTTTTATGTTTAGATATAGTTTTTTTTATTATTTATTTAATTTTAAAAAATTATTTTCTTTTTACTCTATTTACTTTTTTTTTATTTATTTATTTTTGTTTATTAGAAAACTTTTTTAGTTAATATAAATCAAGTTTTAGTTTAGAGTTTATTTAAAGATAAATTTTGTTAATTTTGATTTATTAGATTAATTGCTTTAGATTGGAATTAATAGGTTTATTTTATTTTTATTTATTCAGAATTATTTAGGGATTAGATCATTTTCAATTATCAGATATTATTAGATTAGAATTATTTTAGTTTAGTATTATTTAGAATTTTCTTTTTAATAAAATCATTTATTAATTATATTTATTATTAGTTAATTTTTAATAATTATTCATTAATCAGCATTTGTTATTAGTAATTATTAACCAGAAAAAATTCAAAAAAAGCTTTTGTGCCAAGTGTCTCCCATATATAAGGCAACAACCCTAGCAGCCACCAACCCTAAAAAACATCAGCCTCCAAACCCTAAATTCCAAGGACACAACCCTAGCTGCTACCTCCTTGATCCTTCCGAAAAATCGTCACCATCTTCAAATTCTTTCTTCAGCAAACCATTTCCTCTCCTTCACCAAAACTCTCTTCCTCCTTATTTTCGTTTTCTTCAAACACACAAACACAGCCAACAAAATCAAACAACCCTCACGAATCTCCCATGAACAACAGCTCCCGCGAACAAACCGTTTTCCACCATTTCAACTCTCCAAACTACCCAACAAACTCAAAAAAATGTCACCATTAAACCGTCTTCTTCAATCCAAATTCTCTCCTGCAAATCGAAAACTCAAAACAGATCAGAAGAATAAAATGAGATAGAACCAGTCCCAAACCACAAAGCCGTCCACCACCGTTTCGTTCATGCCTAAACCCACACACAAATCAAGCCAGAAATTATGAGATTAGGGAGAAAGAACCGAAAAATTCAGCGAAATCCCCTTTCCTCTTTTTCATTCTCAAACCCAACTTCCATTTACGTAAACCCAGTTAACAACAATAACACGAACCCACATCGATACCTCATGTCCTTCGAACACCAACCGAAATCCTGAAATCCAATCAAACTCACGACTAACACTTCAAACGCTCACTGTAAATCATCCAACCATCACAATAAATCCCGTAAAACTCCGCGGAAATCAAAACCCCATTTTCAGCGAGATCCATTCCAACAGCCACTTCCAAAAACCGACCCATCTTCCGTAAATCATCCGACCTATACCATTTCCCTTCTTCAAACTCACAAACACGTCTCCAAACCCCTTTCACCGAAAAACGCCGCGAACTCCATTAACAAACAGCTCGAACCCCCACAGAAACCCAAAACCGTAAATCACTCAACCCCAAAACAAGAGAAAATTGAATCAGCGGCAACAGAGAGATGGAGCTTGAGAGCGAGAGACAAACAGACATAAAATCAGGAAGAGAAATGAAGAGAGATTCAAAACAAATCCACAGAGAGAAAGTGATGGTCTGTCATTTCGTTTGAAGGAGAAGTGAATACGATGAAGATGACTTGCCGTTGGTTTTTTTTTCTTGTTTTATTTTCAGATTATGTTTGATCTGGGCTTTCAAAGCCAGGGAGTTCATGTTTTAACCCCTGTTTCGTTTTAAACCCCCCATTTGTTTTGTTTTTCAAAATAAAATGCAAATATTATTTATTTTGTGTAAATTATTAATTAATATATGTATAATATTTATATTGTAAATATATTTATACATTGTATTATATAATTTTGTTTTATTTTGTAAATACTTATTATACTATTGTTATTATTTTGTATATATATTATATTATTTATAGTTTATATATATCTTTTTTTTATATTATATTTTTATTTAGTTTCTTTAGAACTATTTTATATTTAAGTTTTGAGTTTTATTTTCTTTTAGCATTTAAATATATATATATATATATATATATATATATATATATTTATTTTTTTTGTAGATATATTAAATTTAGTTTAAACTTTTTTAGAGTTTTTATTAATTTCTTTTGGAACTCTTTTATTATTAGAAGTTGGATTTCATTTCACTTTGTTTTGGTCGATGACGAGACCACCAACGTTTAGCCGTCAAATTGTTGACGTGAAACAAAGGATCTGAGACCACCTCTTTCTCTCCCCTTTTCTTGTTTCTTTCAATTTTATTTTTTGACTTATGGATCGATGAAGTCTTGTATCCGTAAGCGTCAGATTTTTGAAGTCGATAACCTTCCCAATTTCAAATCTATGGGGGATGATCATTGGGGTCTTCTTCCTTACTTTGGGATCGCGATAGGCTACCTTCGATTAATCGACATTTTGTTTGTGGTTAAAACGAGATCCCATTCTTTCGAGTCCCGATTCAATCCACTGACCAATTGACGACTAACTAACCACTAACCTTTATTTTCTGTCAAATATACAATTGCGTTAATTTTCTGTCAATATACAATTGCTTTAATTTTCTGTCAAATATTAACTGTTTTAATTTCAGTCATTTACATTCTTGTACATATTATATCCTGTATAGTATGTATCTTGTATATTCAAACACTTGTACATTACTCAAAACACTTAATAAATATCAAAACAATAAAATCCTAATTGGTGGACTGTTGTTTATCTGTATCTTGTATATTTTGTCTCTGTTTTTCATATCTTTGGCAGGTTATCAACATCTCATCAATAAGGAATCAACTTCCCTTTGTATTGGATTAAAAAGAGAGGGTTAAGTGTAGACTTCTTCCTCTCCGAGTGTCGAGATGCTCACTGTAGTGTGGGTGGTTTTGACACTCGTCTTTCAATACGAAGACGTTTTCCATCCATTTTCTCTCCTAAAACCTCGGCTCTGCATCAAGTACATTTTCAAAACCTCGGCCCTGTACTGAGTCCATTTTAAAACCATAATAAATCAAATTCTCTTTGTATTGAATTAAAGAGAGAGGATTGGGTGTAGACCTCTTCTTCTCCGAGTGTCGAGATGCTCACTGTAGTGTGGGTGGTTTAGACACTCGTCTTTCAATACGAAGACGTCTTTCTTTCCATTTTCAACATTCTCTTCTAAAACCTCGGTCTCGCGCCGAGTGCATTTTCAAAAGCCCTTTCAATAATGAACTAATTTCTCTTTGTATTGAATTAAAAAGAGAGGATTAGGTGTAGACCTCTTCCTCTCCGAATGTTGGGATGCCCACTGTAGTGAGGGTGGTCTTGATATTCGTCTTTCAATACGAAGACGCGACTTTATCCACCATCTCACTTTCACAACTTCCTTCCACAATTTTCACACCTAAAACCTCGGTCCTGTACCGAGTGCATTTTCAAATCTTTTCATAACAAAAACTTGAATGGTCGTGGAATGGTTAGGCGTAGGCCTTCTCCTATCCCAAGTGCTGACGTTTACCGTAGGGTTCTCTGTCGCAAAGCACTTACCATTCAAAACCAAAAACATCTTTAATAAGAGAATGAAGTTCTCTTTGCATTGAATTAAAGAGAGAAGATTGGGTGTAGACCTCTTCTTCTCCGAGCGTAGGGATGCCCACTGTAGTGAGGGTGGTTTCGACGCTCGTCTTTCAATACGAAGACGCCTCGTTCGCCACACCCTTTTATAACAAAAACTTTGAGATAAAGAATTGGGTACTACCCGCAAGGAGTTATTATCCGAGGACCTATCTCGCCCCTAAAAAACAACCCACAAATCAAACGTGACACCTTGCCTCGCATGGCGAAAACTAACCTTTCAAAAAGGATATGTTACGTCCGTTCTACCGCAAACAGGTAACGCTTAAGTCTCCTCACATGCGAGCAGCAAAAACACCTAAACTGCTAGAACGCGCACGATAACATCATCCCCAAACACACTGGTTATCCGCACCGTAGGCACGAACTACGTTGCTCTGATTTCTCATGCATAATGGGAATACGTAGGCATAGGATTGCGATATCCTAGCGAGCACCCTTTTCTTTTTCCACCCTTTCCCAGAAAGGCATGCTACGTCCGTTCTACCGCAAACAGGCAATGCCTAAGTCTCCAACGAGCGAGCAGCAATACACCTAACTGCTAGAATGCGCACGATAGCATCGTCTACCAGAATTTCCCCGCACACCGTAGGCCGAACTACGACTGCTCTGATTCTTCACTTTTTCAAGTAAAGATACGTAGGCACAAGGGCCACAATCCTTGCCGAGCATATTCCCCCCATATCTGTAGTTCCCCGAACTATGTCGACTCTGACTTTCTCACATCTATTGAGAATACGTAGGCATAGGACTGCGAAGTCCTACCGAGTCTGTTCTTTCTCTTTTTCCCCGTTCTCTCTTTCCTCCTAACTTTCCTGTTTCTAACCCTTCTCTCTATCTTTTAGAACACTCTTTATAGCATAATATTTAAGCAGATAAAATCACACATCGACAAACAAAAGGTTCCCATCGAGTACGATGGATGCGAGGGGTGCTAATACCTTCCCCTCGCATAACCGGCTTCCGAACCCGTTCATGGTTGCGAGACCATCTTATCCATTCTTTTCTTAAGGTTTTCTCGATATTTTCCTTTCCCCTCATGGGATAAATAAAGTTCGGTGGCGACTCTTCTGTCTATCTTTTTCGCCTCCCCGTCGTTGCGCGATGCATTTTTCGAGTAGCTACACAAGGGAATCAACACTAGAAACAATCGGTTAACCAACCTGGCTTATGTTTCAAAATGCATATGTTTGACAATGGCGTAATGCTCCATTCGACATGGAAATGCTACGCGTTTTTATTTGGTAGATGCAAATATGACGCTATATGCCGATGCCAATGCAGGCTCGAACTGCTGGGATACAGAAAACCGCTTCAGCAAAATAAATGCTGAAGACAACGCCAACTCCGCTGGGGATAACCAAGCGTCACAGAATTATTCCAGCAAAATAAATGTTGGAAGAATGAAGCCAACTTCGCTGAGGAATAGCTGAATGCGCCAATTATGGTTGGACTTCTGCTGGAGAGTGAACGGGTATCACACGGTATTCCGACAAAATAAATGCCAGGACATACAACCAACTCTGCCGGGGAGAGTTTTTTTAACCTTCGATTTCCACTAGGAGGAAAGAAACACTTGCTGAAAAGAGAACTTTGCTGAGGATGAAACGACTCTCTTGAGGAAAATCAGCTGTCTCCGCTGGGGGGAGAGTAAATGACCTTACTGGGAAGGGAATCTCTACTGGGAAGAGTGGACTGTTTGGGTACAGCGAGTTGGAAATATTAACCTTCTGAGACTAAACCACTTTGCTCGGGATGGGGGATCCTTTTGGGGGACGCCACACTGTCTGAATACAGCCTTTGATCTTGGAATCGTCAATTCTGCTGAGGGCAAACGACCCTGCTGGAGAATGTCCTTCGGATAAGCTGCGACTAGCTGGGGAATTTGATCCTTCTTCGGTAAGGAACATTGTCTTCTCAAAAGCGCGACCTGCGTGGGGATCGAGTCTTTCCGTTACGAGCCTCTGGTCAGTACTGCAATCTTTTGATCGTCCACTTCATATGGTCAAGAACCCTGCAACACCACAAACGAGACAAGACAAGTCTATGCAACCAAATCTATTCAGGTTAGCATTCGTGACATTATTTTCAATTAATTCAAAGTTTTAGCAATTATTGGCAAGGGCCAGGGACGTTATACACTTGCTAGTTCTATTAAACCTTGGCGTTTGTCATGTACAAAACAGTAAAGAACCAGCATCAAATACTGAATAACATGTTTTATTGATTGGGCCCCTAAATGGGCAGAGTTTTATACACGGGATGTAACTCCTGAAAAGAGGAAGCTACGCACAACAAATATACAGGTATGCACAAGAAGCATAAATATAATGACAAATCAAATTTGTACACATGTCGGCAACGTGATGCAGACGAACATCATGAGTTGATCCTCATATGACTCGCCTGACTCTAGTGCTTTCCCGGTATTCACACTTCCGAAGAGATTGTATCTAATAATCGACCCCTCAGGTATATTCTCCCGCACCAAATATGCACCGCAGCATCAAATTCGGACCGCAGTCATTTTCTTTTCAAATCCCTAACTTTTGCGTGAACCGCCCTTTACGGGTTTTCAGTTCACCGGGATACCCTTTTTTGCCGAAGCCGCCCAGTGTAGATTTTCAACTTCGCGGGTGTACATTTTTTCAATTTTATCCCTAATTTTTGCCCGAACCTTTCATTCTGTTTTTGGTTCGCCAGGATGCCCCATTTTTGCCTGGACTCTCTTTTTTTTTGTCCAGCGGGTCAATTTCAAGCAAAGTATTTTTTAACAGCGTCCGAATTCACAGGTGACGTAAAGTCTTCACCGTCCATGGTGGACAACAACAAAGCTCCTCCTGAAAAGACTTTTCTGACAACGTATGGCCCTTCGTAGTTGGGGGTCCACTTGCCCCTATGATCTGCCTGTGGCGGGAGAATCCTCTTTAGCACAAGGTCGCCCGTCTGAAAGCTCTGAGGATGTATCTTCTTATAATATGCTTTCTTCATTCGGCTCTGGTACAAACGACCATATGCTAGAGAAGCTAACCTCTTCTCATCCATTAAACTCAGCTGGTTCAACCTGTCTTTCACCCATTCTGCCTCGTCTAGTTGGACATCTCGTAATACTCTCATGGAAGGAATCTCGACTTCCAGTGGTAACACTGCTTCCATTCTATATACCAACGAGAACGGGGTTGCCCCAGTTGATGTGCGTATCGTCGTACGATAACCATGCAAAGCGAAAGGTAGCATCTCATGCCAATCCTTATAGGTCACCACCATCTTCTACACAATCTTCTTTATATTCTTATTGGCCGCTTCCACAGCGCCATTCATCTTGGGTCGATAAGGTGAGGAGTTGTGATGCTCGATCTTAAAATTCTGACACAGCTCCTTCATCATTTTGTTATTCAGGTTTGAACCGTTGTCGGTAATTATCCGCTCGGGGATTCCATATCTGCAAATGATGTCTCTCTTGATAAACCTGGCTACCACCTGCTTGGTCACATTCGCATAGGATGCCGCTTCAACCCATTTGGTAAAATAGTCGATTGCTACCAGGATGAACCGGTGCCCGTTAGATGTCGTCGGCTCGATCTTTCCAATCATATCGATTCCCCACATTGAGAACGACCACGGTGACGACATCACGTTTAGAGGACTCGGAGGCACATGGATCTTATCTGCATAGATCTGGCACTTATGACACCTCTTCGCAAACTTGAAACAATCGGTTTCCATAGTTAGCCAGTAATAACCTGCCCGCAGCAGCTTCCTCGTCATAGCATGCCCACCAGCATGCGTACCAAATGTACCCTCATGTATTTCCTCCATGAGCAGCTTCGCCTCTTTCTCGTCTACACAACGTAGTAGCACCAAGTCGTGATTTCTCCTGTATAGGACACCGTCCGGATTCCGATAGAAATTACCCGCCAATCTCCTGAGAGTCTTCTGATCGTGACTGGATGCCCCAGCCGGATACTCTTTGTTTTTCAGGAAATTAAGGATATCAAAATACCAAGGTTTATCATCAGATGCTTCGTCAATGGCAAATACAAAAGCAAGTCTGTCAAGCCGAGAGATAACAATTCTGGGAGCCTCATTCCAGAAATTGACTTTATACATGGAAGACAATGTGGCCAGAGCGTCAGCCATCTGATTCTCTGCTCGCGGTACATGATGCAATTCAACCTTGTCAAAGAAAGGCAACAATCTCCTCGCGTAATTCATGTATGGTATCAAATTCGGCTGACGTGTCTCCCATTCTCCTTTTATTTGATTCACCACCAGAGCTGAGTCTCCGTATACATCCATATTTGTGATTCGCAAATCAATGGATTCTTCAAGCCCCATGATACAAGCTTCGTATTCGGCTTCGTTATTGGTAACTGGAAAGGTCAATCGAGCAGTAAACGGGATGTGCGACCCGTGTGGAGTAGTGATGATTGCCCCTATTCCGCTACCGTAGGCGTTTACAGCTCCGTCAAAGATCAACTTCCATTTGGAACCCAATTCTGGTCCTTCGTCTGGCAACGGCTCTTCACAATCTTTCATCTTTAGGTACATGATCTCCTCGTCAGGAAAATCAAACCTCATCGATTGGTAGTCCTCAATAGGCTGCTCTGTCAAGTACTCAGACAATACACTCCCCTTTATAGCCTTCTGCGAGACATACTGGATGTCATATTCGGTCAAAACCATCTGCCAACGAGCAATTCTCCCTGATAATGCCTGCTTTTCGAATACATATTTGATAGGATCCATCTTCGAGATGAGCATGGTTGTATGGTTCAGCATGTATTGCCTCAAACGCTTGGCGGCCCAGGCTAGCGCGCAACAAGTTTTTTCGAGCATTGAATATCGAGATTCACATTCGGTAAACTTCTTACTCAGGTAGTATATCGCATGCTCTTTCCTTCCTGTCTCGTCGTGTTGACCGAGAACACAACCCATACTTCCCTCAAGAACTGTCAAATACATAATCAAGGGTCTCCCTGCCACTGGAGGTATCAAAATAGGAGGCTCCTGCAAATACTGTTTTATTTTATCGAACGCCTTTTGACAATTTTCATTCCATGTTACAGCCTGGTCTTTTTTCAACAGCTTGAACAACGGCTCACACGTAGCTGTTAGGTGAGATATGAACCTGGCAATGTAGTTCAGTCTCCCTAAAAATCCTCGTACTTCTTTTTCTGTTTTAGGCGTCGGCATTTCTTGTATTGCTTTTATTTTTGCAGGATCAACCTCTATTCCTTTTTCGCTCACGATAAACCCCAGCAGTTTACCCGATCTCACCCCGAAGGTGCACTTGTTAGGGTTCAGTCTCAGCCTGAACTTCCTAAGCCTTTTGAATAGCTTCAGCAGATTCACCAAATGTTCTTCCTCCGTCTGGGATTTGGCAATCATATCATCGACATAAACCTCGATCTCCTTATGCATCATATCATGAAAAAGAGTCGTCATTGCACGCTGATACGTTGCCCCAGCATTCTTTAATCCGAAGGGCATCACTTTGTAACAAAATGTTCCCCAAGGCGTGATGAAGGTAGTCTTCTCCATGTCTTCTGGCGCCATCTTAATCTGATTATAGCCCGAGAAGCCATCCATGAAGGAGAATACGGAGAATTGAGCAGTGTTGTCAACCAGCACATCGATGTGAGGAAGCGGAAAATTATCTTTCGGGCTCGCTTTGTTCAAATCACGGTAATCTACGCACATTCTCACTTTCCCGTCTTTCTTTGGCACTGGTGCAATATTAGCGACCCATGAGGGATATTTAGTAACAGCTAGGAAACCAGCATCCCACTGCTTTTGGACCTCCTCCTTAATTTTTACTGCCATATCAGGTCTAGTTCTGCGAAGTTTCTGCTTAACCAGCGGGCATTCTTCTTTTAGCGGCAAACGGTGCACAACCATATCCGTATCCAGCCCAGGCATGTCTTCATATGACCAAGCGAACACATCACTGTACTCTCTGAGCATTTCAACCAGTCTTCGCTTGACGTCGCTCTGCAGCGCGGCTCCTATACGGATGTTCCTTTCAATTCCTTCCGACCCCAGGTTAATAATTTCAATGACCTCCTCATGAGGCAGAATGACTCGTTCTTCTTGCTATACCAACCAAGACAAATCTTCGGGAACGTCGCCATCTTCAACAATCTCTTCTTCGGCCTGAAATATCGGGTGCTCAAAGTCGAAATGAGTCATAAGCGGTTCAATGATGTCATCTGAAAATATTATCCTGCAAAAGGAATGGTTAAATGCTTCAAAATATGTATAAAGCGAATAACCACATTGCCATTTTATTGTAAAACACAAAAACAAGAAAAACAGAGATCGCAATATTTGTACATGAAAAAACGCCTTTTATTTAATGATTAAACAATGCAATGTACATAACAGCACGACCCTAAGCAAAATCACGATGCCCCGGGTAAGACACCGGATTGTTCAACAATTAAGAAAACAAAGTATTACTGTTTGGTAGTCACAGGAACAATCTCCTGAATAGACCAATTGCATAATCCTTGTCCTGGCACGCTCGGCTGAATCCAGGCATCCATGTCGCAGTCACTGTCTCCTTCGTCGAAATCTGAAACAGCATTGATGGCCTCGTGGTACACTCCACTAGCTGTGATTGTTATCGGTCCTTTGAAACGGGGTGCCCCAACAGCAGGCGTTGATGACGACGGTTGATATCCCAGCCCAAATCTGTCCATCTTTACGGGAATATCCAGAACCTTGCCCCAGCCTTTTGCCTCACCAGTCTTCACTAGAGCCTGAGCCTCCTCGTATGACGAGACGACCACCTCTGACGCTTTACTCGGCCCTGGAACCTTGTCTTTGATGCGCAACCCTTCAAAGGCTTGACAGGGTGTTTCATGAATCTCGCCGTCGACTTCTACGTACTTGAATGATGACAGATGGCTAACCAATATATCTTCTTCTCCACAGACCGTGACCACACTGTCCCCTACCATGTATTTCAGCTTTTGGTGCAAGGTAGATGTGACTGCCCCAGCACCATGGATCCATGGTCGTCCGAGAAGGCAACTGTATGCTGGCTGTATATCCATAATGTAAAATTCAGTTTTGAAAACCTCCGGCCCCACCTGTAGAGGTAACGTTATGGATCCAAAGACTGTTCTTCGTGTACCATCGAATGCCCTGACCACCAAGTCACTAGGCGTACAAACGATTCCCCTGACGTCCAATTTCATCATTGCTTTCTTTGGCAGCACGTTCAAGGAAGATCCAGTATCTACCAGTACATGAGACATGACTGAGCCCCTACACTCAACTGAGACGTGCAATGCCATGTTATGCTCTCTCCCCTTCGGGGTCAAATCAAAGTCTGTAAATCCCAAGCTATGGCCTGCGTTCACATGTGCCAACACCCCCTCCAGCTGATTCACAGAAACATCTTGGGGTACGAAGGAAGTATCCAGAACTTTCAACAGTGCATTTCTATGAGCTTCGAAACATAATAGCAACGACAGTATGAATATCTTTGATGGCGTCTGTTGAAGGTGCTCAACAATCTTATAATCACTCTTACGAATAAGGCGCATAAACTCTTCTACATCCTTCAACGATGTTTCTTTTTCGTTCCTCTGCACAGGGACATTCTCATTCATCTTTCCTTTTCCTTTCGCCAGTCTTTCAGCCTCTACCTCAGGCGATATAAAGATTCTCCCACTTCTCGTCATCCCTCCGGTACCGACGACATTGTCTACAACCTCAACTGGCTGTTTATTAATATCAATTTTCACCTCATCACAGTATGCTTCCAACCCATAGGTCCAGGGTACTGCCTTAGTGCTCTCATAAGGGATTGGTCCAGCCTTGGTGATAGTGATCGGCGGTCGCCTGGCTGGCGCTGTTATAGTTATTGTTTTTCGGGGAATTGTCACGGTAGCTACATCACTTTGCTCGTCCGCTAATACCTCTGCAGGTTCTTCAACTGCCGTTCTGTCGAATTGTAATGTGCCTCCATCTATCAAGGTCTGAATACCCTTCTTCAATTCAGCACAACCCCCAGCTTGGGTCCAACACTCTAAACAATACTCATCGCAGCCTGGATACACACCTCCTTTCAATAATCTGCTCTTTATCTCACACAACGGTGTCTTTAGGTCATCAACATTCATAATCAAGTTCAAACCCTCCTCGGCTAAAATAGCATTTGCCCCATGGTTGGGCATGGGCTTTTGCACTATGTTCGGACCTGCTTGTCCGAAATTGATAGCCTTGCTATCCAACAGATCCTGTACCACATGCTTGAACGCGTGGCAACTCTCTATGTCGTGGCCAGGAGCCCCGGAGTGGAACTCACAGTGCTTGTTCGCGTCAAAATCGTACGGCGGAGTGCCTGTTACTGGCGCCATAGTCCTCTTTTCCACCAAGTTCAAACCCAGTAACGTTTGTAGCAATTCTGCATACGTTGAAGGAGGCGTTTCAAACACCCTCCTTGGTTTGCCCCCCTGGATTCTGCACTGGGCAGGATGTACCCCCTGTTGTGGCTGCTGCTGCTGTGGTGGTATTGGTTGTTGCTGAAATGGAATGGTGACACTTGCCACCTGCTGCGGATGATTATACTGATTCCGACCTCTGCCCCGGCCTCGGCCTCGGCCCCCGAATACTGCACTTGCCTCACCTTGCCGGCGACCACCGAAAGCCCTTCTGTTACTGCCAACTGAAGTGGATTCCTCAGCTTGGAATCTTCCCAGTTTAATATTGCTTTCAATTTTCTCACCTATCAAGATTAGGTCCGAGAAACTGCCCAAGGAAGTATGAAACAGCTTGTCATAAAACACACCAGTAAATTTTCCTATGAACATATCATTCATTTCTTTGTCGTCTAAAGGAGGATGAACTCGTGTAGCCATGTCGCGCCACCTCTGCGCATATTCTTTGAATCTCTCGTCTTTCTTCTGGGACAATCCCTGCAATTGGACTCGGTTGGGTGCCAAGTCGCTATTGTACTTATAATGAGCCACAAATGCTTTAGCCAGCTGCTTCCATGTCTTTATCTGAGTTGGCTCCAACCCCATGTACCACTCAAGGGAAGGACCAGACAAGCTGTCTTGAAAGAAATGCATCAGCATCCTCTCATCGTTTGAATAAGCCGACATCCTTCTATAGTATGATCGCACATGCACCTTTGGACAGGTATCCCCCTTATATTTGTCGAATGTGGGAGCTTTGAACTTTAGTGGTACCCTCAGGCCAGGCACCAGACCCATTGTGGTCATATCTAAACCAACAGCGCTTTGATTCACGACCCCTTTCATCTGCTCCTCGAGCATCTTGATTCTCTGAGAATCATCCATAGGACCTTCAAAACCTCCACCAGAGAAAGCATCTTCTTGCTGATCTTCTAGCCAATTACCGTTCCCATTTCCGTATCCATCATATCCGTTGTTACGGCCAAATCTAGTCTGATTCATTACAGGGCCCCGCCCCCTGTTACCATACCCCGGGGCGACTCCAGCAGGCCCAAAAGACATTATTCCGGCACCATTCCCATTACCGAATCCACCATAACCCTGATTGGTAATACCAAATCCGTCCTGTCCGAAGCCCTGAGCGTTGAAGCTGTACTTCCCAGCATGATCAAACCCCTGGTCATTAAAGCCAAATCCGTTGTTACCGAAGCCATTACCTCGCATATTATCACCACCCAGATTGACATCTCCGAACCCCACGTTGTTGACGACAGTCTCGTTACCGATTCCTGCGTTACCTTTCCCGGCGGCAGCGCCGTTGTTCACATTGACAGTAGGTATGTTCACCACAAGTGGAGCTACCGGTGTAGGAGTACCATCCCCGTGAATAGTGTCAACTCGCACAGAATTATGGTCTTCGTTTCCGTGCCCAGCATTTCTCATCAGCAAAGGCTGCACCAAAGCTTGCAAGTTCTCCTGGCCTTTCACAATGGTCTCCATTGTCTGCATGAATAGCGCCAGCTTCTCACGCATGTCCTGCATTTCATTCTGCATCTGATCCATAACTCTTCTGCAGTTGGTACGAGTAGAGTATCGGTGCGGGCGTTGACTTTCAATCCTGAAAAGACCTGTACGGTGAAGGAAATGAGATACAGTTCAATAATCACCTGTAATGCAATATGAATGCGAATGCAATGCAATATGTGTTTGTGCCTTAGGGGATATCACTCCCCGATTCTAGTGCGAATGTGTCAGTGTGGTGACAGTGACAGCAATACAAAGTTCGGAGCCAAATCATAGAAAACGCCTCATATATTGCAGAGAAACCCATCAGGTAAGGAATACAATATCAATGAGTGTACAATAAGAAGGCATGACCTCAACCAACAATCCTGGTGATGGTCAGCATAATGCAAATAAAGCATACACATTAATACATGAAATAGTCAAGTGCTCCCACATGCCTGGTACTCTTCTAATAACCTCTTAGTCTATGGATGGCTTGGTCGGGCAAGCAGACCTTCAACAAGTAGATCTCTTCGCTTAAGAACACGTCGTAAATCACCAGCGGATTCCTCCCATGCCCCCTCTCCGAAGCGATCCTCTAGCTTTCGTTTCTGAGACACAACCTCTTTCTTGCCTTCGATGGCCTTGTTCAATGCATTCTGAAGACTATATTTTGCCATCACCTCCTCTTCATACTTTTTATTGCTAGCCTTCAACTGTTCTTCGAGTTCAGAAATTTGCTGCTTCAATTTGTCTTCCCTCTTCTTGTTGTTGGTTAGCGTAGCATTCCACGTTTTGTTACAAGAAGAGATTTCCCGATGGGCGGCATCGAGTGCTTTCTTTTTGGACTCCAACATATCATGAGAGCTTCTGAATTCTTTCCCCAGGCGTTCACGCTTCTTTTTCTCTTCGGTCAGTTCAGCACCTAGCCTGTTTACTAACTCAGTTTGTTGTTGGAAAGAATGCACAGCCTTGTTCTTCTCACTACGCATCTGAGTCAGTTCCTTTTCTAACTCTTCATTGATCTTCATCAAGGCTTCCTTCTCTTTTACAACTCGCTCGTAGACCTCCATAGTAACGGTGGTTGGTTCCTCTGCTGGACTATGAACAAGGACTGGTGCAGCTGGAAACGGCATTAGCAACTGTTTTGCTCTCTCTTGGATCCAAACTTTGTATGGTACATAAGCCTGACAATCATTCTTCCCCAATAGTGGTTTCCCTCTTCTGTTGGTACGCATCCAAGCGTGCTGAAGCTTGGCTAGTAATTTTCCATTCAAATCACCGGTGAAGTACAGAGATTCCTGTACTTCTTCCTCCCTAGGTGGGTTCTTCAATGCGTATCCAAATTGGCGAACAAACAGCGATGGATTATAATTGATGCACCCTTTTCTTCCTATCAAAGGAACATTAGGATATCCGACGCAGCTGAAAATAAGCTCAGACCCCAGCAAGTCTCGGTCAAACCACTCAATGTCTTCAGAAGATAGTCTCATCAGGCGCTCTGGCCAGTCAGCTGTAGTTGCACCATCTACAAAAGGTCCCTTCAGGGGGAGATGGCTCTTAAACCACATGTTCAACAGCCGCGCACAACAGTAAACAGTCTTTCCTCTCCTATTTTCATTTTTATAGTGCAATGAATGATAGAGATCTCCAATCAAAGTAGGTACAGGGTTGCCAGCGGCAAACAGATGAAAGGCGTCAAAATCCACAAAATCGGGTAAATTGGGAAACAACACTATTCCGTAGATGCACAGAGCCAAAATAGCATTAAAGACTATCCAGCATCCGTTCTTGGCATATTCTTGGGCTTTGCCAACCAGAAAACCGAGGGAGAAGCCTGGAACCCCGAGCCAAGAAGTCACTAATAGTTCAGAAGCGTTCATGTGTAAAGCCTTTGCTAAGTCCTCCAGCTTGGGCTTAGCGTCACAATGGATGAAAGGAACCTTATTTTGCACCGGCAGCTCAATAAACTCTGCGTACTCTTCCATGGTAGGCCCCAAAATAAAGTCAGCAAATGTGAAACATCTCAAGGCAGGGTCATAGAACTGCATCAATGTATACAGCCCATTCATCTCAGCAGCGGTTGGCTTGCAAACCAGTCTCAACAGTCTTCCATAACTCATTCTGAAACTTCTCTTGACCTCCTCATCAGCAAGAGACATCAGACCAAGTTGGGGAGTAACGTCAGGTGAAGGTAACTTGTATGCAACTGTCTTTCTCAAACCAGCCATGACCAATAAGCAGAAGTCCGGACACTAGAATCAGGGAATATGCAAATGCACCTGCAGCACAGACACACGTTAATGAAATGCACATGATAATGGTTATGCGAACAATGCAATGCAAATAGATGCAACAGGGACCAAATGCCATGGCTGAGAAGCCTGAACCACATCATAAGTCTCAGATAGACTATCGAGAATTCCTCAAACCCTGGTCTTAGACAGACCCAGTACAAAGCTCCAACTCTGGTCTCTGATAGACCCCATAGCATAACTCCATCTGGTCTCTGATAGACCCCTCAACTGTCCATAAATACCCTGAATCTCAAATCAAGAAACAAACCGGTATCTGAAGGTCTAGTTACCTGCATATCCCCAAACCCTCTCACAGGTAGGTGTCCTAGTAACTGACAATGGTATGGCATCCTATGCGGTCGTCGGCGTCACAGACTTTCAGGGTTGATGATACGATTCCCAGAAGGAGTGGCATCATCAAATCCTGAAGAGGCCTCACTTAGCCAACTTCCAAATGATCGGTTCCCGGAGTCGACAATTCAACTGACCAACAACCCCTTCGACCCAAAGGGTAGAAAAAGAAGCCAACCAGAAGAACCTCGTCCGAGTGTGGATTTTGTGGGACACTAATGCAAGCAAATTCGGCACGCGCCCACTACTTTCCACTCTAATTCTAAGTGCACTCAAGCCCAGGTCCGGCTTACCTCTCAATCGTAGAACACCCGTCACACCCCAATACAACAATAATAACAATAATATAATGCTGAAAGTAAATGACATAATGTAAATCCATACAAATTCCTCGACGGGAAAACAAACGTTAGGATTGACTCGCTTAAGGGACGTTGGATCCCAAATGCATAAGGAACTATCGCAGTCCTTAGCAGCCAGGGGACGTTGGGTCCCCAGCAGAGTCGCCAGCTGTCGCTACTGCGAAAATCGGCGCCGGCTGAACAGAAGAGTCGCCACCGTGCGTTATTTATCCCAAAGGAGGGAAAGGAAACACTCGAAGTAAACCTACCGCAAAGACGGGAAAGGAATGGTCATCGCAACCAAATCCTGGATTCGGGAGTCGGTTACGCAAGGGGAAGGTATTAGCACCCCTCACGTCCGTCGTACTCGACGGGATCCACGCTTGTTTTCTAGTACGGATTGTTATTCTATCTATTCTACAGGTCTGGGGTTAAAAGAAAATAAACTGACTCGGCAAAGTATTGCACTTTATGCCTACGTATTCCCGTCTGGAACGAGAAATCAGAGTCAACGTAGTTCGCCTACCTACGGGAAAGGAGGGGAAGGTTGCTCGCTAGGATATCGCATCCTATGCCTACGTACTTTCATACAGCATGAAAGATCAGAGCAAACGTAGTTCGGGCCACGTACGACACGAGTCTATCTTGATTGTTTTTATCTCCTTTTGAAAAAGGGTTTTCCTGATTACCAGTCCAAGCGGACAACAATGACGTTTTGATGAGTTCACATTCTTTTACGGAAGAAGTGTCTTTTATTGGATTTGAAATCTTATTGTGTTTTTCTGTTTGTTTTGAGAAAGAAGAGACAGAACTCTAACCTATAGTTGAAAAGGGAATCAAGCTAACCTAATGTTATCATGCATGGGTTAAGACCTAATGTCTATCATGTTCCTCTCTTGCGCAGAGAGAAACAGAGATCCTAAGGGGATAAACGGAAACAGAAACAACAGATACAATAAAACAGTAAAATATGCATGAATGCAACAATACAAGCGAGGCAAGGGAGTCCCATTCAACCTCGAACCTAGAAAACAACAAGCAAAAGTGAACAAAAGTCACTTTCAACCTAACAGATTAAATGGCAAACAATACAGTCAGGGAAATTCAAACAATACATCAAAGACTTAAACAGCAAAAATAAACAGCAAACAACAACCCAGCACAACAAGCTCCATCATCTTCTATCTTCAAGTCATCTTCAAACATCTACAAGCTTCAAGCAAGCATCAATCTTCATCTTCACAGCCTTCAAGCAAGGTCTCCATCTTCAATCTTTCAGGGCTTTTCTTCAAGTCCCACTCTCCAAGATGAGTAGCAGTTAACAAGATGAATTGGATGTTAAGCAGTCAGTTGCCTACCAAGGGTGGCCTACTGACTGTTAACATGATACAGACAATTTTCTCTCAAAAGTTCTATCTTTTAAATACATTCACTAATCCTTCCAAAGGAAGGAGGTGGGTATTTAAAAGAGACTTTGAATCATAGAGAAAGAATGGAGGTAAACAAGACCTTCCATGTTTGTGAATCAAGTTTCTATTCTAGAGCTCTATCTAGCTCCTAGTTCCTATAACCTTCATCAGCTACAAGCAGGCTGCAATCATCATCAACTCTTGCACTGGACCTTCACTCCTTTTGTCTTCAATGGGCTTCATCAGCAAAGTCTTCAGCTCAAACCCAAACCCCAAGCAAGCCCAATACCCCACACAATCAAACAATAACCCTAGAAAGGGCACACCATACAATCAATCAAATACAAAAATATACTAAAAATATTAATACAATGGGGAAAATTCTACTATTTATTCTAAGGGATCTATTATGCTTACGCTCAATACCCCTATAGTCCCAGGTCCTAATTCAGTCTAAAAACCCAAAAGAAAATTGTTTCAATACACCTATGTCATGTTCAAAACCCTAATTAACTAGTGTAATAGTTTCTAACTAAACTACCTAAAATAAAGCCCTAGAAATTATGGTATAAAACCAGGGGACACCTAATATCCATATCTAGTTGTACTAAAAAGAATGGGGTGAAAATCCTAAAGGAAGCTCCTAAACTAAATTCAACAATTGGTAGCATCAACTAAAAGAATTAAACAAAGCAATTAAATGTAAAAATATACAAAAAATATGAAAATAAAATAAAATGGCTATTTAAGATTTTTATATTTTTCTTGACAGAAAATGGAAAGTGGGAAAAAAAGTCTCATTAAAAAATAATGATTTTTCATTTTTTTATGAATTTTTAAAGATTAAAGAAATTTGGAGTGAAATTTAATATGAAAATGATGAGGGAGTGCACAAAGTAATAAAATTCAGTTATTATCATGATGGGCCCAGAACATGGGGGTGCAAGGAGTAAGCGCGCGCCTGGCCCAAGGATTTCAGAAAATCAAATTAAAATCAAAAGAAAAAAGAAAATGCAACGGTGTGAATAGTAGTGAATTATAGTTCAAAATGTGATTGGGCTTGGAAAGGGGGTGGGGAAAGCAATGAAATCATCAAGCCCATAGTGCGTTTAATGAAACGCAGCGTTTTGACGCTGCTGTTTCTTCCCTCCAATTCGTTTTGAATGCTGGCCGTCTGATCGTTCTCCAGTCAACAAGTCAATGCGCGATCTAACGGCAGAAAAGTTGTCTTCAACCTTTGATCAATTAGGGTTTCAGAACCCCATGAGAATACCTCCTCATGCATGGAACTTCCAGCCTCTCGTGTGGCTTCATTACTCCACCATATGGCACGATGTAAAAAGCAATCTTGGCCTACTCTTCACGTAGAACACAACTGTGGCAATGGATTTCAATGATACTCCCTAAATCATGCAAGCCGAACGCACACCCAAGCCAATCTCAAAATTTCATAAAGTTTCGACCTTCACCAAACCCAGCAATCTTTATATAGAAATGATCCTTATGTTATGCTGATTAAAACCAACCAATTATCGTGCATTATCATCCATTAAATCCCTCATTCTAACTCCATCAAGAACTAACCACCATTAATGAAACCTCACTAATTGGTCTTAAACTCATCCAAATGAACCACCTAATTGTCTCTAATGGTTTTACAATAAGAATTAGCCCTAGCCATGCCTAAATCAGAGTGTAGGAACAATTTTGCTTACCTTGTGTCTTGCAATGGTAGGTGGTGAAAAGCTCCAAATCAAGCCTTGTAGATCCTCAAGAATGGTCCCTAGGTGATGAACAATCCTCTGCTTGCACAAGATTTAATGGAAATGGCTTGTATCTCAAGATCTAATGCCTTTTGCTCCCTTGCAACTTCACTTGGAACTCCTTCGATTCTTCAACAATGGAACCTCAAGCTAGCATGAACATACTCAGGGATGTTTGTAGAGAAGATTTGTGTAGAAAAATGGAAGAGTAATGAAGAGAAAGATGAAGTTTCAATACAATTTGCAAATGGAGAATTTTTGATTCAATATCTATTCTCTACCACCATTAACATCAACAATCACCAACCTTTCACCAATGCAGATTGTATTCAATATATAGACTGATTTAGAAAGGCCTAGAACCTCCTAGAACCATCTAGTAGGATCTTGAAGTTTCATGACATGATAACTTGCATTTCACTTCTCACCACATGATATATCATGACAAAAACCCTTTCAACTTGAGTAATTAACTTGAATATCTCCTTACATGAGATTTAGGACAATGTACAATGCATATTTCCCTTATTCATTAAGCTTTTCCTTGTTTTGGTTTGATACCCCATTATGCAAGCAAGCAAATTACAAAGCAACCCCAAGATTCAAGCCTCAAATCAAAATTGTGGCTGAACCATTGTTCTTAAAATGTCCTTTGGAGTCAAAATGACCTATCATATGACATGGTTTGGATTTGGAACTTGGATTTTATGATTTTCCATTTCACTTGAATTAACTTATACCTCATTTTTAGGCCATTTTTATCACCTTTTGATATGAGCCTTTCCAACATCTCATGACCACCCTACTAGCCTTAAAACATCATTCTAAGAAACTTTGATGTTGAAGGTTTTTCCATTTGAAGCTTGGAAGTAGGAGATATGGCCATATGCTTGAAATGACCTATAACTTCCAAATGACCAAAATGCCCTTGGCTTGCCAAGGTCATAAGTAGAGTTCCACAAATCAGATGAAGGCATACCATACCTTTCTAGAAATATAAGATCATGACGAACAACTTTCATGTTGGCAAGAAATCCATTTGAAAGCTCCTTGAGGGGTAAACTTTGCTTGGAAGTCAAGTAACTTTCATAGACAAATTTCAGTGTCCTCAGATGACCTGTAACTTGCAAGAACCATAACTTGAGTTCTATAAATCTCCTTGATGCCTTCCACCACTCAAATTAAAGGTCTTGAGATACTCTACAAGTTCCATGTTGGCCAAGGATCCATTTGAGACTTGCATTTTGAATTATCTTGCTTGGAAGTTTGCCTTAAATCAGGGGATTTTACACAGAAACCCTAATTCAGAAACTTCTCTTCTTGATTTCTTTTGATTTCTCCTTGGCACAACACCACATCCATATCCACCTGTCAAATGAGGCATCCCACATATTTCAAACAGGCCTTGATGCCCTTTAATCAAGCATTTGACCTAGGGTTGACCTAGGGTTGACCCAGATGAAACCCTAGTTGACTGTCTTCAACTGCAGCTCTTGTAATCACATCAATGACTTGTCTCACTCTCAAAATGACCCTCTAGGTCTTCCATGATGTTTGTATACATTCCATGCTTTCAATTCATAATCCACAACTTCTCTGATGATCTTCCCATGCCCTCAAGATAGGAGAGAAACCCACTGATTGGTCCACTAACTTCTCAGGCTTCAATTTCTTTCTGATGACTTGGATAGGCTTGAATTTGAATAAGAACCTCTTGATAGGCTCATAGAGATAAGAATAGCACTTGGTCCCTTGATGGATGGCTTGCCCATGCTGTGCTATGCAGATGAATTAATTATGTACATGACCTAATATGCAAATGCTAAAGCTATGAGACATAAAATCAGGTGAAATAAGTTGAGCAAATTTTAGGGTGCAACAACCGTGGCCTTTCTCAATGTGGGGCCTTGACATGATTAGGGAAATTTATCCTAAAGCTTCCAACTATCACCGATTCATCTTAGTTACCATTGACTACTTCACAAAATGGGTAAAAGCTGCTTCTTATGCCAATGTAACCAAGCAAATGGTCGTCCGCTTCATCAAGAAAGAAATTCTCTGCCGTTATGGAATTCCAAGCCGAATCATAACAGACAACGGTACCAATTTGAACAATAAAACCATGAAGGAATTGTGTGAAAATTTCAAGATTGCACACCACAGTTATTCCCCTTACCGTCCCAAAATGAATGGAGCTGTTGAAGCTGCAAATAAAAACATCAAGAAAATCCTGCAAAAGAAGGTAAAAACCTATAAAGATTGGCATGCGATACTACCATTTGCTTTGCACGGATACAAAACTTTAGTGCGAACTTCAACAGGGGTAACCCCTTTCTCATTGGTGTATGGAACGGATGCAGTCCTCCCCATTGAAGTAGAGATACTGTCCTTAAGGGTATTGATGGAAACCAAGCTTGATGAAGCAGAACGGGTCCAATAAAGATTCGACCAGCTTAACCTTATAGATGAGAAGCGCATGATTGTGATGTGCCATGGTCAGTTATACCAGAACAGATGAAGAGAGCCTTTGAGAAGAAAGTTCGAATACGAGAATTTCGTTAAGGATAACTTATTCTCAAGAAGATCTTGCCAGTTCATAAAGACGTGCGTGGGAAATGGATGCCCAACTATGAAGGCCCATTTGTTGTGAAGACAGTCTTCTCCGGAGGATCATTGATTCTCAAGACAATGGATGGCGAAGAGCTTGCACATCTGATAAACTTTGATGTAGTCCGAAAATATTATGCCTAAAAGAATACGCTAAGTCGAAAACCTGAAAAGACGACTTAGGCAACAATGGATATCCCGGTGGATCACAACTTATGAACAACATCCAGGCAAAAATTAGGGATGGAAATAAAAATAATAATACCTCGCTAAGATGAAAATCCGAAAAGGAGGTTTAGGCAAAAATGAGTGTCTCGGTGGATTGAAAATCGGAAAGGGTGATCCAGGCAAAAGTTAGGGACAAAGGCATGTCACTGCATCAGATGACCTCGACAATTGTTGAATATCAAAACAAAATTCCAATCCAACCGCTCTTGGCAGGAGCAGAATTTTGGGTAGTCTTAGTTATTAGGGTTAGTAGGTGTCGTTGGATTCAATGTAACCTTTCCCTATTGCCAATTTCAAATGTAATACTCCATGGAGCTTTTCCATTAGCAAGCTATCATTCTTCAATAAAATCAGACTTTTTGCCTATTCAATTTGCCACTTGTGCTATCTCTATTTTCATTTTTGTTATGCAAAATGTTATTTGTTAATAATTTTGAAAGTGAAGAGTTTTCAAAACTTAAAACTATTTTTGAAAACACTTGAAAAAGATATAAACTTGCTTTGACTTGTGGAAACATCTGAAGGAATCATTGTTCCTCAGAAAGTCTTAATGTTGCAGAAGCATTTTTAGACAATTTTTCAGCGTAAATCCCCAGCGAAGCATAAGCTGGCGACACTTTTGGACAGATCCTGTAATCTCTAGTGATTTTCAAGACTACAGAGAATCTCCCCAATATCTTCCAAGTAATACATATCTACTGAAGTTGAGGACTCACTCCCAGGGGAATCATCTCCGTTCCTCGCTGAAGTTGCTATACTTGCTCCAGTAAGCTGCCTTAGCTCCATACTTCCTCGAGGAAGTGGGTATTTATTTTATCCCCTATGAAGTCTATAATCCTGGATGACTCTTCCCAGTGAGCATGTTTTCTTTGATATAGAAATTCAGATTCATGATGGCAATCCCTCAAGTGAAGTCATGATATCATATCCCCAAGTGGAATTTTCTTCTCCCCAAAGAATTTTGGAACTTTGAAGCAAGATTATGGTTCCGCCTATTGACTTTCTATCCATCTCTCGATAGATTCATACATTTACGAAGGTTGGCCGAGTATTCTCGTCGAGATGTTTGTTTCATCTCCCGTTTACTTCTTCTTTCGTCTGTTTTGTCTGCATCGGCACAAGCATGACATACATATATTTCATTTAGACATATACATTTAGCATCTTCATGTTTGTTGTCCCTGTTGTCTTTTGTCGTTACTTTGGCTATGGTTATCGCCAAGTAAGTGGGTTTGTCCATTCTCTCCAAGTAGATTCGCCAACCTTAGACATAAAATACCTATTATTTCTAATTTCCCCATAGAGTTCAACCCTCGTGGATGAAGGTTATTTCAATTATCTTTTCCATGCCTGGATAAGATAATCCCCATTTGAGTTCATTCCTCAATGGTTGGAGTCTTGTTTGTCAGTTTCTTTCTATCTAGATTCTAGATTGAACTTTGGTCCTCGTCGGTCGCCGGACCTAGTTGGAGTGTGCATTTATTTTGCAATATATATCAAGAAGAGCCTTTACAACGTCTCATTATTGATAAGTGGCAGTCTCGCTTGAGAAGCTTATCATTATTATCATGTTACCACACCGATAAGTGGCAGTCTCGCCTGAGAAGCTTATCATTGCTTACCTTTCTTGCCGATAAGTGGCAGTCTCACCAGAGAAGCTTATCCATGTTATCTTTGTCAGATAAGTGGAAGTCTCGTCTGAGAAGCTCATCATTTTCATTTTACCGCACCGATAGGTGACAGTCTCGCCTGAGAAGCTTATCCAATTTCATTATGACCAGCAACAAGTGGCCATCTCTCTCGAGAAGCTTGTTTTTCCACTACTTTTCCCAAATAAGTGGTGTAATACCCCAAATTTTTCCCTGAGATTAGTCGGTTCATCTCGCATTCCTTTTCATTTTTGCATTGCGTTTAACTAACCACTAATGGGCCGTGCAGTTGGTTGATTTTTGCAGGAAAGTATCGGGTGGCGTGCTCTTTAGTTCACAAAGGGAAAATGGTCATTTGTTCGCAGCCGGCCGTCAAGTTACGAATTTTGAGCTGTGATCAGGGAATTTGGGCTGTTTGATCGGGTTGATGAGAATTGATCGGATGTGGTGGCAGAAACGGGATTAGTCAAATAAATCGGGAGAATCAGGAATTAACAAGAATTTTGGAGTTTTATTTCATTTTTTCATTTCATCAATAATATTTCATAGTATGATTGTTTAAATTAATTCTTTCATTTCATATTTTTATCATTATTTGCATTTTTAAATAGTTTTGTTCTAAGCATTTGTTTTCCACTTCATTTTTTTCTATACATTTGTTCTCATTTTTATTTGTAGGTAATTTTATTTTTTACTTTTGAATTAATTATCATTGCATTTTTTAATGTATATTCTTTACGATTTCATTTCAAGAAAATAATAAAAATGTATTTTATAATAATAATATTTTTTCATTTTTTATTTTATAACTAAAATCAATTTACATTTTTATTATTACATAAAACTTACAAAAAAAAGTATTTAATTGCATGTTACATAAAATAATAAAAATTCTAAAGTCCTAAATTTCTTCCGACTTCTTTCGATTTTCCGACTCTTCCTATTATCCATTTCCGAACCTGTAAAGATAAACAAAGCAAGTTTTAATCAGTTAGTTTGTTTTTCCGATGCCCTCAGAGAAGTTTCGTCACCGGGGGTGTCGGAAGGGTAACGAATTTCTCCATCTCCGACTCCCGACTTTGGTTTCGCGACCTCGGCACAAGACCGGTAATTTTTGTTCTTAAGGCTTCCATTAGAAAGAGAGTGATAAAAACATTTGCGGAAAAAGCGCTTTTAAAATAAGCTGGTTTAAAAAGTGTTATCCAAAAAAGTGCTTATCTAAAAAACACTTATTTGAATAAGCACTTAGTCAAAGTGATTTTCGGCCAAACACGGACAAGCAGCAAGTTCCCAAGAATTCTGAAGCAAACAAATCCAACAACAAATCACGGCAACACTTCCGAAAATGCCTAAATCACAGCAACAATCAAGCAAGTTCAAGCAAATCCAACAAACCGAAAAAAGAGGCAAACCCAGCCAAGAACGGATCAAAGCCCAACAAATCAAGGAATTTCCACAAAATTCTGCAAGTCAAACGTAATAGCCAAAATCAATAATAAACATAATAAACACAACGAACCCAGTAGAAATAATCTCCGAAAATCACGAGTAACAAGCCAACAGAAACAGAGCAAAGTCCGGCGGACTAAAGCCCACAAACCAAATCCATGCAACTCATATAAAGATCATCAGAAAAGGATCTGCAAACTCTAAGCGAGCTCACACGCAAAAACAGTGGCGGCGAAACAAGAGTTAGATTCAGAAGCTCCTAGCTTCATCATCATCCGAAGAAGAAGAAGAGGTCGAAGTATAAGAACCACGAAGCCACACGAAGCCACCGCGAGCCGCCAAGATGACATAGCCGTCGAAACTGGTCTGAGGCAACGCTGCCATCGGAGCTGCGGTGTAGACTCAGAGAAGAGTAATCTTCTCATCATCGTCGTCAAACGAACCGCGTAACCGCCTTCCAAGAGCGCTCCAAACCCTAACGGTGAGCAATCTGGTGATGGGTTTTTTTCTTTGAGTTTTTTCACGTTCGCAATGGAAGAGAAAAGATGATCAAACAACATGCAAGCAAGAAGGAGAAAACAAAAAGCTCAAAATCATCAACAATGGCCGCCGGCACGAGAGAAGACGAAGTGAGAAGTTAACGAAAGGGACATAAAGGGGAAGACAAAGCGCAAAGCCTTTTAAGGCTATCCTTTGATGTTTTGGCTTTTTCTTTTCTTTTCTTTTCTGTTTTATTTTATTTTATTATTTGCAGTTTTAATAGGTTTAGGTTTTTAAATTAGCTAATAAACTTTTGTTTTAATTAATTAAAAAAAAACTTTTAATTAATTAATAGAAAACTTTTGTTTTAATTAATTAATAGAAAACCTTTTAATTAGTTAATAGAAAACCTTTGTTTTAATTAGTTTAAAAAAAAACTTTTGTTTAAATTAGTTAATAAAAAAAACTTTTGTTTTAATTAGTTAATAAAAAAGCTTTTATTTTAATTAGTTAATAAAAAAAACTTTTGTTTTAAATAGTTAATAAAACCTCTTACTTTTCACTAGGGTAAACTTTTGTAATTAAATATTAGCAGCAATAAAATAAAATAAAATAAAAATTTAATTCCTATTTAATTTCAACTTTACTAAAAAATAAACTTTTGATGTGATTTTGATTTCCATCTAACCCTCAATATTTCATATGTTCGCACTATTTTCTTGATCGCCGTTATTTTATGTTCGCACTATTTTCTTACCCTTTTCTTTATTTTCCGCACTTTAATTCCGCCACGTGATGATTTTCGTTGCTTTGTATGTTTTTACTATTTATCACCTTCCGAAGAATTAGGTCTAGCCGTTTGACCACCGAGTCAATATTACTAGCCTTTGACCATTTCAAACCCTAATTAGCCCAGGCGTCCCACCATGGACAAAAACGCCCTTTACCCTAGCTTTTAGGTCAAAGAGTCGTCGTACTCTGCTTAGGGTTTCCCACCGTAGAATCCCTAATTTTAACCTTAATTTTCAATGACAAATTCAACGTAGAAATAGGAGTTTTAGGACTCCATGTAAGCGTGTCCTTAAGATACGTTTACTCCCCATTGAAACCTTGATCATAGTCAAGAAGTTTCTAACCTCCCTTCGAGGGGAACTCCAATTACTCTGATTCCATTTCTGTCAGGATATGTAGGCACAAGATGCGACGTCTTGCCGAGTAAACTTAGGACTAACCCTTAGGTCTCTTTTATGTCACTCTATCCCTTAGCTCAGTACAGATTTCAAAGCAGATAATAAAAATAAAAAAGCATACAATAAACAAAAGGTTCCTGTAGAATACTACAGAAGTTTAGAGTGCTAGTACCTTCCCTAAGCTTAACCAACTCGTTACCTAGGTCTCTCCCCACATTGTGTTTACGATGCAAAAATAGGTTTTCTCTCTTTTGACCTTTTCCTTCGGATAAATCGAAGAGAGGTTGTGAATTAAGAATTGTGATTCAGACTAATTAATAGTTTGTTATCCTATTTCCACCGCAACAGAAAATGGCGACTTCACTGAGGACCCTCCTAATTTTTAATGGTTGCCCCTATTTTGTTTATTGTATGATATTTTCTTTATTCATTATCTGTATATATCATTGTATATTATGGGGATACATTCTATTGTGAGATAAGTCCTAACCCGGACTTGAGTGACCCTATTATAGGATGGTGATATATTCAATGAGGCTTATAGAGAATGAGTCCCGACCAAGCCGATTTGAGAATCACCGCTCGATTGAGACCCTTCCATAAGATAGTTTGGTTTAACGAGTAGTCGTGAAAACTTTTATTATTTTTGGAAAGGAGTCTATGATATTGAGGACCGTAGTACCTTAACACCATCTTGGCCTTATATAGGACGTAGCGCGGGAACTATAAGGGAGTAGTCCCACAATAGTTACTACGCGATACTACCCTCAAAAGAGGTTCTCTTGAGAATATTATCGACCCCCGAGTCAGTTGGAAGGTTGATAATATCCGAAAGAAGGGCTGATGACTTTGGGCACTTTTTAGAATCTTGTTCGGCAGGTACAACTAACCTTAACACATACTTATGGGTATGGGTAGACCCTAAACTCCTTGTACATACCTTTGAACTAGGACTTTGTATATGTGCATTGCATTCATAGAGCATTACATTGCATTGCATTTCATGGAATTCAAACTTTATTTATGGATATTGCAGGATATTATGGATTACGATAGAAGGAAAACTTTGAAATATACTTTTAAAAGTCTTAAGCTAGATGACCTAAGGAAGCTAGGATCTTTAGTCCAAGATCGAGACGGATTTCGAAATCGCTATGGAAGGTCGTTAACTTTGTTGGAATATAAAGTGAACGAAGGACTTCTGTCAGTTTTACTACAGTTCTACGATCCCGACTACCATTGCTACACATTTTCCGACTATCAACTATTACCTACTTTGGAAGAGTATTCTCAGCTTGTAGGGTTGCCTATTTTGGATAAGTCTCCTTTCCCTTTCTTGGAGAAGGACCCTAAAGAACAGGATATTGCTAAAGCCACATGTTTGAAGGTATCTGACATTAAGGAGAATATGACTCATAAAGGTGAAATCTTTGGGTTTCCCACGAAGTTCCTAATGGAGAAAGCCCAATATTATGTCGATCATTTGAGCATGCCTACCTTTGAGACAATCCTTGCCTTGCTTATCTATGTAGTATTGGTTTTCCCTAGTTTTGAAGGATTTGTAGACCTTAATGCCATCAAGATCTTCATACAAAGGAATCCAATACCAACCTTATTGGGTAATACTTATTATTCAGTCCATCTCCGAAACCTCTGTGGTGGAGGGATGATCACATGTTATGTGTCATTGTTATACAAGTGGTTTATTTCGCACTTGGCTAAGTCCGGTCCTTTTCGGAGTCCCGCTCAAGGACATTGGTTACAAAGGGTTATGGCTTTAACTCACTCTGATATTGCTTGGTACAACCATATGTATGATGGAATGTTACTCATTGATGGTTGTGGAGACTTCGCTAACATGCCTTTACTCGGTTTTAATGGAGGAATAAGCTATAATCTTGTCCTAGCTCGGCGACAATTAGGGTATCCCTTGAAGGAACCGCCTAAAGGTATCTATGTAGAGAAGATCTTCTTCCAAGAAAACAAAGAGCTTCGAGATCAGATTATATCCTCTTGGAAACATCTGTATAGGAAAGGACGAGAAAGTTTGGGAAAGCCGAATTGTATTTCTAGGGAGCCGTACCTTCAGTGGGTCCGAGAAAGAGCTATCAAATTGAAGATGCCTTATCCTCATCAAGATCCTTTACCTCCGAGAGAGGAACCTGTCTAGATTTTCATGACCGAAGCTGAAACATTGAAGATCGCCTTGAAGAAGTCACAGCATGAAGCCGAAGCATGGAAGAACAAATACCACGTGATGGCTAGTGAATATGATGAACTTCAAAAGCAGCTTCAGTCGAAAGATGAAGAAGTACTCTTCGACAAGAAGAGAAGACTCTACGAGTATTTATTTTCCTCCGATTCTCCGCCCGCTCGTCGAAGTTGTGGATGATGCTTCCTTAGAGTCATTATCAGCTTTGTTTAGATGTTTTCTTTAAAGACTTTACATTTATTTGTAATCCAATTTTTCAATTAATAAAAAATTCTTTGTTATTCCGCAATATTCGTAAATATTGGATTCCATGAAATCATTTCATTCGCATTTTGCATTGTAGCATATTTTTGCATTTCATGTGTCTCTCGGTTTTCTCATACTCGGTTCTCTCGCCTTCCAGTTTCGTCACCTTGAGTCGATACAACACTAGAGCTCAAGCTCGAAAGAGGATGGAGGACCAAGTTCGAGAATTTGATCGCGTCAACAACGAGTTAGCAGATCTTCGAGGGAATGTAGGAACAATTATGGAATTGCTCCAAGTTATGAATGCAAAGATGGATACTCAGGCTACCGTGGTTTATGAGATTAACACTACTGATGTCGTAGATCCTCCGGTTGTTTCTATTGAGAATCCTTTTTCTTATGGCCTCTCACAAGGTTTCTTATATCCTCCTGTTGTTGCATCAGCTCAACAAGCTATTCCTGTCGTACAAAATGGTCAACAAGCCATACCCGTTATACAGAATGTCCAACAGACTGTGCCTTTGGTTTCCGAGCCTCCTAAGGTGGTTCCTACCTTCACGCAAGCTAATGTCTACACTCATGTGCAGCCTTATCTTAATGAGCCTGTTTATGAAATTCTGGATGATAATGATGGAGGGTACCAGCCACGTGATAGGCTTCATGAGGAAGTTGTCACTATCGATTAAAGATTGAGAAATATGGAAGGGGATCAGATATTTGGTGCTGCTGCTAGGGACATCTGTTTGGTTTCCAGTTTAGTTATCCCGCCAAAGTTCAAAACTCCAAACTTTGACTGCTATGAGGGGACTACTTGTCCGAAAAGCCATTTCATAATGTATTACCGAAGGATGGATGCCCATGTGGAGAATGATAAATTGATAATCCACTATTTTCAAGACAGTTTGAAGGGTGCTTCGTCGAAGTGGTATTTGACAATGGACCAATCTCGCATCAAGACTTTTCAGGATTTGTCCGATGCTTTTATTAAGCACTATAAGAACAACATGGATTTAGCTCCTGATAGGCGTCAACTGTTGAGTATGACACAGAAAAGTTCTGAGACCTTTAAGGAATATGCCTAGCGATGGAGGGAAATTGCTTCTCAGATCGAGCCACCATTGACTGATAAGGAATTAGCCGATTGGTTTGTCGCCATTGTTCGTCCCGAATTCTATGAGAGGATGGTGGGCAGTGTAACCACGAATTTTGCTGATATTGTTGTTGTTGGAGTAAAGGTTGAATTGGCCATGAAAAGTGGAAAAATGTCTAGTGGTTCTGGCGTTCGAGTTCGAAGGATCAAGCTAAGAAGGCTTCTTTTCATCCTCAGAAAAAGAAGGAAGGAGAGACCCATGATGTATCCTCCGATAGAAGGGGAAATCACCAATATCTATATCCGCCAAAGTATGCTCAACCTCATGGTTACCCGGTTCAGTATGCTCCGCCTCCATATGTAGCTGCTGTTGCAGCATATTTTAATCAGCAAGCTCCACAAGCTCCAACTTACCAGCCTATGCAATAGGCTTCTGTTTATCTGCCTCCGGTTTATCAGTAGCCTCCGCCTAACTATCATCAAGCGCCCAACGGTCCTGCTAATCAGCAACAGAGGAATCAGGCACCTCGCCCAAATGCTCCGAATAGGAGACCGTACAAGCCTTGTCCGTCGATTCCAATGACGTTCACCGAGTTGTACCCTTACTTAGTGCAGCGAGGTTTGGTTACCACCCGAGCATTGGGTCCGCCTCTGAATCCTTTCTCAGTCAACTACAACGCCGCCGCTCATTGTTTATTTCATGAGGGTGCGCCGGGCCATGATTTGGAGAACTGTTATGCTTTGAAGAATATTGTGAGGGATTTGATAGAAAAGAATATCTTGTCGTTCAACGATCCACCACCCAATGTTAAAACAAACCCTCTGCCTACACATGCGAATGTCAATGCTGTTAGTGACTCACCCGATGAGATTTTTACCCGTGATGTATCCCAAATTAAGACTCCTCTCAAGGCGTTCCATTCAAAGCTGTTTGAAGTAGGTCTGGTATCTATTTCCCATACTGACTGTGCAAGTTGTGAAGGGGGTGATAAAGGTTGTGCGATGGTCCAGAAAGACGTCCAGAAATTGATTGATGATGGTTTCCTGCAAGTAGTTAACACGACGAAGGAAGTTGTTGCAATTGAACCTAATTTTAACTTTCCTGAACCTAGGGGTAGGATGCCATTGTTTAATCTGCCAGCGCCAAGTTCTGTCATGCCGCTGTTCAATATACCGAGTCCTGTTACTCCAACAGTTGACCCGCCTAAGCCTTTGATTATTCAGAAGCCGAGTTCATTTCTGTTCAGTGATCCCAAAGTTGTACCTTGGAAGTATGATGTAACCATGATTGATAAGGAATCTGGGAAGGTCATTCCAAGAGAAGAAGTGAAAGTTGATAGTGAATGTGTGACCAACGTAGCTGGGGCATGTAGGATGACTCGCAGTGGTCGTGTCTACACACCCCGTTTTGATGAGGCTCCATCTAAAGAGACAACTACCAATACTGTTGTGTCTGCTAGGGATAAAGGTAAAGAGGTTGTTACCAATGATGAGGATGTTGAGTTCTTGAGGATAATCAGAAAGAGTGATTATAAAGTTGTTGACCAGCTTCACCAAACTCCCTCAAAGATTTTTGTCTTATCATTTTTATTGAATTCACCCGCGCATAGAGCTGCTCTACAGAAGGTCTTGACCCAAGCTCATGTTGCTCAAGACATCACCACCGGTCAGTTTGACAGCGTGATTGCTAATATTACCACCTGTAATACTCTCATCTTCAGTAATGAAGAGTTGCCGAAAGAGGGTCTGAATCATAACAGCGCTTTGCACATATCTGTGAAGTGTCAGGAAGATAATTTAGCAAGAGTGCTTGTGGATACTGGTCCGCCGTTGAATGTCCTACCTAAGAGGGTTCTCAGCAAATTGGCTTACAAAGATACTGTGGTGAAGCCTACTTCTCTGATTGTTAAGGTTTTCGATGGTTCGTGTAGATCGGTGATTAGGGAAATTGAACTTCCGATTCTAATTGGTCCACACGTGTTCAAGATCACCTTCCAAGTCATGGACATCAATCTCAATTATATCTGTTTCCTTGGAAGACCTTAGACTCATGCCGCTGGGGTAGTAACTTCTACTTTTCACCAAAAGATGAAGTTTGTGGTTGATGACAAGCTGGTGATTATACATGGTGAGGAGGATTTGATGGTTAGTAACCTATCGTTGTTCCGGTATATTGAGGCTGATGAAGACGCTTTGGAAACTTATTTCCAAGCACTCGATATTGCCAATGCTGTTTTAGTGGAAGTCGAAGAAATTGCGGAAGTCTAGAGTAGTCCATCTTTTGCATTTTTGAAGAGTACCAGATTAATAATTGACAGGGGCATTCCTAAAGGTTGGGGAGAGGTAATCAACATCAAGACCAAGACTAATCGCTAAGGGTTGGGTTACAGACCAACTCATGTCGAAGGACGTCCAAAGGTTTTCCAAGAGGTGTTCGTTAGTGGAGGTTATCAAGTCAATGCCATCAGTGACCATGACGAAGGCGAAGATTTGAATAACTTGGTGTTTCAGAGTGATGTAGCATTCAGCAACTGGGAGGCTATAGAGATTCCAGTAATTTTTCCATTGTAAAAGTAATTTTTAATTTTTCATTTGTGTTTTCAAGTCTATAGCTCTGCCCAAGGCTATTGGATCACTTTGTAGGGCCACCTTTCATTTCGAACAATTATTAATAAATGCATTTTGTTTCCATTACATTTTGTTTCATTAGCGTTTTTTCGTTTTCACCTTTTAAAATTAAATTGGAAATCTTTTCAAAAACAAACTAAGAACATTTTCATTTTCTCTCGCATTTTCATTGAACATTTGATAAAGTAAGCCTTTCAAACATGCAGTGACATTACAACCCTTGTTGAATCCAATGACTCTATTGTCTCTCCTGATTGGGATTCACCCATTTATCAAGCTGAAGATGAGGGTGAAGAGGATTTTGAAGCACCCATCGAACTGACAAAATTGGTTGAGTACGAGTACACAGAGCTTCAACCGCATAAAGAGCAGGTAGACTTGATTAATCTTGGCACGATGAAGACAAGAAAGAGGTTAACGTTGGTGCAATACTTGGGGCCGAGGTCAAGCAGGGGTTGATCAAGCTGTTGAAGGAATATGTTGACGTGTTTGCATGGTCGTATCAAGATATGCCCGGTTTAGACACATATATTGTTGTTCACAAGTTGCCACTTAAGCCTGATTGTCCGCCGATCAAGCAGAAGCTTCGATGAACCAGACCCGACATGTCTTTGAAGATTCGAGATGAGGTTAAGAAACAATTTGATGCTGGTTTCCTTGCAGTAGCGAAGTATCTAGATTGGGTTTCCAACATTGTACCAGTGCCCAAGAAGGACGGTAAAGTCAGAATGTGTGTAGATTACAGGGATCTGAATAAAGCAAGTCCAAAAGACGACTTTCCTCTGCCACATATTGATACACTTGTTGACAATACAGCTAGTTTTACGGTGTTCTCATTTATGGATGGTTTCTCCGGGTAGAATCAGATCAAGATGGATCCAGATGACCGAGAAAAGACTACATTCGTTACACCTTGGGGAACCTTTTGCTACAAAGTCATGCCCTTCGGTCTGAAGAACGCAGGGGCAACTTATCAGCGTGCTATGACAACTCTCTTCCATGACATGATGCATAACGAGATTGAAGTGTATGTGGATGATATGATTTCCAAATCTCAAGATGAAGATGAGCATTTGGTCCACTTAGTGAAACTATTTGAACGACTCAGAAAGTATCAGTTGAAGTTGAATCCTGCTAAGTGTACCTTTGGTGTGAGATCCGGAAAGCTGCTTGGTTTCATCGTCAGTCAATGAGGAATTGAAGTAGGTCCAGATAAAGTTCGAGCCATTCAAGACATTCCAGCTCCACGGACTGAAACACAAGTCATATGTTTTCTCGGACGTTTGAATTATATTTCTATATTCATCTCTAACATGACTGCTACTTGTGAACCGATATTCAAGTTGCTATGCAAGGGGCAGACCGTTGATTGGAACCCTGATTGTCAGAAGGCGTTTGAAAAGATCAAGGATTATTTGCAAGAGCCGCCTATATTGATTCCTTCTGTTCATGGAAGACCATTGTTAATGTACCTTACCGTTCTTGAGAAGTCTATGGGTTGCGTACTAGGGCAACTCGATGAGACTGGAAGAAAGGAACATGCTATATACTATTTGAGCAAGAAGTTCACCGACTGCGAAAACAAATACTCACTCTTGGAGAAGACTTGTTGTGCACTAGCATGGGCTGCTAGGTGTCTCAGGAAATACATGATTTGTAATACCACGTTGTTGATTTCGAAGATGGATCCGATAAAGTACATTTTTGAAAAGCCTGCTCAGACTGGAAGACTTTCCCATTGGCACATGTTGTTATCTGAATATGACATCCAGTACGTACCTCAGAAGGCTATCAAAGGAAGTGTCTTGTCGGACTATCTTGCAGATCAGCCAGTCGAAGATTATGAACCCCTAAAGTTCGATTTCCCCGATGAAGACATTTTGTTGATAAAAATGGATTGCAAAGAGCCAGGTCCTGATGAAGGATCCGAGTTGGGTTTCTGGTGGAGGATGATGTTTGATGGTTCCTCAAATTACAGTGGGCATGGTATAGGAGCCGTTTTGATAAATCCAAAAGGTGGCTTTACTCCATTCACAGCAAGGTTTGATTTTGAATGCACAAATAATGTCGCAGAATACGAAACATGCATTCTTGGCCTTGAAGCAGCTATCGACCTCCGAATCAAACTTCTCAAAGTAAGTGGAGATTCAGCTTGGTTGTCTATCATGTACAAGGAAAATGGGAGAAGAAGAATGAGAAGTTAATTCCTTACAAAGACTACATTGTCGAGTTGAGCAAGTGCTTTGATGAGATCAAGTTCGAACAAGTTCCGAGATCTGAGAATCACGTAGCCAATGCTTTAGCCATGTTGGCGTCCATGTGGAAGGTCAGATTTGTTAACGAAGCACCACTCATCCAAATTGAATACAAGACAAAGCCCACTTACTGTCAGGTGATTGAAAGGGATGAGGTGGATGAAAAGCCTTGGTTCCATGATATTAAAAATTATTTGCTCAAGCAGGAGTATCCCGATGGTGCTATTGGTCTTGACAAGAAGACTTTGAGAAGACTGGCATCTAGATTCTTCATCAGCAATGGTGGGTTATATAATAGAAATTACAACATGGTCTTGCTCAGATGTGTTGACAAGCGTGAAGCGGACGTGTTATTTCAAGAGATTCAAGAAAGGACCTTTGGAACTCATGCCAATGGTTATGCTATGTCTAAGAAGATGTTAAGGGCTGGATATTACTGGCTAACGATGGAATCCGACTGCATCTAATATGCCAGGAAATGTCACAAGTTCCAGATATACGCTGACAAGATGCATGTTCCTCCGTCACCACTGAATGTTTTGACTTCACCGTGGCCTTTCTCGATGTGGGGCATTGACATGATTGGGGAAATTGAGCCGAAAGCTTCCAAAGGTCATCGGTTCATCCTCGTTGCCATCGATTACTTCACCAAATGGGTAGAAGCTGCTTCCTACGTGATCAGTGCATATTTATGCACATTCTCATATATTCTTACTTAGGCATTTCTTTATTTTATCTTGATTATTTTTATGTTTTATTTTATTTTTGGTTTAATTTGATTCTCGCACTTTATTTTTCAGCTTTAGCAGTCTGCGCGGAAACGATCATAACTGGAGTTCCGGGAATCCGTTTGAGGCGTTCTAAAAATCGGCGAAAAGCTAAGAGAGAGAGCTACGACTTTTGTGTTAGGGACGAAGTCTGATTCGGAGCAAACTTTCCTATAATATTCGTTGAAGTTACATCATTAGGAATCTGTTTTAGTTTTGGGTCATGTTTTGGGTCTGGGTTATGTTTTCGACCCAGTTGGGTTATGCACCGGATCCATTGTTTTTATTTTGAGGGAAAACCTCATTTACGGTTGATTGTATTCTATTCACGAAAAAAAGAAGAACGCTTAAAAGAGAACTCATGGAGAACTAACTTCCTCACGTTAATCTGTTGTAATCGGTTTCCGCCGACACTTTGAGGTTCTTTTAATTTCCCATAAAATCTATTTCCTTTTAATTCTTCTCTATGATATCTTGTTTGCTTAATTTGATTTATCTTAGGAATGATTGATTTATTTCGATGATTGCATGTTCTTATACTTTAATCATGTTTGCTTAATCCGCGTATGTTTCTCGTGTTTGCTTAATTCACGGTTACTATATTTTATCTGTTTGCTTAATTCGGAAATTAGGAATATGTATCATATAATATCAATTGCACTTGTTTGATTGTTATTATAATCGAAAAGGGAATAGAATCCGCTTAGGAATTGAGAATTATTGGGATCGATGATAAGTTGGGAAACTAAAACAGCAAATTAACTGTTTCAGCTTATTTTAGTAATCACTTTTTATAATTACTTATTTTCAGTATTTTTTCTCTTAATCAAAATTCAAACCCTCATAAAATGTTACTTTATTGGTCAATCACTACAAGAGTCCTTGTGATACGACTCGAGTCATTGTCGCTAAACTACCGTTTTTCAAACTACTCGTTTTGATCCGCACGCGACAGCGGATCAAATTGGCGTCGTTGCCGGGGATTCTTGTCGATTTAGCTAATAGTCTAGTTTTAGGTTTTGTTTGTTTTAATTTTCTGGATTTTTGTGTATTTTATTGCGTTTTCGTGTCCGACCGTCCTGTTTCTCGTCAGACCAAGTAAAAAAAACTAGGTTTTGGGCAAATCGCCTTCTTTTTTAGATCTGTTTCGTGAATTTGAAGAAAAAAAATCGTGCGATCAAAATTCTTTAACTCTAGAAGAGTTATAGGAGTTGGCCCCTCGAATCGCCAAAAAACCTTTTTTTTTTCTATTTTTAATGAATTTTTTAATGTTTTCATAGAGTCGAAAAAAATCGAACAAATTCTCATAAATGTTATTTTTCTTAATTAGTTTAATTCTGGTGTTATTTTATTTTTCTGAAATTTAAGTAATCGTTTTCCATCATTGTGTTTGAGTATGAGTCTAAGTCTGAGTCTGACTATCTGCATAACTTGTTTGCTTCGGATACTGAACTTGATTTTGAAATGGCAGATAATAGAACCTTAAGGCAATTGGCTGCCCTTGATGTGAATTATAATGGTTTATGTATTGAATATGATGATGTTGATGTTCCTTTTGAATTAAAATTTGGTTTAATACACTTGTTGCCAAGGTTTAATGGACTTGTAGGTGAGGATCCGAATAAACATATGAATGAATTTCAAATTGTGTGCTCTACACCTTCTGAACCTTCATTAGAGGACCTTGTCAAGCAAATGGCTATGAATGATCTCCAGTTCCAACAAAGGACCGATTCTAGCATTCAGACTTTGCAGACGCAAATTGGACAGCTTGCCACTATAGTAAATGCCATGCAGCAAGCTCAAGCATCAAACCAACTACCCGCCCAAACAGTAGTGAATCCAAAAGAGTTATTGTCTGATTTAGTTGATGATATTTATCCTGAGTTGTTATTTGATTTTCCATCTTTATTAGATTATGATGATACTTACTCTTGTGATTTATGTACTGACACTAATGTTTGCTCTGTTTGTGCTGAGATTAATGCTTCCTTGCAGGGTGATTCTTTTAATGATGTCATTTATACAGTCGAAACTCTTGATATCACGGCTGCCCCAACCAAATATTCTTCTGAACAACCGCCTTCTGAACCACTTCCTGAGGATTTATATTATTCATCAAAGCTTCAATTTGAGCAGGAAGAAAAGTTACTGCAAGAACATAAGAAGGAAATTGGATGGACCTTGGTTGACACTCGTAATTTTAGCCCATCCATGAGTATACGTAGGGTCTCAATTGAAGATGGAAGAAAAGTAGTGAGGCAGCCCCTTAATCCCTTGATTCTTGATGTTGTGGAAATGGAGACCACTTTCACATGCCCATTCGACACTTTTACTTATCAAAGATTCTTCTTTGGTCTTGGAATAAAAGTCGAAGGCACTAATAAATATTTCAAGGTCAACGGATGCTACCCAAAGTTACTTTATGACATCCCCACTTTGGAAGAGGAGCCTGTAGAAGATCTCTCTTTGGGAAAGGCTGCTTATATGATTACCTATCCACCTTGACTACCAGGGTGTGTTCTTTCCTTTCTCTCACTCTTATTTAATAGTTATATCCTTTAATTGAGGACAATGCATGTTTTAAGTGCGGGGGAGGGAAATCATTTGTTTAGTTTGTTTTCCTTGTTTTTGTTAGTGTTTTGTTTGTTTTCAGTCAAATAAAAAAATAAAAAAAATTGCATCTTTTTGAAAGTTCTAGGCTAAAGACTAATTTGAGATTAGTTTGCGGAGACTTGGGAAAAATTCAAAAGATCGGTATTGTCTTAACACCGTAAGTCTCGTGCATGTGGAAATTGATTTGAATACTCTTTATGTTTTAGCCTTAAATTTTCATTCTCTGACAACTCTTGAGTAGTTTATTTCAGCAGTCAGCACCATCTCATACACACTCTACGCAGGGAAGCCGATGAATATAAGTGAGTGATCAAATTTTTAGCTTGAAAAAAAAGAAGAAGAAAAGAAAAGAAATACACCTTCCAACGGATGTAGAGCCTTAAAAAAAGTTGAAAAAAGTTACTCGTTGTTAGTTGGTTCAGCGGTTTCTGGTGCTGAACTTGGTAGGGCGGATTACGGTCCGATCCCCTGCAACTACAACTGAGTAAGCAAAGGGTTATGCCACTTAAGTACCAGAACCCCAAACAAAAAGGATCTGAGTCACTAACCGGTCGCCTTGCTATCAGTGTGTGGAGATAACGAGCTTAATGTGATTGCGCCTGAATGAAAAAGAGCAAAAAGGAGGAAGAGTAAGTTAGGCTTCAGCATAATAACATGACTCGAGTTGATTTGTATATTCAGGAGATTTATGACTGCACAATTGTGGATTAATGTTCCTACGATATCCTTAGTGTGTAAGATTAGTACCTATCGATGCAAACCTAACCGAAGAAGACTTATAGCCTGGAATGAGTAATTGTTGATGTGTTTGTGCTTTCTTTGTTTTGTTTTATTTTAATTTTGCTCGGAGTGCAAAAGTTCAAGTGTGGGGGAATTTGATCAGTGCATATTTATGCACATTCTCCTATATTCTTACTTAGGCATTTCTTTACTTTATCTTGATTATTTTTATGTTTTATTTTATTTTTGGTTTAATTTGATTCTCGCACTTTATTTTTTAGCTTTAGCAGTCTGCGCGGAAACGATCATAACTAGAGTTCCGGGAATCCGTTTGAGGCGTTCTAAAAATCGGCAGAAAGCTAAGAGAGTGAGCTACGACTTTTGTGTTAGGGACAAAGTCATATTTGGAGCAAATTTTCCTAGAATATTCGTTGAAGTTACAGCATTAGGAATCTGTTTTAGTTTTGGGTCATGTTTTGGGCCTGGGTTATGTTTTCGACCCAGTTGGGTTATGAAATGGATCCATTGTTTTTATTTTGAGGGAAAACCTCATTTACGGTTGAGTGTTGAAGTTGAATATGGCTTAATGGGTTTCGAAGGTTGTCTGAAGGTTTTGAAAATGGTTGAAGAAAAATGAAAGTGGATCTTTGGTCATGATAAGAGATCGGAAATGTTTGTTAATGGTAATCTGAAGTTGAACGAAGGTTTCAATTTCTAGGTTGTGTTTTCCGTTGAGTTTCAAAGGTATTGTGAAAAGAGGGAGAGATGATTTAGGGGTTACGTCTGGTTTGAAGAAGAAATTATTGAGGTTCTCTGAGTTAGTTTTGAGGTTGTGGTTGAAATTTGAGGTTGGTGTTGTGATTTGCAAAAATGGTGAAGAACAAGGTGAGTTTCAAAGGTTGTGTTCATGTGATGATGAAGTTCTGGGAAATGGATTGTTGTTTGAAAATGGTGTTGATGAGTTGGAGATATGGAGGTGATGATATAATGGTGGAAGGATATGGTTGGAGGTGGTAGAAGATGGTGAACAAGATGGAGGTTAACGGTGGTAGAAGAATTTTCTAAAGATGATGAACAGGGTAGGCGCAACCTCCTTCTTGGGATTAAGGTTAGGGATGATGAATAGTATATATATTATCCAATGGCCGACACGTGGCCAGGCTGGAGACTGATTAAACCTGATAAATTGACTAAATGCTAATTAAAATTAATGATGCTGGTGATTAATGATATGTGAATGTTGACAAAAGTTAACGATGCTGAAAACTGAATATAAAAACTAACAACAAATAAAAGTTGGTTTAATTAAAAACAATGTTAGTTAATTCTAAGAAATAAAATAATCCAAATCCTAAATAAAGTTAAAATCCTAACTAATTAATTAATTAAAAAAAACTAATAAAAAACTATTAAATAAAATTGAAAACAAATAATAAAATCTATATTATTAAATTCAAATATCTTTAAAAAAATATTCTAAATTCTAATATATTCTAAAAAATAATTAAAACTAAACAAAATCCTAAATTAGTAATTTTAATATCCACTCCTAATATTATATCTAAAAACACTTAACCAAATTCTAATAAAAAAAGAAAAATAATTCTATTCAAATCCAATAAAATTCTAACAACCTAAATTCTATTCTAAAAAACCTAATAAAAATAATATCTATTTCTGAAAAACAATATTAAAAACCTATTTAAAATAGTAAATAAAATAAAGCAATAAAATGCAAATGCCATGGAAAAACGGGCGAGCATCGAAATGCGCCAATATTATCAACACAGATTGAATCATCAAGAAGAGAGCGACTTTCGCTCGATTTCGACACTGAACTTCTCGTTTGAATTGATTTGAATCTCCTGAAACACGAGTAAAGCGGCTAAAATTCTGATAAATTCAATCTGGCTGATAACACTGGCAGGATCCGACCTAAATGATATGCAGATGAAATACAAAGCAAAAGTCAGTCAAAGCTGGAAAACTAGTGGGAAAATTTTAAGGTGCAACAACTTGGATGTTCTTTCTTGTTTGAAAACTCTATCATTTTGTTTACATGATCCTACTGCCATGTGGATCACGTTCTACCTTTTATCCTAGAGTGTCATCCGGTCATGCTTGAACCTGTTGGGCAACTACTCTAGATATTTCCCCAATGGAGGTTGTCTTCCCGGTTCTATCTCCATTGAGGATCTGTGGTCTTTCTTTCTAAAGTGTCAACTGGTCATGCTTGAACCTGTTGGTCCGTCACTTTAGATCCCTCTAGTTTTGTTTTCTGTTCCCCAGTGCATTGTCATCTCTAGTGAGTGGTTACTCATTGGGTTGGTGTTACCCTTGTTGGTGTCTGTTTTTCGTCTGCATTTTCTGCATTTATCATTCCATCATTTTCATCATATTAGAGTTTATAGCATGTTAGCATTTTTAGTTTAGTCATGTTTGTCCATAGCATTGCATATCATTGCATCTAAGGGCAAAATTTTCGGTTATCTGTATTTAAATACCGTTCACCATGATTTCGTGAAGATTTTCATTGCTCACATCATCCGGTGAAGATATTTAAATAGGGGCAACTGTTGTACCCCAAATATTTCCCTTAGATTCATTGATCATTTGCATTTCATCTTAGATCATCTATCCACGCATAGCTAACCTTTTTATTTAGTTTTCGTTTGTTTTGTAGGTTTGCTGAAGAAAGTTTGAAATTCATAAAACCTTGTGTGTATATCCATCAGGTTTCTTTTCTCTTGCGAGTTATGCTGGATTCGCATGGATATGGAAGAAGGACATACCCTTATTTCATGAACCCATGGTCAATACAAGGTCAATCTTCTCTAAGATTCCTCATCCCAAGGAGGTTTAAGTTTGTATGCCATTTGGTTTTCGTGAATGACCGTTTGAGATTTAGTTATAATTTTGATGGCAATAAAGGCCAAATAAAGTTGTATCTTATTTATGGAATGGGATCCACATATAAGATTTTGATCTTTAAGAAAAGTTTGGATTGATAGCACTGTTTAATACAAGCCCATAAAGTTCAAGACATAGTCATGGTTACAATGTTCAGGGCACTATCATTGGATTCCTAAGTTGATTGTAAGTTATGAGGCCACATATCATGGTAATTCCAAGAAGCATTACAAGTGCAAGACAATTCTAACCAATTTCAAGAAAGAATTACAAGCTCAAGTGGTGAGAAGTTGCTTGTTCAAGTTATAAACTCAAGGAGATTAGTTTTTTTTATTGCCTCATGTTTAACCTCAAGACTCACGAAATTTTAAACTCGTGCTTAAATGAGAAGAAGAGTTTTAATTTTTACATAATTCAAGAGGATAGGCCCCACTCAAGATAAAGATTCAAACCACACGAAACTTCAACGGAGTTTTCATTCAAGAAATGTACCAAAACCTCATATTATCTATTTGATTTATCATCTCAAGATTCGTGAAAGTTCAAGTTATGAAGATTTACAAGTTTGAAAGTCTGAAGTGATCGTGACAAGTGTAATTCTTCCTCCTCCTAACATGTTTACAAGCTCAAATTGCAAGGTTACATGTTAAGCTCAACGTCAAGATTATGATACGACTCACGATCCATTCAAGGTATAATCAAAAGGAGTTTTACTTTAAGTTTAATTAAAGAAACTTTTGACATAAGGACTCAAGGTGTACTAGTTTAGTTTCGAGGTTCATGTTTCGCATCAAGGGGAAGATGTCATGGTTCAAACCATGGCAAAGTGAAGAAAATTGAATGCCGAACATCTGTTCAAGATGCAATTCTATTATCTCAAAACAAGATACAATGTGCTATTCAGGAAATTAAAATTAAGGGATTTAAATTCATGTTACAAGGTCCAAATTCATTCCATAAGACAAAGAGAAAATATTGTTTCATTCAGGGTTCACAAGTTATGTCCAAAAGAGAAGAGCTAGTTATGAATGCAAAATATTCATTCAAACCCAAATATAACATAATGACCACATTTCATACCTATTAAAATAATTTATTACAAGATTCAAGAGGTAGGCATCATGCTGGTAGCCAAATTTCCAAACTCAAAGGAAGTTGCTAGACACATTAAAACCTTCGTGTACAAATTTCAAGGTCCATTTATTCTTTACAAAATTAATTCCAAAATTAAATCTCAAATCTTCATAACTAATTTCAAAAGTCCCTATTGTATCTACAAACATTTACAAAAGCTAATGACAAATTGGTGAGAAACTAAGTGGTCTTCAAATTCTTCTGGTTACCTACGGTTTGTCTTCATTTGGCTCAAATATGGATGAGAAAGACAATTTTTCTTCCACTAATGCTAAAGGAAGCTTTCCTGTTATCTTGCTGGAATAACATGTCGTGCGTTCAACAATGGATTACATACTGCATAATACTACATATTACTACACGATTCTTTTTTTAGTCATAAATGGAAAATGTGGTGAATTGTTGAGTTTTAGAACACTATTGTTACACCTGTTGATGTATTGGTAGTAGAGTTTGCTCCAAAGCTACAAAGCGACATTGAAACGTCCCGCAACATCTTGATAAAGTTGCAAACAAAGTTACACCAGAATTTTAGCGCAGAAGATTCGACAAAGGTCGGAGAACAACTACAAAAGGAAATAAAAATGAAATTTCAAACTCAAATTCATAACCCAAAGCATAATCATGCAAGCTCATTCTTTTTATTCAAAACAATATCAAATGAAAGTCTTCATTCAAATAATACCAAACAAGATTTTATCATGTTCATGATTGATTCGATGATGATCCTAAATAACACATAACATGTTGACGCGAAAAAGGAAGAAAATCCGAACGTGTCAAAATGTGTTTGAGACAAGATAGAAGCACATTCGTCACAGTAAATTAAATTCTCCAGACAAGAAGACAAGTTAAATTTCTTTCTAAAACAAAAAACCGGCGAGCTATCTTTCACTTTCAATTGCGAAATCGGAGATTTTAAATACATGGCGTATAAAAGAAAAGGAAACATGGTTAAGAGAGGAGGGAGAATAATAGTGAGCCACAGAAAACACACACACAAAAATGTTCTTGCAAAAATAGAACAAGATTCATAGAAAACCAAAAGGAGAAGAGTTGGAGGCAGATTCTGAGTAAAACAGCACACAAATGTTAGAAGCAATATAAAGAAGAAGGAGATTTAGGAAAACTTATCTTCAATTTGGCTGGTGTCGTCGAATCATTGTAGAACAAGCAAAATCACTTCGCAAGACCCTCTTCACTGCGAACCACCACCGCCTACCCATTACGGTAATCTTGTTCTATCAATTTGTTGGATCTTTGAATTTTATTGTTGTTTACAGGTTGCAAATTCAAGATAAAGGAAAGGGAAAGAAGCGAAAGATCGAGAGTGAGAAGAAGAGTTTGAGGAAGAAGAGACGAAGAGAAGAGAAGGAGGGGCAGTTGTATTTGGAATTATGGTTTCGGACCCCTCTTTCCTTTCTTTCTCAATTTTGTGGTTGGTGGGTCGGGTCTGGTGGGTTGACCACCACCGGCCCATTGTTTCTTGTTTTTTATTTATTTTTGGTTTTTTGTACAATTCGGTTGGGCCCAGTTTTTTTGTTTTTTTAAAATAAGGAATCATAAATATAATAAAAATAATAAAAACATAAAATAATAAATAATAATAAAAATAAATCAATATAATTAAAATAAATTAGAAAATAATAAAATAAAATTTTAAGAATTTTAAAAAAAAATTAATTTAGAACTTTTAAGAATTTAGTAATATTTTTATAAATTAGATTATTTTTAGTTTTTAGTTTTTAATTCATAGTTTCATTATTTTTCATAATCATAACTTTAGAAAATAATATAAAAAATACAAATAAAAACAAATTAAAGATATTTAGATATTCTTGTTATTAGAGAATCTAGCTCTTACCCATTATCCTAGCCTTAGGATTTGAGTCGTCGTACTCACGCATAGCGTCCTGCCATGGACACTCTTTTACAATTCGATTCTAGCCTTAGGACCAAGAGTCGTCGTACTCTATGTAAGTTCTCGCCATGGATACTTACTTACCATCTTTTTCAAACAATCATGAACGTATATTTGGAGTCGTTGCACTCCATGTAAGTGTCTCACTATGAACATTTACTTCCCCCTGGAACCTTGACCACAGTCAAGAAGTTCCTCACTCCTCTTTAAGGGGAACTACAAACGCTCTGATTTCTGATGAGAATACATAGGCATAAGATGCGACATCTTGGCGAGCTCACTCACAGTTAACCTCTTGTTACCATTTGCAACTTAGGATTGGAGTCGCCGTGCTCCAAGTAGTATCCTGCCGTGAGCATCTTCTTTCGTACCCTTCATCATAGCCTTAGTATCAGGAGTCACCGTACTCCATGTAAGTTCCCTCCGTGGATACTTTTCTACCTTTTCAACTCAACCTTTCAATGTAGATTTGGAGTCGATGCACTCCGCGTAAGTATTTCATTATGAATATTTACTTTCCCTTGGAACCTTGACCACAGTCAAGAAGTTCCTATCCTCTTTGAGGGGAACTACGAACGCTCTGATTTCTCAATGAGAATACGTTGGCACAATATGTGAGGTCTCAGCAAGCTCACTAACAACTAACATCCTGTTAACATTTGCAATTTAGGATTAGAGTCGTCGTACTCCTTATTTAGTTCCCTCCGTGGACACCCTTCACATTCATCCTAGCCTTAGGATCAGGAGTTTTCGTACTCCGTGTAAGTTCCCGACGTGGATACTTGCTTACCTACCTTACAAATTTTTAACTTAGACTCGGAGTCACCACACTCCACGTAAGTGTCTTGCTATGAACACTTACTTCCCCCTGGAACCTTGACCACAGTCATGAAGTTCCTCACTCCTTTTTGAGGGGTACTACGAATACTCTAATTCCATTCCCGTTAGGATACATAGGCACAACATGCAATTTCTTGGCGAGTATACTTAGGACTAACCCCTTAGATCCCTCTCTTTATCTTCAACCCTTTAGTAGATAACAGATAGAATAATAACGCATATCAAACAAGAGGTTCCTGTAGAGTACTACAAATACTTAAGATGCTAGCACCTTCCCTAGGTATAATCAACCCCCGAACCCTAGATCTTCCCGCGTTATGTTTATGATGCAAATTAGGTTTTTCTTTCTTTAACCTTTCCTTCAGATAAATTAAAGACCGGTTGTGAATTCAAGATTTGTGATTCAAATTAATCAATAATTTGACATCCTATTCTCACCGCAACAATATCAAAGATAAGCTTCTTTTTCCTTAATTTAACCAGGATTTATTGTCCCCTCACAACTGGGTTCGAATATGATATTAGATCATAAATTGAAAAGGCCACCTCCCTAGCATTAGGCCCACACAACAAAGGAATAATTGGGCCTAAGGCCTCACCCTCATATAAATCCATCGTCTGGCCCATAAAGCCTTTGGGGTCCATCACCACCAATGTTGATTTACCGCCACAAGCTAGATTAGACATGCATCTGAGCTTTTCATCAATGCCTCGATCCTCTAAATCACTATGTAACAACAATTTTTTGGAACGACCAACATGTTTTACACATGTAGCCGCAATATCAGATAAAGTCCTTCTGCTATTTTCCAAAATATCCTTTTCCCTAACACCTATTTGTCTTCCCTCAGACTCGGGAACTGCATCTTTAGAGGACGTATCATGGCCTTCCCTAGAAAAATAGTTTTTTATTCCCCCTTCCTCTTCCTCCTCTGAGCTTTTCCATTCGTCACTATCACTATCAGAGCTTTCAATCTTCAACGACCTGCTCACTTTAATCGAATTCACCTCGCCAAGCCTTAATGGCCCATGTCCATCTTCTAACAATTTAATTCTGTAAATGTTTCCACTTACTTCAATATTGAAAATTTCGCCAAGCCTTAATGGCCCATGTCCATCTTTTAACAATTTAATTCTGTAAATGTTTCCACTTACTTCAATATTGAAAATTTCATCCAGGTTAATCGCAAACTTGGTTTTAACGAGGAATCTTGCAACAATATATTCACCAATTCTTCCAAACTTGGCATTCAAAGTAATATATTCACCAATTCTTCCAGCAATAAACATAAAGAACTTTGAGCACCAAACATGGCAGGGAAGCCCATAACATCGTATCCAGGTGAGTCTCTCATTGTCCACGTCTTCTGGCAACCACAGACAAATGTTAGAGAACCACCGGGATACCCACGTCTTCTTCTTGACCAAGGTTGCTAACTCTCTAGATAACTCTTCTTCTAGCAAGCATACATTAGCCCCCAACGGAGTAGCTTTAATACGAAAGGTACCTTCCTCATGAAGCGCCTGTTGTATCTTATATGTCGACCCTGATATTTCCACCACTCCGAGGAAAGCCTTTTTGAATCTAGTAAGTTCAGACTTCTCCATGTTGAATTGCAAGTGTGCAAATAGAGGTTTTTCACCCAGCCTGTCTCTAGTGTTCCTTACAATACGTCTTTTCACTTCTTGTATGTTGGCTTGTCCAACTCCCAAGACCTGAGCGTAGGAAAGTTTTGTCTTGCCATGATACACCATCTTTGCACCAACTTGTATAGTGAAATCAGTAGCCCACCTATTATTCTTCTGTTTCAACTCATATTTTGCTCCCGCCTCCTTGCCAAGACTTCCCCTCTGCAGTTTGAATATATTCCCATAAGTCTTGCGCCCTCTAATCATAATGATGTCTAGCTTGATCGCCAATAGTCGAACGTCTTCAACATTCTTGAATCTCACGAAACCATACCGTTTGCCACATTTATCTCCTTTCGGTGGGATGACCACCTCAAAAACAAGACCATATTGTTCTTTGTTTCATAGCTTAATATTGAATGCTTTTTCCATTTAAATTATGCTACATGTCACCATCCATTTTATTTTTTACCTTGAGAAGTAGTTTTACTACTCTTAATTGAATAATAATTTTTAGTTAACAATCAAAATACATTAATTAATATAAATTTATGTTAAAAATCAAAATACTTTAATTAATATAAGTTTATATAACACTTTTTAATGGGTAGTCATTTTTATTTAATTTTATTTTTATTTAATTTAATTAATTTTAATATTTATTTATTATTGAAGCAATAAATAATATTTATTTAATTTTGGACTGTAATTAAGTAGTTATTTTTTAATTTTCTTCTTTCTTATTTGTTTTAATTTCATTTTGATTGGATTGATCAAGTATTGGAATTAATAGTACTATTTGACAATGAAAAATGGAAGTTTGTAAAAACTGTAAATGACTAATATAATAATTTTTAGTTAACAATCAAAATACATTAATTAATATAAATTTAGGTTAAAAATCAAAATACTTTAATTAATATAAGTTTATATAACACTTTTTAATGGGGCAGAACGTCTTAAATTTATAACACAAATTTTAATTAATTTTATATTTATTTATTATTGAAGCAATAAATAATATTTATTTAATTTTGGACTGTAATTAAGTAGTCACTTTTTAATTTTCTTCTTCCTTGTTTGTTTCAATTTCATTTTGATTGGATTGATCAAGTATTGGAATTAATAGTACTCTTTGACAATGAAAAATGGAAGTTTGTAAAAGCTGTAAATGACTAATATAATAATTTTTAGAATATAGCTAACTATGTCGACTGAAATATTATTAATTTTTTTGTTTTATTAAATAATATTTTGCATGTTTCTTCATTTGTTTCAATTTCATTTTAATTGAATTGATCAATTATTAGAATTAATAGTACTATTTGACAATGAAAAATGAAAATTTCTAGAAACTGTAAAAGACTAATATAACTAATTTGTCTATTGAAATATTCTTTGTTTTTGTTTTATTAAATTATATTTTGCATGTTTCTTTATATGTTTCAATATGATTTTAATTTGATTTATCAACTATTGGAATTAATAGTAGTATTTGATAATGAAAATTATAAATTTCTAAAAAGTGTAATTAAAAATTAGAAATGAATTACTACAAGTAATTGCATATTCCTTGCATGTTAACATCAAACACTAGAAAAAAAATGTTGAAACAAGAAAATTGTTCCCCTATAAAAGAGTGTAGCATAGATTTGCAATATGCATCTCTAATCACTTCATTCTCTCTTTAGAATGCTCACTATGACTTCATTACTAAAAATTGTTTTAATTTACTCGATATTGAATATTGTTTTATCTGATGGCTTACCACCTTCCATTCAACTTTCACAATCACCATCACCAAATCCTTTCCACATAGACCATGAAGTATTAAAACCATATTCTCCATATCAAGATTTAGGTAAGAGTAGGAAAAGATCTCCTCCTCCTCCTCCATCACCACCACCTCCTCCACCTTCCTTTGACCATTTTATGCTAGCTCAAACATGGCCCCCAACATTCTGCATTCTGAATGCTAATTGTATCTCTCCATTGCCACAAAAATTCACCATTCATGGCATGTGGCCTGGTAAAAGAGGCGTTGTGATACGAGATTGCAAAGAAGAAAAAGCACCTAACCTGAACGATGTAAGTTTTACTTTATTTGATTCTATCTTATTATTTTTATTTATTTTACCATATTATACAAACAGTAACTTTATTTTGTGTATATTTTTAACAGCTTCATTTAATAAAGAAGAATCTTGATATTGATTGGCCGTCTTTAGTTAAAGATGTTTCTATAGTATTTGCCAATGGTGCTTTATGGCTTAAAGAGTGGAAACACCACGGAACTTGCTCAATTCAGATGTTTGAATTTTCCGCTTACTTCGAAGAAACATTAAAAGTTTACCATAGAAATAATATAAAAGAAATTCTTGAAAAGGATGGTATTAAACAGGGTGGAAATTATCCAAAACAAAAAATTCTCAACGCAATACAAACAGAGATTAAATTCATGCCACAAATTCGATGTGAGCAGATTAAGAATTTAGATTATTTATCAGAAATACGACTTTGTTTAACAGCAACGCCAGAACTAGAATATAAAAATTGTGATACACCTTATAGTGGTTGTCACAATAATGATATCTACTTCTAATATAGTGCTTTGGAGTGAAGACTGGCAAAGGTTCATGGAGTTAATCCTTGGTTGATTTAGTTTCTTATTATATAATTTTCTCTACTTTTTATTTTGTTGGGTGTTGTTCTGGTTTTAAAGACCTTAATGATTATTGTTCTGTCTCTATGGTCTTGTATGTACTCTTTATATTTCTCTTACACACTGTGTTTGAAGAAATTGATATGAATAAATATTGAAGGTTTCTAAAATATATATATTGTTTATATTTTATTTCATGCTTAATTTTATGAGATCATTGTAATTTTATCAATGTATTAAATCTATATCCATGTAGAAATTTAATGATCCTTGTGTCTAGGTGCAGTATATGAATAAATTAAGACAAGTATCAGAATAAAAATTTAAAAAAATATTAACGAGAACCAACTCTGGAATATGGAAGAAAATCTTAAGAAATTTTTTGTAAAAATTAAACCAGTAAATAAAGCTAAATGAATTTGACATAAACCTAAGTACAAATGCGAACACCGTTTTCATATATCTCTGAATATTGTCCAAAGAATGATCTTCTTAACAATCCAGTATTTAAGAAACTTGTTTGAGATATATTATTTGATTTCATCTTCATCATCTTTAATGAGCTCATTTTTTATTAGATCTAATTTGAGGTTCATTGTCCTTGACTATGTCTTTCATGATTATTTTTGAAAAATCAATACTAAAAGAAATACATTTTACCAGCTCTTGGAATTCATTTTTATGAAAAACTATATTCACTTATCATAATTCATTCTAATTACTCTAAAACACGATTGTTATGCCTTACACATAATTTTGTTCTAGAGTTCGCATACATGAGAAGTAGTGGGTTATACAATATTTATCAAAAAAACTTCAAGTTGATGATTAAAACATTTACCTCCACGATCACTTCTTAAAGTTGTTATTTTCAAATTGAATTCGTTTTCGACAAGTTTGACAAATCTAACAAAAATTTAAAAAATTTATTCCTTATGAGTTAAGAATAAAGTTCAAGTAAATATAATGAAGGCGTCTGTTGGAGATTGTGCTTGTTTAAAATATGTAGCAGCACTTGAACAAAGAAGGTGTTGTTAAAGATTACACTTAAAAACTCAAAGCGTGTGAATTTCAGACTAACCTTTAGGTTTAATTTGCCCCTTCCAATTATTATATTTTGGATTCAATAAGGATTAACGATGAATTCTCTTTAGGATACATTGGACTTTGATATGAATTGCACAAACACATTAAGCTTATTTTATAATAATAGTTTATAAAAAATTGTTTCCTACACTTCACTCATGCATTAATGAAGTAAGAGATGATTTTAGAATAATTGAAATAGTAAAAAATAGATGTGAATATTTCTATTTTCGTGTGTATTTTCTGATTTTCAAGTGCCTCTATTTATAAAAAAAAAAATTAAGTCATTTGATGAAGAGCATTACCATTTGAGGAATAATTTATGCATCTGTATAAGAAATTTATTGGATCAGTTGGTAAAGTTGCTTCAGATATTTTGGAATATATATATATATATATATATATATATATATATATATATATATATATATATATATATATATATATATATATATATATATATATATATATATATATATATATATATATATATATATATATATATATATATATATATATATATATATATATATATATATATATATATATATATATATATATATATATATATATATATATATATATATATATATATATATATATATATATATATATATATATATATATATATATATATATATATATATATTGGAAATGCTTGCACAATATTTTGAAAATCATCTAAAATCCCCCACCATTTACAAAATATAACTAAATCTCATATTTATGGAAAGCTCATGATTTCAGATAATGGAATCTTACGATTTGAACCATTACTTAGTAAATTAAGTTTTCACTCATCCTAAATAGATTGATAGACAAGTTTTGAACTAATTATTCATTAGAAGAAGTGTGCATAACCCACACATAAAAACAAATGAATTCCTAAGGAGGTTATTTTTTGGAAAAATTAATTCCGTTATTTTTCTAACTTTTTTCTTTTCAAATATTAATATTTTTGTACATATTTTGCTTGTTAATAGAATTTAGATGGATTTTATTTAAAAAATTAATTTAGAATTAATTAAGATATAATAGTTTAAAATATATTTTTATTAGGAATTTAATTAGAATATATTTATATATTTTTTAAATTAGGTTTAGAAATTAATTTTGGATAGATATTAGAATTTTCATTAGTTTTAGGATTATTTAATTTTATACTAGAAGTAGTTATTAGTTAGGATTAGTTTAAAATAGGTTTTTAGTTTACACTAATTATAGTTTTCATTAATTTAGATTAATTTATTTGTTAGTTCCAATTAGTTATTTTTAATTTAGGTTAGTTAGAGTATCAGAATATTATTTCAGGTTTTATTAATTACATTAGATTAGCTTAGATTAATTAAATAATTAAAGTAGAGTTAGTTTTTATATTGCTTTTAGATTAGGATATCGTTTAAATTTAATTAACTATTTTTCTTTAATGTCAACATTAGCATGTTAGTAGCATTATAATCAGCATTTTAATTAGTTAATCAAGCCCTGAGGGAGCCACGTGTCAACATTCCTATATAAAGTGCACTATTCATCATCACCTTCTAGGGGACAACCCTAATTCCAAAAGACCAGCCGCACACCCAATACTGTTCATCACCATCTCTTTTTTCCTCCAAACATCTCTCACCATTCAACAGAGAAACGCAAAACACCAGCTCCATCATTAATCCATCAATCCCCTTCTTCTTCATCAATCACCAACAAACTCTTCTTCTCACCTCACGCCAAAAAACTAAAAGCTTCAGCAACAACACCTTAATCCATAAACCTCAGAAACCCTAGCCGCTTGAAGAAAATTCGTCCTTCGCACTTCCAAAACCTCTCTTCATCATTCTCAGAACCCTCTCTACCTCCATAACCAGCAACAATCCCAACCGTTTTTCAAAACCCTAGAAACTCGTTTTCTTCTTCACCAAATCAGCAACCCGTCCTCCATTCAAAAACCTTCAATCTTCTACACAGCAACCCTCCGCCATTAAACCCTCACCAAACATTCCTCCAAACCACCTACCAGAAATCTCCATGAATGATCTTCAACAAAAAAATTTCCCAAACACTTCTCAAACCCTCCGCGAACCACCCTCATCATCGAATCACAATCTCCTCACTCACATTCTCGATTCACTATCAACTTCAACCTTCAAACAGCCAACACAAACTCTCTGAATCTCATTTTCGAACCGTAACCCATTTTCTCCAACTTCTGCAAATCCCTTCAAAACGCAAATAAATCTTCACAACCATCCCTTCAACTCATCTTCCAAACATCAACTTTCAAAACCCCAAAACAAAAAACCCATTCTTCCATCTCCAAACGGAAGCTAGAACGCAAATGAAACATTTTGAGCTGAAAAATCAGTGAAAACGAGAAAACGAGAGGAGATTGGAAGAGGAGTGCGTAAGCAGACGGCGAGAGATTGGAAGTGGACAAGATTGCTTAATGTTGCTTTGTTTTTATTTTGAAGGAGACGAAAATCTGGGTTGTGTGTGTCGTTTCGTTGGTGAAGCAGATGGCATTGTGGATTATTGTGGTTGTATTTTTTCGTTTTACTTGATGTCATCCTTTAGGATGAGTTTGGGTGATGGGCCTTTGATTGGCCCATATGATCCCATGGTTTTTCTTTAACACCCCATAAGCCAGATGCACCCCCACTGTTTTATTTTTTAATTTTTTAATATTGGTACATTTTTGTTTATTATTTAGTATATTATATAAAACAGATTTTCATCATGTAAAATATATTATATAGTTTTTTTTCTTTTATATTTCTTATATTTTCTTTTTAGAGTTAAATTTTATTTCTCATTTGTTATTTGACATTTTGTTCCATTTTTGCCTTTTAGGTCGATGAAGAGACTTTTGTCGTTTATCCGTCAAATTGTTGATGTGAAACGATAGATCCGAGACCGACTTTCCCTCTTTTTCTCATTTTCGACTTTATTTCGATTTTATTCCACTTCTATCTTTTTGGTCGATGACGAGGCTTCTGTAAGTCGTTATTAGTCAAATTATCGATGGATAATGTTGGATCTGATACTACCTCTTTTCTCTCCTCATTTCTTATTCTTTCGATTTTATTTTGACTTTGCATTATCGATGAAGTCTTGTATCCGTAAGCGTCGGATATATCGGAGTTGATAATCTTCCCGATTTCAAATCTATGGAAGATGACCATTTGGGTCATTTTCCTTACTTTGGGATCGCAATAGGCTACCTTCGATTAACCGACATTTTGTTTGCGATTAAGACGAGATCCCATTATTTTTGGTCCGTGCGACACGATTAAATCGGAGAACAATCCTCAATATCATTTCTCTATCTTTTCCATAGCACGGATATCAATAATGTGGCCTCATATAGTTTGACTTCCCTTATAAGTCAATTCGATTCGCTATGACTATTTAGCGTCACATTGGTCCCGATTCGATTCGCTAATGCTGTTAAACCATCTTAATAAGAGGAATCGACTTCTCTTTGTATTGAACTAAAAAGAGATGATTGAGTGTAGACTTCTTCCTCTCCGAGAGTCAGGATACTCACTGTAGAGTGTGTGGTCTCGATACTCGTCTTTCAATACGAAGACGCTTGTATTCATTTCGCCTTTTCTCCTAAAACCTCGATCCCATACCGAGTGCCTTTTCAAAACACCTTTTAATAACATAATGAAATTCTCTTTGTATTGAATTAAAGATAGAGGATTGAGTGTAGACTTCTTCCTCTCCGAGTGTCAGGATACTCACTGTAGTGTGTGTCGTCTCGATACTCGTCTTTTAATATGAAGATGTGCTTCTTTTTGCAAACTTTTTTTCGAACCTTTTTCTCCTTAAACCTCGGTCCCGTACCGAGTGCATTTTCAAATTTATTTTCAATAAAGGATAAAGTTCTCTTTGTATTGAACTAAAGAGAGAGGATTGAGTGTAGACTTCTTCTTCTCTGAGTGTCAGGATACTCATTGTAGTGTGGGTGGTCTCGATACTCGTCTTTCAATATGAAGATGTACTTCTTTTTGCAAACATCTTTTCACTTTTCCCCTAAAACCTCGGTCTCGTACTAAGTGAATTTTCAAACTCTTTTCACACAAAACTTGAATGGTCGTGGAGTGGTTAGGCATAGGCCTTCTCCTATCTCGAGAGCTTGACATTACCGTAGGGTTCACTGTCGTAAAGCACTTACCATTTAAAACCAAAAACATTTTAATAAGAGAATGAAGTTATCTTTGTGTTGAACTAAAGAGAGAGGATTGAGTGTAGACTTCTTCCTCTCCGAGTGTCAGGATACTCATTGTAGTGTGTGTGGTCTTGATACTCGTCTTTGAATACAAAGATGCTTGTATTCAACACACCTTTTCATAACAAAAACTTTGAGATAAATAATTGGGTACTACCCGCAAGGGGTTACTATCCGATGACATATTTCACCCCTAAAAACAAATTCCACAAACCAAATGAGACATCTTGCCTTGCATGGCGAAAACTAATATCTTCAAAAAGGATATGTTACGTTCGTTCTACCGCAAACAGGTAACACCTAAGTCTCCAACGAGCGAGCAGCAATACACCTAAACTGCTAGAATGTGCATGATAACATCATCCACAAAACACCGGTTACCCGTAGTATCACGAACTATGTTGCTCTGATTTCTCATGCATGTTGGGAATACATAGGCATAGGATTGCGACAATCCTAGCGAGCACCCTTTTCTCTTTTCCATCCTTTCCCTAGAAAGGCATGCTACGCCCGTTCTACCGCAAACAGGTAACGCCTAAGTCTCCAACGACCGAGCAACAATACACCTAAACTGCTAGAATGTGTATGCTAGCATCGTCTACCAGAACTTCCCTGCAAACCATAGGCCGAACTATGGCTGCTCTGATTCTTCACTTCTTTTAAGTGAAGATACGTAGGCACAAGGGCCACAATCCTTGTTGAGCACAAATCCCACATTACCCGTAGTTCCCTAAACTACGTTGACTCTGACTTTCTCATATCTGTTGAGAATACGTAGGCCTAGGACTGCGAAGTCCAACCGAGTATGTTCTTTCTCTCTTCTTCCCCCGCTACCTCTCCTTTCTCTATTTCTAATCTTTCTTTATCCCTTGGAACACTCTCATGGAAAGCAATATATTTTAGCAGATATGTTCATACATACGACAAACAAATGGTTCCCATCGAGTACAATGGATGCGAGGGGTGTTAATACATTCCCTTCGCATAACCGGCTTCCGAACCCATTTTTGGTTGCGAGACCATCTTATCCATTTCTTTCTTAGGGTTTTCTAGATATTTTCCCTTCCTCTCATGGGATAAATAAAGTCCGGTGGCGACTCTTCTGTCTTTCTTTTTCGCCTCCCTGTCGTTGTATTTTTCGAGTAGCGACAGTTGGCAACTCTGCTGGGGACACCTAGCAAGTCAAACCTAGTTTGTTTGTCGTATTTGTGTTGTATTTGCTTTTATTATTTATTATGCTGTGTTATTTTTACCTGATGGGTTTATTTGGATGGTTTGTGAGGATAAAAGCTTTTTACCCGAGCTTTCTAGTATACCCTAAGATTAGGAGGTGGTTTCTTTCTAATTTGCGAGACTTAGAACTCGTTGAGTTGATTTGAATTCCACTGCTCAGATGAGACCCCTTTGGGATGATTATGTCCTACGTGTAGTCGTAATGGCGTCTTTATTTCCGACCTAGGAGTCCGTGACTCTGAGGACCTTTTGTAGAACCTTATTTCGAAGGTTACGAAAACATAACTCTGTGTTCATCCTTTGAAGGGATTACCGTCTTACGAATCGTTGTTCTGATGGAAAACTTTTGAGGGTTAGTGCATGGGACTTTGTTTAAAAGCCTTTGGGATACCCTCTTATAAACCAATAGATTGCCCACCTGAGGTGAGAGATACCTTTTGTTGTTGTCTTGTAGGATCTATGACCTTGATTCTTGTTATTGATCTGTTCTCGTGTGCATTCATAATATTGCATTTGCATAAGCATTTTTGCATCATTTTGCATTTTCTTCCCTAACCAAGATACCAAGAGCTTACCCATCCTCTGTTCATAACCAGCAGTTGATTTCCCAACACTCCTATTGAACTTGTGAGAGTTGTAAAGCATTTGAAGCAACAGAAACGTAACCGCCTTGAAAGGCCAGTCGGACAAAGCAAGTCGAGGTAGCTATGTCAGAGAACGACCTCCGGAGTGTTGATAGCCCACTAGGTTTTACTGTGACAACTACCCCTCTGTACAGTTCTCTTCCTGATGAAGATCTTCCACAAGTGAATAACCTTACTCAAGCTCAGTCTGTGCAACTCTCTGTTGAAAATCAAGATTTACATGAATAGTTTGTTGTCCGAAGTAAACGTTTCTCTTCTCATGATACTACAAATTGTCGTGGTGTTGCTTTCTCTGTTTTGAATTCCAAAGGAGAGGTCCCAATGATGAAGACTAAGGACCCGAGAGCACTTGAGTATGCTAAAAGGTTTCATGTGTTGGATGAAAAACTCAAAGCCTTGGAAGTTAATGATACTTTTGGTTTCAGTGTGGATATCATAGAGGATCCATGGGGGAATCGAACCAAAGATTGCAAAACCTTCCAATCCAAGGTGAAACAATTGATTGACAAAAGGGTACATATCTTTTCTATAAGGAAGTTTGGTTGTCCATGTCAACCTCTCGGCTGTCTAAGCTCGAAGATTCCAAGGGTCATCTCCTAAAGCCATTGGTCTAGACAGGCAGACATCCTTAACATTGGCAGTTCTTGGGCGCTTTTATCATTTGCATTTGTAGTTTATTTTCTATTACTTGTTTTAAACATTGTTGTTTGAATGGTAATATTAATGAAGTGATTATGCATTTTCTGAATCAATCATGTCGCATTCGCTCATTTTTACTTATTTATCACAAAGCACAAACACATACACCTTTTATCCACTCCACTTTATCACTGTATTTTTAGCAAAGATTGGGGAGAGGATGACAAAACTGAATACCCATATTTGCGAACCGTATGCTTTCAGACAAAATCTTGTCGATGACGTACATGCATTGTTTCAAATCCCCTAAACACCGGAGATATAAGGAGTTAATCCCTAGTCAACCACTTCGATCCTAGAAGTAGGAGTTTCCTTCGGATATTCAAACCCTTACACTTAACTTGGGGCAGGGTAGTTGCTCAGTTAATCCAACCCCGCGCTCAAAGCAAAATCCAAAAGATGGTTGTTCATCAATGACCCTTGACATGACAGTCACAACCCTCCAAAAAAATCATCAAAAGTCTGCTAAGTCAAACACCTCAAAGGGGACTTAGGCAAAAATCAGGGCTATCCCGATGGATCTGACAAGCAAAATCAGTCCATGCAAAAGTTAGGGATAAAAAACAAAAGCAAAAGAGGTCCTCAAACCCTCAACAAAAACAAAATAAGAACACTGGTATCCTATCAATGGCCACCCAAATCAAAAGGGTCACTGACATCCATCAAAAGGAAAAATAAGGTGACTGTCATTTTGAACAAACCTTGAATCGTCAAGCTTACACCGTCAAGATAAGCACATGCAGAATTAACCAAACGTAGGTATGGAGATCATCGCGAATAAGGGGTGGGTACAAATCATACTTTGAGTCTAATATCCTTTGTTTCATAACCGTGAACCAGACCACGTTACAACCCTAGAAAGACCTAATTGAGGCGAGGTTTATTTTGAAAGAATATTATTGCGAGGTTGCGTAAACTGACTCCTCATATATTTGCTAATTATCAGCATTGGTGTCAATATCCTTGCTATATCTTTCACACCAATCAAGTTAGCACAACGTTTGGACTAACGATCCATTCGTCTCACTATCACGATACTTAATAAATGACATTTCTTTCAAACTTGCATGAATTTCGCATTAAAATTACCATTCGTGAACAAACAATTTTAATCGCAAGTCATTAGTTGGCATCGAGGAAATTCCAACAAAGAGCAATCAAACAGGACTGGATCATTCAGCAGTCTGGATCAGAACCGAATATACCATGGAGCCTTATGGATCTGGGGCATTGTCATCCCGTGAATTTGGAATCAGTCAGTCTGAGGCAAATCCCCAAGCATCGATTAATTATGGAGGCAAATCCCCAAGCATCGGTTGATTATGGGGCAAATCATCAAGAAGCGGTTGATCAGAAGTGAAACATCTCGAGACTCCACCAATCAGGGGCAGACCATCCAGAGTTTCTTTGATTTGAGGATAGATCCCTCCAATATTCAATCAGGATGAGTTAAGTCGCTTCGACGCTCACTTAGGGGAAGGCTACTCCAAGAGTATATTGAAGTCAACTACCACGAGAATCGATTAAACAATGATGAATCCTTTCGTGGTACAAACTCTGGGGCAAGCCATCTCGAGGTCGTCTCATGGCAAGTTACTCAAGCAAGTTCATCCTCATCAGCAACTGTTGAGTTTAAGACGAGTGTCGGGGAGTCGTACCGTCAGCTCACCCAAATAACCTTAACCTTCCGAAAAGGCCTTGCTGTCATTGGATTCTTCATCCCATAGCCTAAACCTGTTACCTGTCAAAACTGTGTAACCGAAACCACTTCCAAAGTCCAATTTTTGTCTGGCAAACCTTCAAACCTCCAAAGTCCAGTTCTCGTATGGAAAACCTTCATACACCAGTTCTTGTCTAGTCAACCCTTCACTTAATACCAATTCTCGTCTGGTACATGTCGGCTTTTAAACCAGTTCCCATCTGGTCACCCTTCCTTTAGCCTACCATTTAACCAATTCTTGTCTGGTAAACCTCGTTCCAAAGTCCAACTCTCATCTGGAAAACCACAAAGTCAGTCCTCATTTGACAACTTAACCTTTCACCACCAGTACTTGTCTGGTAGCTTACCCTTCGAATATCAGCCCTTGTCTGGTAGTTCACCACCCAAAGTCCAATCCACATTGGCAACTACCAAAGTCCGCCATGTCGGCACTTGCATTTCCAGTTACCCGTCCATAATCATATGCATCATACGCATCACATTCAACTTCATAAGCATATTGCATCATATGCATATCTGGAATCATATCATACTCCCCCAGCTCTTGCATCTCCATGTGTTAGCATTTGCATTTGCATTTCCATTTATGGAACATCATTATCATCAATCATTCACATATACGAGCTCAGGTTCAGGATCAAATTCTAGATTTCCAAGACCATATGCAGCCCATTCAGGGGAATTCTCCGCAAGACGTGGGTGTTCCCCACGAGGTTGTGCAACTTTTTGAGCTTCAAACCAACCATCAGTGCAGTCAGGGGCATTTTTGCAAGACCGTGGGTTTCCCCCCACGAAATTCCAAGATATCAAAACAAAATTCAGCCCAGCTAGGGGCGTATCATTTAATTTTCTTTTTCGGATAAATTCAGGGTATTCTATATCTAATCATCTTCTACCTCGAAAGAATGAATGCCATAGCATTTCGTCTTACTAGGTTTAAGCCGATTAGATAGGAGCATATGTCACACCCTAAATTTTTTCCTCCCTTTTTTGTAAATATTTTTTGCATTTTCGATTCTATTTTTGTTTTACATTTTCCATTTAATTTCATGCCATTTAGACATGTGTCCACCCACGATTGGGCGTTTTTCGAAACTATGTTATTTCGCCCAATAAGGACGTGACACGTGGCCTAAGCTTGGTAGCCCCCAGATGTAAATGTTGTTTACACTAAACTAGGTGAACAATTGCTGTGTTATTTACTGCTTTTATTTACAGTCTAAATAGTTAGTGCAGTAGTCAATGTCATAGTGGATGTTATAAATTTGGCAATAACATCCATCGTGTGCCTGCCAGAATTTTCACAATTAAGCCCTGAACTTTGTGCTTAAAAGCCTTGCAGTTCTCAACATTATGCCCCGGTGCCCAAGAATGGAAATCACAATGGGCACTTACATCATAGCCTGATGGTAGCTTATCAGTCAACGGAGGCAAAGTCTGAAGTTCAACCAACCGAAATTGAAGCAAGAGTTGCAACAACTGAGCATAAGTCACAAGGATCTGGTCGAAGATTCTGTTGAGTTGTTTCTTCCTTTGAGCATGCCTCATAATCTTAGGATTGTCATGGGTAACAGGAGGTAGCTGCTGATGGGGAGATTCTGGAACCTCAGATCGTGCAGAAGACCTTTGAAGCATTTCACGCCTTGGGAGAGGTTCCACAGGTAAAGGTGGGGATAACCATCTCTGCTACAGTTTCAGGCACCTAATCGCCCTCCTTTCTTAGCACATTTCTTATCACTTTTGATTCAAAATGACCCTTTCTTAGCACATCTCTGTTCAAAATGACACTTCTTGTCAGTGACCCTTTCTTAGCACATCTCTGTTCAAAATGACAGTCACCTTATTTTTCCTTTTGATTCAGCTAATTTTTGAAATCAATAACTTCATTACATATGGAATTGAAAAAAAAACACAATCTGGTGATAGTTACTCTCACATTTTTTTATAGGATGCCGCAGATAGCCACTGGTAGAAGTTGTTGGGTCAAGACATGACAATCATGAGATTTCAAACAAATTAACTTGAGATCTTTGATCAGTGCATTTTAATGTGCATTCTCTAATGTTTATACTTAGCATTTCCTTAGTTTGTTTTGCTTATTTTACTTTTTTATTATGTTTTTAGAATTAAATCTTTGTTTGCCTTCAATTTATTTTCGTATGTTGTCTTCAGCTTTAGCGGTTACTTGATACCTGTCCACTGTTCAAATTATAACTGGAACCACGAGATGTTGTTTTTCACATTCTAATATGCCATGGAAAACTAAGATAGAGAGCTACAAGTTTCATGTTAAAGCCAAGATCTGATTCGGTGTGAAAGATGGTCAGATAATTTGTTAAATTCAGGACCCGAAACCTGCCTTAAGGAATATTTAGTTTTGGGCCAGGTTTTTATGTTTTTCGACCCAGTGGGTTAGAACGGAAATTTGTGATGTTTTTCTATACCTAGAAGCCACACACTATTCATCTTCACCATTCTTTACACTATTCAGGAAATAATAGAGAGCTTTATACGATTACAATGGAGAACTAATCCCAAGGATTAATCTGTTGTAATCGATTTCTGCCGACACTTTGAGGTTCTTTTAATTTCTAATAAAATCTACTTCCTTTCAATTCTTCTCTTTGATATATTTTTTTCTTAATTAAGATGTGACTAATATAGCTGGGGCAAGTAAGATGACACGAAGTGGTCGTATTTATACTTCCTGTTTCAATGAGGCTCCGCCTAAGGAAACTATTACCACCGTGCCTGCCAAAGACAAAGGGAAAGAAGTGGTTACAAATGATGAAGATGTTGAGTTCCTAAGGATTATCAGACAAAGTGATTACAAAGTCATTGATCAGCTTCACCAGACTCCTTCTAAGATCTCAATCTTATCTCTGTTGATGAATTCATCAGCTCATCGAACTACATTGCAAAATTTTTTGTCTCAAGCTCATGTTGTCCAAGATATTACTACTAGCCAATTTGACAGTGTGAATGCAAACATTACTTCCTGTAACACCCTTAGCTTCAGTAATGAGGAGTTACCAAGAGAAGGTCAGAATCATAATCGTGCCTTACATATGTCCGTGAAATGTCAAGAGGATAATTTATCAAGGGTGCTTGTAGACACTGGTTCCTTTTTAAATGTTTTACCTAAGAGGGTTATTACCAAGTTGGCTTACAAAGACACTGAGATGAGACCTACTTTGTTGATAGTCAAAACTTTTGATGGTTACCGCAGAACTGTGATTGGAGAAGTGAAGCTACCGATCTTAATTGGCCCTCATATATTCAACATCATATTCTAGGTACTAGACATAAATCCTAACTATAGTTGTTTACTTGGAAGGCCATGGATTCATATCACTGGTGCCGTAACTTCAACATTACATCAAAAGATGAAGTTTGTGATTGATGATAAGCTAGTCATTGTACATGGTGAGGAAGATTTGATGGTAAGAAACAAGTCTTTTTTTCGTTATATAGAAGCTAATGAATATGCTTTGGAAACTTTTTCAAGCACTCGATATTACCAATGTTGTCCTGTTGGAAGTCGAAGAAATAGTGGGCAAGAGTAATCCATATTTCGTATATTTCAAGAGTACTAGATCAACAATCAGAGGAGGCATACTTGATGTTTGGGGAGAAGTGATAGATGTCAAGGAAAAGGTGAATCGTCATGGGTTGGGTTACAAATCAACTAATGATAGAGCTTCTACATCTGCCAAAGGCCGTTTGAAGATTGTCCAAGAAGTGTTTGTCAGCGGAGGTTTCCAAGTCAATGCTATTGAAGATGATAATGAAGATGAAAACTTGAACAATCTGGTATTTAAATGCGATACATCTTTGGACAACTGGGAAGCAGTAGAGATCCCTGTGATTTTTCCTTTGTCAAAGTAATTTAGTTGTCTTTCATTTGTTGTTTTCAAAAATTCCATAGCCGCACCCAAAGCTAAACTTATGCTGATAAAATACATGTACCTCCAACACTGCTGAATGTTTTATCATCACCGTGGCCTTTCTCAATGTGGGGCCTTGACATGATTAGGGAAATTTATCCTAAAGCTTCCAACGATCACCGATTCATCTTAGTTACCATTGACTACTTCACAAAATGGGTAGAAGCTTCTTCTTATGCCAATTTAACCAAGCAAATGGTTGCCCGCTTCATCAAGAAAGAAATTATCTGCCGTTATGGAATTCCAAGCCGAATCATAACAGACAACGGGACCAATTTGAACAATAAAACCATGAAGAAATTGTGTGAAAGTTTCAAGATTGCACACCACAATTATTCCCCTTACCGTCCCAAAATGAATGGAGTTGTTGAAGCTGCAAATAAAAACATCAAGAAAATCCTGCAAAAGAAGGTAAAAACCTATAAAGATTGGCATGAGATACTACCATTTGCTTTGCACGGATACAAAACTTTAGTGCGAACTTCAACAGGGGTAACCCCTTTCTCATTGGTGTATGGAACGGATGCAGTCCTCCCCATTGAAGTAGAGATACTGTCCTTAAGGGTATTGATGGAAACCAAGCTTGATGAAGCAGAACGGGTTTAATAAAGATTCGACCAGCTTAACCTTATAGATGAGAAGCGCATGATTGTGATGTGCCATGGTCAGTTATACCAGAACAGATGAAGAGAGCCTTTGAGAAGAAAGTTTGAATTCGAGAATTTCGTTAAGGATAACTTATTCTCAAGAAGATCTTGCCAGTTCATAAAGACATGCGTGGGAAATGGATGCCCAACTATGAAGGCCCATTTGTTGTGAAGACAGTCTTCTCCGGAGGATCATTAATTCTCAAGACAATGGATGGTGAAGAGCTTGCACATCCGATAAACTATGATGCAGTCCGAAAATATTATGCCTAAAAGAATACACTAAGTCAAAAACCTGGAAAGACGACTTAGGCAACAATGGATATCCCGGTGGACCACAACTTATGAACAACATCCAGGCAAAAATTAGGGATGGAAATAAAAATAATAATACCTCGCTAAGCTGAAAATCCGAAAAGGAGGTTTAGGAAAAAATGAGCGTCTCGGTGGATTGAAAATTCGAAAGGGTGATCCAGGCAAAAGTTAGGGACAAAGGCATGTCACTGCATCAGATGACCTCGACAATTGTTGAATATCAAAACAGAATTCCAATCCAACCGCTCTTGGCAGGAGCAGAATTTTGGGTAGTCTTAGTTATTAGGGTTAGTAGGTGTCGTTGGATTCAATGTAACCTTTCCCTATTGCCAATTTCAAATGTAATACTCCATGGAGCTTTTCCATTAGCAAGCTATCATTCTTCAATAAAATCATACTTTTTGCCTATTCAATTTGCCACTTGTGCTATCTCTATTTTCATTTTTGTTATGCAAAATGTTATTTGTTAATAATTTTGAAAGTGAAGAGTTTTCAAAACTTAAAACTGTTTTTGAAAACACTTGAAAAAGATATAAACTTGCTTTGACTTGTGGAAACATCTGAAGGCATCATTGTTCCTCAGAAAGTCTTAATGTTGCAGAAGCATTTTTAGACAATTTTTCAGCGTAAATCCCCAGCGAAGCATAAGCTGACGACACTTTTGGACAGATCCTGTAATCTCTAGTGATTTTCAAGACTACAAAGAATCTCCCCAATATCTTCCAAGTAATACATATCTACTGAAGTTGAGGACTCACTCCAAGGGGAATCATCTTCGTTCCTCGCTGAAGTTGCTATACTTGCTCCAGTAAGCTGCCTTAGCTCCATACTTCCTCGAGGAAGTGGGTATTTATTTTATCCTCTATGAAGTCTATAATCCTGGATGACTCTTCCCAGTGAGCATGTTTTCTTTGATATAGAAATTCAGATTCATGATGGCAATCCCTCAAGTGAAGTCATGATATCATATCCCCAAGTGGAATTTTCTTCTCCCAAAGAATTTTGGAACTTTGAAGCGAGATTATGGTTCCGCCTATTGACTTTCTATCCATCTCTTGATAGATTCATACATTTACGAAGGTTGGCCGAGTATTCTCGTCGAGATGTTTGTTTCATCTCTCGTTTACTTCTTCTTTCGTCTGTTTTGTCTGCATCGGCACAAGCATGACATACATACATTTCATTTAGACATATACATTTAGCATCTTCATGTTTGTTGTCCCTGTTGTCTTTTGTCGTTACTTTGGCTATGGTTACCGCCAAGTAAGTGGGTTTGTCCATTCTCTCCAAGTAGATTCGCTAACCTTAGACATAAAATACCTATTATTTCTAATTTCCCCATAGAGTTCAACCCTCGTGGATGAAGGTTATTTCAATTATCTTTTCCATGCCTGGATAAGATAATCCCCATTTGAGTTCATTCCTCAATGGTTGGAGTCTTGTTTGACAGTTTCTTTCTATCTAGATTCTAGATTGAACTTTGGTCCTCGTCGGTCGTCGGACCTAGTTGGAGTGTGCATTTATTTTGCAATATATATCAAGAAGAGCCTTTACAACGTCTCACTATTGATAAGTGGCAGTCTCGCTTGAGAAGCTTATCATTATTATCATGTTACCACACCAATAAGTGGCAGTCTCGCCTGAGAAGCTTATCATTGCTTACCTTTCTTGCCGATAAGTGGCAGTCTCACCAGAGAAGCTTATCCATGTTATCTTTGTCAGATAAGTGGAAGTCTCGTCTGAGAAGCTCATCATTTTCATTTTACCGCACCGATAGGTGACAGTCTCGCCTGAGAAGCTTATCCGATTTCATTATGACCAGCAACAAGTGGCCATCTCTCTCGAGAAGCTTGTTTTCCACTACTTTTCCCAAATAAGTGGTGTAATACCCCAAATTTTGCCCTGAGATTAGTCGGTTCATCTCGCATTCCTTTTCATTTTTGCATTGCATTTAACTAACCACTAACGGGCCGTGCAGTTGGTTGATTTTTGCAGGAAAGTATCGGGTGGCGTGCTCTTTAGTTCACAAAGGGAAAATGGTCATTTGTTCGCAGTCGGCCGTCAAGTTACGAATTTTGAGCTGTGATCAGGGAATTTGGGCTGTTTGATCGGGTTGATGAGAATTGATCGGATGTGGTGGCAGAAACGGGATTAGTCAAATAAATCAGGAGAATCAAGAATTAACAAGAATTTTGGAGTTTTATTTCATTTTTTCATTTCATCAATAATATTTCATAGTATGATTGTTTAAATTAATTCTTTCATTTCATATTTTTATCATCATTTGCATTTTTAAATAGTTTTGTTCTAAGCATTTGTTTTCCACTTCATTTTTTTCTATACATTTGTTCTCATTTTTATTTGTAGGTAATTTTATTTTTTACTTTTGAATTAATTATCATTGCATTTTTTTAATGTATATTCTTTACGATTTCATTTCAAGAAAATAATAAAAATGCATTTTATAATAATAATATTTTTTCATTTTTTATTTTATAACTAAAATCAATTTACATTTTTATTATTACATAAAACTTTTACAAAAAAAAGTATTTAATTGCATGTTACATAAAATAATAAAAATTCTAAAGTCCTAAATTTCTTCCGACTTCTTTCGATTTTTCGACTCTTCCTATTATCCATTTCCAAACCTGCAAAGATAAACAAAGCAAGTTTTAATCAGTTAGTTTGTTTTTCCGATGCCCTCAGAGAAGCTTCGTCACCGGGGGTGTCGGAAGGGTAACGAATTTCTCCATCTCCGACTCCCGACTTTGGTTTCGCGACCTCGGCACAAGACCGGTAATTTTTGTTCTTAAGGCTTCCATTAGAAAGAGAGTGATAAAAACATTTGCGGAAAAAGCGCTTTTAAAATAAGCTGGTTTGAAAAGTGTTATCCAACAAAGTGCTTATCTAAAAAACGCTTATTTGAATAAGCACTTAGTCAAAGTGATTTTCGGCCAAACACGGACAAGAAGCAAGTTCCCAAGAATTCTGAAGCAAACAAATCCAACAACAAATCACGGCAACACTTCCGAAAATGCCTAAATCACAGCAACAATCAAGCAAGTTCAAGCAAATCCAACAAACCGAAAAAAGAGGCAAACCCAGCCAAGAACGGATCAAAGCCCAACAAATCAAGGAATTTCCACAAAATTCTGCAAGTCAAACGTAATAGCCAAAATCAATAATAAACATAATAAACACAACGAACCCAGTAGCAATAATCTCCGAAAATCAGGAGTAACAAGCCAACAGAAACGGAGCAAAGTCCGGCGGACTAAAGCCCACAAATCAAATCCATGCAACTCATATAAAGATTATCAAAAAAGGATCTGCAAACTCTAAGCGAGCTCACACGCAAAAACAGTGGCGGGGAAACAAGAGTTAGATTCAGAAGCTCCTAGCTTCATCATCATCCGAAGAAGAAGAAGAGGTCGAAGTATAAGAACCACGAAGCCACACGAAGCCACCGCGAGCCGCCAAGATGATATAGCCGTCGAAACTGGTCTGAGGCAACGCTGCCATCGGAGCTGCGGTGTAGACTCAGAGAAGAGTAATCTTCTCATCATCGTCGTCAAACGAACCGCGTAACCGCCTTCCAAGAGCGCTCCAAACCCTAACGGTGAGCAATCTGGTGATGGGTTTTTTTCTGAGTTTTTTCACGTTCGCAATGGAAGAGAAAAGATGATCAAACAACATGCAAGCAAGAAGGAGAAAACAAAAAGCTCAAAATCATCAACAATGGCCGCCGGCACGAGAGAAGACGAAGTGAGAAGTTAACGAAAGGGACATAAAGGGGAAGACAAAGCGCAAAGCCTTTTAAGGCTATCCTTTGATGTTTTGGCTTTTTCTTTTCTTTTCTTTTCTGTTTTATTTTATTTTATTATTTGCAGTTTTAATAGGTTTAGGTTTTTAAATTAGCTAATAAACTTTTGTTTTAATTAATTAATAAAAAACCTTATAATTAATTAATAGAAAACTTTTGTTTTAATTAATTAATAGAAAACCTTTTAATTAGTTAATAGAAAACCTTTGTTTTAATTAGTTTAAAAAAAGCTTTTGTTTAAATTAGTTAATAAAAAAACTTTTGTTTTAATTAGTTAATAAAAAAAGCTTTTACTTTAATTAGTTAATAAAAAAAAACTTTTGTTTTAAATAGTTAATAAAACCTCTTACTTTTCACTAGGGTAAACTTTTGTAATTAAATATTAACAGCAAAAAAAAAAAAAAAAATTTAATTCCTATTTAATTTCAACTTTACTAAAAAATAAACTTTTGATGTGATTTTGATTTCCATCTAACCCTCAATATTTCATATGTTCGCACTATTTTCTTGATCGCCGTTATTTTATGTTCGCACTATTTTCTTACCCTTTTCTTTATTTTCCGCACTTTAATTCCGCCACGTGATGATTTTCGTTGCTTTGTATGTTTTTACTGTTTATCACCTTCTGAAGAATTAGGTCTAGCCGTTTGACTACCGAGTCAATATTACTAGCCTTTGACCATTTCAAACCCTAATTAGCCCAGGCGTCCCACCATGGACAAAAACGCCCTTTACCCTAACTTTTAGGTCAAAGAGTCGTCGTACTCTGTTTAGGGTTTCCCGCTGTAGAATCCCTAATTTTAACCTTAATTTTCAATGACAAATTCAACGTAGAAATAGGAGTTTTAGGACTCCATGTAAGTGTGTCCTTAAGATACGTTTACTCCCCATTGAAACCTTGATCATAGTCAAGAAGTTTCTAACCTCCCTTTCGAGGGGAACTCCAATTACTCTGATTCCATTTCTGTCAGGATATGTAGGCACAAGATGCAACGTCTTTCCGAGTAAACTTAGGACTAACCCTTAGGTCTCTTTTATGTCACTCTATCCCTTAGCTCAGTACAGATTTCAAAGCAGATAATAAAAATAAAAAAGCATACAATAAACAAAAGGTTCCTGTAGAATACTACAGAAGTTTAGAGTGCTAGTACCTTCTCTAAGCTTAACCAACCCCTTACCTAGGTCTCTCCCCACATTGTGTTTACGATGCAAAAATAGGTTTTCTCTCTTTTGACATTTTCCTTCGGATAAATCGAAGAGAGGTTGTGAATTAAGAATTGTGATTCAGACTAATTAATAGTTTGTTATCCTATTTCCACCGCAACAGAAAATGGCGACTTCACTAAGGACCCTCCTAATTTTTAATGGTTGCCCCTATTTTGTTTATTGTATGATATTTTCTTTATTCATTATCTGTATATATCATTGTATATTGTGGGGATACCTTCTATTGTGAGATAAGTCCTAACCCGGACTTGAGTGACCCTATTATAGGATGGTGATATATTCAATGAGGCTTATAGGGAGTGAGTCCCGACCAAGCCGATTTGAGAATCACCGCTCATTTGAGACCCTTCCATAAGATAGTTTGGTTTAACGAGTAGTCGTGCAAACTTTTACTATTTTTGGAAAGGAGTCTATGATATTGAGGACCGTAGTACCTTAACACCATCTTGGCCTTATATAGGACGTAGCGCGGGAACTATAGGGGAGTAGTCCCACAATAGTTACTACGCGATGCTACCCTTAAAATAGGTTCTCTTGAGAATATTATCGACCCCCGAGTCAGTTGGAAGGTTGATAATATTCGAAAGAAGGGCTGATGACTTTGGGCACTTTTTAGAATCTTGTTCGGCAGGTACAACTAACCTTAGCACATACTTATGGGTATGGGTAGACCCTAAAATCCTTGTACATACCTTTGAACTAGGACTTTGTATATGTGCATTGCATTCATAGAGCATTACATTGCATTGCATTTCATGGAATTCAAACTTTATTTATGGATATTGCAGGATATTATGGATTACGATAGAAGGAAAACTTTGAAATATACTTTTAAAAGTCTTAAGCTAGATGACCTAAGGAAGCTAGGATCTTTAGTCCAAGATCGAGACGGATTTCGAAATCTCTATGGAAGGTTGTTAACTGTATTGGGATATAAAGTGAACGAAGGACTTCTGTCGGTTTTACTACAGTTCTACGATCCCGACTACCATTGCTACACATTTCCCGACTATCAACTATTACCTACTTTGGAAGAGTATTCTCAGCTTGTAGGGTTGCCTATTTTGGATAAGTCTCCTTTCCCTTTCTTGGAGAAGGACCCTAAAGAACAGGATATTGCTAAAGCCACATGTTTGAAGGTATCTGACATTAAGGAGAATATGACTCATAAAGGTGAAATCTTTGGGTTACCCACGAAGTTCCTAATGGAGAAAGCCCAATATTATGCCGATCATTTGAGCATGCCTACCTTTGAGACAATCCTTGCCTTGCTTATCTATGTAGTGTTGGTTTTCCCTAGTTTTGAAGGATTTGTAGACCTTAATGGCATCAAGATCTTCATACAAAGGAATCCAATACCAACCTTATTGGGTAATACTTATTATTCAGTCCATCTCCAAAACCTCCGTGGTGGAGGGATGATCACATGTTGTGTGTCATTGTTATACAAGTGGTTTATTTCGCACTTGGCTAAGTCCGGTCCTTTTCGGAGTCCCGCTCAAGGACATTGGTTACAAAGGGTAATGGCTTTAACTCACTCTGATATTGCTTGGTACAACCATATGTATGATGGAATATTACTCATTGATGGTTGTGGAGACTTCGCTAACATGCCTTTACTCGGTTTTAATGGAGGAATAAGCTATAATCCAGTCCTAGCTCGGCGACAATTAGGGTATCCCTTGAAGGAACCGCCTAAAGGTATCTATGTAGAGAAGATCTTCTTCCAAGAAAACAAAGAGCTTCGAGATCAGATTATATCCTCTTGGAAACATCTGCATAGGAAAGGACGAGAAAGTTTGGGAAAGCCGAATTGTATTTCTATGGAGCCGTACCTTCAGTGGGTCCGAGAAAGAGCTATCAAATTGAAGATGCCTTATCCTCATCAAAATCCTTTACCTCCGAGAGAGGAACCTGTCCAGATTTTCATGACCGAAGCTGAAACATTGAAGATCGCCTTGAAGAAGTCACAACATGAAGCCGAAGCATGGAAGAACAAATACCACGTGATGGCTAGTGAATACGATGAACTTCAAAAGCAGCTTCAGTCGAAAGATGAAGAAGTACTCTTCGACAAGAAGAGAAGACTCTACGAGGATTTATTTTCCTCCGATTCTCCACCCACTCGTCGAAGTTGTGGATGATGCTTCCTTAGAGTCATTATCAGCTTTGTTTAGATGTTTTCTTTAAAGACTTTACATTTATTTGTAATCCAATTTTTCAATTAATAAAAAATTCTTTTTTATTCCGCAATATTCGTAAATATTGGATTCCATGAAATCATTTCATTCGCATTTTGCATTGTAGCATATTTTTGCATTTCATGTGTCTCTCGGTTTTCTCATACTCGGTTCTCTCGCCTTCCAGTTTCGTCACCTTGAGTCGATACAACACTAGAGCTCAAGCTCGAAAGAGGATGGAGGACCAAGTTAGAGAATTTGATCGCGTCAACAACGAGTTTGCAGATCTTCGAGGGAATGTAGGAACAATTATGGAATTGCTCCAAGTTATGAATGCAAAGATGGATACTCAGGCTACCGTGGTTTATGAGATTAACACTACTGCTGTCGTAGATCCTCCGGTTGTTTCTATTGAGAATCCTTTTTCTTATGGCCTCTCACAAGGTTTCTTACATCCTCCTGTTGTTGCATCAGCTCAACAAGTTATTCCTGTCGTACAAAATGGTCAACAAGCCATACCCGTTATACAGAATGTCCAACAGACTGTGCCTTTGGTTTCCGAGCCTCCTAAGGTGGTTCCTACCTTCACACAAGCTAATGTCTACACTCATGTTCAGCCTTATCTTAATGAGCCTGTTTATGAAATTCTGGATGATAATGATGGAGGGTACCAGCCACGTGATAGGCTTCGTGAGGAAGTTGTCACTATCGATTAAAGATTGAGAAATATGGAAGGGGATCATATATTTGGTGTTGCTGCTAGGCACATCTGTTTGGTTTCCAGTTTAGTTATCCCGCCAAAGTTCAAAACTCCGAACTTTGACTGCTATGAGGGGACTACTTGTCCGAAAAGCCATTTGATAATGTATTACTGAAGGATGGCTGCCCATGTGGAGAGTGATAAATTGATGATCCACTATTTTCAAGACAGTTTGAAGAGTTCTTCGTCGAAGTGGTATTTGACATTGGACCAATCTCGCATCAAGACTTTTCAGGATTTGTCCGATGCTTTTATTAAGCACTATAAGAACAACATGGATTTCGCTCCTGATAGGCGTCAACTGTTGAGTATGACACAGAAAAGTTCTAAGACCTTTAAGGAATATGCCCAACGATGGAGGGAAATTGCTTCTCAGATTGAGCCGCCATTGACTGATAAGGAATTAGCCGATTGGTTTGTCGCCATTGTTCGTCCCGAATTCTATGAGAGGATGGTGGGCAGTGTAACCACGAATTTTGCTGATATTGTTGTTGTTGGAGTAAAGGTTGAATTGGCCATGAAAAGTGGAAAAATGTCTAGTGGTTCTGGCGTTTGAGTTCGAAGGATCAAGCTAAGAAGGCTTCTTTTCATCCTCAGAAAAAGAAGGAAGGAGAGACCCATGATGTATCCTCCAATAGAAGGGGAAATCACCAATATCTATATCCGCCACAGTATGCTCAACCTCATGGTTACCCGGTTCAGTATGCTCCGCCTCCATATGTAGTTTCTGTTGCAGCATCTTTTAATCAGCAAGCTCCACAAGCTCCAACTTACCAGCCTATGCAATAGGCTCCTGTTTATCTGCCTCTGGTTTATCAGTAGCCTCCGCCTAACTATCATCAAGCGCCCAACGCTCCTGCTAATCAGCAAAGAGGAATCAGGCACCTCGCCCAAATGCTCCGAATAGGAGACCGTACAAGCCTTGTCCGTCGATTCCAATGACGTTCACCGAGTTGTACCCTTACTTAGTGCAGCGAGGTTTGGTTACCACCCGAGCATTGGGTCCATCTCTGAATCCTTTCTCAGTCAACTACAACGCCGCCGCTCATTGTTTATTTCATGAGGGTGCACCAGGCCATGATTTGGAGAACTGTTATGCTTTGAAGAATATTGTGAGGGATCTGATAGAAAAGAAGATCTTGTCGTTCAACGATCCACCACCCAATGTTAAAACAAACCATCTGCCTACACATGCGAATATCAATGCTGTTAGTGACTCACCCGATGAGATTTTTACCCGTGATGTATCCCAAATTAAGACTCCTCTCAAGGCGTTCCATTCAAAGCTGTTTGAAGTAGGTCTGGTATCTATTTCCCATACTGACTGTGCAAGTTGTGAAGGAGGTGATAAAGGTTGTGCGATGGTCCAGAAAGACGTCCAGAAATTGATTGATGATGATTTCCTGCAAATAGTTAACACGGCGAAGGAAGTTGTTGCAATTGAACCTACTTTCAACTTTCCCGAACCTAGGGGTAGGATGCCAGTGTTTAATCTGCCAGCGCCAAGTTCTGTCATGCCGCTGTTCAATATATCGAGTCCTGTTACTCCAACAGTTGACCCGCCTAAGCCTTTGATTATTCAGAAGCCGAGTTCATTTCTGTTCAGTGATCCCAAAGTTGTACCTTGGAAGTACGATGTAACCGCGATTGATAAGGAATTTGGGAAGGTCATTCTAAGAGAAGAAGTGAAAGCTGATAGTGAAAGTGTGACCAACATAGCTGGGGCAAGTAGGATGACTCGCAGTGGTCGTGTCTACACACCCCATTTTGATGAGGCTCCATCTAAAGAGACAACTACCAATACTGTTGTGTCTGCTAGGGATAAAGGTAAAGAGGTTGTTACCAATGATGAGGATGTTGAGTTCTTGAGGATAATCAGAAAGAGTGATTATAAAGTTGTTGACCAGCTTCACCAAACTCCCTCAAAGATTTCTGTCTTATCATTTTTATTGAATTCACCCGCGCATAGAGTTGCTCTACAGAAGGTCTTGACCCAAGCTCATGTTGCTCAAGACATCACCACCGGTCAGTTTGACAGCGTGATTGCTAATATTACCACCTGTAATACTCTCATCTTCAGTAATGAAGAGTTGTCGAAAGAGGGTCTGAATTATAACAGCGCTTTGCACATATCTTTGAAGTGTTAGGAAGATAATTTAGCAAGAGTGCTTGTGGATACTGGTCCGTCGTTGAATGTCCTACCTAAGAGGGTTCTCACCAAATTGGCTTACAAAGATACTGTGGTGAAGCCTACTTCTCTGATTGTTAAGGCTTTCGATGGTTCGTGTAGATCTGTGATTAGGGAAATTGAACTTCCGATTCTAATTGGTCCACACGTGTTCAAGATCACCTTCCAAGTCATGGACATCAATCTCAATTATATCTGTTTCCTTGGAAGACCTTAGATCCATGCCGCTGGGGCAGTAACTTCTACTTTGCACCAAAAGATGAAGTTTGTGGTTATTGACAAGCTGGTGATTATACATGGTGAGGAGGATTTGATGGTTAGTAACCTATCGTCGTTCCGGTATATTGAGGCTGATGAAGACGCTTTGGAAACTTATTTCCAAGCACTCGATATTGCCAATGTTGTTTTAGTGGAAGTCGAAGAAATTGCGGAAGTCTAGAGTAGTCCATCTTTTGCATCTTTGAAGAGTACCAGATTAATAATTGACAGGGGCATTCCTAAAGGTTGGGGAGAGGTAATCAACATCAAGACCAAGACTAATCGCTAAGGGTTGGGTTACAGACCAACTCATGTCGAAGGACGTCCAAAGGTTTTCCAAGAGGTGTTCGTCAGTGGAGGTTATCAAGTCAATGTCATCAGTGACCATGACGAAGGCGAAGATTTAAATAACTTGGTGTTTCAGAGTGATGTAGCATTGAGCAACTGGGAGGCTATAGAGATTCCAGTAATTTTTCCATTGTAAAAGTAATTTTTAATTTTTCATTTGTGTTTTCAAGTCTATAGCTCTGCCCAAGGCTATTGGATCACTTTGTAGGGCCACCTTTCATTTCGAACAATTATTAATAAATGCATTTTGTTTCCATTACATTTTGTTTCATTAGCGTTTTTTCGTTTTCACCTTTTAAAATTAAATTGGAAATCTTTTCAAAAACAAACTAAGAACATTTTCATTTTCTCTCGCATTTTCATTGAACATTTGATAAAATAAGCCTTTCAAACATGCAGTGACATTACAACCCTTGTTGAATCCAATGACTCTATTGTCTCTCCTGATTGGGATTCACCCATTTATCAAGCTGAAGATGAGGGTGAAGAGGATTTTGAAGCACCCACCGAACTGACAAAATTGGTTGAGTACGAGTACACAGAGCTTCAACCGCATAAAGAGCAGGTAGACTTGATTAATCTTGGCATGATGAAGACAAGTAAGAGGTTAAGGTTGGTGCAATACTTGGGGCCGAGGTCAAGCAGGGGTTGATCAAGCTGTTGAAGGAATATGTTGACGTGTTTGCATGGTCGTATCAAGATATGCCCGGTTTAGACACATATATTGTTGTTCACAAGTTGCCACTTAAGCCTGATTGTCCGCCGATCAAGCAGAAGCTTCGATGAACCAGACCTGACATGTCTTTGAAGATTCGAGATGAGGTTAAGAAACAATTGGATGCTGGTTTCCTTGCAGTAGCGAAGTATCTAGATTGGGTTTCCAACATTGTACCAGTGCCCAAGAAGGACGGTAAAGTCAGAATGTGTGTAGATTACAGGGATCTGAATAAAGCAAGTCCAAAAGACGATTTTCCTCTGCCACATATTGATACACTTGTTGACAATACAGCTAGTTTTACGGTGTTCTCATTTATGGATGGTTTCTCCGGGTAGAATCAGATCAAGATGGATCCAGATGACCGAGAAAAGACTACATTCGTTACACCTTGGGGAACCTTTTGCTACAAAGTCATGCCCTTCGGTCTGAAGAACGCAGGGGCAACTTATCAGCGTGCTATGACAACTCTCTTCCATGACATGATGCATAACGAGATTGAAGTGTATGTGGATGATATGATTTCCAAATCTCAAGATGAAGATGAGCATTTGGTCCACTTAGTGAAACTATTTGAACGACTCAGAAAGTATCAGTTGAAGTTGAATCCCGCTAAGTGTACCTTTGGTGTGAGATCCGGAAAGCTGCTTGGTTTCATCGTCAGTCAATGAGGAATTGAAGTAGGTCCAGATAAAGTTCGAGCCATTCAAGACATTCCAGCTCCACGGACTGAAACACAAGTTATATGTTTTCTCGGACGTTTGAATTATATTTCTATATTCATCTCTAACATGACTGCTACTTGTGAACCGATATTCAAGTTGCTATGCAAGGGGCAGACCGTTGATTGGAACCCTGATTGTCAGAAGGCGTTTGAAAAGATCAAGGATTATTTGCAAGAGCCGCCTATATTGATTCCTTCTGTTCATGGAAGACCATTGTTAATGTACCTTACCGTTCTTGAGAAGTCTATGGGTTGCGTACTAGGGCAACTCGATGAGACTGGAAGAAAGGAACATGCTATATACTATTTGAGCAAGAAGTTCACCGACTGCGAAAACAAATACTCACTCTTGGAGCAGACTTGTTGTGCACTAGCATGGGCTGCTAGGTGTCTCAGGAAATACATGATTTGTAATACCACGTTGTTGATTTCGAAGATGGATCCGATAAAGTACATTTTTGAAAAGCCTGCTCAGACTAGAAGACTTGCCCATTGGCACATGTTGTTATCTGAATATGACATCCAGTACGTACCTCAGAAGGCTATCAAAGGAAGTGTCTTGTCGGACTATCTTGCAGATCAGCCAGTCGAAGATTATGAACCCCTCAAGTTCGATTTCCCCGATGAAGACATTTTGTTGATAAAAACGGATTGCAAAGAGCCAGGTCCTGATGAAGGTTCCGAGTTGGGTTTCTGGTGGAGGATGATGTTTGATGGTTCCTCAAATTACAGTGGGCATGGTATAGGAGCCGTTTTGATAAATCCAAAAGGTGGCTTTACTCCATTCACAGCAAGGTTTGATTTTGAATGCACAAATAATGTCGCAGAATACGAAACATGCATTCTTGGCCTTGAAGCAGCTATCGACCTCCGAATCAAACTTCTCAAAGTAAGTGGAGATTCAGCTTGGTTGTCTATCATGTACAAGGAAAATGGGAGAAGAAGAATGAGAAGTTAATTCCTTACAAAGACTACATTGTCGAGTTGAGCAAGTGCTTTGATGAGATCAAGTTCGAACAAGTTCCGAGATCTGAGAATCACGTAGCCGATGCTTTAGCCATGTTGGCGTCCATGTGGAAGGTCAGATTTGTTAACGAAGCACCACTCATCCGAATTGAACACAAGACAAAGCCCGCTTACTGTTAGGTGATTGAAAGGGATGAGGTGGATGAAAAGCCTTGGTTCCATGATATTAAAAATTATTTGCTCAAGCAGGAGTATCCCGATGGTGCTATTGGTCTTGACAAGAAGACTTTGAGAAGACTGGCATTTAGATTCTTCATCAGCAATCGTGGGTTATACAAGAGAAATTACAACATGGTCTTGCTCAGATGTGTTGACAAGCGTGAAGTAGACGTGTTATTTCAAGAGATTCAAGAAAGGACCTTTGGAACTCATGCCAATGGTTATGCTATGTCTAAAAAGATGTTAAGGGTTGGATATTACTGGCTAACGATGGAATCCAACTGCATCTAATATGCCAGGAAATGTCACAAGTTCCAGATATACGCTGACAGGATGCATGTTCCTCTGTCACCACTGAATGTTTTGACTTCACCGTGGCCTTTCTCGATGTGGGGCATTGACATGATTGGGGAAATTGAGCCGAAAGCTTCCAATGGTCATCGGTTCATCCTCGTTGCCATCGATTACTTCACCAAATGGGTAGAAGCTTCTTCCTACGTGATCAGTGCATATTTATGCACATTCTCATATATTCTTACTTAGGCATTTCTTTACTTTATCTTGATTATTTTTATGTTTTATTTTATTTTTGGTTTAATTTGATTCTCGCACTTTATTTTTCAGCTTTAGCAGTCTGCGCGGAAACGATCATAACTGGAGTTCCGGGAATCCGTTTGAGGCGTTCTAAAAATCGGCGGAAAGCTAAGAGAGAGAGCTATGACTTTCGTGTTAGGGACGAAGTCTGATTCGGAGCAAATTTTCCTATAATATTCGTTGAAGTTACATCATTAGGAATCTGTTTTAGTTTTGGGTCATGTTTTGGGCCTGGGTTATGTTTTCGACCCAGTTGGGTTATGCACCGGATCCATTGTTTTTATTTTGAGGGAAAACCTCATTTACGGTTGATTGTATTCTATTCACGGAAAAAAGAAGAACGCTTGAAAGAGAACTCATGGAGAACTAACTTCCTCACGTTAATCTGCTGTAATCGGTTTCCGCCGACACTTTGAGGTTCTTTTAATTTCCCATAAAATCTATTTCCTTTCAATTCTTCTCTATGATATCTTGTTTTCTTAATTTTATTTATCTTAGGAATGATTGATTTATTTCTATGATTGCATGTTCTTATACTTTAATCGCGTTTGCTTAATCCGCGTATGTTTCTCGTGTTTGCTTAATTCACGGTTACTATATTTTATCTCTTTACTTAATTCAGAAATTAGGAATATGTATCGTATAATATCAATTGCGCTTGTTTGATTGTTATTATAATCGAAAAGGGAATAGAATCCGCTTAGGAATTGAGAATTATTGGGATCGATGATAAGTTGGGAAACTAAAACAGCAGGTTAACTGTTTCAGCTTATTTTAATAATCACTTTTTATAATTACTTATTTTCAGTATTTTTTCTCTTAATCAAAATTCAAACCCTCATAAATTGTTACTTTATTGGTCAATCACTACAAGAGTCCTTGCGATACGACTCGAGTCATTGTCGCTAAACTACCGTTTTTCAAACTACTCGTTTTGATCCGCACGCGACAGCGGATCAAATTGGCGCCGTTGCCGGGGATTCTTGTCGATTTAGCTAATAGTCTAGTTTTAGGTTTTGTTTGTTTTAATTTTCTGCATTTTTGTGTATTTTATTCCGTTTTCGTGTCCGACCGTCCTGTTTCTCGTCAGACCAAGTAAAAAAAACTAGGTTTTGGGAAAATCGCCTTCTTTTTTAGATCTGTTTCGTGAATTTGAAGCAAAAAAATCGTGCGATCAAAATTCTTTAACTCTAGAAGAGTTATAAGAGTTGGCCCCTCGAATCGCCAAAAAACCTTTTTTTTCTATTTTTAATGAATTTTTTAATGTTTTCATAGAGTCGAAAAAAATCGAACAAATTCTCACAAATGTTATTTTGCTTAATTAGTTTAATTCTGGTGTTATTTTATTTTTCTGAAGTTTAAGTAATCGTTTTCTATCATTGTGTTTGAGTATGAGTCTAAGTTTGAGTCTGACTATCTGCATAACTTGTTTGCTTCGGATACTGAACTTGATTTTGAAATGGCAGATAATAGAACCTTAAGGCAATTGGCTACCCTTGATGTGAATTATAATGGTTTATGTATTGAATATGATGATGTTGTTGTTCCTTTTGAATTAAAATTTGGTTTAATACACTTGTTGCCAAGGTTTAATGGACTTGCAGGTGAGGATCCGAATAAACATATGAATGAATTTCAAATTGTGTGCTCTATACCTTCTGAACCTTCATTAGAGGACCTTGTCAAGCAAATGGCTATGAATGATCTCCAGTTCCAACAAAGGACCGATTCTAGCATTCAGACTTTGCAGACATAGATTGGACAGCTTGCCACTATAGTAAATGCCATGCAGCAAGCTCAAGTATCAAACCAACTACCCGCCCAAACAGTAGTGAATCCAAAAGAGTTATTGTCTGATTTAGTTGATGATATTTATCCGGAGTTGTTATTTGATTTTCCATCTTTATTAGATTATGATGATACTTACTCTTGTGATTTATGTACTGACACTAATGTTTGCTCTGTTTGTGCTGAGATTAATGCTGCCTTGCAGGGTGATTCTTTTAATGATGTCATTTATACAGTCAAAACTCTTGATATCACGGCTGCCCCAACCAAATATTATTCTGAACAACCGCCTTCTGAACCACTTCCTGAGGATTTATATTATTCATCAAAGCCTCAATTTGAGCAGGAAGAAAAGTTACTGCAGGAACATAAGAAGGAAATTGGATGGACCTTGGTTGTCACTCGTAATTTTAGCCCATCCATGAGTATGCGTAGGGTCTCAATTGAAGATGGAAGAAAAGTAGTGAGGCAGCCCCTTAATCCCTTGATTCTTGATGTTGTGGAAATGGAGACCACTTTCACATGCCCATTCGACACTTTTACTTATCAAAGATTCTTCTTTGGTCCTGGAATAAAAGTCGAAGGCACTAATAAATATTTCAAGGTCAACGGATGCTACCCAAAGTTACTTTATGACATCCCCACTTTGGAAGAGGAGCCTGTAGAAGATCTCTCTTTGGGAAAGACTGCTTATATGATTACCTATCCACCTTGACTACCAGGGTGTGTTCTTTCCTTTCTCTTACTCTTATTTAATAGTTATATCCTTTAATTGAGGACAATGCATGTTTTAAGTGCGGGGGAGGGAAATCATTTGTTTAGTTTGTTTTCCTTGTTTTTGTTAGTGTTTTGTTTGTTTTCAGTCAAATAAAAAAATAAAAAAAATTGCATCTTTTTGAAAGTTCTAGGCTAAAGACTAATTTGAGATTAGTTTACGGAGACTTGGGAAAAATTCAAAAGATCGGTATTGTCTTAACACCGTAAGTCTCCTGCATGTGGAAATTGATTTGAATACTCTTTATGTTTTAGCCTTAAATTTTCATTCTCTGACAGCTCTTGAGTAGTTTATTTCAGCAGTCAGCACCATCTCATACACACTCTACGCAGGGAAGCCGATGAATATAAGTGAGTGATCAAATTTTTAGCTTGAAAAAAAAAGAATAAGAAAAGAAAAGAAATACACCTTCCAACGGATGTAGAGCCTTAAAAAAAGTTGAAAAAAGTTACTCGTTGTTAGTTGGTTCAGCGGTTTCTGGTGCTGAACTTGGTAGGGCGGATTACTGTCCGATCCCCCGCAACTACAACTGAGTAAGCAAAGGGTTATGCCACTTAAGTACCAGAACCCCAAACAAAAAGGATCTGAGTCACTAACCGGTCGCCTTGCTATCAGTGTGTGGAGATAACGGGTTTAATGTGATTGCGTCTGAATGAAAAAGAGCAAAAAGGAGGAAGAGTAAGTTAGGCTTCAGCATAATAACATGATTCGAGTTGATTTGTATATTCAGGAGATTTATGACTGCACAATTGTGGATTAGTGTTCCTACAATATCCTTAGTGTGTAAGATTAGTACCTATCGATGCAAACCTAACCGAAGAAGACTTATAGCCTGGAATGAGTAATTGTTGATGTGTTTGTGCTTTCTTTGTTTTGTTTTATTTTAATTTTGCTCGGAGTGCAAAAGTTCAAGTGTGGGGGAATTTGATCAGTGCATATTTATGCACATTCTCCTATATTCTTACTTAGGCATTGCTTTACTTTATCTTGATTATTTTTATGTTTTATTTTATTTTTTGTTTAATTTGATTCTCGCACTTTATTTTTCAGCTTTAGCAGTCTGCTCGGAAACGATCATAACTGGAGTTCCGGGAATCCGTTTGAGGCGTTCTAAAAATCGGCGGAAAGCTAAGAGAGTGAGCTACGACTTTCGTGTTAGGGACAAAGTCAGATTTTGAGCAAATTTTCCTAGAATATTCGTTGAAGTTACAACATTAGGAATCTGTTTTAGTTTTGGGTCATGTTTTGGGCCTGGGTTATGTTTTCGACCCAGTTGGGTTATGAACCGGATCCATTGTTTTTATTTTGAGGGAAAACCTCATTTACGGTTGATTGTATTCTATTCACGAAAAAAAGAAGAACGCTTGAAAGAGAACTCATGGAGAACTAACTTCCTCACGTTAATCTGTTGTAATCGGTTTCCGCCGACACTTTGAGGTTCTTTTAATTTCCCATAAAATATATTTCCTTTCAATTATTCTCTATGATATCTTGTTTGCTTAATTCGATTTATCTTAGGGATGATTGATTTATTTCGATGATTGCATGTTCTTATACTTTAATCGCGTTTGCCTAATCCGCGTATGTTTCTCGTGTTTGCTTAATTCACGGTTAGTATATTTTATCTGTTTGCTTAATTCGGAAATTAGGAATATGTATCGTATAATATCAATTGCGCTTGTTTGATTGTTATTATAATCGAAAAGGGAATAGAATCCTCTTAGGAATTGAGAATTATTGGGATCGATGATAAGTTGGGAAACTAAAACAGCAGATTAATTATTTCAGCTTATTTTAATAATCACTTTTTATAATCACTTATTTTCAATATTTTTTCTCTTAATCAAAATTCAAACCCTCATAACTTGTTACTTTATTGGTCAATCACTACAAGAGTCCTTGCGATACGACTCGAGCATTGTCGCTAAACTACCGTTTTTCAAACTACTCGTTTTGATCCGCACGCGACAGTGGATCACTACGCCAACGTGACCAAGCAAGTAGTTGCTCGCTTCACCAGGAAAGAGATTATCTTCCGTTATAGAGTTTTGAGCCAGATTATAACCGACAATGGTACCAATCTGAACAATAAGACTATGAAAGAGTTATGCGACACTTTCAGGATTGCACATCACAATTCTTCTCCGTACCGTCCTAAGATGAATGGAGCTGTGGAAGCTGCAAACAAAAATATCAAAAATATCCTGCAAAAGATGGTTAAGACCTACAAAGATTAGCATGAAATGTTACCATTTGCTTTGCATGGATACAGAACTACTGTTCGAACTTCAACAGGGGCAACCCCTTTTTCTTTGGTATACGGAATGGACGTCATTCTTCCCATCAAAGTTGAGCTACCTTCTTTGGGGGTGTTAATGAAAGCCGAGTTAGATGAAGCAGATTGGGTTCAAGACAGATATGACCAGCTGAATCTCATCGACGAGAAGCGCCTCACAGCTATGTGCCATGGTTAACTGTATCATAACCGAATGAAGAAAGCTTTTGACAAGAAAGTTCGACCTCGTGAGTTCCGTCAAGGAGAGCTCGTACTTAAAAAGATCTTGCCAATTCACAAAGACATGTGTGGGAAATAGATGCCCAACTACGACGGTCCTTTTGTTGTCAAGACAGTCTTCTCCGGAGGATCGCTGATTCTTACAACAATGGACGGTGAAGAGCTCGCCCATCCTGTGAACTCCGATGTAGTCCAAAAATATTATGCCTAAAAAGAGAAAAACAAAAAAAATGCAGCTCGCTAAGTTGAAAACCTGCAAGGGAGGCTTAGGCAAAAATGAGCGTCCAGGTGGATTGAAAACCCGAAAGGGAGGTCCAGGAAAAAGTTAAGGACAAAGGTATTTCACTGCATCGGATGACACCGAGCATTGCAGATGCATTTACAGAAGCCCATTACAAATCTGATCACTCTCTTCAGAAGCAAGGTTTTGGGTAGTCTTAGTCGTTAGGGTCAGTAGGTCGTTGGATTCAATGTAACCTTTCCCACAATGCCAATTTCAAATTTGTAATTTCCCATGGAGCTATGCCTTTAGCAAGCTACCATTCTACAATAAAATTTACTATTTCGTTTTTCAAATTTCCTTGTTCACATTATCTCCAGTTTATTTTGTTATGCAATTTGCTTTTGTTAATAAATTTTGAATGTGAAAGGTGTTTTCAAACTAAAAATATTTTTCTTGAAAATAAATTTGGAAATGGAAGTTTACTTTGACTTATGGAAATCTGTGAAGGATCTCTTGGTCCCCCAGTAAGTCTCATTGTTGCATAAGCATTTGTTCATTACCAGCATCTTCCCAGTCATAGTCCCCAGCGAGACTTTAAGTTGACAACACTTTGGATTCATCCGATAAATCTCCAGTGACCCCCGATCAGCAGAGATCTCCCCTGTATCCTCCAAATGATCCATGTTCTTGAAGACCCATTCTCAGTGGGATCATCTGTTCCTCAGTGGAATCACCTTACTTTCCTCAAGAAATTATCCCTAGGAGACCACATTCTCCCCAAGAAGTCAAGATGCTTTCCCCAGGAACGTTTGGGGAATTCTCCTCAATAAGTCTGATGGACTCTCCTCAGGGAAGTTTAATATGTTTTATCTCCGTTAGGATGTACCCTTTCCCCAGGAAGTTGAGGTACAATCCCAATGAAGTTGCTACACTATCCCTACGAAGCTGCCTAGCTCCACATCTTCCCCATGCAGCGGATATTTATTTTATCCCCAGAAGTCTCAGGTCCTAAGATTCTCTTCGATCGATTATGATTCATGATAGAAACCCCTCCAGTGAAGTCATGATATCATACTCTCCAGCAAGGTCGTATCGTATCCCCATATGGAAGTTGTGGTACCGTATCCCCAAGCGGATTACATTCTCCCCAGAGAAGTTGGAACTTCGAAGCAAGTTTTGGTTACACCATCCTATTTCCCTCGATAGATGTACTGTTGCAGAGTTCGCCAGGTATTCCTGTTGAGATGTTTATTTCATCTCATGTCTCCTCTCTCATCTGTTTTGTCAGCATATGCATACGCATTAGCATAAGCATTACATACTCAGTTTCCATTTCATCTACATACTCAAGTTAACATACGCATTAGCATTTTCATTTTTGCTATTTTTCGTCATCCTTAGTCGTTACCACTGAGTAACTGGGCTTGTCCGCTCTCTCAAAGTAGATCGTCAGCCCTAGGCATAAAATACTATTTGTTTCCAACTAATCCCCACAGAGTTCAACCCTCGTGGATGATGGTTATTTCTGTTATCTTTCCACGCTAGGATAGGATAATCCCCATTTGAGTTTATTTCCTCAATGGAGTCATGTTTGACAGTTCTTTATGGCCCAATTCTAGATCGAACTTCGGTCCCGTCAGTCACCGAACATACTTGGGCGTGCATTTATTTTGCACTACCTTTCAAGAAAAGCATTTACAACCCTGTGCAGATATGCGACAGTTCTCGCCTAAGAAGCTTATCAATACATTTCACAACAGACAAGCCACAAGTTCCCAGCCGAGGAGCTTATCACCTTCATTACAACTTTCATTACAACCTTCATTACAATTTACCTTACAACTTTCATTGCAATCTTCATTACAATTTACCTTACAATTTTCATTACAACCTTCATTACAACCTTCATTACAATTTACATTACCTGTTACCACCTCTATAATCAGTTCTCATCCGAGAAGCCTATCAATAAGCGATATTTCTCGCCTGAGGAGCTTATCCTATCTTCGTTGACTTGCAGCAAATGGCCATCTCCATCGAGCAGCTGGGCTTCTATTTTCCTTTTCATTTTGAAGTGCGGGGAGGTTTGAACTAAATCATATTCAGGAGAGTACGGTCCTGAATTATGAAGAAGTTCATTTTATCCTTTAGTAAAAGAAGAAACATAATCATGTTTAGGGAGCACAGACCTGAGGCGTGAAGAAGTTTTATTAATTATCCACAGATAAGCAGTAGTCACTTTATTTGAGAGCTTATCAGTTTTGGCATGTAAGTCCCTTCCAACGATAAGTGGCAGTTCTCTCTCGAGAAGCTTATCAGGGCATGTCCCATTAAAGTCCATTTATTTTGGCATACAACCGGTTTTACCCTGTATATTTTCTACGGATTCCTGAAAATTCCGTTTGATCCTGTCATGAGGGAAAGTTTCCAAAAGCTTGGATGTTATTCTTTGCTTAATGCTCAAGCATTCTGTTAATCGATCCTACAGTCGTGCAGATCCAGTTTTACTTTTTACCATAGAGTATCAGCTGGTCACGCCTGAACCTGCTGACTAATTACTCTCAGATATTCCCTAGTGGAGGCCATCTCATTGGTGCCATCTCCATTAAGGATCCCGTTCATACCGTTCCCTTTCTGAAAGTGACAATTGGTCGTGCTCGCACCAGTTCACCATCACTTTAGAATCCCCCGGTGTCGTGTTGTCATCCCAGCGCGTTGTATTCCTCAGTGTGTTTTCTCGTAGCGTCTGCCCCATATGTCTTCGTGTCGTCTGCATCCTTGTTCTTTTTCATTCCATCATGTGCATCATACCCTATTCATGGCAGTGTCAGCATTAGCCCGTCCCGTTTTGTCCATAGCATTGCATATCACTGCATCTAAGGGAAAAAATTTTGGTTAACTATATTTAAATTCCTTTCACCATGATTTCTCGAGTCTCCGTCGCTCAAACCACCTGGTGAAGTTATTTAAATAGGGGCAACTGTAATACCCCAAATTTTTCCCTGAGACTAGTCGGTCCATCTCGCATTCCTTTTCATTTTTGCATTGCGTTTGACGAACCACTAACGGGCCGCACAGTTGGTTGATTTTTGTAGGAAAGTATCGGGTGACGTGCTCTTTAGTTCATAAAGGGCAAAATGGTCATTTGTTTGCAATCGGCCGTCAAGTTACGAATTTTGAGCTGTGATCAGGGAATTTGGGATGTTTGATCGGGTTGATGAGAATTGATCGAATGTGGTGGCAGAAACGAGATTAGTCAGATAAATTGGGAGAATCAGGAATTAACAAGAATTTTGGAGTTTTATTTCATTTTTTCATTTCATCAATAATATTTCATAGTATGTTTGTTTAAATTAATTTTTTCATTTCATATGTTTATCATCATTTGCATTTTTTAATAGTTTTGTTTTAAACATTTGTTTTCCACTTCATTTTTTTATATACATTTGTTCTCATTTTTATTTGTAGGTAATTTTATTTTTTACTTTTGAATTAATTATCATTGCATTTTTTTATGTATATTCTTTACAATTTCATTTCAAGAAAATAAGAAAAATGAATTTTATAATAATAATATTTTTTTCATTTTTTATTTTATAACTAAAATCAATTTATATTTTTCTTATTACATAAAACTTTTACAAAAAAAATTATTTAATTGCATGTTACATAAAATAATAAAAATTCTAAAGTCCTAAATTTCTTCCGACTTCTTTCGATTTTCCGACTCTTCCGATTATCCATTTTCGAACCTGCAAAGATAAACAAAGCAAGTTTTAATCGGTTAGTTTGTTTTTCTGATGCCCTCAGAGAAGTTTCGTCATCGGGCGTGTCGGGAGGGTAACAGATTTCTCCGTCTCCGACTCCCGACTTTGGTTTCGCGACCTCGGCACAAGACCGGTAATTTCTGTTCTTAAGGATTCCATTAGAGAGAGAGAGAGAGAGATAAAAAGATTTGCGGAAAAAGCGCTTTTAAAATAAGCTGGTTTGAAAAGTGCTTATCCAAAAAAGTTCTTATCTGAAAAAGCGCTTATTTGAATAAGCACTTAGTCAAAGTGATTTTCGGCCAAACACGGACAAGCAGCAAGTTCCCAAGAATTCTGAAGCAAATAAATCCAACAACAAATCACGACAACACTTCCGAAAATGCCTAAATCACAGCAACAATCAAGCCAGTTCAAGCAAATCCAACAAACCGAAAAAAGAGGCAAACCCAACCAAGAACGGATCAATGCCCAACAAATCAAGGAATTTCCACAAAATCCTGCAAGTCAAACGTAATACCCAAAATCAACAATAAACATAATAAACACAACGAACACAGTAGCAATAATCTTCGAAAATCACGAGTAACAAGCCAACAAAAACGGAGCAAAGTCCGGTGGACTAAAGCCCACAAATTAAATCCATACAACTCATATAAAGATCATCAGAAAAGGATCCTCAAACCCTAAGCGAGCTCACACGCAAAAATGGAGGTGGCGCAACAAGAGTTGGATTCAGAAGCTCCTAGCTTCATCATCATCCGAAGAAGAAGAAGAAGAGGTCGAAGTATAAGAACCACAAAGCCACACGAAGCCACCGTGAGCCGCCAAGACAACACAGCCGTCGGAAATGGTCCAAGGCAACGCCGCCATCGGGGTTGCGGTGCAGACTTAGAGAAGAGTAATCTTCTCATCATCGTCGTCAAATGAACCACGTAACCGCCTTCCAAGAGCGCTCCAAACCCTAACGGTGAGCAATCTGGTAATGGGTTTTTTTCTTTGAGTTATTTCAGGTTTGGAATGGAAGAGAAAAGATGATCAAACAATATGCAAGCAAGAAGGAGGAAACAAAAAGCTCAAAACCATCAACAATGGTCGCCGACACGAGAGAAGACGGAGTGGGAAGTTAACGAAAGGGACATAAAGAGGAAGACAAAGCGCAAAGCCTTTTGAGGCTGTCCTTTGATGTTTTGGCTTTTTCTTTTCTTTTCTTTTCTGTTTTTTATTTTATTTTATTATTTGCAGTTTTAATAGGTTAGGTTTTTAAATTAGCTAATAAACTTTTTTTTAATTAATTAATAGAAATCCTTTTAATTAGTTAATAGAAATTTTTTTTTAATTAATTAATAGAAAACCTTTTAATTAGTTAATAGAAAACCTTTGTTTTAATTAGTTAATAAAAAAACTTTTGTTTAAATTAGTTAATAAAAAAAACTTTTGTTTTAATTAGTTAATAAAAAAACTTTTGTTTTAATTAGTTACTAAAAAAAAACTTTTGTTTTAAATAGTTAATAAAACCTCTTGCTTTTCACTAGGGTAAACTTTTGTAATTAAATATTAGCAGCAAAAAAAAAATAATAATAATAATTTAAGTCCTATTTAATTTCAACTTTACTAAAAAATAAACTTTTGATGTGATTTCGATTTTCGTCTAACCCTCAATATTTCATATGTTCGCACTATTTTCTTGTTGCATGGATGTAATTTATGTGACGCCATGATCGCCGTTATTTTATTTTCGCATTTGTTTTTTTCGGATTTATAATTTACGCGAGTGATCGTCGCGATGTTTTCTTACCGTTTTCTTTATTTTCCGCACTTTAATTCTGCCACGTGATGATTTTGCTTGCTTTGTATGTTTTTACCGTTTATCACCTTCCGAAGAATTAGGTCTAGCCGTTTGACCACCGAGTCAATAGTCCTAGCCTTTGACCGTTTCAAACCCTAATTAGCCTAGGCGTCCTGCCATGGACGAAAACGCCCTTTACCCTAGCTTTTAGGTCAATGAGTCTTCGTACTCTGTTTAGGGTTTTCCGTCGTGGAATCCCTAATTTTAACCCTAATTTTCAATGATAAATTCAACGTAGAAATAGGATTTTTAGGACTCCATGTAAGCGTGTCCTTAAGATACGTTTACTCCCTATTGAAACCTTGACCATAGTCAAGAAGTTTCTAACCTCCCTTTCAAGGGGAACTACAATTACTCTGATTCCATTCCCGTCAGAATATGTAGGCACAAGATGCGACGTCTTGCCGAGTATACTTAGGACTAACCCTTAGGTCTCTTTTAGGTCACTCTATCCCTTAGCTAAGTACAGATTTCAAAGTAGATAATAAAAATAAAAAAAGCATACAATAAACAGAAGGTTCCTGTAGAATACTACAGAAGTTTAGGGTGCTAGTACCTTCCCTAGGGCTTAACCAACCTCTTACCTAGGTCTCTCCCCGCATTGTGTTTACGATGCAAAAGTATGTTTTCCCTCTTTTGACCTTTTCCTTCGGATAAATCAAAGAGCGGTTGTGAATTAAGAATTTTGATTCAAACTAATTAATAGTTTGTTATCCTATTTCCACCGCAACAAGTGGCAGTCTCACCCAAGAAGCTTATCATTTTTATCCATATCCCCAGATAAGTGGCAGTCTCTTCCTTGGGGAATCTTATCCAATTTTTGGCGGTGTAAGTCCCTTGCAACGATAAGTGGCCGTCTCTCTCGATAAGCTTATCAGGGCATTTCCCCGTTGAAGTCCATTTATTTTGGCATACAGAAGAGTTTTGACTACCCTGTATCTTTCCTGATGTTTCCTGAAGACCCCGTTTGATCTCTTCGTTTAAGGAATTTCTAGTGGCTTGGATGTTCTTTCTTGTTTGAAAACTCTATCATTTTGTTTACATGATCATAATTCCATGTGGATCATGTTCTACCTTTTATCCTAGAGTGTCAGCCGGTCATGCTTGAACCTATTGGGCAACTACTCTAGATATTTCCCCAGTGGAGGCCATCTTCCCAGTTCTATCTCCATTAAGGATATGTGGCGTTTCTTTCTAAAGTCTCAACTGGTCATGCTTGAACCTGTTGGTCCGTCACTTTAGATCCCTCCAGTTTTGTTTTTTGTTCCCCAGTGCATTGTCATCTGCAGTGAGTGGTTACTCATTGGGTTGGCGTTACCCTTGTTGGTGTCTATTTTTCGTCTGCATTTTCTGCATTTATCATTCCATCATTTTTATCATATTAGAGTTTATAGCATGTCATCATTTGTAGTTTAGTCCCGTTTGTCCATAGCATTGCATATCATTGCATCTAAGGGCAAAATTTTTGGTTATCTGTATTTAAATACCATTCATCATGATTTCGCGAAGATTTTCACTGCTCACATCATCCGATGAAGATATTTAAATTGGGGCAACTGTTGTACCCCAAATATTTCCCTTAGATTCATTGATCATTTTCATTTCATCTTACATCATCTATCCACGCATAGCTAATCTTTTTATTTAGTTTTCGTTTGTTTTGCAGGTTTGCTGAAAAAAGTCTGAAAGTCATAAAACCCTGTGTGTATATCCATCAGGTTTCTGCTCTCTTGCGAGTTATGCTGGATTCGCATGGATATGGAAGAAGGACATACCCTTATTTCATGAACCCATGGTCAATACAAGGTCAATCTTCTCTAAGATTCCTCAGCCCAAGGAGGCTTAAGTTTGTATGCCATTTGGTTTTCGAGAATCACCGTTTGAGATTTAGTTATAATTTTGATGGCAATAAAGGCCAAATAAAGTTGTATCTTATTTACGGAATGAGATCCACATATAAGATTTTGATCTTTAAGTAAAGTTTGGATTCATAGCACTGTTTAATACAAGCCCATGAATTTCAAGACATTAGTCATGGTTACAAAGTTCAGGGCATCATCATTGGATTCCTAAGTTGATTGTAAGTTATGACACAACATATCATGGTAATTCCAAGAAGCATTACAAGTGCAATACAATTCTAACCAATTTCAAGAAAGAATTACAAGCTCAAGTGGTGAGAAGTTGCTTGTTCAAGTTATAAACTCAAGGAGATTAGTTATTTTTTTTATTTTTTTATTGCCTCATGTTTAACCTCAAGACTCATGAAATTTAAAACTTATGCTTAAATGAGAAGAAGAGTTTTAATTTTTACATAATTCAAGAGGATTAAGCCCCACTCAAGCTAAAGATTCAAACCACAAGAAACTTCAACGGAATTTTCATTCAAGAAATGTACCAAAACCTCATATTATCTATTCGATTTATCATCTCAAGATTCGTGAAAGTTCAAGTTGTGAAGATTTACAGGTTTGAAAGTCAGAAGTGATCGTGACAAGTTTAATTCTTCCTCCTCCTAACAAGTTTACAAGCTCAAATTGCAAGGTTACATTTTAAGCTCAACGTCAAGATTATGATACGACTCACGATCCATTCAAGGCATAATCAAAAGGAGTTTTACTTCAAGTTTAATTAAAGGAACATTTGACATAAGGACTCAAGGTGTACTAGTTTAGTTTCGAGGTTCATGTTTCGCATCAAGGCGAAGATGTCAAGGTTCAAACCAAGGCAAAGTGCAAAAATTTGAATGTCGAACATCTATTCAAGATGCAATTCTATTATCTCAAAACAAGATACAATGTTTTATTCAAGCAATTAAAACTAAGGGATTTAAATTCATGTTACAAGGTCCAAATTCATTCCAAAATACAAAGAGAAAGTCTTGTTTCATTCAGGGTTCACAAGTTATGTCCAAAAGAGAAGAGCTAGTTATGAATGCAAAATATTCATTCAAACCCAAATATAACACAATGACCACATTTCATACCTATTCAAATAATTTATTACAAGATTCAAGAGGAAGGCATCATGCTGGTAGCCAAATTTCCAAACTTAAAGGAGGTTGCTGGACACAATAAAACCTTCGTGTACAAATTTCAAGATCCATTTATTCTTTACAAAATTAATCCCAAAATTAAAGCTCAAATATTCATAACTAATTTCAAAAGTCCCTATTGTATCTACAAACATTTATAAAAGCTAATGAAAAATTGATGAGAAACTAAGTGGTCTTCAAATTCTTCTGGTTACCTACGGTTTGTCTTCATTTGGATCAAATATGGATGAGAAAGACAATGCGTTTTTCTCTTCCACTGATGTTAAAGGAAGCTTTCCTGTTATCTTGCTGGAACAACATGTCATGCATTGAGCAATGGATTACATACTGCATAATACTACATATTACTACACGATTCTTTTTTTAGTTATAAATGGAATATGTGGTGAATTATTGAGTTTTAGAACACTATTGTTACACCTGTTGATGTATTGGTAGTAGAGTTTGCTCCAAAGCTACAAAGCGACATTGAAATGTCCCGCAACATCTTGATAAAGCTGCAAACAAAGTTACACCAGAATTTTAGCGCAGAAGATTCGATAAAGGTCGGAGAACAACTACAAAAGGAAATAAAAATGAAATTTCAAACTCAAGTTCATATCCCAAAGCATAATCATGCAAGCTCGTTCTTTTTCTTCAAAACAATATCAAATGAAAGTCTTCATTCAAATAATACCAAACAAGATTTTATCATATTCATGATTGATTCAATGTCGATCTGAAATAACACATAACATGTTGAGGCGAAAAAGGAAGAAAATCCGAACGTGTCGGAATGTGTTTGATACAAGACAGAAGCACATTCATCACAGTAAATTAAGTTTTCCAAACAAGAAGACGAGTTAAATTTCTTTCTAAAACAGAAAACCGGAGAGCAATCTTTCACTTTCAATTGCGAAATCGAAGATTTTAAATACATGGCGTATAAAAGAAAAGGAAACATGGTTAAGAGAGGAGGGAGAATAATAGTGAGCCACAAAAAACACACATACAAAAATGTTTTTGCAAAAATAGAACAAGATTCATAGAAAATGGAGAGGAGAAGAGATGTAGGAAGATTTTGAGTAAATTAGCACACAAATGTTAGAAGCAATATAAAGAAGAAGGAGATTTAGGAAAACTTATCTTGAATTTGGCTGGTGTCGTCGAATCGTTGTAGAACAAGCAAAATCACTTCGCAAGACCCTCGTCGCTGCGAACCACCGCCGCCTACCCATTGCAGTAATCTTATTTTATCAATTTGTTAGATCTTTGAATTTTATTGCTTTTTACAGGTTGCAAATTCAAGATAAAGGAAAGGGAAAGAAGGGAAAGATCGAGAGTGAGAAGAAGAGTTTGAGGAAGAAGAGACGAAGATAAAAGAAGAGAAGGAGGGGCAGTTCTATTTGGATATAGGGTTTCGGACCCCTCTTTCCTTTCTTTCTCAAATTTGTGGTTGGTGGGTCGGGTCCGGTCTATTGACCACCACCGGCCCATTGTTTCTTGTTTTTTTAATTTATTTTTATTTTTGTACAATTGGGCTGGGCCTAGTTTTTTTGTTTTTTAAAATAAGGAATCATAAATATAATAAAAACATAAAATAATAAATAATAAATAATAATAAAAATAAATTAATATAATAAATATAAATAAGAATTTTAAGAATTTTAAAAAAAAAATAATTTAGAACTTTTAAGAATTTAGTAATATTTTTATAAATTAGATTATTTTTAGTTTTTAGTTTTTAGTTTTTAATTCATAGTTTCATTAATTTTCATAATCATAACTTTAGCAAATAATATAAAAAATACAAATAAAAACAAATTAAAGATATTTAGATGTTCTTGTTATTAGAGAATCTAGCTCTTACCCGTTATCCTAGCCTTAGTATTTGAGTCGTCGTACTCACGCATAACGTCCTGCCATGGACACTCTTTTACAAATCGATCCTAGTCTTAGGACCAGGAGTCGCCGTACTCCATGTAAGTTCTCGCCGTGGATACTTACTTACCATCTTTTTCAATCAATCATGAACGTGGATTTGGAGTCGCTGCACTCCATGTAAGTGTCTCACTATGAACATTTACTTCCCCCTAGAACCTTGACCACAGTCAAGAAGTTCCCCACTCCTCTTTAAGGGGAACTACAAACACTCTGATTTCTCGATGAGAATACGTAGGCGCAAGATGCAGCATCTTGGCGAGCTCACTCACAGTTAACCTCCTGTTACCATTTTCAACTTGGGATTGGAGTCGGCGTGCTCCAGATAGCGTCCTGCCGTGAGCATCTTCTTTAGTACCCTTCATCCTAGCCTTAGGATCAGAAGTCGTCGTGCTCCATGTAAGTTCCCACCGTGGATACTTGTCTACCTTTTCAACTAAACCTTTCAATGTAGATTTGGAGTCGCCGCACTCCACGTAAGTATTTCATTATGAATATTTACTTTCCCCTGGAACCTTGACCACAGTCAAGAAGTTCCTCTCCTCTTTGAGGGGAACTACGATGCTTTGATTTCTCAATGAGAATATGTTGGCACAATATGTGATGTCTTGACGAGCTCACTAACAACTAAATTCCTGTTAACATTTTCAATTTATGATTATAGTCTTCGTACTCCTTATTTAGTTCCCTCCGTGGACACCCTTCACCTTCATCCTAGCCTTAGGATCAGGAGTCGCCGTACTCCGTGTAAGTTCCCGACGTGGATACTTGCTTACCTACCTTACAACTTTTCAACTTAGACTTAGATCACCGCACTCCACGTAAGTGTCTCTTTATGAACACTTACTTCCCCCTGGAACCTTGACCACAGTCATGAAGTTCCTCACTCCTCTTTGCGGGGAACTACGAATACTCTGATTCCATTCTTGTCAGGATACGTAGGTATAACATGTGATTTCTTGGCGAGTATACTTAGGTCTAACCCCTTAGGTCCCTCTCTTTACCTTCAACCCTTTAGCAGATAACAGATATAACAATAACACATATCAAACAAGAGGTTCCTGTAGAGTACTACAAATACTTAGGATGCTAGCACCTTCCCTAAGTATAACCAACCCCCGAACCCTAGATCTCCCCGCATTATGTTTACGATGGAAATTAGGTTTTTCTTTCTTTAACCTTTCTTTCGAATAAATCAAAGACCGGTTGTGAATTCAAGATTTGTGATTCAAATTAATCAATAATTTGACATCCTATTCTCACTGCAAAAATATCAAAGATAAGCTTCTCTTTCCTTAGTTTGACTAGGATTTATTGTCCCCTCACAACTGGGTTCGAACATGATATTGGATCAGAAATTCAAAAGGCCACCTCCTTAGCATTAGCCCACACAACAAAGGAATAATTAGGCCTAAGGCCGCACCCTCATCTAAATCCATCGTCTGGCCCACAAAGCCCTTGGGGTCCATCACCACCAATGTTGATTTACCGCCACAAGCTGGATTAGACATGAATCTGAGCTTTTCATCATTGCCTCAATCCTCTACATCACTATGTAAAAACAGTTTTTTAGAATGACCAACATGTTTTACACATGTAGCCGCAATATCAGATAAAGTCCTTCTGCTATTTTCCAAAATAACCTTTTCCCTAACACCTATTTGTCTTCCCTCGTACTCGGGAACCACATCTTTAGAGGACTTATGATGGCCTTCCCTAAAAAAATAGTTTTTTATTCCCCCTTCCTCTTCCTCCTCTGAGCTTTTCCATTCATCACTATCACTATCTGAGCTTTCAATCTCCGATGACCTGCTCACTTTAATCGAATTCACCTTGCCAAGCCTTAATGGCCCATGTCCATCTTCTTACAATTTAATTCTATAAATGTTTCCACTTACTTCAATATTGAAAACTTCATCCAGGTTAATCGCAAACTTGGTTTTAACGAGGAATCTTGCAACATCCAAACACACATGATTTTTCGTACTGTCATTCAAAGTAATATATTCACCAATTCTTCTAGCAACAAAGTTAAAGAACTTTGAGCATCAAACATGGCAGGGAAGCCCATAACATCGTATCCAGGTGAGTCTCTCATTGTCCACGTCTTTTGGCGACCACAGACAAATGTTAGAGAACCACCGGGATACCCATGTCTTCTTCTTAGCCAATGTTGCTAACTCTCTAGACACCTCTTCTTCTAGAAAACATACATTAGCCCCCAACAGAGTAACTTTAATACGAAAGGTACCTTCCTCATGAAGAGTCTGTTGTATCTTATATGTCGACCCTGATATTTCCACCACCCCGAGGAAAACCTTTTCGAATCTAGTAAGTTTAGACTTTTTCATGTTGAATTGCAAGTGTGCAAATCACGGTTTTTCACCCAGCCAGTCTCTAGTGTTCCTTACAATACTTCTTTTCACTTCTTGCATGTTGGCTTGTCCAACTCCCAAGACCTGAGTGTAGGAAGGTTTTGTCTTACCGTGATACACCATCTTTGCACCAGCCTGTATAGTGAAATCAATAGCCCACTTATTATTCTTCTGATTCAACTCATTTTTTACTCCCTCCTCATTGCCAAGACTTCCCCTATGGAGTTTGAGTATATTCCCATAAATCTTGCGCTCTCTAATCATAATGATGTCTAGCTTGATCGCTAATAGTCGGATGTCTTCAACATTCTTGAATCTCACGAAACCAAACCGTTTGCCACATTTATCTCCTTTCGGTGGGATGGCCACCTCAAGAACAAGACCATATTGTTTGAAAACCTCAAACATATCTGTTGCTTCAAAGCTTTATGGGAATTCTGTGGAAAAAAAAGGAGGAGATGTTTCTATCCTCAAGATCACTTTCTTTACCATGTAGTCTAAATAGAGCGTCTAGTCACATCATTGTCAGCTTCCGTCTTGTGTCTAACCTCCACCCATCTAACTTCGTGATGCATTTGTGTCCTTTGTTGCATAGCTTAATATTGAATATTTTTTCCATTTAACTTATGCTACATGTCACCATGAAGTTTATTTTTTACCTCCAGAAGTAGTTTTACTACTCTCAATTGATTAATAATTTTTAGTTAACAATCAAAATACATTAATTAATATAAATTTATATTAAAAATCAAAATACTTTAATTAATATAAGTTTATATAACCCTTTTTAATGGGGCAGAACGTCTTAAATTTATAACACAAATTTTAATTTATTTTATTTTTATTTATTATTGAAGCAATAAATAATATTTATTTAATTTTGAACTGTAGTTAAGTAGTCATTTTTTAATTTTCTTCTTCTTTATTTGTTTCAATTTCATTTTGATTGAATTGATCAAGTATTGGAATTAATAGTACTATTTGACAATGAAAAATGAAAGTGTTTAGAAACTGTAAATGACTAATATAATAATTTTAAAGAATATAACTAATATGCCGATTGAAATATTTTTTGTTTTTGTTTTATTAAATTATATTTTGCATATTTTTTTATATGTTTCAATCTTTGTTTTTGTTTTATTAAATTATATTTTATATGTTTTTTTATATGTTTCAATATGATTTCAATTTGATTTATCAACTATTGGAATTAATAGTAGTATTTGATAATGAAAATTATAAGTTTCTAAATGACTAATATAATAAATTCTTACATATGCACCAGTCAATAAAACTAGATGAATTTGACATAAAACCATTGAACCACCAAAGGCAAAAAGATAAAACTAACATTTATTTGATACAAGTTAAAATCTAAATGTCATACGCGAATGTCAATATGAGTGAAATCGCTTCGAAAATGAACTTTCGTAGCATACGTCTTCTCACAATAAATTTCTTCAGCTTCGAGTTTATCTTTTAATTTTTTCATATGTTTCAAGTTTGTTTCAGAAAATTCAAATGGTGCCTATGTCATTTTTTTAAATTGATTGAGCTCTTTTTATACAAGGAGTCATTTTTCATCAGTTAGGGTATTTATGATATTTTTTTTATTCATTTTGTAAAATGAAAGTAGAATAATTACAAAAGTTATTAACCTAAGTACGATTGCGAACACCGTTTCATATCTCTCTGAATATTGTCCAAAGAATGATCTTCTTAACAACTCAATATTTAAGAAACTTGTTTGAGATATCTTATTTGATTTCATCTTCGTCATCTTTAATGTCCTCATTTTTATTAGATCTAATTTGAGGTTCATTGTCCTTGACAAAGTCTTTCATGATTATTTTTGAAAAATCAATACTAAAAGAAATACATTTTCCCAGCTCATGGAATTTAGTTTTATGAAAAACTATATATGTGTTGTTTCTTCAAGAATATAAGTTCTATCATTGAAAATTCTATAGACTTACTGGATATAGAATACGCAAAAAAGAAGAAGATTTTCTCATCAATTTTAACATAAAACTCATCCAGTTTGTACTTAGAGTTATTTTAAATGAAGTGTTTGTATTCAAAAACGCAAAAATAAAAAATATTTATATTTTTATATTTAAATAATTCATATGAGGTCTTCTCTAGAATAGGTCTAATGACCACTTTTTCTATGACATGATATGCAGTGTTAATTGTATTTGTGCCAAAGTATTTAAGTAGACTCTACTCACTTATCATAATTCATTCTAATTACTCTAAAACAGGATTTTTATACCTTACACACAATTTTGTTCTAGAGTTCGCATATATGAGAAGTTGTGGGTTATACAATTTTTATCAAAAAAATCTTCAAGTTGATGATTAAAAAATTTACCACCACGATCACTTTTTAAAGTTGTTATTTTCAAATTGAATTCGTTTTTGACAAGCTTGGCAAATCTAACAAAATTTTAAAAAATTTATTCCTTTTGAGTTAAGAATAAAGTTCAAGTAAATATAGTGAAGGCGTCTGTTGGAGATTGTGGTTGTTTGAAATATGTAGCAACACTTGAACAAAGAAGGTGCTGATGAAGATTGCATTTGAAAAATCAAAGCATGTGAATTTCACACTAACCTTTAGGTTCAATTCGCCCCTGCCAATTATTATATTTTGGATGCAATTAGGATTAACGACGAATTCCCTTCAGAATACTTTGAATACCTTAATATGAATTGCACAAACACACTAAGCTTATTTTATAATAATAGTTTATAGAAAATTGTTTTCTATACTTTACTCATGCATTAATGAAGTAAGAAATGATTTTAGAATAATTGAAATGGTAAAAAATAGATGTGAATATTTCTATTTTCGTGTGTATTTTCTGATTTCCAAGTGCCTCTATTTATAAAAAAAATTAAGCCATTTGATGAAGAGCATTACCATTTGAGGAATAATTTATGCATCTGTATAAGAAATTTGTTGGATCAGTTGGTAAAGTTGCTTCAGATATTTTGGAATATATATATATATATATATATATATATATATATATATATATATATATATATATATATATATATATATATATATATATATATATATATATATATATATATATATATATATATATATATATATATATATATATATATATATATATATATATATATATATATATATATATATATATATATATATATATATATATATATATATATATATATATATATATATATATATATATATATATATATATATATATATTGGAAATGCTTGCACAATATTTTGAAAATCATCTAAAATTCCCCACCATTTACAAAATATAACTAAATCTCATATTTCTGGAAAGCTCATGGTTTCAGATAATGGTATCTTATGATTTGAATCATTACTTAGTAAATTAAGTTTTCACTCATCCCTGAATAGATTGATAGACAAGCTTTGGACCAATTATTTATTAGAACAAGTGTGCGTAACCCACACATGAAATCTCAGTACTATCAAAAGAATTATAACATTGACACATTTAATATGGTCTTGTGTCATGTACCCTTTTCACAAGAATTTAAGAGTAAAACCTTTTAACTCAATGAAGCGGCCTCACTTCATTCTCGTATAGGTAGACTATATCAGAAGTGCACTCATAATTATGCATTTCATCAAAAAAAATTGTATGTGTCCACCAAGAGTTAAACTCAACCTTCCATCTTTTACTTATGTTCACCATTGAACTCAATACTTAATTTTAACTAAGTGTGAGTTGAGTTTCCACTATTGGTGATCAACTTAATATGGGCTTTAGACCCATCCAAAATAATGTCTTCAACACCATGTCTTTTGTCAGACATTTCCTCAAAGGATCTGCAAGATTATTTTCTGTTCTTACGAACACAATGGAAATTACTCCATTTGAAATTAAATCCTTCACATAGCTATGTCATATACCAATATGTCTAGATTTTCCATTATATACTTGGCTATATACTTTTGATAGTCTGGACTGACTATCGCAATGTATGGATACAGGTGTCATTGGCTTTGGCTAAATAGGTATCTCATACAATAAATTTCTTAACCATTCAACATCTTTACTCCTGGAAGCTAGAGCAACAAATTCTACAGCCATGGTGGATTCAACAATGCAAGTTTGTTTTTTAGAACTCCAAGAAACTGCACCTCTACTGTGATTGATGATCCATCCACTAGTAGAGGTATGATCTTTTATATATGTTACCCAACTTGCATATGTATATCCCTCTAAAACTGAAGGATATCCACTAAGTTAAACTATAGTTAAATGTCCCTTTAGTGTATTTTAATACTCTATTAACATCATGTCAATGGTCTTTACTTGGATTACTTGCATACCGACTTAACCTATCAACGACATATGCAATATCAGGTTTAGTACAAGTCATATTGTACATCAAGCATCTGATTACCTTTTAATATTCGAGTTGTGCCACTGGACACTCTTTATGTGACTGCAAATTAACATTTTGATCAAATGGGGTAGAAAATGGTTTACAATTAAAGTGATCAAATTTATTAAGCATCTTTTTTATGTAGTGAGATTGGGATAAACCAATATTTGCACCATATTTTATGATTTTAATTCCTAAAAGTACATCTACTTCACCAAAGTCTTTCATATAAAAAAATTTGGATAAGAAAGTTTTAGTCTTTTCTACCTCATTTAAATCACTGCCAAATATTAACATATCATCCACATATAAACAAATCATGACACTTTTTCCATTGCTAAATTTACTATAAATATATTTGTCAGATTCATTTATTTTTTATACATTGGTTAACACAACATGGTCAAATTTTCGGTGTCATTGTTTGGGTGCTTGATTTAACCCATACAAATACATGGTTAATTTACACACTTTATGTTCTTGAACTTTGATGACAAATCCTTCAGGTTGTTTCATATACACCTCTTCATCTAACTCTACATTTAGAAAAGAAGTTTTAACATCCATTTGATGGATTACAAGCTTATAGATGGAAGCAAGTTCCAAAATCACTCTAATTGACGCAATTCTAGCAACATATACATACATATCAAAGTAATTAATACCTTGTTTTTGTGTATACCCTTTAGTGACAAGTCTAGCTTTGAAATTTTCAATGGTACCATTGGCTTCCATTTTTCTTTTAAAGATCCATTTACAACCTATTGGTTTTGATCCTGGTAGGAGATCTACTAGGTTTTATTACCTATAATTAAGTCCATTTCTTCTTGGATAGCTTCTTTATAAAAGGTAGAATCTTGAGATTTTATTGCCTCTTCAAATGTTTCTCGATCATTCTCTAGGTTATAGAAAATTGGTCCATAATGATTTATCGAATCATTATTTCTTTCTACAAGGAACATGAAGAAGTCTGATCCGTAGTTTTTCACTTTTCGGATTCTTTTACTTCTTCCAGGTTCAAAACATGCCAACATATCATTATTAAATACATTAATTTCTAGACTTTGAACATCATAATGAACATTGTCTTCGGGATTTTGAATTGAGGTAAATCTACTTTCTTGAAAATTGCATCTTTTGACTCAATCACGCTATTAATAGGATATGAGTCATTGGATTCAATAACCATGAATCTATATGCTTCGCTATTTTTAGCATATCCCAGAAATACACATTTAATTCTCCTTTCTCCCAATTTATTTCTTTTTTGTTCAGAGACTTTTAGAATTTCTCTACAACCCCAAACTTTTAAATAATTAAGATTAGGTTTTCTTTTCTTCTAGAGTTCATATGTGGTTATCTTGTTCCTTTTATTAGGAACTCTATTCAATATATAACATGCAGTTAGCATGGCTTCACCCCAATATCCTTTAGATAAATCAGAATAGGATAAAATGACATTTACCATTTGTTCCAACACCTTAATTTTCCTTTCTGATATCCCATTTTGTTATGGAGAATATGGTGCAATTGTTTGATGCACAATAGCAGTGTGCTAAAAAAAAAATTAGGATGATAGAACTTCCCTCCTCTATCACTTCTATAACATTTAATGAAACTCTCATGTTTAAGTTCTACTTGTACTTTAAATATGTTAAATTTTTCTAAGACTTCATCCTTAGAATGCATTAAATAAACATAAAAAAATCTAGTGCAATCATCAATGAAAGTGACAAAGTACTTTTTACCATCAATGATGGGCCAACCATGTAAATCACACACATCCGAATGAATTAAATCTAACACCTTAGAACTTCTTTCAATTTTTTAAAAAGGTTTTCTTGTGATTTTAGTTAACATGCAGGTAGTACATGAATTTGAATTTTTGTCAAGAGTTGAAATTAAATTTGATTTTATCATATCATTTAGTTTTCTAAAGTTAACATGTCCTAGTCGCATATGCCATAAAACACTAAACCCAACAATATAAGCAGAAATCACATTATTATTATTACTATTATTATTATTATTATTATTATTATTACTATTATTATTATTATTATTATTATTATTATTATTATTATTATTATTATTATTATTATTATTATTATTATTATTATTATTATTAACATTACACATGAACTTTGTCGCTACTGCGAAAATAAGGTGCCGGCAAAAGAGAAGAGTCGCCACCTTTCGTTATTTATCCCTCAGAACAGGAAAGGAAACGATCGGAAAAACCTGACGAAAAGGTATAAGACAAAGTCATCGCAACCATTGTCTGGGTTCGGGAGTCAGTTACGCAAGGGGAAGGTATTAACACCCCTCACGTCCATCGTACTCGATGAGATCCACGCTTGTTGTGTTTACTGGACGGGTTGGTTGTATCTATCTACCTATCAAGGCTGGCTTAAAAAGAAAAGAAAATGACTCGGCAAAGCGTCGCACTTTATGCCTACGTATTCTCATCAGAGAATGAGAAATCAGAGTCAACGTAGTTCGGCTAACTACAGGTTACGGGGAAGGTGGCTCGCCAATACGTCAGTATTGTGCCTACGTACTCTCAATGGACATGAGAGATCAGAGCTTACGTAGTTCGGGATAATACGGCTTACGGGTTTAGATTCATCTATTTTTCCGAGTAGGGTTAACAAACAGTTCCAGCAGTTGGATGTACGCAGCTCGACCCTTGGAGACTTAGGCGTTACCGTTTGCGGTAGAACTGGGAGTTAACGACACTCTTTTCTTCAGAAAAGCTTCCTTTGAATTATGGGCCCACGGGGCAAAAAGGTTTGAAGTTTGTTTTCTGTCTTTTATGGAAGAACTGTTTTTTTAGTTGTTTGCAACCAATATCGCACTAGAGACTATGACCTGAGAGTGAATGCGTCGCATGTCACCCAAAGGGTGCCATACTAAACATCCAGACTGTTGAAAAGAAACTCTCCGACAACCCTTTCTCAGATAGCTTAAGGCTCGTAACGTACGACGTCAGTTAACCTTTATTACTGTATTTTAATTTGTTTTGAGATGAAAAGAGAGAACGAGCTGGTTCAACTAAGGGGAGACTATCAAGTCCTAATGTGGTCATGCCAAGGATTCATCCTATGGTTGAAGTTTAAAACAGGGAACTCCGAGAAGTTATCATGCATAGGTTTCAACCTAAAGTTCTAATCATCACTTCCTTATCAAAGGAAGTGAGATTCCTAGGGGATCATGTCAATGATAAACAGAAACGGATAAAGCATCAGCTTAAACAGTAAACAGTAAACAGATATACAGTAAAATGCATGCAATGCAAGTGAGGGAGGAAATGTGTGTGGGGCATCAGCCTCCACAAGCTCATCTCGACCTCAAGCCAGATATGAATAACTATAACCATACAGAGGAAACAACATGCTATCAAGAAAAATATAATACCTGCAATCATACAGAGGAAATGAAAATGCCATCAAGCAAACACACCAGACCACACAGGCAAGGGAGTAGGGCTCTACCGAATACCAGCAAGCAAAACCATACAGTAAAAATACCAGCAGAGGTAGAAACTCAACATCTAGTGCAATCATGCTCCTAGCTTACATTAGTCTAATCATGAACTTATTCTAATGCATCAAGCAAATCAAACAAGTCACAGCAATACAGTTGCACAGCAAGCAAACAGACAGGAAAAAGAAAGCAAATCAACCACTCCCACAGCTTCACAGTAAAGCTCCTCTGAAAGCAGTCCAGTCCTCAGTCTTCAACTGCTCTTCAAGGCTATCATCTTCAATAGCAAGTATCAACTTGCTTCTACAAGCTTCTAACATATCAAACACAAGTATCAACTTATTCTTTCTTCTTCAAGCTTCAGCTCTCCACTCAATTCCACCTTCAGGCTTCACTCCTAACTGCAAGTATCAACTTGTTCTTTCAGGGACTCAGTGCATTAAACTCACAAGTATCAACTTGCTTCTTCCTTAAGCTTCAGCTTCTTCTTCTCCACAAGTATCAACTTGCTCTTCCTGATCTTCAAGCTTCAGCTTCAATGGCAGTCTTCAAATACAAAGAAGTATCAACTTCTAGCCTTCAATCTTCTTCAAGCAAGGAACTCCACCCTCTAGCAAGGGAGAAAGATTCATCTATCAAGAGCAAAGTTTGGATGATTGGTAGCAGAGTGAAGACCAAAGGTCACCACTAAGCATCCTATCATCAGAGAAAGGGACCCTCAAAGGTTCTACCAACTTGTAAAGAGCCACACATCCTACCAAAGGAGGGATGAGGCCTTTACAAGCAGACCTTATATCATAGGGCAGAATGGAAGTGATCAACATCTTCCATGTTTATGAAGGAAGAGAATCTATCTAGAAGCTCTGCCTATAAAACCCTAATCTTAACACCTAAACAAAACTACACCAAAAGAAGGAAAGATCCTCACATCCAAGCCTCTTCAAGCAATCCATTGCATCTTCAACTTGCCTTCAACCTCATCCAAGAGCAAAAGAGACAAAACCCTAATCTAAGGGATCTAAAGAAGTCATTCTAATTGAAATAGTGCATTAGAATCATCTAAAACTAGCACTTAAACTAAAATCAAGCAAAAATAGTAAACTTCATTGAAAATTCCTACAAAAATTCCTAAGGGACCCTAATTCAATCATGAATCTACCCTACAAAAATCAGAGGTTGAATCATCCACCAAGCTCTAGAAATAAAATCCAAACCACAAGGTATCAACCATAAACCCTAAAAATGGAGCTCTTAAAGTTTCTACCTAAAACTACCACTTATATTCATCACAAAAATGTGAGAAAAATCTATGGGGAGCATGCATATCTATGCTAACTACTCACAAAAAATCAAGGCCAAAATCATCATCACATGATCAAACCAAATTCAACAAAATCAAGCATCAACCATGATCATTTTAATATCAATTAAAATGTAAAAAATCCCATAAAATCAGAAAATGCATGGAATAATAATATTCTTTATCTAAAAAATACTAGGTTCAATCATGAATCCAATTCAAAAAGAATGGGATCAATTGAATCATTTTTCCATTTTTTATGAATTAATCAATAACCATGAATAAAATGAAAAAAATAATGAAAATCAAAGGAAAAAAGAGAAGCGCGTGGTGTAGATAGCAAGGTCATTCAGTTCATTTCCCAGACTGGGCCACAAAGGGGGTGTGGTTATCAATTAACAGCCTAAGCCCAAAATCAGCAAATAAATGAAACGCTGCGTTTCATTATAGTTCAGAAATCCTTCACAAAATTAGAAGCACGCGTGGCCGTTGAATGAGGTCATCAGTCAAAGGTCCACCTATGATCTAAGGGCTCTGGGATCATCTTCCCCAATTTGAATCCCTGAAACTCAGGCCACCTGCGCGCCAAAGTCACCGCCGGTGACATTTTCCGATCACTATTCCATAACCCTAACTTGCCATAGAGTCCACCATAGGCCACGATTCCTTGATGAATCTTGTCCCAAATCTCACAAGGATTCCATTCCTGCCCTTAATTCAATCTAAATCCTCAAGATTCGCAAGAACACCATCTCAACCGAAAATGGTAACAACCCTAATTGGTCACTAACTCTCAAATTAATGATCCATAAACCTTCCTACACCATTCTACTATGCATCTAACACTCTAATTCTTCTTAATTGTACCTTATTTAAGCTGGAGATTGAAAGTTACTAACCTGAGAATTTCGCGTGCACAGAGGTAGTAAACCTTCAAATCAAGCTCTCAAATGCTCCAGACTCCTTCAATGAACCAATTCCAAGCTTCTGTATGCAATGAAATGGATGGAAATGCTCTGAATTCTTGGAACCAACTCTGAGTGGCAGGTGACAAAATCTGAGATCAAGAACACTATTCAGCCACGAATTTGCCTTGATTATGATCTGGAATCATTCACTAGCATCCATGGAAGTGATTGCAATCAAGAAAATGGATGGAAAGTGAAGAAAATGGTGTAACCGAATTCAGTTGCAAGCAAGAAATTTTCACACTCAATCTCTATTCTCTCCTTCAATCATCACCAACCTTGGCCTTGGATCACCTCATATGCCTATATAGGCCATGTATGAATGATCTAGAAAGCTCTAGATCCTTCTAATGAGAAATTCAATATCTCACTTCATGGAAATTTCAATCTCATGGTATGCACACATCAGTTCTTCTAGCAGCTTGTATTCACCCTCATTCTCTTCCAATTTCTCTCCTAATGGTATTTTGGATGTGTTTGGATTGAAAGAAGCCTTGGTTATGCCTTGAATTTTGGTTTGGCAAATGTTACTTATGATGTAAGTAACTACTTTTCAAAGCAAGTCCATAAACTAAACCTCAAGTCAAAATTGTGGTAATACCAATGTTCTTAAAATGTGTTTTAGAATCAAAATGACATATTACATGCCTTGGTTTGAACATGTAGATCAAAAATACCAATTTCCATCTTTGGTTCATTTGAAAATCACCCTTATTTTAAGCCATTTTTGTGATTTTGAGCTACAAGCAATTCCAACCTCTCATGACCTCTTTACTAGCCTTAAAACATCATTTTGAACAAGTTTGATGTTGAACATTTTCCCATTTGAAGCTTGGAAATAGGAGTTATGGCCTTATGGTTGAAATGACCTATAATCTCCAAATGACTAAAATACCCTTGACTTGTCAAAGCCATAACTTGAGTTCTACAAATCCTATCAAGGACTTATAGTACTCTCTAGAAATCTAAGAGGATAAGGAGTAACATTCATTTTGACCAAAAGTTCATAGGAATCACCCTTCTAGGGAAAACGTTTCATGCAAGTTGGACAACTTTCAAGCTCCAAATTCACATACCTCAGATGACTTGTAACTTGTCAAAGCCATAACATGAGTTCTACAAATCCTATCAAGGACTTATAGCACTCAAATTAAAGCTAAGATCATGCTCTACAACATTCATGTTGGGGGCAAGATGAGATGACAATCACATATTGAGCTAAACTGCCTTGAAGATAGGGGTCAAACTAGGGGATTTTACACTGTCAAGCCTTAGAAACCCTAGCTTGAAACTTCTCAAACTCTTAAATCATGATGAGTTGACCTTGGAATCATCCTTATGAAATCTCAATGCATCAATCCATGATCACATGGCTCTTGTATTAGGTCTCAACCTCCTCCAAATCATCAGTTGAGTTAGGGTTGACCCAGTCAAACCCTAATTGCACCACTCATGGCTGAGTCTTCTTAAACTTGCACAATGACCTATCTAGGCTTCAAAGTGATCTTCAACACTTCTCATGAGATCTCTCAAGACCTCAAGTCCAACTTCATGGCTTCAGAATCATCTGATGACCTTCCTCAACTCTCAAGTTAGGAGACCTACACACCTGGCTTCAATCACTCTCTCTGAGGATCTTTTAACTTCTCTGACAAGGCTATCAACCCTTGAGCACCTGAATAAGCTTCTTAGCTAGCTTCAAACTCTTGTGTAGCCCTTGATTGGTAATCATACCTCTTGATCTCCTGAATACATGTCAATGAAATGCAAATGATAATGCTAATGTGAATGAAATGAAACATAAGCTAGGTAAAGAAAAATTTGTCAAATTTTTGGGGTGCAACAGCTGCCCCTATTCAAACGGCTTGGACCTGACTGGGTGAGAAGCGAACGGCTCTCAAACAATCAAGGTGCGATACGGTTGAATACCGACAAACCCGGAAATTTGCCAACTGCACAAGTACACGGTACTCTGATGGGAACAAATCTTCGAAAACTGAAATATTAGCTGCACGGCAACTAGCTGGGGAATTGGTCACACGGTAACCAATGAAATGTCTAATCTCAAATCTCCGTCAGGAAGATCATCTGATTTTGCTTTAGATCTTCGTCCTCAAATCATCAAGGGGTCGCTGGTCACTCGGTAACTGGCGATACATAGCTGATATTGCCATCAGGCATTCTGCGGCACTGTTGCAGAAGAATTCCTTGGGACTCATCAGGTCATTAGGAACTTTTTAACAATCAAGTTAATAATGCCATCGGGCATTTAGGGGGATTCTCAGGCGTCATCCGGACTTCGTCAGTGAGTCAGGCGCAGAATTCTCGGTCAATCATGAACCAAATAGGGGTATCTAAGCCAATGCCATCAGGCATTCCGCGCCGGCGGGGAGGACTTCTTTGACCTTGTAGTTAGACTTCATCAATAAGTCAGGGGTTTTGGCACTACTGCCAGACTTCAATCATCAAGTCTTCAAGGGAAGTTTCAACTTCACTGTTCAGAAACCTGCTGAGGCTGACGCATCTCCGCTGGGGATTCTGGAGAACTATCAAGTAACTCTGCTTCGGGGATCCAGAAATCATTCCGACTGAATCAACTCTGCTGAGGACTTCAAGAATCATCTTAGACAAATAAATCCATCGGGAACTTTAAGAATCATCTTGAGCCAATAACTCTGCTGGAGATTCCAGGAATCATCCTGAGCGGACACTCTGCCGGGGACTCTAAGCATCAACTTGAGCAACCAACTCTGGCGACTTCACTGAGGATTTTAAGAGTCATCTTAAGCAATCAACTTCGCTGAGGAGTTCAAGAATCATCTTGGGCGAGCGACTTTGCTGGGGAATTCAAGAATCATCTTGAGCCACCTAACTCTTCCGATATTTCAGGAATCATCCTGAGCAGATACCCTGTCGGGGAACACCTGCAATACAAGAACGGTAACGACCTAGCTCATGTTTCATATGCATATGATTGACAATGGCGCAATGCTCCATGCGGTGGAAATGCTACGCGTTTTTTAGGGAAAATGCTATGCAATCATGCAAAATGCTACGACCCCATCAGCAAAATAAATGCTGAAGGGAGAATCCTCCTCTCAAGGAGAAAGGACCACTTTGGTGGAAGAAGGACTCATCCAGCCAAGGAGAAGAAGTCACGCCAATCTCAATTGGACTCCGCCTGGGGAAACGAACTTCAGTCGACTGCAGCGGGGGAACAAAGCTCTACGAGAACCTGAACCTGCTCATCTGGGTACTCAAACCACGAACTACTGAGGAAACGATATCCATCGCAGAAATAAACTGCGCGGCCTTCACGACTAAACTTTCCTGGAGATAACGACTCCGGTGGGGAAATACAGCATCAGCTATTCAACACTCTACTGGAGAGAACCAATCATGGCCCAAACGGCTTCCAAAGACTCGGCTCTCTTGGGGGTTTGCAAACTCGGCTGGGGAAGAAGGAATCGTCCTGTTTATTGGGGAGAATACAACTCTGTGGGGAACCTCAATTCTCCTGGAGACTTCAGTCTGTACTATCGCGTGCTGTACACTTCAGTGTATAACTCCGCTGGGGAGACGACGTTCCTTCAGGATGCATCTGATTGGGGAGGGAATCTTCTCTGCTTGGGGAGACATATCAATGCCTACGATCTCATGTTCAAACTCCATGGGGAGGTGCTGCTGAACTTGCGGGAGAAAAAGGAATCATCCTGCTTGGGGAACATACAGCGTACGGCCTGGTATGTGCTACACCTGCAACAACACAAACAAACAGACAAGATACCCTTCTCAAGGGGACCTATCGAGGTTATCATCTTGTGACAATGTTCAGGTAATTCATTGCTTCAACAATCAGTGGCCTAGGCCAGTAAGTTTATATATGCGCATTTTATCAAAAACATCGGCGTTCTTTTTCGCAAACAAAACAGATAAATGCTAAACAGACGAACATAATTGCTGAATAGTATACATTTTATTAATAACGAACCCCTGAATGGGTGAAAATGTTTTACAACAGATGCAAGCTCCTGGAATGAGGAAGTCGCGCAAATATAAAACATAAATATACATCAGTATGTACACATGTCGGCAACGAGGCATAGACGAACACCATGAGTTGATCCCTCTATGACCCACTCGACTTCGATACTTCTCCAACGCTTCAACTTCGGAAGAGATTGATTCAGATAAACGGCCCTCAGGTCTTCCAAACCACTAAACAATGAAAGTCGACACGTGGAACGCAGTCATTTGCTTTTTCAAATTCCTAACTTTTGCCTGAATCGCCCTTTCGGGTTTTCGATTCACCGGGATACCCTTTTTTGCCAAAGTCTCCCTTCCGGGTTTTCGACTTTGCGGGTGTACATTCTTTTCTTTTATATCCCTAATTTTTGCCCGAACCTTTTTCCTTTTTTATGGTTCGCCGGGATGCCCCATTTTTGCCTGGATATTCTTTTTCTTTCCAGCGGGTCATTCTTTAAGCAAAGTATTTTTTAATTGCGTCCGCGTTCACCGGGGATGCAAAATCTTCACCATCCATCGTGGATAACAACAAGGCTCCTCCCGAAAAGACCTTGCTGACGACGTACGGACCTTCGTAATTAGGAGTCCACTTGCCCCGGTGATCGGAGTGTGGAGGAAGAATCTTCTTCAGGACGAGATCACCCGTCTGAAAGCTTCTAGGACGCACCTTCTTGTCATAGGCTTTCTTCATTTGGCTTTGGTACAGACGACCATGTGCAATCGATGCCAACCTCTTCTCGTCCATCAGGGTGAGCTGGTTTAATCGGTTCTTAATCCATTCTGCCTCATCGAGTTTTACGTCAACCAAAACTCGCAAAGAAGGGATCTCCACTTCTAACGGTAGGACAACTTCCATACCGTACACTAAGGAGAAAGGAGTTGCCCTGGTTGATGTACGTACCGTGGTACGATAACCGTGCAGTGCAAATGGTAGCATCTCATGCCAATCCTTGTAGGTCACAACCATCTTCTGTACAATCTTCTTGATGTTCTTATTGGCCGCTTCAACAGCGCCATTCATCTTCGGCCCGTAAGGAGATGAGTTGTGGTATTCAATCTTGAAACTCTGGCACAGCTCCTTCATCATCTTGTTATTCAGATTCGAACCATTATCAGTGATGATCCGTTCGGGAATTTCGTAACGACAGATGATGTCCCTCTTTATGAACCTAACCACCACCTGCTTGGTCACATTAGCATATGAGGCTGCCTCCACCCACTTGGTGAAGTAGTCGATGGCTACTAAAATGAAGCGATGACCATTAGATGCAGTGGGCTCGATCTTTCCTATCATGTCGATGCCCCACATGGATAACGGCCACGGGGAGGACATGACATTTAACGGACACGGCGGCACATGAATCTTATCAGCATAAATCTGGCATAGTTCATGTACGGCACCAAATTCGATTGACAAGTCTCCCACTCCCCTTTAATCTGGTTGATCACAAGTGCCGAGTCACCATATACATCTAGGTTCTTGATTCTCAAATCAATTGCTTCTTCTAGACCCATGATGCATGCTTCGTACTCCGCTTCATTATTGGTGACCGGAAACGTCAGTCTCACAGTGAACGGGATATGGGATCCACGGGGAGTCGTGATGATTGCCCCAATGCCACTTCCGTAAGAATTAACCGCCCCGTCAAATATCAATTTCCATTGGGATTTCCTGTCTGGACCCTCGTTGGGCAACGGTTCATCACAATCTTTCACCTTGAGAAACATGATATCCTCATCAGGGAATTCAAATTTCATCGGCTGATAATCCTCGATTGGCTGTTCGGCAAGGTATTCAGACAATACGCTTCCCTTGATGGCCTTCTGGGAAACGTACTGAATGTCATATTCTGTCAACACCATTTGCCATCTGGCAATCCTGCCCGAAAGCGCTTGCTTCTCGAAGACGTACTTGATCGGATCCATCTTCGCAATTAGCATGGTTGTGAGATTGAGCATGTACTTTCGTAAATGTTTGGCAGTCCAGGCTAGTGCACAACACATTTTATCCAGCATTGAGTAACGAGATTCACAATCTGTGAACTTTTTACTCAAGTGGTAAATGGCATGCTCCTTTCTGCCCGTCTCGTCGTGCTGACCGAGAACACGCCCCATACTACCCTCAAGAACTGTCAAGTACATGATTAAGGGTCTTCCGGCCACTGGGGGTATCAAGATTGGAGGTTCCTGTAGATACTGTTTTATCTTATCGAATGCCTTCTGGCAATCCTCGTTCCAGATAATCGCCTGATTTTTCTTTAACAGTTTGAACATCGGTTCACACGTGGCCGTGAGTTGAGAAATAAACCTTGCAATGTAGTTTATTCTGCCCAAGAAACCACAAACTTCTTTTTCTGTTTTGGCGCTGGCATTTCTTGTATCGCTTTTATCTTCGCAGGATCGACCTCGATGCCTCTTTCGCTCACGATAAACCCCAGTAGCTTTCCAGACCGTACTCCGAAAGTACACTTGTTAGGATTCAGCCTCAACCTGAACTTCCTAAGCCTCTCAAAAAGCTTCAGCAAATTGACCTGATGTCCCTCCTCCGTTTGGGACTTCGCAATCATGTCATCAACATAGACTTCAATCTCATGATGAATCATATCATGAAACAAAGTAACCATTGCTCGTTGGTAAGTGGCCCCTGCGTTCTTCAGACCGAAAGACATTACCTTGTAGCAAAACGTCCCCTAAGGTGTAATAAACGTAGTTTTCTCCATGTCCTCCGGTGCCATCTTGATCTGATTGTAGCCGGAGAAGCCATTCATGAACGAAAATACGGAGAACTGAGCTGTATTTTCGACCAACACATCGATATGAGGGAGCGGGAAATCATCTTTAGGGCTCGCCCTATTCAAATCCTGATAATCGACGCACATTCGCACCTTACCGTCTTTCTTGGGTACAGGAACTATGTTGGCGACCCACGGAGGGTAAGTAGTGACCCCTAAGAAGCCAGCATCAAGCCGCTTCTGTACTTCTTCTTTGATCTTAACGGTCATATCTGGCCGTGTCCTTCTAAGCTTTTGCTTAACGGGAGGACAATCTTCTCGCAGCGGCAAGTGATGGACCATAATGTCAGTATCAAGTCCGGGCATATCTTCGTATGACCAAGCAAAGACGTCACTATACTCTCTTAGCATCTCGACCAATCTTCGCTTGACATCACTCTATAATGCAGCCCCTATCCTGATGTTCCTGACCAGTTCTTCAGAACCCAGATTCACAATCTCAATCTCTTCCTCATGAGGCAAAATAACTTTCTCTTCTTGTTTCAACAAGCGGGTCAACTCTTCGGGAAGGTCTTCGTCTTCATCAATCTCTTCTTTGGCTTGATAGATCGGGCAATCCAATTCGAAGTGAGTCGTAGAAGGTCCAGAGTTGATGTCATCTGCTATGTGGATCCTGCAATAACAAGGGTTAAGCTTAAAACAAGGATATGCAGGTTAGCACAAACCCCATTGCCATTTTATTGTTTTTCAAAACAAATATAAAACAGGGATAACAGAGATCACAATATTTGAATACGAAGAAAAACGCCTTTTGATTCATTGGTAAAATGCATGTACATAATCAAACAAGGCCCTGACAATAAAACCTATATGCCCCGGGTAGGACATAGGGTTGTACAATGATTGGAAAAAGTAAATCATTACTCTTTTCCTGCCACTTGGATGATAGCCCTGATGGACCAGTTGTTGAGGCTCTCGCCTGGTTTGCTTGGCTGGATCCAAGAGTCCAGATCGCAGTCGCTGTCTTCGCCGTCTTCAGACACTGCGTTGACGCTTTCAAATATCACCCCGCCACTGGTAAACTGGATCGGCCCTTTACCTCGTGACGCACTGCGAGAAGAGGAGGCTTCAGCCGCAGGAGAGTATCCTAATCCAAACTTGTCTTGCTTGTTAGGTATCTCCAGAATTCGCCCCCAGCCGGGGGTAGATCCGGCTTGAACAACGGCCCGGGCTTCCTTGAAGGAAGAGAGAGTCATCTCTGGCTTCTCAGTGATTACAGGAGCCACGTTCTTGACTTTAACAGCCTCGAACGCCTGACATAGGGTTTCATGGATTTCCTTATCCATCTCAACATATTTGAAGGACGACAAATGGCTCACCATTATATCCTCCTCACCACATACGGTCATGATGCTACCCCCAACATCATACTTGAGCTTCTGGTGCAACGTGGAGGTCACGGCGCCAGCAGAATGGATCCATGGCCGGCCTAGGAGACAGTTGTAGGCAGGCATGATGTCCATAACGTAGAAGATTGCGTCGAACGTTTTCGGCCCCACTTGGATTGGCAACGTCACTTCCCCGAAAACATGTCGTTTGGTTCCATCGAACGCCTTCACAACCAGATCACTGGGTGTGCAAATCACTCCGCGAGTATCTAACTTCATCAATGCTTTCTTCGGAAGAACATTGAGTGATGACCCCGTGTCCACCAACACATGAGACATGATCGTTCCCCTACACTCTATCAAGATGTGCAGGGCACTGTTGTGATTCCTCCCCTTCGGCGTCAGCTCCAGGTCAGTGAGCCCTAACCCATTTCCAGCATTCACGTGGGCTACGACCCCTTCCAACCGGTTTACCGATATTTCCTGCGGTACGTACGTGGCATTCAACACCTTCAACAGCGTGTTGCGGTGTGCCTCAGAGCACAGCAACAAATTCAGGATGGAAATTTTCGAGGGTGTTTGATGGAGATGATCCACGATCTTGTAGTCACTCTTTTTAATCAACCTCATAAATTCCTCTGCGTCTTTAACAAGTTATGTCTTTTTCTACCCAACGAGGGGTCTCTTCAATGACTTTACTCTTCCCTTTGTCAGTTGCATCAGCTTTGTCCGCCTTGTCCGCCACGCTCTCAGGTGGAGCAAATACTCTTCTGCTGCGAGTGATTCCGCCAATGCCCGCTAGGTTATCCACACGTGACCCTGAGGGTTCCAATTCCAACTTTTGTCCGTTGCAGTAGACCTCTGCCCCATAATGCCATGGGACAACATTAGTGCTTTCGAAAGGTATCGGTCCAGCTTTGGTGATGGTAATTGTGGGCGGCCTGGGTGCAGAAATAGTTATCGTCCGGCGAGGGATGGTGATGGTGGCAACCTCATCATCTTGCTTCAGCATTACCTCTCCCGATCCGCTTTCGGCCCTTCGGCTAAATTGCAAGATTCCTTCGGTCATCAGACTCTGGATCCCCTCTATCAACTGTTTGCATCCATCAGGACTAGTCGCACAGCCTATACACAGTTCTCCACAGCCTGGGAAGAAACCTCTTTTCATCAGCTTAGCTTTAATGAAGCTAAGCGGTGTCTTCAGATCTCTGACGTCAGTCAACAAATCCAAGCTCTCGTCTTCAATAATGGTGTTTACTCCACCTCCCCTATGATTCAGCATAGGGTTCTTCGTGACGTTTGGCACATTATCTGAGAAATTGATGATCTTGGCGTCCACCATGTCCTGCACCTTGTGCTTGAAGGCTTTGCAATTTTCTATTGTGTGGCCTGGTGCCCCTGAGTGAAATTCGCAAGTCGCATTCGCATCATAACCTGGTGGAGGTGCCCCTGTCAAGGGAGCCAGGGTTCTTTTCTGGACTAGCTGTAACTGAAGCAGAGTTTGTAATAGCTGGGCGTAAGCCATGGGCGGTGTCTCAAGGTGACGACTTGATAGAGGTGCCCAATTCTGATACTTTCTGTACCCTTGCTGATTTGGCTGCTGCTGCTGCTGTGGCTGTTGGACTGCCGGGATAGTTATGCTAGCCACCTGCTGATGCTGGCCCTTGCCTTTCCTTCGAGCGTTGGACACGGCGCTCGTCTCTCCTTCCCTCCTTTTTCCACTATAAGGTTTCTTTCCTCCTCCAGCCGAGGACAGATCACCTTGAATTTTCCCCAGTTTGATCCCATTTTCAACATGCTCACCCGTGATAATAAGATCTGAGAAGCTTCCAGACATACTACTAACCAATTTCTCGTAGTAAACCCCTGGGAGGGTGGCTACGAACATTTCCACAAGCTCGCGTTCAACCATCGGCGGCTGAACCCTGGCTGCCAATTCGCGCCACCGCTGGGCGTATTCCTTGAATCCTTCGTTGTTCCTTTGTGACAGATTCTGCAGTTGGACTCGGTTCGGAGCCAAGTCACTGTTATATTGGTAGTGGTGCACGAATGCTTCAGCAAGTTCCTTCCACGTGCGCACACTGGTAGGTTCCAGACTCATGTACCATTCCAGGGAGGGCCCGGACAGACTGTCCTGAAAGAAGTGCATCAGCAACTTCTCGTCCTCAGAATGAGCAGACATTTTTCTGTAATATGATCTCAGATGGACGCGAGGGCAAGTGGTGCCCTTGTACTTTTCAAAGTCAGGTACCTTGAACTTGGGAGGCACCTTGAAATCAACAATTCGTCCCAACTTGGACATGTCAACACCCATGGTGTTCTGGTTCTCGAAGTTCCTCATCTTGTCCTCGAGTGCCTTAAACCTTAGTCGTGCTTCAGCAGTCAGCTCCCCTTCAGCACCTCTCTGAGAGAACACATCGTCTTGACGATCTTCTAACCACGGATGAGGCCCGAACAGATTTCCAACACCCGCATTGCCGTTACCCAACCCAACATTGACGTTGGCTTCAAAATTTCCATTACCGACGCCAGTCGTATTACCATTGAGTCCCATATTAGCTATCACATTGCCGTTGGCACTGCCATTCCCCCCGGTCACGGGGACACCATTCTGGGGAGATTCAACAGGTGGAGGGGTTGGCACATTCCCACCATGGAGTACACCATTGATGTCGACCCTTGAAATCAGAGGCTGAACAAAGGTTCTGAGCTGATCCTGGCCGTTGGCGACCGCTTGCATGAGCTCCATGAAGCGGTCCATCCTTTCTCGGAGTTCTTGAACGTCAGTTTGCATTTGCTCCATAACTCTGGCTTGATTTGCTCTGGTTGGATAGCGATGGATAGGTCTCTGATCAATCCTGGAACAACCTGAAATAACCTGAGTACACAAAAGGGTCAGAAAAAACGACAAAGTGCTCGTTATGCAGATGCTTCATGCAAATGCAAACGTATGTCTGTGCGTTAGGGAGATATCCCCCGATCCTAGTGCCTGAGTGCCAGCGCTGCTAATAAGAAGTCCGAGTCTAGTCATGGAAATAACATCTCATATATATAAAGAAAGCCCATCAAGGCAATACACAACGTCACTGAGTACAAGCAGAATCAATAACGTGACCTCAGCCAACAAGCCTGGTTATGGTCAACATACAACAATGATAAAAAAAAAGGAATACAAATAGTCAAGCACGGCCACGGGCGCGGAACTCTTCTAACAGATTCCTCGTTTCTGGATGATCAGGCCGAGTGAGCAACCCTTCAACGAGTAACTCTCTCTGCATAATGGTGTATTGAAGACCTTCAACTGAGTCTTCCCATGCTCCTTCACCGAAACAAACTTCTAGCTTCTGCTTCTTGGATTCAAACATCAGCTTGCGCTCCTTCAGGTTAGCAAGAGCCTTATTGAGCTGGCCTTCAGCGGCATATCTGCGAGCGGTCTCTTCATCAAACCTTTTCTCACTAGCCTTCACCTGGGCTTTCAACTTGGAGATCTGTTGCTTCAGCTTATCCTCCCGTTCTTTGCCGTTGGCCAGGGTGGCCTTCCAATGCTGATTAAACTTGGATATTCTCCGATACGCTTCATCCAAGTGCTGCTTCTTAGTGGCCAGTACATCGTTGACAGCTTTGAAGTCTCGACCCAAGCACTCGCGCTCCGCTATCTGCTTAGTCAAATCTGTCCCCAACTAGTTCACCAGCTCTGTCTGCCTCTTGAAGGAATGAACGACTTCGCTTCTCTCACTTCTGAGTTGCGCCAATTCTTTCTCCAGTTCTTCGCTTGCCTTCTCCAGCTCATCTCTTTCTGCTAACACCTGATTATGCTGCTGAATGGGTACGGTGGTAGGCTCTCCAATCACTGGAGGGCTTTCTGGCTTGGCAGGAGGAAACGACATCCCTATAGCATCTGCTCTGGCTCTGATCCAGGTCACATACGGAGTGTAGGCTTGGCTATTACTTTTCCCCAACGATGGTTTTCCCCGCTTACTGATACCATTCCAAGCGTGCTGAAGCATAGATAACATATCCCCCTCTAGAAGACCAGTGAGGTACAGAGATTCCTGCACCTCTTCATCCTTCGGCGGAGCTCTCAAAGCATAAGCAAACTGTCGGACCAACAGAGATGGATTATAGTTTATACGGCCCTTCCTGCCTATCAAAGGCACGTTCGGAAACCCACTGTAGCTGAAGATGATCTTGGTACCCAACCTATCTCTATCAAACCAGGCAATATCCTCCGCTGACAGACTCATCAAACGCTCAGGCCACTCAGCTGTGGCTGCAGACGAAGCAAAGAGACCCCTCTTGGGTAGATGACTATCAAGCCATCTATAGAGTAGGGGCACACAACACGAGACATTCTTACCCCTTCTGTTCTCGTTTTTGTAGTGGACGGAATGGTAGACATCTCCTATCAAGGTAGGGACTGGATTCCCTGAGGCAAAGATGTGGAAGGCGTCGAAGTCCATAAAGTCAGGCATATTGGGGAACAGAATGATGCCATATATGCACAGAGCGAGGATGGCGTTGAACACGATCCAACATCCGTCTTTGGCGCACTGCTGAGCTTTTCCCACTAAGAACTGCAAGGAGAAACCGGGAACCTTGTTCCAACTAGACAAGACCAACTCGGAGGCATCCAGATGAAGTGAGGGAGCTAGACTAGCCAGATTAGGCTCAGCATCCATATGAACAAAAGGCATCTGACTCTTGATAGGCACACCTAACAAATCAACATACTCCTCGAGTGTGGGTGCGAGAATAAAGTCCTGGAAGGTAAAGCATCTCAACGGAGGATTGTAGAACTGCAGCAGGGCGTGCAACCCATTCAACTCAAACACGGAGGGTTTACGGACCAAACTGAGCAGTTTACCGTAAGACTTTCTGAACTCATCTCTCATAGAATCATCTGCTAAAGCAATCAAACCAGTCAGCTAAAAAACATCAGGAGTGGGGAGTTTGTAAGCCACGGTCTTCCTCAGAGAACCCATAGTAGCACAATAGAAGGAAAGAAATCCTGAATCGGGGGAAACGGTACCTGCAACACAGACACACGTTAATGAAATGCAAATGAATATGCAAAGCGATGTAAAATGCAATCATGCAGCAGGAGATCAAGACGACTGCGCTGCGAAGATTCTGTATTAACAAAACCATAATGCTGCTCTATCAAGAACAACCATTATCTCTAATAAGAAGAAAACCCTGGTATCGGACCACAAATCTGCTCTGTCAAGAACACACATATCTGATAATAAGGACCTCTGTCACAAGACCATAACTCTGCTCTGTCAAGCACAAACACACATCTGATAATAAGGACCTCTGATACAGGACCATAAATCTGCTCCATCAAGAACACACACATCTGATAATAAGGGCCTCTGATACTGGACCATAACTCTGCTCTGTCAAGAACAAATATATCTGATGATGAGAACCTTTGATACCAACAACACTGATTCACTATCAAGAAAACCAAGTAGTCTGAAGGTTAAGGCTTCCTACAACAAACCCAACCCTGCTCACAGGTATGGACCTAAACTGACACAAGTTCGGCATCCTATGCGGTCATCAGCGTCACAGACATTCAAGAGGGGTGATACGATACCTAGAAGGTGTGGCATCACCATCTCCTGAAGCGGCCTCACTCAGCTGAATTCCAAATGATCGGTCCCCAGAGTCGACAATCCTCCAAACCAACAACCCCCTCAACCCAAAGGGTTGAAAAAGAAGTCAACCGGGAGAACCTCGTTTGAGCGTGGATTTCATGAGACACTAGTGCCTGCAAAGCAAGCACGCGCTCACTAATTTCCACAACTAATGCTAAGTACACTCAAGCCTGGGTCTGGCTTCTCACTCATCAGAATGCCCCTCCCATGACAGCACAGATAATCATATCATACTGAAAATAAACTGCGGGAAGTAAAATGCGATAAATAAACACAACCCGACAAGTAATCATACAAGCGCTAGGATTGACTCTCGAATGGGACGTTGGATCCCCAAACTGACTCGCATACGGGACGTTGGATCCCAGGAAACTATCAAGTCCCCAGCAGAGTCGCCAGCTGTCGCTACTGCGAAAATAAGGTGCCGGCAAAATAGAAGAGTCGCCACCTTTCGTTATTTATCCCTCAGAACGGGAAAGGAAACGATCGGAAAAACCTGATGAAAAGGTATAAGACAAGGTCATCGCAACCATTGTTTGGGTTCGGGAGTCAGTTACGCAAGGGGAAGGTATTAGCACTCCTCACGTCCATCGTACTCGATGGGATCCACGCTTGTTGTGTTTACTGGATGGGTTGGTTGTATCTATCTACCTATCAAGGCTGGCTTAAAAAGAAAAGAAAATGACTCGGCAAAGCGTCGCACTTTATGCCTACGTATTCTCATCAGGGAATGAGAAATCAGAGTCAACGTAGTTCGGCTAACTACAGGTTACGGGGAAGGTGGCTCGCCAATACGTCAGTATTGTGCCTACGTACTCTCAATGGACATGAGAGATTAGAGCTTACGTAGTTCGGGATAATACGGCTTACGGGTTTAGATTCATCTATTTTTCCGAGTAGGGTTAACAAACAGTTCCAGCAGTTGGATGTATGCAGCTCGACCCTTGGAGACTTAGGCGTCACCATTTGCGGTAAAACTGGGAGTTAACGACACTCTTTTCTTCAAAAAAGCTTCCTTTGAATTATGGGCCCACGGGGCAAAAAGGTTTGAAGTTTGTTTTCTGTCTTTTACGGAAGAACTGTTTTTTTAGTTATTTGCAACCAATATCGCACTAGAGACTATGACCTGAGAGTGAATGTGTCGCACCCAAAGGGTGCCATACTAAACATCCAGACTGTTGAAAAGAAACTCTCCGACAACCCTTTCTCAGATAGCTTAAGGCTCGTAACGTACGACGTCAGTTAACCTTTATTACTGTATTTTAATTTGTTTTGAGATGAGAAGAGAGAACAAGCTGGTTCAACTAAGGGGAGACTATCAAGTCCTAATGTGGTCATGCCAAGGATTCATCCTATGGTTGAAGTTTGAAACAGGGAACTCCTAGAAGTTATCATGCATAGGTTTCAACCTAAAGTTCTAATCATCACTTCCTTATCAAAGGAAGTGAGATTCCTAGGGGATCATGTCAATGATAAACAGAGACGGATAAAGCATCAGCTTAAACAGTAAACAGTAAACAGATATACAGTAAAATGCATGCAATGCAAGTGAGGGAGGAAATGTGTGTGGGGCATCAGCCTCCACAAGCTCATCTCGACCTCAAGCCAGATATGAATAACTGTAACCATACAGAGGAAACAACATGCTATCAAGAAAAATATAATACCTGCAATCATACAGAGGAAATGAAAATGCCATCAAGCAAACACACCAGACCACACAGGCAAGGGAGCAGGGCTCTACCGAATACCAGCAAGCAAAGCCATACAGTAAAAATACAAGCAGAGGTAGCAACTCAACATCTAATGCAATCATGCTCCTAGCTTACATTAGTCTAATCATGAACTTATTCTAATGCATCAAGCAAATCAAAAAAGTCACAGCAATACAGTTGCACAACAAGCAAACAGACAGGAAAAAGAAAGCAGATCAACCACTCCCACAGCTTCACAGTAAAGCTCCTCTGACAGCAGTCTAGTCCTCAGTCTTCAACTGCTCTTCAAGGCTGTCATCTTCAATAGCAAGTATCAACTTGCTTCTACAAGCTTCTAACACATCAAACACAAGTATCAACTTATTCTTTCTTCTTCAAGCTTCAGCTCTCCAGTCAATTCCACCTTCAGGCTTCACTCCTAACTGCAAGTATCAACTTGTTCTTTCAGGGACTCAGTGCATTAAACTCACAAGTATCAACTTGCTTCTTCCTTAAGCTTCAACTTCTTCTTCTCCACAAGTATCAACTTGCTCTTCCTGATCTTCAAGCTTCAGCTTCAATGGCAGTCTTCAAATACAAAGAAGTATCAACTTCTAGCCTTCAATCTTCTTCAAGCAAGGAACTCCACCCTCTAGCAAGGGAGAAAGATTCATCTATCAAGAGCAAAGTTTGGATGATTGGTAGCAGAGTGAAGACCAAAGGTCACCACTAAGAATCCTATCATCAGAGAAAGGGACCCTCAAAGGTTATACCAACTTGTAAAGAGCCACACATCCTACCAAAGGAAGGATGAGGCCTTTACAAGGGGACCTTATATCATAGGGCAGAATGGAAGTGATCAACATCTTCCATGTTTATGAAGGAAGAGAATCTATCTAGAAGCTCTGCCTACAAAACCCTAATCTTAACACCTAAACAAAACTACACCAAAAGAAGGAAAGATCCTCACATCCAAGCCTCTTCAAGCAATCCATTGCATCTTCAACTTGCCTTCAACCTCATCCAAGAGCAAAAGAGACAAAACCCTAATCTAAGGGATCTAAAGAAGTCATTCTAATTGAAATAGTGCATTAGAATCATCTAAAACTAGCACTTAAACTAAAATCAAGCAAAAATAGTAAACTTCATTGAAAATTCCTACAAAAATTCCTAAGGGACCATAATTCAATCATGAATCTACCCTACAAAAATCAGAGGTTGAATCATCCATCAAGCTCTAGAAATAAAATCCAAACCACAAGGTATCAACCATAAACCCTAAAAATGGAGCTCTTAAAGTTTCTACCTAAAACTACCACTTATATTCATCACAAAAATGTGAGAAAAATCTATGGGGAGCATGCATATCTATGCTAACTACTCACAAAAAATCAAGGCCAAAATCATCATCACATGATCAAACCAAATTCAACAAAATCAAGCATCAACCATGATCATTTTAATATCAATTAAAATGTAAAAAATCCAATAAAATCAGAAAATGCATGGAATAATAATATTATTTATCTAAAAAATACTAGGTTCAATCATGAATCCAATGCAAAAGGAATGGGATCAATTGAATCATTTTTCCATTTTTTATGAATTAATCAATAACCATGAATAAAATGAAAAAAATAATGAAAATCAAAGGAAAAAAGAGAAGCGCGTGGTGTAGATAGCAAGGTCATTCAGTTCATTTCCCAGACTGGGCCACAAAGGGGGTGTGGTTATCAATTAACAGCCTAAGCCCAAAATCAGCAAATAAATGAAACGTTGCGTTTCATTATAGTTCAGAAATCCTTCACAAAATTAGAAGCACGCGTGGCCGTTGGATGAGGTCATCAGTCAAAGGTCCACCTATGATCTAAGGGCTCTGGGATCATCTTCCCCAATTTGAATCCCTGAAACTCAGGCCACCTGCGCGCCAAAGTCACCGCCGGTGTCATTTTCCGATCACCATTCCATAACCCTAACTTGCCATAGAGTCCACCATAGGCCACGATTCCTTGATGAATCTTGTCCCAAATCTCACAAGGATTCCATTCCTGCCCTTAATTCAATCTAAATCCTCAAGATTCGCAAGAACACCATCTCAACCGAAAATGGTAACAACCCTAATTGGTCATTAACTCTCAAATTAATGATCCATAAACCTTTCTACACCATTCTACTATGCATCTAACACCCTAATTCTTCTTAATTCTACCTCATTTAAGCTGGAGATTGAAAGTTACTAACCTGAGAATTTCGCGTGCACAGAGGTAGTAAACCTTCAAATCAAGCTCTCAAATGCTCCAGACTCCTTCAATGAACCAATTCCAAGCTTCTGTATGCAATGAAATGGATGGAAATGCTCTCAATTCTTGGAACCAACTCTGAGTTGCAGGTGACAAAATCTGAGATCAAAAACACTATTCAGCCACGAATTTTCCTTGATTATGATCTGGAATCATTCACTAGCATCCATGGAAGTGACTGCAATCAAGAAAATGGATGGAAAGTGAAGAAAATTGTGTAACTGAATTCAGTTGCAAGCAAGAAATTTTCACACTCAATCTCTATTCTCTCCTTCAATCATCACCAACCTTGGCCTTGGATCACCTCATATGCCTATATAGGCCATGTATGAATGATCTAGAAAGCTCTAGATCCTTCTAATGAGAAATTCAATATCTCACTTCATGGAAATTTCAATCTCATGGTATGCACACATCAGTTCTGTTAGCAGCTTGTATTCACCCTCATTCTCTTCCAATTTCTCTCCTAATGGTATTTTGGATGTGTTTGGATTGAAAGAAGCCTTGGTTATGCCTTGAATTTTGGTTTGGCAAATGTTACTTATGATGTAAGTAACTACTTTTCAAAGCAAGTCCACAAACTAAACCTCAAGTCAAAATTGTGGTAATACCAATGTTCTTAAAATGTGTTTTAGAATCAAAATGACATATTACATGCCTTGGTTTGGACATGTAGATCAAAAATACCAATTTCCATCTTTGGTTCATTTGAAAATCACCCTTATTTTAAGCCATTTTTGTGATTTTGAGCTACAAGCAATTCCAACCTCTCATGACCTCTTGGATAGCCTTAAAACATCATTTTGAACAAGTTTGATGTTGAACATTTTCCCATTTGAAGCTTGGAAATAGGAGTTATGGCCTTATGGTTGAAATGACCTATAATCTCCAAATGACCAAAATACCCTTGACTTGTCAAAGCCATAACTTGAGTTCTACAAATCCTATCAAGGACTTATAGTACTCTCTAGAAAGCTAAGAGGATAAGGAACAACATTCATGTTGACCAAAAGTTCATAGGAATCACCCTTCTAGGGAAAAAGTTTCATGCAAGTTGGACAACTTTCAAGCTCCAAATTCACATACCTCAGATGACTTGTAACTTGTCAAAGCCATAACTTGAGTTCTACAAATCCTATCAAGGACTTATAGCACTAAAATTAAAGCTAAGATCATGCTCTACAACATTCATGTTGGGGGCAAGATGAGATGACAATCACATATTGAGCTAAACTGCCTTGAAGATAGGGGTCAAACTAGGGGATTTTACACTGTCAAGCCTTAGAAACCCTAGCTTGAAACTTCTCAAACTCTTTAATCATGATGAGTTGACCTTGGAATCATCCTTATGACATCTCAATGCATCGATCCATGATCACATGGCTCTTGGATTAGGTATCAACCTCCTCCAAATCATCAGTTGACTTAGGGTTGACCCAGTCAAACCCTAATTGCACCACTCATGGCTGAGTCTTCTTAAACTTGCACAATGACCTATCTAGGCTTCAAAGTGATCTTCAACACTTCTCATGAGCTCTCTCAAGACCTCAAGTCCAACTTCATGGCTTCAGAATCATCTGATGACCTTCCTCAACTCTCAAGTTAGGAGACCTACACACTTGGCTTCAATCACTCTCTCTGAGGATCTTTTAACTTCTCTGACAAGGCTATCAACCCTTGAGCACCTGAATAAGCTTCTTATCTAGCTTCAAACTCTTGTGTAGCCCTTGATTGGTAATCATACCTCTTGATCTCCTGCATACATGTCAATGAAATGCAAATGATAATGCTAATGTGAATGAAATGAAACATAAGCTAGGTAAAGAAAAGTTGGTCAAATTTTTGGGGTGCAACAAACATATTCTCACAAAGATAACCTTTCCTTACAAACATACCCCCTTTAGATAGAATAAATTTATCTCCCTCAAATACATATTTGAAACCATACTTATTAAGTACAGGTACAGAAATCATGTTTTTCCTAACTTTCGGAACATAAAGAACATCTTGAAGAGTGAGTGTTTTTCCAGAAGTGAATTCAATCTCGACTGATCATTTTCCTTTGACTTGAACAGTAGAGGTATTTCCCATGTACAAAACATTACCATTATCTTCATTAATGGTCATGAATAATTTTTTATTTTTGCACACATGACGGGTAGCACCAGAGTCTATCCACCAAGAATCAATATCTTCTATCATGTTGATTTCAGAAATGACAACAACAAGATTGTCTTTTGTTGCACTTCAATTCTTATTTTTCTTCTCTCTTTTCAAGAACCTGCATTCATTTTTAAAGTGTCATGGTTTTCCACAATGATAGAAATTTCCTTTCTTTTCTTCTATTATTATTATTATTTCTATTAACATTAGGATTTTCATAATATTTTCCAAAATCTCGTTTTCTTTTATTGGAAGTTTTACTTGAATTCTCTTCTTCCATTACATGCACTTTCTCACGAGCAATTTGATTTTTAGTATCATCTTCTTTATGATACTCTTCTTCTAAACGAAGGTGATTACCCAATTGCTCAAGAGATATGTACTATTTCTTATGTTTTAAATTTTTTTTAAATCTTTCCATGATGGAGGAAGTTTATCTATTATGGAAGATACAATTATGGTTTCACCCATATGCATATCATGTTGTTTGTAGTTATTGAGAATATGTTTGATTTCATACATTTGTTCCATTACAGGCCTATTGTCTACCATTTTATAACTATTGAAATGAGAAACAAGAAACTTCTTACTTGTAGCGTCTTCTTGCATGTATCTTGATTCTAGTTTTTTCCACAGTTCCTTTGCATAATTGCTACTTTGATAAATATTGAAAAAAGAGTCAAACATACCGTTGAGAATATGGCCCATGTAAATATAATCATCATTGTCCCATTTTTATATTTCTCTCATTTCAGAAATGGTTTCTTCTCCTCTCTCTAATGGTCTTGCAGTGTTCAGAACATACAACACTTTCAATGTTGTAAGTCGAAACTTCACCTATTTCTTCCAACAGATAAAGTTTCCTCCATCAAAACTTTCCAATTTCACAAAGTTTGATGTCATTTCTTTAAGTGATGCTACAATTGATAAGTAAAAAAGATATTTGAACCTAAAGATTGTTGGAGATTGTGGTTGTTTGAAATATGTAGCAGCACTTGAACAAAGAAGGTGCTGATGAAGATTGCATTTGAAAAATCAAAGCATGTGAATTTCACACTATAGAGTGCATAGTATCACGCCTAACCACTAAATCATATATCTCAACTGTCATTAAAATCAATAACAATTCGGCAAAATATCCTTCTTGGTCCCTTAACTATATCTCGGGGTTCATTTTGGTCCCTTAATTTGAAAAAGTTCCATATTGGTCTCTTAACTCTTCAAACGTTCCATATTAGTCCTTTTTGACCTATTAGCAACGGAAAAAAATCAAAAAACCGTCGCTAAATCCGTCGCTAATAGGTCAAAAAGGACTAATATGGAACATTTGAAGAGTTAAGGGACCAATATGGAACTTTTTAAAGTTAAGGGACCAAAATGAACCCCGAGGTATAGTTAAGGGACCAAGAAGGATATTTTGCCTAACAATTCATATACATATTACAAAATTCAAGCTTGCACAACATTTTGGAAATCATCTACAGCATCTACTATCACGAAGCCTTAGATTTTATATCGTAAACTTTTATGCCTTGAGGTGCCAAAAAAGATTTAGATGGAAAAACTCAAGAGGTTTAGTTGTGGAAACACAATTTTTTATATGAAAGAAACTTTTGTGTTCTTTTTCATTTGACATGCATCACATAACATATTTATTTAAAATTTTATTTAGGTAGACTAATTATTAGATTTGATGTTGTCATCTTAACAATCAAATCAAAATGAACCTGAGCCAACAAACAACTTTACTATAACCAAAATTCTTCACTCTAAATAATTAAACATTTGGAACCACTATAACCTTTAACCTTTAAACACCAAATCGTTATTCTCTTCAAGATCAGTTAAACAATCTATAATAACAATATCAATTAAATACATTTTTCCATATAACTTATTAATGCTTAGGAGGTTGTTTTTCTACCCATTAATTTAAAGTTCATCACTTATGGTGATTCTGGAGGGATTTCCAACAATACACCCACCTAAAATATTATCTATATTATTTTTCTTATTAGTGACGTATTTGTGCTCTTGATGAACAAATTTAATAAACTTCGACATGTGTCCCATCATATGGCTTGAAAACCCACAATATAGAAATTATATCCTCCTTCTAGTAGCAAGACATTCATGAATGAAGATGGTCATGGTAATTTAGGTACTCAACTTGTGTTAGATCCTTAGGGCTAGTACTAAGACATTTAGATATCCATGACATTAGACTACTAGAAATGTTTACTTGCTATTGGGAGATTGAGGTCTAATATGTTCATTTTATAACAATAATGACGAATCACTTTAGAAGAAAAAATCCTTCAACTTTTCTTGTGACAATGGAATTTTTCTTATAGTGTTTTCTAAAGCAATGTCATGCATCACTTGGAACAATAAAAAAAATATTAGGAGTTTTAGAGAAAATTGTTATTTATTATTTTAATTTGTTAACTTTAATTTTTAAATTATGGAAAGTATCAAACTCAATTAAGTTACTTTTTCTTTTAAAGTATGGGGAGAATACAACTTACCACAAACAAGAGATGCATGGTCGTCTTTCAAGAACTCTAGAACAACTTTAAATTTTAAGATTTCTTCCTCAAGTTATAAAATGTTTTTCTTTTTGGAGTATATTTTATTAAAAGCATTAAAGCTTCGGCATGCATTTCATAAAAAGTATTTGGCAACTCATTATAAAAAGGTATGTAATGTGACTCACCATCAAATATATATGATCTATTTCATCTTCATGTAATTTTTTATTATATTAGGAAGCATCTTCATCTTCTTCCAAAGTAATGTATGCTTTGTGAACTTTTCCACTTTTTCCTTTCATTTTGTAGAATTCCTTTTTGCGTTTGTGCTTCAATAAAACTGGACAATCGGTTTTGTAGTATTCAAGTTTACAACATTTATAGCATGTTACTTGCGTTTCACTAAATTTTATAAGATTTGTGCAAGGCTCATAATTGAGATTTATCAAATATTGATTAATCCAAAACTATACTTTTTTCAATCATAACCAAAGAATAGAATAATCAATGAACTAGATAGATCATACACCTAAATTTATATGATAATACACATTAAGCAATATCAAAATTTATATGACGTGATATTCTAGAGATAAAAAAATTAACACTTACCATATAATGTAGAAAATTAAAAGATGTAGTTAGTTAGTTTTTCAATTTTTAGTGTTAGCTTACGTTATTCGATTTCTCGTAGTTATTATGTTGTGTGCAACGAAAAAAGACTAAAAATAAGTTTTTTATTAGGGTTCTAGACAAGACGTTTAATCTTGCTCCTACGTATCCTGTGGTGCGATTAGGAATTCAAAGCTACGTAGTTCTTGGTACCAAATATTTGTATGTTGATTGATTTTAGTGAAAAAAGATAAGGTCGCATTTGAGCGGTTAAACATTGATATTTCCTCGCGCATGGAGGCTGAAGCATTTTTCTTGTATGTCGCGACGGAATGGATCTTGTTTGATCGCATTCAAGGGGTTGAACATTGCTTGTTTCTCGTGCATGGAAGATTGGGTACCTACTGTCGCAACTGTGAAAAATTGACGGAAACAAATAGAAGAGTTGCCACTGAATATTATTTATCCCAAAGGAGGGAAAGGAAATGATCAAAGAAAACCTAAAAAAAAGGAGAAGACAAGGTCACCGCAACCAAATCTTGGGTTCGGGAGTCGGTTATGCAAGGGGAAGGTATGAGCACCCCTCACGTCCGTTACTCTCAACGGGATCCATGCTTGTTGTCTAATCAAATGTGTATTTATCTAAAAGCTACTATTAAACATAAGCGAGAACAATGAAAAATAAAGACTCAATGGGAAAGTTAGAGTCAACGTAGTTTGAAAAACTACGGGTGATGGGGGAAGGTTGCTCGCCAAGACATCGCCATCTTGTGCCTACGTATCCTCATCTGATATGAGAAATCAGAGCAAATATAGTCCAGGTAACTAAACCACTGGTTGGTTAAGTGTTTTTTTATGAGTGATGCTAAATTCCCGTTTTAGCAGTTACAGTCAATTCCTGTTTGTGGTAGAACAAAAAAGTAACGTACTCTTTTCCGAAAATGATTTTGAAACAAACAATCTCGAAGGATAAAAAGGTTTGAATTTGGTTTATGAGTTTTAATGAAGTGAATTTAATTTATTTGAGATTTACGTTGCACTAAAGACTATGATATAGGAGCAAATGAGTCGCATACCGTCCACGGGGCGTGCACTAAACAGTTTAGACAAGTGAGAAGAAACTCCCCACTCATCACTTCTCATATGCTTAAGGCTCGTGGCGCACAATGTTCATTGTCTCTATTAAGTGTCTTAGAATTGTTTGGGGTGAGAAGAGAAAACCCAAAGAAAAACACTAAAGGGAACTGAAAACCCTAAAGCTATCATACAAAATGGTCCTAAGGTTAGGATAAAAGGGAAGTCTACTTAATGTTATCGTATAAATGATAAAGCTAAAGTTGAGGTCAAGGAGAGACTATCCTAATTTTTATCATACAAAGGATTGAAAGTTTAATGTCTCTCCTACTCCCACCTTAATTAGAAATTAAGTAGGACTAGGAATCCTAAGGAATCATGTGAGCAAGCACAAGTAAACACTATCCAATCAAATCCCAAATGAAAATAATATTGAAACTTAAATAAGTCTTAAGAAGAGAAAAGAGACGAAGAAGAAAGAAGAAGATGCAAAAAAATGAACAATCATGGAATTTCAAAGACAAGAAACATCAAGCACACACATCTCAATCATACAAGGTGAACACCCACGTCATGTCAAAACAACAAAGAGCATTCACATGTCAAACTTTATCAAAAGATTTGAAATTAAAACAAAATGGAAAAACAAAGTGACCATACACAATGGTAAAACAAAGTGTCCATGCACACTATATCACGTAGTAATAAAGATATCGATCCCACAGGGACACATAATCAAGCTAGTGTTATCGGGTGTTACAATGTTTAGCTAAGGCGGAGGGAGTTTTTGGGAAAATAAATGTAAAGTTGAAGGCTTGTAAAGGAAATAAAAAATTATAAGTTTTAAAAATCAATAAAGGATATCGGTATGCAATGCTTTAGTTTTTGAGGATTCGACAGGGCACCGGTGCTTTTTCGTTTTTGCAAATGGTTTTCAGGAGAAAATGCTCATTTAAAGACCTTTGTCTCACGCTGGTTGTTGACTCTGGTCATAATTCTAAGGCGGAATGTACGCTCTCGCATTCCCATTCAGGATTTAAATTACTTTTTGAAAATGAAAAGATTCTGATTTCTTTTAAAGTGCTCTTGCTGTGTTTAAAATTAATCCCTAGTTTCTACTATCCGGTTCAAACCCCACGCTTTCACGTGCCAGCTCAAACCTTAATAGGTTTCCCACTCTCATGGAAAAGACGTTGTAAATATCTTCTCACTTTTGTGACAAAGGTTTATTTAGAAAATTAGATTAAAAACTAAGGCCAGAAAATTGTTTGTAAAAAGGTAAGGCGCATCGGGTGTTATCGAATCTCGTCTTACTAATTCGATTACATACTAATAAAAGCGGTTTAGCTAGACATGTTACTTAATACAAACGTAAATAAACAATGGCAACAAAATAACATAACATGCATTCTGACAGAAAATAAAGTAATAATTCAATTAATAAAAACCTGTAATTCGTACTGATCTTGAATCCTTGAGTAGTCCTCCACAATGTCAGTAGGATTCTACTTTGGTGAGAAATAAAGGTACAGAATGAAAACGGCAGTACTAGAATAGAAGGAAAGGAAAAGGAAACAATGAAACAATGCAAGAATGAAAAATAAGCTTCAGTAGAAATTTTTACAGCACTTCGATACGTCAAATGCAACTCCTTTTATTTGGTCCAACTGTCCTCTTTTTATAGCTGAGGTTCCATCAAGAAATTTCAGAGGAAAAGGAGTTGAGTGGGAGAAATCTCAGGGAAGTTGTGCCTAGATTTTCTCTGCTTCGTGGGCAGGTTCAGTTTTTGAACGTTATTCTGATATTTGGTTCATGACGGTCGTGGCCTTCCTGTGACGAGCGTGTTGGCCATGACGAGAGTGATGGTCGTGTGACAACAGTGATGATCGTGATGACCGTAATGGTCTTGTGACAACCGTCACATTCCCAAAATCTGTTTTCATGCTATTTGCTACTTTTTTCACCCTTTTTTGTCTTCTTCTTGCGTGCTTTTTATGTCTTTCTCATTTTGAGTGTGGGCGTGAGATACCTGCAAAAATACTTAGCAAACTCGCGGAATGATCCAGATTCGGGTTGAAAACATACAGTTAGCAGACAAAAAACATGACAATTATAGTGTACATTTTCGCGTTATCAAACTCCCCTACACTTGAATATTTGCTTGTCCTCAAGCAAAATAATCGGAAAGATAAACCAATGTAAACATATGGCACGCCCTTTTTGCATTTTCGGTCAAGCTTTTGAGGCGTTTAGTTGGAACGTCGGAGATTAAATTAAAACAACACATATAAGGTAATGACACAAACCGATAAGTATGCTCGAATGCCTCCTTCTTATGAAAGCCGGTTCCAATCATTCTACTGTAGCTCGTCGTAAAGTTTCTTGCGTCAAACTTCACCCAGTTTCGTTCTAACGCAATCACATTAAGCCTTTTGCATTTACACGCACGTACTGGAATAGCCTGTTAGTGATTTTGATCCCTTTTTTTTAGTATGTGGTCTGGTGCACGAGTGTGGTACCCTTCAATATACCATATTTGTAAGTTGTGGGGGATCCAATCGTAATTCACCCTACCAAGTCCATAACCAGGAACCTATGAACCAACTAACAACGAATTTCTTTTTCTTTACTTTTCTTTTTTTTTCCGAACAGCAGAGGTGAAAATCACTACATAGTCGCGTAAAAATTTATTTATGATTAGACATCAATCACTTATTTTCATCGGCTTTCCACGTGGTTTGTGCTTAAGACGATGCTGACTGCTTGTATAAACTACTAGGGGTTACGTTTAGGCTGAAACCTAAAGCTTCAGTAAAGTAGGTTTTGAAATTGACTCGCATAAACAGAGGGTCTAAGGTGTTAGGACGGTATTGGTCTTGTCGGAATTCTTTCTCAATATTTCCTAACTCGGCCTTTGTCTTGGCGTGTTAAGTTATGCATTGATCAGAGTAAGTAAATTTTTTTCGTATAGCTGAATAAAGTGGGAGAATTCGTGTAATGGAGAAAATTACATATAAAAGCTTGCTTTATTGGATTGAAAAAAATGATGAAATTGTCCCACACTATATCGGACATTGTCCTCAATGTTTCGAGATAAATGCGGTAGGGAAACAATAAAAATACAAATGCGAGAGAATGGAATGAAAAAACTAAAACTACTCAGGTCCCTGTTCTCTGCCTCTGCCTCAGACTCGTTCGCATCTATGTCGTGTCACGTGGTCAAGAGCGCTGGTATGATGGATGTAGTCTGATCGGTGGTTTTTATACGTTATTTTACCTTTTGTTTATGTTAATCGTTTGTTATTATTGACGCATTTTATTTGTTTTTATTGCATTTTATGCGTTGGTTAGGTGTTGTTACTATTTCTAGGTTCACGTAAACAATAAAGGAGAATCAGAGCAAAACCCGGGGGAAAACAACAAGAAGTTGGAAGAGCTTTGAAGTGAAACAGGAGCCTGACACGGCCGCCCTTGTCATGTGACACGGCCCGTGTCAGGATGAGCTTAGAAGAGATAATTTTTGGTGGAAACCAGGGGCCTGACATGGCCGCCCGTGTCACGTGACACGGCCCGTGTCAGGACACCTGAGACTTGGAAATTTCACGTGCAATTTGATCAGGAAGCCGACACGGCCGCCCGTGTTGTCTGACACGGCCCGTGTTGGTTGAAACGCCTCATTCCCTATTTTTCTTGTATTTTTGTCACTTGTGATCCCTGGGGGTATTATGGGTATTTCCCTAGTGCTGAGTTTGAATGGAGAGTATTTGAGTTGTATTTTGAAAAAAGAAAAGGGACTTTTGAATTTAGAGAGCGAGTTTTTTACATTGGAGAAGGAGATTTCTGGAAAACAAGGATCGATCAAAAGCGGAAGCAATTGATGATCCAAGGACACCAATCCCTATTGTAATGATGTTCTTCCTTTTATTTGTAAGTGTATTTGTTTTGATTAAGAACATGAGTGACTAAACCCCCAATTGTTAGGGGGTGGTCCTAAATTACAATGTATTGACCTTTGTTGGGATTATTCTATGAGATTTATGTTGTTCACCTTATAAATTTTATTTTGCAACGATCTTAATGCGAATTCATATTGGAAAATAGAATTTGATTGATGGTTAGGTTTAGGTCTGGAAAGTCAACCTAATGTTTTGCAAAATAATATTACAGTTGATATTGCCTAGGAATGGGGATACCCCATAAGAACGTGTTTTTATGTCAGAACTATTACTTGATAATTTTTGTGAGCAACTAAGGAATTAGTGCGTAGGAGAATTATCAAAGGATTTTTCATTAAGGAATTAAGGAAAACTGATTTTGAAATTTGACTTATTAAGGCTGGAAACGAATATCTCAGAATAATTCTTTAAGGTCTTTACTAGCAATTTACCCACTTCCCTAGCATCGTTCTTATTTTTACTCTAAACAGTTATTATTTTACCAGTTCTTATAACCTGTTACAAAACAACCCCAAGGTATTTTTGTTCCTTTGAATACTAAAACCACTGTTGATTCCTACGCAGTCCTCGAGATCGATACTCGAAATTTTTTCCTTTATTACTACATCAATAAAAATAGTACACTTGCTATTTTGTCGATCATAGTCGTTGAGGTCCTGCACGCGTATGGTGAGGACAACCATCTCATCAACGACGTTGTCATGTCGCTCGCCTTGGGCTACTTTCCATTGCTGGATTTGTTACAACAGAGCCATCATCTAGAGATGGTGTTCTTGTTGGCAAGCTTCAAGTTGTGCGGCCATCTGATTTTGTTGCCAGATCCCACGTATGATTTATTCATTGGTTGGCTCAATGTCAGAGTGGAGGCGACGTCAGAAGGACGAACCTTCTTGTGGTGGAGGAGGATGTGTCTCGGATTGAGCAGCTCGGTCCATTTCTTCTTCAATCTCGTCTACAGGCGCATTGTCGTCAACATGAGAGGCGGCTGCATTTTCTTCAAGAGCAGCTAAATCAAAGATCTAATTGGCTCGATTCTGGGGATCAATGTGGGTCCTACAGGGCATAATAATGTTGTGAACCATGTGGTTCTGAACCACTGGATTATACCTGTCATCGGCCCTTAATTTTATAAGGTGAGAGGAGCGCCAATAGTCGATGTCCAGAAGGACGAGAGGCAGTGATGGGAGATCAGTAAGTCGGTCACCAAGGTTTAGCGCCAGAGCAATGGAAGTAATAATTCCTCCGAAATAGAAAGGCTTTGAGCCGCGACCACAGTTGGCTTGAATATGTGCTAATAGGAACGGTGCGACATTGACATGTTCTAGAGTAACCACACAGTGAAGGAAAAAGAGCTCTTTGGAGTTGACTTTTGGGTATTGTCTCTGGAAAATATAGTATTCCCAAGTGCTCGGTGGAAGTATCTGATGGCGGGGTTATGAATGTAGGTGGCGTTGAGGCTGTCCCAACCATCAGCATTGGTACCTGTTATCTGGCTCCATAGTGTTGTACCCCAAAATTTTCCCAACCTTTTTCTTGGCTTGGCTTATGTTTAATTTCATTCATTAGCATGTACATATGCATAGCATTGTCCTTTTCAGAGGATCAAGGGAGGTGTGCCAATCAAGAGAAGTTTGTAAAGGGTTTCAAGCTTAAACATGAGTGCTTATTTCAAGTTACCAAGTGCTCACAATCATCAAGAAGTGCTCAAAGCTCTTTGAGAGAGAAGGTTGATATGTGTTGCTTATCTCTTATCTTAGAGGTCAACTAAGGATCATCAGGGGTTCGCAAGATCATTATTATGGATAAGGGATGTTGGAGAAGCTCATTGAGTACTTTTGAGGCCATTGTGGAGCTTATCTAAGTTGTCATGTCATTTGCAGGGGGTTGCAGTCAAGGGCTATACACCTAGGGTTTCATCTGTCTAGTGCAAGGTCCATTGGTGATTTGAAGGAGTTTGAGACTTAGTTCTAAGTCATTGGGGTCATGGAAATTTATGTTGAGGCATCTAAGATGTCACTTCAAGTTCAAATCAAGAAGAATCAAGAGTGTGAGAAGTTACTAAATTAGGGTTTCAAACGATGTCAGTGTAAATCCCTTATTTAGTTTCCAACTTCAAGGCCATATATCTCAAGATGCAAGGTTAATCTCTCTTTGATGCAAACATGAGACTTGTAGATCATGTTCTAAGCTTTATTTTGAGTACTAGAACTCATTAGTTGGGTTTGTGAAACTCAAGATATGATTCTACCAAGTTCATTAATATTGCAATGCAAATAATAGACAAAATAATAGACAAAATGAATTAAATCAAAAATTGCAATGCTCAGTTCATTAATGTAAAGTACAAACATAATTCGAAAGCAAACAACTAATGTAACAATAAAGAAAGTACAAACAACGAGAAACAAAAATCCTAATGATTAATTAGTGAGTCGTCCTGTCTGAAACACTGGCATTTGAAAATATAATCTGCTGAAGTCGGATCGAAGCTTCACTTTTTGATGCACTGGCAAGGTTGTGCTCATAGATAGGATTCTAAAAGGGAGCTCGGACATTCGGATTTCCGATTATGTTCCTCATGTTCTGACATCTGGCGTCTATAGTTAGCTCTCGTTTGATATCTGTGTCGAGGAATCAGCTTGACGAATCAAAGAGACACTGGAAGACGAGAGGACCAAGAATGAGAAACCGGGGGGAAAATGCAATGCAAAAATGTGATGCTAATGCCATGCAATGGTTTCAAGAATTTTAACGGTCAATTACAAACCTTTTTAGGAAAGCTGGAAAAGTTTTTAGACTTTAAAATGTAAGATTTTTAAAATTTGCAAAGGACTCTTGAATTCCTTGAAACTAAGAATGATGTTTTATGGATGCAAAGCATAAATACACATAAGCAAACAAAGTCCTAGGTTTGAGGAACCATGAATGGAGTTAAGTTCTACCCTTCCCAAAAGGTATGTACTATAGGGTAGTTGTACCTGCAGAACGAGGTTCTAAAAAAAAAGTGCCCAAAGTCATCAGCCCATCCTTCGGATATTATCAACCTTCTGACTGACTCGGGGGCCGATAATATTCTCAAGAGAATGTCTTTTGAATGTAGTATCGCGTAGCAACCATTGTAGGACTGCTCCCACATAGCTCCCGCACTACGTCCTATATAAGGCTAAGGTGGTGTTAAGGTACTACGGGCCTCAATATCATAGACTCCAATCAAAAATAGTAAAAGTTTTCACGACTGCACTCGTTCAACCGAACCATTTTCAAAAGTGTCTCAATAGAGCGGTGATTCTCAAGTCAGCTTGGTCGGGACTCACTCCCTATAAGCCTCGTTGAATATATCCCTATCCTATAATAATGTCACTCAAGTCCGGGTGTAGGACTTATCTCACAACACATGGAACAATCCCCAATCAAGATACAATATATATACAAATCAAATAATAAAGCAAAATAGTAAAAATGAACAAGTTAGGGATAACCCTCAAAATTTTAGAATTCCCCAGTGAAGTCGCCATTTTCTGTTGCGGTGGAAATAGGATATCAAATTATTAATTAATTTGAATCACAATTCAATTCACAACCACTCTTTAATTTATCCGAAGGAAAAGGTCAAAAGAGGGAAAACCTATTTTTGCATCGTAAACACAATGCGGGGAGAGACTTAGGTAAAGGGTTGGTTAAGCTTAGGAAAGGTATTAGCATCCTAAACTTCTATAGTACTCTACAGGAACCTTTTGTTCAATGTTTTCTATTTTGCTTTATTATTTGCTTAAGGTATATACAAAGGGATTAAAAGTTAAAGAAAAGACCTAAGGGGTTAATTCTAAGTTTACTCGGCAAGACATCGCATTTTGTGCCTACATATCCTGACGGGAATGGAATCAGAGTAATTGTAATTCCCCTCAAAAGGGAGGTTAGAAACTTCTTGACTATGGTCAAGGTTTCAATGGGGAATAAACGTTTCTTAAGGATACGCTTACGTGGAGTGCAGAGACTTCAATCTCTACGTTGAAATTGTTAGTTGAAATTAGGGTTGAAATTAGGGATTCCACGGCGGGAAACCCTAAAACAGAGTACGACGACTCTTTGACCTAATACTAGGGTAAAGGGTAAAAATGTCCACGGTGAGACGCCTGGGCTATTAGGGTTTGGAAAAGGGAAAGATTAAAGGTGAGGATTATTGACACGGCGGTCAAACAGTTTTGGACCTAATCCTTCGGAAGGAGAATTATGGTAGAAATAATAAACGGTGAAATTTAGTAAGCAACGATATTGAAACATGGAATAATGTACAAGTGATAATGGAATGAATTGTGAATAGTGATGATAATGTTAGATAATGTACAAGAATAAAATAAATACAAAAATAAAAGGTTAGTAAACATGTTCATGGACAATCGGGAATGATGTTAGGAATGATTAAGGGATTGATGAATTTAGAAGTTAAGTGGTTAATTGTTTTGAGGAATTGAGAATTCACATAATTGAAAAGGAGTCAGAATGGAATTAGGATTTTTGGTGAAATTTAGAAAAGTTAGAATTTTAATGATAAAAAAAGAAAATTAGATTAGGATTAAATTAAGAGAAAGGTTTGAATTAAAAAAAAAAAGAAGAAATTTAACAAGTGAAAAAAAAAAGTTAGAATTTTTTTAAGATAAAAGAGGTTAGAGTTATTTAAAAGAAATTAGAATTTTAAAGAAAAATTGATGTTAATAAAAAATAAGTGAGATTTTAATTTAATTATTTAAAAAAATTTAGAACTTAGTTTTCTAAAAAAAGTTAGATTTAGTTTTTTAAAAAAAGTTAGTAATTATTTTAATTAAGTTAGATTTAATTTTAAAAAGGTTAGAAAAAATAGTTGATTTTAAAGAAAGTTAGAAAAAAAGATTTGATTTTAAAGAAAGTTAGAAAAAAAGATTTAATTTTAAAAAAAGTTAATTTTAATTTTAAAAAGAGAAGTGTTAGCATTTTTATTTATAAAAAAGTTAATAATTAATTTTTAAAAAAAGGGTGTTGGTTAAAAAAAAGATGTTAATTTTAAAAAAAGTTTAGATTTTAAAAAAAAAGTTTAGATTTAAAAAAAAGAGTTAATTTTAATTATTTAAAAAAAAGTGTTAGTGTTAATTACAAATGAAAAGGTTAGTAATTAATTTTTAAAAAAAGAAATAAATTTAATTTTAAAAAAAGGGTTAGTGCTTAGTTAGAATTAAGAAAATAAATAAATAAACAAATAAAAAATATAAATAAAGGAAATGGGTTGGACTTAGGTTTGCAACGGTTTTGTGATGAAGGTGATGGTGGACAAATTTTTCTTTTGATGGTTTTACGGTTGATGGCTTTCGTGGTGTCTGAGGCTATGGGATTTTGACCGCGAATGATGATTTTTGATGAAGATTGTACGAGTCTTTGATGCTTGCAGATCTGCCCTTTTGCTGTTCTTGAGGGTCCTATTTATACTTGATTTTTAAATCTTTTTCAATCTCGGATTTGATTTGAGTATCTCAATCTTTTTCAATCTCAGATTTGATTTGAATATCTCAATCTTTTTCAATCTCGGATTTGATTTAAATGGATTTTTGTGGTGATTTCAGATTTGATTCAATGATGGTGATGCTGATCTGATTTTTTATGATGATGATGATATGATATGATTGATTTGATTTAATTCTATATGTGATTCATTGTGAATGGATTTGATTAAAAAAATTGTTGGGATTTAAATTTAAAAATGTTAGCAAAGAAAGTTAGAGTTTTAAGTTTTAAAAAAATTCGAGGTTTAAGTTTTAAATTAAAAAATAAAATAAATAAGTTAGAGTTTTTTTTTTTAAAATAAAAAGAAGTTAGAGTTTTAAGTTTAAAATAAAAAAAGAGTTAGAATTTTAAAATAAAAAAATATTTGAATGTTGATTTAGAATTATTTTAAAAACTGTTAGAATTTAATTTTAAAAGGAAGTTAGATCTTAATTAAAAAAAAGAAAAGGGCATTAGAATTTAATTTTTAAAAAATATTAGAATTTTAATTTGAAAAAGAAAGGTGTTAATTTAATGAAAAAAAGATTTAGTTTTAATTTTTTTTTTAAAAAAGGTGTTAGAATTTGATTTTTTTTTTAAAAAGTGTTAGAAGTTAATTAAAGGTTATATAAAAAAATGTACTCTTGAAGTAAAGAAAAAAAAAGTTAAATTTTAATCTAAATCCTAAAAGTTAAAAAAAAAAGAAATTAAAATGATTTAAATAAATAAAATAAATAAAAAAAAGGTTAACAAAAAAAACATTAGTAAAGTCATAAAAAAAGTTTAATTAAATTATTATTAGTTAAAAAAAGATTTAAAAAAAGGTTAATTTATTAAGTTAATCAAAATTTAAAAAATAATAAAATAAAAAATGAAAGGGTAAAATTTGGGATATGACATCCCAACTCTTGGTTGGTAGTCTTTGATTTTATCCTAACTTTTACCCCTTGGTTGTTTCCTAACCTTTGGTTAGTATTTTTGGTTGGTATTCTCGGTTTGTTATCCCAACTTTTGGTTGGTATCTGCTATCTTTAAGTCCACCTTCGGCTGAAAATCGCTTCTTTCTATATCTCCTCACATATTGCAAATTTTCAGCTTCTCTTGGTATTCAATCTCTATGTACCTTGAATGTCTAAAAGTAGTTGCTATCATTCTTTCAGGTTCAAGTTGATTGAATAGGGGCAACTGTAACACCCCAAAATTCGCCCTTTCGTTTTTAACCGTGACTAGCTTATGTTTCATTCATTTTGCATTTTTGCATACCATGATATTGGCTCTTGAGACATGGGATCAAGAGATTTTTGTGGCTCAAGGTTTCCTTTTACTACAAGTTTTTAAGGCAGCAATCATCAGAGGTTTCACCAGTTATATTGTTCCGCAATCTGATATTGGATTTTATGTTTTTAGCAGGTTATTTTAAGCGCACGGGACATGCCACAGGTTATTTCAGGCATTTTCACAGATACAATATCGAAAGGAAAGTTTCAGAGGCTTAACGTGGCTCAGAACGGGTGGCAATGGATGATTATGCAAGATTCTCTCCCAAAGGTGCCAAAATTCAGATTTTTCTTGTGTTAATCGATTAACACATTTGCACTGTCAAATGGTTAATCGTTTAACCAAGGCGCAATTTGCCCAAATATTTGAATTTTCAACATTGTAGATTTAAACTAAATTTATACCACTTGATTTTACATGTGCATCATTCGAAGGATCTAGAATTGATTCATTTTCACCATTTCTCTCCAAAATTCAAACACTTCATTTCTAATTCCACTTCTAATTTTCATTCCTCACACTAATCCACGTTTTAAACCATATTTCAATTCCTAACCTAGGGGTTATTTAATCAAATTTACTCCAAACCACACTCATTCACTCTCATTTTCATCTCAATTTCAGAATTTGCCTCAATTCTCTCACTTTTTCATTCTCAAACTTCACCTTCAATCTTTCACCAAAGCTCCATATCCATAGATTCACAAATTGTGCATTACAATTTGTGAATTCTTGAGTTAAACCTCTGTCACTTCATCATTCTTGATTCAATTCTCCATTTGAAGCTTGTTTGGATCTAGATTCAAACTTTTGGAAGCCATTCTTGAAGGAGTTTTGAATCAAGTTCATCACATTGCTTGGATCTTGAAGTTTCTGGTCAGAATCTTGGATTTCTTGTGTTAGATCTGTCCATTTTCGTTTACAACACTTACCAAAGAAAATCTCAGCTTTGTAGGTTGATAAATTTCAGATCTATACTTGATTTAGCTTAATTTTAGCTTATGCAATGTATATCCTTGGTTTTGGTTGCATTTTAATCCATTTTCTTGAATTTGATTGTTGATGTTCATGATTTGTTGATGCAATTGGTGTTTACTTGCTGTAATTCAATGTGATTTTCGTGCATAATTGTTTGGTTGACCATTTGGATGTTTCAATAATTGTTTTGCTGCTGAAAAGTGCTTTTAAAACTTGATTTTCTGCTACTGGAATAGGGTTAATTGATTAACCAATTACGGTTCAAAACTGGTTAATCGATTAACTAGTGTAAATTTGATGATTCTTGTGTTGTTAATCAATTAACCAATTTTAAAATGTAAATGGTTAATCAGTTAACACTGATGCAGAGTGTGGTTTTTATGTATTTTCAAGTATGTTTCGATTCCTTTCCACTTTTAATCTTCATGGACTGATATTATGCATATTTGTGGATTGTTTTGGACATGTTTTACCTTACATGATAGTATGTTTGAGTTTCTTTGACGCGCGACTTTTGATTTTTGATTCACATGTACATGATTGTTTCATTTTTCATTTTTGATGTGATCATCATGTTGCATATTCTTTTGTGCTATTGTGTTTACTTGTTCTTAATGTTTATATTGTTGGAAGTACAATGCATGTTCACATTTGTTTCCGATCCCATAATTGCGTGTTTGTTTCAAGTGTTTAATTGTTGAATTGTTCGTGTTGCTTTTGGTGAATGTTTAAACATGCGATGCTTTTGGAACTTTGTTCATGCTCAATTACTTGATGCTTAACTGTTTACACATGTGATTCTTTTGCTCTTACTTGTTGCTTGCTTGTGTTTATAATTCATGTGTATGTGAGAGCATGTTCTCCATTTTCTCTTTTGGAATGCATGTTTATGCTTGATGCTTGATGCTTGAACATGTTCATTGTTGTTTGATCAATCCTTGAGGCATACTTAGTTATGTTATATGGTGTTATTACATGTTTGATGCATATCTGTGAGCATTTTTCTTGATGCATAGCATGCTGCCTTGGTGAATACATGACTGTTGTGTAGAATAGTAGCTGTTATATGTTGTTTCGCTTGATGTGCTGTCTTTTACACTTGTTTCTGCCTTAAAATGTGTGCTGTTAAAAGCTATTTTTCCTGGTGCTGAATTTATGACTGTTTTGTGCAAGAAGCATTGTTGTAGCTGCTGTTTTTGCCTTACTTTTCTTGTTTTTGTTTTGTTTTTTCATGCTCCCTTAAGGCCTCCTAGTCTAACTTAATGTTTTGATTAAGTTTGGAGTAGGATAGACATTAGGAATTTAATCCATGCATGATAATATTATATTAGTCCTTTTTAACCTCAACCTTAGGTTCATCTTTTGCATGCTAGCGTTAGAATATAATCTTCTTCCGCATCCCGACCTTAGGGTCACTTTGCTTGACAACATTAGGACCAAGTTTTCCTTTAGACCTTATGTGCGTATTTCTCTTCTTCTCATCTCAAAACAATTTCAAGAAACTTAATAAATACGATGAACATTATGCGCCACAAGTCTTAAGTATATGAAAAATGATAAGCAAATGGTCTCTCCTTGTTTGTCTAGAGTATTTAGCGTATGTCCCGTCTAGGGCGATCATGAAAGCATTCGCTCCTATGTCATATACTTTAGTGAAATATGAATCTCAAACCCATTCCATTCACTTCTCTAAAACTCACAAACAAATGCAAATCTTTTTCATCCTTCGAGATCGTTTGTCAACCATTTTCAGAAAGAGTGCATTATTTTTCCGTTCTACCGTAAACAGGAATCGAACCTAACTATTGGAACGAGAGTTTAACGTCGCTCATAAAAAACACTAAGCAACCAGTGGTTAGCCGAACTACAGTTGCTCTGATTTTTCACTCTAGATGAGGATACGTAGGAACAAGACAACGATGTCTTGGTGAGCAAACTTTCCTCCTTCACCAGTAGTTTTTCGAACTACGTTAACTCTGACTTTCCCATTGCACGAGCGAATACGTAGGCATAGGGCGACGATGTCCTATTGAGTCTCTTTCTTTATTCTTTGTTCATGTTTCCGTTTATCAGTAAGCTTTAGATAACACACTCTTTTAATTAGGACAACAAGCGTGGATCTCGTTGAGTACAACGGATGCGAGGGGTGATAATACCTTCCTCTCGCATAACCGACTCCCGAACTCAAGATTTGGTTGCGATGACCTTGTCTTCTCCCTTTTCCTCAAATTTTCTTTGATTGTTTTCTTTCCTTGCGTCGGGATAAATAACGTTCGGTGGCAACTCTTTTTTTCCCGCCATGTGTTTTTTGCAGTTGCGACAATACTTAGGGTGCTAGTATCGTCCCTTATTATAACCAACTCTTGTACCTTTGATCTCTCTTTACTTAGGTTTAGGAATTTCTTTTCGCTTCGCATTTTACTTAAAATTTTTGTTCGATCTTTTCTCCCTTCCCTTGGATAAAATAAAGGTTTGGTGTTGACATCATTATTTTGCGAGGCAAGATGATATCATAACTTTGGTATCTGATTCTCACCGCGACACACACAATATGTTTTCTTCCAGAGTATTTAGATCAAAGTCTGATGATGTCACACGTCCTTCAATCAGATACATATTTTGTTTAGCAAAAGCTACACAATAGATAGAAACCATAAAGTACCGAATTGTTCTATAAGATAACATGTGCAGTTATTATCAAAACATAAGGTTAGATGCATAACTACTCTTGTTCTTACAGGTAGCTCAAATGATTATCATATGTGTGTTGATAGCAAAATGTGTTTTAGAGGATCATTCTTGCCTCAAACATCATCGTGGAGGGTGCTTCTCATCCGGCAAGGGTTATAGGTCCACTTAATCTTCGATTGCAGGTTGCATTTACTGTTTGTACAAATTACGCACGTTATCATGCACTGTCTCTCATTTTGGCAAACGTTGTTGCTACTGGTGGCAGCTCTCATCATCATGAAACAAGGTTGAACTACTATTGGGATATAAGAGTAGATTTGATCATTGTTCAAAAAATGACCTGAAACTTGTAATACAATTCGTTTATATACTACTTTATATACTACTTTCCAGGCTCAATCTTCATAGACCCAATTGATGAGTCATAAATATTCATGTCCTCCTAAAGTCATTTAATAGGGATTAATTTCCTTGTCTTCTTATTTGAGATAGGTCATTTTGACTATTAATAATTCTTCAAGAGTCATTTGTGTTTACCGTCATTTGTGTTTATAGATACTCCTATCGCCGAATGGGGTGTCTGTCTTAAATTGACCTTTTGGTCTTGACCCCAAAAAATAGGGGCGTGTCTGTCTTAAATTGACCTTTTGGTCTTGACCCCAAAAAATATCTGTAGCTAAATGAGGTGTGTCTGTCTTAAACCGACCTTTTTCTTGACCTCAAAAATATGTTGGTGTCTGAGTTATCACTTGATCTCATTATTACAGATCCAAAGTGAAACCGAAACATACGAAATGATTTTTCATTAATTATTCATGAAGTTTTACTTACTTGATACCCGAACCTCTGTCTTTTTGGGATAATTTTTCACATGAACTTTAGACTATCAAAATTCTGTCACATAAAGGTTGAAAGAAAAATTATAACAAATTGCTTATCAGATTACAGTCATCCAAAAGTGAGTTCAAAGGTCAAAAGAAAAAAATATAACAAATTGCTTACATTATACATACGTAATAATACATTAGTTACCTTCAAAGAAAATGTCGCGACACCTTAGTCAACGGAAGAAAAGGAATTAGGCCAAAATCACAAGCTTAGACGTTAACACAAATACAGCTTGAAGTAAAAACAATATTAATAACGTATACAACCCTCAGCTTCATGTTATTTATACACAAATTGATCAACAAGCAGACAACTCATGACTGAGTATAAAATAAAGCTTGATATAATATCTGCATGTGCATAAATTTTAAATATAAAATATATCACCTCACATAAACACCCAACATAAAATATATCTAAGGATGTTTAGGGGATACAAATTAACAACATTATATATCAAACCACCTAACTTCAGCAACATTTTTTGAGCGATAATATACAATCACCAACTTTAAACTCAAGTACTATGTACATTCATTCACCTAACATTTCTATTCAACTTAACAAACAAACAAAAACACACTAAAAGGGAATAGAAATAATTTGGAATATTATTTTCCTTAACAAATTTGACATGATAACCACATTTCATATTTCAATTTTTGTTTTAAATTAATTAATTCTAAATTGCTAATCTTCTCAATGAGAAGTAGAAGAAGGGCTCCATGGTGTCATATCCATAGGATAACTCCCCAAAACTCTCAAGAAAGAGGTAAATTCTTGAACCTCAGCAAGTGCATGCTGTGCTCTAACTTCAGCCATAGAAGCATCAAAATCAATATAAAAAATATATTCAAAGTGTTTAGCTGTTCCTTCACTTTCATCATCCTCGACGCGAATCGGACGGCCACGATGAGGCCTCGATTCGATCTTAGTTAAGCTGATATTTCTAAACGCAAAAGCGGAAAGCACTTTAAAAAGCACTGAAGTTCCGTTATCATGAGCGAATACTATGCTGGTTTTGAAAGGACGATCCGTTCGCGGAATTATGGGTTCTCGGGCCAACATAACGAATCGGGTCACGTTATTCGGATCATCTTGGATTCCATCAGCGAGAATACTTAAACCGTAAAGCTCCGCTGCGCGTGCACTTGCGATAGCTGCCGTGTCACGGAGGTTGTTTGTAGCGATAAACTCCGCGGCTCCGGCAGTATCATCAACGGCCTCACGCGCTACGTTTAGACCTAGTTTTGTTAACGTGTTTTCGCACTGCGCTAATGCCTGTGGATGCGAAATCACGCGTGTTAGGTAGTCTTTCCGGACCCCTGGGAGAGCGAGGAGACAGTGATGAACAGGAAGTTGAACTTCTCCGACGATGTGGAGACGGTGACGGAGGAGGAGGTCGTAGTTTCTATGAATTGAACCGCCGAGGGAGTTTTCAACCGGCAAAACTGCGCGATCGGCGATCCAGAGTTCAACCGATTGGAACGCTACCTCGAACTGGTCGCACGGTATGGCTTCACTGTTTGGATAAGCTTTACCAGCGGCAGCTTCTGAGTACGCGCCGGGAACACCTTGGTACGCAACGCGTAGCTGTGAACCGTGTATCGGAGCCGGAGAGAGATCGGTGATGGTAAGCGGCTTTGGCGGAAGCGGCTTGTTTCCGACAGGAACAAGTTGAAGATCCGTCACGGCGTTTGACTCACCGTTGACGGCACTAACATGGTGGTTCCCATCGGTAGGAGAGCCATTTTGCTGCGAAATTACTTTACTGGCTAAGATGGTGCAGGAGCTTTGCCAGTCACATCGGCTTGAGCCGACACCAAACTCTAAACCGTATCCACATTTTACGGTTAAGCGAGGTGGACCAACCCGGTTTTGCGAGGGTTGAACCCAGTTTAGATAGGTAAGAGAGTTAAAAGATGAGGGAGTAAGGGTATGCATGTTAGACACTTGTTGAGAGTTGAAATTGGTTTAAGCTTGGTGTTCTCTTTGAAGAAGGGAACCTCAAGCTGAGAGAAAAGAGAGAGGTTAAAGGGTTTATATATTAGTTGAAGTTGGCAAGTGGTGATGAGATTTTGAATTGTAAATGAGACAATGCTAAGTCTGGAGGGGATGGTGAGTGTGTAAGGCTGTTCGGTCAATCCTACACCTACCCCATGATATTTCTCTTTTCTTCTTTGCATACCACATTCCTTTATAATATTTTATTTTAGTTAATCTTACTATATCAGTCGGTAATTCCTCTAGTTTCTGTTATTCTAAAAAGAAAAATATTAATAAAAAACATGAATATTTATTATTTATTACTTTTTTGAATATATTTTTACGGTAAAAAAAATATGTTTTCAAATATTTTTATTAATATGATGAAAAAATGGGTAAATAAATTTTAAAAAACTCATTAAAGAATAGATAAATGTACTTTAAAAGTCTAGAATTATCATTTATAGAAGAGATAAATATGTATTAAAAGATTTCTCATGTTTGGTATTAGAGGAATATTCATATGATTTTGTATGTTAACTTGAAGTATGAATATTGGTATTGTGTAATTTACAAAATGATGTTATATTTAACTATTATTATTGATAGTAGATACGAAGTTTAATTTTTTGGTCAATTATACAAAGTATAATAGATTATGTACACGAAATGCATGTGTTTTTCCATAAGAAAATAAATTATATACAAAGTATAATAAATTATATACATGCATGTGTTTTTCCATAAGAAAATAAATTATATACAAAGTATAATAAATTATATACATGCATGTGTTTTTCCATAAGAAAATAAATAAATACATGTATTTTTCATTTTACCGTATTCAAAAAGTTAAAATGCATGGTATCTAAGTCTATGGATGAAAAATGTCTAACTTTATTTGTCTATTTTAAGTTGAATTATTTGATATTTCTGAATGAAGTTTCACATCAATTATATGTGTAAGTCAGTGTTTTAAAAACTGATCTGCACCGGTAGGTTGGACCGGGAACCGGCCTAGTAAACGGTCTAATTTACTAGTTCGATCGTCTTTGTCATCGAACCAGTGAAAATCGGGAAAAATCGGATTTAGGGTTGGACCGGTTCTAATGCATTTTTTATTTTTTAATTAAAATTAAAATGCAAAAATTATAAAAATTTAAAAAAAAAATTGTTAATTTTACTTTCTTGGAACTAAATTTAAGTAGACATTCGAGTTATTTTGTAGAGCAACCTTTTTTCTAGAGCAACCTTTGTGAGAGACACACCACATACTCACCCAAAACCTTAAGGTGAGAGGTGTATGGGTTCTCTCACTTATAAATGCTCAAGTCACCACATTTCTATCCAATGTGGGACTATTATCCATTGTGAGAGACACACCACATACTCACCCAAAACCTTAAGGTGATAGGTGTATGGGTTCTCTCACTTATAAATGCTCAAGTCACCACATTTCTATCCATCTCACTTATAAATGCTCAAGTCACCACATTTCTATCCAATGTGGGACTATTATCCATTGTGAGAGACACACCACATACTCACCCAAAACCTTAAGGTGATAGGTGTATGGGTTTTCTCACTTATAAATGCTCAAGTCACCACATTTCTATCCAATGTGGGACTATTATCCACCCTACTCACACTTGTTAATACTCAAGATTATCCACCCTACTCACACTTGTTAATACTCAAGATTATCCACCCTACTCACACTTGTTAATACTCAAGTCACCACATTTCTATCCAATGTGGGACTATTATCCACTCTATTATCCACCCTACTCACACTTGTTAATACTCAAGTCACCACATTTCTATCCAATGTGGGACTATTATCCACCCTACTCACACTTGTTAATACTTAACACTCTCCCTCAAGTGTATCCAATGTGGGACTATTATCCACCCTACTCACACTTGTTAATGAGTCTCACACTTGTTAATACTTAACACTCTCCCTCAAGTGTATCCAATGTGGGACTATTATCCACCCTACTCACACTTGTTAATACTTAACACTCTCCCTCAAGTGTGAGTCTATCCACCCTACTCACACTTGTTAATACTTAACACTGTGTGAGTCTATCCACCCTACTCACACTTGTTAATGAGTCTATCCACCCTACTCACACTTGTTAATACTTAGAGTCTATCCACCCTACTCACACTTGTTAATACTTAACACTCTCCCTCAAGTGTAGACTCACACTTGTTAATACTTAACACTTATCCACCCTACTCACACTTGTTAATGAGTCACACTTGTTAATGAGTCTATCCACCCTACTCACACTTGTTAATACTTAACACTCTCCCTCAAGTGTGAGTCTTCCCTCAAGTGTGAGTCTATCCCAATGCTCTCCCTTAAGTTTCCAAGTCACCACATTTCTATCCAATGTGGGACTATTATCCACCCTACTCACACTTGTTAAGTATTATCCACCCTACTCACACTTGTTAATACTTAACACTCTCCCTCAAGTGTGAGTCTATCCTAATGCTCTCCCTTAAGCGGAAACTTTATGCAACTGCACCCTTCTTTATAAATGCTCAAGTCACCACATTTCTATCCAATGTGGGACTATTATCCACCCTACTCACACTTGTTAATACTTAACACTCTCCCTCAAGTGTGAGTCTATCCCAATGCTCTCCCTTTATAAATGCTCAAGTCACCACATTTCTATCCAATGTGGGACTATTATCCACCCTACTCACACTTTTTTTGGTTTATGGCGAAAAACCTATGATATCGATTCATGTCAATGTGATGAATTGAATCGATATCATCTGGGACGGGAGGATTCGAACCTCCGAATAACGGGACCAAAACCCGCTGCCTTACCACTTGGCCACGCCCCATTTGTTATTCTATATAGATATTTACTTTTGTCAAGTTAGACCATATTTCTTTTTTCTTTTAGATTTCATTTTTAATATAAAAGTATAAAAAAAAAGTAGATATTAAATAATATATATAATAAATCATATCTTATATATATAAGAATATATATAATAATAAGTAAGATAATAAAAAATAAAAAAATTAGAATTCAAAAAAAAAAAGCAAAAATACAATTCATTTTATTAAAGAACAACATTTTTTTTTATGCTTCATATCTTTAGCTTGGTCTGTATTAACTCTGTCCTTTATTCAAGTAGTTTTTTCTTGGGGAAATTCTTAACACTCTCCCTCAAGTGTGAGTCTATCCCAATGCTCTCCCTTTATAAATGCTCAAGTCACCACATTTCTATCCAATGTGGGACTATTATCCACCCTACTCACACTTGTTAATACTTAACACTCTCCCTCAAGTGTGAGTCTATCCCAATGCTCTCCCTTAAGCGGAAACCCTTCTTCAACGAGACACTCAACCCACGACCTATGGGGATACTTTCGATACAAGTAAGTCGTTCCCTTTATTCGAACCAAAGGCTCATGATACCACTGTTAGACTTTCAACTAGGGAGCATTGAACATAGTGGGACTTTTTTCTAGAGCAACCTTTGTGAGAGACACACCACATACTCACCAAAAACCTTAAGGTGATAGGTGTATGGGTTCTCTCACTTATAAATGCTCAAGTCACCACATTTCTATCCAATGTGGGACTATTATCCACCCTACTCACACTTGTTAATACTTAACAATTTTCAAAAATTTTAAGTACTAGTTATATTTTTTTAGAAACTGAATCATCCGGTTCGACCGGTTTTATATCTATATAATGACAGGTCTATTCAACCGAGTTATCCGGTTTATTCATGCGGTTCAACTAGACCCTCACCAGTTCGATGACCGGTCCAGTTTTTAAAACACTGGTGTAGGTATCTTATCTATTATGGATGGGAGATTCGATAACTAAGGATTCCACTCTCTCATACTTTCATAGGGTTTTTGTTGTGAAATTTAGTAAATAAAATAAATTTAAATTAATATTTATGGAATTAAATTTGAAATTTTTTTGAGAAATATTTGTGTGATTCATAATTTTTTAGACAATATATTGATATTGAAATTGAAATACAGTGTTTGAGAAATAATTACTTAAATTGATTGAAATTGAAATGTAAAAGATTTAGAAGTAAAATGGTTGAAGATAATGTACATGCAGAAAATGACTTGAACATAAAAAGATTTGAATTCATAAATGTGAAACGCATATGTACATTCTTCACTCGTTTCTCAATCACACAGAGACCTAGAGTTTTGTAGAATTTGCGTACAACTACGGACACCTAAAACATAAGCAAACATCTACTTATATACTACTCTAGAATAACCATATACAACAGTCGACTAAGCAAAACACACCACGTCTTAGTCTCCATGCATCCTTCACCTCTGACAGACCCCTACGTGTCCTTGAATAACTACATGGTCTTATCCAATCGCACCTTATTCGATTGTGTAGAGAAACAACGAGGACTTTAAACTTCACTAAGTCTCAAACTCGACAAACCCCTCTTATCTCTTACTCATTGTAACATTCAACTAGAATTAATCTCATCCTTCAACAAGTCGAATTCATAAGAATCAATATGGATATAACTAACCATTTTAAATTTTCTCAATAACTCTTGTATGATCCTTGTTTCAACTCTACAATTAATGTGTGTCGAAAATCTAAAGTAACAAATTGCCCCCCAAAATGTCATGTTTCAATTTTAAACAGAGAGAAAGGTGGCATTTATTTATTTATTTTCGACATTGCTTTAATTCCTTCGTTGACGTCATCGTCATCATTGCCACTTTACTACGCGTGGTCATTTTTCAAAAGATCCTCTCAAAATCTCATCCTTGCTCTTATTTTCTAAGAGAACATGCATTTACACATCTTCAATAACTTCTCCACTCACATAAATGTCATTACTCCTCGCAACATAAAATGTTCTACTTTTCCACACGTATGCAAAGTGTCCAATTTTGACAAGCAACAAAGCTCTATAAATACATGGTTCAACTTTTCATCTCATCTTCTTCGTTCACTTCACATCTTTAACGCAGACAAAACCCTTTCAAAAGCTCTCAACTCCAACAATGGCAGTCAATACTTCAGTATCCAACTTGACACTAGGTGACGTTCATGATTTCACCAAAAGAAGATGAAAAGGGTAGAGATTTCGTACCCGAAACACCAATGGAAAAGGAAAAAAATAACCATTTGAGCTAGCCAAGTACTTGTTCCCTTTTCTTTGTCTGATAATTTATTTACTTTCTTAGAAAAATACCCGACTGCAAAGTCAAATACTGGGAAGGTCAAGAAATTCTTCCAATGTTATTCAATTATTATGCCCTCAGCATTCGAAGAACGTTCTCTCGGCCTATCCTTTATGGAAAAACATGCGCGTGTCTTTCAATCTACGCCTCCTACTTAAAACAAAGAATACATCGCTTGGCTAGACAAAGTTCTACTCAAGAGAAAATCCAATGGGGGAAATTAAGCATCTATGACATGATTTAAATCTCTAGAACTGACACTAGATACAACTGTTCGCCGTGAAATTTGGAGGATCGACCACACTGTCGCTACTGCGAAAATCGGCGCCGGCTGAACAGAAGAGTCGCCACCGTGCGTTATTTATCCCACGGGAGGGAAAGGAAACGCTCAGAGTAAACCTCACACAACACGGGAAAGGTATGGTCGTCGCAACCAAAACCTGGATTCGGGAGTCGGTTACGCAAGGGGAAGGTATTAGCACCCCTCACGTCCGTCGTACTCGACGGGATCCACGCTTGTTTTCGGGTATGGATTGTTATTCTATCTACTCTAAAGATCAGGGGTTAAAAAGAAAAGAGAATGAAAATAAAATGACTCGGCAAAGTATCGCACTTTATGCCTACGTATTCCCGCTTGGAACGAGAAATCAGAGTCAACGTAGTTCGCCTACCTACGGGAAAGGAGGGGAAGGTTGCTCGCTAGGATATCGCATCCTATGCCTACGTACTTCCACACAGCATGGAAGATCAGAGCAAACGTAGTTCGGGCCACGTACGACACAGGCTTGTCTTGATTGATTTTATTCCTTCTGAAAAGGTTTTTCTGATTACTGGTCCAAGCGGACAAAAATGACGTCTTGATGAGTTCACATTCTTTTACGGAAGAAGTGTCTTTTATTGTGTTTGACATCTTATTGTGTTTTTCTGTTTGTTTTGAGGAAGAAAGAGACAGAACTCTAACCTACGGTTGCGAAGGGAAACAAACTAACCTAATGTTATCATGCATGGGTTAAGACCTAGTGTCTATCATGCTCCTCTCTTGCGCAGAGAGAAACAGAGATCCTAAGGGAATGGACGGAAACAAAAACAATATCAGATATATACAGTAATAAGGTAAAATTCATGGATGCAACAATACAAGCGAGGCAAGGGAGTCCCACTCAACCTCGAACCTAGAAAACAATAGGCAAAAGTGAACAGACTTCACTTTCAACCCAGCAGGGTAAACAGCAAACAATACAGCCAGGAAAACCAATCAATACATCAAGGAATGAAATACAGCAAAATAAACAGCCACAGCAGCTCTGCATCAATAGTCATCTTCAAGTCATCTCCAACCAGCTACAAGCTTCAACAAGCATCACTCTCCATCTCCACAGCTTTTCAGCAAGGGCTTTGGTCACCAATCTTCAGTCTACAATGGCTTTTCTTCAAGTCCTATCCTCCAAGCTGAGGGATCAATCACCAGAGTGAATTGGGTGTTCAGCAATTAGTTGACTACCAATGGTGGTAAACCAACTGCCACTAACACATAAGACATTTTCTCTCAAGAGTTCTATCCCTTAGACAATAGCACCAAGCCTTCCAAAGGAAGGGGGTGAGTGTCTCAGAGAGACTCTGTATCACAGAGAGGAATGGAGGCAGTCAAAACCTTCCATGTTTGAGAATCAAGCTTTCTAATCTAGAGCTCTGCCTAGCTCCTAAACCCTAATCTCCTCAGCAGCTGCTAGCAAGAATCTCCTCATCAACTCTGGAAGTTGGTCTTCAGTCTCTGGATCTCCAATGGCTTCATCATCACAAGTCTTCAGCTCTCCTAATCCCCAAGCAATCCCAATACCCCCACAAACAAACAGTAATCCCCAGAGGGCACACCACACCAATCAATCAAATGTAGACAGTATATACTAATAGCAGTAGGGGGATCCTGATGATTTCTAAGGGGATATATCCTATACCCATAGCCCCTATAGTCCATACCCAAAAATCAACTGAAAACTATCCTAACAGAATTAAACTATTTCTCCTAAGTTGGTTTAAAACCCTAATTTGTTCATGTTGTTTTCACCTAAGCTAATCACCTAAAACTAACTCCTAAAAATATGAATTAAATTGTATGTACAAGATAACAATGCCTATTAATCAACCTAAAAAGAATGGACAAAAAATATTAAAGCATTGGTTAGAACAAAAATTAACAAATTTATGTATGAAATGAAACTATTTAAAATGCTATTTATTTGGAAAATATGGGGAAAATATCAAATAAAAAATAAAATGCAATTTTTATTTTTTATGATTTTCTAGACTCTTTAAAGAAAATTATGCAAAAAGAATCATCAAAAAATAATGCTTTTTCAATTTTATGTGATTTTTATAAAATGCATGAAAAAAAATGAAAAGAAAATAAAAAAAAAGAAATATGAAGAAATAAGGAGAGGGGGTGAGAATAGCACACACGATCAGTTCATATTCCAGGTGGGCTGGAAAAGTGGGGTGCGAATACTAATTTTGTTAGGCCCATACGCGTTCAGAAATAAATGGAAAAAATGCCAGAAAATGGACAAATCCTCGGTGCAGGAAGTAATGATATCACGTTGAAATAGTTGGGCCTATCCAAAAGGGGGCGTGTATAGGAAAGCTGATCCAAATCCCAACGTTTCAATTAATGAAACGCGGCGTTTCACACTAAGTCACTCCCTCCGTTTTCAGTTCAAATAATGGCCATAGGATTAGATGATTAAGTCAATAATTCTGGAAGATCCAACGGCACACAGTCATCGTCCCCAAGTTAGACCTAGGGTTTCTGAAATTCCAACCTCCATGCATGGATTTCCATTCCTTCGTTCTCCCTGGTCTCTCCATGAATTAACACGATCCAAAGACAAAAAACACTCTCCTCCTCACCCTCTGCACAGCCATGATAATAATTTCTCTTAAAACTCACTCCATCAAACAACTCGATGGGAATAACAGTCATGAGTCAACATTTTCACCTGCAATCAAGTGCTTCAATTCGTGCCAAAACTTATCCTCATCTACTCTACACCTCATACTGGTCATTTTAAGCTATAAAGAGAGGATTATCGTGCTATATTCCACGTGTTATGAACCTCAACAGAATTTGTGCACCATGATCAAACTCCTTGAAACTTGTCCAAACTTTGGGGAAATCATCATCTAACCTAACTTAACCAGTCTAAGCTAACAAAACCCTATCATGCTACCCAAACTATGCAAATCGAGCAGAGATACCAACCTGTTGAAAAATGGAGAAACAGCTATGCAACTCTTTGAATTTGATGCTTGCAGTGATTGGAACTTGCTCAGTGACCTGAATTAAGAGTTTTGTATGCAATGATTCGTGTGTAAACCTCCTGAATCTTGTACTTGAAACCTTCTTGCAAATTGGATGAAGAAGATGAATGGTACAATCTTTGACCAATTCAACCAATTCTTTGATAAAATTCTGACCTATGAATGATCTAGATGATGATCAAATCAAGAAAAGTGAGAATTGATGGAGATTGTAGAGAGTTTGAGAAGCTTTTGCAACTTGGAGAAAATGAGTGAAACTTGGGGTTTTGAGAAAATGAAATCACCAACCATGGCATGAACCATCTCACATCAATATATACATGAGGTTAGAACCTCCTAGAAACTTGGAGAAGCTTCCCTTGTGTGATTTCCCTTGAATTTGGCTTATGTTTCTTCCATTGCAAGCAACCATGGATAACTCTTAAAACATGAACTAAGCTCAAAATTCTACTTTATCCAATGTCTTTAAAATGATCTTTCCATTCAAAATGACCTATAATTTTGCTTCATTTGGCCAAAATATGAAAAATCTCATTTTTAAGTCCATTTTTATTCATTAAATCCCACAATTTTGAAACCTTGTGCTATGAATCTTTCCAACCTCTCATGGTCACTTTTCTAGACTCAAAATGTCATTTGGAGCAAGTTTGATATTGTAAGTTTTTCCATTTGAGGCCTCCTTGCATGAGTTTTGGGCATAGGTTGAAATGACCTGTAATTCACAAATGACCAAAATACCCTTTACTTGCCAAGGCCATAAGTAGAGTTCCATAAATCATATGAAGGCATACTATACCATTATAGAAAGATAAGACAATTAGGAACAATTCTTATGTTGACCAGAAATTCATTTGAAATCTCCTTGAGGGGTAAAAATTGCTTGGAAGTCAAGTCACTTTCACAGACAAAATTTCAGATACCTCAGATGACCTGTAACTTGCAAGGACCATAACTTGAGTTCTATAAATCTCCTTGATGTCTTCCACCACTCAAATTAAAGGTATTGAGGTCCTCTACAAGTTTCATGTTGGCCAAGGATCCATTTGAAGCTTGAATTTTGACTTATATTGCTTGGAAGTTTGACCTAAACTAGGGGATTTTACATAGAAACCCTAATTTAGAAACTCCTATTCTCCTTGATTTATCTTGATTTCTTCTTAGCATAACAACATATCCTTATTCTCCATGTCAAATGATGAACCCCACATCTCTCCAATAGCCCTCAATGCCTTTCCATCAGTCAATTGACCTAGGGTTGACCCAGGGTTGACCCAGATGAAACCCTAGTTGACTGTCTTCAACTGTAATTCTTGTGACTTCACCAATGACTTGTATCCTTCTCCAAATGGCTTTCTAAGTCCTCCAAGATGTCTATATACTCCCCATGCTCAGCCCACAGCTCACCATTTCTTTGTTGATCCTCAGACACCCTCAGTTAGGAGATAGATGAACTGCTTGATCCATTGACTTGATAGCTTCCAAGTTCTTTTCTGATGACTTGAATGAGGTTGAATCAGGATAATAACCTCTTGATAGGCCTCTAGAGATGAGAATAATGATTGGTCCCCTGTTAACTGACTTGCTATGCTTATGCTATGCAGATGAGTAGCCTATGTACATGGCCCTATATGCAAATGCTAATGATATTGAAACATAAACCAAGTGAATAAGGTTGAGAAAATTTTAGGGTGCAACAGCTGCCCCTATTCAAGCGACTTGGACCCGATTGGGTGAAGAGCCCGGAGCCTTCAGACATTCGTGGTACGAGACGGTTGAATACTAAGAACCCGGAAATTTGCCAACCGCAGAAATGCATTGCTCCACTGCTTGGGGAACGACATTCATCGACTGAGTCTGATTGTTACGACAACCCACTGATCTCGTAGCGACCGTGTTGGGGATTATTTTCATCGGCCTTAAAAAGATTTTATGGTCGCAGAGATAGAATTTTGTCCACGTTAGGACTCCACCTGCCGTCAACTCGAGAAAACTTCAACAACTTTGCTGGGGGGGGGGCTCGTCTGCCTTCTCGTCAGAAATAAATCGTCCCTGTTAGGAATAACACCGTCCACGTTAGGACTCACCTTTCCACGTAAGGAATAACCGTTCCACGTTAGGAATACATCATCTCTTCCACGTTAGGAAACCAACTTGATCTGAATCTGTCCACGTTAGGACTAATCTTTCCACGTAAGGAATAAATCGTTCTTCCACGTAAGGAACATAAACTCAATCTGTCCACGTTAGGACTCCAACTTGATATGTCCACGTAAGGACTCCATCTTTCCACGTAAGGAATAACTTTCTTCTGGATCTGTCCGCGTCAGGACCACACTTTCCTCGTCAGGAATCAATCTTTTTTCCACGTAAGGAATACTATCTTTCCACGTAAGGAATCACATTTCGATTTGAATCTGTCCACGTAAGGACCCCAATCTTTCCACGTAAGGAATATAATCTCAATCTGTCCACGTTAGGACTCCAACTTGATATGTCCACGTAAGGACTCCATCTTTCCACGTAAGGAATAACTCTGATATGTCCACGTAAGGACTCAATCTTTCCACGTAAGGAATCATCATTTTTCCACGTTAGGAATAAACTTGTCTTTTCTGCGTCTGTCCACGTCAGGACTGAAATTGCTTTTCCACGTAAGGAACTGAAGCTTTTCTTTCCACGTAAGGAATAAACCTGTCCACGTCAGGACTCACGTTTCGTCTTGATTTGTCCACGTCAGGACTCCGCTGAGGAAATAAAACTTGTCCACGTTAGGACCCATGTCTCAACCTGCTGAAGTAATAGGACCTATCCACGTCAGGACTTACGCGTCTTCGACTTGCTGGGGAAATAAACCCCGTCCACGTCAGGACACACACTTTGCCAATAACACGAAGAAGGATAAAATTGTCCACGTCAGGACTCACATCTCACCATTACAAATAGAGATATCTGCCGAAAATAAATTGTCCACGTCAGGACACCAACACGAAGAGTAACGAACTTTGTCCACGTCAGGACTCCACACTCAATCAATACCGAGAACTCGAACCTGTCCATGTTAGGACTAACACACATCGTCAACTTGAGGAAATGTCCACGTTAGGACTCCTCATTCCAACAATCTTCTCTAGCACAAAGAAATCCCGTCAATAAAATTGTCCACGTTAGGACTCATCCTTCCATTGGTCCGCAAACTTCTTATCACTGACGTTATAGCAACTTTGAGGCTGACTCTACTAGGGACATTTGGAAACCAAACTTCCGGGCGCCTGTTCTGATAACCGGCGGTAGCCTCTGAAATTCTGATTCATGAATCCTTTGATGACCAATAGCTCTGCTTGGGGATAAGGAGAAACTTATCCTGCTGACTCTGTGGGGAGTAGCGCCAAAGCTGTTTTTGATTCACTTGAGCAAGGGCTCTTTCTACCTGCAAGAGAAACAATACTTGAAACAAAAGGTTAGCCAGCCTAGTTCATGTTTCAAAATGCATGCGTTCGACAATGATGCAATGCTCCATTCGACATGGAAAAGCTACACTTTTATTTGGTGGATGCAAGTATGACACTATATGCCAATGCAATTGCGGACTTGAACTGCTGAGTATAGAAACTGCTTCAGCAAAATAAATGCTGAAGATAATGCCAACTCTGCTGGGGATAGCCAGATGCTACAACATTATTCCAGCAAAATAAATGCTGGAAGAGTGAAGTCGACTCAGCTGGGAAACTGGGAACTTGAACCAAGCACCTTGTTGAAGTCACACCCTGCTGGGGAATATAACTCTGCTCGAGAATAGTAGATGAGCCTGGTATGATCGAACTTCTGCGGGAAAATGAACGGGTATCACACGGTATCTTGACAAAATAAATGCCAGGACCCGCACCAACTCTGGCGGGGATAGTCTTAATCTTCGAGTTCCACCGGAAGGAATGAAAATACTTGCGGAGAAGAGAATCCCGCTGGGGATGGGATGATTCTCTTGGGGAAAATTAACTGACTCCACTGGGGGAGAGTAAATGACCCTGCGGGGAAAGGTAAACTGCCTGAATACAGCTCACCAATCTGAAATATTAATCTTCTGAGGCTAAACCCCTCTGCTTGAGACAAGGAATCCTTCTGGGGGACACCACACTGCCTGAACACAGCCTGTAATTTTGGAATCGCCAATTCTGCTGAGAATAAATGGCTTTGTTGGAACATGCCTTCTGGATCGGCTACGACTAGCTGGGGAATTCGGTCCTTCTTCAGTGGGAGCCTGCACGACCTGCGCGGGGAACGCGTCTTTCGTTATTGCAATCTTTTGATCATCTTCCCCGTACGGTCATGAACCCTACAACAACACAAACAAGACAAGACAAGCCTATACAACCAAATCGATTCAGGTTAGTGACGTTATTTTCAGTTAATTCAAAGCTTTAGCAATTGTTGGCAAGGGCCAGTGATGTTATACACATGCTAGTTTCAATAAACTTAGGCGTTTTATCATGCACAAAACAATAAAGAACCAGCATCAAGTACTGAATAACATATTTTATTGATGGGGCCCCTGAATGGGCAGAGTTTTATATACGGGAGGTAACTCCTGAAAAGAGGAAGCTACGCAAAGCAGATATACAAGTATGCACAAGAAGCATGAATATTTTTGACAAATTAAATTTTGTACACATGTCGGCAACGGGATGCAGACGAACACCACGAACTGATCCTCCTATGGCTCATCCGACTCTAATGCTTTTCCGGTATTCACGCTTCCGAAGAGATTGTATCTGATAATCGGCCCCTCAGGTATATTCCCCGCACCAACGCTCAATGCAGTATCAAATTCGGATCGCAGTCATTTGCTTTTCAAATCCCTAACTTTTGCGTGAACCGCCCTTTACGGGTTTTCGGTTCACCGGGATACCCCTTTTTGCCGAAGCCGCCCAGTGTGGGTTTTCAACTTCGCGGGTGTACCTTTTTTCAATTTTATCCCTAACTTTTGCCCGAACCTTTTATTCTGTTTTTGGTTCGCCAGGATGCCCCATTTTTGCCTGGACTCTCTTTTTCTGTCCAGCGGGTCTATTTTAAGCAAAGTATTTTTTAACTGCGTCCGAATTCACAGGCGACGTAAAGTCTTCACCGTCCATGGTGGACAACAACAACGCTCCTCCTGAAAAGACTTTTCTGACCACGTATGGCCCTTCGTAATTGGGGGTCCACTTGCCCCTGTGACCTGCTTGCGGCGGGAGAATCCTTTTCAGCACAAGGTCGCCCGTCTGAAAACTCCGCGGATGTATCTTCTTATCATATGCTTTCTTCATCCGGCTCTGGTACAAACGACCATATGCTAGAGAAGCTAGCCTCTTCTCATCCATCAAACTCAGTTGATTCAACCTGTCTTTTACCCATTCTGCCTCGTCCAGCTGAACGTCTCGCAATACCCTCAGAGAAGGGATCTCAACTTCCAATGGTAATACCGCTTCCATTCCGTATACTAACGAGAACGGGGTTGCCCCGGTTGATGTGCGTACCGTCGTACGATAACCGTGCAAAGCGAAGGGTAGCATCTCGTGCCAATCCTTATAGGTCACCACCATTTTCTGAACGATCTTCTTGATATTCTTATTGGCCGCCTCAACAGCGCCATTCATCTTGGGTCGGTAAGGGGAGGAGTTGTGATGTTCGATCTTGAAGTTCTGACAGAGCTCCCTCATCATTTTGTTGTTCAGGTTTGAACCGTTGTCCGTGATTATCCGCTCGGGAATCCCATATCGGCAAATGATATCTCTCTTGATGAATTTGGCCACCACTTGCTTCGTTACATTTGCATATGACGCCGCTTCCACCCACTTGGTGAAATAATCGATTGCTACTAAAATGAACCGGTGCCCATTAGAAGCTGTCGGCTCGATCTTTCCAATCATATCGATTCCCCACATCGAGAATGGCCATGGCGACGACATCACATTCAGAGGACTTGGAGGCACATGGATCTTGTCAGCATAGATTTGGCACTTGTGGCACTTCCTCGCAAACTTGAAACAATCAGTTTCCATGGTCAGCCAAAAATAACCTGCCCGCAACAGCTTTCTCGTCATAGCATGCCCGCCAGCATGCGTACCAAAGGTACCTTCGTGTATTTCCTCCATGAGCAGCTTTGCCTCTCTTTCGTCTACACAACGCAACAGCACCAAGTCGTGGTTTCTTCTGTATAAGACGCCATCCGGATTCAAATAGAAATTACCCGCTAATCTCCTGAGAGTCTTCTGATCTTGACTGGATGCCCCAGCCGGATACTCTTTGTTCTTCAGGAAATTAAGGATGTCAAAATACCACGGTTTGTCATCGGACGCTTCATCAATAGCAAATACATAAGCTGGCCTGTCCAGCCGAGAGATAACGATTCGGGGAGCCTCGTTCCAGAAGTTGACTTTGTACATGGAAGACAAAGTGGCCAGGGCGTCAGCCATTTGATTCTCTGCCCGTGGTACGTGATGCAATTCGACCTTGTCGAAGAAAGGCAACAATCTCCTTGCGTAGTTCATGTAATGTATCAAATTGGGCTGACATGTCTCCCATTCCCCTTTTATTTGATTCACTACCAGAGCTGAGTCTTCGTATACGTCTAAATTCTTGATTCGCAAATCAATGGCTTCTTCAAGCCCCATTATACAAGCTTCGTACTCGGCCTCATTGTTGGTAACGGCAAAGGTCAATCGAGCAGTAAACGGGATGTGCGACCCGTGTGGCGTAGTGATGATTGCCCCTATTCCGCTACCGTAAGCATTCACAGCTCCGTCAAATATCATCTTCCATTTGGAACCCAACTCTGGTCCTTCGTCTGGCAACGGCTCTTCACAATATTTCATCTTTAGGTACATGATATCCTCTTCAGGAAAATCAAACCTCATCGATTGGTAATCTTCGATAGGCTGCTCCGCCAGATACTCGGACAACACTCTCCCCTTTATAGCCTTTTGCGAGACGTATTGGATGTCATACTCAGTCAAGACCATCTGCCAACGGGCAATTCTCCCTGACAACGCCTGCTTTTCGAATACATATTTGATAGGATCCATCTTCGAGATGAGCATGGTTGTATGATTCAGCATGTATTGCCTCAAACGCTTGGCGGCCCAGGCTAGCGCGCAACAAGTCTTCTCAAGCATTGAATATCGAGATTCACAATCTGTAAATTTCTTACTCAAGTAATAGATCGCATGCTCTTTTCTTCCGGTCTCGTCGTGTTGACCGAGAACACAACCCATGCTTCCCTCAAGAACCGTCAAATACATGATCAAGGGTCTCCCTGCCACTGGGGGTGTCAAGATAGGAGGCTCCTGCAAATACTGCTTTATTTTGTCGAACGCCTTTTGACAATTTTCATTCCACGTTACAGCTTGGTCTTTCTTCAACAGTTTGAACAATGGTTCACACGTAGCCGTTAGGTGAGATATGAACCGGGCGATGTAGTTCAATCTCCCTAAAAACCCGCGCACCTCTTTCTCTGTTTTAGGCGTCGGCATCTCTTGAATTGCTTTTATTTTAGCAGGATCGACCTCTATTCCCCTTTCGCTTACGATAAACCCCAGCAGTTTACCTGATCTCACCCCGAAGGTGCATTTGTTAGGGTTTAGTCTCAGCCTGAACTTCCTAAGCCTTTTGAATAACTTCAGCAGATTCACCAGATGCTCTTCCTCCGTCTGGGATTTGGCAATCATATCGTCAACATAAACTTCGATCTCTTTATGCATCATATCATGAAAAAGAGTCGTCATCGCACGCTGATATGTTGCCCCAGCATTCTTTAAACCAAAGGGCATCACTTTGTAGCAAAATGTTCCCCAAGGCGTTATGAAAGTGGTCTTCTCCATATCCTCTGGCGCCATTTTAATCTGGTTATAGCCTGAAAAGCCATCCATGAAGGAGAATACGGAGTATTGAGCAGTATTATCAACTAGCACATCAATATGAGGAAGCGGAAAATCGTCTTTTGGGCTTGCTTTATTCAAATCTCTATAATCCACGCACATTCGAACCTTGCCATCTTTCTTCGGCACTGGTACGATGTTAGCAACCCATGAGGGATATTTCGTTACAGCCAGGAAACCAACGTCCCACTGTTTTCGAACTTCCTCTTTGATCTTCACTGCCATATCTGGTCGAGTTCTGCGAAGCTTTTGTTTGACCGGCGGGCATTCTTCTTTCAGTGGCAGGCGGTGCACCACCATATCTGTATCGAGCCCTGGCATATCTTCATACGACCAAGCGAATACATCACTATACTCTCGGAGCATTTCAACCAGTCTTCGCTTGATACCACTCTGCAGCGCGGCCCCGATACGAATATTCTTCTCAACCCCTTCCGACCCCAAGTTGATAATTTCGATGACCTCGTCGTGAGGCAGAATGGCTCTTTCCTCTTGCTTCACCAACCAAGACAGCTCTTCAGGAACGTCGCTATCTTCGACAACCTCTTCTTCGGCCTGAAATACCGGGTGTTCAAAGTCGGGACGAGTCATAGGTGGTTCAAGGATGTCATCTGAAAATGTTATCCTGCAAAAGGAAGGGTTAAGTGCTTCAAAATGCGTATAAAGCGAATAACCATGTTGCCATCTTATTGAAAAATATAAAACAAGAAAGACAGAGATTACAGTATTTGCACATGAAAAAACGCCATTTATTTAATGATTAACGCGCAATGTTCATAACAACACAGCCCTAAGCAAATCCTGATGCCCCGGGCAAGACATCAGATTATTCAACAATTAATAAAGCAAATCATTACTGTTTAGGAGTCACAGAAACAAGCTCCTGAATGGACCAGTTGCACAGTCCCTGTCCTGGCGTGCTTGGCTGAATCCAGGCATCCATATCACAGTCGCTGTCTCCTTCGTCAGACTCCGAAGCAGCGTTGATGGTTTCATGACATACTCCACTGGCAGAGATGGTGATTGGCCCTCTAAAACGGGGTGCCCCCACAGCAGGTGTTGACGACGACGGTTGGTATCCCAGCCCGAACCAGTCCATCTTCACAGGAATGTCCAGCACTTTGCCCCAGCCCTTTGCTTCTCCTGCTTCCACCAGAGCTTGAGCTTCTTTATACGATGAGACGGCTATCTCCGACGCTTTGCTCGGCCCGGGACCTTTGTCCTTGATGCGCAACCCTTCAAATGCCTGGCAGGGCGTTTCATGGATTTCTCTGTCGACCTCCACATATTTAAATGACGACAGATGGCTGACCAGGATGTCTTCTTCTCCGCATACGGTGACTACGCTGTCTCCGACCATATATTTTAATTTCTGATGCAAGGTAGACGTGACTGCCCCAGCCCCATGAATCCACGGTCTTCCAAGCAGGCAGCTATACGCAGGTTGTATATCCATGATATAAAACTCAGTTGCAAACACCTCCGGCCCCACCTGTAGAGGTAATGTGATCGATCCAAAGACTCTTCTCCGCGTGCCATCAAACGCTCTGACTACCAAGTCACTGGGCGTGCACAAGATTCCTCTAACATCCAGTTTCATCATCGCCTTCTTGGGCAGCACATTCAAAGACGATCCGGTGTCGACCAATACATGCGACATTACTGATCCTCTACACTCGACAGATATGTGCAGCGCCATATTATGATCTCTCCCTTTCGGGGTCAAATCGAAGTCGGTAAAGCCCAAGCTGTGGCCTGCATTTACATGTGCCAACACTCCTTCCAGCTGATTCACGGAGACGTCTTGGGGTACAAAGGAAGTATCCAGGACTTTCAACAAAGCATTTCTGTGAGCTTCCGAACATAAGAGCAATGACAAGATGGATATTTTGGACGGCGTCTGCTGCAGATGCTCCACAATCTTATAATCACTTTTTCGAATAAAGCGCATGAACTCTTCTACATCTTTCGATGTCGCTTCTTTGTCACTTGCTTGCACTGGGACATTCTCAACCATCTTCCCTTTTCCTTTCGCTAGTCTTTCGGCCTCCACTTCAGGCGATATGAAAATCCTACCACTCCTTGTCATACCTCCTGAACCAACAACATTATCCACAGTCTCGGCTGGCTGCTTGTTAACATCAATCTTTATTCCGTCACAATACACCTCCAACCCATATGACCATGGGACTGCTTTCGTGTTCTCGTACGGGATTGGTCCGGCCTTAGTTATGGTGATCGGTGGTCGCTGAGCTGGTGCTGCAATAGTGATTGTCTTCCGAGGAATCGTTACAGTGGCCACATCACTCTGGTCATCTGCTACTGCCCCTGCCGGCTCTTCAGTTGCTGCTCGGTCAAACTGCAATATGCCTCCATCAGTTAAAGCCTGAATGCCTTTCTTCAGATCATCACACCCCCCAGCTAGGGTCCAGCATTCTAAACAATACTCGTCACATCCTGGATAAACACCCCCTTGTAACAGTCTGCTCTTTATTTCGCCCAGCGGCGTCTTCAAATCGTCGACATTTATAATCAGATTCAACCCTTCCTCAGTTAGAATGGCGTTTGCCCCATGATTAGGCATGGGTTTCTGCACAATATTCGGACCCGCCGTTCCGAAATTGATAGTCTTATTGTCCAAAAGATCCTGCACAACATGCTTAAAAGCATGGAAACCCTCTATATCGTGGCCCAGAGCCCCAGAATGAAACTCACAGTGCCTGCTTGCATCATAACCATACGGAGGCGTTCCCGTTATCGGTGCCAGAGTTCTCTTCTCTACCAGGTTCAAACCCAACAATGTCTGCAACAAATCTGCATAGGTTGAGGGAGGCTTCTCAAACACTCTTCTTGGTTTACCACCCTGGAGTCTTCGCTGAGCCTGCTGTGCCCCCTGCTGAGGCTGCTGTTGCTGTTGCTGTTGCATTGGCTGCTGCTGAACCGGTTGTTGTTGCTGGCATGGGACAGTAACACTCGCCACCTGCTGCGGCTGATGATATTGGTTTCGTCCCCTGCCTCGGCCTCGGCCTCGGCCTCCAAACACTGCGCTTGCCTCGCCCTGACGGCGCCCACCAAAAGCCTTCCTATTACTGCCAGATGCAGTTGATTCCTCAGCCTGGAACTTTCCTTGCTTAATATTACGCTCAATCTTTTCTCCCATCAGAATTAAGTCTGAAAAACTGGCCAGAGATGTGTGAAACAGCATGTCATGAAACAAGCCTGTGAATGTGCCGACGAACATGTCATTCATTTCCTTATCTTCTACAGGAGGACGGACCCTGGCAGCCATATCGCGCCACCTTTGCGCGTACTCTTTAAAGCTCTCCCCCTTCTTCTGAGACAGCCCTGCCAATTGGACCCGATTGGGCGCCAAATCGCTGTTATACTTGTAGTGAGCTACAAATGCCTCTGCCAATTGCTTCCATGTCTTGATATCGGTTGGCTCCAACCCCATATACCACTCTAGGGAAGGGCCTGATAGACTATCTTGAAAGAAATGCATTAGCATTCTCTCATCAGTTGAGTATGCAGACATCTTTCTGTAATAAGCCCGTACGTGCACTTTCGGACACGTGTCCCCTTTATACTTATCAAACGCAGGAGCTTTGAATTTGATTGGCACCCTCAAACCAGGTACCAGGCCCATTGTTGCCATGTCCAAGCCCACAGCACTTTGGTTTAGGACCCCCCTCATCTGCTCTTCCAGCATTCTGATCTTCTGGGAGTCATCCATCGGCCCTTCGAAACCTCCACCGGAGAAAGCGTCCTCCTGCTGATCTTCTTGCCACATACCATTCCCAGCTCCATACCCGTCATATCCATTATTTCGGCCAGCTCTAATCTGATTCAACCTCGGACCTCGGCCTCTGTTGCCGTACCCTTGAACACCTCCAGCAGGCCCAAAAGCCACTAACCCGGCGCCGTTTCCATTTCCGAAACCTCCGTAACCCTGATTGGTCACACCATACCCATCTTGCCCAAAGCCTTGAGCATTGAAACCATATTTCCCAGCATTATCGAATCCCTGATCGTTGAACCCGAATCCAGCATTGCCAAAGCCGTTGCCTCCCATATTATCACCCAAGTTGACATCACCAAGCCCAACGTTATGGACAGCAGTCTCGTTCCCTACTCCGACGTTACCGTTCACAGCAGCGGTAGAGTTGTTGATATTAGCAGCAGGTATATTGACTACAGGTGGAGCCACTGGCGTGGGAGTGCCATCTCCATGAACAGTATCGACCCGCACAGACTGATGATCCTCGTTACCATGACCAGCATTCCGAGCCAACAGAGGTTGGACCATGGCTTGCAAATTCTCCTGACCTTTTGCAATAGCTTCCATGGTCTGCATAAAGAGAGCTAGCTTCTCGCGCACATCTTGCATCTCGTTCTGCATTTGATCCATGATTCTTCGACAATTGGTGCGGGTAGAATAGCGGTGCGGGTGCTGATCTGCAATCCTGAAAAGTACCTGTTACAGAGCAGGAAATAAGACACCATCCAAAGATTACCTGTAATGCAGTATGAATATGAATGCAATGCAATGTGTGTCTGTGCATTAGGGAAGTTCATTCCCCGATTCTAGTGTGAAGGTGCCGGTGCAGTGACAGTGCTAACAATATAAAGATCGGAGCTGAATCACAGAAAGCCTCATATATTGCTGAGAAACCAATAAACCAAGAATACAATGTTACTGAAAGTACAACAAGAAGGCATGACCTCAACCAACAATCCTGGTGATGGTCAGCACTTATGCAAATAAAGCATACAAGCTATTACATGAAATGATCAAATCCTCCCATAAGTCTGATACTCTTCTAGCAACTTCTTGGTCTCCGGATGACTGGGTCGAGCAAGCAGCCCTTCAACAAGTTGGTTCCTTTTCTTAAGAACACGGCGTACGTCTTCAGCAGTTTCTTCCCATGCCCCCTCTCCGAAGCGATCTTCTAGTTTACGCTTCTGAGACACAGCTTCATCTCTGCCTTTGATAGCCTTGTTTAGTGCATTCTGGAGACTGTACCGGGTCATCACTTCTTCCTCACACTTCTTGATGCTGGACTTTAATTGCTCTTCAAGGTCGGAGATTTGCTGTTTCAACTTATCCTCCCTCTTCTTGTTGTTAGTGAGCGTGGCATTCCAAGTCTTATTGCAAGAAGAGATCTCTCGGTGAGCGATGTCAAGCACTTTCTTCTTGGATTCCAGCATGTCATAGGAGCTTCTGAACTCTTGCCCCAGACGTTCGCGCTTCTTCCTCTCCTTAGTCAACTCAGCCCCTAATCTGTTCATTAGCTCGATCTGCTGTTGGAAAGCATGGACGGCCTTGTTTTTCTCACTGCGTGCCTGGGCTAGCTCTTGCTCTAACCCTTCGTTGATCTTCATCAAGGCTTCTTTTTCTTTCACAACTTGCTCGTAGGCTTCCCTAGAAACAGTAGTTGGCTCTGCTACCGAAATAGGTACAAGAACTGGTGCATCTGGAAATGGCATCCTCAACTGACTGGCTCTCTTCTGAATCCACTCTCTGTAAGGTGCATAGGCCTGACAGTCATTCTTTCCTAACAACGGCTTCCCCCTTCGGTTAATACGCGTCCAGGCATGCTGCAACTTGGCTAATAGTTCCCCCTTCACGTCTTCGGTGAAGTACAGAGATTCCTGTACTTCTTCCTCCTTTGGCGGGCTCTTCAGCGCATATCCGAACTGACGGACGAACAGAGAAGGGTTGTAGTTGATACACCCTTTCCTCCCTATCAGTGGGACATTAGGGTACCCAGAACAACTGAATATAAGCTCGGATCCCAGCAGATCTCTATCAAACCAATCAACGTCTTCAGAAGTTAACCTCATCATATGCTCTGGCCAGTCGGGCGTGATTGCATTATCCACGAAAGGTCCCCTCGAGGGAAGATGACTCTTTAACCACATATACAGCAAAGGTACGCAACAGGAGACGTTCTTGCCTCTCCTGTTTTCATTCCTGTAGTGCATCGAATGGTAAAAGTCCCCGATCAGTGTTGGTACTGGATTACCGACAGCAAATAGATGAAACGCATCCATGTCCACGAAGTTTAGGAAGTTAGGGAACAACACTATCCCATAAATGCAGAGGGCCAAAATAGTGTTAAAGACCACCCAACACCCATTCTTGGCGTACTCTTGAGCCTTACCAACCAGAAACTGAAGAGAAAAACCCGGAACCCCTTGCCACGCAGTCATCAACAAGTCAGAAGCATTCATATGCAGGGCCTTGGCTAAATCCTCCAAATTGGGCTCAGCGGCTGAGTGAATAAAAGGAACTGCATTCTGAACGGGCAGCTCAGTAAACTCTACATACTCCTCCATGGTGGGCCCCAAGATAAAGTCCGCAAACGTGAAACATCTCAAAGCCGGGTCATAGAATTGCATTAAGGTGTACAGCCCATTCAATTCATCATCAGTAGACCTGCGCACTAAACCCAACAATCGTCCGTAACTCTGCCTGAAGCTTCTACGGACATCCTCATCTGCAAGAGAAATCAGACCCAGGAGTGGAGTAACATCGGGGATAGGTAGCTTATACGCAACGGTCATCCTCAAACCAGCCATGATCAAATACTCAGAAGTCCAGACACTAGAACCGGGGGGATGCAAATGCACCTGCAGCACAGACACACGTTAGTGGGATGCAATGATAATGGGTATGCAAACAATGCAATGCAAATAACATGCAACAGGGACCAACTGCCATAGCTGAATAGCCTGAACCATATCAAGAAGTCTCAGATAGATTCTCTAGAAGTCCTCAAACCCTAGTCTCGGATAGACCTATAATAAAGCTCCAACAACGGTCTCTGACAGACCTCAAACCATAACTCAGACTGGTCTCTGGTAGACCTCAAATCACATCTCCAACTGGTCTCTGACAGACCTCAAAACACATCTCCAAATGGTCTCTGACAGACCTCATAACACATCTCCAAATGGTCTCTGGCAGACCTCATAACTCTCCATAAATACCCAGGATCTCTGATCAAGGAACAAACCGGTAGTCTGAAGGTCTAGTTACCTGCATATCCCCAAACCCTCTCACAGGTGGATGTCCTAGTAACTGACAAAGGTATGGCATCCTATGCGGTCGTCGGCGTCACAGACTTTCAGGGTTGACGATACGATTCCCAGAAGGAGTGGCATCATCAAATCCTGAAGAGGCCTCACTTAGCCAACTTCCAAATGATCGGTCCCCAGAGTCGACAATCCAACTAACCAGCAACCCAAGCCACCCAAAGGGCAGGACAGGAGGCCAACCAGAAGAACCTCGTCTGAGCGTAGATTTCGCGGGACACTAGGACATGCAAAGCATGTGCGCGCCCACTAATCTCTACTCTAAGTCTAAGGTGCACTCAAGCCCAGGTCCGGCTTCTCACTCAATATCAGAACACCCGTCACACCCCAAAATACAGCAATAATAATCAATATATAATGCTGGAAATAAAGGTCAGAAATATAAATCCATACAAAATCCTCGACGGGAAAACAAGCGTTAGGATTGACTCTCTTAAGGGACGTTGGATCCCAAATGCATAAGGACTATCATAGTCCTTAGCAGCCAGGGGACGTTGGTTCCCCAGCAGAGTCGCCAGCTGTCGCTACTGCGAAAATCGGCGTCGGCTGAACAAAAGAGTCGCCACCGTGCGTTATTTATCCCACGGGAGGGAAAGGAAATGCTCAGAGTAAACCTCGCACAACACGGGAAAGGTATGGTCGTCGCAACCAAAACCTGGATTCGGGAGTCGGTTATGCAAGGGGAAGGTATTAGCACCCCTCACGTCCGTCGTACTCGACGGGATCCACGCTTGTTTTCGGGTATGGATTGTTATTCTATCTACTCTAAAGGTCAGGGGTTAAAAAGAAAAGAGAATGAAAATAAAATGACTCGGCAAAGTATCGCACTTTATGCCTACGTATTCCCGCCTGGAACGAGAAATCAGAGTCAACGTAGTTCGCCTACCTACGGGAAAGGAGGGGAAGGTTGCTCGCTAGGATATCGCATCCTATGCCTACGTACTTCCACAAAGCATGGAAGATCAGAGCAAACGTAGTTCGGGCCACGTACGACACAGGCTTGTCTTGATTGATTTTATTCCTTCTGAAAAGGTTTTTCTGATTACTGGTCCAAGCGGACAAAAATGACGTCTTGATGAGTTCACATTCTTTTACGGAAGAAGTGTCTTTTATTGTGTTTGACATCTTATTGTGTTTTTCTGTTTGTTTTGAGGAAGAAAGAGACAGAACTCTAACCTACGGTTGCGAAGGGAAACAAACTAACCTAATGTTATCATGCATGGGTTAAGACCTAGTGTCTATCATGCTCCTCTCTTGCGCAGAGAGAAACAGAGATCCTAAGGGAATGGACGGAAACAGAAACAATATCAGATATATACAGTAATAAGGTAAAATTCATGGATGCAACAATACAAGCGAGGCAAGGGAGTCCCACTCAACCTCGAACCTAGAAAACAATAGGCAAAAGTGAACAGACTTCACTTTCAACCCAGCAGGGTAAACAACAAACAATACAACCAGGAAAACCAATCAATACATCAAGGAATGAAATACAGCAAAATAAACAGCCACAACAGCTCTGCATCAATAGTCATCTTCAAGTCATCTCCAACCAGCTACAAGCTTCAACAAGCATCACTCTCCATCTCCACAGCTTTTCAGCAAGGGCTTTGGTCACCAATCTTCAGTCTACAATGGCTTTTCTTCAAGTCCTATCCTCCAAGCTGAGGGATCAATCACCAGAGTGAATTGGGTGTTCAGCAATTAGTTGACTACCAATGGTGGTAAACCAACTGCCACTAACACATAAGACATTTTCTCTCAAGAGTTCTATCCCTTAGACAATAGCACCAAGCCTTCCAAAGGAAGGGGGTGAGTGTCTCAGAGAGACTCTGTATCACAGAGAGGAATGGAGGCAGTCAAAACCTTCCATGTTTGAGAATCAAGCTTTCTAATCTAGAGCTCTGCCTAGCTCCTAAACCCTAATCTCCTCAGCAGCTGCTAGCAAGAATCTCCTCATCAACTCTGGAAGTTGGTCTTCAGTCTCTGGATCTCCAATGGCTTCATCATCACAAGTCTTCAGCTCTCCCAATCCCCAAGCAATCCCAATACCCCCACAGACAAACAGTAATCCCCAGAGGGCACACCACACCAATCAATCAAATGTAGACAGTATATACTAATAGCAGTAGGGGGATCCTGATGATTTCTAAGGGGATCTATCCTATACCCATAGCCCCTATAGTCCATACCCAAAAATCAACTGAAAACTATCCTAACAGAATTAAACTATTTCTCCTAAGTTGGTTTAAAACCCTAATTTGTTCATGTTGTTTTCACCTAAGCTAATCACCTAAAACTAACTCCTAAAAATATGAATTAAATTGTATGTACAAGATAACAATGCCTATTAATCAACCTAAAAAGAATGGACAAAAAATATTAAAGCATTGGTTAGAACAAAAATTAACAAATTTATGTATGAAATGAAACTATTTAAAATGCTATTTATTTGGAAAATATGGGAAAAATATCAAATAAAAAATAAAATGCAATTTTTATTTTTTATGATTTTCTAGACTCTTTAAAGAAAATTATGCAAAAAGAATCGTCAAAAAATAATGCTTTTTCAATTTTATGTGATTTTTATAAAATGCATGAAAAAAAATGAAAAGAAAATAAAAAAAAAGAAATATGAAGAAATAAGGAGAGGGGGTGAGAATAGCACACACGATCAGTTCATATTCCAGGTGGGCTGGAAAAGTGGGGTGCGAATACTAATTTTGTTAGGCCCATACGCGTTCAGAAATAAATGGAAAAAATGCCAGAAAATGGACAAATCCTCGGTGCAGGAAGTAATGATATCACGTTGAAATAGTTGGGCCTATCCAAAAGGGGGCGTGTATAGGAAAGCTGATCCAAAGCCCAACGTTTCAATTAATGAAACGCGGCGTTTCACACTAAGTCACTCCCTCCGTTTTCAGTTCAAATAATGGCCATAGGATTAGATGATTAAGTCAATAATTCTGGAAGATCCAACGGCACACAGTCATCGTCCCCAAGTTAGACCTAGGGTTTCTGAAATTCCAACCTCCATGCATGGATTTCCAGTCCTTCGTTCTCCCTGGTCTCTCCATGAATTAACACGATCCAAAGACAAAAAACACTCTCCTCCTCACCCTCTACACAGCCATGATAATAATTTCTCTTAAAACTCACTCCATCAAACAACTCGATGGGAATAACAGTCATGAGTCAACATTTTCACCTGCAATCAAGTGCTTCAATTCGTGCCAAAACTTATCCTCATCTACTCTACACCTCATACTGGTCATTTTAAGCTATAAAGAGAGGATTATCGTGCTATATTCCACGTGTTATGAACCTCAACAGAATTTGTGCACCATGATCAAACTCCTTGAAACTTGTCCAAACTTTGGGGAAATCATCATCTAACCTAACTTAACCAGTCTAAGCTAACAAAACCCTATCATGCTACCTAAACTATGCAAATCGAGCAGAGATACCAACCTGTTGAAAAATGGAGAAACAACTATGCAACTCTTTGAATTTGATGCTTGCAGTGATTGGAACTTGCTCAGTGACCTGAATTAAGAGTTCTGTATGCAATGATTCGTGTGTAAACCTCCTGAATCTTGTACTTGAAACCTTCTTGCAAATTGGATGAAGAAGATGAATGGTACAATCTTTGACCAATTCAACCAATTCTTTGATAAAATTCTGACCTATGAATGATCTAGATGATGATCAAATCAAGAAAAGTGAGAATTGATGGAGATTGTAGAGAGTTTGAGAAGCTTTTGCAACTTGGAGAAAATGAGTGAAACTTGGGGTTTTGAGAAAATGCAATCACCAACCATGGCATGAACCATCTCACATCAATATATACATGAGGTTAGAACCTCCTAGAAACTTGGAGAAGCTTCCCTTGTGTGATTTCCCTTGAATTTGGCTTATGTTTCTTCCATTGCAAGCAACCATGGATAACTCTTAAAACATGAACTAAGCTCAAAATTCTACTTTAGCAAATGTCTTTAAAATGATATTTCCATTCAAAATGACCTATAATTTTGCTTCATTTGGCCAAAATATGAAAAATCTCATTTTTAAGTCCATTTTTATTCATTAAATCCCACAATTTTGAAACCTTGTGCTATGAATCTTTCCAACCTCTCATGGTCACTTTTATAGACTCAAAATGTCATTTGGAGCAAGTTTTATGTTGTAAGTTTTTCCATTTGAGGCCTCCTTGCATGAGTTTTGGGCATAGGTTGAAATGACCTGTAATTCACAAATGACCAAAATACCCTTTATTTGCCAAGGCCATAAGTAGAGTTCCATAAATCATATGAAGGCATAATATATCATTCTAGAAAGCTAAGACAATGTGGAACAATTCTTATGTTGACCAGAAATTCATTTGAAATCTCCTTGAGGGGTAAAAATTGCTTGGAAGTCAAGTCACTTTCACAGACAAAATTTCAGATACCTCAGATGACCTGTAACTTGCAAGGACCATAACTTGAGTTCTATAAATCTCCTTGATGTCTTCCACCACTCAAATTAAAGGTCTTGAGGTCCTATACAAGTTTCATGTTGACCAAGGATCCATTTGAAGCTTGAATTTTGACTTATCTTGCTTGGAAGTTTGACCTAAACTAGGGGATTTTACATAGAAACCCTAATTTAGAAACTCCTCTTCTCCTTGATTTCTCTTGATTTCTTCTTAGCATAACAACATATCCTTATTCTCCATGTCAAATGATGAACCCCACATCTCTCCAATAGCCCTCAATGCCTTTCCATCAGTCAATTGACCTAGGGTTGACCCAGGGTTGACCCAGATGAAACCCTAGTTGACTGTCTTCAACTGTAATTCTTGTGACTTCACCAATGACTTGTCTCCTTCTCCAAATGGCTTTCTAAGTCCTCCAAGATGTCTAGATACTCCCCATGCTCATCCCACAGCTCACCATTTCTTTGTTGATCCTCAGACACCCTCAGTTAGGAGATAGATGAACTGCTTGATCCATTGACTTGATAGCTTCCAAGTTCTTTTCTGATGACTTGAATGAGGTTGAATCAGGATAATAACCTCTTGATAGGCCTCTAGAGATGATAATAATGATTGGTCCCCTGTTAACTGACTTGCTATGCTTATGCTATGCAGATGAGTAGCCTATGTACATGGCCCTATATGCAAATGCTAATGATATTGAAACATAAACCAAGTGAATAAGGTTGAGCAAATTTTAGGGTGCAACACACACTAAATCCTAGGACATAGCTAATATGAGTTTAAAACCAAATGAAATCTAAATGAGAAGGACAAATACTTTGACAGTATTAAAAAAATTAAAAAAAAGTTTTTGGCAATAAAACAAGTAGAAAATGAAAGACATTTGGGGCGAAGAAGATAACAACTCGAAGTAAAAGGTAAAGACCGGAAAATATAACTTGAATAAAAGCAATAAAGTAAAGGAAGATTCTTATGAAAGAAAAGAAGAACTTTAATGTGTTACGATAAAAGATGGTGTTTTGACACGTACATTCTCAGTTATAACTCTTTTCTCACTTTGACTTAGATACTTTGAGTAATTTTCTGAGTAACTTGTACAAAATGAACACCACTAAAATCCTAAACTGAACCACTATTTATAGGCAGTTGAAATAACCGCTCCTAATGACTCAATGGACTAGATTAAAACAAATGTCACTCTGCATGCTTTGATTATTTGAAATAGTGCCATGTGCCTCCTTCTATTGGCGAAAAATAATTGTATTTCCCTCCAGAATTCAAATTCAAACTTTAAAGATTCTTGTCTGTCGAGTCGTCCGTCTTCTGGTCGAAATCCCCGCAGCATAACCATAGTCAAAAATAGTGTCTTAACATAAAAACCTAACATTTCCACCTGGGCGTCGAAATTCAAGGCTAACAAATTTCCCCCCAAAAATGTCACTTTCGACCTCTAGAGAAAATGACATTTTTTGATACTCCGTTTCGACGCCTCTCATTGTAACAGCCCGATTTTTCATTAATTAATTATTTGCTTTAATTAAGTGGGTTAATGAGAATTATTTAATTGGTGGGTAATTAATTAAATGAATTATTATATGTTGGAGAGAATTAAAAGAGAAAGACATATTAACGAGGAGAGTGGAGAGAAAAGGAAAAGATAGAAACAAAAAGGAAAGAAGGAGAAAGAGGAGAAAAGAGAAGAAGAAGAAGAGGGAAGAACTTGGAATCATCAAGAACAACTCTCAAGCTTTGGATTAATCAAGGTAAGGGTGTGAAATATCATTATCTTAACAATGTATATGAATATTATGCTTGGGTTAGAGTATTGGATGTTTTTCTACAACTTCCATTTTAGGGCATAAATGGATTAATCGGTAGAATCTGAGTTTTTACGGTGGAAAATGAGAATAAGTGGTAGTATTTAGTCGGTAGGATGTTAGACTAAGTTTACGGAACTTGTTCGGTGAGAATCGGTTGGTTTTGGAGAGTTTGGTGGGAGTTGGACAGTAAGAAATTTAGAGTTTGCAGACATTCGCTAGCGTGTTCGCTGAGTGAGCTGGTAGCGAACGTTCGCTAAGCGAGCTAGTAGCGAGCCAGTAGCGAACGGTCCCTGACTTGGACATAATGCATTTTATGGTGTTCGCTGGTAGCGAAGGGGGTAGCAAAGGTTCGCTAGGCCTTCGCTGGGCGAGCGAGGTAGCGAACGAAGTCAGAAGCTTATGTTTGCCTTCGCGAGCTTGTTCGCTGAGCGAACAAGTAGCGAATACTCGCTAGGAGCTCGCTAAGCGAACAGAGTAGCGAATGTGACAGGAAGTGTTTTTCTTTAATGTTTCCATCCGAGGTCGGATTTCCGACTTAACTTTGATTATTTCCATGCTCGAGGCGTCGATTACGCCGGGATATATTATACTGTGGGTAGCCTTACAGCGTGAATCCTAGATTGTGAATTGATCGGAATTGTGATTCGTGGAGAAATATAATACATTGTTATAATTGATTTAAAAATGTATGAAGAATGCATGAGAACATATTGTGTATATGTGTGCATTGTTTGTTAATATATTGATGATATGTATGAATATGTTGTGTGTGCAATTGTTGTGATAATTCTTGAAGAGATGAATTATTTGAATGCATGAGATTAAGATGTTGGTCTTAAGTGCATTGAATTGTTGATTGCATATGCATCATTTAGTCAAGAGGCAATGCTTGCTAGTTTCGTGGAGACTAGTGACTTGTCCCAAGCCTAGAAGAGTGGGTTTGAAAGCTTAGAGGACGGGCTTTTGGTGGTTATCGATCTAGAAGAGTGGACCCGGTTTAATGTAAACCGAAAAAAGATAACAAGTGTTGGTACGACATGGCATAAGTTTGCATTGAGTCGTATTGAGTCACATAGCATGAATGTCAACATTATATAAAATATGATTTCGTGTGGAATATGTATATGAGTTAGAATGGATTGTGGTGAGAAATGTAATGTACATATGCTTTATGTTATGTATGTATATATAATTATATGCATTGATTATTATGATAATATTTCTCACCCTTCTGCTGTTTTATAATGCTCTATGAGGCATTGCAGATTAGGATTGCTGGAGGTTTTCTTTTGGTGAAGTATAGCTTCATTCTTTTGAGTCGGTTGCTCTGATATGTAACATCGGGTAGCTAGGCTTGTAGAGTATTCTTTTGTGATGCATTGTATATGTATCAGCTGATGATGTTTGTAAAATATGAATGATACTATGAACAACTTGATGATGCGTACTTCTATTATATCATGTCTTAAGTAATTCAATGTTCTTGTCTTCCGCTTTAATCAAAACATTGATATGTGGACTCTAAGTGTTATGCTTTACTTTTAGTTGAGATTTACCCATTTTGTTTTATCTCTTTATGAACATTATTATTTATGTTGTTGTTTCGTGAAATAATGTGATGCGCCTCTTTTATACCATGTTATAAACATACTCTGATGAATTTTGTGTATGTGATTAAGTGTTTAATTGCATTATTTTGGGGGTATAGAAGGGGGTGTTACATTAAGTGGTATCAGAGCAGGTCGGCCAGTTGGCCAAGTTATTAACTCGTTTATTCCCTTGTATATCGGATTATGTATGACACTATCGATATTATTTGACCCTGTGAGTTCTGTTGTTGAGATACAGAACGATGGTGGCTGGTAGGAACGATGAGGCGATTGCGGAGGCTTTGACTAGATTAGCTGGAGCGATCGAGCAAAACCCTCAAGCCAATTTGAATGTTAGGAATCAAGCAGATGATAAATTCCGTGCTTTAGGAAGGTTTCAAAGGAATAATCCGCCAGTGTTCAAAGGAACCCATGAGCCTGACAAAGCACATGTTTGGTTGAAGGCTATAGAAAAGATCTTCTGAGTTATGAATTGTTCGGATGCTCAGAAGGTGCAGTTTGGCACCCATATGCTTGAGGAGGAAGCAGAGGATTGGTGGGGTAATACTCGCCAAAGGTTTGAGGAGAATGAGATGGTGATTACTTGGGATCTTTTTAAAGAGACATTTCTGGAGAAGTATTTTCCAGAAGATGTGCGTGGGAAGAAAGAAATCGAGTTCCTTGAGTTGAAGCAGGGTAACTCTACTGTGGCCGAGTATACGGTAAGGTTTGAAGAGTTGATTAAGTTCTGTCTCCCCTATAATACCGTTAATGCTGAGAGATCTAAGTGTCTCAAATTTGTAAATGGTTTGAGGCCGGAGATCAAACAAGCTGTCGGATATCAGGAGATCAGGCGATTTTCTGAGTTGGTAAACAAGAGTAGGATTTATGACGAGGATAGTAGGGCTCGGTCTAGCCACTACAAGAATTTGGGTGATAAGAAGGGAAAGGGTCAATTTCGAGGAAAACCTTATGTGACTCCTACGGATAAAGGGAAACAAAGAGCTGATTATGATAAGAAGCCAAGTGGGGGAGGAGCCTCTACTCCGGTAAGATGTTATAATTGTGGTGAAGCTGGACATCGTGCTCCTGAATGCAAAGGTGTTGGGTTGAAGTGTTTTAAGTATGGCAAGCCAGGCCACAAAGCTATAGAGTGAAGAAGCAGTGCAAATGTGACTTGCTACAATTGTGGTGAGCAAGGGCTCATTAGTACCAAATGTGATAAGGCGAAGAAGACGCAAGGGAGCGGAAAAGTGTTTGCTCTATCTGGATCAGAAACTTCTAATGATGATCGATTGATCCGAGGTATGTGCTTCATTAATGGTATACCTTTGATTGCTATAATTGATACCGGAGCTATGCATTCTTTTATTTCTTTGGATTGTGTTAAGAGATTAAGTCTTAAGTTGTCTGTTATGGGTGGCGGTATGGTTATTGACACTCCTGCTATGGGTTCGGTAATTACCCAGTATGTGTGCTTGAATTGTCCGTTGAGTATTTTTGGTAAAGATTTTGGAGTTGACTTAGTGTGTCTTCATTTATACCAAATTGATGTCATTCTTGGAATGAATTGGTTGAGGTTCAACCGTGTTTATATTAACTATTTTGACAAAACGGTTATTTTCCCTGAATCTGACAAAGAAGGGGATTTGTTTATGACGGCTAAGCAAGTGAAGGAGTCGGTGCAAGATGGTGCAAAGGTATTTATGTTGTTGGCAACTTTCAGTATTGGTGAGAGTGAAGAAATTTCTGTTTTACCAATTGTTCGTGATTTTCCGGAAGTTTTCCCTGAGGAGATAAGAGATTTACCGCCGGAACGGGAAGTGGAGTTTACGATCGATTTGGTTCCTGGAACTAGTCCGATATCAATGACTCTATATCGTATGTCCGCATCAGAATTGAAAGAGTTGAAGAGTCAAATTGAAGATCTGCTTGATAAGAGGTTTATTTGTCCAAGTGTGTCGCCATGGGGTGCACCAGTGCTGTTGGTTAAGAAGAAAAAAGGTTCTATGAGACTCCGTGTGGACTACAGACAGTTGAATAAGGTGACTATCAAGAATAAGTATCCACTTCCGAGGATTGATGACTTGATGGATCAGTTGGTTGGTGCAAGTGTGTTCAGTAAGATAGATTTGAGATCTGGATATCATCAGATTCGCGTGAAGGTTGAGGATATTCTGAGAACTGCTTTTAGGACGAGGTATGGACACTATGAGTATTCTGTGATGCCATTTGGTGTGACTAATGCACCAGGTGTGTTTATGGAGTACATGAATAGAATTTTTCATCCCTATATGGACAAGTTTGTGGTGGTGTTCATTGACGACATTCTAGTCTATTCGAAGAATGAAGAAGAGCATGTCGAGCATCTGAAAGTCGTGTTATCTATGTTGAAAGAAAAGCAACTGTATGCGAAACTTTCTAAGTGTGAGTTTGGTTGAAGGAAGTGAGTTTCCTTGGGCATGTAATTTCAAGTAGAGGTATTGCGGTTGATCCGTCGAAAGTTGAAGCAGTATCGCAATGGGAGACTCCGAAATCAGTTTTTGAGATTAGAAGTTTTCTTGGGTTGGCCGGTTATTATCGGAAGTTCATTGAAGGATTTGCTAAGCTATCATCACCGTCGACGCAGTTGACTCGGAAAGGTCAAGCTTTCGTTTGGGATGCCAAGTGTGAAGGAAGTTTCCAAGAGCTTAAGAGGAGATTGACGATGGCCCCTGTTTTGACTTTGCCAAACCCGGAAGAACCGTTTGTTGTGTATTGTGATGCTTCTTTGATGGGTCTGGGAGGTGTGTTGATGCAAAATAACCAAGTTGTAGCTTATGCTTCGAGGCAACTCAAAGTGAATGAGAAGAATTCTCTGACGCATGACTTAGAGTTGGCTGCCGTTGTATTTGTGTTGAAACTTTGGAGGCATTATTTATTTGGTTCGAGATTTGAGGTGTTTAGTGATCATAAGAGTTTGAAGTACCTCTTTGATCAGAAGGAATTGAATGCTAGATAGAGAAGATGGTTAGAATTTCTAAAGGATTATGACTTTGGTTTGAATTACCATCCCGGTAAAGCGAATGTGGTAGCAGATGCATTGAGTAGGAAATCATTGCATATGTCGATGATGATGGTGAAGAAGTTGGAATTAATTAAGCAGTTTCGTGATTTGAGTTTGGTGTGTGAAAGGACTTCTTATGGAGTAAAGCTTGGTATGTTGAAACTTACTAGTGGTATTCTGGACGATATCTGAGAAGGACAGAAATCGGATTTGAGCTTAGTTGATCGGTTGACTTTGATCAATCGAGGCCAAGGTGGTGATTTTTGGATTGATGAGAATGGTATTATGCGGTATCGTGATAGAGTTTGTATTCCTGACATTGTTGAGCTGAAGAAGAGTATTCTCGAGGAAGGGCATCGTAGTGGATTGAGTATTCATCCGGGTGCTACTAAGATGTATCAAGATTTGAGGAAATATTTTGGTAGCCTCATATGAAGAAGGATATTGCAGAGTTTGTGTATTCTTGTTTGACTAGTCAGAAGTCGAAGATTGAACATCAGAAACCGTCAGGTTTGATGCAACCGTTGTTTATTCCTGAATGGAAATGGGATAGCATTTCTATGGATTTTGTGTCCGGTTTACCGAGGACGCAGAGTAATTTTGAAGCCATATGGGTTATTGTGGATAGATTGACCAAATCTTCTCATTTTATTCCTATGCGCATGGACTATCCATTGGAGAAGTTGGCGAAGTTGTATATTGAGAGGATTGTCAGTTTGCATGGTATTCCGTCTAGCATTGTGTCAGATCGAGATCCGAGGTTCACTTCGAGATTTTGGGAGAGTCTGCAGAGTGCTTTGGGTATGAAGTTGCGTTTGAGTTTAGCTTATCATCCTCAGACAGATGGTCAGACGAAAAGAACGATTCAATCACTTGAAGATCTGTTGAGAGCTTGTGTATTGGAGAAGGGAGGAGCTTGGGATGGCTACTTGCCTTTGATTGAGTTTACTTACAACAATAATTTTCATTTGAGCATCGGTATGACACCTTTTGAGGCCTTGTATGGTAGACATTGCAGGACGCCGTTATGTTGGTATGAGTCGGGAGAGAGTTCAGTAGTTGGACCCGAGTTAGTTCAAGATATTACCGATAAGATTAAGATGATCCAAGAGAAGATGAGGATTTCCCAGAGTCGTCAGAAGAGTTATCATGACAAGAGGAGGAAAGCAATTGAATTTCAAGAGGGAGATCATGTGTTTCTTCGAGTCACTCCTATGACTGGTGTTGGTAGGGCATTGAAGTCGCGTAAGTTGACGCCACATTTCATTGGTCCCTTTCAGATTTTGCAGAGGATAGGAGAGGCAGCCTATTGTGTTGCTTTGCGACATCTCTTGCTAATCTTCATGATGTGTTCCATGTATCTCAATTGAGGAAATACATTCCGGATCCGTCTCACGTAGTCCAAGTAGATGATGTACAAGTGAGAGATAACCTGACTGTGGAGACATCACCTATGCGGATAGAGGATCGAAAGTCGAAGCAACTTCGAGGCAAAGAGATTGCTTTCGTGAAGGTCGCTTGGGGAGGACCGACTGGTGGGAATGTAACGTGGGAGCTGGAGAGCCAGATGAGGAAATCTTATCCAGGGTTGTTCGAATCAGGTAACATTTTCGAGGACAAAAATTCCTAAAGTGGGGGAGAGTTGTAACAACCCGATTTTTCATTAATTAATTATTTGCATTAATTAAATGGGTTAATGAGAATTATTTAATTGATGGGTAATTAATTAAATGAATTATTAGATGTTGGAGAGGATTAGAAGAGAAAGACATATTAAAGAGGAGAGTGGAGAGAAAAGGAAAAGATAGAAACAAAAAGGAAAGAATAGAGAAAGAAGGAGAAAGAGGAGAAAAGAGAAGAAGAAGAGGGAAGAACTTGGAATCATCAATAACAACTCTCAAGCTTTGGATTAATCAAGATAAGGGTGTGAAATATCATTATCTTAACAATGTATATGAATATGTATGCTTGGGTTAAAGTATTGGATGTTTTTCTACAACTTCAATTTTAGGGCATAAATGGATTAATCGGTAGAATCTGAGTTTTTACGGTGGAAAATAAGAATAAGTGGTAGTATTTAGTCGGGAGGATGTTAGACTAAGGTTATGGAACTTGTTCAGTGAGAATCAGTTGGTTTTGGAGAGTTTGGTGGGAGTTGGACAGTAAGACATTTGGAGTTCGCAGATATTCGCTAGCGTGTTCGCTGAGCGAACTGGTAGCGAATGTTCGTTAAGCGAGCTAGTAGCGAGCCAGTAGCGAACGGTCCCAGACTTGGACAAAATGCATTTTATAGTGTTCGCTGGTAGCGAAGGTTCGCTAGGCCTTCGCTGGGCGAGCGAGGTAGCGAACGAAGTCAAAAGCTTCTATTTGCCTTCGCGAGCTTGTTCGCTGAGCGAACAAGTAGCGAATACTCGTTAGGAGCTCACTAAGCGAGCAGAGTAGCGAACGTGACAGGAAGTGTTTTTCTTTAATGTTTCCATCCGAGGTCGGATTTCCGACTTAACTTTGATTATTTCCATGCTCGAGGCGTCGATTACGCCGAGATATATTATACTGTGGGTAGCCTTACGACGTGAATCCTAGATTGTGAATTGATCGGAATTGTGATTCGTGGAGAAATGTAATACATTGTTATAATTGATTTAAAAATGTATGAAGAATGCATGAGAACATATTGTGTATATGTGTGCATTGTTTGTTAATATATTGATGATATGTATGAATATGTTGTGTGTGCAATCGTTGTGATAATTCTTGAAGAGATGAATTATTTGAATGCATGAGATTAAGATGTCGGTCTTAAGTGCGTTGAATTGTTGATTGCATATGCATCATTTAGTCAAGAGGCAATGCTTGCTAGTTTCGTGGAGACTAGTTACTTGTCCCAAGCCTAGAAGAGTGGGTTTGAAAGCTTAGAGGACGGGCTTTTGGTGGTTATCGGTCTAGAAGAGTGGACCCAGTTTAATGTAAACCGAAAAAAGATAACAAGTGTTGGTACCACATGGCATAAGTTTGCATTGAGTCGTATTGAGTCACATAGCATGAATGTCAACATTATATGAAATATGGTTTCGTGTGGACTATGTATATGAGTTAGAATGGACTGTGGTGAGAAATGTAATGTACGTATGCTTTATGTTATGTATGTATATATAATTATATGCATTGATTATTATGATAATATTTCTCACCCTTCTGCTGTTTTATAATGCTCTATGAGGCATTGCAGATTAGGATTGCTGGAGGTTTTCTTTTGGTGAAGTATAGCTTCATTCTTTTGAGTCGGTTGCTCTGATATGTAACATCGGGTAGCTAGGCTTGTAGAGTATTCTTTTGTGATGCATTGTATATGTATCAGCTGATGATGTTTGTAAAATATGAATGATACTATGAACAACTTGATGATGCGTACTTCTATTATATCATGTCTTAAGTAATTCAATGTTTTAGTCTTCCGCTTTAATCAAAACATTGATATGTGGACTCTAAGTGTTATGCTTTACTTTTAGTTGAGATTTACCCATTTTGTTTTATCTCTTTATGAACATTATTATTTATGTTGTCGTTTCGTGAAATAATGTGATGCGCCTCTTTTATACCATGTTATAAACATACTCTGATGAATTTTGTGTATGTGATTAAGTGTTTAATTGCATTATTTTGGGGGTATAGAAGGGGGTGTTACACTCATGACCTTTTCATGTCTTTGAAGTTACATTATCACTGTTCCCCATACTTAATGACATCATTAGTGTGAGGGCAAAGCCTCATATACTATACATGCGTGTTTCAATGATGTCAAAATGCAACCACTTGGAAGAATCGATATTTGGCGTCATCACCACAATGCATAAGCATACCTTATCTCTCATGTCTCATTTGCTTGCATGTTGTGTCATCAAATTAGCGTCATACGAGTCAAACATCATTGGTGCATTATAAGTTGCACCTTAAAGAGTCAAAAACATCAAAGTAGGCATTTTTGCAAAATACAGGTCTTTGAGTCAACCACTCATTTGCTCCGATCAACTCATAGAAAGTGTCTCAAACTTGCATTTTCTCCGGGTTGGCGCATGTCGACCTACCGGTCGACGCATACTGTTGTCATTTCTGTTTGTCTAAAACTGCAGACTTTGCATCGACGCACGGTCCTGTTTTGGTCGACGCATAGCTTGTTATTTTACATAATCTGTTTTTCTTGGGGTAGCTCAGGTCGACCCTTCCTTTTGTATGGTCGACCGTTCGCTGTTTTACTGCATAATTTTGGCCTATCCATTTATTTTAAAAATTGGTTTTGTCTGTTATTTTGGCAAGATATAAATAGAAAGTTGCTCATTTCATTTCAAAAAAAGTTGAATCAATTGGAAAACAAGAAAAGTGAAAGAGGTGCTATTAGTTCTCATCATCTTCATCCTCTACATTTCATACCACAACAATCACACACAATAATCTTTGCTGTGCATTATGGATTATTCAAAGTGATAACGTCCAAAGCCGTTGATTGGGAATCCGGTTCAGGTTGAGATTCTGGCAGGTTTTTCTTGAATAAAACCTTAAGGGTTTTTTCCTCCAAGATTCGCTGAAATTGGGGGTTTTTGGTACGAATCTTCTCAACATATATTCAGCTGAGCGAAGGTGATCGAGGAGCGGTGGGTTCCGTCGGTCTAGTAGCGGTAATAGGTGAATTGTGAAGGAGAGGTTCGGGTTCGATTAGTAAGTGTTTGAGATCAGCCGTTGGGGTTTGAAAACGCAAGGTTGTTCAACCAAGGATCTGTTGTCGCTTGCGCGAAAATAAGGTGCCGGCATGACAGAAGAGTCGCCACCTTTCGTTATTTATCCCTTAGAGCGGGAAAGGAAACGATTGGAAAAACCTGACGAAAAAGGGTAAGACAAGGTCATCGCAACCATTGTCTGGGTTCGGGAGTCGGTTACGCAAGGGGAAGGTATTAACACCCCTCACGTCCGTCGTACTCGACGGGATCCTCGCTTGTTGTGTTTACTTGGACGGGTTGGTTTTATTCTATCTACCTATCAAGGCTGGCTGAAAAAGAAAAGAAAAATGACTCGGCAAAGCGTCGCGCTTTATGCCTACGTATTCTCAACAGAGAACGAGAAATCAGAGTCAACGTAGTTCGGCCTACGAAGGATTATGGGGGAAGGTAGCTCGCCAAGACATCGCCATCTTGTGCCTACGTACTCTCAACAGGCATGAGAGATCAGAGCTCACGTAGTTCGGGAAACTACGGTTTATTTCCTGTCTTTTACGAAAGAAGTGTTTTTTATTGTGTTTGCGATTTCAACCGCACTAGAGACTATGACCTGAGAGTGAATGCGTCGCATGTCACCCAAAGGGTACCATAATAAACATCCAGACTGTGGAAAAGAAACTCTCCCACAATCCTTTCTCAGATAGCTTAAGGCTCGTAGCGTACGAAAGAAATCATTCATGATTACTGTATCTTAAACTGTTTTGAGATGAGAAGAGAACAGGCCCAACTATGAGGGAGATTATCAAGTCCTACTGTTATCATGCCATGGATTCATCCTATGGTTGAGGTTTGAACAGGGAACTCCTAGAAGTTGTCATGCATAGGTTTCAACCTAAAATTTTATCATCAAATCCTTATCAAAGGAAATGAGAGTCCTAAGGGATCATGTCAATGATACACCAAAACAGACAAAGCATCGGCTTAACAGTAAAATGCATGCAATGCAAGTGAGGGAGGAAATGTGTGTGGGGCTTCAGCCTCCACAAGCTCATCTCAACCTCAAGCCAGAATGAAATAACAGTAATCATACTGAAATATAAACAACATGCTATCAAGCAATAAACAGTAAACTGCAATCATACAGATAAAATGAAATAAAATGCCATCAGGCAAACAAACCACATGGGCAAGGGAGCTGGGCTCTACCGAATACCCGCAAGCAAAGCCACACAGTAACAATACAAGCAGAGGGAGTAACTCAACCTCTAGTGCAATCATGCTCCTAGATTCTATCTATTCTAGATATGAACCTATTCTAATGCATCACACAATTCAAACAAAACACAACAATACAAAAAAGAAAAAGAAGAAAGCAGCAGCCCAACTCCTCTCTCAACTTCAAGCCTCAGCTCTTCCAACAGCAACTCAGTGTTCAGACTTCAATCTCTCTTGACAAACATCAGTTTGCTTTTCCAGGTTTCAACCCTACAACATGAGTTTCAACTCATCTTCTCCCTTATGCTTCAGCTTCCTTGATCAGCTCCACCTTCAGGCTTAACCTAATCTTCAGGGATCTTCAAGTATCAACTTGCTTTTGCTGCTCTTCAGCTGGAATGACAATGCTCAAGGATTCATCCTCTTCAAAACTCTTAAATGAAGTCTTCATCTTCAAGCTCAGGCTCAACCTCTCAGGATAATCAAACCAGAGAAAATCACTTACTGGATAAGCTGGGGGATATTGAACTGCTTATTTGATCACCAAAGGTGACCTATAAGGGTTCAACATCAAAGGAATGGTTCCCTCAAAAGTTCTACTTCCTAGGTAAATCACTTATCCCTCCAAAGGAGAGAGGTGTATACCATGGAAGGAATTTGAATCATAGGGAGGAATGGAGGTGAATGATACCATCCATGTTTGAGAAAGAAGTTATCTACATCTAAACTCTTCCTAATTCCTAACCCTAAAAACAACAAAAAAGAAAAAGAAGATCAAGCTCTCAAGCTCCTCAATGCATCTTCAAATCTTCTACTATGCTCCTCAATGCTCCACAAAGATATACCAAGCTTTCCAAGCTCACAAAGCAAAGCAACTAAAGCAAACATGCCCTAAAGGAAACACAAACAATCAATCAATACAAAAATCAACTAAAAATAGCATACCACTATATTAAACCCTAATATAATTTCTAAGGGATCCTACATACCTACCCTTAATACCCATATATGCCCAAGAGTCTAAGTTGTCCTAAAAACCCAAAATCTAACGTTATTATGGACCTATGTTGAAGTTTTAACCTAATTCTACACAACCTAGAATTATCTAATCAAAACTATCCTAAAAATCATCACAAAAATATGGAATAAATCCAGGGGGAACCTAAAACATACATATAATTAGCCTAAAAATATTGAATTAAAAATATTAAGGGAGCTATCTAAACTAAAATCTACAAAATCATATATCAACATAGAAGAATTAAAATGCAATTAAAGAAGAAAATATGCAAAAAATATTAAAATGCATGATATGCAAAATATTTTCATTTTATATTTTTCTAGACAAAAATATGAAAAGGGAGAAAAAACTCCCATTAAAAAATATTGATTTTCCAATTTATTATGAATTTCTAAAGTTTGGAAAAAAATGGAGAAAATATAATACGAACATGAATGGAGTGGGTGCAAGAAGTAATATAATGCAGTTCACATCTCACGTGGGCCCAGACTGGGGGTGGAAATAACAAAGCGCGCCAGGCCCAATGTTAAATCAGAAAAACAATGAAAATCATAAGGAAAATGGGAAAGTCACGGTGCCAAAAGCAATGATATTCAATTAAAATATGAAGTGGGCCTGATAGGGGGGTGGGGTTAGAAAAATCCACTTAAGCCCAGAAGAGCGTTTTAATGAAACGCCGCGTTTCATGGTTTTCCTGATTCCCTCTCAAATTTGCTTTGAACCTCAGCCATTGGATCAGCGCGTGGTCAACTAGTCTTGCTCTCATCCAACACACGCGAGCTCGTCTTCTTCATCCAGCCCTAGGGTTTGCAGAAAAACCTCCATGAACGCAGCTCCATGCAACAACTTCCATCAACTCGTGTGGCCTCATTTCAGCACCAAATTCAAAAATGTAAAACACAATCTTGATCTATTTTCCACGCTGAACATGATCATGGCATTGGTTCTCATTGAAACGATCTCCATACTCAAACCCGAAGGTGCAACCAACTTAAACTCAAAATATCATCAATCCACGACTTCAACCAAACTCAACTTTCTTGGTATCAAAATGATCCTCATGTTCCATGGGTTAAAATCATCTAATAATCTTGCATTAAAACTCACTATATCACTAGTTCTTACTTCATCAAGAAATGGCATCCATAGTTGAAACTTCACCAATCACTCCTAAACTCATCATACATGATCACCTAATTGTCTCTAACAATTCTAAACTAATAAATTACCCTAACCATGCCTAGATTATGCTGGGAAAGAGCTTTTGCAAACCTAGCTTCTTAAAATGGTAGGTGATGAAATCCTTGCTTTCAAGGCTTGAAACTCTTCAAGAACACTCCTTGGATGATGAATCTTCTTTTGTTTGCAAAAGATTTGGAGGAGAGAGCTTGTACTTCAAGATCCAATGGCAATGGCTTCTTTGCAAATTCAATGTGAACACCTTCAATTCTCCATCAATGGAGCTTCAACTCAGCATGAACACACTCAGCAAGGTCTATGGAGAAGGTTTGTGAAGAAAAATGGGATGGCAATGAAGAAGAATGTGAAGTTTGAATGTAACTTGCAATGGAAGCTTTAGGGTTTCACTCTCTCTTCTCTACACCAATTAACACCAACCTTGCATCTGAGCAAGTTGGAAACATCTTATAGGGTGGTTTAGAATCATCTAGAACTCCCTAGAACAATCCAATGAGAAATTCATCTTTTCATGTCATGGTATTTTGAATTTTCATTTCTCATAACATGGTATCTCATGCCAAATGCCTTGCAATCTTGGTTTCTGACTTGAAATTCTCCTTACATGAGATTTAGGACAAGTTACAATGCATATCTTCCTTGTTTATTGAGTTTTGTGGAGTTTTGGTTTGGTACCCTAATATGCAAGCAATCCAATTACAAGGCAGACCTATGATGCAAGCATCAAATCAAAATTATGGATGAACCATTGTTCTTAGAATGTCATTTGGAGTCAAAATGACCTATTACATGACATGGTTTGGACTTATAACTTGGGATTTATGATTTTCAACTTCACTTGAATTAACTTATGCCTCATTTTTAGGCCATTTTTATCACTTTTTGATATGAGCCTTTTCAATATCTCATGACCTCCCTACTAGCCTTAAAACATCATTCTAAGCAAGTTTGATGTTGAAGATTTTTCCATTTGAAGCTTGGAAGTAGGAGATATGGCCTTATGCTTGAAATGACCTATAACTTCCAAATGACCAAAATGCCCTTGGCTTGTCAAAGCCATAAGTTGAGTTCTACAAATCCTATCAAGGACTTCTAGTACTCTATAGAAAGCTAAGAAGATGCTCTCAAACATTCATGTTGACCAAGAATCCATAGGAATCATCCTACTAGGGAAAAAGTTGTCTGCAAGTTGGGTGACTTTCAAGGACCCAGATTCACATACCTCAGATGACCTGTAATTTGTCAAAACCATAACTTGAGCTCCACAAATCCTATCAAGGACTTCTACTACTCAAATTAAAGCTAATAACAAGCTCTACAACATTCATGTTATGGGGAAGATGAGATGACAATCACATCTTGAGCTAAACTACCTTGAAGAAAAGGATCAAACTAGGGGATTTTACACTGTCAATCCTTAGAAACCCTAGCTTGAAACTTCTCAAACTCTTCAATCATGATGAGTTAGTCTAGGAATCCTCCTTATAACACTTCAATATATCATTCCATTATCACATGGCTCTTGGATTAGGTCTCAACACTCTCCAAATCTTCAGTTGACCTAGGGTTGACCCAGTCAAACCCTAATTCTACCACTCATGGTTGAATCTTCTGAATTCTTGTACAATGACCTCTCTAGGCTTCATGATGGCTTTAAATACATCTCATAAGCTTTCTCAAAGCTTCAAGTCCATCCTCATAGTCTCAGAATCATCTGAGGAGCTCCCACAACTCTCAAGTTTTGAGGCACACAACCTTGGTTTCAACCAATTCCTCAGAGGATCTCTTGAGTTCTCTGACAAAGGTATCAACCTTTGAACATTGAAATAACTTTCTTGGCTAGCTTCAAAGCCTCATACAACTCTTGATGGGTAAATAAATGTTGGTCAAATTTTGGGGTGCAACAACTGCCCCTATTCAAACGGCTTGAACCTGACTGGGTGAGGAGCGAACGACCCTCAGCCAATCGAGGTGCGAGACGGTTGAATACCGGTAAACCCGGAAATTTGCCAACTGCATAAGCACACGGTGCTCTGAGGGGAACAAATCTCCGAAAACTGGAACAATAGCTGCAACGACAACTAGCTAGAGAAATACTGATCTGACATCGCCGTCAGTTATCCACATTAAATTCCACTGGTATTGTCATCAGACAACCAAAACACCCAACATCGCCGCTGGAAGACTAACTCACCTGACATCGCCGTCAGAAACAAACATACCCAACATCGCCGCTGGGGACAAGCATAATCTGACCTCGCCGTCCAAAGTAAACATCCAACATCGCCGCTGGAAGACAAACTATCTGACATCGCCGTCAGAACCAGAACATCCAACATCGCCGCTGGAAAGCTAAATCATCTGACATCGCCGCCAGAACCAAACAAAATATATCCAACATCGCCGTTGGAAAAATAGATCACCTGACATCGCCGCCAGAAACGAACATAATTATGAGAGACACTCGACATCGCCGTCGAACATAATCTCCTGACATCGCCGCTGGGGAGCTAAAGAGTCTGACATCGCCGTCGGACAACCAAAATACCCAACATCGCCGCTGGAGAAGCAAAGACTCTGACATCGCCGTCAAACAACCAAAATACCCAACATCGCCGCTGGAAGACTAAATCACCTGACATCGCTGTCAAGAACAAAACATAACCCTGGGAAACACTCGACATCGCCGTCAAGTACTCAACATAATCTGACTTCGCCGTCTGACCACTAAAACACCCAACATCGCCGCTGGAACACTAAATCAACTGACATCGCCGCCAGACACAAACAAAATACCCAACATCGCCGCTGGAAAACCAAATCAACTGACATCGCTGCCAGACACCAACATCCAACATCACTGCTGGAAACAAACACCTGACATCGCCGCCAGAAACCAAAACATCCAACATCGCCGCCGGAAACGAACACATATCCAACATCGTCGCTGGGGAACCAGATTAACTTGACATCGCCGCCAAGGACAAAACATCCAACATCGCCGCTGGAGAACTAAATCAACTTGACATCGCCGTCAAGAACAAAATATAACCCTGGGAAACACTCGACATCGCCGTCAGGTACTCAACATAGTCTGACCTCGCCGTCAAACACAAACATCCAACATCGCCGCCGGAGAATCAAGGATCTGGTATTGCCGTCAGACAACTGAAATACCCAACATCGTCGCTGGAGCTACAAAGGACCTGACATCGCCGTCAGAAGAAAACATCCAACATCGCCGCTGGAGAACTCAGGATAATCTGACCTCGCCGCCAGAACCAAACATCCAACATCGCCGCTGGAAAACTAAAGCACCTGACATCGCCGCCAGAACCAAACAAACATCCAACATCGCCGCTGGAAACAAACATAATCTGAGATACACTCGACATCACCGTCAAATACTCAACATAATATGACCTCTCCGTCAAACACAAACATACATTAGGGAATTGGTCACACGGTAACCGGTAGCACGTAGTCGATCATGCCATCAGGCATTCGAAGAACACTGTCGGGCATCAGCCGGACTTCAACCATCAGGTTGAACATGCCATCAGGCATTCAAGGAACTGGGTCGGGCATCAGCCGGACTTCAACCATCAGTTTGATCATGCCATCAGTCATTTCGCATTAGCTGAGAGAACTTATTCATTAACACGGGCAGACTTCAATCATGGAGTCTTCAAAGGAGGTTTCAACTTCTCCGTTAAAAAAGCTGCTGGGGAGGATGCTTCGCCGCTGGGGAATCTGGAGAACTATCAAGTAACTCCGCTCCGAGGGTCCAGAAATCATTCTGGAGGAATCAACTCTACTGAGGACTTCAAGAATCATCTTGAACAAATAACTCCGTCGGGGACCTTCAAGAATCATCTTGAACTGATAACCATTCTGGAGATCTCAGAAATCATCCTGAGCGAACACTCTGTTGGGGATTCCAGGAATCATCCTGGGCAACTCTTACCGGGGACAAACCAATCATGGCTTGAGCAGCTTCCAAGGATTCGGCTCTCTTGGGGCTTCAGGAATCATCCTGGGCAACCTTCACCGGGGACTGCACTGGGGAGCTTAAGAATCATCTTAAGCAAGCGGCCCTGCTGAGGAATTCAAGAATCATCTTGAACTGAAGACTTCGCTGGGGACCTCAAGAATCGTCCTGAGCGAGCGACTTCGTTGGGGAGAATGTCAGGAATCATCCTGAGCAACTAATCCTTCGTCGAAACACCTGCAAAACAAGAACGGTAGCAACCTAGATCATGTTTATTATGCATATGCTTCGGCGCCATGCTCCACACGGTGGAAATGCTATGCGTTTATGGTAAATGCTATGCGTTTATGCTAAATGCTATGCAATCCCGTCAGCAAAATAAATGCCGAGGGGGAAATCCTCCTGTCAAGGGGGAAGAACTACTCAGATAGAGGAATCATCCTGCTGAGGAGAACATGGTCACGCCAATCTAAATTGGACTCCGCAGGGGACACAACTTCAATTGACTGCTGCGGGGAAACGACTTCAGTTGATCACTGTAGGGGACGAAGCTCTACGAGAACTTGGACCTGCTGATAGAAAGCGATGTCAATCGCGGGAGTAAACTGCTTGGCCGTCGTGGCTACTCTTCTGGGGATGATAACTCTGTGGGGAAACAACTTCAGCTGCTCAACACTCCACTGGGGAAAACCAATCATGGTCTGATCAACTTCCAAGGATTCGACTCTCTTGGGTATCTGCAAGCTCGGCTGAGGAAGGAGAAATCATTCTACTTCACTGGAGAGAGTACAACTCTGGGGGTAAATACATCATCAACTGTTCAACGCTCTGCTAGGGAAAACCACTCATGGTCCCAACTACTTCACTGGAGAGAGTACGACTCTGATGAGGAATTTCAATTCCGCTGGGGAAGAAGGAATCATCCGACTTCGGGGGAGAGTACAATTCTGCAGGGGAATACAACATCAGCTATTCCAACACTCTACTGGGGAAGAGGGAATCATCCGTCTTCGGGAGAGAATACAACTCTGGTGGGGAATCTCAATTCCACTGGAGACTTCAGTCTGGCATCATCAGTTGTTGCATACTTCGGCGTACGAATAGTTCCCTACGAAACCTGCACTTGTGACCCGGTGCGGGGGATGAACACGAGCTTCGGCGCCCGAACATTTCTATGAAACCTGCACTTGTGACCCGGTGCTGGGGGATGAATTCATGCTTCGGCGCCTGACTCAGCTGAGGAAGTGACGTTCCTTCAGGATGCGTCTACTTGGGGAAGAGAATCATCTCTGCCGGGGGAGACATATCAATGCTCACTATCTTGCGTTCAGACTCTGCGGGGAGAGGCTACTGAACTCTGCTGGAGAAAGGAGGAATCATCCTGCTTCCGGATGCGCACGGTGCACTGTCTGGAATATGCTACACCTGTAACAACACAAACAAACAGACAAGATACCCTTCTCAAAGGGACCTATCAAGGTTATTATCTCGTGACAATATTCAGGTAATTAATTGTTTCAACAATCAGTGGCCTAGGCCAGTAAGTTTATGTATGCGCATTTTATAAAAAACATCAGTGTTCTTTTTCGCAAACAAAACAGATAAATGCTAAACAGGCAAATAGAATTGCTGAATAGTATGCATTTTATTGATAACAAACCCCTGAATGCAAGCTCCTGGAATGAGGAAGCCGTGCAAAAATAAAACATAAATGTACATCAGTATATACAAATGTCGGCAATGAGGCGTAGACGAACACCATGAGTTGATCCCTCTAAGACCCACTCGACTTCGATACTTCTCTGACGCTTCAGCTTCGGAAGAGATTGATTCGGATAAACGGTCCTCAGGTCTTCCAAACCACTAAACAATGAAAGTCCACACGCGGAACGCAGTCATTTGCTTATTCAAATCCCTAACTTTTGCGTGAACCGCCCTTTACGGGTTTTCAGTTCACCGGGATACCCTTTTTTGCCGAAGCCGCCTAGTGTAGGTTTTCGACTTCGCGGGTGTACATTTTTTCAATATATTCCTAATTTTTTCCCGAACCTTTTATTCTGTTTTTGGTTCGCCGGGATGCCCCTTTTTTGCCTGGACTCTTTCTTTTTTGTCCAGCGGGTCGCTTACAAGCAAAGTATTTTTTAACTGCGTCCGCGTTCACCGGGGATGCAAAATCTTCACCATCCATCGTGGATATCAACAAAGCTCCTCCCGAGAAGACCTTGCTGACAACATACGGACCTTCGTAATTCGGAGTCCACTTGTCCCGGTGATCGGAGTGTGGCGGAAGAATCTTCTTCAGGACGAGATCACCCGTCTAAAAGCTTCTAGGACACACCTTCTTATCATAAGCTTTCTTCATTCGGCTTTGGTACAGACGACCAAACGCAATCGATGCTAACCTCTTCTCGTCCATCAGGCTGAGTTGGTTCAGACGATTCGTAATCCATTCTGCCTCGTCGAGCTTCACATCAACCAAAACTCGCAAAGAAGGTATCTCCACTTCTAACGGTAGGACAACTTCCATACCGTACACCAAGGAGAAAGGAGTTGCCCTAGTTGACGTACGTACCGTCGTACGATAACCGTGCAGTTCAAATGGCAGCATCTCGTGCCAATCCTTGTACGTCACAACCATCTTCTGAACAATCTTCTTTATGTTCTTGTTGGCGGCTTCGACGACACCATTCATCTTCGGCCGGTAAGGAGATGAGTTGTGGTGTTCGATCTTGAAGCTCTGGCACAGCTCCTTCATCATCTTGTTATTCAAATTCGAACCATTATCAGTAATGATCCGCTCGGGAATTCCGTAATGACAGATGATGTCCCTCTTTATGAATTTAGCCACCACCTGCTTGGTCACATTAGCATACGAGGCTGCCTCCACCCACTTGGTGAAGTAGTCGATAGCTACCAGAATGAAACGATGACCATTGGATGCAGTGGGCTCGATCTTGCCTATCATGTCGACGCCCCACATGGAGAACGGCCACGGGGAGGACATGACATTCAACGGGCACGGCGGCACATGAACTTTATCAGCATAAATCTGGCATTTATGACATCTCTTCGCGAATCTGAAGCAATCCGACTCCATAGTCAGCCAGTAGTATCCTGCTCTCAGGATCTTTCTCGTCATGGCATGCCCGTCGGCGTGCGTACCAAATGTGCCTTCATGGACCTCTTCCATGAGCATACTCGCCTCTTTCTCATCTACACATCTGAGTAGCACGAGATCGTGGTTTCTCTTATACAGCACTCCATCAGGATTGAGATAAAATTTTCCAGACAGCCTCTGCAGAGTCTTCTTATCCTGGGTTGACGCACCCGCAGGATACTCCTTAGTCATAAGGAAGGTCTGGATGTCATGGAACCATGGCTTGCCGTCGGCGGCATCCTCGATTGCAAAGACAAATGCCGGTCTATCAAGACGCGAAGGCACAATTCTTGGAGCCTCATTCCAAAAATTGACTTTATACATTGAAGCCAACGTGGCTAAGGCATCAGCCATCTGATTTTCAGCCCTGGGCACATGATGAAGTTCCACTCGATCGAAGAACGAAAGCAGCCTTCGGGCATAATTCATGTACGGAACCAAATTTGATTGACGAGTCTCCCACTCCCCTTTAGTTTGGTTGATCACAAGCGCTGAGTCACCATAGACGTCTAGATTCTTGATTCTCAAATCAATTGCCTCTTCTAGACCCATGATGCATGCTTCATACTCCGCCTCATTGTTGGTAACTGGAAACGCCAGTCTCGCAGTAAACGGGATGTGGGATCCGTGGGGAGTCGTGATGATAGCCCCGATGCCACTTCCATAGGAATTAACCGCTCCATCGAATATCAACTTCCACTGGGATTTCCTATCTGGCCCCTCGCCGGGAAACGGCTCATCGCAATCCTTCGCTTTGAGAAACATAATATCCTCGTCAGGGAATTCAAACTTCATCGGCTGGTAGTCCTCGATCGGCTGCTCGGCAAGGTAATCAGACAATACGCTTCCCTTGATGGCCTTCTGGGAGACGTACTGAATATCATATTCCGTTAACACCATTTGCCATCTGGCAATCCTGCCTGAAAGAGCCTGCTTCTCGAAGACGTACTTGATCGGATCCATCTTCGAAATTAGCATAGTGGTGTGATTGAGCATGTACTGTCGTAGACGTTTGGCAGCCCAAGCTAGTGCACAACACGTCTTCTCCAGCATCGAGTATCGAGATTCACACTCAATGAACTTCTTACTCAAGTAGTAAATGGCATGCTCTTTTCTACCTGTCTCGTCGTGCTGACCGAGAACACACCCCATACTATTCTCCAGAACTGTCAAGTACATGATTAATGGCCGTCCAGCCACTGGGGGTATCAAGATTGGAGGTTCTTGAAGATACTGCTTTATCTTGTCGAATGCCTTCTGGCAATCTTCATTCCAAGTAATCGCCTGATCTTTCTTTAAAAGCTTGAACATCGGTTCACAAGTGGCTGTGAGCTGAGAGATAAACCTTGCAATGTAGTTTATTCGGCCCAAGAAACCACGAACTTCTTTTTCTGTTTTCGGCGCTGGCATTTCTTGAATGGCTTTTATTTTCGCAGGATCGACTTCGATTCCTCGTTCGCTAACGATAAACCCCAGTAACTTTCCGGACCGCACTCCGAAAGTGCATTTGTTAGGATTCAGCCTCAACCTGAACTTCCTAAGCCTCTCAAAAAGCTTCAATAAGTTGACCAGATGCTCTTCCTCCGTTTGGGACTTCGCAATCATGTCATCAACATAGACCTCGATCTCATGATGAATCATATCATGAAACAAAGTTACCGTTGCTCGTTGGTAAGTGGCCCCTGCGTTCTTCAGACCGAAGGGCATTACCTTATAGCAAAATGTTCCCTAGGGGATGATAAACGTCGTTTTCTCCATGTCCTCCGGCGCCATCTTAATCTGGTTGTAACCGGAGAAGCCATCCATGAACGAAAACACGGAGAACTGGGCTGTGTTGTCGACCAACACATCGATATGAGGCAATGGGAAATCATCTTTAGGGCTCGCCCTATTCAAATCCCGATAATCGACGCACATGCGTACCTTACCGTCCTTCTTCGGTACAGGCACTATGTTGGCGACCCACGGAGGGTAAGTGGTGACCGCTAAGAAGCCAGCATCGAGTTGTTTCTGCACTTCTTCTTTGATCTTAACGGCCATATCTGGTCTCGTCCTCCTAAGCTTCTGCTTAACGGGAGGGCAATCTTCTCGTAGCGGCAAGTGGTGGACCACGATGTCCATGTCAAGTCCGGGCATATCTTCGTATGACCAAGAAAAGACGTCACTATACTCTCGAAGCATCTCGACCAATCTCTGCTTGACATCACTCTGCAGCGCAGCCCCTACTCTGACATTTCTGACGAGCTCTTCATAACCCAGATTTACGATCTCAATATCCTCCTCGTGAGGCAGAATAACCTTCTCCTCTTGTTTCAACAAGCGGGCCAACTCTTCAGGAAGGTCTTCGTCTTCATCAATCTCTTCCTCGACTTGATAGATCGGGCAATCGAAGTCGAAGTGAGCCGTAGAAGGTCCAGAGTCGATGTCATCTGTTATGTGGATCCTGCAATAACAAGGGTTAAGTTTAAGACAAGAATATGCAGGTTAGCACAAACCCCATTGCCATTTTGCTGTTTTTCAAAACAAATATAAAACAGGAATAACAGAGAACACAATATTTGAATACGAAGAAAACGCCTTTGATTTATTAACAAAATGCATGTACATAATCCAACAAGGCCCTGACAATAAAACCGCTATGCCCTGGGTAGGACATAGGGTTGTACAATGATTGTAAAAAGTAAATCATTACTCTTCACTTGTCAGCTGAATGATATCCTTGATGGTCCAATTGTTGAGGCGCTCGCCTGGCTTGCTTGGCTGAATCCAAGAGTCGAGATCACAATCGCTATCCCCGCTGTCTTCAGACGCCGCGTTGATGCTTTCGAAGATCACTCCGCCACTGGTAAATAGGATCGGCCCTTTTCCCCGTGACGCACTGCTAGATGAAGAAGAAGAAGCTTCAGCTTCAGGAGAATACCCCAATCCAAACTTATCCTGCTTGATCGGTATCTCCAAAATATGCCCCCAGCCTGGGGTAGATCCAGCTTGGACGACGGCCCGAGCTTCTTTGAACGAGGAGAGATTCATCTCTGGCTTCTCTGTGACGACAGGAGCTACCTCTTTCACTTTGACGGCTTCAAATGCTTGGCAGAGAGTTTCATGGATTTCGCCATCCATTTCAACATACTTAAAGGATGATAAAGGGCTCACCATTATGTCCTCCTCACCGCACACGGTTACTATGCTTCCTCAGACAGCATATTTGAGCTTTTGGTGCAACGTGGAGGTCACGGCACCAGCAGCATGGATCCATGGCCGGCCCAAGAGGCAAATGTAGGCAGGCATGATGTCCATGATATAAAAGACCGTGTCGAACGTTTCCGGGCCAACTTGGATTGGCAGGGTCAACTCCCCGAAAACGTGGCACTTAGTTCCGTCAAATGCTTTCACCACCAGATCACTGGGCGTGCAAAGCAATCCACGAGTGTCCAACTTCATTAATGCCTTCTTCGGAAGCACATTAAGCGACGAACCCATGTCCACCAGGACATGCGACATGATTGTGCCTCTGCACTCTATCGAGATGTGCAAGGCGCTGTTATGATCTCTCCCTTTAGGAGTCAGCTCTAAATCTGTGAAACCTAGCCCGTTGCCAGCATTAACATGGGCTACCACCTCTTCTAGCTGATTCACCGATATCTCTTGCGGTACGTAGGCAGCGTTCAATACCTTTAGTAACGTGTTGCGGTGCGCTTCAGAACACAGCAACAAGTTGAGAATAGAAATCTTCGAGGGCATCTGATGGAGATGGTCTACAATCTTGTAGTCGCTCTTTTTGATCAACCGCATAAACTCCTCGGCATCTTTGACAAGCAAATCTTTCTCTACCCCACAGGGGGCCTCTTCGATAACTTTGCTTTTGCCTTTATCAGCAGCGTCAGCTCTGACCACTTTATCTGCCACGACCTCTGGCGGTGCAAACACTCTTCCGCTACGGGTAATACCACTGGTTCCTGCGAGATTCTCTATAGTCGACCCATACGGCTCCAGCTCTAACTTTTGACCGTTGCAATAGACTTCAGCTCCATAATGCCACGGAACGGCGTTAGTGCTCTCGAATGGGATCGGCCCAGCTTTGGTAATAGTGATTGTAGGCGGTCTGGGCACAGAAATGGTTATTGGATGGCGAGGAATGGTGATGGTGGCGACTTCATCGGCCTGTTTCAACACTACCTCTCCTAATACACTTTCAGCCCTCCGGCTGAACTGCAAAATACCCTCAGTCATCAGACTTTGGATTCCTTCTACCAGCTGCTCACACCCATCAGAATGTGTAGCACAATCCATGCATAACTCTCCGCATCCTGGAAAGAACCCTTTCTTCAGCAACTTAGCTTTGACGAAACTAAGCGGCGTCTTGAGATCTTTGACATCAGCCAACAGATTTGCACTCTCTTCTTCGATAATGGCGTTCACTCCGCCTCCCCTATGATTCGGCATAGGGTTTTTTGTAACATTGGGCACATTATCGGAAAAATTAATAATCTTGGCATCTACCAGGTCTTGCACCTTGTGCTTAAAGGCTTTGCAGTTCTCGATTGTGTGGCCTGGTGCCCCTGTATGGAAGTCGCAAGTGGCATTTGCGTCGTACCCTGGTGGAGGTGCCCCTGTCAAGGGTGCCATCGTCCTCTTCTGAACCAACTGAAGCTGAAGCAAAGTCTGCAAGAGTTGCGCATACGACATGGGCGGTGCCTCAAAGTGACAGTTTGTCAAAGGTGCCCGATTCTGGTATTTTCTATATCCCTGTTGATTTTGTTGCTGCTGTTGCGGCTGCTGCTGCTGCGGAGCTGCTGGGATATTTATACTGGCTATCTGCTGCTGAGGGCCTTTGCCCTTTCTCCGAGCATTGGTCACGGCGCTCGCATCTCCTTCTCTTCGTTTACCAGCATAAGGTTTCTTTCCACCTCCTCCAGCTGAGGATGATTCACCTTGAATTTTCCCGATCTTGATACCATTCTCGACGTGCTCGCCCATGGTAATGAGAGCCGAGAACGTCCCAGACATACCGCTGAATAACATTTCATAGTAGATTCCCGGGAGGGTAGCCACAAACATCTGCACGAGCTCACGCTCAACCATCGGCGGTTGAACCCGAGCAGCCAACTCACGCCACCGCTGGGCGTACTCCTTAAATCCTTCATTATTCCGCTGCGAAAGGTTCTGGAGCTGGACTCGGTTCGGGGCCAAGTCGCTATTGTACTGATAGTGGAGGACAAACGCTTCAGCGAGATCCTTCCATGTGCACACGCTAGTGGGCTCCAGGCCCATGTACCACTCGAGGGATGGCCCAGAAAGACTATCTTGGAAGAAGTGCATCAGCAACTTCTCGTCTTCGGAATAGGCAGACATCTTTCTATAGTACGATCGCAGGTGGACACGAGGGCAAGTGGTACCCTTATACTTCTCAAAGTCAGGCACCCTGAACTTAGGAGGTACCTTGAAATCAGCAATTAACCCCAGCTTGGACATATCAACACCCAAAGTATTCTGATTCTCAATGTCTCTCATTTTATCTTCAAGTGCTTTGAATCTGAGCCGCGCTTCTGCATTCAGCTCCGCTTCCGCACCCATTTGAGAAAACACATCATCCTGATGATCCTCAAGCCACGGTTGAGGCACCAACAGATTCCCGACGCCAGCATTGCCATTGACCGGCCCGATATTGACATTAGCTCCCAAACTCCCATTGCCGACGCCCGTCGTATTATGTCCGATGTTGGCCATTACATTTCCATTAGCACTGCCGTTGCCCCCAGCCACAGGGACACCATTCTGCGGAGTATCAACTGGTGGAGGAGTAGGCACAGCCCCGCCATGAAGTATGCCATTGCTATCAACCCTGGAGATCAAAGGTTGAACCAAAGTTTGGAGCTGGTCCTGACCATTGGCGACCACCTGCATCAGTTCCATAAAACGATCCATCCTCTCGCGGAGCTCCTGGACCTCTGTCTGCACTTGATCCATGATCCTGGTCTGATTAGCTCGAGTTGAATAACGGTGAATTAGTCTCTGATCAATCCTGGAGTCACCGAAAACAGTCTGGGACCTGTAAACCTGAAAAACCTGCAAACACTAAAGGTTAGGAAAAACGACAAAATGTACGCCATGCAAATGCTTCATGCAGATGCATGCGTGTGTCTGTGTGTTTAGGAGATTTCCCCCGATCCTAGTGCCTGAGTGCCAGTGCTGATAATAATAATAAGAAGAAGCCAGAGTCCAATCATGGAAACATCAATCTCATATATAAAGGAAAGCCTATCAAGGCAGTACATAGCATCAGCGAGTACAAGACAAATCAACAGCGTGACCTCAGCCAACAAGCCTGGTGATGGTCAGCATACAACAAAGATCAAAACAAAGGAATACAACTAGTCAAGTACGGCCACGGGCGCGATACTCTGCTAATAACTCCTTCGTCTCTGGATGATCTGGCAAAGTGAGCAACCCCTCGACGAGTAGTTCCCTCTGCACAATGGTATACTGAAGTCCCTGAACTGAACTTTCCCATGCTCCTTCGCCAAAGCAATCTTCTAATCTCCGCTTTTTGGACTCAACCGTCAGCTTGTGCTCCTTCAGGCTAGCGAGAGCTTTGTTGAGTTGGCCTTCGGCGGCGTATCTGCGGGCGGTTTCTTCATCAAACCTTTGTTCGCTGTCCTTCACCTCGGCTTCCAGCTTGGAGATCTGCAGCATCAGCTTATCCTCCCGCTCTTTCCTGGTGGCCAGGAAAGCCTTCCAGTGCTGGTCGAACTTGGATATCCTCCGATATGCCTCGTACAAATGTTGCTTCTTCGTAGCTAGTACGTTGTTAACAGCTCTGAAGTCTTAACCCATGCGTTCCCGCTCGGCTATCTGCTTCGTCAGGTCTGTACCCAGCTGGTTCACCAACTCTGTCTGCTTTTTGAAAGAATGAACGGCCTCGTTCCTTTCGCTTCGAAGCTGAGCTAACTCCTTCTCCAGTTCTGCGTTCGCCCGCTTCAATTCATCCCGCTTAGCTAATACCTGGTTATGCTGATGAATGGGCATAGTAGTAGGCTCTTCGATCATCGGAGGACTTTCTGGCTTGGCCTGAGGAAACGGCATCCCTATAGCATTGGCCCTGGCTCTAATCCATGTCAAGTACAAAGGGTAGGCTTGATTGTTGCTTTTTCCCAGCAAAGGCTTTCCTCGCTTACCGATACAATTCCATGCACGCTGCAGCTTGGACAACAAATCCCCCTCTAGAGCACCCGTGAGGTACAGAGATTCCTGTACCTCTTCCTCCTTCGGCGGAGTTCTCAAAGCATATGTGAACTGTCGAACCAGCAACGACGGATTGTAGTTTATGCAGCCCTTCCTACCTATCAGAGGCACATTAGGAAACCCGCTGCAACTGGAGATCACCTAAGTACCCAACCTGTCTCTATCGAACCAATCAATATCTTCTGCAGATAAACTCATCAGACGCTCAGGCCACTCAGCTGTGGCTGCAGACAAGACAAAAGGACCCCTCTTGGGCAGATGACTATCAAGCCATTTGTACAGCAAGGGTACGTAGCAAGAGACATTCTTCCCCCTCCTGTTCTCATTCTTGTAGTGGATTGAGTGATAGACATCTCCTATCAGGGTAGGGACTGGATTCCCTGAAGCGAAGATGTGAAATGCATCAAAGTCTACAAAATCGGGCATGTTGGGGAACAGGATAATGCCATATATGCATAGAGCGAGGATGGCATTGAACGCGTCCCAACATCCGTCCTTGGAACACTGCTGAGCCTTAACCACCAGAAACTGCAAGGAGAACCCTGGAACCTTGTTCCAACTAGTCAATACTAACTCAGAGGCGTCCAAATAAAGTGAAGAAGCTAAACCAGCCAGATCAGGCTCAGCATCCATGTGAACAAAAGGCATCTGCCTTTTGATAGGCACACCCAGCAAATCAGCATACTCTTCCAGCGTCGGCGCGAGAACGAAATCCTGAAAAGTGAAACATCTCAGCGGAGGGTCGTAGAACTGCAGTAGAGCGTGCAACCCATTCAACTCGAATGCAGAAGGCTTGCAAACCAAACTGAGCAACCTGCCATAAGATTTCCTGAACTCATCCTTCACAGAATCACCTGCTAGAGCTATCAAACCAGTCAACTTAACCACATCGGGGGTAGGAAACTTGTACGCAACGGTCTTCCTGAGAGAGGCCATAACAATACAATAGGAGGCAAGAAATCCTGGATCAAGGAAAACGGTACCTGCAACACAGACACACGTTAATGAAATACAAATGAACATGCAAACTAATGCAAAATGCAGTCATGCAATAATATATCCAGGCAATTGCTGTTGTGGAGATTCTGTATCAACAATCACTGATAAGAAGAAAACCCCGACGTAGGACCACAAATTTGATCTGCCAAGAACAACCATCTGATAGGACCATATACATAGGATCATAATTCTGCTCTGTCGAGAACAAATGTCTGATAATAAGGACCTCGGATGTATGATCAAGAAATATCTGCTGATGAAGTCTTCAGACCCCAAATCAAAAATCTGCCCTATCAAGAACAAACATACAGCTGCTGATGAGATCTTCAGACCCCACTCAAAATCTGCTCTATCAAGAACAAGCAACATCTGCTGATGAGGTCTTCAGACCCCACTCAAAATCTGCTCTATCAAGAACAAACAACTGATGACAAAACTCTGCTCTATCAAGAACATACATACACCTGATGATAAGATCCTCTGATCAAAACATGCTCTATCGAGAACAGACATACACCTGATGATAAGATCCTCTGATCAAAACCTGCTCTATCAAGAACAAACAAATCTGCAACTGAGAAACCCTGGTACCAACAAAATTGATTCACTGTCAAGAAAACCAGGTAGTCTGAAGGTCAAAGTTTCCTGCAATAAACCCAATCCCACTCACAGGTATGGACCTAAACTGACTCAAGGTACGACATCCTATGCGTTCATCAGCGTCACAGACTTTCAAGAGGGGTGATACGATACCCAGAAGGTGTGGCATCACCAGCTCATGAAGCGGCCTCACTTAGCTGAATCACAAATGGTCGGTCCCCAGAGTCGACAATCCACCAAACCAGCAACCGTCTCAACCCAAAGGGTTGAAAGTGAAGCCAACCGGATGAACCTCGTCTGAGCGTGGATTTCATGAGACACTAGTGCCTGCAAAGCAAGCACGCGCCCACTAATTTCCACTCTAAGTCTATAGTGCAATCAAGCCTGGGTCTGGCTTCTCACTCATCAGAACTCCCATCCCACAACAGCACAAATAATCATATGATACTGAAAATAAAATGCGGGAAATAAAGTGCGAGAAGTAAAATGCGATAAATAAACGCAACCCAACAAGTAAACATACAAGCGTTAGGAATGACTCTCACAGGGAAACATTGAGGTCCCCAGCAGAGTCGTCAGCTGTCGCTTGCGCAAAAATAAGGTGCCGGCATGACAGAAGAGTCGCCACCTTTCGTTATTTATCCCTCAGAGCGGGAAAGGAAACGATCGGAAAAACCTGACGAAAAAGGGTAAGACAAGGTCATCGCAACCATTGTCTGGGTTCGGGAGTCGGTTACGCAAGGGGAAGGTATTAGCACCCCTCACGTCTGTCGTACTCGACGGGATCCTCGCTTGTTGTGTTTACTTGGACGGGTTGGTTTTATTCTATCTACCTATCAAGGCTGGCTGAAAAAGAAAAGAAAAATGACTCGGCAAAGCGTCGCGCTTTATGCCTGCGTATTCTCATCAGAGAACGAGAAATCAGAGTCAACGTAGTTCGGCCTACGAAGGATTATGGGGGAAGGTAGCTCGCCAAGACATCGCCATCTTGTGCCTACGTACTCTCAACAGGCATGAGAGATCAGAGCTCACGTAGTTCGGGAAACTACGGTTTATTTCCTGTCTTTTACGAAAGAAGTGTTTTTTATTGTGTTTGCGATTTCAACCGCACTAGAGACCATGTCCTGAGAGTGAATGCGTCGCATGTCACCCAAAGGGTACCATACTAAACATCCAGACTGTGGAAAAGAAACTCTCCCACAATCCTTTCTAAGATAGCTTAAGGCTCGTAACGTACGAAAGAAATCATTCATGATTACTGTATCTTAAACTGTTTTGAGATGAGAAGAGAACAGGCCCAACTAGGAGGGAGACTATCAAGTCCTACTGTTATCATGCCATGGATTCATCCTATGGTTGAGGTTTGAACAGGGAACTCCTAGAAGTTGTCATGCATAGGTTTCAACCTAAAATTCTATCATCAAATCCTTATCAAAGGAAATGAGAGTCCTAAGGGATCATGTCAATGATACACCAAAACAGACAAAGCATCAGCTTAACAGTAAAATGCATGCAATGCAAGTGAGGGAGGAAATATGTGTGGGGCTTCAGCCTCCACAAGCTCATCTCAACCTCAAGCCAGAATGAAATAACAGTAATCATACTGAAATATAAACAACATGCTATCAAGCAATAAACAGTAAACTGCAATCATACAAATAAAATGAAATAAAATGCCATCAGGCAAACAAACCACATGGGCAAGGGAGCTGGGCTGTACCGAATACCCGCAAGCAAAGCCACACAATAACAATACAAGCAGAGGGAGCAACTCAACCTCTAGTGCAATCATGCTCCTAGATTCTACCTATTCTAGATATGAACCTATTCTAATGCATCACGCAATTCAAATAAAACACAGCAATACAAAAAAGAAAAAGAAGAAAGTAGCAGCCCAACTCCTCTCTCAACTTCAAGCCTCAGCTCTTCCAACAGCAACTCAGTGTTCAGACTTCAATCTCTCTTGACAAACATCAGTTTTCTTTTCCAGGTTTCAACCCTACAACATGAGTTTCAACTCATCTTCTCCCTTATGCTTCAGCTTCCTTGATCAGCTCCACCTTCGGGCTTCACCTAATCTTCAGGGATCTTCAAGTATCAACTTGCTTTTGCTGCTCTTCAGCTGGAATGGCAATGCTCAAGGATTCATCCTCTTCAAAACTCTTCAATGAAGTCTTCATCTTCAAGCTCAGGCTCAACCTCTCAGGATAATCAAACCAGAGAAAATCACTTACTAGATAAGCTGGGGGATATTGAACTGCTTATTTGATCACCAAAGGTGACCTATAAGGGTTCAACATCAAAGGAATGGTTCCCTCAAAAGTTCTACTTCCTAAGTACATCACTTATCCCTCCAAAGGAGATAGGTGTATACCACGGAAGGACTTTGAATCATAGGGAGGAATGGAGGTGAATGATACCATCCATGTTTGAGAAAGAAGTTATCTACATCTAAACTCTTCCTAATTCCTAACCCTAAAAACAACAAAAAAGAAAAAGAAGATCAAGCTCTCAAGCTCCTCAATGCATCTTCAAATCTTCTACTATGCTCCTCAATGCTCCACAAAGAGATACCAAGCTTTCCAAGCTCACAAAGCAAAGCAACTAAAGCAAACATGCCCTAAAGGCAACACAAACAATCAATCAATACAAAAATCAACTAAAAATAGCATACCACTATATTAAACCCTAATATAATTTCTAAGGGATCCTACATACCTACCCTTAATACCCATATATTCCCCATAGTCTAAGTTGTCCTAAAAACCCAAAATCTAACGTTATTATGGACCTATGTTGAAGTTTTAACCTAATTCTACACAACCTAGAATTATCTAATCAAAACTATCCTAAAAATCATCACAAAAATATGGAATAAATCCAGGGGGAACCTAAAATATACATCTAATTACCCTAATAAGATTGAATTAAAAATATTAAGGGAGCTATCTAAACTAAAATCTACAAAATCATATATCAACATAAAAGAATTAAAATGCAATTAAATAAGAAAATATGCAAAAAATATTAAAATGCATGATATGCAAAATATTTTCATTTTATATTTTTCTAGACAAAAATATGAAAAGGGAGAAAAAACTCCCATTAAAAAAATATTGATTTTCCAATTTATTATGAATTTCTAAAGTTTGGAAAAAAATGGAGAAAATATAATACGAACATGAATGGAGTGGGTGCAAGAAGTAATATAATGCAGTTCACATCTCACGTGGGCCCAGACTGGGGGTGGCAATAACAAAGCGCGCCAGGCCCAATGTTAAATCAGAAAAACAATGAAAATCATAAGGAAAATGGGAAAGTCACGGTGCCAAAAGCAATGATATTCAGTTAAAATATGAAGTGGGCCTGATAGGGGGGTGGGGTTAGAAAAATCCACTTAAGCCCAGAAGAGCGTTTTAATGAAACGCCGCGTTTCATGGTTTTCCTGATTCCCTCTCAAATTCGCTTTGAACCTCAGCCATTGGATCAGCGCGTGGTCAACTAGTCTTGCTCTCATCCAACGCACGCGAGCTCATCTTCTTCATCCAGCCCTAGGGTTTGCAGAAAAACCTCCATGAACGCAGCTCCATGCAACAACTTCCATCAACTCGTGTGGCCTCATTTCAGCACCAAATTCAAAAATGTAAAACACAATCTTGATCTATTTTCCACGCGGAACATGATCATGACATTGGTTCTCATTGAAACGATCTTCATACTCAAACCCGAAGGTGCAACCAACTTAAACTCAAAATATCATCAATCCACGACTTCAACCAAACTCAACTTTCTTGGTATCAAAATGATCCTCATATTCCATGGGTTAAAATCATCTAATAATCTTGCATTAAAACTCACTATATCACTAGTTCTTACTCCATCAAGAAATGGCATCCATAGTTGAAACTTCACCAATCACTCCTAAACTCATCATACATGATCACCTAATTGTCTCTAACAATTCTAAACTAATAAATTACCCTAACCATGCCTAGATTATGCTGGGAAAGAGCTTTTGCAAACCTGGCTTCTTGAAATGGTAGGTGATGAAATCCTTGCTTTCAAGGCTTGAAACTCTTCAAGAACACTCCTTGGATGATGAATCTTCTTCTGTTTGCAAAAGATTTGGAGGAGAGAGCTTGTACTTCAAGATCCAATGGCAATGGCTTCTTTGCAAATTCAATGTGAACACCTTCAATTCTCCATCAATGGAGCTTCAACTCAGCATGAACACACTCAACAAGGTCTATGGAGAGGTTTGTGAAGAAAAATGGGATGACAATGAAGAAGAATGTGAAGTTTGAATGTAACTTGCAATGGAAGCTTTAGGGTTTCACTCTCTCTTCTCTACACCAATTAACACCAACCTTGCATCTGAGAAAGTTGGAAACATCTTATAGGGTGGTTTAGAATCATCTAGAACTCCCTAGAACAATCCAATGAGAAATTCATCTTTTCATGTCATGGTATTTTGAATTTTCATTTCTCATAACATGGTATCTCATGCCAAATGCCTTGCAATATTGGTTTCTGACTTGAAATTATCCTTACATGAGATTTAGGACAAGTTACAATGCATATCTTCCTTGTTTATTGAGTTTTGTGGAGTTTTGGTTTGGTACCCTAATATGCAAGCAATCCAATTACAAGGCAGCCCTATGATGCAAGCATCAAATCAAAATTGTGGATGAACCATTGTTCTTAGAATGTCATTTGGAGTCAAAATGACCTATTACATGACATGGTTTGGACTTATAACTTGGGATTTATGATTTTCAACTTCACTTGAATTAACTTATGCCTCATTTTTAGGCCATTTTTATCACTTTTTGATATGAGCCTTTTCAACATCTCATGACCTCCCTACTAGCCTTAAAACATCATTCTAAGCAAGTTTGATGTTGAAGATTTTTCCATTTGAAGCTTGGAAGTAGGAGATATGGCCTTATGCTTGAAATGACCTATAACTTCCAAATGACCAAAATGCCCTTGGCTTGTCAAAGCCATAAGTTGAGTTCTACAAATCCTATCAAGGACTTCTAGTACTCTATAGAAATCTAAGAAGATTCTCTTCAACATTCATGTTGACCAAGAATCCATAGGAATCATCCTACTAGGGCAAACGTTGTCTGCAAGTTGGGTGACTTTCAAGGACCCAGATTCACATACCTCAGATGACCTGTAATTTGTCAAAACCATAACTTGAGCTCCACAAATCCTATAAAGGACTTCTACTACTCAAATTAAAGATAAGAAAACGCTCTACAACATTCATGTTGTGGGGAAGATGAGATGACAATCACATCTTGAGCTAAACTACCTTGAAGAAAAGGATCAAACTAGGGGATTTTACACCGTCAATCCTTAGAAACCCTAGCTTGAAACTTCTCAAACTCTTCAATCATGATGAGTTAGTCTAGGAATCCTCCTTATAACACTTCAATACATCATTCCATGATCACATGGCTCTTGGATTAGGTCTCAACCCTCTCCAAATCTTCAGTTGACCTAGGGTTGACCCAGTCAAACCCTAATTCTACCACTCATGGTTGAATCTTCTGAATTCTTGTACAATGACCTCTCTAGGCTTCATGATGGCTTTCAAGACATCTCATAAGCTTTCTAAAAGCTTCAAGTCCATCCTCATAGTCTCAGAATCATCTGAGGAGCTCCCACAACTCTCAAGTTATGAGGCACACAACCTTGGTTTCAACCAATTCCTCTGAGGATCTCTTGAGTTCTCTGACAAAGGTATCAACCTTTGAACATTGAAATAACTTTCTTGGCTAGCTTCAAAGCCTCATACAAATCTTGATGGGTAAATAAATGTTGGTCAAATTTTGGGGTGCAACAGCTGTAATCGGAGGTTCAACACAAACTATCGAAGTAATTGATTCGACTCGAATCAAGGGATAAGAAGAGAAAGCATCTTCAACAACAAAGGAGTTTGTTTGTGCATTTGCTATTCTATTCTTGTATAAACGATTCAACAATAGGTTACATTTATATTATACGAGCTTAATTCTATTGTTAGAATTGAGGGCAGATGTACCCCGAAGCAAGGACGGCGGGGGAACTGCCTCAACAAATCTTTGTGCCTTTTACTTTACGCATTTTCATTTTGCTTAATATTCGCATGATTTTCATACAAACAATTTCATCAAATTTAGGACTGTTTTGAGAAAGTGCTGAATTAATTTTGACTCTAGTACAATAGTTTATTGTATAAGGAAACTAGAGCTACTTACTCAAAGCCAAACTCACTTGGAGTGCTCCGCACGCCAAGTGTTTGATAAATTGTCTGAACCAAAATTCTCGTGTGCTGTCCATTTATTTTGTTGGCATTGGAACTAGTCATACCAAGTAGTGATATAAATCAATTGATTGTGTGACTAGCGTAGTGATTCTCTTTCTCATTATCAATTTCCATAGGCTAGACGCATATCCAATTTTCTAGTAACGGTTCGTTATAGACGGTAATTTTTCCATGGCCGCTTCCGCAAATTAAATAAAATTTTAAAACCAATTTTATTGGTAGCGCCGACTGATTTTTTAATAAGGGATCTATTCAACCCCCCCTTCTAGATCCGCACCATCGTCTAACAAGTGGTATCAGGAGCGCCGGATCACTCCGAGCTTCAAGTATAACTTTGTAGAAAATGGCTAACGAACCTAAAGGGGCCTATAATAGAGCTCCTGTTTTTAATGGAGAAAATTACAGTTACTGGAAAGCTTGTATGCGGGTGCACATTAATTCCATCGATAGAAATGTGTGGAATGTTATTCTTAATGGTCTAATTGAAATAACTATGACTGATGCGAATAATGTGATTGTGCCTAAGCCTAAAGCACAATGGAATGATGATGATGAGAAGAAATATAATTACGATTGGAAAGGCAAAAATATTTTGATCTCCTCAATAGGAGTTGATGAATATTATATGGTTTCTCATTGTTTAACGGAAAAAACTATATGGGAATCATTGCAAGTTGCCCATGAGGGAACCAATGATGTTAAGCTAGCAAGAATCAATACACTAACATAAGAGGTCGATCTCTTTTACATGGAGCAAGGGGAAACCATCGCGGACATGCAAAAGAGATTCACTCATCTTATCAATAGATTGCATTCACTAGTAGGCCAGTTGCCAATGATGTTACTACTAACAAAATTTTGAGATATCTTAACAGGGAATGGCAACCGAAGGTGACCTCTGTCAAAGAAGCTAACGACCTCACAATTTTGGATCTCACAACATTGTTTGGAAAGCTGCAAGAGCATGAACAAGTGCTTCTAAGCCTAGAGCAACATGAAAAGAAGGAAAAGAAGGATAAAACAAAAAAATACTGAAAAGAAGTCTATTGCTCTCAAGACTTCTTGCTCAACGTCTCAATCTAAGGAGCATAGTGATTACACTTCGAGTGACGAAGAAGAGGATGACAAGAGTGAGGACATGGGGCTGTTTGTAAAGCGTTACAACTGCTATGTTAAAAAGAACGACATCCAACACTCCGAGAAGAATCTTGTCAAGTTCTGGAAACAATCTAGGTACTCTAGAAATGATGACACTAAGGGAAACAAAATAAGAGGATCATGTTATACTTGCAGAAAGACCGTACACTACAAACCAGATTGTCCCTTGAACAAAAAGCGCAAAGAAAAGGAAACAAATAGATCACATAAGAAGTAATCAAAGCCAAGGAGAGCGTATATAGCTTGGGAAAGAGATTGCGATTCCTCCGAGGATGAAAGCTCAAGTGATGAAGATGAATCTGTAAATCTTTGTCTTTCCTCTCACCAAAAGAACAAGAAGAAACAGGTACGACATGCTAAATATGAAAATTCCTCTAAAATGTCTCATTTTGAATTACAAACTACTTTTAATACTTTGCATTATGAAGCAAAAGAAGCCTTTAAAAGGCTTTCCTCAAATAATCAAAATTTTGCTCACTTAGAGCAAAAGATTCGAGAGTCTGAAAAGAAACTTAAGGCACTTAAAGCTTCCATAGTGGAAAGTACTAAAGCAGGTTGTGAGGATCTAAGAAGTAGAGTAGATAACTTTGGGTGTGACACTTGTTACATTTGGCAAAATGAAGTTAAAAACCTAAATGCCAAACTTAACAAGGCTCTAGAGCCTAAAATTACTTTTGCCATCGATAAATCTAATTTTAGAAAGAGTATGGTTAATCCATATCAAAAATACAAATATGTTGTAAGAGATCACGATAGCAAAGGTAATTCAAAAGTTAACTTCTCTTGTTTATATTGTTGCAAGAAAGGTCATTCCATTGCTAAATATCGTTTTAGGAGATTTTTGGTTCCTAAAGGCATTTATCAATGGTTGCCTAAATGAGACCATTTTGCCACTTACAACTTAGGACCCAATAAGCCATTGAGTACTGTCGCTACTGCGAAAATCGGCGCCGGCTGAACAGAAGAGTCGCCACCGCGCGTTATTTATCCCAAAGAGGGGAAAGGAAACGCTCGAGGTAAACCTACCGCAAAACGGGGAAAGGTATGGTCATAGCAACCAAAACCTGGGTTCGGGAGTCGGTTACGCAAGGGGAAGGTATTAGCACCCCTCACGTCCGTCGTACTCGACGGGATCCACGCTTGTTTTCTAGTACGGATTTTTATTCTATCTACTCTACAGGTCTGGGGTTAAAAGAAAATAAAATGACTCGGTAAAGTATCGCACTTTATGCCTACGTATTCCCGTCTGGAACGAGAAATCAGAGTCAACGTAGTTCGCCTACCTACGGGAAAGGAGGGGAAGGTTGCTCGCTAGGACATCGCATCCTATGCCTACGTACTTTCATACAGCATGAAAGATCAGAGCAAACGTAGTTCGGGCCACGTACGACACAAGTCTGTCTTGATTGCTTTTATTCCTTCTGAAAAAGGGTTTTTTCTGATTAACAGTCCAAGCGGACAAAAATGACGTTTTGATGAGTTCACATTCTTTTACGGAAGAAGTGTCTTTTATTGTGTTTGAAATATTTATTGTATTTTTCTGTTTGTTTTGAGAAAGAAGAGATAGAACTCTAACCTACGGTTGCAAAGGGAATCAAACTAACCTAGTGTTATCATGCATGGGTTAAGACCTAATGTCTATCATGTTCCTCTCCTGCGCAGAGAGAAACAGAGATCCTAAGGGAATAGACGGAAGCAGAAACGATAACATATATACAATAAAGCAATAAAATGCATGGATGCAGCAATACAAGCGAGGCAAGGGAGTCCCACTCAACCTCGAACCTAGAAAACAACAGGCAAAAGTGAACAAGATTCACTTTCAACCTAACAGGTTAAAGGCAAACAATACAGTCCGGAAAATTCAAACAATACATCAAGAATTAAACAGCTAAAATAAACAGCAAAAACAGTCTTCATCAACATCTGTCTTCAAGTCATCTTCACATATTTACAAGCTTCAAGCAAGCATCAGTCTTCATCTTCAAGCCTTCAAGCAAGGTCTCTATCTTCAATCCTTCAATGGCTTTCCTTCAAGTCCCAATCTCCAAGCTGAATATCAGTCAACAAGATGAAATGGATGTTAAACCGTCAATTGCCTACCAAGGGTGGCTCACTGAGTGTTAACATGATATTGACAGTTTTCCCTCAAAAGTTCTATCTTTTAAATACATTCACTAATCCTTCCAAAGGAAGGAGGTGGATATTTAAAAGAGACTTTGAATCATAGAGAAAGAATGGAGGCAGACAAGACCTTCCATGTTTGTGAATCAAGTTTTCTACTCTAGAGCTCTGCCTAGCTCCTAAACCCTATAACCTTCAACAGCTACCAGCAAGATGCTCTTCACCAACTCTGGAAATTGGTCTTCATTCTCTTAATCTTCAATGGGCTTCATCAGCAAAGTCTTCAGCTCAAACCCCAAACCCCAAGCAGGCCCAATACCCCCACACAGTCAAATAATAACCCTGGAGAGGGCACACCACACAATCAATCAAATACAAGCAATATATTAATAGTAATAGTAGAATAGGGGAAGCCTAGTATTTTCTAAGGGATCTATTCTTTATCCATAATACCCCTATAGTCCCATACCCCAAAATTCAAACTACAACTCCTAAAAGAAATGATTTATTACCCCTATGTTATCTCTAAACCCTAATTTTGATTCTCCTAATCACACCTAACAAACCATCTAAAATTTAGTCCTAAAATCATGAATTAAATCTCATATGAAAATTAAAGTCCTAAGTGAAGTACTCTAAAAAGAATGGGTCCAAAATATACAAGGGTCTAGCTAAACTAAAATCAACAATATCAAGTATTAAACTAAACATCATTTACAACCTATTTAAAAGAAAAATATACTAAAAATTCAAAAATAAAATAAAATGTTAATTTTATTATATGACAATTTTCTTAACAGAAATATGAAAAAGATGCAAAAACAACCATTTAAAAATATGAAATTTCCAATTTGTTATGATTTTTCAAAGAATTAACAAAAATAAAAGAAATTAAAAATGATTTGAATTGGTTATGGGTGCAATCAGCAATTATTTAAGTTGAAAAATGAAGGATGGGCCCAGACTGGGGGTGCGCATAGCAAGGCGCGTCTGGGCCCAGCTAATCAGAAAACTCAAAAGAAAATAAAAAAAACAAAAACGGTGCAAATAGCAGTTATATTAGTTCATTTCATGTTGGGCCTTGATGGTGGTGGTACGAATAGCAATTGATTCCCAAGCCCAGCCACGTCGTTTAATGAAACGACGCGTTTTGCTTCCTCAGACTTCCCTCGCGTTTCAGTTTTAAATCCTGGCCATTGGATGCATGCTTCAGTCAAAGTCTTGTGAATGATCCAACGGTTGTCATGTTTCTTCTCCAAATAACCTAGGGTTTCCACCATTAATGAGCCCTGAGCAAGCTTGCACGAACCAGGTTTCACCATCATCATACACCTTCGTTTCTACATGAAACTCATACCCGTAAAAAGCAAAAATGTTCTAGATCTTATCCTCTACACAACCATGGCTTCAGGTTTCTCTAAAACTCACTCTAGAGCCAAACCCGATAGGTAGAAGACATTGGTTCCAACACTTTACACTGAGATCAACCTTGATGATTCTTTCTAACTCTTACACTAATGCGTTCTACATGCTATGCTGATCATTCTAATCTATCTAGCTAAGATTATCATGCCCTAACCTAAGTGTTCTAAGGCTCAACAGTTTTGGTGCTCCAATGGTGAACTCCATGAAATGCCCTCAAATTCATCAGAATCATTCATCTACCTATTCCTAACAATTCTAACCTAAAGATTCTACAACATGCTAACTATTTCTAACAAATTCGATAGAAAAACTAACCTGGTGTAATCTTGAAAACAGATGGATGATCTCTTGGATTCACAGCTTGCAGTGCTTTGGACTTGATCAATAGACTTGATTCTTGGTTCTGTATGCAACAACACTTGCTTAAACACCTTGGATAGCCATAACCACTTCCTTTTGCAATTTGGATGATACACTTGGTAGCACACGAATTCTACTTCAATTTAGCCAGATCTTGATGGAAACTTGCTCTATGATGAATATAGATGATGATGGGATCAAGAATTTTGGAAAATGATGAAGATTTGATAGAGTTTGGAATGAATTTGCAAGATTGAAGAATGAGATGCAACTATGAGTTTCAACCAAAATGAATCACCAATCAATGATTGGATCCACTCAATTTAATATATAGATGCTCATGGAACTCTCTAGAACTTGGTAGAAACTTCTTGTGCATAATTCCCTTGTGTTTTGGCATGTGTAACTTCATACATAAGCAACCAATGATAACTTCCAAACTTTGACCTAAACTCAAAAATCTAATATTGCCAATCATCTCAAAACATTCTTTCCACTCAAAATGACCTATAATTTCATCCCATTTGGACATGGTATGGAAAATCTCATTTTTAGGTCACTTTTATTCATTAAATTCACCTTTTAATTGACCAAATTTGGAACCTTGAGCTATGAACATTTACAAACTTTCATGATCACTTTTATAGACTCAAAATGTCATTTGGAACAACTTTGATGTTGCGAAGTTTTTCATTTGAAGCTTCCTTGTATGAGTTTTGGGCATAGGCTTGAAATGACTTGTAATTCTCAAATGACCAAAATACCCTTTGCTTGCCAAGGCCATAAGTAGAGTTCCACAAATCAGATGAAGGCATACCATACCTTTCTAGAAATCTAAGACAACGAGGAACAACTCTCATGTTGACCAGAAATCCATTTGAAATCTCCTTGAGGGGTAAAAGTTGCTTGGAAGACAAGTAACTTCCACAGGCAAAATTTCAGATACCTCAGATGACCTGTAACTTGCAAGGACCATAACTTGAGTTCTATAAATCTTATTGATGTCTTCCACCACTCAAATTAAAGGTCTTGAGATCCCCTACAAGGTTCATGTTGGCCAAGGGTCCATTTGAAGCTTGCATTTTGAATTATCTTGCTTGGAAGTTTGACCTAAACCAGGGGATTTTACACAGAAACCCTAATTTAGAAATTCCTCTTCTTCTTGATTTCCCTTGATTTCTCCTTGGCACAACACCACATCCATATCTACATGTCAAATGATGAACCCCACATCTTTCAAATAGACCTTGATGCCCTTCAATCAATCATTTGACCTAGGGTTGACCCAGATGAAACCCTAGTTGACTGTCTTCAACTGCAACTCTTGTGATCTTATCAATGACTTGCCTCTCTTTCAAAATGACTCTCTAGGTCCTCCATGATGTCTATATACCCTCCATGCTCAATTCACAGCTCACAACTTCTTTGGTGATCTTCAAATACACTCAAGATAGGAGAGAGATCCCCTGTTTGGTCCACTAACTTCTCAGATGATGACTTGGCTAAGATTGAATTTGAATAATAACCTCTTGATAGGCTCATAGAGATGAGAACAGTACTTGGTCCCTTGTTGAATGACTTGCTATGCTATGCTATGCAGATGATTAGACTATGTACATGACTTTGTATGCAAATGCTAATACAATTGGAACATAAACCAAGTGAAGTAGGTTGAGCAAATTTTAGGGTGCAACAGCTGCCCCTATTCAAGCGACTTGGACCCGATTGGGTGAAGAGAGAACGACCTTCAAACATTCGAGGTGCGAGACGGTTGAATACTAAGAACCCGGAAATTTGTCAACCGCAGAGATAAACTTCACAAACTGCTTGAATAACAACATCTGCTGATTGGATCTGGTTGTTACGGCAATAAACTGATCCATTAGCGACCGTGCTGGGGATTATTTTCATCAGCCTGAAAAAGATTCTATCATCGCAGGGATAGAACTTTGTCCATGTTGGGACCCCTGTTTCGTCAACACGAAAAAAATGTCAACTAAAACTTGTCCACGTCAGGACTCCACCTGCCGTCAACACGGAAAAATCTCGGCGACTTCGCTGGGGATGACTCGTCTGCATTTTATCAGCACGAGTGGATCCTATCAACATAGGAATGAATTGTCCACGTCAGGAATAAATCGTCCATGTTAGGAATAAACGTTCCACGTTAGGAATAAACTTTTCCACGTTAGGACTAAACTTTTCCACGTTAGGAATAACATCATCCACGTTAGGATTACACTTTCCACGTTAGGAATAAACTTTTCCACGTTAGGAATACATCGTCCACGTTAGGACTAAACTTTTCCACGTTAGGAATAACATCATCCACGTTAGGAGTACACTTTCCACGTTAGGAATAAACTTTTCCACGTTAGGAATAATCTTTCCACGTTAGGAATAAACTTTTCCACGTTAGGAATACATCGTCCACGTTAGGACTAAACTTTTCCACGTTAGGAATACACTTTCCACGTTAGGAATACATCGTCCACGTTAGGACTAAACTTTTCCACGTTAGGAATACACTTTCCACGTTAGGAATACATCGTCCATGTTAGGACTCACACCTCGTCTTGATTTGTCCACGTCAGGACTCACATCTTCGACCCGCTGAGGAAATAAAACTTGTCCACGTCAAGACTCACGCTTCACCAATACGAAGAAAGATAAATTTGTCCACGTCAGGACTCGCGCATCTTGTCATCACGAAGAACTATAAACTTGTCCACGTCAGGACGCACATTTCACCATTACGAAGAAAGATATCTGCTGGGAATAAATGGTCCACGTCAGGACACCAACACGAAGAGTAATCAATTTTGTCCACGTCAAGACTTCACATTCAATCAATACGGAGAAATCGAATCTGTCCATGTTAGGACTAGCACATCTCATCAACCCGGGGAATTAAATCTGTCCACGTTAGGACACCCATTTCTCTAGCACGAAGAAATCCCGTCAATATAGGAATAAATTGTCCACGTCAGGACTCATATCCCGTCAACGCGAGGAACTCCTATCAATATAGGCAATAACTTTTGACGACTCCGGGGAAATACTCCTATCAATCAGTAAGAAAATACATCCGTCTGTTCCTACGGGAAGATACTCTGAATACAGTTTCTCTGCTTATATCCACAGTAACTAACTCCATTGGTCCCAACCCACAAACCTTTTAGCGCTGACGTGACAGCGACTTTGAAGCAGACTCTACTGGGGATATCTGGAAACTAAACTACCGGACGCCTGTTCTGATAACCGGCGGCAGCCTCTGAAATTCTGATTCATGAAACCCTTCGATGCTGACGTAACAACAAATTTGAAGAAAATAATCTGGCCGGACTAGAGACACTTCAACAAGCAACTCTGGCGGGGAGAACAAGAGAAATTTAAACAAATAACTCTGCTCGGGGACAAAGAGAAACTTAACCTAATAACTCTGTGGGGAAAATAATAAGATGAACCATATCATCACACGTCTCACGGCGAGACCTCAAATGTCTGGTCCTAGATCTAAGCTAGAACTCCATACTCCTGCTAAGAAAACATACCTGAAAGCAAAAGGTTAACCATCCTGATTTATGTTTCAAAAATGCATATGTTTGAAAATGGTGGATGCAAGTATGACACTATATGCCGATGCAAATGCAGACTCGAACTGCTGGGATACAGAAACCTCTTCAGCAATATAAATGCTGAAGACAACGCCAACTCCGCTGGGGGATAATTGAATGCGCCAATCCTGATTGGACTTCTGTTGGGGAGTGAACGGGTATCACACGGTATTCCGACAAAATAAATGCCAGGACACACAGCCAACTCTGCCAGGGGGAGTTTTCCCTTCGAGTTCCACTGGGAGGAAAGAAAACACTTGCTGGAAAGAGAACTCCACTGGGGACGAACCGATTCTCTTGGGGAAAATCAATTGACTCCGCTGGGGGAGAGTAAATGACCCTACAGGGAAGGGTAGACTGTCTAAGTACAGCTCACGAGTTGGAAATGTTAATCTTCAGAGGCTAAACCACTCTGCTTGATATAGGGGAATCCTTCTGGGGGACACCATGCTGTCTGAATATAGCCTACAATCTTGGAATCGCCAAACTCTGCTGAGGATAAATGACTTTGCTGGAGAATGTCCTTTGGATAATCTACGACTAGCCGGGGAATTCGATCCTTCTTCAGTGAGGAACATTGTTATCTTGGAAGCGCGACCTGCGTAGGGATCGAGTTTTTCAATTACGAGCTTCTGGTCCATACCGTAATCTTTTGGTCATCCACTTCATACGGCTACGAACCCTGCAACACCACAAACAAGACAAGACAAGTCTACGCAACCAAATCTATTCAGGTTAGCGTTAGTGACATTATTTTTAGTTAATTCAAAGTTTTAGCAATTATTGGCAAGGGCCAGCGATGTTATACACACGCTAGTTTCATTAAACCTAGGCGTTTATCATGCACAAAACAGTAAAGAACCAGCATCAAGTACTGAATAACATATTTTATTGATAGGGCCCCTAAATGGGCAGAGTTTTGTACACGGGATGTAACTCCTGAAAAGAGGAAGCTACGCACAACAAATATACAAGTATGCACAAGAAGCATAAATATAATGACAAATCAAATTTGTACACATGTCGGCAACGGGATGCAGACGAACATCATGAACTGATCCTCCTATGACTCGCCCGACTCTAATGCTTTCCCGATATTCACACTTCCGAAGAGATTGTATCTGATAATCACCCCCTCAGGCATATCCTCCCGCACCAATGCTCAATGCAGTATCAAATTCGGACCGCCGTCATTTGCTTTTCAAATCCCTAACTTTTGCGTGAACCGCCCTTTACGGGTTTTCAGTTCACCGGGATACCCTTTTTTGCCGAAGCCGCCCAGTGTAGGTTTTCAACTTCGCGGGTGTACATTTTTCCAATTTTATCCCTAACTTTTGCCCGAACCTTTCATTCTGTTTTTGGTTCGCCAGGATGCCCCATTTTTGCCTGGACTCTCTCTTTTTTTTGTCCAGCGGGTCAATTTCAAGCAAAGTATTTTTTAACTGCGTCCGAATTCACAGGCGACGTAAAGTCTTCACCGTCCATGGTGGACAACAATAAAGCCCCTCCTGAAAAGACTTTTCTGACAACGTATGGCCCTTCATAGTTGGGGGTCCACTTGCCCCTGTGATCTGCCTACGGCGGGAGAATCCTTTTCAGCACAAGGTCGCCCGTCTGAAAGCTCCGAGGACGTATCTTCTTATCATATGCTTTCTTCATTCGGCTCTGGTACAAACGACCATATGCTAGAGAAGCTAGCCTCTTCTCATCCATTAAACTCAACTGATTCAACCTGTCTTTCACCCATTCTGCCTCGTCTAGTTGGACATCTCGTAGTACTCTCAGAGAAGGAATCTCGACTTCCAGTGGTAGCACTGCTTCCATCCCATATACCAACGAGAACGGGGTTGCCCCGGTTGATGTGCGTACCGTCGTACGATAACCGTGCAAAGCAAAAGGTAGCATCTCATGCCAATCCTTATAGGTCACCACCATCTTTTGAACGATCTTCTTTATATTCTTATTGGCCGCTTCAACAGCGCCATTCATCTTGGGTCGGTAAGGGGAGGAGTTGTGATGCTCGATCTTAAAATTCTGACAGAGCTCCTTCATCATTTTGTTATTCAGGTTTGAACCGTTCTCAGTAATTATTCGCTCGGGGATTCCATATCTGCAAATGATATCTCTCTTGATGAATCTGGCTACCACCTGCTTGGTCACATTTGCGTAAGATGCCGCTTCCACCCACTTGGTGAAATAATCGATTGCTACCAGAATGAACCGATGTCCATTAGAAGCCGTCGGCTCAATCTTTCCAATCATATCAATTCCCCACATCGAGAATGGCCATGGCGATGACATCACATTCAGAGGACTCGGAGGCACATGGATCTTATCTGCATAGATTTGGCACTTGTGACATCTCTTCGCAAACTTGAAACAATTAGTTTCCATAGTCAGCCAAAAATAGTCGGCCCGCAGCAATTTTCTTGTCATAGCATGCCCACCAGCATGCGTACCAAAGGTACCCTCATGTATTTCCTCCATGAGCAGCTTTGCCTCTTTTTCGTCTACACAACGCAGCAGCACCAAGTCGTGATTTCGTCTGTACAGGACACCGTCCGGATTCAGGTAGAAATTACCCGCCAATCTCCTGAGAGTCTTTTGATCGTGACTGGATGCCCCAGCCGGATACTCTTTGTTCTTCAGGAAGTTAAGGATATCGAAATACCACAGTTTATCATCGGATGCTTCGTCAATGGCAAATACGAAAGCAGGTCTGTCAAGCCGAGAGATAACAATTCTGGGAGCCTCATTCCAGAAGTTGACTTTGTACATGGAAGACAAAGTGGCCAGGGCGTCAGCCATCTGATTCTCTGCTCGCGGCACATGATGCAACTCAACCTTGTCAAAGAAAGGCAACAATCTCCTCGCGTAATTCATGTACGGTATCAAATTGGGCTGACGTGTCTCCCATTCCCCTTTTATCTGATTCACCACCAGAGCCGAGTCTCCGTATACATCCAGATTTTTGATTCGCAAATCAATGGCTTCTTCAAGCCCCATGATACAAGCTTCGTATTCGGCTTCATTATTGGTAACTGGAAAGGTCAATCGAGCGGTAAACGGGATGTGCGACCCGTGTGGAGTAGTAATGATTGCCCCTATTCCGCTACCGTAGGCGTTTACAGCTCCATCAAAGATCAACTTCCATTTGGAACCCAATTCTGGTCCTTCGTCTGGCAACGACTCTTCACAATCTTTCATCTTTAGGTACATGATATCCTCGTCAGGAAAATCAAACCTCATCGATTGGTAATCATCAATTGGCTGCTCTGCCAAATACTCAGACAACACACTTCCCTTTATAGCCTTCTGCGAGACATACTGGATGTCATATTCGGTCAAAACCATCTGCCAGCGGGCAATTCTCCCCGATAATGCCTGCTTTTCGAATACATATTTGATAGGATCCATCTTCGAGATGAGCATGGTTGTATGATTCAGCATGTATTGCCTCAAACGCTTGGCGGCCCAGGCCAGCGCGCAACAAGTTTTTTCAAGCATTGAATAGCGAGATTCACATTCAGTAAATTTCTTACTCAAGTAGTAGATTGCATGCTCTTTTCTTCCTGTCTCGTCGTGTTGACCGAGAACACAACCCATACTTCCCTCAAGAACTGTCAAATACATAATCAAGGGTCTCCCTGCCACTGGGGGTATCAAAATAGGAGGCTCCTGCAAATTCTGCTTTATTTTGTCGAACGCCTTTTGACAATTTTCATTCCATGCTACAGCCTGGTCTTTTTTCAACAGCTTGAATAATGGTTCACACGTAGCCGTTAGGTGAGATATGAACGGGCAATGTAGTTCAACCTCCCTAGAAACCCGCGCACCTCTTTCTCTGTTCTAGGCGTCGGTATCTCTTGTATTGCTTTTATTTTTGCAGGATCAACCTCTATTCCTTTTTCGCTCACGATAAACCCCAGCAGTTTACCCGATCTCACCCCGAAGGTGCACTTGTTAGGGTTCAGTCTCATCCTGAACTTCCTAAGCCTTTTGAATAACTTCAGCAGATTCACCAAATGCTCTTCCTCCGTCTGGGATTTGGCAATCATATCATCGACGTAAACTTCGATCTCCTTATGCATCATATCATGGAAAAGAGTCGTCATTGCACGTTGATACGTTGCCCCAGCATTCTTCAATCCGAAGGGCATCACTTTGTAACAAAATGTTCCCCAAGGCGTTATGAAAGTAGTCTTCTCCATGTCTTCTGGCGCCATTTTAATCTGATTATAGCCTGAGAAGCCATCCATGAAGGAGAATACGGAGAATTGGGCAGTGTTGTCAACCAGCACATCGATGTGAGGAAGCGGAAAATCATCTTTCGGGCTCGCTTTATTCAAATCACGGTAATCTACGCACATTCTCACTTTACCGTCTTTCTTTGGCACTGGGACAATGTTAGCGACCCATGAGGGATATTTTGTAACAGCTAGGAAACCATCATCCCACTGCTTTTGAACCTCCTCCTTAATTTTCACTGCCATATCGGGTCTAGTTCTGCGAAGCTTCTGCTTAACCGGCGGTCATTCTTCTTTCAACGGCAGACGGTGCACAACCATATCTGTATCAAGCCCAGGCATGTCTTCATACGACCAAGCGAACACATCACTATACTCTCCGAGCATTTCAACCAGTCTTCGCTTGACGTCGCTCTGCAGCGCGACTCGTATACGGATGTTCTTTTCAACCCCTTCCGACCCCAGGTTAATAATTTCGATGACCTCCTCGTGAGGCAGAATGACTCGTTCTTCTTGCTTCACCAACCAAGACAATTCTTCGAGAACGTCACCATCTTCAACAATCTCTTCTTCGGCCTGAAATACCGGGTGCTCAAAGTCGAGACGAGTCATAGGTGGTTCAATGATGTCATCTGAAAATGTTATCCTGCAAAAGGAATGGTTAAATGCTTCAAAATGCGTATAAAGTGAATAACCAAGTTGCCATTTTATTGTAAAACACAAAACAGGTAAAACAGAGATCGCAATATTTGTACATGAAAAAACGCCTTTTATTTAATGATTAAACGCGCAATGTACATAACAACACAAACCTAAGCAAAATCATGATGCCTCGGGTAAGACACCAGATTGTTCAACAATTAAGAAAACAAAGTATTACTGTTTGAGAGTCACAGGAACAATCTCCTGAATAGACCAATTGCATAATCCTTGTCCGGGCACGCTCGGCTGAATCCAGGCGTCCATGTCGCAATCACTGTCTCCTTCCTCGGAATCTGAAATAGCGTTGATGGCCTCGTGGCACACTCCACTAGCGGTGATTGTTATCGGTCCTCTGAGACGGGGCGCCCCCACAGCAGGTGTTGATGACGACGGTTGATAGCCCAGCCTAAATCGTTCCATCTTCACGGGAATATCCAGCACCTTGCCCCAGCCCTTTGTCTCACCTGTCTCCACTAGAGCTTGAGCTTCCTTATATGACGAGACGGCTACCTCTGACGCTTTACTCGGCCCGGGACCTTTGTCTTTGATGCGCAACCCTTCAAAGGCTTGACAGGGTGTTTCATGAATCTCGCCGTCGACCTCTACATACTTGAATGATGACAGATGGCTGACCAATATATCTTCTTCTCCACAGACTGTGACCACACTGTCCCCTACCATGTATTTCAACTTTTGGTGCAAGGTAGATGTGACTGCCCCCGCACCATGAATCCAGGGTCGTCCGAGAAGGCAGCTGTATGCTGGCTGGATGTCCATAATATAAAATTCGGTCGCAAAAACCTCCGGCCCCACCTGTAGAGGTAATGTTATGGATCCAAAGACTGTTCTTCGTGTCCCATCGAATGCCCTGACCACCAAGTCACTAGGCGTACACAGGATCCCTCTGACATCCAGTTTCATCATCGCTTTCTTGGGCAGCACGTTTAAGGAAGATCCGGTGTCTACCAGTACATGAGACATGACTGATCCCCTACACTCAACAGAGACGTGCAACGCCATGTTATGCTCTCTCCCCTTCGGGGTCAAATCAAAATCTGTAAAGCCCAAGCTATGGCCTGCGTTCACATGCGCCAACACCCCCTCTAGCTGATTCACAGAAACATCTTGGGGTACGAAGGAAGTATCCAAAACTTTCAACAGTGCATTTCTGTGAGCTTCGGAACATAATAGCAACGACAATATAGATATCTTTGACGGCGTCTGTTGAAGGTGCTCAACAATCTTATAATCGCTCTTGCGAATGAGGCGCATGAACTCTTCCACATCCTTCGATGCCGTTTCTTTTTCGTTCCTCTGCACAGGGACCGTCTCATTCATCTTTCCTTTTCCCTTCGCCAGTCGTTCAGCCTCTACCTCAGGCGATATGAAGATTCTCCCACTTCTTGTCATACCTCCGGTACCGACAACGTTGTCTACAGTTTCAACTGGCTGTTTATTAACATTGATTTTCACTCCATCACAATACACTTCCAACCCATAAGTCCAGGGGACTGCCTTAGTGCTCTCATAGGGGATTGGTCCTGCCTTGGTGATAGTGATCGGCGGTCGCTTGGCCGGCGCCGTTATAGTTATCGTTTTTCGGGGAATCGTCACAGTAGCTACATCACTTTGCTTGTCTGCTAATACCCCTGCAGGTTCTTCAATTACTGCTCGGTCAAATTGCAATGTGCCTCCATCTATTAAGGTCTGAATCCCCTTCTTCAATTCATCACAACCCCCAGCTTGGGTCCAAAACTCTAAGCAATACTCGTCGCAACCTGGATACACACCCCCTTGCAATAATCTGCTCTTTATCTCGCACAACGGTGTCTTTAGGTCGTCGACATTCATAATCAAGTTCAAAACCTCCTCAGTTAAAATGGCGTTTGCCCCATGGTTGGGCATGGGCTTTTGCACTATGTTCGGACCCGCCTGTCCAAAATTGATAGCCTTACTATCCAATAGATCCTGCACCACATGCTTGAACGCGTGGCAACCCTCTATATCGTGGCCAGGAGCCCCGGAGTGGAATTCACAGTGCCTGCTTGCATCGTAACCGTACGGAGGAGTGCCTGTTATTGGCGCCAGAGTTCTCTTTTCCACCAAGTTCAAACCCAGTAGTGTCTGTAGCAATTCTGCATACGTTGAAGGAGGCTTTTCAAACACCCTCCTTGGTTTGCCCCCCTGGAATCTGCGCTGGGTAGGATGTGCCCCCTGTTGTAGCTGTTGTTGCTGTTGTTGTTGTTGAAATGGTTGTTGCTGAAATGGAATAGTAACACTCGCCACCTGCTGCGGCTGATTGTATTGGTGCCGACCTCTGCCCCGGCCTCGGCCTCGGCCCCCAAACACTGCGCTTGCATCACCTTGACGGCGCCCACCGAAAGCCCTTCTGTTACTGCCAGCTGCAGTGGATTCCTCAGCTTGGAATCTTCCCTGTTTAATGTTGCTTTCAATCTTCTCTCCCATCAGGATTAAGTCTGAGAAACGGCCCAAAGAGGTATGAAACAACTTGTCATAAAACATACCGGTGAATGTTCCTATGAACATATCATTCATTTCTTTGTCCTCTAGAGGAGGATGAACTCTAGCAGCCATGTCACGCCATCTCTGTGCATACTCTTTGAAGCTCTCGCCCTTCTTCTGGGACAATCCCTGCAATTGGACCCTGTTGGGTGCCAAGTCACTGTTGTACTTATAGTGAGCCACAAATGCTTCAGCCAGCTGCTTCCATGTCTTTATCTGAGTTGGTTCCAATCCCATATACCACTCAAGGGAAGGACCAGACAAGCTATCTTGAAAGAAATGCATTAGCATCCTCTCATCGTTTGAATACGCCGACATCCTTCTGTAGTATGACCGCACGTGCACTTTGGGACAGGTATCCCCCTTATACTTGTCGAATGTGGGAGCTTTGAATTTGATTGGCACCCTCAGGCCAGGCACCAGACCCATTGTTGTCATATCTAAGCCAACAACACTTTGATTCACGACCCCCTTCATCTGCTCCTCGAGCATCCTGATTCTCTGAGAGTCATCCATAGGACCTTCGAAACCTCCTCCGGAGAAAGCATCCTCTTGCTGATCTTCTTGCCAGTTACCGTTCCCAGTTCCGTATCCATCGTACCCGTTGTTACGACCAACTCTGGTCTGATTGATTACTGGGCCTCGCCCCCTGTTACCATATCCCGGAGCGACTCCTGCAGGTTCAAAAACCATTAACCCAGCGCCATTTCCATTCCCGAATCTGCCATAACCCTGATTAGTCATACCAAACCCGTCCTGTCCGAAGCCTTGAGCGTGGAAGCCATACTTCCCAGCATGATCAAACCCCTGGTCATTGAAGCCGAATCCAGTATTACCGAAGCCATTACCTCCCATATTATCACCTAGGTTGACATCTCCCAGCCCAACGTTGTTGACGACAGTCTCGTTCCCAATTCCAACGTTACCGTTCCCGGCAGCAGTGCCGTTGTTCACATTAACAGCAGGTATGTTTACCACAGGTGGAGCCACTGGTGTGGGGGTACCATCCCCGTGAATAGTGTCGACTCGCACAGACTGATGATCCTCATTTCCGTGCCCAGCATTTCTTACCAACAGAGGCTGCACCAAAGCTTGCAAATTCTCCTGGCCTTTCACAATGGTCTCCATTGTCTGCATGAAGAGCGCCAGCTTCTCACGCATGTCCTGCATTTCATTCTGCATCTGATCCATAATTCTTCGGCAGTTGGTACGAGTGGAGTATCGGTGTGGGTGCTGACTTTCAATCCTGAAAAGACCTGGTACAGTGCAGGGAATAAGACACAATTCAATAATCACCTGTAATGCAATATGAATGGGGATGCAATGCAATATGTGTCTGTGCATTAGGGAATACCATTCCCCGATTCTAGTGCGAATGTGTCAGTGCAGTGACAGTGCCAGCAATACAAAGATCGGAGCCGGGTCATAGAAAACACCTCATATATTGCAGAGAAATCCATTAAGCCAAGAATACAATATCACTGAGTGTACAATAAGAAGGCATGACCTCAACCAACAATCCTGGTGATGGTCAGCGCTATGCAAATAAAGCATACATATTAATACATGAAATGATCAAGTACTCCCATATGCCTGGTATTCCTCTAATAACTTCTTAGTCTCTGGATGACTTGGTCGGGTAAGCATACCCTCAACAAGTAGGTCTCTTCGCTTGAGAACACGCCGCAAATCACCAGCAGATTCCTCCCATACCCCTTCTCCGAAGCGATCCTCTAGCTTCCGCTTCTGAGACACAGCTTCTTTCTTACCTTCGATAGCCTTGTTCAATGCATTCTGGAGACTATATCTGGCCATTACCTCCTCTTCATACTTCTTGGTGCTGGCCTTCAACTGTTCTTCGAGTTTAGAAATTTGCTGCTTCAATTTGTCTTCCCTCTTTTTGTTGTTGGTTAGCGTAGCATTCCACGTCTTGTTACAAGAAGAGATTTCTCGATGAGCGGCATCGAGTGCTTTCTTTTTGGACTCCAACATGTCATGGGAGCTTCTGAACTCTTTCCCCAGGCGTTCACGCTTCTTCTTCTCTTCAGTCAATTCAGCACCTAGCCTGTTTACTAACTCGATTTGCTGTTGGAAAGAATGCACAACCTTGTTCTTCTCACTACGCATCTGAGCCAGTTCCTTTTCTAACCCTTCATTGATCTTCATCAAGGCTTCTTTTTATTTTACAACTTGCTCGTAGGCCTCCATAGTAACAGTAGTTGGTTCTTCCACCGGAATATGAACAGGGGTTGGTGCAGCTGGAAATGGCATCAGCAACTGTCTTGCTCTCTCTTGGATCCAAACTTTGTATGGTGCATAAGCCTGACAATCGTTCTTCCCTAACAGTGGTTTCCCTCTTCTGTTGATACGCATCCAGGCATGCTGAAGCTTGGCTAGTAACTCTCCATTCAAATCACCGGTGAAGTACAAAGATTCCTGTACTTCCTCCTCCTGAGGTAGGTTCTTCAACGCGTATCCAAACTGGCGAATGAACAGAGACAGATTGTAATTGATGCACCCTTTTCTTCCTATCAACGGAACATTAGGATACCCCGAACAACTGAAAATAAGCTCGGACCCTAACAAGTCTCGGTCAAACCACTCAATGTCTTCAGAAGATAGTCTCATCAGGCGCTCTGGCCAATCGGCTGTAGTTGCACTATCTACAAAAGGTCCCTTCTGGGGAAGATGGCTCTTAAACCACATGTTCAACAGCGGCGCACAACAGTAAACAACCTTTCCTCTTCTATTTTCATTTTTGTAGTGCAATGAATGATAGAGATCTCCAATCAAAGTGGGTACCGGGTTGCCAGCAACAAACAGATGGAAAGCGTCCAAGTCTACAAAATTGGGTAAGTTGGGAAACAGCATTATTCCGTAGATGCATAGAGCCAAGATAGCATTAAAGACTATCCAGCACCCGCTCTTGGCATACTCTTGAGCTTTGCCAACCAGAAAATTAAGGGAGAAACCTGGAACCCCAAGCCAAGAAGTCACTAATAGTTCAACAACGTTCATGTGCAAGGCCTTAGCTAAGTCCTCCAACTTGGGCTCAGCGGCAGAGTGAATAAAGGGAACCTTATTCTGTACTGGTAGCTCAGTAAACTCTACATACTCTTCAATGGTAGGCCCCAAAATAAAGTCAGCAAACGTGAAACATCTTAATGCAGGGTCATAGAATTGCATCAAGGTGTACAGCCCATTCATCTCAACAGCAGTTGGCTTGCAGACCAGTCTCAACAATCTTCCATGACTCATCCTGAAACTTCTCCTAACCTCCTCATCAGCAAGGGACATCATGCCAAGTAAGGGAGTAATGTCAGGTGTAGGTAATTTGTACGCAACTGTCTTTCTTAAACCAGCCATGATCAATAAGCAGAAGTCCGGGCACTAGAATCAGGGAATATGCAGATGCACCTGCAGCATAGACACACGTTAATGGGATGCAATGATAATGGTTATGCAAGCAATGCAATGCAAATAGATGCAACAGGGACCAAATGCCATGGCTGAAAAGCCTGAACTATATCAAAAGTCTCAGATAGACCCTCCAGAATTCCTCAAACCCTGGTCTTGGACAGACCCAATACAAAGCTCAGACACTGGTCTCTGATAGACCTCATATCATAACTCTGACTGGTCTCTGACAGACCCCTCAACTATCCATAAATACCCAGAATCTCAGATCAAGAAACAAACCGGTATCTGAAGGTCTAGTTACCTGCATAACCCCAAACCCCTCTCACAGGTAGGTGTCCTAGCAACTGACAATGGTATGGCATCCTATGCGGTCGTCGGCGTCACAGACTTTCAGGGTTGATGATACGATTCCCAGAAGGAGTGACATCATCAAATCCTGAAGAGGTCTCACTTAGCCAACTTCCAAATGATCGGTTCCCGGAGTCGACAATTCAGCTAACCAACAACCCCTTCGACCCAAAGGGTAGAAAAAGAAGCCAACCAGAAGAACCTCGTCCGAGTGTAGATTTCGTGGGACACTAATGCAAGCAAAGTCGGCACGCGCCCACTACTTTCTACTCTAATTCTAAGTGCACTCAAACCCAGGTCCGGCTTATCTCTCAATCATAGAACACCCGTCACACCCCAATACAACAATAATAACAATAATATAATGCTGAAAGTAAATGACAAAAATATAAATCCATACAAAATCCTCGACGGGAAAACAAGCGCTAGGATTGACTCGCTTAAGGGACGTTGGATCCCAAATGCATAAGGAACTATCGCAGTCCTTAGCAGCCAGGGGACGTTGGATCCCCAGCAGAGTCGCCAGCTGTCACTACTGCGAAAATCGGCGCCGGCTGAACAGAAGAGTCGCCACCGCGCGTTATTTATCCCAAAGAGGGGAAAGGAAACGCTCGAGCTAAACCTACCGCAAAACGGGGAAAGGTATGGTCATCGCAACCAAAACCTGGGTTCGGGAGTCGGTTACGCAAGGGGAAGGTATTAGCACCCCTCACGTCCGTCGTACTCGACGGGATCCACGCTTGTTTTCTAGTACGGATTGTTATTCTATCTACTCTACAGGTCTAGGGTTAAAAGAAAATAAAATGACTCGGCAAAGTATCGCACTTTATGCCTACGTATTCCCGTCTGGAACGAGAAATCAGAGTCAACGTAGTTCGCCTACCTACGGGAAAGGAGGGGAAGGTTGCTCGCTAGGACATCGCATCCTATGCCTACGTACTTTCATACAGCATGAAAGATCAGAGCAAACGTAGTTCGGGCCACGTACGACACAAGTCTGTCTTGATTGCTTTTATTCCTTCTGAAAAAGGGTTTTTTCTGATTAACAGTCCAAGCGGACAAAAATGACGTTTTGATGAGTTCACATTCTTTTACGGAAGAAGTGTCTTTTATTGTGTTTGAAATATTTATTGTATTTTTCTGTTTGTTTTGAGAAAGAAGAGACAGAACTCTAACCTACGGTTGCAAAGGGAATCAAACTAACCTAGTGTTATCATGCATGGGTTAAGACCTAATGTCTATCATGTTCCTCTCCTACGCAGAGAGAAACAGAGATCCTAAGGGAATAGACGGAAGCAGAAACGATAGCATATATACAATAAAGCAATAAAATGCATGGATGCAGCAATACAAGCGAGGCAAGGGAGTCCCACTCAACCTCGAACCTAGAAAACAACAGGCAAAAGTGAACAAGATTCACTTTCAACCTAACAGGTTAAAGGCAAACAATACAGTCCGGAAAATTCAAACAATACATCAAGAATTAAACAGCTAAAATAAACAGCAAAAGCAGTCTTCATCAACATCTGTCTTCAAGTCATCTTCACATATTTACAAGCTTCAAGCAAGCATCAGTCTTCATCTTCAAGCCTTCAAGCAAGGTCTCTATCTTCAATCCTTCAATGGCTTTCCTTCAAGTCCCAATCTCCAAGCTTAATATCAGTCAACAAGATGAAATGGATGTTAAACAGTCAATTGCCTACCAAGGGTGGCTCACTGACTGTTAACATGATACTGACAGTTTTCCCTCAAAAGTTCTATCTTTTAAATACATTCACTAATCCTTCCAAAGGAGGTGGATATTTAAAAGAGACTTTGAATCATAGAGAAAGAATGGAGGCAGACAAGACCTTCCATGTTTGTGAATCAAGTTTTCTACTCTAGAGCTCTGCCTAGCTCCTAAACCCTATAACCTTCAACAGCTACCAGCAAGATGCTCTTCACCAACTCTGGAAATTGGTCTTCATTCTCTTAATCTTCAATGGGCTTCATCAGCAAAGTCTTCAGCTCAAACCCCAAACCCCAAGCAGGCCCAATACCCCCACACAGTCAAATAATAACCCTGGAGAGGGCACACCACACAATCAATCAAATACAAGCAATATACTAATAGTAATAGTAGAATAGGGGAAGCCTAGTATTTTCTAAGGGATCTATTCTTTACCCATAATACCCCTATAGTCCCATACCCCAAAATTCAAACTACAACTCCTAAAAGAAATGATTTATTACCCCTATGTTATCTCTAAACCCTAATTTTGATTCTCCTAATCACACCTAACAAACCATCTAAAATTTAGTCCTAAAATCATGAATTAAATCTCATATGAAAATTAAAGTCCTAAGTGAAGTACTCTAAAAAGAATGGGTCCAAAATATACAAGGGTCTAGCTAAACTAAAATCAACAATATCAAGTATTAAACTAAACATCATTTACAACCTATTTAAAATAAAAATATACTAAAAATTCAAAAATAAAATAAAATGCTAATTTTATTATATGACAATTTTCTTAACAGAAATATGAAAAAGATGCAAAAACAACCATTTAAAAATATGAAATTTCCAATTTATGATTTTTCAAAGAATTGACAAAAATAAAAGAAATTAAAAATGATTTGAATTGGTTATGGGTGCAATCAACAATTATTTAAGTTGAAAAATGAAGGATGGGCCCAGACTGGGGGTGCGCATAGCAAGGCACGTCTGGGCCCAACTAATCAGAAAACTCAAAAGAAAATAAAAAAAACAAAAACGGTGCAAATAGCAGTTATATTAGTTCATTTCATGTTGGGCCTTGAAGGTGGTGGTACGAATAGCAATTGATTCCCAAGCCCAGCCACGTCGTTTAATGAAACGACGCGTTTTGCTTCCTCAGACTTCCCTCACGTTTCAGTTTTAAATCCTGGCCATTGGATGCATGTTTCAGTCAAAGTCTTGTGAATGATCCAACGGTTGTCATGTTTCTTCTCCAAATAACCTAGGGTTTCCACCATTAATGAGCCCTGAGCAAGCTTGCACGAACCAGGTTTCACCATCATCATACACCTTCGTTTCTCCATGAAACTCATACCCGTAAAAAGCAAAAATGCTCTCGATCTTCTCCTCTACACAACCATGGCTTCAGTTTTCTCTAAAACTCACTCTAGAGCCAAACCCGATAGGTAGAAGACCTTGGTTCCAACACTTTACACTGAGATCAACCTTGATGATTCTTTCTAACTCTTACACTAATGCGTTCTACATGCTATGCTGATCATTCTAATCTATCTAGCTAAGATTATCATGCCCTAACCTAAGTGTTCTAAGGCTCAACAGTTTTGGTGCTCCAATGGTGAACTCCATGAAATGCCCTCAAATTCATCAGAATCATTCATCTACCTATTCCTAACAATTCTAACCTAAAGATTCTACAACATGCTAACTATTTCTAACAAATTCGATAGAAAAACTAACCTGGTGTAATCATGAAAACAGATGGATGATCTCTTGGATTCACAGCTTGCAGTGCTTTGGACTTGATCAATAGACTTGATTCTTGGTTCTGTATGCAACAACACTTGCTTAAACACCTTGGATTGCCATAACCACTTCCTTTTGAAATTTGGATGATACACTTGGTAACACACGAATTCTACTTCAATTCAGCCAGATCTTGATGGAAACTTGCTCTATGATGAATATAGATGATGATGGGATCAAGAATTTTGGAAAATGATGAAGATTTGATAGAGTTTGGAATGAATTTGCAAGATTGAAGAATGAGATGCAACTATGAGTTTCAACCAAAATGAATGACCAACCAATGATTGGATCCACTCAATTCAATATATAGATGCTCATGGAACTCTCTAGAACTTGGTAGAAACTTCTTGTGCATAATTCCCTTGTGTTTTGGCATGTGTAACTTCATACATAAGCAACCAATGATAACTTCCAAACTTTGACCTAAACTCAAAAATCTAATATTTCCAATCATCTCAAAACATTCTTTCCACTCAAAATGACCTATAATTTCATCCCATTTGGACATGGTATGGAAAATCTCATTTTTAGGTCACTTTTATTCATTAAATTCACCTTTTAATTGACCAAATTTGGAACCTTGAGCTATGAACATTTCCAAACTTTCATGATCACTTTTCTAGACTCAAAATGTCATTTGGAACAACTTTGATGTTGTGAAGTTTTTCATTTGAAGCTTCCTTGTATGAGTTTTGGGAATAGGCTTGAAATGACCTGTAATTCTCAAATGACCAAAATACCCTTTGCTTGCCAAGGCCATAAGTAGAGTTCCACAAATCATATGAAGGCATACCATACCTTTATAGAAATCTAAGACAATTAGGAATAACTCTCATGTTTACCAGAAATCCATTTGAAATATCCTTGAGGGGTAAAAGTTGCTTGGAAGACAAGTAACTTCCACAGGCAAAATTTCAGATACCTCAGATGACCTGTAACTTGCAAGGACCATAACTTGAGTTCTATAAATCTCCTTGATGTCTTCCACCACTTAAATTAAAGGTATTGAGATCCTATACAAGGTTCATGTTGGCCAAGGATCCATTTGAAGCTTGAATTTTGAATTATCTTGCTTGGAAGTTTGACCTAAACCAGGGGATTTTACACAGAAACCCTAATTTAGAAATTCCTCTTCTTCTTGATTTCCCTTGATTTCTCCTTGGCACAACACCAAATCCATATCTACATGTCAAATGATGAACCCCACATCTTTCAAATAGACCTTGATGCCCTTCAATCAATCATTTGACCTAGTGTTGACCTAGGGTTGACCCAGATGAAACCCTAGTTGACTGTCTTCAACTGCAACTCTTGTGATCTTATCAATGACTTGCCTCTCTTTCAAAATGACTCTCTAGGTCCTCCATGATGTCTATATACCCTCCATGCTCAATTCACAGCTCACAACTTCTTTGGTGATCTTCAAATACACTCAAGATAGGAGAGAGATCCCCTGTTTGGTCCACTAACTTCTCAGATGATGACTTGGCTAAGATTGAATTTGAATAATAACCTCTTGATAGGCTCATAGAGATGAGAACAGTACTTGGTCCCTTGTACATGACTTTGTATGCAAATGCTAATACAATTGGAACATAAACCAAGTGAAGTAGGTTGAGCAAATTTTAGGGTGCAACAAGTACCTACTCTTGTTAATTGTTTTTTTATAGGTAAAACGTCTTGAGACCACCGAGAGAAGATGGGTTCTCGATAATGGCTGCTCAAGACACATGACAGGAGACATATCTCTCTTCACCGACTTCGTGGCAAAGAAGAAGGGGTATGTAAGCTATGGAGATAACAATCGCGGTGCAATACTTGGAAAAGCTATGGAGACATATCTTTCTTCCACTACTATATCTGATGTATTGCTTGTCGAGGGCCTTAAACATAATCTCATTAGCATTAGCCAATTATGTGACAAAGGATACAATGTATAGTTTTCAAAAGAGTGTTGCAAAATTATGCATAATGATTAAATGAAGAGTGTGTTTAATGGCCTAAGAGTAAACAATTTCTATATGCTAGACATGAATGAAGTATCTTTGACAAGTGACAAATGTCTCATGATAATGAGTGAGGACTCATGGTTATGGCATAGACGTTTAACACATGTCAAATTTTACTTGCTTAACAAGGTAGTTTCCAAAGATCTAGTCCTAGGTCTGCCCAACATAAAGTTCACCAAGGATCACATTTGTGATGCTTGCCAAATGGGAAAGCAAACAAGGATCTCCTTTAAATCCAAAAATATTGTTTCGACTACGAGACCTCTCGAGCTTCTCCATATGGATTTATTCAGACCATCTAGAATTAAAAGCCTAGGTGGTAATTATTACAGTTTTTTAATAGTTGATGACTTTTCTAGATTTTGTTGGACTATCTTCCTGGCTAGAAAGAGCGATACATTTTCCTCCTTTGAAATATTTGCTAAGCTTTCCCAAAATAAATTAAACACAAACATTGTGTCAATTAGGAGCGATCATGGAGGTGAGTTTGAAAACTATTTGTTTGAGGAATATTGCGGTAAACACGAAATTGATCACAACTTCCCTGCTCCACGTACTCCTCAACAAAGTGGGGTTGTGGAGCGCAAAAATCATATTTTAGAAGAGTTGGCGAGAACAATGATCAATGAAAGTGCATTACCTAAATATTTTTGGGCCGACGCCATAAATACGACATGTTATGTTTTGAATAGGGTGCTCATCTGCCCCATTCTAAACAAAACACCGTATGAACTTTTAAAAGGGTGAAAGCAAAATGTATCTCACCTACGTGTCTTCGGTTGTAAATGTTTTGTGTTGAATAATGGAAAGGAAAACTTAGGTAAATTTGATTCCAAGGCCGACAAAGGTATCTTCCTCGGATACTCTCAGTCGAGTAAAGCTTATAGAATTTATAATAAGAGATTACTTATCGTTGAAGAGTCTGTACACGTAACATTTGATGAATCTTATCCGAGATATGTCAGAAAAGGTAGTGTTATTCATGGTGCAGGTGTATCTTCAAAATACATACTCAATAGTGCCGATCCGAGAATTGATCAACCCGACATAGTCAAAATTGAGGAGGAGAAAGATGACCGCCATGAGGAAATCGAGGAAGTTCATCCATCTACAAAAGATGATCTCCCTCCAGCTTGGAAGTCTTCCAAAGACCATCCAATCGATAATATCCTCAGTGATATATCAAAGGGAGTTACGACTCGGTTTAAGATAAGTAATTTCTTTTATCACTTCGCTTTCGTTTCACAAATAGAACCTAAAAACCCTAAAGAAGCCTTACTTGATGAGCACTGGTTTTTATCTATGCAAGAGGAACTTAATCAATTCAAGAGAAATGAGGTTTGGGACCTTCTCCCTCCTCCGCGAGGTCATCGAGTAATCGGCACCCAATGGGTGTTTAGAAACAAGTTGGACGAAAATGGGGTAATAACCCACAATAAGGCGCGTTTAGTCGCGCAAGGGTATAACCGAGAGGAAGGCATCGACTATGAGGAAGCTTATGCGCCGGTTGCCCGACTCGAGACTATACGCCTTTTACTTGCCTTCGCTTGTGCGAAATTTTTAAAGCTATTTCAAATGGATGTAAAAAATGCATTCCTTAACGGTTATATTAATGAAGAAGTTTATGTTGCACAACCTTCGAGTTTTGAGTCTCATGAATATCCCGATCATGTATACAAGTTAAAACGGGCCTTGTATGGACTAAAGCAAGCTCCCAGGGCTTGGTATGAGCGCCTAAGCAAATTTCTACTTGATCAAGGGTATTCAAGAGGCAAGGTCGACACAACCCTCTTCATTAAGCGTCAAGGAAAACACTTAATCTTGGTGCAAATTTATGTTGATGACATTATATTCGAATCAACTAACATGAATCTCATAAAAGCGTTTTCTAACCTAATGCAGGGAGAATTCGAGATAAGTATGATAGGGGAGATCACATACTTTCTCAGATTACCAATCAAACAGCTTGAGAAAGGAATGTTTATAAGTCAAACGAAGTATTGTCTTGAGCTTCTCAAGAGGTTTGACATGGCAAATTCCAAAGCCATTAACACACCGATGCCGACATGTGCAAATCTGAATAGAGATGAAAGTGGTAAGGACTTAGAGGTAAAAAGATATCGAGGTATGATAGACTCTCTTCTTTATCTTACCACCTCTAGACCCGACATTATGTTTAGTGTTTGCATGTGCTAGATATCAATCTTCTCCTAAGGAATCCCATTTAAAAGTTGTTAAGCGCATACTTCGATACCTTTCGGGTACTTATTAACTCCTAATTTTTGACACCAGTCGAGGATTGTATTATCTAAAGTCAAGAACATTAATATTGAGCAGACAAGAGAATTTCGACCAACATCAAGGGGTTTTAGTCGAAGAAGGAAGAAAAAGCTAAAAATGCTAAGTGTTGGGAAGCGTTCGACAGAGACTGCAGCAAGAGAAGCGCAGAAGAAGATTTTCCAAGACTTGGGGGGAATTTCCAAGTATTCAAAATTCAAGCTTAATAAAAGTGTGGGAAAGGTTAGACAAAAGAAGCGCCAAAAGATGCATGATAGGGAGTCTTAACCGTCATATAGAAGTTATTTTTCAGCACTATAAATAGATGTAAAATTTATGTAATAAGTGTGTTCATTTCATTACCGTACTAGTTCATACAACTCTGAGTATCCGCGTGTAGAGAAACGAGTACAACGAGAATGTACGTGATACAACACCAAACTTTTTACTATCAATGCGATTTGTCTTTACAATTCAATTACCTCTTTTAACTTTCAGTTTTTACATTTCAAACTGCCCTTTACAATTTTTTGCCCATTTGATTTGCAAAGACCCCCTAGTCGAACGCGGAGTTCTGATTAGAGTTATTTTTCAATCCATTTATTTGCTTACATCTTTATTTTAAAGTCTTTTACGATTTCAAGGGATTTGCGTTGAACGCGGAGTTTGGCAATCTTAACATTACGTTTACGACGTCTTTTCTGAGCTTTCCATTTTTATTCTCACGCAGTTGAAACACTCTTTTTCACGTGTCCTAGGATTTAGTATGGTCGATCCTGCATGTTAGTCAATTTATTAGAAATTGATAGACCAGCGGTTGTTTATTAAAAATCACAGTAAACAAATTGGCACACCCGGTGGACCTTGTGTTAAATAGTGTTGTCTAATATTTCGTTGCATGATTTTAAGAAGTGGAAAGTTAGCCACGACGCAAGACGAAGTACCAAACAGGAGGAATCCTAGAGAGATGGCCTCAAGCGCTAGTCAACAAGTGGAACTGAAAGGAAGCACTTTGAATGTTCAGTCGAGTTTGGGATCTCAAAGTTTACCACATTCCATGTCTTCGACAGGAGGACAAACACCCACGTTGGCTGGGTCTGATCAGATGCAATCCATTTCCAATCCAGGATCAATGTGTGTACGAACATACACACAACTAGTGTTGGAATATATAGGGCCTTAAAGTTCTAATTCTCCAACGCCTCTAGTAAGTTCTGCGTATAGGCTTAGTTCTCCCCCAGGGTTTTCACAACCATTATTGAGGAGTCAATCATATGATATGCATACAACGACCATACAAAATATGCAAAGTGCACCAGCCATATTCTCAGATCAGGTGGCGTCTTCGCCCGCACAAGGATCAGGCGGTCGAAACAGTCAAAGTTTGGGCATAGGATATTCCTCACAAATGCCTAGCCTTACAACTACATCGATTAATTTCCTGAGACAAAAAATGGACGAGAGTAACATGCAGATGGTACATACTTTATCCCAGACTATAGGGGGAATTTTCAACCTTTGATTCAAAGCACCACGCAAACAAATCAACAAGTGGTGACACAATTGGCTCGCATGGATGACTTTTTAGGAGTCCGAGTGGGTGAGCAAAGAGCGGCAGTTGTCGAGAATGTTCCTCAATATCCACAGCCGAATGTTAAAGGGGTAAATATGAGAGGCAACAAGATTGATGAACCTTTTAGAGTAGACCCCAGGAGACATCAGGAACCCCCTCGTATGGAGGAACCAGAAGTTGTTGTAGTGAATAGGAATCAGAATGCTGACCAAGTACTTGGACAGATTCGACGACACGACATAGTAGACGAAAATAATCTGGCGGCCATGGTCGAAAGAATAATGATGAGAAATGGCGTAAATTTTGGCTTTACCAGGCCAAATTACACTTCACTAATTGTGGATTATATATTACAGGCGGAGTTACCTCCAAGGACGAAAGTCCAAAATTTTAGTAAATTTAAAGGAGATACCACTGAGTCGACTGTCGAACATGTGGCTAGGTACATGATTGAAGCAGGAGAAATAGCAGGAGACGAGAGTCTTAGGATCAAATATTTCCCAAGTCCCCTCACGAAAAATGCTTTTACATGGTTCACCACGTTGCCACCAAATTCAATTTACAATTGGGCCCAATTGGAACAGTTATTTCATGAGCAGTTCTAGATGGGACAAACTAAGATCAGTTTAAAGGAGTTGGCTAGTATTAAACGTAAAAATACAGAGCCAATTGATGATTACCTAAATAGGTTTCGACTTCTTAAAGCCAGGTGCTTTGCCCAAGTACCAGAACACGAATTAGTCGAAATGGCTGCAGGAGGTCTAGATTATTCTATTAGCAAAAAATTAGACACCCAATACCTCAGGGATATGGCGCAGCTAGCTGATTGAGTTCGTCGCCTAGAAAGGTTGAAAGAGGAAAAGGCTAAGTTTAGAAAAAGCAAAAAAGCAGCCTTTGTCGAATGTAATGAGAATGTCGAGAGTATGTGTGACGAAACACTTTATCTCGACGAAAGTGAGGTAGACCTTGCTGAATTGAAATAGGGCCCACCTTACGCGTGTAAATTTTTAACTCCATCAAATGGAAAACAATCCCACTGAGTCAAATGATAAGTTTCCCAAAAGAACGTATACTTTTGACGTCACTAAATGTGACGAAATCTTTGATTTATTAGTTAAGGATGAGAAAATAATAGTACCCGCTGGTGCTAAAGTACCACCTTTAGAACAAAGAAAGAAAAAAGGGTTCTGTAAATACCATACTTTCTTGGGTCATAAGACTTCTGACTGTTTTCTTTTCAGGGATTTGGTGCAAAATGCCATCCAAGAAGGAAGGTTAAAGTTTGGAGATAAAGGCAAAGCACAGATGAAAATTGATTCTGATCCTTTGCAAAACATGGAAGCCCATTACACGGAGCCTGAAGTTCAGATGGTCGAAGCCATCGAAAAGGATCTTGTTGGTTTGGGAAATTCTATGGGAGATTCTTCCATAATTACTAAAACGGTTAACACAACCGAAGGTGACGATGATACCAAGGAAAATGAAGATCATGGGTTGATGTTGGTAACTAAGGCAACTGCTGAAGAATTCATCCAATTCGACAACAATATGAAGAAGTGGAGCAGATCACGAAACATCTCCGAACAAGATCCTACTGAGAAGGTCCAGGCAATCGAAATAAAGGAAAACTCTGACAATGGCCTTGATGGTATTGAAGCCAAAAGAGGGAAAATGGAGGTCCTCAAGACACAGACAACTCAGACAAAAGAACGTTTGCTGATGGTAGGAGAAATTACTGAGAAAAATGGTGAAGTGGTAGAGAATTGGATTTGTTTAGCAGCTAAAAAGTATTTCAAAAATTCTCTTGACGTCGAAAGGTTTGATGTCGAAAATCCCAATATAGTTGAAGTGTCTGAAGATGTTGAACGATTGGAGAGTCACTTGTCCAAAATGAAGCTGGCAGATGAGGTTGACGTCAATATGGTCGAAATTGATGACCACGAGGTCAAAGAAACTATGAAAACAGAAAGATTAGAAGAGCCCAATGCGATGGCATATCCTGATCAAGATGAAGCATTGTTGATTTTTTACATCGGTGTCAGAAAAGTAAGACAAATGTGATGCTATGCCCTAGGTGCAGTGCTGTTTTTGATGAAAGAGCCGCTCGACAGTTGGAAGAAGGTAAGAAAACCAACAAAGCCTGGGAGAAGAAAGAAGATCAAGTTCCTAAGAGGAATCAGATAAAGGTAAACACACCGGCGAAACCCAGTACTTTCAAACCAAGTAGGGATGTACCCATAGGGAAATGGGTGAAACCTGTTGAAGGACAAGGTCAGAAAAAGTGGAGAAAGTTTGATATCGAGAGAGGTTCCTCGTTCGAATATCATAAAGAAAACCACATTACCAACAAATCGTCATACGTATCAGCAAATTACAAAGGGAAAAACCCCATGACTAGATCCCAATAGCGAAGAGAACAGAGGAGATGAAAAGCTGCTAGAGAAGCACAAGCTAAGGAAACTCCAGGTTTAAATAGATAAGGATCTAGTACAAACCATAAGGAAGGGGAGAGTATCATAGAGAAGTTGCCCATAAAAAGGAGGTTGTTTGGAGACCATAGTGATGAGCCAGTTGGTCTCATTGAGAATGAGGATAACATGACTGACAACTTTGATAGTGAGTCCGCTGCATCCTTCGACGTTATCGTCAATATGGTGTCTGTCATGCCCAGGGAATTTAACCGAATTACTGAGGTCGAAGACATTGACCTGAACGCTGAATTGGAAATGATGGCACACAAACCTGTGTGTTGTTATATTATGAATAATGGATGTGTCGAGGAACAAAACGCGTTTTTTGAACGTCCCACAGAGGAGATAAAAACTCACCTAAAACCCCTCTTCATTACTGGAAAGGTGGAAAACGTGCCTATCAACAAGATATTGGTTGATTGTGGTGCAACAGTCAATTTGATGCCTCAATCATTGTTAAAAAAATCGGGAAAGATGAAGATGACACAAAGCCTTATAACATGGTGTTGTCAAATTATGAAGGAAAAGTAGGCTCAACATTGGGAGTTATTCAAGTTAGCCTTACAATAGGGACCATCAAAAGACCTACAGTATTTATGGTGGTCGAAACCAAGGCCAATTACAATATGTTGTTAGGGATATAATGGATCCATGGTGTTGGCGTTGTGCCTTCTTCAATGCATCAGAGAATTGTTATTCGGCGACCAGATGGAATTGTGGAAAACATCGAAGCTGACCAAGGGCATCTCAAAGTTCCGGTAAATCATGTGGATGGAAATCAATTCGACAAGCATTTGGCAAACATAGCTCTATGTCCCCTGTCATACTCTAAATTTGTCCTACCCATTTGTAAATATTTTCACATTTTTATGTTACATTTTTCACCTAATTTAATGTCGTTTAGACACGTGTCCACTCCTGATTGGGCGTTCTTCAGATCTCGACTTTTTTGCCCAATAGGAGCAAGACACGTGGCCTAGGGGTATTTTCGTAAATTTTAACTCCTTTTAATTTCTTATTTTCTTTCAAATTTTAGTTTACTGTATATATTCTTGTTTTAACCTTTTATTTTTGTTTAAATAGAATAGTTTTTATTTTATTAGAAATAGAATAGTTTTTATTAGAAATTGATTTTTATTTTATTTTAATAGATATTAATCTAGGTTAGTTTAGTTTAGTTTTATTTAAATAATTTATTAACTTTTCAGAATATTATTTTTTAGTGTAAAATATTATTTTTAGTTTAATTAGGATTTATTAAGTTATAGATTTATTAGATTTAGTTTTTTATTATTCTAGAACTTTTTAAATAGTTTTATTTTAATTAGAGTTATTTAAGGTTATTAGTTTATTTAATTATTTATTATTTTTATTAGAATATCTAGTTTAATTAGAATATATTATTTAATTAGGATTAATTGTTATTAGTTATTATTAGTCTTTAGTTTAGAATATCATTTTGATTAATTTAGTTAGATTTGATTAACTAGGATTAATTAGGATTAGTTTATGTTTTTTATTAATTAGTTTTGGTTATTTAATTAGGATTTTATTTATTAGCTTTTTAATCAATTTTAGTTGGTTTCTATTTTTATTATCGTAAAACCAGTTTTTCTTTCATCATCAGCTTTTTCACTAATCATCATTATCATTTATCAACATCATAATTAAGTCCTTAATCAATCATTAACCCAGCATGCCATGTGTCATATTGGGAGTATTTAAGCAACTGTTCATTGCCTCTAACTGGGAGGACATAACCCTAATTCCAACCCCAACACTAGCCGCACTGTTCATCCCCTCAACTCCTTCTCCGTTTTCGAACCAACCACCTTCCATCAACAACCAAACCATAAACACAGCCCAAAAAAACGCATACACCTCCATGTTCTTCATCTTCTCAAAACAAACTCAGAAAATCCAACCATGACTCTCATCTTTCTTCTTCACAAATGAGCTAAACCAACAACTCAGTTCCACAAAAATCATAACCATGTCGTTTCCTTTTTCTGCATCTGTGCACTATCATTATCTTCTCTTTCGACAAACACACAGTCTTGGCTCACCCCTATTCTTATTCATAGCAAAGACAACACTCCCTTAAGTTGTAACAACCTCATAACTCCAAAATCACCATCTCTTCCAAGTCAGGTACACTCTCGAAGCTGTTAGTGAAAGTAACGCCATCGTTGGTGGTTGTGGTGCCGACAACGTTGTTCTCGGCGTCGAGAAGAAAACCATCACCACCGCTAACACTACCTAAAATCAACAACAAAACTAAATCAACCTCTAATACACACATTGTGACTGGTTTATCGTTCCATCCTTCCCAACTTTACTCACTTCAACTCACCTAGTTCTTCCGCTGTGAAACAACAACAGAAACTCAGTGACATAGACGTTGTTTTCATCCGATCTACAACCTTTCCTGTTTGATTTTTACCCACACACCATACAAAAACAACTCAATCATTAAACAACTCATCAAACCGTTAATCTTCCTCAACTCCAGATTTGTTCGATCAACAGGAAACACATCTTCAACCTCTCCACCGTAAAACTTCAAACTTCCGTTCGAACCCCTTTTTCCAGAAATCACCTCCTTTCACCATTAAAATTCCATCCATCCAAAACCCAGAAACCTCCATCTAATCTTCATCCGAAACCACACAGAAACCCAAACTCATGCGTTATCCTTTCCAAAATCTGAGCCATTCGAAATGCCCAGAATGTCGCCTTCAAACCCATCCGAAACATCAAAGCTACCCTATCATCAATCAACTCAACCAACTTCGTAACCTCAAATTGTAAACCTCTTCGCAACCTGCTTAAAAACCATTCCAATAACAACATTAGAAAACGATGGATCTTCACAACTCCATACCCGAAACCGCTCATCCACCGTCGGAACATCATCGTCCATTGAATCTTCAACCAACAATCACCCACATAAACCCTCAAACCACACAAATAGAAAAGAACGGAGAAGATTTTTATTGAACAAGAGCGAGAACCTGAGTCGAACGAGAGAGATAAGAGAGAGAGCGAGCGAGATACTGAGATGGATAATGAGGTTGGATGCGTGCCGTTTTCTTTCTCGATGAGTTTTTTTCTTTGAAATTGTTGAATCTGATACGTGTTTGGTATCGTGACTGTGTGGCTGTTGGTAACCATTTTTTTTATTTATTTGTTTTTTCTCTATGGGCTTGGCCATGATTGGGCTGTTACTAGCACATCCTACGAGTTTCTGCACCCCTCTTGGCTGATTAATGTTTTGAGAGTGAGTGAATGGGCTTCAAGCCCATAATGATTCCTTCCATTCTCTCATCCCAGTTCACACCCCCTCTTTCTTGTTTTTTAAAAAGTTTTAATATAAAGTTTTATAAACGATTTTCCTAAAATAATTTTTGATAACTTTTATTAAAATCTCATTTGTTTTATGTACATATTCCTTTTATTAATATTTTCGATTAATATTGTAAGAACCCTTTGATAAATAATTTTAGATACATTTTCAATCATATTTTCTTTTTAGATCTTTTTCTACCAAGTTTCGGTCGATGACGAGATCACCACCATTTTAGCCGTCAAATTATTGACGTGAAACAAAGGATCCGAGACCACCTCCTTTCTATCCTCAATTCTTCTTCCGATTTTATTTCGATTTTTGGATCAATGAAGTCTTTTATTCGTAAGCGTCGCGTATCGAAGTTGATAATCTTCTCGGTTTCAAATCTATGGGGAATGACCATTGGGGTCATTTTCCTTACTTTGGGAACGCGATAGGCTACCTTCGATTAATCGGCATTATTTTTGCGATTAAGATGAGATCTCATTCTTTCGTGTCCCGATTCGATTCAATGAATTAACCATTAACTTTAATTTCCGTCAAATATTATTGTGGATATTATTGTTATATTATCTTGTCTTTATATGTTAATTCTCATTCACCCTCAATCGAAAACACATAATAAACTATCAAAATCCTAAAAGCCAAATTGGTGGACTGTTGGATCTTTGGTCATTTGCAGGAATCCTAACTTTGAGTCGTGCCCGAGTTTTCTCAAGGCGTAGTTTAGGACACAATGCACACACACGACTTTCTCTTGGGCTACCTTACAATGAGACCCCTTTATTTCGTGCAATCCCGTGTAACTTACATGTACCCCTCTCCCATTCCGATGTATGTTTCACATTTCTTTGATTATCGGTTTATCTCCTAGGAGCACCCATAGGGACTAGAGCGGATCAAACTATTTTCAAACTAATTCTCGATTCGTCATCAAGCCACTTTCAAACCCCTCGTAAGTCGAGTGCTCAAACGCATTCGCCATCAACCTATTACAACTTGACCCTTGATGCGTAAGTCAAGTCGGTCCTATTTTCAATTCAAACCCTCGACTCGTGGTCGAGCCATTTTCAAACCATTTCTTTTCCAACACGATTTGCACGCGATAATAAGTCAAACTCTTGATCCAATGTGAAGAGGATTTTCGTAACAAACCATCAATCAAAATAACAACTATTTAATTCTTTTCAAGGTGTAAAGAGTGGGTTTAAGTCTTTGATCTTGCTTTCAGTTGTTTGGATGCGAGTTATATTATTCGTGTGTGAGCAATTGACGCCTTTAAATAACACTAACAACCCGACATCTTTCAACCATCTCCAACTACTCATCCTTTCACTCACCTTTCAAACAACTTTCCTTTCATGATGAAAAAGAAAGTGTTCCAAGTCTTTGGTTCGCTTTCCCGATTACTTGGGGTCCGAGAAGTCTTTCTTAAGCTTCAAGTAATCGTCATCAATTCAAACTCACCTTTCAACATAACTTTCTTTGACAATGAAAAAGAGAGTGTTCCAAGTCTTTGGTTGGCTTTCCCGATTACTTGGGTCCGAGAAGTGTTTCTTAAGCTTCAAGTAATCGTCATCATTTCAAACTCACCTCTTTCAAACACAACCTTATCTTTAAGATGAAAAAGAGAGAGCTCCAAGTCTTTGGTTCACTCTCCTGATTACTTGGGTCCGAGAAGTCTTTCTTAAGCTTTGAGTAATCGTCATCCGTACCCACCTTCAAACTCAATTCAATCCCGTTTCTTTTCGTGGTTGTTACCATGAACTATGACTGCTCTGATTCTTCATTCTCGTCCGAATGTAAGATATATAGGCACAAGATTGTGATGATCTTGGCGAGCACACTTATATCTTCCTCCATTCTTCCCTCCATAATTTATCTCATCCTTTCCTGTAGTCGAACTACGACGCTCTGATTTCTCATTCTTGTCCGAATGAGCATACGTAAGCACAAGGGCCCTAATCCTTGGCGAGCACCCTATCCTCTAACCACCCCCGTTCCCCGTTCCCCTAGAACCTTTATCCCTTTATAGTATCTTTTAGTATTTAGTATTGATAAGAGAAGAAATAAGCTTAGCTAACATCATCACAACTCGAATTAAGAGGTTCCCGTTGAGTACAACGGCCGTGAGGGGTGCTAATACCTTCCCCTCACGTAACCGACTCCCGAACCCAGGAATATGGTTGTGAAGGCCGTGTTCCTTCCGCTTTTATGAGGTTTTCTCGATATTTTCCTCTCCCGTTTATGCGGGAAAAATAAAGTTCGGTGGCGACTCTGTCGAACCGCATTCCGTGCCTTTTGCGCGAGGGTCGCGTTTCCGAATTATCTCCGTGATTTTTCAAGGTGCGACAGGTGGCGACTCTGCTGGGGACAATTTCTTAGTTTGAGTTTGTTAGCTTGTTGTTTTTATTTTCTTCTCGCTTATTTATTGGTGTCCTTGTCTTGGTTACTTGTGCTTGAGGCATTGTGGGGGTTGCTATACTTAAGGTTACTTTGTGAGATGGCTCTACACCCGAGTCTGAGTAAAACCCTAGGATTAGAATGGTTGTTGTTTAGTGGAGACTTGCGTGGAGTCTTTCACATTGAGTTGAAGCGAAAACCCTGCTTGGAGAATATTCCTTGGAGATGTTGTTGTATTGGTGAGTCTTTGCCATGGCAATAATGTTTTCGAGCTTGAATTGTTGATCCCAAGGACCATTAGTTGTTTTATCCACGGTGGTTGGTGTCGCGGTGAAAATTGGATACCAAACTATTGATTAGTTTGAATCTTTAATTCATTTTGCAACCGAACTTTGATTTGTCCAAAGGAAGGGATAAAGATCGAAATTCCCACAATGCAATGCAAATGCAAGCTAGAGAGTTATAGGTTTGGGGGTTGGTTAAACTTAGGGAAGGTGCTAGCATCCTAAGTTTCTGTAGTACTCTACAGGAACCTCTTGTTTTATGTTTGTTTATTGCTAAGTGTTTATCTGCTTAAAGGTTGCAAGACCTAGGGGTTTATTTCTAAGTATACTCGACAAGATATCGCATCTTATGCCTACATATCCTTACGGGAGTGGAATCAGAGTATTTTGTAGTTCTCCTAAAGGGTTTGAGGAGTTCTTTGACTGTGGTCACAGTTCCTACGGGTTTAGGGTAGTTGATTGATTGAGTTTAGGAGAAAAGACGAGTTGTCATTTTAAGGGAGATTTAACCGCCACAAGTTGTAGGAAAATAGTCTTTGCATCATCTTAAGAGAAGGGGCTCAAGTACTCGGATAGGGATCGACGAGGTACGCCTCTATCTCTCTTAAGGCAGAGTTCCTACGATATTGATTGTATTGATGTGGGGTGGAGATTCTATCTCGCTTAAGATGATTAACATCTGTTTCTCTATTGTGTTTGAATATTTGTTGTTTTGAGTTGATTGTTTGTATCTAAGTTGTAAAGGTAAAGGTCCTTCCTGTGGGGTAGGATCTAACTTAGAAAGATCAACTTGAATGGGATCAAGGATCAAGGGGAGAATGATGCAAATGATGTGCACTACACACAAGTGTTGACTCATGTGTAGGTTTTTCCTTTGGACGGAATGCAATGCGATAAAATAAATTACGATAATGTAAATTACTGTAAAATAAATTGCGGAAAAAAAGTAAAACATACACATACGCATGAAAGCGCTGAAGTGTGTGAGAGTGAATGTGTCGTGAATGTGAGTGTGCACGATTAGGTTATATTTTAAGATGTTGATTGTTTTTAATTGGTTGATTTGATTTCGGTTTGAATTATAAGAAAATGTTGATTTGATTTTAGATGAGGGTTGAATTGGTTTGATGAGATTGATTTTATGAAGAAAATATATTATGGCTGAATTAGTTTTATTAGTTTTAATAGAAAGGTTTAGACGATTAATTAAATCCTAATGAGTGATTTTAACTAAAATGATTCTTAAATAAATTAGAGATTTTTTTATTATGAAAACCAATTAAAAAGTGAAAGGGTTTACTTCAATTAAAAGTGGTTGTTATTAGATAAAAGTTAATTCAATTAAGGAGAGGTTTTATTATTGAAATTATTTTGGTTATGATTATTAACAAATGAATACAAATTATTTACATTAGGTTGATAAAATAAATGAATTAATAAAAATAAATTAACAGATAAATTAGAAAAAGTCAATTAAAAGGAACATTAATTTGATAAGTTCATTAATAAAATAGGTTTTAGTTATTTTAAAAAAAGCTGGTTAAAACGATTAAGTTAAACAAATAAACTAATATATAAGTTAACGTGAATTAATTAGGTTAATTATTAAGTTAATTAATATTAACATTAAGTGAATTAGGATTAGGTGAGTGATTAGCAGATTAAGGGATGGTTTAGTGGATGATTAGTGTGTACAGGTGATGTGTGGTGTTGTGCATATGATTATCTTATGAACAAAATAACAAAACAACGAAAAAAAAACAAGCGGAACCCTAAATCCCTATTCCCAAATCCACGTCCGCCATCGTTCCCCTTTCTTCTCCATCAATCGCTCTTTCTCCCTCAATCGCTTTCTCCTCTCATTTGATCGCTTTCTCCTCTCCTTTCAATCGCTCTTTCTCCCTCGATCGCTTTCTCCCGCAACCTGTAGACATAAAGAAAAACTCAAATGGTTCAAACGAAACATGGATTCACAGGATTACCGATAATGGGCCGACGGTGGCTTGAGGCAGAGATGGCAATGTATTTCGCGGCTCCGGCAAGTATGGTGGAGATGACGTCGAAGGATTTCCTGAGATAGGTTCCTCGACCTTCTTTTATATTTTCGGTGTTTAGGTTTTTTTTGAATTTTTCTTCCACTTTTTCGTTTTCAATCTTCTCTCTATATAGGCTTCAATTGTGATTTTCTGTGTTAAAGTCTGATTAAAAACCAATTTGAATGCTGATTGATGGTTGATTTGGGGTTTCCTATTTCGGGTTGAATCAAATTGAAACTTTCCCTTTCCAAATGATTGTAGTAATAACTTATCAATCTTCTGATTTTGTGATACAATTAGGAGTGGATTCGATTTCTGAATAGAATATTCTATCTTCAAGGAATATCCTCTAACAGTTATTTTTCTGACTTGGCAGGTACAGGTGGCGAAGGTTTTGGGCCAGGGAGGAAATGCGCAGCCCAGAGTAAATTGGTGTAAAGGGATTTAGCGAGTCCAAAACTCGATCGTTGGTAGCAGTTTGTTGTTTTTAACTTCCCGTGGAATATGCTTGCAGTTCTAACTTGTTCTCAATTCTTCTCATGTATCAATCCTGGAGCAATGCAGTCTTGACAATTCACGCAAAGTTCGGTATAAGTATTTTTCACAATGTAAATTCTGAACTTGAGTAATCCTCCTTGGATGGGACTGATGTAGATTTGTTGGATGTTGCAGGGGATTGAGGTTTAATGGAGGATGAGGATTAGAGTTATGGAAGAACTTTGGAAGTTGTTCATTAGTTCAGTTGCTCGAGAAACCGCCTTCTCATCTCGAGAAGCCATCACAAGATGCATTACCCTTTGCAGCTTACTAGGTTCAGGAATTGTCGTGGATCCTGCTTGTGGTACAACTGCTTCAGCTAGTGAGAGAACTTTTGGTCCAATTAGAAGGTTGTTGACATCCAGCTGCTTGACAGGTTCAATCTGAGAACTACCCTGCCAAGTGCTTTGTTTTGGTTTTGTCAGGATGGTACTTTAGAGCGAGATTTCTGTAAGCGGTTTTAATTTCCTGGTCAGATGCATCCCTTGAAACGGACAAAACTTCGTAAGGATCACGTCGAACAGCCGGTGTAGAGGTTCTTTCTATCTTAGAACTCCTTCCCGTTCACCAGCCTTTATTTTGAAGCAGCTTGTAGAACCTCGTTCTAGGAACATCCGAATCGGTACTTACTTTGTCCCTTCTTACGTTTTCCTTGCAATATTTGTGAAATGCTAATTGTTGTATGCATTTGAATTGATGTGAACGCTCTAGAGTAGAATCGTGTGCGAGTTTTCTTCCTGGTGATGTAGTTGTTTCTATGTACTCTTGCATATCTGCTGCGTATTAATATGTGGTTTTGAAGTTATGCCTATTTCACTATGCAATTCCTTTGAACATGTACCGCGATGCTGCAACTTCTAATGTCTTTCCTTCAACTATGTAATGCCAGTGATATGAATTGAATGTGATGCTGCTACTTTCTGCCATTGCTGTGTGAATCGTATGTTTTTGTGTTGATGAATGTGCATTGTGATGCTATAATTTGTAATGCATCTCCTTCCATTCTGTAGGCAAGTGATAGGTGTTCTTCTGATTTAATCTCTTCAGCAACAAATGCTAGCTCTGAGATAGAGCACGGCTGATCATTGCTTTCCATGGTAGTCCTCGGAAACTTGGAGGTTCTTTTCTGAATTTCGTATCCTTTTTCTTCTTGTAATTCTGAATATTTTGTTGATGCTGGAAATCATCATAGTTGATTCCTCCATGCCAAGGAACATTGCATTGCGCACAAAATAGCCTTCGACACGAGGGACACTCTACGGTAGTAACAACTTGTTTCCTATCATTCACCAACGAAGCCGAGCAATCCCTGAACGGACAATAACACTTTGGTGACAAACAATAGAAGACTGCATCAAGTTTTCTTCTAGCTTCAGTTCTAAGCAACTTTGTTGGTTGGGGAAATCCATCAAACAGGTGGTGATACTTTCTTCTTCATCACATTCTTTTTCAAATGGATATGTTCTCTTGACTGAAATGCGGTGGCTCCGTAAATAAGTGTTTTTATAGGTAAATGACATGAGTTAGAATTGTTGACAGGTGAGTCTTGAATGTCATGGAACCTTACACTGAGCACAGAATGGTTTGTGACAATTACAACACTCAGCATTTGTGAGAATTTCAAAGCCATTATAGAGCAATGAAACAAAGCAATCTCTGAAGGGACAATTCACATAAAGTGTTTGTTGCTGTTGCTTAAACGGAAACAGGATCGGGAAGAGGCTCTGAGTTAGCGGTATTATCGGTAGTTGAAACGGAAAGTGATGTATCAAGGTGGGTAGGAATTTGTAATATGCTCTGGGACGAAACTGCCGTTGGAGGATTTGGAAACTCTTTCATCCTATTACAACATGAGCTCCTTATAAAAAGTGGGTGTAAAGGGGACGTGGTAGTTTTGAACTTGTAATAGCAGGAACTTGATTGTTACATTTTCAACAATTCCATGTAAATTAATTTAAATTTGTACTTGAATTACAATAGCTCTTTGAAATAAAATTGGACACGAGCCTTCGAATTTTCCATGGTATTTGGAACAAACATTCTTTTGGCTAGTTCAGAATTTCTTGTAATGGTTTCTCCATTTTCACGCGACCACTTTATGTTACTTCAACAATTCGTCTCAAATTGTAACTAAAATCTCCTCGTAACCTCTTGCGCTTGAGTAAAAACCAAAATTATTCTCCTGGTTTGAATTTAAATATTGGGCCGAATGATGATGAATTTGATCATAGTAGACAAATCTTGACAATAAAATGGCATAAATCTCAATCTTCGAATAATAATCCCTTATGTGTATGTTGCACCCTAAAATTTGCTCAACCTATTTCACCTGGTTTATGTTTTAATTGCATTATCATTTGCATAGTCACATCATGTACATGGTCCAATCATTTGCATATCATAACATAGCAAGTCATGTAACAGGGGATCAAGTGCCATCCTTATCTAAGAAAGCACATCAAGGGGCCTTATTCAAGCTTAAGACCATCCAAGTCATCAAGGAATGGGTTGAAGTTTTGAGGAGATTTGAGTATCAACAAGTGGATTTCTTTCCTAACTTGAAGTGTATTGAGGGTCATCAATGGGGTATGAAGCATGGAATTATGAATTTGAGGTGTATGGATCTCATGGGATGCCTAGAAGGCCATATTGAAACTTAGACAAGTCATGGTATCAAGGTCAAGAACCACAGTTGAGGTGTGTACAAGTAGGGTTTCATCTGGGTAACCCTAGGTCAAGGAGAGCAAGGAAAGGGCATCAAGACCTAGCTCTAGGTCATAGAGGTCATGGGTTGAGATGTTAAAGCATGTGTATGGATGATTCAAGATCAAGTTCAAGAGAATCAAGAGTGGTTGGAGGGGTTTGAGACAGGGTTCCTAGGGTAAAATCCCCTGTATAACACTAGACTTCCAAGCCACACAAGTCCAAATAAAGTTTCAAATGGATTCTTGGCCAACATGAAACTTATAGGGCTTCTCAATAGCTTTAATTTGAGTACTAGAAGTATTCAAGGAGATTTGTAGAACTCAATTTATGGTTCTTGCAAGTTATGGGTCCCTAGAGGACATTGAAATTTATCTGTGAAAGTCACTTGACTTCCAGACAACTTTTTCCCATCAAGGAGTTTTCAAATGGATTCTTGGCCAACATAATAATTGTAGGGCTTGATCTTAGCTTTAATTTGAGTACTAGAAGTCCCCAAGAAGATTTGTGGAACTCAAGTTATGATCTTGGCAATCCAGGAGTATTTTGGGAAAGTTGAATTATAGGTCATTTTTCAACATAGGTCAAAATCTCTATCTTCCACTCCTCAAATGGAAAAATTTTCAACATGAGATGTGCTTAAAATGGTGTTTTTAGGTCAGATAAGAAGTCATGGGTGATTGGAATGGCTTGTATCACTAATTTTCCCAAAATGGCCTAAAAAAGAAGGTTTTTTCAAATGATTCAAAGGAGGGAAATTGGGATTTTTGAGATATGAGGCATACACATGGCATATGGGTAGTCATTTTGAATAGAAATTGAATTTCAAACACATTGGCAATTCCACAATTTTGAGATGAGCCATGGTTTTATGAGTTGCTTTGGAAATGGCTTTCTTACATCATAAGTAACATATGCAAAACCATTCTTTAAAGCATAACCAAGGCCCTAACCCTTACCAATCCATTCAAAATATCATTTGGAGAGAATTTGGATCAGAATCAAGGTATTGAAGCAAGCTAAAACTCAGCTGCCATGTATGAACTTCTCATGACAATTTCAAGTGCAAGAGATATTGAATTTCTCACATAGATCATTCCTGAAGTTTCTAGAGCATTCCTACAAGTTCTATATAAGGTTTGTGATTGATTCAAGGCATTGGTTGGTGAAGATTGAGAGAGATTGGAGAGATAGAATTCTGAATTTGCTCCTTGCAAAACAGAATCGGTTACATCATTTTGATCCATTTCAATCCAAACTTTTGCACTCAGTGTCTTTATCTTGAGTTGTTGAGTGAATTCATGGAGATTTCTGGCCAAGATTGTTGAAGAATCAAGAGATTGCAACTTGAGTTTGAAGCTTGCAACTCAGAATCGAATTTGGTGATTCAAGAGGATTCAACACAATTGATTGCATACAGAAGCTCTATCAAGCATCATTGAACATATCAGGAAGGTTTTAGAGTGTGGCTTGAAAGATTCATCACTCTGTTCATCAGAATTTCGCAGGTATGTAAATCTCATCGTGCAGCTTAGTATAGGCATAATTGCTAGGTTTTAAATGGTTAGATTCATTATAGATGATGGTTAGGACGTTTCTGGATTGGTTTGGAGTTGATTGGTGACAATTAAGATGGATGATCAATTTTTGTTAGAGCTTGGTTCTTGTGATTCTTGGAAGATTAATGGTGTTTAGATGATGGTAATTGATCAGTGTAACATGTAGTTCATGTTAGTACCTTCAATTTTGAGAATGGTGACCATCGAGACTTGGTGATTTCTCTGCAACTTTGATCGGGTTTAGCTTGTGAGGGTGAATCAATGAGTTTGTATGGTGGATTTGAGTTCAGGGTGAAATTTGGAGTAGATTAGGGTTTTTATTTGACTTGATTGGTGAGGTTTGGGGTTTGCTTCGCCGGAGAAGACGGTGGTTGGCCCACCGGACCACCACCTGAGAATATGGCCTTCGCCTGAGCTAGAGGTAGGAGATGAGGTTTTAGCCCTTGGATCAGCTTCCTCCATTGACCTCGTATGTGCATCTCACGATCCAGATTCAAACTCAGGATTGCCTCCAAGCCATTGAAACGCATCGTTTCATTAAACGATGTGGCACGCCAGTCAGCATCAGACGTGGACGCGCCCTCAGCTCTCAGATGCGCTTACCAGTCCATGGATCCAATGGCTCCCATTTAATTCAGCTTTTTATTTTCTTTTTTCATTTTAAATTCATTTTAGTTTTATTTTAATTGCTTTTTGATTCTAAAATCCATAATAAATCCAATATTAATAAAAAAAATATTTTAAAAATACCTCCATGATCTTGGATTTATTTGTGATTTTATGAAATTAATAAATCTCATTTTCACCCATTTTTCAATTTAATTTGAATTTTTCTATTTTTCTTTTTTTCTTTAAATTTGGTATATTTGCTACATGATTTTGCTGATTTTCTTGTGGCCAATTGGTGAATGATTTTAAGTTTATTCTTGTCGGATTGATTAGGTTAGGGAAGCATGTACCTTTAGAAATTTTATCACATTTTTGTGAATAAGATCTAGGTTAGTTTGAGAGGTGAATAGGGGAGGTGTTAGAATTAGGGTGTCAAGACAAATAGTTGTAGTTTTGGGCATAGTTTGAGGATTAAATGGTTGATTTAGGGTTTGGGATTCCTACGGGGTATTGGGTATAGGGTTATGTTCCTTTAAAAATTTACCTAGGATTTTCTGATAAGCTTTAGCATTTTTATCTGATTTCTCCAACTTGTGTGATGATTATGGGGTTCTCCTTTGGATGTTGGATTTGGTTATGCTTGTGTGGGGCTATTTTGGAGTGCTCTTGGGTTGGACTTTGCTTGGATGATTTGAGGATCAAAGGAAGTTGCCTTGGATGGTTTGAAGAAGCTTGGAGTTGAAGACTTCTCTTTGGATGGAGTGCTTGTCAGAGGCTTAGGGATTAGGGTTCATAGGAAGAGCATTAGAATAGTCTTGTTTCTTCTTTCAAACATAGAGAGCTTCTTGTGCCTCTATTCCATCCCATGACACAAGGTCCCCCAAAGAAGTTCCATCTCTCCTTAGGAGGGATGTAAAGCATACTTTGGTTGGGTAGAACCTTGAGGATACCTTTCACTTGCTATGTTAAGATCTCAGTGATTTCCTTGGGTTGTCACTAAGCCTCTTAACATTTCAACTTCCTAATTGATTCTTTTCTGGAGTGAGTGCATTGAAGAAGGAAACCTATGGGAGATGAAGTTCAGTGAAGATTGATAAAGATGAAGCTTGTGCCTGTGAAGGATAGTTATCTGTTGAAGCTAGGGTTTTGTTGCTGATTGAAGCTGTCTACTGGTTGAGGTTCAGGCTTGCTAGAGTTGGGATACTTTTGAAGACAGGAGCTTATCTAAAGCCTGGGGGTCATTGAAGGATGAAGATGGGTTCTTGCTTGAAGTTGTTGCTGTCTTTCCCACTTGATGTTAATCAACTGTAGCTGTCAGAGCTGTTGCTGTTTGGGATGCTTACTGTAGGAGCTGGTGTTGCTGTCAGAGCTGGTGTTGGATTTTATTTCTTTTTCTGTATTGTTTGTTGGCTTGTTCAGCTTGCCCCTTAGGTTTGAAGTGAAGTTGTTTCACTTTGCCTATTGTTTTCCCAGGTTCGAGGTTGAGTGGGACTCCCTTGCCTCGCTTGTGCTGCTGCATCTCATGCATGTTTACTGTTTACTGTATCTATCTGTTTCTTTTCCGTTTATCCCCTAGGATCTCTGATTTCCTCTGTGCAGGAGGGAATTATGACAGACGATAGGATTCTTATCCATGCATGACAACATTAGGTTAGTTTTTATCCCCTTTTCAACCCTAAGTTTTAGAACTTCTTTCTCTTCTATCTCAAAACAATTCAAGACACAGTAATAAGGATAATCGATGTCGTACGCTACGAGCCTTAAGCTATTTGAGAGAGGATTGCTGGAGGGTCACTCTCCAGTAATCTGACTGCTTAGTATGTTACCCTTAGGGTGACATACGACGTAGTCACTCTCAGATCATAGTCTCTAGTGCGTCAGAGATTGTGAACATACTAAAAAAAACACTTCTTTCGTGAAAGATTCAAAACAAACATCAAAGTGTCATTTTTGTCCGCTTGGACTCTTAATCAGAAGAAAACCGTTCATAAGGATCTAAAAAACAGTCAGACAAATCTGTGTCTTCCATGGCCCGAACTACGTTTGCTCTGATCTTTCATGCTGTATGAAAGTACGTAGGCATAGGATGCCGTATCCTAGCGAGCAACCTTCCCCTCCTTTTCCGTAGGTAGGCGAACTACGTTGACTCTGATTTCTCGTTCCAGACGGGAATACGTAGGCATAAAGCGTGATACTTTGTCGAGTCTTTTTATTTTCTTTTTAACCCTTGACCCTTAGTGTAGATAGAATAACAATCCAAACTAGAAAACAAGCGTGGATCCCGTCGAGTATGACGTACGTGAGGGGTGCTAATACCTTCCCCTTGCGTAACCGACTCCCGAATCCAGGATTTGGTTGCGATGACCATTCCTTTCCCGTCTTTGCGTTAGGTTTACTCCGAGCGTTCCCTTTCCCTCGTGTGGGATAAATAACGCATGGTGGCGACTCTTCTGTCATAGCCGGCGCCGATTTTCGCAGTAGCGACAATGTATCACTTCATGATTCCCTGAACTTCCAACAGTAACCCAACCTTTCACAAATCAAAACAAACAAGTGGGTTAAACGGTTAGCTATGCATAATGATTGACTATGAGAATGAACGCCATCTCCACTCGATACTACTGCGTCTGCACAAAAAGTTGGTTAGTCACATAAATATTAAATAAAGAAATATAGTCAAATAACACATGAGAATGTAAGAAGAGGTGGGATCTTATGGTCAAAAATTAGGGTGCAACAGTTGGTAGTGTTAATTCTTTGTGGATTAATATGAACGCCCTAATCAGATGAGATCCCTTGAACGTATTACTTCCTTACAGTAATATTTTCAACCTTGATCTATAACTCTGAGAACCCTTTTTAGAACCCGTGTTTCGATGGTTGTGTAGTTGACGCCTCCGAGAAGTCTTTCTCGCGTGGAAGATATGAGAACCTCACCTAGAGGAGATTCTTTTAAGGATATTATCCTCACGATGAGGCTTTGTCATGGCTGTAATATCTTCGAAAGATATCCATGACTCTAGGAACCTACCCATTTTAGAATCCTACCTGTGGGGTTTCTTTGAGCAGTGACTGTGGTCCTTTAACCGTTCACCCGACTAACTTCAGAATTGTTCGAATTTGTGATCCTGCGATCCTGGATCTTGCATCTTGCATCTTACATTGCATATCATTTGCATTGCATCTCATCTGTTGTGCATCTTGCATTTTCTTTCCTCCAGCAGATTCTCATGTTTCCTTTCCTTCCTCTCCGATAAATCAAGTTGATTCCTCGTCACCAGTATGCAACTAGAGCCAATACAAGACGAATGATGGAGCAGATTCAACGAGAGCAAGTTGCCATCAGGAAGGAGTTGGAATCCCTCAATAGAAAGATTGATCAGATCTTCGAAGCCCTCACCATAACTAGGAAGCAACCAGAATAACGAGCCGCTCAACGACCGTGTCAGTGAAATCAACAGAGAACGTTGAAGCCAGATAAAGTATTTGATAGTCTACCAATGACATATGCTAATATCTTTGCTCCACTGATGGAGAAGAAGGCTGTCGTTTCGAGAGATCTAGCTCCCCCAACTATCCTTCCTGCTGACTACGATGTGAATGCTCATTGTGAGTTTCATAAGGGCGCTCCAGGTCACAACATTGAGAACAGCAGGTTTTCAAGCATAAAATTCAAGACCTGATTGACGAGGAAGCTCTCACCTTTGATGGGAAGTCTCCAAATGTCATCAACAACCCGATGCCGCTATCCAACTAGTGCCAACATCAAATCAGATCAAGTCCAGTCAAGTTCATTCCCCGAAGAACGCCGTCATGTTGCCATTTCATTACTCGTAGTTTTTATATTTTGTCTTTGTTTGTTTAAGTACTTTATGCTTTGAACAATTGTCATTCGTATTTGGTTTTCATTAATGTATTGTTTATGCATGTTTTGAATTAGTTATGTCGTATTCACTCATTTGTCACTTAACACCGACACATTTATTCACTTCACTCTATCCACTATTGCTTAGCATGATTTGAGGGAGGATGATGAAAACGAGATACCCATAATTGCAAACCATACGCTTTCAGACAAAATATCGTCAATGATGTACATGCATTGCTTCAATTCCCCTAAACACCGGAGATATAAGGAGTTAATCCCTAGTAAACCACTTTGAGCCTAAGAAGTAGCAGTTTCCTTCGGATATTCAAACCTTACACTCAACCTGGGGCAGGGTAGTGTTCAGTTAATCCAATCCCGCATTCGAATCAACAAAGCAAAATCCAGAAGACGGTTGTTCATCAAAGACCTACGATATGGCAGTCACAATCCTCCAACAAAATCCAAAAAAAATAAAATCAAAAGCCTGCTAAGTCAAACACCTTAGAGGGGACTTAGGAAAAATCAAGGCAATCCCGATGGATTTGACAAGCGAAGTCAATCTATGCAAAAGTTAGGGATCAACAAAAACAGAAGCAAAAGAGGACCCCGAAACCCTCAACAAAAAAAACAAAATAAGATTCAGTGGTCACCCAATCGAGAGGGTCACTGATATCCAGCAAAATAAGATGACTGCCATTTCGAGCATACCTTGAACCGTCAAGCTTACACCGTCAAGACAAGTGTAGGATTAACCGAACATAGGAATGGAGATCATTAAGAAGAAGGGGTGGGTACAAATCATACTTTGATCCTAATATCCTTTGTTTCATAACCGCGAACCAGACTACGTTACAACCCTCGAAAGACCTAATTGAGGCGAGGTTTATTCTGAAAGCATACTTTCGCAAGGTTGCGTAACCTGACTCCTCACATGATTGCTAATCATCAGCATTGGTGTCATTATCCTTGCTATATCTTGTACACCAATCAAATTAGCACAACGTCTGGACTAACAGTTCATTCGTTTCCCACTATCACGACACTCTTAATAAACGACACTTTTTCGAAACTTGCATTAATATTAACATTTGAGAATGTACAATTTTAATCGCTAATCAGTGCTAGGTATTCAAAGACACTTCAACAAGGGGCAATCAAGTAGAAAGTTGACTTTCAGTGGCCGACACGAAGCAAGGCTGGGGCAAATCATTCAATGGCTCGAGCAGGGGCAAGTCTGAAGGTGAGAAAAACACTTAGAAGGGGGGGGGGGGGGGTTGAATAAGAGTTTTAAGAAATATGGCAATAAAAACAACTCAAGATTTTTATCCTGGTTCGTTGAACTCAACTACTCTAGTCCACCTTATCAAAGATGATTTGCCTTTCTCTGCAAGGAGTTAATCCACTATTGATCAACTGATTACAATAAAAAGCACTAAGAACAACTATCTTAGTCTTCTAAAGAACTACTGACCACACCTTGGTCTTCTTAAGGAACTTCTTACAAATTAATGTAAACTAACAAGTATTTGAATGCTTCTAATAAGCTGTATCACAATTGTGATGTTTACACTTAAGATTAAGTACAACAACAAAAACTGTACAGTTTTATGAGAGATCAAATGAATAAGATCTTTGTAAGATTTTCTCTTTGGTGAATCAAGCGTGTATGAGAATTTCTTTCTGAGTGATCTAGCAATGAGCAAATGGTGAGTAGTGAATTAGCAACCTCAAAATGTTGTAGAAGTTCTTGTTTTATAGCTTTTCAAAATTGCTTTGAGTGATGTGCAGCTGTATATAATATTAGATTATAAGAATTTTCATTACCCAAAAAGTATGGGCAGAGATATGCTTTCTGCAGGAAAGGTATGGTTATAGAAGCCTTGGGATTTGCACCACATCACTTCTTTGGACAAAATAGTCGTTGGTTACTTTGGAAGTAGCACCACGTCCAATCAAGTTTACAGCTTCTTCAACAAGCTTCCTTCAGGATGAAGTCTTCATAATTTGCACTTCAGAACTTGTAGCAAGCTTATTGGAATGAAATACTTTAAGATGATCAAAGCTTAAGATGAATGAGATGAACAAAGCCTTGATAGATGATCAGATCTTAATGCATCAGAGTCTCAATCTTGATCAGAGTCTTCATCAGAGTATGCAGCAGTATATGCTAAGAGCGTGACTATTAATGATAAAAGTCTGATTATCAAAGCCTCTGATCTTGCAGTGAAAAGAACTTCAGAGTATGATTAGATCACAACTTTCAACTTTTGTACACTTCTTTCATTGACGCTTCAGATCATTCTGTAGCTTCTGCTTTAGATCCTTCTGGCAGCGCTTCACAATCTTCTGATAGTCTTGCATCTGATGCTTCAGAGCTTTGCATAGTTTCTTGTACTTATGTATTTTGTTTCTTTTAAGAGTTTTCAATTTTATACCTGAAACAATAATACTTGAACAAATTTTAGAGTGTATATTTTCTTACTACAAAATTCCATAAAAGTTATCATCAAAACATAGAGATATAAGAAACACCAATCTGTGTTCTAACAAAGTCATCTCAAGTCGTCAAAGTTCAACTTTAACTTTAGAATTGGTTAATTTGGGGCAGACCAGTTAACAAGTTTAGACTGGGACAAGACCAATCACCCAAATCATCAAGCAGAGTTGCAACCTTCTCTGAAGCAAATTCACAACAAATCATCAAGTACCCAGACTTGGGGCATCCAGTGCATCTTCTGCTTCAATCGTGGCGTCTTCAGAAAATTGCATGTCGAGGAAGTCAATCCCTCCCACCACCCAAAGTCCAATCCGCATTGGCAACTACTAAAAGTCCACCACGCTGGCGTCTCCGCTTTCATTTCCAATTACCTGTCTGCAATCATGTGCATCATACGCATTGCATTCTCTATCATAAGCATCTTACATCACGTGCATACCCCAATCATATCATAATTCCCCAGCTCTTGCATCTCCACGCATCAACATTTGCATTTGCGCTTCCATTTGTTATGGAACCTCATTATCATCCAGCATTCGCATATGCAAGTCAAGGTCCAGGATCAATTTCGAAGATTTCCAAGATCATCATCAGCCCAGTCAGGGGAATTCTCCGCAAGACTGTGGATTTCTCCCACAAACTTCAAAGCAATCATCAGCCCAGTCAGGGGCAATCTTCTGCAATTGTGGGTTTCTCCCACAAAATTCAAAGGATATTCAAAGCATGATTCAGCCTAGTCAGGGGCATTCTTTTCAAGACCATGGGTGTTTCTCATGACGTATTTCAACCTCGTGGTTGATCAGATCTTCAAGTCAACATACAACCCAACCAAGGGCATATCATTCAAGGCCGTGGGCATCCCCACGAAGTTGTTCAACCTTTTGTTGGGCAAATCCAAGAGTTTCAGTGCAAGATTCAGCCTGAGCATGGGCATCTTCAGCAAAACCGTGAGCATTCCTCATGAAGTTGTTCAGCCTTTTGTTGAGCAAGACAACACATCAAGACAAACTCAGCCCGACCAGGGGCATCCTCTTTAGAGTTTGTGGGTGTAACCATGAAATCATTTCAACAAAATTATGATCTCCAAGCAAGACGGTAGGCGTACCCCGTTGACACATTTCAATCCAATCTTCCTCTTGGGTGTTCCCCAATGAGTTGTATTCATCAAGTGTAACCGTTGTCAATTGCCTTACTATCATCTTTTTGGTGATAGCCGAACTTCGTCGGTTCAACCTAGCCTGCATCCTTTTGGTGTTGGTAACCTTCAACTTGTGTCGTTCTATCATCCTTTTGGTGATAGCAACCTGTGTGTGTGAGTTTCGCTCCGTCATCCTTTTGGTAGGGGGTCTGTCATCTAGTCTGATGTCAGATTGTGAGATAGTGTTTGTCCTATCATCCTTTTGGTGGTAGTGGCCGGTTTGAGTTTCGCTCCGTCATCCTTTTGGTGAGGGGTCTGTCATCTAGTCTGATGTCAGATTGTGCGATGGTGTTTGGTGTGAGTTTCGCTACATTGTCCTTTTGGTGGGGGGTATGTCATCTAGTCTGATGTCAGATTGTGCGATGGTGTTTGGTGTGAGTTTCGCTCTGTCATCCTATTAATGAGGGGTCTGTCATCTAGTCTGATGTCAGATTGTGCGATGGTGTTTGGTGTGAGTTTCGCTCCGTCATCCTTTTGGTGGAAGATCTGTCATCTAGTCTGATGTCAGATTGTGCGATAGTGTTTGGTGAGTTTCGCTCCGTCATCCTTTTGGTGAGGGGTCTGTCATCTAGTCTAATGTCAGATTGTGCGATAGTGTTTGGTGTGAGTTTCGCTCTGTCATCCTTTTGGTGGGGGGTCTGTCATCTAGTCTGATGTCAGATTGTGCGATAGTGTTTGGTGTGAGTTTCGCTCCGTCATCCTTTTGATGGGGGGTCTGTCATCTAGTCTGATCTCAGATTGTGCGATAGTGTTTGGTGTGAGTTTCGCTCCGTCATCCTTTTGATGGGGGGTCTGTCATCTAGTCTGATGTCAGATTGTGCGATTGTGTTTTGCTCTACCATCCTTTTGGTGGTAGTAGCCGTGTGTGTTTCATCCCATCATCCTTTCGGTGATGACGACTTTTTGCCATTTATTTACAGTTTACTTTTGGGTTTACATTTTCCAATATTTCAACTCCCAAGCATCTCTTTTCTTTCGGACAAATTCCGGGTTTTCTTCATATCTAATTGACTTCTACCTCGGGAAAATGAACGCTACAGCAGTTCATTTCCCAAGGTTTAAGCCAATTAGATAGTGGCATCTGTCATACCCTATATTTTTGCATTTTTATGTTACATTTTTCACCTAATGTAATGCCGTTTAGACACGTGTCCACTCCCGATTGGGCGTTCTTAAGATCTCGACTTTTTTGCCCAATAGGAGCAAGACACGTGGCCTAGGGGTATTTTTGTAAATTTTAATTCCTTTTAATTTCTTATTTTCTTTCAAATTTTAGTTTACTGTATATATTCTTGTTTTAACCTTTTATTTTTGTTTAAATAGAATAGTTTTTATTTTATTAGAAATAGAATAATTTTTATTAGAAATTGGTTTTTATTTTATTTTAATAGATATTAATCTAGGCTAGTTTAGTTTAATTTTATTTAAATTATTTATTCACTTTTCAGAATATTATTTTTTAGTGTAAAATATTATTTTTGGTTTAATTAGGATTTATTAAGTTATATATTTATTATATTTAGTTTTTTATTATTCTAGAACTTTTTAAATAGTTTTATTTTAATTAGAGTTATTTAAGGTTATTAGTTTATTTAATTATTTATTTTTTTATTAGAATATCTAGTTTAATTAGAATAGATTATTTAATTAGGATTAATTGTTATTAGTTATTATTAGTCTTTAGTTTAAAATATCATTTTGATTAATTTAGTTAGATTTGATTAACTAGGATTAATTAGGATTAGTTTATGTTTTTTATTAATTAGTTTTGGTTATTTAATTAGGATTTTATTTATTAGCTTTTTAATCAATTTTAGTTGGTTTCTATTTTTATTATCGTAAAACCAGTTTTTCTTTCATCATCAGCTTTTTATCTAATCATCATTATCATTTATCAACATCATAATTAAGTCCTTAATCAGTCATTAACCCAGCATGCCACGTGTCATATTGGGAGTATTTAAGCAACTGTTCATTGCCTCTAACTAGAAGGACAGAACCCTAATTCCAACCCCAACCCTAGCCACACTGTTTATCCCCTCAACTCCTTCTCCGTTTTCGAACCAACCACCTTCCATCAACAGCCAAACCATAAACACAGCCCAGAAAAACGCATACACCTCCATGTTCTTCATCTTCTCAAAACAAACTCAGAAAATCCAACCATGACTCTCATCTTCCTTGTTCACAAATGAGCTAAACCAACAACTCAGTTCCACAAAAATCATAACCATGTCGTTTCCTTTTTCTGCATCTGTGCACTATCATTATCTTCTTTTTCGACAAACACACAGTCTTGGCTCACCCCTATTCTTATTCATAGCAAAGACAACACTCCCTTAACCTGTAATAACCTCATAACTCCAAAATCACCATCTCTTCCAAGTCAGGTACACTCTCGAAGCCGTTAGTGAAAGTAACGCCATCGTTGGTGGTTGTGGTGCCGACAACGTTGTTCTCGGTGTCGAGAAGAAAACCATCACCACCGCTAACACTACCTCAAATCAACAGCAAAACTAAATCAACCTCCAATACACAAATTGTGACTGGTTTATCGTTCCACCCTTCCCAACTTTACTCACTTCAACTCACCTAGTTCTTCCACTGTGAAACAACAACAGAAACTCAGTGACATAGACGTTGTTTTCATCCGATCTACAACCTTTCCTATTTGATTTTTACCCACACACCATACAAAAACAACTCAACCATTAAACAACTCATCAAACCGTTAATCTTCCTCAACCCCAGATTTGTTCAATCAATAGGAAAGGCACCTTCAACCTCTCCACCGTAAAACTTCAAACTTCCGTTCGAACCCCTTTTTCCAGAAATCACCTCCTTTCACCATTAAAACTCCATCCATCCAAAACCCAGAAACCTCCATCTAATCTTCATCCGGAACCACACAGAAACCCAAACCCATGCGTTATCCTTTCCAAAATCCGACCCATTCGAAATTCCCAGAATGTCGCCTTCAAACCCATCCGAAACATCAAAGCTACCCCATCATCAATCTTCTCAACCAACTTCGTAACCTCAAATTGTAAACCTCTTCGCAACCCGCTTAAAAACCATTCCAATAACAACATCAAAAAAATAGCGGATCTTCACAACTCCATACCCGAAACCGCTCATCCACCGCCAGAACATCATCGTCCATTGAATCTTCAACCAACAATCACCCACATAAACCCTCAAACCACACAAACAGAAAAGAAGGGAGAAGATTTTTATTGAACAAGAGCGAGAACCTAAGTCGAATGAGAGAGATAAGAGAGAGAGCGAGCGAGATATTGAGATGGATACTGAGGTTGGATGCGTGCCATTTTCTTTCTCGATGAGTTTTTTCTTTGAAATTGTTGAATCTGATACGTGTTTGGTATCGTGACTGTGTGGCTGTTGGTAACCATTTTATTTATTTATTTGTTTTTTCTCTATGGGCTTGGCCATGATTGGGCGGTTACTAGCACATCCTACGAGTTTCTGCATCCCATCTTGGCTGATTAATGTTTTGAGAGTGAGTGAATGTGCTTCAAGCCCATAGTGATTCCTTCCATTCTCTCATCCCAGTTCACACCCCCTCTTTCTTGTTTTTTTGAAAAAGTTTTAATATAAAGTTTTATAAACGATTTTCCTAAAATAATGTTTGATAACTTTTATTAAAATCTCATTTATTTTATGTACATATTCCTTTTGTTAATATTTTTGATTAATATTGTAAGAACCCTTTGATAAATAATTTTGGATACATTTTCAATCATATTTTCTTTTTAGATCTTTTTCTACCAAGTTTCGGCCGATGACGAGATCACCACCATTTAGCCGTCAAATTATTGACATGAAACAAAGGATCCGAGACCACCTCCTTTCTATCCTCATTTCTTCTTCCGATTTTATTTCGATTTTTGGATCGATGAAGTCTTTTATTCGTAAGCGTCGCATATCGAAGTTGATAACCTTCTCAATTTCAAATCTATGGGGAATGACCATTGAGGCCATTTTCCTTACTTTGGGATCGCGATAGACTACCTTCGATTAATCGGCATTATGTTTGCGATTAAGACGAGATCTCATTCTTTCGTGTCCCGATTCGATTCACTATATTGACCACTAACTTTAATTTCTGTCAAATATTATTATGGATATTATTGTTATATTATCTTGTCTTTATATATTCATTCTCATTCACCCATAATCGAAAACACATAATAAACTATCGAAATCCTAAAAGCAAAATTGGTGGACTGTTAGATCTTTGGTCATTTGCAGGTATCCTAACTTTGAGTCGTGTCCGACTTTTCTCAAGGCGTAGTTTAGGACATAATGCACACACACGACTTTCTCTTGGGCTAACTTACAATGAGACCCCTTTATTTCGTGCAATCCCGTGTAACTTACATGTACCCCTCTCCCATTCCGATGTATGTTTCGCATTTCTTTGATTATCGGTTTATCTCCTAGGAGCACCCATAGGGACTAGAGCGGATCAAACTATTTTCAAACAAATTCTCGATTCGTCATCGAGCCACTTTCAAATTCTCGATTCGTCAGCGGCATTATGTATGTGATACAACACCAAACGTTTTACTATCAATGCGATTTGTCTTTACAATTCAATTACCTCTTTTAACTTTCAGTTTTTACATTTCAAACTGCCCTTTACAATTTTCTTCCCATTTGCTTTGCAAAGACCCCCTAGTTGAACGCGGAGTTCTTATTAGAGTTATTTTTCAAGCCATTTATTTGCTTACATCTTTATTTTAAAGACTTTTACGATTTCAAGGGATTTGTGTTGAACGCGTAGTTTGGCAATAATATTAACATTACGTTTACAACGTCTTTTCTGCACTTTCCATTTTTATTCTCACGCAGTCGAAACACTCTGTTGCACGTGTCCTAGGATTTAGTATGGTCCATCCTGCATGTTAGTCAAATTATTAGAAATTGATAGACCAGCGGTTGTTTACCAAAAATCACAGTAAATAAATTGGCACACCCGGTGGGACCTTGTGCTAAATAGTGTTGTTGAATATTTCGTTGCATGATTTTAAGAAGTGGAAAGTTAGGCACGATGCAAGACGAAGTACCAAACAGGAGAAATCCTCGAGAGATGGCCTCAAGTGCTAGTCAACAAGTGGATTTGAAAGGAAGCACTTCGAATGTTCAGTCGAGTCTGGGATCTCAAAGTATACCATATTCCGTGTCTTCGACAGGAGGACAAATACCCACGTTGGCTGGATCTGATCAGATGCAATCCATTTCCAATCCAGGATCAACGTGTGTACGAACATACACACAACCAGTGTTGGAATATATAGGGCCTCAAAGTCCTAATTCTCCAACGCCTCCAGTAAGTTCTGTGTATAGGCTTAGTTCTCCTCCAGGGTTTTCACAACCATTGTTGAGGAGTCAATCATATGGTATGCATATAGTGACCATACAAAATATGCAAAGTGAACCAGCCATATTCTCAGATCAGGTGGCGTCTTCGCCCGCACAAAATTCCCTTTATTTCAATTTTTGATGACTCATTAATTGTGTATCATTACATTTGCATTGTAACTTATCACCTACATCACCTATCACTTTCCTCTTCCTAAAACCTAAAAGCTACTACAAAAGGGGTCAAAATCTTAATCCTCATTCCATCTTCAAAATTCATCTTGAATATTTGCAATATTCATCAACCCATTCCATCTTCCTCACTTTGAAATCAAAACAGAAGAGGATGAAGAAGACAACGAACAAGATGAGCAAGATGATTGACAACTAATGGAAACTGCCGATCAAATAAATGAGGATTGCGTTGAGCACATACCTCCCACAGATTCTAGTAATGCTCAAGGTTGGGGCCAATGGCAACATACTGGGTGGACGTCATTGCGTGAATACTATCAGCCTCCACAATGGGGCTATAAAGAGCCAACAAATTCCCCGCAACAACACTCGTCAGAGCTTCTATAAATGATGAGAGATATGCAATTAGAGCAACATGCCTTCATGAGTGCTCAAGACGAGCGTTTCGCACAACTTCGACATCAATTCGAAACGCAGACAGAACAATTCAACACTTTTTCCTCGAATATCAACCAACGACTCGATGCTTTTGTTGAGTCGTCTGAAAGTCAGAACCATGGCATCTCCAACAGCCTCAATACCTTGAACAATGTTGTTTTGGAGTTTACCGACATGGCGAAGCTCAGCTGCCTCCGCCATATCCGTATTATGGAAGAGGCCAAAACTTCAAGGTGAGTAGACATTGAAGCATATGCATTCTGCATACTTACTATTTCATTGTTTGATGTTGTCATGTTATTTGCATTGTATTAAATACATTTTAAGTGTGGTATTGACTTGCATTTTGAACTTATATGTCATGACTTAGCTATAATTGTTATGTGTTTATCGTTTTTTCTATTTGTTGCTTGATCATTAATGTTGTCATGTGTGGATGATTGTTAATATGTTATCTTTTGTGCATGTTGTGATTTGAGCTTTTCTTTTTAACCAAACTTTCTTTCTTTTTGATGTTGTCAAAGGGGGAGAAAAGTGTTAAGATAGCAGTAGAACCATAGAAAGTCGCAAATGAAGACGTCGCAAATGAAGGCATTAAGCAAGGGGGAGGATAATGCTGCACATCATACGAATAAGTTCCAAGTGTTTTTCCATCATAAAAAAAAGGGAGTATGTGATGGCAAAGCCTCATATACTATACATGCGTGTTTCGATGATGTCAAAATGCAACCACATGGAAGAATCGATATTTGGCGTCATCACCATAATGCATAAGCATACCTTATCTCTCATGTCTCATTTGCTTGCATGTTGTGTCATCAAGTTAGCGTCATACGAGTCAAACATCATTGGTGCATTATAAGTTGCACCTAGAAGAGTCAAAAACATCAAATTAGGCATTTTTTCAAAATACAGGTCTTTGAGTCGACCATTCATTTGCTCCAGTCGACTCATAGAAAGTGTCTCAAACTTGCATTTTCCCCAGGTTGGCGCATGTCGACCTATCGGTTGACACATACTGTTATCATTTCTGTTTGTCTAAAACTGTGGACTTTGCATCGATGCATGGTCCTGTTTTGGTCGATGCATAGCTTGTTATTTTTCATAATCTATTTTGCTTGGGGTAGATCAGACCGACCCTTCCTTTTGTATGGTCGACCTTTCGCTGTTTTACTGCATAATTTTGGTCTATCCACTTATTTTGAAAAGTGGTTTTGCCTGTTATTTTGGCATGATATAAATAGAAAGTTGCTCATTTCATTTCAAAAAAATTGAATCAATTGGAAAACAATAAAAGTGAAAGAGGTGCCATTAGTTCTCATAATCTTTATCTTCTGCATTTCATACCACAACAATTACACACAATAATCTTTGTTGTGCATTATGGATTGTTCGAAGTGATAACGTTCGAAGCCGTTGATTGGGAATCCGGTTCGGGTTGAGATTTTGGCAGTTTTTTCTTGAATAAAACCTTGAGGGTTTTGTCCTCCAAGATTTGCTGAATTTGGGGGATTTTTGGTACGAATCTTCTCAACATATATTCAACTGAGCGAAGGTGATCAAGGAGCGGTGGGTTCCGTCGGTCTAGTAGCGGTAATCGGTGAATTGTGAAGGAGAGGTTCGAGTTCGATTAGTGAGTGTTTGAGATCAGTCGGGCTGGGGTTTGAAAACACAAGGTTATACAACCAAAGAGCTGTAATCGGAGGTTCAACACAAACTATCGAAGGACTTGATTCGACTCGAATCAAGGGACAAGAAGAGAAAGCATCATCAACAACAAGGGAGTTTGTTTGTGCATTTTCTATTTTATTCTTGTATAAATGATTCAACAACAGGTTACATTTATATTATATGAGCTCAATTCTATTGTTAGAATTGAGGGCAGACGTACCCTGAAGCGAGGATGGCGGGGGAACTGCCTCAACAAATCTTTGTGCCTTTTACTTTATGCATTTTCATTTTGCTTAATATTCGCGTGATTTTCGTACAAACAATTTCATCAAATTTAGGACTGTTTTGAGTAAGTGCTGAATTAATTTTGACTATAGTACAATAGTTTATTGTACAAGGAAACTAGAGCTACTTATGAAGGTAGGAAAACACTTAGAAGGGGGGGGGGTTGAATAAGGGGTTTCAAAAACAACTTAAGATAATAAAAATGAACAAGTTATTTTTATCCTGGTTCATTTGAACTCAAACTACTCCAGTCCACCCGGCCAAGGTGATTTCACCTCTCTCAAACGAGGATTTAATCCACTAATTAAAAACTGATTACAGTGATATCACTAAGACAAACTGTCTTAGTCTTCTCAAGAATTCTGACCACAACTTGGTCTCTCAAGGAACTATTACAAAGTAATACAAAGATGTGTTTAAGTGCTTCTAAAAAGCTATTATCACAACGATGATTTTTACACAAGTTAAGAACAAATAAAACTATTTAGTTTTCTAGTATGTTCGTTATAGAATGATATTGAATGATGTTCTTGAATTTTGTCTAGTATTACGTGAGTAGTTTGTTAACCTTGAAATGTTGTTTGAAGACTTGTTTAAATAGTACTTCATATCCTTTTCTCAAAGAACGTGCAACAACATGCTTTTTATCTTCTTTGACTTTTCGTTCACAGAAGAGGAATGTTCAGAGATACCCTTTTTGTCTGAATTCCTGTGCCATACACGAAAGAGGAAATAGCCGTATGGATGAATACAAAGAATATGCCAACGAATCTTTTCTTGAACAACAACTTCTTTATCAAGTTTCTTTATCAGAGTATCTTCATCAGAGTTTCTGCAGCTTAGTGCTTAACGTGTTTTTCTTATCAGAGTTGACTTGATACTCAGAGCATCTGTAGTTGTAGTGTTGAGTTTAGTTCTTTCAGAGTCTTTTGGAACTTTTCTTTGTATTCTTTTCTCAGAGTCTTCTGCGTCTTCACTTAGAGCCTTCTGTAGCTTTACTTCAGAGTCTTCTGTAGCTGCGCTTCAGAGTCTTCTGTAGCTGCGCTTCAAAGGAAAACTTGCGTCCAGAGGAACATTTATACTATTATCTGAAACAAATATACTTGAACAAAATTAGAGTATATATTTTCTCCATACAAAATTTCATTAATGCTATCATCAAAACATAGAGATATATTAAGAACCAACCTGTGTTCTAACAACTTACTCAAAGCCGAACTCACTTGGAGTGCTCCGCATACCAAGTGTTTGATAAATTGTCTGAACCAAAATTCTCGTGTGCTGTCCATTTATTTTGTTGGCATTTTGAGGCATTGGAACTAGTCATACCAAGTAGTGATATAAATCAATTGATAGTGTGACTAGCATGGTGATTCTCTTTACTCATTATCAATTTCTATAGGCTATACAGATATTCGGTTTTCAAGTAACGTTTCGTTATAGACGGTAATTTTTCCACGGCCGCTTCCAAAAATTAAACAAATTTTAAAAACCAATTTTATTGGTAGCGCCGACTGATTTTTTAATAAAGGATCTATTCAACCCCCTTCTAGATCGCGCCATCGTCTAATAATTAGCATTTATTACAACAACTTCAACACGTCTCCCTCACACATGCCACTAGCTGTGATCATGCTCCTAGGTTTTAGGAAATCATGGCCTAAGGAAAGGTGAGTTTTAGACTTAACTGTTCATATTCCCTCAAACTTTTTCTGGTACAACACGTGTCGCACTACAATCATATTAATCGCCAACTAGTCTTTTCCCATTCCCGCTGTTGCACCCCAAAATTTGCTCAACCTTTCCTTGCCTGATTTAGGTTTCATTGCATTTCATTTGCATAGTTACATCATTCACATAGTTCTAATCATTTGCATATCATAGCCTAGCATGCCTCCAACAAGGGATCAAGGGTGTCTATCAACATAAGAGCCTAGCAAAGAGGTGTTATCCAAGATTGAGAAGTCATCCAAGCCATCAAGAAGTGATTTGAAGTCTTGAGAAGTTTGAGTGCCTACATGTGGGTTTTGCTCCTATCTTGAGGAATATTGGGAATCATCAGTGGGATGTGAGACATGGAATGTGAATTAGAGGTGTGTATGGATCTCATGGGATGCCTAGAGGGCCATATTGAAGCTGAGACAAGTCATTGATTCAAGTATGAAAGCCATATTTGAAGTGCAGTCAACTAGGGTTTCATCTGGGCCAATCTTAGGTCAATGGAGTAATTCGAGAACATCAAAGCCTACTTTGAGGTCATGGGATTCATGGATTGGTATGTTGATACATGTGTGGTGTTGTGCCAAGGTTAAGCAAAGAAGGATCAAGAATGTGGGAAGTTGCTAAATTAGGGTTTCAGTGTAAAATCCCTTGTTTAGTGCCCAACTTCAAGGCCACATAAGTCAAAATACAAGTTTCAAATGGATCTTTTGCCAACATGAAACTTGTATAGCATCTCAATAACTTTAATTTTAGTACTAGAAGTCCTCAAGGGGATTTATAGAACTCAAGTTATGGGTCTTGCAAATTACAGGTCATCAGATGACTATGAAATTTATTTGTGAAAGTCACTTGACTTCCAAGCAACTTTTGCCATTCAAGAAAGTTTCAAATGGATTCTTGGCCAACATGAGAGTTGTATATCTTGGTCTTAGCTTTCCATAGAGTACTAGAAGTCCTCAAGGGGATGTGTAGAACTCAAGTTATGATCTTTGCAAGCCAGGGGTATTTTGGGTATTGGTGATTATAGGTCATTTGTGATCATAGGCCATTTTCACCAACTTAGAGGCTTCAAATGGAAAATTGTTCAACTATAAAGTTGCTTAAAATAGGGTTTTAACCTTGACCATGCATCAAGGAGGATTTGAATTGGCTCATAGGAGAAGTTGGTTTGAAATGGCTTTGAAACGAAGAAATTAAAGTCATTAAAAGGCCAAAAGTTGGGGAAATTGGTTTTGTGGCCAAATTGAACAAATTTATAGATCATTTTTATTAGAAATACCATTTTGAGAAGGTTGGAAACATTACATTTGGCATTTGAGGTCATTTACATGTGGTTCCCTTTTGTGACTTAAGGATGAAGTAACATTTGAATCACACATCCTTGGATCAAAAACGAGGGAATTACCATCCCCATTCAGTTCAAAATGTCACAAGAGGAGAAATTTAAGCAAGATGGTGAGCTAGAACAGAGCAAAGCACAACTTTGGCATATGAGATTTTGAAGGAAAATGAGAAATTGAATTTCTCATTGTGGTTGTTACAGAAGGTTCTAGAGGTTTCCAACAACTTCTATATAACATATGCATTGGATTCAGATCATTTTTTGGGAAGAATTGAGCAAGAAACAAGAAGGAGCAACTGAATTTTCTTCATTGCATCTCAGAATCGGGTTTTGGAATTGAAGAGGATTCAAAGCAAATTGATCATTGAAGAAGCTTTAGAAGTGGTTCTTGAGTGATTCTGCAAAAGATTGAAGGTTGAATCGAGCCATAACCTCATCTGTTCATCCATTTTTTCCAGGTTTGTAACTTTCAGTTTTCAGCATAATTTATGGGGAATTGCTTAGAAATGATCATATGGTTAGGTTAGTATTGAGGTTAGGATGGATTTCAGTCCAAAATTGGAGCAATTAGAGACAAAATTAGGCATGTCACCATTTTTGTTGAAGCTCATATCTCTTGATCCTTGAGGGTGTAATGGTGTTTAGATGGTTAGAATTGATCAGGGAAAGGTGTAGATGAGTTTAGGCTTATTAATTGCAAGATTTGAGATGTTCAAGATTTGGTGATTTCTCTGCAACTTGGATCGGGTTTGGTTTTAGAGGATGAATCAATAAGATTGGAGATCATTTTTGAGCTCAGGGGATGATTTTGAGTAGGATATGGTGATTAGTTGCAAGAATTGATGCGCTTTTGGATATGCCACGCCGGAGAAGACGGTGGCGCAAAGCTCAGGCCACCGTCTTAGTTTCTCCCTCCATTTTTCAAACATATAGGGACGATGACTCCGAGTACGTTGGATCTCAGTCTGACCCTTGACCAAAACTTAATCCAATGGCCATGATTACAAGTTGATTTCTGAAGATAATGACTTTTATCAAAACTCACCGTTTCACTTAATGGTATTTGGGTGGGCTTAACCAGTTAATTGCTATGCACACCTCCATTCAGGCCCAAGGTTGAAAATACACTGAAATTAGTTGCTATTTGACACACAAGTTTCCCAATTTCCATGTTATTTTCCATTTATTTTCTGTTAGTTGTTTTGGGCTTAGAGATATTTGATACGCGCACCCCCCCCTTAGGCCCAGGTTTGGATTTTAACTGGATCTAATTGCTATTTGCAACGCAGCTTTATTAGTTTTCTTCATATTTTCTTTTAATTTCATATTTTGCATATAGTTAGGAGATAATTCCCCATAAATAGAAAAAATAATCTTTTTAATCCAGGTTTTTTCCCCCTGACTCCTTAGAGAGTCTAGAATTTTAGGAATTTAATAAATTCATTTTTCATGCATTTTAGAATTTATTGGCATTTTTTGTATTTTAATTGGTTTTATTTGGAATTTCTTTGATGATTGATCTTGCTGATTTTGGTATGGATGATTGGTGTATATTTTTGAGTTGATTCTTGCTGTCTTAGTTAGTTTAGAGATGCATGTACCCATAGTAATTTTCTCATATTTTTGGGAGATAATTTTAGGTTGTTTTGAACAATAAACATTAGGTGTTGTAGATTTAGGGTTTTAGGATAGTACCCTTAGGTTTATGGCATAGTTTTAGGTCCAAATGAATGGTTAACCCCTTGGTTTTGTTTGGAGTGATTCTTAAGAGGTTTAGGAATCCTTAGAATTTTTTATAGGATTTTAAAATCATCTTTTGGTATTTTACGTAGAATTAGTGTTAAGACTAACTTTTGGGTGTTTCTAACACACTAATTTGACTAGTTTAACTCAATAGTTCCCCTTAGATTAGGGTGGTGGTGCTCTTGTGCTTGGATGATCATGAAGATCAATTGAATATGCTTTGGAGAGCTTGAAGGAGCTTGGAGATGAAGCCTTTTCCTTTTGTGGAGTGCTTGTCAGGAGCTTAGGGAAACTAGGGTTTTAGGAAGAGCATTAGACTAGTTTTGCTTCTTTCTTCAAACATGGAGTATATTGGTTATCTCCATTCAATCCAATGACATGAAGTCCTCTTAAAGAAGTCATATCTCGTTTGGAGGGATGAATGGAATGCTTTAAGAGTAGAACTTTGAGGATTTCTTCCTATTACAGTGTTAAGATCTTAATGACTTCCCTTGGTTGTCACTGAGTTTCTTAACACTTCAATTTGATCTTGTTGAATGATTCTCCCTTGGAGGTGGTTGTTGAATCTTGGTAAAGAGAAGGTTTGTGCTTGTTGAAGCTAGGAGTGGTTGCTTGTTGAAGCTAGGGTTTGTGCTTGTTGAAGCTGGTTGCTTGTGGAAGCTAGGGTTGCTTGTTGAAGCTTGGTGCTTGTTGAAGATTGAAAGTATTGAAGCTTGAAGATGGGAGCTATTCATGGAGATGAAGGTTGTTGCTGTTAACTCTTTGCTGTTTAATCAACTGTTGCTGTTCAAAGCTGCTGCTTGTGCTGTTTGCTGTAGGAGTTTGGTGTTGCTGCTAGGGCTGCCTCCTCTGCTGTGGTTTTGTTTTCTGTATTGTTGTTGGCTTGTGCTGCTTGCCCCCTAGGTTTGAAGTGAATGTTGATTCACTTTGCCTGTTGTTTTCCTAGGTTCGAGGTTGAGTGGGACTCCCTTGCCTCGCTTGTATTGCTGCATTGCATGCATTTTACTGTATTTGCTTGCTTTCTTTTCCGTTTATCCCCTAGGATCTTTGATTTCCTCTGTGTAGGAGGGAATTATGACAGACATTAGGATTCTTATCCATGCATGACAACATTAGGTTAGTTTTTATTCCCTTTTCAACCCTAGGCTTTTTAGAGCTTCTTTCTCTTCTTATCTCAAGACAACTCAAAAATACAGTAATAAGGTTAATCGATGTCGTGCGTTACGAGCCTTAAGCTATTCGAGAAAGGGTTGTTGGAGAGCTTCTTTCCAGTAGTCTGGCTGCTTAGTGTGGTACCCTTTGGGTGACACGCAACGTAGTCACTCTCAAATCATAGTCTCTAGTGCGTCAGAGATTGCAAACAAACTAAAAAACATTTCTTTCATAAAAGATTCAAGACAAACATCAAAGTGTCATTTTTGTCCGCTTGGACTCTTAATCAAGAAAAACCCTTTTTGAAGGTAATAAAAAACAGTCAGACAAGCTTGTGTCTTCCATAGCCCGAACTACGTTTGCTCTGATCTTTCATGCTGTATGAAAGTACGTAGGCATAGGATGCCGTATCCTAGCGAGCAACTTTCCCCTCCTTTCCCGTAGGTAGGCGAACTACGTTGACTCTGATTTCTCGTTCCAGACAGGAATATGTAGGCATAAAGTGCGATAGTTTGCCGAGCCATTTTATTTTCTTTTTAAACCCAGACCTTTAGAGTAGATAGAATAAAAATCCGTACTAGAAAACAAGCGTGGATCCCGTCGAGTACGGCGGACGTGAGGGGTGCTAATACCTTCCCCTTGCGTAATCGACTCTCGAATCCAGGATTTGGTTGTGATGACCATTCCTTTCCCGTTTTGCGTTAGGTTTACTCTGAGCGTTTCCTTTCCCTCCTTTGGAATAAATAACGCACGGTGGCGACTCTTCTGTCATAGCCGGCGCCGATTTTCGCAGTAGTAACAACTGGCGACTCTGCTGGGGACTCCAACGGTTCCCTATGCGAGTCTGTCCTAGCGCTTGTTTTCCCGTCGTAGGTTTTGTATGGATTTACCTTTTCTGTATTTACTTTCAGCATTATATTATTGTTGTTATGCTGGGTAGGGGTCAGATTGAGAGATAAGCCGAACCTGGGCTTGAGTGCACCTAGAATTAGTTGTGGAAAGTAGTGGGCGCGTGCATGCTTTGCATGTACTAGTGTCCTGCAGAATCCACGCTCAGACGAGGTTCTTCTGGTTGACTTCTTTTTCAACCCTTTGGTTGAGGGGGTTGTTGGTTAGTTGGATTGTCGACTCTGGGGACTGATCAATTGGAAGTTGGCTAAGTGAGGCCTCTTCAGGACATGATGATGCCACACCTTCTGGGTATCGCATCATCAGTCTTGAAAGTCTGTGACGCCGACGACCGCATAGGATGCCGTACCTTGTGTCAGTTGATAGGACACCTACCTGTGAGAGGGATTGGGGCATGCAGGAAACTTGACCTCCAGACTACCCGGTTTTCTTGATATTGGATCAGTATGTGTGGTTACTTGGGGTTCTTCATCAGAATGGTGTTATGGGTCTGTTGAGACCAAGTCAGAGCATTGTTATAGGTTTGTTGAGACCAGGTTGGAGCATTGTTATGGGTCTGTTGAGGCCAGGTTCGAGCAGTATTACGGGTCTGTTGAGACAGATGTGGATGGATCTCTTCAGCAATATATCACTTGGTCCCTGTTGCATGTTTGCATATTGCATTATTGCATACTCATTTTGAATATCATTAACATGTGTCTGTGCTGCAGGTGCATTTCATACCTTCTGATTCTAGTCGCCCAAATTTCTGTCTGCTATTATGGATACTTTGAAGAAGACTGTGGCATACAAGTTGCCTACTCCAAATGTTTCTCCTTTGCTTGGTTTGATGTCTTTAGCTGATGATGATGTGAAAAGAAGTTTCAGGAAGAGTTAAGGGAAACTGCTTAGGTTGGTTTGCAAACCATCCACGTATGAGCTGAACGGATTGTACGCGCTGATGCAGTTCTATGATCCCCTGCTGAGGTATTTTACTTTCCCTGACTTCATTCTGGCTCCGACCATGGAGGAATATGCTGAGATCTTGGAGTTAACCATTCAGAACAGGGTACCCTTCATTCATATGGGTGCTGAGCCCAAGCTGGAGGATTTGGCTGTTGCTTTGCATTTAGACTCCGCAGAGTTGCTGTTAACCTCGTGGAATGGAGTTTCTGGTTTTTCTCTCAAGTTTTTGGTTGGGAAAGCACAAGAGTATGCCAAGAGTGGTTGTTGGATTGTGTTTAATGCTATCCTTGCTTTGTGTATCTATGGCGTTGTACTGTTCCCTAATATGCCTGACTTTGTTGATCTAGATGCGTTCTATATATTTGCTTCAGGCAATCCCGTGCCTACACTGATTGGAGACTTCTATCATTCTCTGCATTATAAGAACGAGAACAGGAGGGGCAAGAACGTCTCTTGTTGTGTGCCTTTGTTGTATATGTGGTTTGATAGTCACCTGCCCAAGAAGGGTGTCTTTGCTGAGTCTGCAGCTACGGTGGAATGGTCTGAGCGTCTGATGGGGCTTTCTTCAGAAGATGTTGTCTGGTTTGATAGGGATTTACTGGGATCTGAGATTATCTACAGCTGCACAGGATATCCTAACGTTCCTCTGATTGGGAGGAAAGGGTGCATTAACTACAATCCGTCATTGTTGATCAGGCAATTCGGTTACGCTTTGAAAAGCCCGCCAAAGGAAGAGGAAGTACAGGAATCTCTGTACTTCACAGGTGATTTGAAGGGAGAATTGTTATCCAAGCTTCAGCATGCTTGGAATAACATCCGCAAGAAGGGTAAGCCATTGTTGGGTAAAAATGATAGTCAAGCCTATCCTCCGTACCAAGTCTGGATCCAAGATAGGGAAAAGCAGGCGCTGGTGCCGTTTCCTGCAGTATTACCTCCTGCTCCCCTCGTGGTTGAGGAGCCAACCACTGTGTCTATTGAGAGATATGAGCAGGTTGTGAAGGAGAAAGAAGAGCTGATGAAAGCCAACGAGAAGTTGGAAGAAGAGCTAGTACAACTCAGGAACGAAAGGAATGAAGCCGTATATTCCTTCGAGCAGCAAACAAAGCTGGTGAACCAGTTAGGTGCAGAACTGACTGAACAACGAAAGAAGCGTGAATGTTTGGTGTCACGGTGAAAATCGGATACCAAACTATTGATTAGTTTGAATCTTTAATTCATTTTGCAACTGAACTTTGATTTGTCCAAAGGAAGGGATAAAGATCGAAATTCCCACAATGCAATGCAAATGCAAGCTAGAGAGTTTTAGGTTCGGGGGTTGGTTAAACTTAGGGAAGGTGCTAGCATCCTAAATTTCTGTAGTACTCTACAGGAACCTCTTGTTTCATGTTTGTTTATTGCTATGTGTTTATTTGCTTAATGGTTGAAAGACCTAGGGGTTTATTTCTAAGTATACTCGATAAGATATCGCATCTTATGCCTACATATCCTTACGGGAATGGAATCAGAGTATCTGTAGTTCCCTTAAGGGGTTAGAGGAGTTCTTTGACTGTGGTCAAAGTTCCTACGGGTTTAGGGTAGTTGTTTTGATTGGGTTTAGGAGAAAAGGTGAGTCATCATTTTAAGAGAGATTACTTGACTTTAGCCACCACATGTTTGTAGGAAAATTGTATTTGTGTCGTCTTAAGAGAAGGGCTCAAGTACTTGGAAGGGTCGACAAGTACGCCTCTATCCTTCTTAAGCGAAAAAGAAGATATTGATTGTATTTGTGTTGTGGAGCATGAGAAGTTATATCTCGCTTAAGATGATTAACATCTATTCTCTATTGTGTTTATATTGCTTTTAAGTTGACTGTTTTGTTTCTATGTTGTAAGGATAAAAGTCCTTTCTATGGGGTAGGATCTATCCTAAAGATCGACTTGAATGGGATCAAGGATCATGGGGAGTGTGATGCAAATGTAGATGCATACGCACGATTGTTGGGATCATGCGCAGATTCTTCCTTTGGACGGAATGCGATGCAGAAATATAAATTCGACAATGTAAATTGCATGTAAAGTAAATTACGGAAAAGTAAACCATACACGTACGCATGAAAGCGCTAAGTGAGTGTGTGAGTTGTGGATAAATAAAAGCGGAAATAATAAAGCATACGCATGAAAGCGCTAGGTGTACAAGTGTGTTGTGTCGTGAGTGCGTGATGTGCAAGATTGAATTGTATGCGATGTTGATTAATTTTAACTGTAAGATTGATTTTGATTGGATTGATTTGATTTTCAGCGAAGGGATTAGCTTTAATATTAAGGTAACATTGATTCGAGAGAGGTCAGATTGGTTTTAGGCGGAATTATTTTTAGAGAACATTATTTTAAAGAATGAATTGATTTTTTAGAAAAAAAGGGTGTATTTGTTTTAATAAAGATTATCTTTTTTGATAATAAAATGATATTTAGATTTTAAAGATTATTTTTTTTATCCTAAATTTAGAAAAAGGTTATGTGAATTTTTATTAAGAGAAAGCTCTTATTGTTATTTATATAAAATAGATCTACACATTATAAGAAATAAGAGTTATAAAAAAGTTTACTATTTACTTGTAAAATAAATATAAAGTGGATGTATTGTTATTTATTTAGAAAAGAACTTATTTAGTTTATAAAAGGATTATTAGAAAAAATAGATTAATTAGTTAATAAATAAAAACATTATAAAAGGAGATTTATTAACTAAAAGGTTAATTAGATGAAATATTTGGTTTTTAAAAAAGTATTTTGGTTAAGGTAAAAAAAGGTTGATTATTAACATGGTTTAACGGTTGATTAGGGTTAGTTAGTTAATGGATTAGTGGATAATGGGAGGTTTAAGGAAGGACGGATTAGATGTGGTTGTGATTGAGAGTGTACCATTGGTGTCGTGGGTGTGTGTTTATCGATTTTCAGCATTAGAAAAATGAAAATGAAAAAAAAATAAAAAGAAGCAAGAACCCTAGATTCCCAAATCAATTCCCTTCTCTCCACCCTCTCGATCGTTCGCATCTCTCACTCTCGATCGTTCGCGTCTCTCTCCTATATACTTCAACCTCGAAAACCCCTTTTTCGTCTTCTCCTCTTCTATGTGTTTCGATTTTGTTTCAATTTCCTGCACATCCAAACACAAACAAACTTAGATTGTTAGAAAACAGAAATCTCACGCGTTAAGGGACTTTTCGCAGGTTTCGACGGTGTTTTGGCGATTAGCGGTGACAGATGTGGTTCCGACGGTGAAGACGTTGAAGGGATTCCGGCGAATATTGCGAGGAAGGTATATTCACGGTAAAAAAAAAGATAAGTTCCTTCTCTTAGGGTTTAGATTTGGGCTTATGGAGTTTTTTTTGTTTTATCGTGAATGAGGTGTGGATTTCTTTGCGTATTCGTAGTCTCTTCTCTCTATGCCTCGAATCCCCTTTTATATGGGACTTGGATAGAATCTCTGATTTGAACATTGATTGGATCGGTTTGAATGTTTGATTTGGATTTCCTTTTTTGGGGTAAATCAGATTTGAAACTTACCATTTTCGTCCAATCTCGTTTAATACCTGTTAATGGGGGATTCCAATTGTATCAATCTTGTTTAATACCTTTGTTTGTCCAGATTCAATGTCTTGAGACTTTGGATTGGGTTGGATTCTTTTCGTGGGAATATTCCTCTAATAGTTGTTAACTTGGGTTTGCAATCTTGACAGGGGTGGATAGCAAAGTTTTGGGCTGAGGAGAAATAACGGCCCAGGAGAATCGCTTGCATTCGATGCGTTGTAACGAGCGTGACCTACGCTTGTGGTAAGCTGTGAACTCTTCTGACTTGCAGGGTATGTCGTTGATTACCTTCAGTTTCAATTCCAAAATGGTATTCTTCTACACCTGTTGTTTTGACTTGATGGATACATGACCATACTAGCTCCAATTGAGGAATCCTGTCTTCTCTGATGTCCGGGTGACCAGTGCGAGATGACTTGCTGCAGGGGTGTCCAGGACTTTCTTGCCATTTTGTTCACCAGGTTATGAATTGAAGATCTCTACTTAATGAATGTTATTATAGACCATATTCTGATTGTTTGTTACTTGTGTTCAGTTATTGGAAAGGTTGGCGGTGTTGACTTTGTTGTCGTTGTTTCAGGTGCAAAGTAGTTTAGCATGAGACCCCCACCAAGTCTCATTCCAGGAATGAGCTGCTGCTGTGGTATACAACTAAGGTGTAAACCCGGATGACTGAAGTAGTGGCTGGACATCAGACAAGTCGCTTGAATCATGTTCTAGCGTGATCATTGTTTACGTTTTGAGAGTTGGTGCAAGGAACTTCACTTGGATTGCTTTGTTGCAGGAGTACTTGCCGTTGTGTCATGTTATTCTGGTAGCTAGCTTTCAATTTCATAACTCAGGCTTTTCTGAACTTGGAGGATTGCGCACATTAGGTGTCTTTAATTGATGTGTAATAGTTGCAACAACTTGCTGTGGATCCAAGTGTTGAAGGGCTTGCAACAGGGGAATGGGCGTCGACACTTGATGGCACCCTAATATCATCTGCACTTGCAGTAGGTTTAGCAGACCAGTTTCCACCGGACAAAACGAATGTTGAAGCCACCAGGACATGTAATTTGGACCACGCGTATGGAAAAGTATCAGTTAAAGCAAACGTTTCACTCTCAGTTGTCAAGAAGTTTGTCTGGCATCTCCAGCATCTCCAGCAACGGGTTCAGACCTGTTTCAGCGGTATTCTTTTCTGTATGTCGAAATGCCCACATGATTGAATCTATAACAAACTTCACTTGCTGACTTGACAAGCAGGTTAATGCAGGAAAACAGTGAGTAACTATGGCACGGAGCAGAGGGAAGAACTTAAGCCGGTGTTCTGTGTAATCCTCGACGTTTTGTGATCATCCTTAGCGTACATGGAAAGACCTTCGAATTCCCCGAACCGGTATCATCAATTAGTGATAGTTTCAGCACAAGGGCGCTTTGGGATTGCATTTGGCATGAGGGTTCGTATATTCTTGGTCAGGCTCTAGTCCTGTGTTTATTCTAGTTTTGCCATCTTTTAAGCATGAAACACAAATACAAAACTGATTAAACGTGTTGTTTTGTTCTTCTTGATGCAGGTTGTTCAAGAGCTGAGGCTGTTGTGGCGTCATTACAGGGTTATTAATGAGGTTTGAAGATTGGGCTTATAGTCGGCACGGTCGAGTTACTATGAAACAGGTACTCCTATGGACTTGGTTAACTCGATAGCTTTAGATACGCCACTGTGAAAATGTATACAGAGCCAAATGAATTTGAACATTAGCTTAAACAAAAGCATCCTTATTGTTAATCTGGCTTCCCTTTTTGCAGGTTGTTTAAGTGAAAGGGTTTTGGGGTCGTTTGACAGCTGGAGAATGAGGTGCATTCCCAACGGAGCTTCTCGATATTCTGTACCTCTATGGTGGCTCGTTTGTTTGCATAGTGATTTCAATCTATCCTTAGTGCTACTGCAGTTTTGCCACTGTGAAGAGATTGACTCAGGTTGTGCGAGCGAAAAGGGCAAACCTTACAAAGCGGTTCTGGTTCACTAACTGGGACCTGGTGTAACATGGTATTTCTTTAAGCTGTTAACAAAACTACTCTTACCATCATTCAGCAGTTCAACCAGACCAACGGTGATCGACTTTTTGATCTCATAACTTTTTGAAAAATTCTTCAGTAGTTTGAGAAATGCCTCAGCTCCAAGACAATCACTCAATTGCAGAGTATTACACGGTTTGACTTTTAGAAGATTTTCGCCCTAGGTTTGATCGTTTGGAAGCTATACAATGATATCAGAGATGAAGTTCTGCATTCCATCTAATTAGTGACACCTTCAATAATCGGTGAAATTTACGGTCGAGGCGGACTGAACTTCTGTTGTAGCATAGCATTTCTACTGTTGTAGTAATTGGTACATCTAGAGTCTTAATATTCATGAATTTGTCTCGTGATGACTGTGAACTTGTTTTGTAATTCCTGAACTCATTTGTGATATGAACTTGGAATGAGCTGTTAGTTGATCTATTTAAATCCCACTGGTATTTTGACAGAGCTGGGACCCGAAGCATTGTTGTAGATTTTGTCAATCCTGTAACACGTTCTACTTAATAGTAGCAGAGTTGTCTTGTTTTGCTCATTGATATTTTTGGATTGTGAATCCTACCACCTTTATCTCCAAAATGTTTTCCCATAGCGCCACTTCCTTAAATCCAACTTCTTCTTCGCTTTCAAATGATGATTTTGATAGAGAGATAACTAACGACTTCGACTTATAAGATACCCGATCCTGATCGAGATGTAATCAGAAAACGCATCCAAAGATGTCTTCGGTGTAATGGTCCAATAATAACTCAAGAGTGAAAGTAATGTTAGTAATAAAATAGATAACATAATAATAATGAATGTGATAGAAGTAAATATAATATTAATAATAATAGTCGCAAAAACATAAGTATTAAAATAAAGTCGAATAATAAAAAACACGAAGAGAGGTGTCATCCTAAGGTCAAAAATTAGGGTGTGACAGATGCCCCTATTTAAGTTACTTCTATTCGGAGATATGGAGATTGAAATCTCCGTCTTGACGAGATAGGAGGGACTTAAATATAAACACTGCACGGATTTTTGGCCTTAAGAAACCACCGAATGCAAATGATATGCAATGATATGAACATGCAAGACAAAGGATCCTATGAGGGAAAAATGCCACGGGCGCGACGTAACGGGAAGAACAGGACTGACAACAGGTAACCCTTACGGGGACAGGAAACAAACATCACAGGGGAATCTCCAGAAGTATAACAGTACCTCGTACACTAGGGATATGGTGATGGGAAAGAAGCTTGTAGTCGAAAGATATGCTTATCACCGTAATGGTGGTCGGTGACAATCCAGATGGATTTCTTGATCAAGTTTATAATTCAATTTATCTTGTATTTTCTTTCTTTCCTCCTGTATTATTTTGTTCTCTTTCCCTCTTTTCTTGTTTTTGTATATCTTTTTCTTCCGGGACTCAACTTGGAATAGTAAAACGTATAACTTCCTCGAGCGTCATGATAAGGGTACCACGAGCTGGTCTCAGTCTCTATCTGAAATGTCAAAATTTTGTAGATGGTAGACTCACTGTAGTTTGTAAATGTAGATGTAAATGCCGTTGTAAATGTTGTTGTAGTTGTAGAACTTCCCCGAGTGTCATGGTATGGGAACCACGAACTGGTCTCAGTCCCTTATGTAGAACTTCCCCGAGTGTCATGGTATGGGAACCACGAACTGGTCTCAGTCCCTTATGTAGAACTTCCCCGAGTGTCATGGTATGGGAACCACGAACTGGTCTCAGTCCCTTATGTAGAACTCCCCCGAGTGTCATGGTATGGGAACCACGAACTGGTCTCAGTCCCTTATGTAGAACTTCCCCGAGTGTCATGGTATGGGAACCACGAACTGGTCTCAGTCCCTTCCCGAAATGATGAAAACTCGTGAGAGCATCGTCACAGGGGATTGTAAATTTCGTAGATTGTAGATGTCGTTGTAGACTGTAAATGTAGTTCGTTGTAGAACCTTGTAGATGTAGTTCGTTTTAGAACCCTGTAGGTGGTAAATGTTGTTGATGCAATCTGTAATGTACTCTGTTGTTGTAGATGTGATTTGTAATTGTAAATTGTAGATGTAGTTGTAAAGCTTCACCGGGGATCTTCGGGAAAGATGTGAGCCGGTTGAATTGTAATGTATGTCTTCTCAAATAAAGAGAGACTAATATGGTAAACTTCCTCGACTTCTCCGGGGAGATGTCACTTGATAGAAATGACCTTGTGTGATGAACTCACTGGGGAAATCATTCCTGAGGAGCATCTTTGTTGTAGTTGCAAAATATTCTATTGTGAACTCTCTAATAAAGAGCAATGTTTTGTAATGTCTTCGGTAAACTTCTTTGATGGATTTATGAAGCGATACCATTTGGCAAGTTGATGATGTTGAAAAGCCCACTGAACTGTCTTGTAGGAATCGTCGTTTTTCGTTTGAATAAGATCCTGATCAAACGAGTTGCTCAAATAGAGAGATTATTATAGTCCAAATGTAGATGTTCGAGAAGAAATTGTTGAAGAAATGTCTGTCTTCATGAATATTCTTCCTGGGGAGTAGGGTGCAAAATAAATGCATACCTGATCCTTATTCAGAAGGTTGGAGATGTTCACGATGTGATTATTAAGGACATAAGTTCAATTCAGGGAGTAGCCGAAAAGACACTGTCAAGCAAGACTCGACCATTGAGACGTAAACTCAAATGGAATTGTAATGAAATAACCATCTTCCATGAGGGCTGAACTTCATGGGGAAAAAGAAACATTGTGCTTTTCTGCCTAGGGTTAACAACTCTATTTGGAGCGATAAGACACACCCAGATACTTGGGGATAATTATAGCCAAAGCGATAGAATAAAACAAATACAAAGAATGCGAGAAATGCACATGCCATGCCATCTACTTATATGCTATGCGTATGTTGACGGACTGGAGAGACGAGAACAAACGCCTCAAACGGAGGGGTACTCCAGCAAAATCTCCACAGATCTCTTATCACCTGCAAGAAAAAAACCTCGAACGGAGATAGCCTTCATGTATGGATAAAATAAATATCCTCTTGCCTTGGAGAGCTCACAAGATTGTCGTTCTTCCATAGATGAAATAAACGTCCATGGCCATCCTTTTGTTATCCATATATCAAGTAAAACACAAAGCTTTTTTTTGAAAAAGTTTAAATCCATCTGGATTTTGCTATCAAGAATAGACACTTTTGATAAACGAAGAACTTTTATTGAATGGTGGTCAGCAGAAAGGGTTGACCCCGATGTTACAGTGTTGGAAAATAATAGCGATTACATAAAGGGAATAACGACTTGCTTCTCCTAAACAAAATATTTCTTAACAGCATCCGTGTTAACAGGGCGAGTGATCTCTTCTCCGTCCATTGTTGCTAACATCAAAGCGCCTCCTGTTAAAACCTTCTTTACTACATAGGGTCCATCATAATTCGGGGCCCATTTTCCTCTGACGTCGGTGAGGAAAGACTGAATCTTCTTAAGCACGAGGTCACCTTCTTTGAATGCGCGGGGCCGAACTTTCTTGTCAAATGCCTTCTTCATCTTCTGCTGATACAACTGCCCATGGCATAGCGCGGCCATCCTCTTTTCTTCGATTAAGTTCAGCTGATCATATCTATTTTGACACCATTCAGCTTCTGATAATTTTGCCTCCACCAAAATTCTCATAGAAGGAATCTCAACTTCTATCGGGAGTACTGCTTCCATACCGTAGACAAGTGAAAATGGAGTTGCCCCAGTCGATGTGCGTACCATCGTACGATATCCATGGAGGGCAAATGGGAGCATTTCATGCCAGTCTTTGTAAGTAACAACCATCTTCTGAATGATTTTCTTGATATTTTTGTTGGCGGCTTCAACAGCCCCATTCATCTTTGGTCTGTAAGGGGAAGAATTATGATGCTCAATCTTGAATTCTTCGCACAACTCTTTCATCATCTTGTTGTTCAAATTGGAACTGTTGTCTGTAATAATTCTGCTTGGCACACCATATCGACAAATGAGCTGATTCTTGATAAATTTGACAACCACATGTCGCGTTACATTAGCATAGGAAGCCGCCTCGACCCATTTGGTAAAATAATCAATGGCTACTAAGATGAATCGGTGTCCATTAGACGCTTTCGACTCTATCATTCCAATCATATCAATTCCCCACATAGAGAATGGCCACGGTGATGAGATAACATTCAACAAAGTTGGAGGTACATGAATCTTGTCTGCGTAGATCTGACACTTGTGACACTTTCTAGCAAACTTGTAACAATCTGATTCCATTGTGATCCAATAATATCCAGCCCTTAAAAGCTTCTTAGCCATAGCATGTCCGTTGGCATGAGTGCCAAAAGATCCTTCGTGAATTTCCGACATTAACATATCCGCTTCTTGTTTGTCAACACATCTCAACAAGACCATGTCAAAATTCCGTTTATATAACACGTTGTTACTCAAAAGAAAATTTCCAGCCAACCTTCCCAAAGTTTTCTTATCTTTGTTGGAAGCTCCCAAAGGGTAATCTTGAGTTTTGAGAAAAACTTCGATGTCATAGTACCAGGGTTTGCCATCTTCAACTTCTTCGACAGCAAAGATGTAGGCAGGTCTATCGAGACGTTTCACTTCAATACAAGGACACTCATTCCAAAAGTTTACCACAATCATTGAGGCTAAAGTTGCCAGCGCATCTGCCATTCGGTTTTCATCACGAGGGATATGATGAAACTCAACTCTATCAAATAACGGTAACAATCTTCTAGCATAATCCCTATATGGGACCAAATTATCATGTCGAGTTATCCATTCTCCAGTAATTTGATTGATTACCACTGCAGAATCACCAAACACATCTAAATTCTTGATTCTTAAATCGATTGCTTCTTCGAGACCCATAATGCATGCCTCATACTCAGCTTCATTATTAGTACACTGGAATGTTAATCTGGAGGTAAATGGGAAGTGGGTCCCTTGAGGAGTTACAATAACAACACCTATCCCTTTTCCATGAGCGTTGACAGCTCCATCGAAGACTAAACCCCATTGAGACCCTGGCTCTGGTCCTTCACCGTGTACGGGTTCTTCGCAATCTTTCATCTTTAAGAACATAACATCCTCATCGGGAAAGTCTTCGTTTGAGGGTTGATGATCCAAAATGGGTTGGTGAGCCAGATGATCAGCTAAAACGCTTCCTCTAACAGCTTTCTGAGTATGGTACTCGATGTCATATTCGGACAATAACATCTGCCATCTAGCAATTCTCCCAGTCAAAGCGGGCTTCTCAAAAATATACTTGATAGGATCCATCTTTGAAACTAACCAAGTAGTGTGGCTCAACATATACTGGCGCAAACGCTTGGTGGCCCACGCCAGAGCGCAGCAAGTTTTCTCTAACATAGTGTACCTTGTTTCACAATCAGTAAATTTCTTGCTCAAGTAATAAGTGACATGATCTTGCTTTCCTGTTTCATCTCGCTGACCGAGTACACAACCCATCGAATCTTCTAAAATGGTTAAATACATAATCAAAGGTCGTCCTTCAACTGGCGGTATCAGGATAGGTGGTTCAAGCATGTACTCTTTGATACTATCAAAAGCCTTTTGACAATCCTCAGTCCAATCATACCCTTGTTCTTTCCTTAGGAGCTTGAAAATAGGTTTACATGTAGCAGTCATGTTGGATATAAACCTGGAGATATAGTTCAGACGTCCCAAGAATCCTCTGACTTGTTTCTCGGTGGTGGGAGCTGGCATTTCCCGGATAGCTTTCACTTTGTCAAGGTCTACTTCAATCCCTCTTTGACTGACAATGAAACCTAATAGTTTCCCCGATCGTACTCCAAATGTGCACTTGTTGGGGTTCAAACGGAGCTTGTATTCCCTCAAACGACCAAACAGCTTAGCCAGGTGTTTAACATGGTCATCCTCGGTCTTCGACTTGGCTATCATATCATCCACATATACCTCGATCTCTTTGTGCATCATATCATGGAACAAAGTAGTCATAGCCCTCTGATATGTTGCCCCTGCATTCTTTAATCCAAACGGCATAACTTTGTAACAAAAGGTGCCCCAGGGCGTTATGAATGACGTCTTCTCTCTATCCTCGGGAGCCATTCTAATCTGGTTGTAACCTGAAAAACCATCCATGAAGGAGAAAACTTCATATCTTGCATTATTGTCCACTAAGATGTCGATGTGAGGTAACGGAAAATCATCTTTCGGACTGGCTTTATTCAAATCCCTGTAGTCTACACACATGCGAACCTTACCGTCCTTCTTTGGAACTGGTACAATGTTAGCTAACCACAACGGGTACTCGACAGTGACAAGGAAACCTGCATCAATCTATTTCTGTACCTCTTCCTTAATCTTTAGAGCCATGTCAGGTCGAGTCCTTCTGAGCTTCTGTTTTATCGGTGGGCATTCTGGCTTCAAAGGTAAATGATGTTCAACTATAGCTGTGTCCAATCTGGGCATGTCTTGATATGACCAAGCAAACACATTGACAAATTCTCCAAGCAATTCAATCAGCTGTTTCTTCATATCGGGTTTGAGTAGAGCTCCAATTTTCACTTCTCTACGGATTTCTTCTGATCCCAAGTTGATTACTTCCACCGGCTCTTGATGAGGTTGGATAGCTTTCTCTTCCTTCTCAAGCAGTCTGGAAATTTCTTCTGGGATATCATCTTCTTCATCCTCAACTTCATACACGGGAAACTCAAAATTCGGAGAAGGTAGCGGATCATTATTCCCAGGATGTAATTTATGTGGCAATCTGCGCAAGTGATGTGATTTAAATAAGTTTTTTTTTGTTTTGTAAGGTGGAAAGTGTGTATACGCGAGATGCTACTTATTATTTTCCAACATCGTGAATAAGTATAAAAACACAAATGTAAATGAAAGCAGTTTATTGATGATAGCAAAACCAAAAAGACACGCCCAACAAAGTCACCTTTGCCTTGGGCAGAGCAAAAGGAATTATTGAAAATAAACCCTAACAAATGCAATCTCGCCTTGGACAGAGCGAAATTTTTTTTTTTTAACAAATGCTTTACTTAGATATATGAATGGCAGCAGGGGCTTCAACCGCACTCCAATTCTTGACCACAACGCCTGGGGTCACAAAGTCTGGGATGTCCCTATCTGAATCTTCCTCGGTGATGGCATAAACTCCAAAGGTATAGTCAAATTTATCTGAAACATAGCCTGGATCTTCCATATAGGGCTCATAGTCTTCGTAAGGGATGGAGGACCTTGCAGAACCATCTGATATATAACCCTCAAGTTCATCCTCTAATACAACATTAATCTGAGGATGATGGACGACTCCTCCACTGCAGAACACTTCATTGATCAGCGGAAACCCTTGGCTTTTAGTAATCTGTTGGGCAGAACTGCTGGTGAAACCGAGGCCTTCCTTGTTTTTGTTCTCTGGCAAAGACAACACCTTTCCCCACATTGTTTGGTGACCACTGTTCACTACTCGCTGCGCATCTTTAAATGATGACATGGATGCCTGAGATCTCTGGGCACCCTCACCCACAATAGACAGAGCTTGAAATTGCGTGCCAACCTCTTCCTCAGCTTCGACATATGAGAACGATGACAAGTGACTTACTACCAAAGCCCTTTCTCCACAAACTGTAACTATCTTCCCCTCAAAAACATATTTCAACTTCTGATGCAGGGTAGAAGTAACTACTCCAGCTTCATGTATCCATGGCCTCCCTAGCAAACAGCTATAGGCGGCACGAATGTCCATGACCTGAAACAGGATCATAAAAGTCTGTAGTCCAATAGTCATGGGCAAATCAACCTCACCAATTACTGTTTTCCTTGACCCATCGAAGGCTTTGACAATGACGCGACTTGGCCTCATCGGTGGTCCTTGGTACGACAGCTTAGATAAAGTAGTTTTAGGCATTACATTTAGAGACGATCCAGTATCAACCAGCACACTGGACAGAGAGTCGTTTCCACAGTTCACAGAAATGTGTAGAGCCATGTTATGTTTCCTTCCTTCTTCTGGGAGATCGTCTTCATTGAAACCCAGATTATCACTCGAAGTAATACTGCCAATGATGTTATCAAACTGTTCCATGGTCACATCCTGCTCGACATAGGCTTGTTCCAAAATCTTCTAAAGCGCTTCTCTGTGAGCCTCAGAACTCATCAGTAATTGTAGCACAGAAATCTTCGATGGGGTTTGCAGAAGTTGATCTGCAACCTTATATTCACTTCTTTTGATTACTTTCAAACATTCATCGGAGTTGGATAAATTAGACCCACCAGATTACCCCACAATTGGGTCTTTTGAGCCTGATGGTTCGAACAAAGCTTCTTTTTCTTTCGGTGGCACGGTCGGCTAGACTCGACCGCTTCTTGTCACTCTACTGACATCTGCAATATTAACTATTGAGGGTGCAGTGGGCAAAGGCACTTCTTTCCCATCCTACATCATAGTAGCATTGTACCTGTATGGGATAGCCTTATTAGAGGTGTAAGGGACAGGTCCAGGCACATTGATTACCAAAGGAGTAACAGTTGGCTTCTTGCTATTGTAAGCGATCTCTATACGTTCCACTTCCTTAAAGTGGGGTACTATGACACAAACTTCTTCAGCCCCTTCATTTGAAATTTCTTGACCATCACTTTCCAAACAATCTTCAATCATATTGACAGAGGGCGAACCATGTGGTGGTAATGGATTCTTCTGTACATTAGGGTCGGAATCCCTAAAAGACAAGATTCCATTTTTAATGAGCCTCTGGATATCCATCTTCAAACCGAAACAACTCTCGATATCATGTCCTGGAGCACCCTGATGATAAGGACAAAACTTGTCAGCTCTATAAGAAGGGGGAGGATTCGTGGGAGCCGGAGGTGGAGCTCTCGTCTGAATATGACCCTTTTTAATCAAAGCGGGGAATAAATCAGCATATGTCATTGGGATTGGATCAAAGTTTATCTTTCTATACACACGACCCTGATTGCTAGGTGGCCGATTCTGCTGAGGGTACTGTGGACTTTGCTGAAGTTGGGGTTGTTGAGCAACGGGAGACTGAGGTTGCTGATAAGGTTGTGGAGACTGTAGCTGATAAGCCGGAGCATTAAACACTGGCGATACCGCTGCAACTTGGTGTGGTGGCCTGTATCTCTTTCTGAATTGTCCCTTTTGAATGGCATTCACACCTTGCTCCTTTTTCTTCACAAAACTGCTCCCATACCTTTTAGGAGCGCTCTCTTCTTTGGTCAATCTTCCTTCACGAACAACTTCTTCTAAGCGCATCCCCATATTGACCATTTCAGTAAAGTCACTGGGTGCACTAGCTACCATCTTCTAATAAAAGAAAGGACCAAGAGTCTTTAGAAAAATCTTAGTCATCTTTTTTTCCTCTAAAGGTGGTGTGACTTGTGCGGCCAGCTCGCGCCAACGCTGAGCATATTCTTTGAAATTCTCCTTCTCTTTTTGTGCCATTGCTCTCAACTGATCTCGGTCGGGCGCCATGTCCACATTGTACTTGTACTGCTTGACAAAGGCTCCTCCCAGATCATTGAAAGTTCGAATCTTCGTACTATCCAAACCCATATACCACTTGAGTGCGGCGCCTATCAAACTGTCTTGAAAGTAGTGAATGAGTAGTTGATCATTATCAGTTTGGGCAGACATCTTCCTGGCGTACATAATAAGGTGACTCTGCGGGCAAGTATTCCCCTTGTACTTTTCAAAATCAGGGACTTTGAACTTCGGTGGGACCTTAACATTTGGAACCAAGCACAACTCAGAAGCACTCTTACCAAATAAGTCCTTTCCACGAAGGGCTCTCAACTCCTTTTGTATTTCGGAAAACTGGTCTTGAAATCCATCTATCCTCTCTTCTAAGCCCACAGTTTCGGTTGGCGACCCATGTAGAATTGGTTCATCCAGAATATACGGAACATCGTTCACATGCGGAGATGCGGTAGTCATCACAGCAGAAACTACAGGAGCAGCTTGAACAGTGGTCACAACAGGGATCTCAGACATAGGCGGACGGTAACCGGCTGAAAAGAAATTAGGGGACAATCCCCACGGGAAACCTTGAGGCATACTGTAGGATATTTCAGCAACAGAAGACACCATTGGGATCGGTGTTGGCGTCACTTCGGATACGACAACCCTTGGAACCTCTTGGTTGTTGATCGAGATTTGACTAGACAAGGCTTCCACTAGACCATTCAACTTCTCCAAACTTTCTTTCATACTTGCAACTTCATCACGGAGCACTCTGTTCTCTTGCTCTAGTTGATCCATCTTCTGGCGTTGACTAGCTTGAGTGTTGTATCGGTGATTCAGCTTGTTCTGCGAAGATGAAGCAAGAGTGAGACCCAGGAATGCAAACGATGCTATGCTTATGTAAAATGCAAATGGGTGTGAAACTTTCAAGAAACTCAAATTATTCCGGTATTGTAACCTTGGAGAAAAACTTATTTTATTTTGATGATCGAAGCATTACAAAACGGAGTACTCTTTTAAGAGTTTATTACATTGAATCAAAAGAAAAAGAGAAACTCGGAGATCTACTCCTTATGCTCCTTCTGTGTGCGAAGTTCTCTTTCTAACTGATTGATGCGTTCTTGCAACTTGGCCTTCTCTCTGATGAGTCGGTCGACACACTCTTTCCAAGCCATAGTATCTGGGGGAAGATCATCACTGGTGATAGCACTTGAAGAGGAGTGAGAGGAAAATAAATCCTCTCGCGCCTTTCTTTTCCTTGCGAGTTCAACTTCTGGCAGCCTCTGGGACTTCTCTTTCTCTACCTTGAGTATAAAAAACTTGTTCCTCCAAGCGGCTTTCAATTTTCGAGCTTCATCCAAAGCAGCCTTCAATTGATCTACTTCACTCACATCAAACCAATCTGGATCGTGAAAGGCCAATACCATAGGTTCATGGAAAGGGAACGGCATCTTGAGGTCGAGAGCTCTTGCTCGCACCCAATGTAGGTATTCTTCAGAGACAGCACAATTGGGGTATCCTAAGGCAGCTTTTCCTTCCTTATTGATGTATTCCCATGAGTAAATTATGACGGTCTTCAGGTCTGGGTCTTCTCCTTCCTTGAGAAAGATTCCTTCTAACAGGGCCTGGTCAGGTACTTCAGTCATGGGATTCCCAAATTGGAGACGGGCCAGAGCAGGATTGTAACTTATGCATCCTTCTCTCGCAATGAGCGGTACGTTAGTAAATCCTCCGATGCTATGGATCATACATATACCCCCATACGTAGGATCGTACCACACAATGTCAGAGTGAGTAAGGGCCATAACTATCTCGGACCAATGGGGTGACTCCTCCTCTTCCCAAATAGACGGGTGCCGAGTTAGGCGAGCAATGAACCATGAATACAACAGAGCGGTACAACAAACGACTTGTCCTCCTCCCTCAGCATTCTTCGAGTGGATTGAAAAGTATGTGTCTGCGAGCAAGGTGGGAATGAGATTCTTGAGTATGAACAGTTTAATTGCATCCATGTCAACAAAATCATCGATCTTTGGGAACCAAAAATCCCATAAACCAACAGAGCAAAGGTGGCTTCCACGATAAGGACTTCCTTTCTTTCAGCATGGTAGCGAACTTTTTCAATCAAAAAGTCAGCAGGGAATCCAAGGATTCCTTCCTTGGTGGTTAGGTGTGCTTGAACATCTGCCAAACTGAGATGAGTAGCGTTGGCAATTTCTTGATGACTGGGTGTGTCTTCCTGGCTGGTGAATACGGGACGGGCCGTTACGGGCATCCTCAGGAAATCAGAATACTCTTCCAGTGTCGGCATCAACTGGTAATCTGGAAAAGTGAAACAGTGGTACAACGGATCGTAAAATTGAACGAGGGTCTCCAACAACCCTTCCTTCATCTTGAGTTCGAGAAAACAGAAGACTTCTCCATATTCTACTGCGAAGGCGTATCGGTTATCGATTAGATCAGCTAGCTCTCTCAAGCTTTCAATGTTAGGGCTCTGAAAAGTGTACTCCAAGGCTTCTCTTTTGAAATCCATGGTTACAATACCTGAGAAATAAAATTGAGTTTCTTGAAATGAATAAAGAAAGAATGTAATGCAATATGAGTAGGACTTCATGGGATCCCCAACTATTTATAAGCACCATAATAAAAGAAAACGTTTTTTTTTTTTTTTTTTTTTTTTTTTTTTTTTTTTTTTTTTTAATTTCGAAACGGAATACAAATAATTGCTTTTAAAAGTCCCAAATAAAAGCTAACTAAAAGCTAGTAAAGACACTAAAGAAGTTTCGAATTCTGCTGCTTGAGCTGCTCTTCTAGTTGCGTCTTTTCACGGATAAGGTTGTCCACAATCAGTTTCCAAATAGTGCATTGTGGGTCGGAGAAAAATAAATCCTCCATGACTTTCCTCTTCTTGCAGGGGAGTAGCTCTTCATCCTTCAATTGTAGCTGTTTCTGAAGTTCATCCCTTTCTTTTTGAAGTTCATCCTTCTGCTTCTGACAGTCATCATTTTCTACCACTGCTACATGGTACTTGTTCTTCCAGGATTCCAGCTCATGTTGAGATTTCCTTAAGGACACCTCTAATTTCTCGGTGTCAGACATAAAAACATAAGTGGGCTCTCTCCTTAGAGCTATGGGATCTTGACGGGAATAGGGCATTTTCAGCTTGATTGCCCTTTCTCTGACCCACCGAAGGTAAGGCTCTAAAGACACACAATTAAGCTTCCCAAGGCTTTCTTTCCCTTTCTTGTGTAAGTGGTTCCATGCAACTAAAATCTTGTCTAGGAGTTCCTGGTCTTCCCTAAAGAAAATATTCTCTACTTGGACACTCTTAGGTGGCTCCTTCAACGGAAATCCCAATTGTCGACGAGCTAAGACCGGATTGTAACTGATCCCTCTATTAAAACTGAGTAATGGTACATTAGCAAAGTCGCCACAACCATCAATAATTAAGGTCCCATCATATGCTCGGTTGTACCAAATAATGTCTGAGTGGGTCAATGCCATAACTCTTGGAGACCAAAGCCCTCTATCGAGACTTAAAAAGGAAGTAGACCTCGGCAAGTGCAAAATAAACCACTTGTAGAATAGGGGCACACAACATGTGATCATTCCTCCACCATAGAAGTTTCGGAGGTGTATAGAGTGGTAAGCATTACCCAATAAAGTTGGTACTGGATTGTTCTTCAAAAAGATCTTGATTGCGTTGAGGTCGACAAATCCTTCAAAACTTGGGAACAAAAACACTCCATAAACAAGTAAGGCAAAGATCGCCTCGAATGGAGTCTTGTTCGTATAATCGGCATAAAATATTGCTTTACTGATTAAGAACTTCGTAGTCAAACCAAAAATACCGCCTTTACTAATCAGATTTCCCTTGACGTCTGATACTTTTAGACAAAGGGCCTTAGCAATTTCTCTTTCATCGGGGTCCTTTTCCAGGAAAGGGAAAGGAGACTCTTCTAAGATAGGTAAACCAACCAAAAAGGAGTATTCTTCCAACGTGGGTAAGAGTTGGAAGTCTGAAAACGTAAAACAGTGGTATAGCGGATCATAGAATTGCAATAAAGTGGACAGGAGTCCTTCGTCTACTTGGCGACTCAATAAGGATATCAGCTTCCCATACTTGCTTTTGAATTTCTCTTGATCTTCAATTAAGGTCACCAACTTCTTTAGGTCATCCAACTTGGGACTTTTAAAAGTGTATTTCAGAGTGTGTCTTCTATCGGGATCCATGATACCCTACAATGTTCATAAACAAAGGTAAATCCCATGAAGTCCAATGCGGTATGATGCTTTATGAAATGCAACAAACACAAGTAGGCTCATAGAAACATAAGGATAAACAGACAAAGGGGACCCTAGGTTAGCAACGAGCATGGGGCAAAGGTATACCCATTCCCAAAGGATTTGGACAAAAGGTTGATTGTACCTGCGGAACAAGGTTCTAATAAAGTTCCCAAAGTCATTAGCCCATCTTTCGGATATTATCAACTTCCCAAGTACTTGGGGGTTAATAATATTCTCAAGAGAACTTCTTTTGAGTGTAGCATCGTGTAGCACCATTTCGGGGGTACCCCCTCATAGCCTCGCACTACGTCCTAATAAAGGCCAATGTGGGGTTAAGGTAACTACGGTCCTCAATATCATAGGCTCCAACATCGAATATAATGCATGTTTTCACGATTAAGGACTCGTTCAACAATACATCTTTCGAGAGGGCCTTAATTGAGCGTGATTTTCAAGTCAGCTTGGTCGGGATTCCACCCCTATAAGCCTCTTTGAATATATCACTATCCTATCTTAAGTTCACTCAAATCCGTGTGTAGGACTTTGTCTCACCACTCAAAGGTATCAACCCAAAGAAATAAAGAACACAGACAAGTAAGCAAGTAAACAAGTAAGCAAATATAAGCAAATATAGAAAGCAGTAAATAAATAAAACAAGATAGGGAGACCCACTGAGAGTCCCCAGTGAAGTCGCCATTTCTGTCGCGGTGAAAATCGGATACCAAACTATTGATTAGTTTGAATCTTTAATTCATTTTGCAACCGAACTTTGATTTGTCCAAAGGAAGGGATAAAGATCGAAATTCCCACAATGCAATGCAAATGCAAGCTAGAGAGTTTTAGGTTCGGGGGTTGGTTAAACTCAAGGAAGGTGCTAGCATCCTAAATTTCTGTAGTACTCTACAGGAACCTCTTATTTCATGTTTGTTTATTGCTATGTGTTTACTTGCTTAATGGTTGAAAGACCTAGGGGTTTATTTCTAAGTATACTCGATAAGATATCGTATCTTATGCCTACATATCCTTACGGGAATGGAATCAGAGTATCTGTAGTTCCCCTAAAGGGTTAGAGGAGTTCTTTGACTGTGGTCAAAGTTCCTACGGGTTTAGGGTAGTTGTTTTGATTGGGTTTAGGAGAAAAGGTGAGTCATCATTTTAAGAGAGATTACTTGACTTTAGCCACCAAATGTTTGTAGGAAAATTGTATTTGTGTCGTCTTAAGAGAAGGGCTCAAGTACATGGAAGGGTCGACAAGTACGCATATATCCTTCTTAAGCGAAAAAGAAGATATTGATTGTATTTGTGTTGTGGGGCATGAGAAGTTATATCTCGCTTAAGATGATTAACATCTATTCTCTATTGTGTTTATATTACTTTTAAGTTGATTGTTTTGTTTCTATGTTGTAAGGATAAAAGTCCTTCCTATGGGGTAGGATCTATCCTAAAGATCGACTTGAATGGGATCAAGGATCATAGGGAGTGTGATGCAAATGTAGATGCATATGCACGATAGTTGGGATCATGCGCAGATTCTTCCTTTGGACGGAATGCGATGCGGAAATATAAATTCGACAATGTAAATTGCATGTAAAGTAAATTACGGAAAAGTAAACCATACACGTACGCATGAAAGCGCTAAGTGAGTGTGTGAGTTGTGGATAAATAAAAGCGGAAATAATAAAGCATACGCATGAAAGCGCTAGGTGTACAAGTGTGTTGTGTCGTGAGTGCGTGAGGTGCAAGATTGAATTGTTTGCGATGTTGATTGATTTTAACTGTAAGATTGATTTTGATTGGATTGATTTGATTTTCGGCGAAGGGATTAGCTTTAAAATTAAGGTAACATTGATTCGAGAGAGGTCGGATTGGTTTTAGGCGGAATTATTTTTAGAGAACATTATTTTAAAGAATGAATTGATTTTTTAGAAAAAAAGGGTGTATTTTGTTTTAATAAAGATTATTTTTTTTGATAATAAAATGATATTTAGATTTTAAAGATTATTTTTTTTAGCCTAAATTTAGAAAAAGGTTATGTGAATTTTTATTAAGAGAAAGCTCTTATTGTTATTTATATAAAATAGATCTACACATTATAAGAAACAAGAGTTATAAAAAAGTTTACTATTTACTTGTAAAATAAATATAAAGTGGATGTATTGTTATTTATTTAGAAAAGAACTTATTTAGTTTATAAAAGGATTATTAGAAAAAATAGATTAATTAGTTAATAAATAAAAGCATTATAAAAGGAGATTTATTAACTAAAAGGTTAATTAGATGAAATATTTGGTTTTTAAAAAAGTATTTTGGTTAAGGTAAAAAAAAGGTTGATTATTAACATGGTTTAACGGTTGATTTGGGTTAGTTAATTAATGGATTAGTTGATAATGGGAGGTTTAAGGAAGGACGGATTAGGTGTGGTTGTGATTGAGAGTGTACCATTGCTGTCGTGGGTGTGTGTTTATCGATTTTCAGCATCAGAAAAATGAAAATGAAAAAAAAAATAAAAAGAAGCAAGAACCCTAGATTCCCAAATCAATTCCCTTCTCTCCGCCCTCTCGATCGTTCGTATCTCTCACTCTCGATCGTTCGCGTCTCTCTCCTATATAATTCAACCTCGAAAACCCCTTTTTCGTCTTCTTCTCTTCTATGTGTTTTGATTTTGTTTCAATTTCCTGCACATCAAAACACAAACAAACTTAGATTGTTAGAAAACAGAAATCTCACGCGTTAAGGGACTTTTCGCAGGTTTCGACGGTGTTTTGGCGATTTGTGGTGGCGGATGTGGTTCCGACGGTGAAGACGTTGAAGGGATTCCGGCGAATATTGCGAGGAAGGTGGATTCACGGTAAAAAAAAAAGATAAGTTCCTTCTCTTAGGGTTTAGATTTGGGCTTATGGAGTTTTTTTTGTTTTATCGTGAATGAGGTGTGGATTTCTTTGCGTATTCGTAGTCTCTTCTCTCTATGCCTCGAATCCCCTTTTATATGGGACTTGGAGAGAATCTCTGATTTGAACATTGATTGGATCGGTTTGAATGTTTGATTTGGATTTCCTTTTTTGGGGTAAATCAGATTTGAAGCTTACCATTTTCGTCCAATCTCGTTTAATCCTGTTAATGGCGGTTTCCAATTGTATCAATCTTGTTTAATACCTTTGTTTGTCCAGATTCAATGTCTTGAGACTTTGGATTGGGTTGGATTCTTTTCGCGGGAATATTCCTCTAATAGTTGTTAACTTGGGTTTGCAATCTTGACAGGGGTGGATAGCAAAGTTTTGGGTTGAGGAGAAATAACGGCCCAGGAGAATCGCTTGCATTCGATGCATTATAACGAGCGTGACCTACGCTTGTGGTAAGCTATGAACTCTTCTGAATTGCAGGGTATGTCGTTGATTACCTTCAGTTTCAATTCCAAAATGGTATTCTTCTACACCTGTTGTTTTGACTTGATGGATACATAACCATACTAGCTCCAATTGAGGAATCCTTTCTTCTCTGATGTCCAGGTGATCAGTGCGAGATGACTTGCTGCAGGGGTGTCCAGGACTTTCTTGCCATTTTGTTCACCAGGTTATGAGTTGAAGATCTCTACTTAATGAATGTTATTATAGACCATATTCTGATTGTTTGTTACTTGTGTTCAGTTATTGGAAAGGTTGGCGGTGTTGACTTTGTTGTCGTTGTTTCAGGTACAAAGTAGTTTAGCACGAGATCCCCACCAGGTCTCATTCCAGGAATGAGCTGCTGCTGTGGTATACAACGGAGGTGTAAACCCGGATGACTGAAGTAGTGGCTGGACATCAGACAAGTCGCTTGAATCATGTTCTAGCGTGAGCATTGTTTACGTTTTGAGAGTTGGTGCAAGGAACTTCACTTGGATTGCTTTGTTGCAGGAGTACTTGTCGTTGTGTCATGTTATTCTGGTAGCTAGCTTTCAATTTCATAACTCAGGCTTTTCTGAACTTGGAGGATTGTGCACATTAAGTGTCTTTAATTGATGTGTAATAGTTGCAACAGCTTGCTGTGGATCCAAGTGTTGAAGGGCTTGCAACAGGGGAATGGGCGTCGATACTTGATGGCACCCTAATATCAGCTGCACTTGCAGTAGGTTTAGCAGACCAGTTTCCACCGGACAAAACGAATGTTGAAGCCACCAGGACATGTAATTTAGACCACGCGTATGGAAAAGTATCAGTTAAAGCAAACGTTTCACTCTCAGTTGTCAAGAAGTTTGTCTGGCATCTCCAGCATCTCCAGCAACGGGTTCAGACCTGTTTCAGCGGTATTCTTTTCTGTATGTCGAAATGCCCACATGATTGAATCTATAACAAACTTCACTTGCTGACTTGACAAGCAGGTTAATGCAGGAAAACAGTGAGTAACTATGGCACGGAGCAGAGGGAAGAACTTAAGCCGGTGTTCTGGGTAATCCTCGACGTTTTGTGATCATCCTTAGCGTGCATGGAAAGACCTTCGAATTCGCCGAACCGGTATCATCAATTAGTGATAGTTTTAGCACAAGGGCGCTTTGGTATTGCATTTGGCATGAGGGTTCGTATATTCTTGGTCATGCTCTAGTCCTGTGTTTATTCTAGTTTTGCCATCTTTTAAGCATGAAACACGAATACAAAACTGATTAAACGTGTTGTTTTGTTCTTCTTGATGCAGGTTGTTCAAGAGCTGAAGCTGTTGTGGCATCATTACGGGGTTATTAATGAGGTTTGAAGATTGGGCTTGTAGTCGGCACGGTCGAGTTACTATGAAACAGGTACTGCTATGGACTTGGTTAACTCGATAGCTTTAGATACGCCACTGTGAAAATGTATACAGAGCCAAATGAATTTGAACATTAGCTTAAACAAAAGCATCCTTATTGTTAATCTGGCTTCCCTTTTTGCAGGTTGTTTAAGTGAAAGGGTTTTGGGGTCGTTTGACAGCTGGAGAATGAGGTGCATTCCCAATGGAGCTTCTCGATATTCTGTACCTCTATGGTGGCTCGTTTGTTTGCATAGAGATTTCAAGCTCTCCTTAGTGCTACTGCAGTTTTGCCACTATGAAGAGATTGACTCGGGTTGTGCGAGCGAAAAGGGCGAACCTTACAAAGCGGTTCTGGTTCACTAACTAGGGCCTGGTGTAACATGGTATTTCTTTAAGCTGTTAACAAAACTACTCTTACCATCATTCAGCAGTCCAACCAGACCAACGGTGATCGACTTTTTGATCTCATAACTTTTTGAAAAATTCTTCAGTAGTTTGAGAAATGCCTCAGCTCCAAGACAATCACTCAATTGCAGAGTATTACATGGTTTGACTTTTAGAAGATTTCCGCCCTAGGTTTGATCGTTGGGAAGCTGTACAATGATATCAGAGATGAAGTTCTGCATTCCATCTAATTAGTGACACCTTCAAGAATCGGTGAAATTTACGGTCGAGGCGGACTAAACTTCTGTTGTAGCATAGCATTTCTACTGTTGTAGTAATTGGTACATCTAGAGTCTTAATAATCATGAATTTGTCTCGTGATAACTGTGAACTTGTTTTGTAATTCCTGAACTCATTTGTGATATGAACTTGGAATGAGTTGTTAGTTGATCTATTTAAATCCCACTGGTATTTTGACAGAGCTGGGACCCGAAGCATTGTTGTAGATTTTGTCAATCCTGTAACACGTTCTACTTAATAGCAGCAGAGTTGTCTTGTTTTGCTCATTGATATTTTTGGATTGTGAATCCTACCACCTTTATCTACAAAATGTTTTCCCATAGCGCCACTTCCTTAAATCCAAATTCTTCTTCGCTTTCAAATGATGATTTTGATAGAGAGATAACTAACGACTTCGACTTATAAGATACCCGATCCTGATCGAGATGTAATTGGAAAACGCATCCAAAGATGTCTTCGGTGAAATGGTCCAATAATAACTCAAGAGTGAAAGTAATGTTAGTAATAAAATAGATAACATAATAATAATGAATGTGATAGAAGTAAATATAATATTAATAATAATAGTCGCAAAAACATAAGTATTAAAATAAAGTCGAATAATAAAAAACACGAAGAGAGGTGTCATCCTAAGGTCAAAAATTAGGGTGTGACATTTGGGGATAGATTTCAAGAGCTCCCATGATATGCTGGAGTCTAAGAAGAAAGCACTTGATATAGCCTACCGGGAGATCTCCACATTCAACAAAACCTGGAATGCTACACTGGCTAATAATAAAGAAAGAGAAGACAAACTGAAGCAGCAGATCTCTGAACTGGAAGATCAGTTGAAGGCTAGCCAGAAAAAGTTTGAAGAAGAGGTTGTGCGGAGATACGACGTTCAGAATTCGTAGAACAAAGTTATCAAGCGTAAGAAAGAGTCTGCATCCCATAAGCGGAAGCTAGAGGAGTGCTTTGGAGAGGGTGTTTGGGAGGAATCCATTGGGGATCTCCAGCGTGTTATCAGGTAAAGAGACTCGCTCGTTGAAGGGTTGCTTTCCCAGCCGGATCATCCCAAGACTAAGAGATTGTTAGAGGAGTATCAAGCATATGGTCGCACTTGATTACCTTATGTACTGTTGTATATGCTTTATTTGCATTGCGCTGGCCATCACCAGGTTTGTTGTTGAGGTCATGCCTTCTTGTTATTGTACACTCAGTGATATTGTATTTCTGCCTTGATGGGCTTTTCAGCAATATATGTGATGTTTCTTCCATGAGTGGATCCAAGCTTCTTAGCACTGTCACTATACTGGAACTTTGGCACTAGAATCAGGGGTTGATCTCCCTAATGCATAGACACATATTGCATCTGCATATTCATTTCGCATTGCCAGTTACTTGTTGAATCTGTATCTTATTTCCTGCATCTCACAGGTTTTTCAGGATTGACGACCAGAGAGTCCACCGCTACTCAACCAGAAACAACTGCAAGAAGATAATGGATCAAGTTCAAGTCGAGATGCAGGAAATCCGTGAGAAGTTGACTCTGTTCATGCAAGCTATGGAGAGTATAGCCAAGGGCCAGGAGAACCTTCAGACCTCGGTGCAGCCGCTGCTGACGCGGACAAACAGAAATGGCAATACTGACCACATTTCTGTTGAAACTCCTCGCCGGGAGGATGAGATACCGGCAGTTATTACTCCTCCTGTTGTGACTGTCAACGGAAACACTGGTACTGGTGCAGGTGCTGGCGCTGGTAATGGCAATACTGGAAATGGTGGTGATGGGCATGTTGTTAACAACAAAGGCAACACTGGGGATGCCGATCAAGGATTCGGTGACAATGATGGCTTTGGAAACAATGGGTATGGCAATGTCAATCAGGACGGGAACTTTGGGTTCAATAATCAAGGATTTGGTAATGACGGTTACGGCAACAATCAGGGGTATGGCCACGGTAATGGTGGATTCGGTAATGTGAATAATAACGGCGCTGGAGCCTTTCCTGGCAACAATGGTTTTGGACCTGCTAGGGTCAATCTAGGGTTCGGCAACCGAGGACAGGGTCATGTGTTCAATCAGCAAGGATTTGGCCGTAACATGGGCTACGATGGGTATGGCAATGACTGAAATGTGGATCACCAGGACGACGCTTTTTCGGGAAGAGGTATGGGACCTGAGGGCCCCATTGACCCTGTTCAGAGGATCAGAATGCTAGAAGAGCAGATGAAAGGTGTGGTTAATCAGAACTCCGCTGGGTTAGATATGACTACTATGGGGTTGGTACCAGGGCTGAGGGTGCCATTTAAATTCAAGGCTCCAACGTTAGACAAATACAAAGGGGATACCTGCCCAAAGGTCCATGTACGTTCGTATTATAGAAGGATGTCTACATATTCCAATGATGAAAGGATGCTCATGCATTTCTTTCAAGATAGCTTATCGGGACCATCATTGGAATGGTACATGGGACTGGAGCCCACTCAGATTAGAAGCTGGAAGCAGTTGGATGATGCTTTTGTTATGCATTACAAATATAACAGCGATTTGGCGCCAAACAGAGTTCAGTTGTAGAGTCTGTCGCAGAAATGTGGTGAAAGTTTCAAAGAGTACACGCAGCGGTGGCGCGATATGGCAGCTCGGGTGCACCCTCCTCTGGTTGAAAGGGAGACGAATGACATGTTTGTGGGGACATTTACAGGAATGTACTATGACAAGTTACTCAATGTTTCGATGGGTAGCTTCTCTGATATGATCCTTATGGGAGAAAGGATCGAAAATGGAATTAAAATTGGAAAGATTCAGGCAGGCGAATCTACTTCAGCTGGGGGTGCGAGAAAAGCGTTCGGCGGAAGACAAAAGGGTGATACCAGCGCTGTGTTTGGTGGTAGAGGCTGGGGCAGAGGTAGAAATCAATACGGTCAACCTCAACAAATAGCCAGTGTTACTATTCCAATTCCTCAACAACAGCAGCAACAACAACCGCAACAGCAGCAAAGGCAGAATCAGGGTCAGAGAAGGTTTCAGAATGCAAAGCCGAAGAGGGTATTTGATAAGCCTCCATTGACATATGCAGAGCTTCTTCAAACACTGCTGGGTTTGAATTTGTTTGAGAAAAGAACATTGGAACCGCCTACGGGACCGACGCTTCCTTATGGGTATGACGTTAATAAGCATTGCGAATTCAATTTTGGGGCACCGGACATGATGTAGAATCTTGTCATGCTTTCAAGCATAAAGTTCAAGACTTGTTGGACAGTAAAACCATCAACTTCGGCTAGGTGGGGCCCAATATTGTACAACACCCTATGCCTAATCATGGGGCAAATGCCATCTTGACAGAAGAAAATTTGAACTTGGTGATGGATGTTAATGAACTGAAGACACCATTGAGTGAGGTGAAAAGCAGGTTGCTCATAGGGGGAGTATTCCCTGGTTGTGATGAATACTGTTTAGAGTGTTGGACCCAGCCTGAGGGTTATACTGATTTGAAGCAGGGCATTTAGGCCATGATCGACGAAGGGACCTTGCAATTTGATCGATCTGCGGTTGAAAAGCCTGCGGAGGCATTATGTGATGAGCAGAATGATGTTGCAACAGTGTCGATCCCGAGGAAGACTATAACGATAACGGCGCCCGCCCAGCGGCCAACTATTATGATTACCAAAGCAGGGCCTGTTCCCTTTGAGAGTACGAAAGTTGTCCCATGGACGTACGAATTAGAAGCATATTGCAATGGTGAGAAGATTGTGGTGAATAGCCAGCCAGCTGTGGCTGTTGATAATGTCGTTGGAACGGGGGGCATGACCCGTAGCGGAAGGATCTTTACCTCACCCGAAATAGAAGCAGAGAGATTGGCCAAAGGCAAAGCCAAAGTAAATGAAAGCGGGCCTACTCAGACGACAGAAAAGGATACGTCGCTCAAGGACGTAGAGGAGTTCATGAGACTGATTCGGAAAACCGACTACAAAATTGTTGAGCACCTACAGCAGACGCCGTCGAAGATTTCTATCTTGTCGTTGTTGTTATGTTCCGAGGCCCACCGGAACGCCTTGCTAAAGATTCTGGATACGTCATCCGCGCCCCAAGAAGTTTCACTAAATCAGTTAGAGGGGGTAATGGCGCATGTCAATGCTGGACATAGCCTGGGTTTCACAAATTTTGATCTAACACCCAGGGGTCGAGAGCACAACATGGCTTTGCATGTATCGGTGGAATGCCGGGGCACCGTCATGTCGCGTGTATTGGTGGATACTGGATCGTCGTTGAACGTATTGCCAAAGAAAGCCATGATGAAATTGGACATACGGGGAATTATTTGCACGCCCAGCGATTTGGTTGTGAGGGCGTTTGACGGGACGAAAAGATCAGTGTTTGGGTCGATAACATTACCGCTTCAGGTAGGGCCGAAAATTTTTAATACCGAATTCTACATCATGGATATCCATCCAGCTTATAGCTGCCTTCTTGGGCGCTCATGGATCCACGCTGCAGGGGTCGTAACGTCCACATTGCATCAGAAGTTGAAGTACATGGTGGGTGATAATGTTGTTACCGTTTGCGGGGAGGAGGACATTTTGGTCAGTCACTTGTCATCGTTCAGATATGTTGAGTTCGACGGAGAAATACACGAGACACCTTGTCAAGCCTTCGAAGGGTTGCAGATTAAAGACAAAGCTCAGGGTCCCAGCAAAATGCCAGAGGTGGCAGTGTCGTCCTACAAGGAAGCTCAGGCTTTAGTGCAGACTGGTGAGACTAAAGGTTGGGGGCAGGTTTTGGAGATTCCCGTGAAGAATGACAAGTTTGGGCTAGGGTATCGACCGACGTCGTCAGCGTCATCTTCAGGAGCGCCCAGGTTCAAAGGACCAATCACGATTACGCCAAGCGGGGTGTGCTTTGAGACAATCAACGCTATTTCCGATGCTGAAGACAGAGATAGTGACTGCGATATGGACGCGTGGATCAAGCCGAGCGTGCTAGGACAAAGTCTCTGCAACTGGTCCATCCGGGAAACTGTCCCAGTGACTCTTAAACAGTAATGATTTGTTTTATCAATTGTTGAATAATCCTATGTCCTACCCGGGGCATAGTGATTTTACCTTAGGGCTACTTGATTATATGTATTGCACTGTTTTAATCATGAAATAAAGGCGTTTTTCATATACAAATATTGTGATCCCTGTTTTTCTTGTTTTACTTTAGCAATAAATGGCAACGTGGTTATTTGCTTTGTTTGCGTGTTGAAGTGTTTAACCATTTCCTTTGCAGGACTAATATTTCAGATGACATCTCCTACGAACCGCCTATGACTCGTTTCGACTTCGAGCACTCGGTATTCCAAGCGGAGGAAGAGATTGTTGAGGATAGCGACTTGCCAGAGGAGCTGACTCGTTTGTTGAAACAGGAAGAGAGAATCATTCTGCCTCATCAGGAGGAAATTGAGACTATCAACTTGGGGTCAGAAGAAGTTGTGAGAAATATCCGTATAGGGGCTGCGCTGCAGAGCGACATCAAGCAAAGGCTGACTGAGATACTGCGAGAGTATAGTGATATATTTGCTTGGTCGTACGAGGATATGCCTGGGTTGGATACGGACATGGTTGTGCACCGTCTGCCGTTGTGAGAGGAATGTCTGCCTGTTAAGCAGAAACTCAGAAGAACCAGACCAGACATGGCTGTGAAAATCAAAGAGGAAGTTCAAAAACAGTGGGACGCTGGTTTCCTAGCTGTTACAACTTATCCGTCATGGGTTGCTAATATAGTACCAGTGCCGAAGAAAGACGGTAAAGTGAGAATGTGTGTAGATTACCGTGATTTGAATAGGGCAAGCCCGAAAGACGACTTTCCACTTCCTCACATTGATGTGTTGGTTGATAACACTGCTCAGTTCTCCGTATTCTCCTTCATGGACGGCTTCTCAGGCTATAATCAGATCAAAATGGCACTAGAAGACATGGAGAAGACTACCTTCATTACTCCCTAGGGAACATTTTGCTACAAAGTGATGCCCTTCGGACTGAAGAACATTGGGGCAACATATCAACGTGCTATAACGACTCTCTTTCATGACATGATGCATAAAGAGATCGAGGTTTATGTTGACGATATGATTCCCAAATCCCAGACGGAGGACGAGCATTTGGTTAATTTGCTGAAACTGTTCAAGCGACTTAGGAAGTTCAGGTTGAGACTGAACCCTAACAAGTGCACCTTTGGGGTGAGATCGGGTAAACTGCTGGGGTTTATTGTGAGCGAAAAGGGGATAGAGGTTGATCCTGCAAAGATAAAAGCTATACAAGAAATGTCGGCGCCTAAAACAGAAAAAGAAGTGCGTGGGTTTTTAGGGAGGTTGAACTACATTGCTCGGTTCATATCTCACCTAACTGCGACATGCGAGCCGTTATTCAAGTTGTTGAAAAAGGATCAGGTGTTGACCTGGAATGAAAATTGTCAAAAGGCGTTCGACAAGATAAAAGAATACTTGCAGGAACCTCCTGTTTTGATACCCCGAGTGGCCGGGAGACCTTTGATTATGTATTTGACGGTTCTTGAGGAAAGTATGGGTTGTGTTCTCGGTCAACACGACGAGACCGAACGTAAAGAGCATGCGATCTACTATTTGAGTAAGAAGTTTACCGACTGTGAGTCCCGATACTCTATGCTCGAGAAAACGTGTTGCGCGCTAGCCTGGGCCGCCAAACGTTTGAGGCAATATATGCTGAATTATACAACCATGCTAATTTCAAAGATGGATCCAATCAAATACGTGTTTGAGAAGCAAGCACTCTCTGGAAGAATTGCCCGATGGCAGATGGTGTTAACAGAATACGACATCCAATATGTCTCGCAAAAGTCTATTAAAGGTAGCATTATGTCAGAGTACCTCGCTGAGTAGCCGGTCGAGGATTACCAATCGATGAGGTTTGATTTTCCTGATGAGGATATCATGTACCTAAAGATGAAAGATTGTGAAGAACCGTTGCCAGACGAGGGACCAGAGTTGGGTTCCAAATGGCAATTGATATTTGACGGAGCTGTAAATTCCTATGGTAGCGGAATAGGTGCAATTATCACTACTCCTCATGGATCGCACATCCCATTTACTGCCCGATTGACTTTTCCCGTTACCAATAATGAGGCTGAATATGAGGCTTGCATCATGGGGCTGGAAGAAGCCATTGATTTGCGAATCAAGAACCTGGATGTATACGGAGACTCAACTCTAGTGGTGAATCAGATTAAAAGAGAATGGGAAACACGTCAGCCCAATTTGATACCTTATATGAATTATGCAAGGAGATTGTTGCCTTTCTTTGACAAGGTGGAATTGCATCACGTGCCACGAGCAGAAAATCAAATGGCTGACGCCCTGGCGACATTGTCTTCAATGTATAAAGTTAACTTCTGGAACGAAGCTCCCCGAATTGTTATCTCTCGGCTTGATAGGCCTGCCTTCATATTTTCCATTGACGAGGCTCCTGATGGTAAACCCTAGTATTTTGACATCCAGAATTTCCTGAAGAACAAGGAGTATCCGGCTGGGGCATCCAGTCGAGATCAGAAGACTCTCAGGAGATTGGCTGGCAATTTCTATCTGAACCCGGACGGTGTCCTGTACAAAAGAAACCACGACTTGGTATTGCTATGCTGTGTAGATGAGAAAGAGGCGAAGTTGCTCATGGAAGAGATACATGAGGGTACATTTGGTACACATGCTGGTGGGCATGCTATGACGAGAAAACTGCTGTGGGCAGGCTACTATTGGCTGACTATGGAAATAGATTGTTTCAAGTTTGTGAAGCGGTGCCATAAATGTCAGATTTATGCAGACAAAATCCATGTGCCTCTAAGTCCTCTGAATGTGATGTCATCACCATGGCCTTTCTCGATGTGGGGAATTGACATGATTGGCAAGATTGAGCCTACGACATCAAACAGACACCGGTTCATTTTGGTGGCAATCGATTACTTCACCAAATGGGTGGAAGCAGCATCATATGCCAATGTCACCAAACAAGTGGTAGCCAGATTTATCAAACGAGATATTATCTGCAGATATGGAATCCCTGAGCGGATTATCACAACTCTTCTCCTTACCGGCCCAAGATGAATGGCGTTGTCGAAGCGGCCAATAAGAACATAAAGAAGATTGTTCAGAAGATGGTCGTGACGTATAAGGACTGGCACGGAATGTTACCTTTCGCTTTGCACAGTTATCGTACGACGGTACGCACATCAACCGGGGCAACCCCTTTCTCATTGGTATACGGAATGGAGGCGGTGTTACCGTTAGAGGTCGAGATTCCTTCCCTGAGGGTTTTACGTGATGTCCAATTAGACGAGGCAGAATGGATTAAAGATAGACTGAATCAGCTCAGCTTAATGGATGAGAAGAGACTGGCTTCTCTAGCGTACGGTCGGTTATATCAGAGCCGGATGAAGAAAGCTTACGACAAGAAGGTGTGCCCTCGAAGCTTTCAGACGGGCGATCTTGTTTTGAAAAAGATTCTCCCACCACAATCAGATCACAGGGGCAAGTGGACTCCCAATTACGAAGGTCCCTACGTTGTCAGAAAAGTCTTCTCTGGAGGAGCCTTGGTACTATCCACCATGGATGGTGAAGACTTTACGTCTCTTGTGAATTCGGACGCAGTTAAAAAATACTTTGCTTGAAAGTGATCCGCTGGACAGTAAAATGAGAGTCTAGGCAAAAATGGGGCATCCCGGCGAACCAAAAAAAAATGAATAAAAGGTTCGGGCAAAAGTTAGGGATAAAATTGAAAAGATGTACACCCGCGAGGTCGAAAACCTGAAAAGGGCGACTTCGGCAAAAAAGGGTATCCCGGTGAATTGAAAACCCGCAAAGGGCGATTCAGGCAAAAGTTAGGGATTGAAAAGAAAATGACTGCGGTCTGAGTTTGATATTGCATTGCTTAGTGGTTTGGGAGTACCTGAGGGTCGATTATCCAAAACAATCTCTTCCAAGGACGGAGCATCGGGAAAGTGTCAGAGTCAGGCGAGTCATAGGAGGATCAGCTCATGGTGTTTGTCTGTGCCACGTTGCCAACATGTATACAAATATTGTTTTGTATTTTCTTTATGCTTGTGCATATATTTATGTGTGGTTGTGCGTAACTTCCTCTTTTCAGGAGTTGCATCCAGTGTACAAAACTTTGCCTATTCAGAGGCCCGTTATCAATAAAACATGTTATTCAGTACTTGATGCTTGTTCTTTACTGTTTTGTTTGTGAAAGACGCCAATGTTTTTGATAAACTTGCTCTTGCATAATCTTGCTGGCCCTTGCCAATAATTACTAAAACTTCGAATTGACTGAAGTAATGTCACAGATGCTAACCCGGATAGATTCTGTTGTATATGCCTGTTTTGTCTCGTTTGTGTTTTGCAGGGTTCTTACCTTTGGAGCAAACGGTCAGGAATCGTATTCCCCAGCCAAGGTCGCTTGACGTAAGACCTGACTCCAGTTGATGTCATTCCTCAGCTAGTCGCAGCTTATTCCCCGAGGGTTGAAATGGCATGTATCCCTTCCCGAATGAGGGAATTATTTTCCCCAGGAGAGTGTCCTCATGGAAATCTGTCCATTGGATTAACCTCAGCAAGTCAAAATCAATGTCCCTGCAGAGGTTGCGCTCCTCAGCGAATCGAAGGTGTGCACGTTCAATCTCCAGCATGGGAGATTCCCATAATATTTAACCAAGTTGTTGGTTCAAAAGGTTTATATCCACGAAGGATGGTTTCCCTTCTCCCCGCAGGTCTTCATGCCATTGACAGGATGTTGATCCTCAGCAGAGTGGTAACTCTGAATGTGTAAACTGTGCCCATACAGTGTGCTTTGCTCAGAAGTGTCGCTTCTTCCCTGGCTAAGTTTGTTCACCAGCAGAGTGTTTGTTCTTTCCTCTCAGTGGAAATTGATGTTTAATCTCTCCCCGGCAAAGTTGACTGTGTTTCCGGCATTTATTTTACCGAAATACCTTATGATACCTGTTCTCCCCAGCGGAGTTGGCTTTATCCTCAGCATTCATGTGTTGAGACATCATTATCAGAATGGCCCCGGCAGCTTGAGCCTGCATTTGCATTTGCATATATCGTCATATTTGCATCTACTCAAACGCGTAGCATTTCCGTGTCGTACGGAGTATTACGCCATTTTCAAACATACGCATTTTGAAACATAAATCAGGTTGGTTAACCTTTTGCTTTCAGGTGTGTTTTCTCAGCAGGAGTATGGAGTTCTAGCTCAGATCTATTACCAGGTATTCGAGGTCTCGCCGTGAGACGTGTGATGATACGGTTCATCTTACTATTTTCCCCACAGAGTTACTTGGTTAAGTTTCTCTTTGTCCCCGAGCAGAGTTATTTGTGTAAATTTCTCTTGTTTTCCCCGCCAGAGTTGCTTGTTGAAGTTTCTCTTATCCGGCCAGCGGATTATTTTCTTCAGATTTGCTGTTACGTCAGCGTCAAAGGGTTTCATGAGTCAAAATTTCAGAAGTTGCTGCCGGTTATCGGAACAGGCGTCCGGAAGTTTGGGCTTCCAAATATTCCTCAGTAGAGTCCTCCTCGAAGTCGCTGTCACGTCAGTGCTAAAAGGTTTGTGGGTTGGGACCAATGGAGTTAGCTACTGCAGAGAAACTGTATTCGGAGTATCTTCCCGTATGGATAAACAAATGTATTTTCCTACTGGTTGACAGAAGTATTTCCCCGAAAGTCGCCAAAATTGTATTGCCTATGTTGATAGGAGTTCCTCGTGTTGACGAGATATGAGTCATGACGTGGGCAATTCATGCCTGTATTGACGGGATTTCTTCGTGCTGGCGAAGTATGAGTCCTAACGTGGACAAATTTATTTCCTCGTGTTGACGAGATGTGCTAGTTCTAAAGTGGACAAATTTGATTTCTCCGTGTTGACGGAATGTGAAGTCCTGACATGGACAAAATTGATTACTCTTCGTGTTGACGAAATAGTGTCCTGACGTGGACCATTTATCCCCAGCAGATATCTTTCTTTGTATTGGCGAAATGTGCGTCCTGACCTGGACAAGTTTATAGTTCCTCGTGTTGACGAGATGCGCGAGTCCTGACGTGGACAAATTTATCTTTCGTCGTGTTGGCGAAACGGTCTCCTGACGTGGACAATTGACTCCTATGTTGATAGGATTTTCTGGTGCTGACGAGATGTGAGTCCTGACATGGACAAATCAAGTTACCTTCCCTCGTGTTGACAAGATGCGAGTCCTGACGTGGACAAGTTTACCGTTCTTCGTGTTGACGAGATGGAATCCTGACATGGACGCAATTTATTTCTCTTCATGGTGACGAGTTTATTTCCTCGTGTTGACGAGATGTGAATCCTGACGTGGACAATTTATTCCTATGCTGATAGGATCTCCTCGTGTTGACGGTATGCGGACAACTCATCCCCAGCGAAGTCGCCGGGACTTCTCCGTGTTGACGGAATGTGGAGTCCTAACGTGGACAAGTTTATGAGGGGATTTCTTCGTGTTGACGAAACAAGTGTCCTAACACGGACAAAGTTCTATTCCTGTGTTGTTGAGATTTCTTCGGGTTGACGAAATGTGAGTCCTGACGTGGACAGATTTGTGTTCATTCGTGATTTGACGAAATTTGGGTCTAGATGTGGACAAGGTTATTCCTGTGACGACAGAATCTCTATTCGTGTTGACGAATTTGTTTCTCTTCTTGTGTTGACAAGGTTAGTCCAATTGTGGACGGAGGTGTTTGCAAAAAATTGTTCAGTACCTGTGGCGTTACATAGGTGGTTGAAGGTGAAATCAGAATTATTATCAGACGTTGGATCAGTTGTTGCCGTAACAACCGGATTCAGATATGGCATGTTGTTCCCCAAGCAGTTGTGCACTTTATTTCTGCGGTTGGCAAATTTCTGGGTTTCTTGGTATTCAACCGTCTCGTACCTCGATTGTTTGAAGGTCGTTCGCTCTTCACCCATTCGGGTCCAAGCCGTTTGAATAGGGGCAGCTGTTGCACCCCAAAATTTGCTCAACCTTTCCTTGCCCGATTTAGGTTCATTGCATTTCATTTGCATAGTTACATCATTCACATAGTTCTAATCATTTGCATATCATAGCCTAGCATGCCTCCAACAAGGGATCAAGGGTGTCTATCAAGAGAAGAGCCTAGCAAAGAGGTTTTATCCAAGATTGAGAAGTCATCCAAGCCATCAAGAAGTGATTTGAAGTCTTGAGAAGTTTGAGTGCCTACATGTGGGTTTTGCTCCTATCTTGAGGAATATTGGGAATCATCAGTGGGATGTGAGACATGGAATGTGAATTTAAGGTGTGTATGGATCTCATGGGATGCCTAGAGGGCCATATTGAAGCTGAGACAAGTCATTGATTCAAGTATGAAAGCCATATTTGACGTGCAGTCAACTAGGGTTTCATCTGGGCCAATCCTAGGTCAATGGAGTAATTGGTGAACATCAAAGCCTACTTTGAGGTCATGGGATTCATGGATTGGTATGTTGATACATGTGTGGTGTTGTGCCAAGGTTAAGCAAAGAAGGATCAAGAATGTGGGAAGTTGCTAAATTAGGGTTTCAGTGTAAAATCCCCTGTTTAGTGCCCAACTTCAAGGCCACATAAGTCAAAATACAAGTTTCAAATGTATCTTTGGCCAACATGAAACTTGTAGAGCATCTCAATACCTTTAATTTGAGTACTAGAAGTCCTCAAGGGGATTTATAGAACTCAAGTTATGGGTCTTGCAAATTACAGGTCATTAGATGACTATGAAATTTATCTATGAAAGTCACTTGACTTACAAGCAACTTTTTCCCTTCAATAAGGTTTCAAATGGATTCTTAGCCAACATGATAGTTGTAGATCTTGGTCTTAGCTTTCCATAGAGTACTAGAAGTCCTCAAGGGGATGTCTAGAACTCAAGTTATGATTTTTGCAAGCCAGGGGTATTTTGGGTATTGGTGATTATAGGTCATTTGTGATCATAAGCCATTTTCACCATTTTAGAGGCCTCAAATGGAAAATTGTTCAACTAGAAAGTTGCTCAAAATAGGTTTTTAACCTTGACCATGCATCTAGGAGGATTTTAATTGGCTCATAGGAGAAGTTGGTTTGAAATGGCTTTGAAATGAAGAAATTAAAGTCATTAAAAGGCCAAAAGTTGGGGGAAATGGTTTTGTGGCCAAATTGAACAAAGTTATAGGACATTTTTATCAGAAATATCATTTTGAGATGGTTGGAAACATTACATTTTGCATTTTAGGTCATTTACATGTGGTTCCCTTTTGTGACTTAAGGATGAAGTAACATTTGAATCACACATCCTTGGATCAAAAACGAGGGAATTACCATCCCCATTCAGTTCAAAATGTCACAAGAGGAGAAATTCAAGCAAGATGGTGAGCTAGAACAGAGCAAAGCACAACTTTGGCATATGATATTTTGAAGGAAAATGAGAAATTGAATTTCTCATTGTGGTTGTTACAGAAGGTTCTAGAGGTTTCCAACAACTTCTATATAACATATGCATTGGATTCAGATCATTTTTTTTGGGAAGAATTGAGCAAGAAACAAGAAGGAGCAACTGAATTTTCTTCATTGCATCTCAGAATCTGGTTTTGGAATTGAAGAGGATTCAAAGCAAATTGATCATTGGAGAAGCTTTAGAAGTGGTTCTTGAGTGGTTCTGCAAAAGATTGGAGGTTGAATCGAGCCATAAACTCATCTGTTCATCCATTTTTTTCCAGGTTTGTAACTTTCAGTTTTCAGCATAATTTATGGGGAATTGCTTATAAATGATCATATGGTTAGGTTAGTATTGAGGCTAGGATGGATTTCAGTCCAAAATTGGAGCAATTAGAGACAAAATTAGGCATGTCACCATTTCTGTTGAAGCTCATATCTCTTGATCCTTGAGGGTGTAATGGTGTTTAGATGGTTAGAATTGATCAGGGAAAGGTGTAGATGAGTTTAGGCTTATTAATTGCAAGATTTGAGATGTTCAAGATTTGGTGATTTCTCTGCAACTTGGATCGGGTTTGGTTTTAAAGGATGAATCAATAAGATTTGAGATCATTTTTGAGCTCAGGGGATGATTTTGAGTAGGATATGGTGATTAGTTGCAAGAATTGATGCGCTTTTGGATATGCCACGCCGGAGAAGACGGTGGCGCAAAGCTCAGGCCACCGTCTGAGTTTCTCCCTCCATTTTTCAAACATTTGGGGACGATGACTCCCAGTACGTTAGATCTCAGTCTGACCCTTGACCAAAACTTAATCCAATGGCCACGATTACAAGTTGATTTATGAAGAGAATGAATTTTATCAAAACTCACCGTTTCACTTAATGGTATTTGGGTGGGCTTAACCAGTTACTTGCTATGCACACCTCCATTCAGGCCCAAGGTTGAAAATACACTGAAATTTGTTGCTATTTGACACACAAGTTTCCCAATTTCCATGTTATTTTCCATTTATTTTCTGTTAGTTGTTTTGGGCTTAGAGATATTTGATACGCGCACCTCCCCCCTTAGGCCCAGGTTTGGATTTTAACTGGATCTAATTGCTATTTGCAACGCAGCTTTATTAATTTTCTTCATATTTTCTTTTAATTTCATATTTTGCATATAGTTAGGAAATAATCCCTCATAAATAGAAAAATTAATCTTTTTAATCCAAGTTTTTTTCCCTTGACTCCTTAGAGAGTCTAGAATTTTAGGAATTTAATAAATTCATTTTTCATGCATTTTAGAATTTATTGGCATTTTTTGTATTTTAATTGATTTTATTTGGAATTTGTTTGATGATTGATCTTGCTGATTTTGGTATGGATGATTGGTGTGGAGTTTTGAGTTGATTCTTGTTGGCTTAGTTAGTTTAGAGATGCATGTACCCATATTAATTTTCTCATATTTTTGTGAGATAATTTTAGGTTTCTTTGAACAATAAACATTAGGTGTTGTAGATTTAGGGTTTTAGGATAGTACCCTTAGGTTTAGGGCATAGTTTTAGGTCCAAATGAATGGTTAACCCCTTGGTTTTGTTTGGAGTGATTCTTAAGAGGTTTAGGAACCCTTATAATTTTTTATAGGATTTTAAAATCATATTTTGGTATTTTAAGTAGAATTAGTGTTAAGACTAACTTTTGGGTGTTTCTAACACACTAATTTGACTAGTTTAACTCAATAGTTCCCCTTAGATTAGGGTGGTGGTGCTCTTGTGCTTGGATGATAATGAAGATCAATTGAAGATGCTTTGGAGAGCTTGAAGGAGCTTGGAGATGAAGCCTTTTCCTTTTGTGGAGTGCTTGTCAGGAGCTTAGGGAAACTAGGGTTTTAGGAAGAGCATTAGACTAGTTTTGCTTCTTTCTTCAAACATGGAGTATATTGTTCATCTCCATTCAATCCAATGACATGAAGTCCTCTTAAAGAAGTCACGTCTCTCCTTTGGAGGGATGAATGGAATGCTTTAAGAGTAGAACTTTGAGGATGCCTTCCTATTACAGTGTTAAGATCTTAATGACTTCCCTTGGTTGTCACTGAGTTTCTTAACACTTCAATTTGATCTTGTTGAATGATTCTCCCTTGGAGGTGCTTTTTGAAGCTTGGTAAAGAGAAGGTTTGTGCTTGTTGAAGCTAGGAGTGGTTGCTTGTTGAAGCTAGGGTTTATACTTGTTGAAGCTGGTTGCTTGTGGAAGCTAGGGTTGCTTGTTGAAGCTTAGTGCTTGTTGAAGATTGAAAGTATTGAAGCTTGAAGATGGGAGCTATTCATGGAGATGAAGGTTGTTGCTGTCAACTCTTTGCTGTTTAATGAACTATTGCTGTTCAGAGCTGCTGCTTGTGCTGTTTGCTGTAGGAGTTTGGTGTTGCTGCTAGGGCTGCCTCCTCTGCTGTGGTTTTGTTTTTTGTATTGTTGTTGGCTTGTGCTGCTTGCCCCCTAGGTTTGAAGTGAATGTTGATTCACTTTTCCTGTTGTTTTCCCAGGTTCGAGGTTGAGTGGGACTCCCTTGCCTCGCTTGTATTGCTGCATTGCATGCATTTTACTGTATTTGCTTGCTTTCTTTTCCGTGTATCCTCTAGGATCTCTGATTTCCTCTGTGTAGGAGGGAATTATGATAGACATTAGGATTCTTATCCATGCATGACAACATTAGGTTAGTTTTTATTCCCTTTTCAACCCTAGGCTTTTTAGAGATTTTTTCTCGTCTTATCTCAAGACAACTCAAAAATACAGTAATAAGGTTAATCGATGTCGTGTGTTACGAGCCTTAAGCTATTCGAGAAAGGGTTGCTGGAGAGCTTCTTTCCAGTAGTCTGGCTGCTTAGTGTGGTACCCTTTGGGTGACACGCGACGTAGTCACTCTCAAATCATAGTCTCTAGTGCGTCAGAGATTGCAAACAAACTAAAAAACATTTCTTTCGTAAAAGATTCAAGACAAACATCAAAGTGTCATTTTTGTCCGCTTGGACTCTTAATCAAGAAAAACCCTTTTTGAAGGTAATAAAAAACAGTTAGACAAGCTTGTGTCTTCCGTAGCCCGAACTACGTTTGCTCTGATCTTTCATGCTGTATGAAAGTACGTATGCATAGGATGTCGTATCCTAGCAAGCAACCTTCCCCTCCTTTCCCGTAGGTAGGCGAACTACGTTGACTCTGATTTCTCGTTCCAGACGGGAATACGTAGGCATAAAGTGCGATACTTTGCCGAGTCATTTTCTTTTCTTTTTTAACCCAGACCTTTAGAGTAGATAGAATAACAACCCGTACTAGAAAACAAGCGTGGATCCGTCGAGTACGGCGGACGTGAGGGGTGCTAATAACTTCCCCTTGCGTAATCGACTCCCGAATCCAGGATTTGGTTGCGATGACCATTCCTTTCTCGTTTTGCGTTAGGTTTACTCTGAGCGTTTCCTTTCCCTCCTTTGGGATAAATAACGTATGGTGGCGACTCTTCTGTCATAGCCGGCTCCGATTTTCGCAGTAGCGACACCCACGTTCTTTTACCTTCTCCTATAAGTGACACCATCTACTCAGAATCACTTTTTACGCTTTCTAGTATTCCCCTTGCTATTCTTTCACAAAGAAACCCAAATTTTCCTTTCTTTTTTCCACAATCTTCATTTTAACAATGTCTTCTTCCAGCATGACCAAAGATCACAAAAAATATAACAATAAGGACTTGAAAAGAAACTCTCAACTTCCACCTTTTGAAGTGTTGGCTGGGCCAAAGGTGATGGGAAACCAATAGTTTGCGCCTGAACCATTGGAGGAGGAGTAACGCTGAATATACGTTTCTCATGTACTAATTCCTTTCACCATTGCTGGAAAAAGGCATGCCCTCTGCAGGCCTCTGCCTTCTGTAGATTCTCATTCTGAAACCATTAGAGACTTCTTCCATCTTATCGTAGGTCAAAACCCATAGGCCAAGCCAACAAACAACAAGTAGAGAACATTAATGGAGATGTAGTAGCCCTTAGTGGGATAAACTTAAGGTATATGGGCACCAATTTTAGGGTTTTCCGCACCACGCCCTTTTTCAAGGAGTCCAATGAATACATGAATTGGATAAACAAGGTTGAAAAGGTTAATACCCACATTTGGAAACAAATGGGGATCTATGACCTTATCATGCTGTCGAAAACTGGTATAAACTACTGTTCGACCATGTTAGTATCCTCCCTATATTTCTGGGATAACACCCACAACACCTTTCATCTCCCTTGTGGGATGATGAGTCCGACATTGTTTGATATAGCCGCTATCACAGAGCTAAAACCAACTTGTACCACATACGATCCTAACCTTGAGTCAGATGATTCAATAGGTTTTTCGTCAGTCAAACCCATGTACTCCTAATTCATTTCCCACTTCTTCGACAAATCTACTAGTGAGGTTTCTGACGCCGAACACATAGCTTTCCTCACTGTCTGGTTGTCTCACTGTGTCTTTTGTTCCAAATCTCTTCAAGTAGCTAGGAAATTTTTGACCCTAGCCACCCAATTTCATAGAGGGCACGATATCTGATTGAGTGAAATGATACTAGGAAACATATACGAATCCTTGAGTGAAGGAGTGACCCAACTGAAGGATCTAGGTGCGAAAGGCAACCTACTGCTTTCAGGACTTTTTTGGCTACTACAACTGTGGATGAATGCTTCCTTCGAAGCTAGTCATCCCAACAAGGGTGTTGTAAATGAAGAAGAAGAAGAAATCAAGAACAGGAGAGTCGAAGGAACTCGCTTGGTAGGGCTCACTCCCACGGAAGAAGGATCGTCGCCGATGCCTGCTTTCCTCAGCTATGTCATGATGTAGGCGAAGTGTCATGATTTTACATCGAACATGCCCCCCTTCACAACAAGGAAATACGAGCCAGAATGGTTCACAAGACCTTTTCCTACGCCAGAAAAAGCCCAAGAATCAGAGTCGAAACAGCTATGGGAGGCCTTTTTAACCCTAAGGTTAATATCTCTTCGACTGAACATGCCGAAGTCTCAAGTTGCGTTGGTATCTTACCAACCAAACCTTGTGGCTCTACAGTTTTGATTGGCGCAAGCACTTCCCAAATGTCTTTTTGAGAAGAAGGGCGCTCTCTTTCTTCCTGCTACTAAATTCATTGAAGACGCTTGTTCGAAGCAACTAGCATGTGTTGCACCCCAAAATTTTCCTAACCTTTTTCTTACTTGGTTTATGTTTCATTGATTAGCATATCATTGTTCTAGCATTTGCATTGCATAGTCATGTTTCATTTAACAGGGGATCAAGAAGGGTGTGCTTATCAAAAGTTCAAATCCTAATCAAGAGATTATATTCAAGTCATCAAGTGGTTATCATCATCAGAAGCAGGTCAAAGTCCTTGAAGAAAGGCAAGCAAGTGAATGCGGTCCAATTCCTGTTTAGGAGCTTATCTGAGGATCATCTGAGGATCACAAGCCCATGGTTATGAATAGAGATTGTCATTGAAGCTCATTGGAGGCCTTGAGGGTCATGGTGGAGTTCATTCAAGTGTTTATGACAAGTGTGGAAAGTCACAGTTGAAGGTGTTGCAGTTAGGGTTTTCATCTGGTCAACCCTGAGTCAACTGTGCAATTGAAGGAGATTAAGACTCAATTCTAAGTCTTTGTGATCATGGAATGTTGTGTTGAGATACATGAGATGTTATTCCAAGATCAATTCAAGAAGAATCCAGAGTGAGAGGAGTTGCTAAATTAGGGTTCTCAGTGTAAAATCCCTAGTTTAGTGCCAAACTTCAAGACCACTTATCTCAAGATGCAAGTCTCATCTCATTTTGGATCACACATGAAACTTGTAGAGAATGTTCTTAGCTTTCTTTTGAGTACTAGATGTCCTCCATTGGATTTATGGAACTCTAGTTATGAAGCTGACAAGTTATAGGTCATCAGATGAATGTGAAATTTGTCTACAAAAGTCAACCAACTTCCAAGACATTTTTGACTTAGAAGGATGTTTCTCCTAGCTTTGACCCAAACATGAAAGTTGTTTCTCATGGTCTTAGCTTTCCAAAAAGTCCCATAAGTCCTTCATCTGATTTGTGGAGCTCAAGTTATAAGCTTTGCAAGGCAGAGGTATTTTGGGGAAGTGAGATTATAGGTCATTTTCATTATAGGTCCATTTCACTATCTTGCACACTTCAAATGGATTTCTTTCCAACATCAAATGTGCTCCAAATAGTGTTATTTGGTCAACCAAACCTTGAGAAGTCATGAATTATGCTTGGAATGAAGGTTTGGTATTTGGAATTTTCATAAAAGGAAGCTTAAAAGGACAAATTGGTAAATATTGCATTTTTAATCATTTTGGTGCAAATAGGTGCTTTTTTTGAGTGCAAACAACATTTTAAGAATATTGGCAATATTAGAATTTGCATTTGAGGTATTTTTGTGAGCCATTTTCAAGATTACTTCACCATGAAGTCACACATTCAATTCCAACCATTGAGATCAAAACAAGGGCTGAATCTTGACCATTCATTCTCCAAACACTCCCAGCAGTTGAATTGAGCCATTTTGGAGCCAAGCAAGAGCCAAATTTGTGTACTTCCATAAGAGCAAAGTGGAGAAAAACTCAAAATTGAATTGGGATGTTTTGCATTCCATTGGGCTTAATTGTGATCAAGATCCATTGTATATAACATTTCCATCATGAACAAAGCTTCAGAACACGAATTTGGAGGCAAATTGGAGCTAGAGTATTTTCAAAAAGTGTTGAATATTCAAATTTCGAATTCTGAGATTTACTTCATTTCAAGGCGAATTGAAGGTTGCAAAAGCTTTATTGTGGATCATTGAACGTGTTTGGATCGTTTTCTTCAAGCTTTAGCATCTGTTGAAGGCTCAGTGGAAGTTCTCCACTAGGTAACTTTAATTCAACCTTACACTCTCAATATGCCATGATTCTTCGCCATTTTTGTTGCATTGCGATCCTTGAAGCAAGTAGATCGTTTATGGATCATAATTGTTTGCGTTTGTCATGATTGATTTTATGAGCTCCAAACATGTTTGATTCGGTTTGATCAATTCTTGAGGTGTTTTGCTTGAATTTTCGTGGATCTATGATCTATATAACATGTAGATGATGTTTGGATTAATTTGGTTGAGTTTTGAGAACATTGAAATTTTTTGCATCTTGCTTGTTGTTCATTTTATGGTTTTATGATGAGGTTTCAATGCAAATAAATGCTAGATTCTTATTCCTCTCGGAGAGTAGATGAATTTTCATCTAAGAAACATTGAAAACGGTGCGAAAATGAAGGAGCTATGGGTGGTTGGGGAAGCCGCGGCAGCCGGACTTGCAGGGGCGGTGGTCGGAACTTTTTCCGGCCGGTGAAGGTTTATGTGGAGAAGATGGTCGGTTAGCCGTCTGATCGAAGGGATATATGCGCGTGTGGTCGTGATCTATCCATACCGTGTGTGTTTTTGTTGTGCTTGTATGTGATAGAAACTCCAATTCATTAATTAACTTGGCACTTTGTGAGCTGTTTGATTATTCTACTGTTTGATCGTGTGGTTGTGTACTGATTTCCATGATGCACCATAGTCAACCACACTACACACAACTATCTGAATTTTATTTGAGTTTTCTTGCTGGGCCTAATTGTCACGCGCTACCTGCACCCCCCTGGGAGGCCCAATTTCATTTTTGCCTTCATTTTGTTGCTGTTTGCAGGTGGTAGCCCGGTTTATCAAGAAGGACATCATCTGCAGATATGGAATTCCCGAGCGGAACATTACTGACAATTGTTCAAACCTGAATAATAAGATGATGAAGGAATTGTGCCATAATTTCAAAATTGAGCATCACAATTCATCTCCCTATCGACCCAAGATGAACGGCATTGTCGAAGCGACCAATAAGAACATCAAGAAGATAGTACAGAAGATGGATGTAACATATAAAGATTAGCATTAGATGTTACCATTTGCTTTACACAGTTATCGTACGACGGTACGCACATCAACCGGGGCAACTCCTTTCTCACTAGTATATGGCATGGAAGTTGTCTTACCATTAGAGGTTGAGATTCCTTCTTTGAGAGTTTTGCTCGATGTCAAACTTGATGAGGCAGAGTGGATAAAGAATAGATTGAATCAGCTCAGCTTGATAGATGAGAAGATACTTGCACCCATTGCATATGGTCGGTTATATCAAAGCCGGATGAAGAAAGCTTTTGACAAGAAGGTGCGCCCTCGAAGGTTTCAGACGGGCGATCTTGTGTTGAAGAAGATTCTCCCACCACTATCAGATCACAGGGGCAAATGGACTCCCAACTATGAAGGTCCATATGTCGCTCGAAAGGTCTTCTCTGGAGGATCCTTATTGTTGTCCACCATGGATGGCAAGGATTTTACATCCCCTGTGAACTCGGACGCAGTTAAAAAATACTTTGCTTAAAGAGACCCGCTGGACAGGACAAAGAAAGTCCACGCAAAAATGGGGCATCCCGGCGAACCAAAAGAAAAAAGAGAAAAGGTTCGGGCAAAAATTAGGGATAAAATTGAAAAGATGTACATCCGCAAAGTTGAAAACCTGAAAAGGCGACTTCGGCAAAAATGGGTATCCCGGTGAATTGAAAACCCGAAAGGGTGATTCAGGCAAAAGTTAGGGATTGAAAAAGCAAATGACTGCGGTCCGAGTTTGATACTGCATTGCTTAGTGATTTGGGAATATCTGAGGGTCGATTATCCAAGTCAATCTCTTCCAAAGACGGAGCATCGGGAAAGCGTCGAAGTCAGGCGAGTCATAGGAGGATCAGCTCATGGTGTTTGTCTGTACCACGTTGCCGACATGTATACACTTTTTTTTGTACCTCTGTACATATTTGTATTTGCTTTTGCGTAACTTCCTCTTTTCAGGAGTTGCACCCACTGTAAAAACTTTGCCTATTTACAGGCTCATTGTTAATAAATACATATTATTCAGTACTTGATGTCTGTTTCTTGTTTTAACTTTTGTTGTTTTGTCTATGAAAAACGCCAATGTTTTGATAGACTCGCACGTGCATAAACTTGCAGGCCTCAGCCAATAATTGTTAAAACTTCGAATTAACTGAACAATTGTCACAGATAATGACCAAGATAGTTCCTTTTGTGTAGAATGTCTTGTTTTTGTTCATAATTTGCAGGGTCGTTACCTTTGATGCAAACAACCAAGGGACCGTGTCTACCCAGCCAGAGTCCCTTAACGTAGGAGCAGGCTCTATGTGAAACTTATTCCTCCCCAGCAGATGGAATTTGCATTCTATCCCTAGAAGAGTTGGATGTGAATTAGCAAGTAGTCATGCAGTTATGTGCATCCCTAGCAGTTGGTCATGTGCACATTCAATTCCCAGCGAAGTCCCCATAAAGTACAACCAGGTTGTCGTTGGTTTAAAAGGATCATCCCCACGCAGGACCGTCTTTTCTGTTCTCCAGCAGGTTGTCTTTCCTCCAATAGGTTGTTCATCCTCTGCAGAGTTCGTAACTCCGGATTTGTTAAGCTATTCCCCAACAGGGATGTTGTTTCTTCCCCCAGTGGAAGTTTGGTTTCGTTTCTCCAGCATTTATGTTGTTGCAACGGTTCCTTTGCATTTTGCATCGTGCATAGCATCTACCCAAACGCGTAGCATTTCCATTCCATATGGAGCATTACGCCATTTTTAAACATATGCATCTTTGAGACATAAGCCAGGTTGGTTACTTCTGTGTTTTCAGGTGTTTTTCCCTGCAGGCAATTGGTATTCTTGTTCAGGATGGTTTTCAGATATTCAAATTTTTGGCATAAGATATGTGATGATAACATTCGTCCTATCATGTGTTTTCTCATCAGAGTTACTTGGTTAAGTTTCTCGTATCCCCAACGGAGTTTTTCTCAGATTGCTGTTACGTTAGTGTTAAAGGATTTCATAAATTAGACCTTTGGAGTTGTTATCCATGTCTGTTCAAGATGAATGTCTGGCAGTTGATGTCAGAATTTCCCGTAGAATTGTTTGTTCAAGTCTTCAGATGCCAGATTCGCGCTTTTATTTAGTGCAATTCCCGTTTCTTCGGAAAAGGATGTCAAGTTCGCGCTTTACGTAGTGCAAATACCCGTATTGTCGGAGATGTTTCCCCTAGAATTGTTTGTTCAAGTCTTCGGATGCCAGATTCGCGCTTTTATTTAGTGCATTGCCCATTTCTTCGGAAAAGGATGTCAAGTTTGCGCTTTGCATAGTGCAAATACCCATATTGTCGGAGATATTTCTCGTAGAATTGTTTGTTCAAGTCTTCGGATGCCAGATTCGCGCTTTTATTTAGTGCATTGCCCGTTTCTTTGGAAAAGGATGTCAAGTTCGCGCTTTACGTAGTGCAAATACCCGTATTGTCGGAGATGTTTCCTGCAGAGTTGCTTGTTCAAGTCTTCGGATGCCAGATTCACGCTTTTATTTAGTGCATTTCCCGTTTCTTCAGAAAAGGATGTCAAGTTCGCGCTTTACGTAGTGCAAATACCCGTATTGTCGGAGATGTTTCCCGCAGAGTTGCTTGTTCAAGTCTTCGGATGCCCGGTTCGCGCTTTATGTAGTGCAATGCTCGTTTCTTCGGAAATGGAAGGTCAAGGATAATATTTTGATATGGTCCTATGGCTCGGTCCCCGCTTGTTGTAGCGTATATTTGAAGATTGATTGTTGTTGATCTAGTGTGTGGATTCAATGCCCGTGGTGTCACACAGGTTGTTGAAATCAGGTGTTCTTTATTAGATGATTGATCAGTTGTTGCCGTAACAATTGGATCCAATTTTCTGGATATTGTTCCCCAAACAGTTTGTGCAGTTTATTTCTTTGGTTAGCAAATTTCCGGGTTCTTTGGTATTCAACCGTCTTTTACCTTGATTGTTTGAAAGTCGTTCGCTTTTCACCTAGTCAGGTCCAAATCGCTTGAATAGGGGCAGCTGTTGCACCCCAAAATTTACCTAACCTTTTTCTTACTTGGTTTATGTTTCATTGCATTAGCATTTCGTTGTTCTAGCATTTGCATTGCATAATCATGTTGCATTTAACAGGGGATCAAGAAGGGTGTGCTTATCAAAAGTTCAAAGCCTAATCAAGAGATTATATTCAAGTCATCAAGTGGTTATCATCATCAGAAGCAGGTCAAAGTCCTTGAAGAAAGGCAAGCAAGTGAATGCGGTCCAATTCCTGTTTAGGAGCTTATCTGAGGATCATCTAACCTTCGTTCCCTTATTGGAAGGTGTTACCTTGGCCAGAGTGGAGCAGTAGCGACAACATGCTATGAGGGCAAGACTCAGCTGACTCTCGTTCCCTTCGAACCTTGCTACTTTTGTATACCAGAGTTTCATACTTTGTGGTCGAAGTATTATGTTGAAGAGTTTTTTGATGCTCATTCCTTCAGCAAACTAATTAACCAGGCTTTCCTTTCTGTGCAGGATAAAGCAAAAAAAAGGTACTTAAACTCATATCAAAGAAATCCAAGCACTCCAAAGGTTCTTTGAAACTGTTTACCAGCCAAGGGAACTTAGTCGGACTGTTCATGACGCTGCTGCGACTTTGAAGGAAAAGTTTCTAAAGAAAATGGAGAGTCTTCGACTCCCTCCATACGTCCCCCCTGAGAAACGTTATGAATTAACCTTCAATATGTATCCTCCCAAATTTCCTCGATTGCCATCTGCTGACTTTGGAGTGACTCTTGCCCCTCCATTTCCAGATTGGTTTATCTATGAGGATTCGATTAAAGTCCTTCGAGAATAATCTAAACCCAAGGCACAACGGGTAGTTCCGACTAAGCACATGCTAGACAGTTTCAAAGGCCATCTTCATATCGGTATCGAATTCGAAATACATGAAGGTGTAGAATGGAAGGTTTTTTTACTCTTTTTTTCCTGACCTATATATATTTTGTTATGATTGCTAGCTTTTGTTTCAGCTGTCAAGGTTCAACTGAAAAGGAAAGTGAGCGTTGAAGAAAAGATTGAGGAAAATGCCCCAATGTCCAAGGTAACAATCTCAAACTTGCTTGTTTGTTTTTTCCTCTATTTATAGTTCTCTGATATCTTGGTTTCTCTCTTTTAGAGTTCCAAAAACCATGCCTAGGATAGATACAAATATTATGGTACACCGTCTGCCTCCTCGAGAAGAACGCCCATCGGTAAAGCAAACGTTAGGGAGAACCAAACCTGATATGGAAGTTAAGATCAAAGAGGAAGTTTAGAAGCAGTTAGATGCTAGTTTCCTTGCCATTACCACTTAACCTCCATGGGATTCTAATATTGTTCCTGTACCTAAGAAAGATGGAAAGTTTAGGATGTGTGTTGATTACCGGGATTTGAATAGAGTGAGCCCAAAAAGACGATTTCCCGCTCCCTCATATTGATGTTCTGGTTGATAATACAACTCAGTATTCAGTGTTTTCATTCATGGATGGTTTCTCTGGGTATAACCAAATCAAAATGGCCCTAGAGGACATGGAGAAAACTACTTTTATCATGCCGTGGGGAACTTTTTGCTACAAAGTTATGCCTTTCGGATTGAAAAATACAGGGGCAACTTATAAGCGGGTAATGGTGAATCTTTTTCATGATATGATTCATCATGAGATCGAAGTATATGTTGATGACATGATTACGAAGTCACAGATGGAGAAAGGACATCTGGTCAATCTTCTAAAGTTTTTTGAAAGGTTAAGGAAGTTCAAGCTGAGGTTGAATCCTAACAAATGCACCTTTAGGGTGAGATCAGAGAAGTTACTGGGTTTCATTGTCAGTGAATAAGGAATTGAGGTGGACCCTACAAAGATAAAAGCTATACAAGAGATGCATGAGTCGAGAATAGAGAAAGAGGTCAGTGGTTTCCTTGGGAGACTGAATTACATTGCGAGATTCATATCTCACCTTACAGTTAGTTACTTGTGAGCCTATTTTCAAATTGTTGAGAAAATATCAAGCGATTATTTGGAATGAAAACTGTCAGAAGGTTTTCGAAAAGATAAAAGAGTATTTGTAGGAACCTCCGATATTGATGCCTCTAGTTGCAGGAAGACCTTTGAATATGTATTTGACAATTCTTGAGAATTTAATGGGTTGTGTGCTCGGTCAACACGACAAGACAGGTAGGAAAGAGCACACATCTACTACTTGAGTAAAAAGTTTACAGATTATGAGTCAAGATACTTGATGCTAGAAAAGACATGTTATGCACTTGCTTGGGCAGCAAAACGCTTAAGGCAATACATGTTAAACCATACAACCATGTTGATTTCAAATATGGATCTGATAAAATATGTTTTTGAAAAGCAAGCGCTTTCTGGGAGAATTGCTAGATGGCATATGGTTCTGACAGAGTACGATATTCAGTATGTTTCCCAAAAAGCCATTAAAGGGAGTGTTTTATCAGAATATCTTGTTGAACAACCAATTAAGGATTATTAACCAATGAGATTTGAATTCCCCGATGAAGATATAAGGTTTTTGAAGATGAAGGAATATGATGAGCCTCTACTCGACGAGGGTCCCGAGATTGGATCCTAGTGGAAGTTGGTTTTCGATGATGCTGTTAACTCATACGACAACAAAATCAGGGCAATTATTACAACTCCTCACAGTTCTCACATACTGTTCACTGCTCGATTAACCTTCGCTTGCACAAACAATGAAGCTGAATATGAAGCATGCATCATGGGTCTAGAAGAAGCTATCGATTTAAGAATCAAGAATCTTGATGTGTACGCTATCATCAATGTATAAGGTGAATTTTTGGAAGGACGCTCCAACAATCACTATCATGCGCCTTGAAAGGCCACCTTTTATATTTGTAGTAGAAGAAGCGCCAGATGGGAAGCCTTGGTATTTTGACATCATACATTTCCTCAAGACTCAAGAGTATCCACTTGGGGCATCAAATAGAGACAAGAAGACTCTAAGGAGGCTGTGGGGAAACTTTTACTTGAACAAGGATGATGTGCTATACAAAAGAAACTTCGACATGGTGTTGCTGCACTGTGTGAATGAGAATGAAGCAAGTTTGCTGATGGAAGAGGTCCACGAAGGCTCTTTTGGTACTCATGCTGGTGGGCATGCGATGTCTAGAAAACTATTAAGAGCAGGGTATTACTGGATGACCTGGAGTCTGATTGTTTTAAGTATGCCAGGAAATGCCATAAGTGTCAAATTTATGCCGACAAAATACATGTGCCACCAAGCCTTCTAAATGTATTGACATCTCCATGTCCTTTTGTGGGGCATCGACATGATTGGGAAGATTGAACCTACTTCCTCCAATGGGAATCGTTTTATCTTGGTAGCAATTGATTATTTCACCAAGTGGGTTGAGGCAGCTTCTTTTACCAATGTGACCAGGCAAGTAGTCACTACTACAAAAAAGCTATTTAATAGCGTTTTTTTTGCTTTTTGATAGCGCTTAAAAGCGCTATTAACCGGGCTGCTATTGTAAAAAAAAATTTTGATAGCACTTTAAAAGCGCTAGTATAGTTCTGGTAATTAATAGCATTTTCCAAAAGCGCTACAGAAGTGCAGTAATTTTGAACCTACAATTCAAGTCACAACTTACAATTGAATAACCATACTCGTTCTAGTAAATAAATAAAAACATACTTTTTCAATTAAATAACATTATATCTAGTGGTTGTGGTAGATGGATGGTGTTATCATCCATAGAGAAGCAGCGTAAAGACCATTAAACTTGACTAACAATAACTAACAAATCTACTTGCCTGCCTAACTCTTGACTAACTACTAACAATTGAAGGAAATTTACTTACAAAAACAGTAACAGTAAGCAGGAAACAAATCCATAGACAAAAGAGGGGATGGGGAAATTACTAATAAAAATAATCTTGACAGACATTCTGCTGAGGACATCCCACTCATATTTGTTAGCTTGACAGTTCAAGACCTGGGATGGATGTTGGCTGAGGATTTGATTTGGTGGGAAGACTAGAAGACTGCTTCTGGGGCCTGGGCCTTTCTTCTCCCTACAAAGGAACCTGCTTCTCAGACCCACAATTTGCTCCTTCCAACTCATGTTCTGACTTTCTCTTCAGCTTCTTTGTCAAAACGCCATCAGCAACACGGAAATCGTCCAGGGAACTGCTTGAACTTCCCTTTGTTTTTTCTGGCTTTACACCATTTGTAAGATTGGGGACCTGGACAGCGGTGCTCGTATTAGACAAGGGCTTGTTTGTTGTAGTAAAAGCATGACTGGTTGATTCTGGAGCTAATTTCTTTTGTTGGTTCTGCTGTGATGTAATTGAGCCAGTATCTAGTTGAACGTTATCCTCTTACCTCGATGCCAACAACTTCTTCCTCTTTATTTTTTCCTGATCCTAGTAACATAAGTAAACCAATGAGATCAACTTAAAAACAATTTTGCCCTTACAAATACCAGATCCTGGTTATCATATGGGCATAAAAAGAGTCAAATGTTATTCTTCCATTGTTAATTAGGTTTACAATTTTTTTTCTATCTTATTGACAAAACATAATATTGAAATTGAAACAAACAATGGTGGCACCATGGGGAAAGGTCTATACAATTTTCCAAACAGAGGGGAAGGTCTGGCTAAAAAATTATTTTACAAACATTCCCCAATAGGTATGATCTTATGATCAAGGTATCAATCCACTCACTACTTGTACCATCATATGATCTTAGGTAAGCCATACTACTTTGAATAACTTCCATATAGATAAGCATACTCAAGAGCTAAGACAATTGTCGGGAAAAACTCTTTTCAACTTTTAAAAAACATTTGGAGCAGGGGAAGATTTTTTTTCTCTTCAGAAGATAGAGTGTAAGCTTCAAACAATTGTTCATTAATATTAAAAATCCTTATTCACTGCAAAAAACATGCCTTATTTTTTGTGTACGATGCTCTGCGCCTCTCGTTTGCCCTCCAAATTCCATGTTTGATCCCATGGTTGTCCATGTAACCAAATGGTCATAATTCTGCAAGCTGATAAAGACAAATTTCAAAAAGGTTAAAAAGAATAAATATATCTATTTATAGAATGAAAATAGTTTAACTAAGACATAACATAAACTACATGTTCAGTTCACATGCACATGCATACTATCAAGTGATAAGTAGCATGAATTCTCCTTGAACAAGAGATTTGTCTATTGGAAGGAATATAATTGACACTCAGGGGGAATTTCCTGCGGTGAGTACTTCTTACACCAATAAATTCTTAAAATAAATTGGGAGACATTTTTTAGAAGGCGTTTTGAAAACAAATTTAATGAAAGCAAGTGAAGAATTTGAAAAACCATGTTTAAGTTTCTGTCATCAGCCAGAAAACCCAAGACAAGGCAACCCCGTAGAACTGCTAGACTAAAATTGCAAATACATTTTAAAATTTTGACCTACCTCGGCATATAAATTTCTGATCTGTGGACCTGCATTTTCATCCAAGCCCTACAGCCATTGCAAGCATGGTTCAATTATGTTTTATCACAGAACATAAATTTCACAATAAGAATCTGTAACTCAAAACGTACATCAACAAAAATATCATAGAGATCACAAATCTTGTCCTCCAAAGTGTACGTCCAAATTAATAGCTGGTAATAATTAAGTAGCTGCAACATACATTCTTCTTTCACAGCCATCGAATTTCATAGTTTACGTCAGAAGTTGAATTTCATAGTGTACGGATATACTCATCATAGTTGGCTACTATTAATTTGAATTAACTAACTCTTTAACTGATATTAACTACCACAACTAATTAATTCCATTAACTAGCAGTTAAGATTCTAACTAGTTTTCCTAACAGTATACATTAACTACCACAACTAATTAATTCCATTAACTAACAGTTAAGATTCTAATGAAAATACACTTACACACAATGATATTCAATCATGTTATACAAAACACAACAGCAACAACATGCCCCTAATGCATATACATTTACATACAATGACATTCAATCATGTTATACAAAAACAACAACAACAACATGCCCTGTTGTAGGAAAAAATCTGTCACAAAAGTCCAATGGCCTTAAGCACCATTCATAGCCTCATTGCCTCTCAACTCAGATGGAGAACTCTATAAAGATACCCTAACACTAGGAATGAAACTAATCCATCACTTTAGCTAACAATTCCACCATAATAGTTCTGACCCAAAAATGCCAACAACGAAAAACTACCAGCAAAGAATAGCTGAGAGAGAAACCACTTGAGATGAACGTTCAAATTAACTATCATTGTCCATCCAATAAAATAGACAATTCACCAACCCTGCCTACCATCCCTGTCAAAAGAAAATCCAAAAGATCTGAGATACCTACTGATCAACAACCTGCATTGAACATTACTACATACTCCTGAAAGGTTCAACTGACACCAACAATCAAATTCTCCTTTCCAGCCCCCTAACCTCGCAACTGTAACCCGATTAAACCCAACTCAAATCCATTAAAAAACCAACACAGACTTTGGAGCATACATTGACTAACTCCCTCAATAGAATAATTTAAATATCTTCAATTAAATAGCCTCATCTCCGTTTCAGTAACTTCACTTTCATACCAATTATGTCAAAGTTGTGTCCATGACCAGACAAAAGCTACTATCATATTCTTAATTTGACAATAATATGTCATATCAATACTAATCCCAATCATCAAAATCAATGGTGATATGCTAGTTAATTTTTTTCAATTAAAATAAACAAGATTATGCGTATGTCTCAAAATTCATAAATCTCTTTGCCTTGAGCACAAAAATTCATGATAAAAGTTTTTTCTCTTCTAAATTCGAAAGTGTATTCGATAATACCTTAGGTTAAAATATTTCAAAGCTCGGAAAAATTAGGGATTCACTAATAATTAGTCAATAATGGTAGAAACTAAATTATCTTTAAATTTAAATCCCTAATTTTACATTTTACAACACAAAGCAATAATCTGAGAAAAGAAAGATTACCAGATACCAATGAAGAGAAGGATGATGGTGGTGAGCTGATGAGGGGCTGAGTTCGATGGAGAATAGGTTTTCTTCATTCTTTCTTTCCTGTGTTTCCTCTTTCTATTCGAGTGGTCACTCGGAGGTGAATCTGAATCGACTGTGTTTCCTCTTTCTAGTGGTGAATCGATGAATGAAGGCTAGGTCGACCGCGTGAGTAAATTAGAGGAAGAAGTGGAATGAGTGAATACCATGTTTTGAAGAAAGGCTAGGTCGATGGCGTGAGTAAATCGGAGGAAGAAGACCAACTGCTTTGAAAGAAGACCATGTTTTTTTTTGCGGTAGTAGCAAAAACTTTGTGCACCAAAACTAAAAATCATTCGTGAAAAGACTTTGTTTTGTTTTATTTTTTTAATTAATTTTATTATTTATTGTATATTTTATAATTAAATAGCGCTTCCGTGTAAATGCTAACATAGGATAATCTAATAATAGCGCTTTTTAAAAAGCGCTATCTTAGTGAAAAATATTAATAGCATTTTTAAAAATGCGTTATCTTAGTGAAGAATATTAATAGCGTTTTAAAAAAAGCACTATCTTAGTGAAGTTTAATAATAGCATTTTTTTTACAAAGTGCTGTCAAAATCACATTTTCTGTACCCTATAATAGCCTACAATCATAAAGTGCTATTATAGATGTGTTTGTTTCCTTTTTAATAGAACTTTGTTTAAAAGCGCTATTAAATTAGGCGATACAAAATATCAATTTTGGCGTAGTGAGTTGCTCGTTTTATAAAGAAAGACATCACCTACCGATATGGAGTGCCGGAACGAATCATTACTGACAGTGGTTCGAATTTGAACAATAAGATGATGAAAGAATTGTGCCAGAATTTTAAAATTGAACACCATAACTCTTCTCCGTATCGTCCAAAGATGAATGGTGTTGTTGAAGCAGCAAATATGAATATCAAGAGGATTGTGCAAAAAATGGTGGTGACTTATAAAGATTAGCATGAGATGTTTCCTTTTGCTTTACATGGCTATCATACTTCGGTGCATACATCTATTGGGGCAACACCTTTCTCACTGGTATACGATAAGGAAGTTGTTCTACAATTAGAAGTCGAAATTCCTTCTTTGAGGGTATTGTCTGGGGTGAAGCTTGATGAAGCAAAATGGGTGAAGGCTAGGTTGAATCAACTCAGTCTGATTGATGAAAAGAGATTGGCAGCTATCGCCCATGGACGGCTATATTAGAGCAGAATGAAGAAGGCATTTGATCAGAAAGTGAGCCCTCGACATTTCCAGGTAGGTGACTTGGTGTTGAAGAGGATATTAAGAACCAATCTGTGTTTCAACTGAAGGTAAGGAAAACACTGAGAAGGGGGGGGGGGGGTTGAAGAAGGGTTTTCAAAAACAACTTAGGCAATAAAAATAACAAGTATTTTTATACTGGTTCGTTTGAACTCAAACTACTCCAGTCCACCCGACCAAGGTGATTTCACCTCTCTCAAACGAGGACTTAATCCAATAAACAAAACTGATTACAATCTTTTCACAAAGACAAACTTGTCTTAGTCTTCTCAAGAATACTGACCACAACTTGGTCTCTCAAGGATATTTTACACAGTGATACAAAGATGTGTGTTTAAGTGCTTCTTAGATAAGCTATTTCACAACAATGATTTGACACAAATGAAGAACAAATGAAACTATTCAGCAAAGTATGTTTGTTGTAGAAAGATGTTCTCTTTTCTTTTTCTCTTATCATTGTTTAAATTGCAGTTGAAGACTTATTTAAATACTCCATTCATTTCTCAAATAGCATGCATATTTTGTCTTCTTTCCAGGAGAGGAATGTTCAGAGATTTCCTTTTTTTTCTGACATTTTGTTCCATACACAAAAGAGGAATAGTACCGTTGGATGTAGACAATGAATATTGCAACAAATCTTTCTTGATCAACATCTTTTTGAATGAATGAATATGAAAATATTTCCTTCATCAGATCCTCTGATGATGTTCCATTTTCTTCTTATCAGATCTTTTTATCAGAGTATCTTCTTATCAGAGTATTTTCTTATCAGAGTAACTCTCTTCTAGAGTTCTGCAGCTTAGTGCTAGCATGATTGTTTTAACAAACTGTTCATCCAGATGAGCGCTTCAGATCAGAGCAAATCTTCACTCTTCAGATATCCGTGTTATCCAGATGTATCACTTTGTTACTAACATTTTAGAGCCTTGTTATTAAAATTTCAGAGTCTTACGTGTTTTGATTCTCAGAGCCTCTGCAGTTGCAGCTTTGATTTTAGTATGCTCATAGTCTTCTGAAACTTTGCTTTATACTCTATGCTCAGATCCTTCTGTAGCTACGCTTTGTACCAAATACTCAGAGTCTTCTGTAGCTTCGCTTTTTACCAAACTCTCAAAGTCTTCAGAGGTCATAGCTTAATGTTCAGAAGAATATTCCGTTCAGAGGAATATTTATTATGTTATTTGAAACAGAAACACTTGAACAAAATTAGAGTATATATTTTCCATACAAAATTTCATTATTGTTATCATCAAAACATTGAGATATATTAAGAGCTAATCTGTGTTCTAACAATCTCCCCCTTTTTTATGATGACAAAAACTATACGAAATTTTATTCAAAATAAAAATATATATCTCCCCCTGAGAATACGATTCTCCCCTGAAATGAATACTGCTAGAAAATTTAAAACTTCCCTTTCAGCACTTGTATTCTTTCCAGAGCCAGAGCAAGCTTGTGGATTATCTCAGACCTTGTTCAGAGTTAATGCTATAAATATTGTCAGATGAGTAACTTTAGCTCTGAAACACTGAATTCATGATTAATTAGATTTTAACATGTGTGAGTTTCCATTCAGTATCTGTTTATATGAACAATCAAAATTTCCATTCCCCCCCTTTTTGTCATATCAAAAAGTGATTTTAAAAAATCATTTAAGACAAAAAAAATGTTCAGAGCAAGAAAAAATAAAAAAACAAGATAGAATCAGATGTAAAAAAAATTCACAGATGCATTTAGAAATTCAGAAAGGAAATAAAACAAGCAAAATCACAGATGTGCACAAACTAACAAACAATTAAGATAAACGAGAAGCTAAAATCTTAAGAAGCTCTGTCATCTCATAAGGTGAAGCTTCTTGTTTGGCCATCCATGTCTTGATTTCAATAGTGGATTCTTCCTGTTTGACCATCCACTCCTGAATCTCTGATGTAGTTTTCTCTTGCTTGAGCATCCTGTTGCGGTGAGAATCGTGATACCAAGCTATTGATTAACTTGAATCTTAATTCTTAAATTCATAACTGGACTTTAATTTATCCAAAGGAAAGGTCTAAAGAAAGAAAGAACCTTTTGCGCGATGTAACAACAATGCTAAGAGATTCGGGGATCGGGGGTTGTTTATGCATAGGGTAGGTATTGCACATCCTAAACATTTGTAGTACTCTACAGGAACCTTTTGTTTTTTTGCATGCTAAGTTTGCTAAATGTTTGCTATGGATTGGGATTGGGTAAAGGTGTAGGTTAAAACCTAAAGATAGTTGATAAGTTTGCTCGCAAAGACGTCGCGTCCTCTGCCTACGTATCCTAACTAGGATAGAATCAAAGCAATCGTAGTTCACCTTACTAGGGTTAAAGAACAATTGATTATGATCAAGGTTCAAAGGGGAACAAACATATCCATGCTTGTGTAGAGTTTCACAAAACTCTCTAGATCTATGTTGAACTCTCAAGAAAGGGAAGTAAGTAATCATATCCATGATTCTTACATAGAGTTAACCAAACTCTATCCTAAAGTTCTACGTTGTGAGACCAATTGGTTCTATCCAGACCAAAAGGTGGGAGAAAGGGGGAAGGTTGCTCGTCAAGATATCGCATCTTGTGCCTACGTGTTCTCATTGTCCAATGAGAAATCAGAGCGGTCGTAGTTCAGGCTCGAACTACAGAATAAGGATCTATTGGTTCTTTCCAGACAAAAAAGAGGGTGAAGGTTCTATCCAAACCTATGAGTTTAAATCCTATTGGTTCTATCCAGACCAAAAGGAGGGGAAGGTTCTATCCATACCTATGAGGGTATTCTATTGGTTCTATCCAGACCAAAAGGGGGAAGGTTCTATCCAGACCTATGATGTTTAAATCCTATTGGTTCTATCCAGACCAAAAGGGGGAGAAGGTTCTATCCAGACCTATGAGTGTAAATCCTATTGGTTCTATCCAGACCAAAAGGAGGGGAAGGTTCTATCCAGACCTATGAGCTTAATGAGCTATCTATGACCCAAGGATCAATAGAGAGACTTTCCTTTAGAAGGGAAAAGATGACGCAACTTGGATGAGAACTAAAGAGTTGCATCACTTGGGGAAAGTAAACTTAACAAAGCATAAACATTCACACATGATGAATATAAGGGATATGGTTACAACCAAGAATGATCAAGCATATTATAATAAGCAAGGATCTAAATCAGGATGAATGTTTACAACCAAAGAAAGCATTTAAGATATTACAATATCAGGCAAAGATTTCAATCACGATAAATGGTCACAACCAAAGCAAGTATTACAATATTAATGATTTCAATTAAGACAGATGGTCACAACCAAGAACAAATCTTAACAAAGATGGGTGTCGCTTCCGCGAAAATAAGGTGCCGGCAGAACAGAAGAGTCGCCACCTTTTGTTATTTATCCCTCAGAACGGGAAAGGAAACGATCATAAAAACCTTACGAAAAAGGGTATAAGACAAGGTCATCGCAACTGTTGTCTGGGTTCGGGAGTCAGTTACGCAAGGGGAAGGTATTAGCACCCCTCACGTCCGTCGTACTCGACGGGATCCCCGCTTGTTGTGTTTGTCTACGGGTGAAAAAAATAATCTATCTACGGCTGCTAAGTCTAAACGGAAAGAAACTGACTCGATAGAGCGTCACACTCTATGCCTACGTATTCTCATCAGAGAATGAGAAATCAGAGTCTGCGTAGTTCGGGAAACTACGGGGAATTTTGCTCGGCAAGACGTCACGTCTTGTGCCTACGTATTCTCGTCATAGAAATCAGAGCATGACGTAGTTCAGGCTAACTACGGCTAGACAGGGGTGTTCTCGGTCACATAGGGGTGAGAGAAAGGATTGACGATACTAGCGTACGCATTCTAGCAGTTAGGTGGACGCTGCTCGACCATTGGAGACTTAGGCGTACCTGTTTGCGGTAGAACGGACGTATTATGTCGGGTTTTAAAGGTATGGGAACCTACGGGAACTAGAACTATGGTCTGGTCTCAAATGCGCTCGGGCAAGAGAAAGGGAAACGTCAGTCGTCAGCGGGAAAGTCTCGATTGCACGGCAGCGAGAGAACAAAAAGATTAGTTGTTAGTGTGCTCGCTAGGATGTCGCATCCTATGCCTACATATTCTCATCAGAGAAAATAAGAGCAGCTGTAGTTCAGCCTACTACAGCTAAACGAGGAACGGGGAAAAGGGAGGTAGCTCGCTAGGATGTCGCATCCTATGCCTACGTACTCTCGTCTGGTACGAGGGATCAGAGCAAACGTAGTTCGACTACAGGAAAGGTGGAAGGTGGCTCGCCAATACATCAGTATTGTGCCTACGTACTCTCAACAGGCTTGAGAGATCAGAGCTAACGTAGTTCGGGAAACTACGGGGGGGAATTTGCTCGCCAAGACGTCGCGTCTTGTGCCTACGTACTCTCAACAGGCTTGAGAGATCAGAGCTTACGTAGTTCGGGGTTACGAGTCTCGATTGCACGGGGGCAAGAGAAGGGGTCTCGGTCGCCTGAACACGAGAGAAAAAAGGTTTCGATCGCGTGAACGCGAGAACCAAGAGGAAGAAGGCCTACGCCTAAACAGGAAGGAACTCGGGACACACACGCAAGAACCTAAGGCGTAGGAGCGAATGCGTCGCATGTCACCCAAAGGGTACCATACTAGACATCCTAGACGATTGAGAAGAACTCCTCAACTGTCATTTCTTACGTATCTAACGATACGGCTCACAACACTCGACGGTTGTCTGAAGACTTGAAGAAGACGATGATGATGATGAACGAAGCAGCTCCTGGCCTCCTGACGTGCGTGCAAGCTCCATTCCAATCTTCTCCTCTCTGGATCTTTGATGATGACGCTCGAATCAGAATAATGTAATGCTTAGACCGTCATGGTTCGACTTATACGAGAAATCGAACTCTAAGGGGTAGCGTATTGATATCCGTGTCAAAGACAAGATGGAGAAATGATATCGAAAATCATTCTCCAATGGAATCGTGACACACGGCCAGCCAAAGATAAAATCGAAGATAAAATCAGACAGAAACGAAAATAGGAGGGAAATCCAACGCATAATGGAAATAAAACGCTACTCCTAAAAATTAGCAATTAACTTCCAATAGAAAACATTCTAAAGAATTAAATCTATAAACCCCTAAAAATATCTAATTCCTAATTTCCTTACAAAGGAATAAATGCTAAATTCCTATTCTAGAAGATATAACAGAGAACTCTAAGAGAAATATTATCTAAAATTCCCTAAAGATCATAATATGCTAATTACAACCTATTCTAGGAATTATTCTATCTAAATTCTATTAAGAGAAAATATACTAACAATTATAGTCTAAGCATATTAAATTAAAACAATTCTCTAAAGAAAATTAAATCCTAATTATAATCCTAACATGCTAATCAATATGCTAATTATATTCTAGAATTATACAACTATTCTAAAAAAATACAATTAAAACCATACAAGAAAATTAACCAAAATGAGTACAGGGGGGGCATTGAGATTACAGGGGATGTGTAAATGGTGAAACCAAGGAAACTGGGCCCAGAGCCCAGCAAAAATGCACAACAAAAATTGGGGAGGAGGTGAATAGCCAAACGCAGGGTGTGTGGCCGAAAAACAACTTGGCCCTGATGCCCAGCTACACACACACAAGCGGGGGGGGGGGGGGGGGGGGTGAATGGAAAAAACGGAAGGTGGATCCAAAATGGATTGGGCCAAACCAGGCCCGAGAAGGCGCTTCCCCTCCCCTTCTCCCAAAACCAAACTCTGAAACCCTAGTCTCCTTCTTTCATACTCCTCCTTCACCGCCACCATTGACGTTACCGTTCTCCGCTCATTCTCACCGTCTCCCTTCTAATTCCTCACCGTCTCCTCACAACGACCTCACCTCCTTAACTCTCCGTGTCTCACCTTGCTTCCATCTCAAAGCCTCAACACTGTAAATCTTGAAATCAGCCTAAACAAAGAAAAACTGGTGAAGAAAACAAAGAAGGTGATGGATTCGTGATTTCTGAAGTCCTGATGGAAGCGTTGGAGCGTTGGTCTGACTTTGCATGTTGGTGACTACGGCAGAGCTCCATGAATAGGATGAAGGTTTGAAGAATGTCCACGAAGGTGCGATGAAGCTTTGTTGATCTGGAGAAATCTAGACGAAGGTCGACGAACATGCTTGATGAAGTTTTGGCAAGGATTCGGCGAATGCGTTGAACTCGGATGCAGAACGATGAAGGAGGTTTCTTGATGAAGTTCCGGTGGAGGTGATGACGATCTTGATGATTCCAGAAAATGATGAAGATCTTGAACGGATCTAGGAGATCGAGCAAGTTTCTGGATTTTTCTGAAGATCTTGATGAACGGCTGAGGAACGCACGGAGCGAGATCTGGGATACGAAGGAGATGCGACGCAGTTCTTGAGTATTTCTGGGAATCGTTGATGAAGATCTGGGGATCTTGGACGAAGTTCTTGAATCTAAGGGAAAATCGGATGATTAACTCGATGAGTTTCTTGAACGGTTTCTGGAAACAAACTTGAATGGATGATGAAGATTGTTGAGGATTTTCTGGAAAAACGGATGAAGGTGCGAAGGATGTTCATAGATCTAGCAAGATGGTTATGAAGATCTTAGTGGAGTTTGAGATATTTCTGGAAAACAGCCAAGAACGCGATGAACATGTTGCAGTTTCCGGCGTTGTGAGGTGGTTTCCGGCGAGTCTTCCGACGAGTTTGGTTGCCATGTGATTTCTCAGGCGAAGTGGTCGGTGTTTGCATGGCCGGAGAGGGGGGAGGCCGGGGAACACGTGGCATTCCATGGGAGAGGATGAGGTGTGAAACGTGGAAGGCATGCAGAGATGGTGAAGGGGTGAGTGGGGCAGGTGGCGTCAGGTGTACGCGTGGCTAGTTCTGAGAGAGTGGAGAGAATGCGGTGGAAGCTTCTGGGTGTGAAACGTGGAAGAGGAGAATGAAGTGGAGGAACCTGAGTGTGAAACGTGGAAGGCTTCTTATACTGCCAAGTGGCAGCGAGTTGGACTGCGGTTTGTGGGCCTCCAAAGCTGACACATGGCCCACCGATTAACAGCTAATTAACATGCTTAATCCCTAATTAAATCCAATTAAAACTAAATGAAGACTTAAAACTGCAATTAAAGCCTAAATGACCATTAAGACTATTCTGACCCTAATTAAAGCTAATAAACCCAATTAAGATGAACTAAGCCCCTAATTAACATCTAAAAAAAAGGTGATTAAGATCTAATTAATCTAATTAAATTCGAAAAGAATTTAAAATCTAACAACTTTTAAAATCTATTAAATCTAAAAGAGATTACCTATTAAACTCTATTAATTTCTAAACAAATAAAAAATAGAAAAAACTCTATTAATCCTATTTAAAAAAAAATCCTAGTAAAAGAATTATCCTATTAAAAATTATTTTAAAAAATCTACTTAAACTCTAGAAAAAAGAATTATCCATTAAAATCTATTATCTAAAAATTATTAGAGTAATTCCCAAAAAGGAAATTAAAACTAAAACTATTTAAAAACAATTAATATCTATTAAAGCTATTAAAAAATCTATCTAATATCTAGAAAAATCAATTAAATCCATTAAAAAATTCTAGAAAATAAGGGAAAAACCTAAAAAAAAAGCGAGGAAGCCGATTAAATCGATTAGCGAATATATCGAAATAAACGGTAAAAACCGGACACCGAGATGTCCTCAAAAACAACAGCGAGAGCTGGAAACACAGGGAACGAGCATCAATTCTCAAAATACATCCTCGTATTGGCCTGAAATGCCTGAAGCGTGATCAGAGGGCTGTAATCACGATAAAGTCGATCTGACTGGAAAAAATGCAATGTATGTGGTATGCAAATGCAAAATGAAATGAGTCGAAACATGAGCCAAATTGCGATAAGTAGTTGGTCAAATTTGGGGGTGCAACAGCTGCCCCTATTCAAATGGCTTGGACTTGAAGGGTTGAGAAGCGAACGGCTTTTAAGCATTCAAAGGTAGAAGACGGTTGAATACCAAAGAACCCGGAAATTTGCCAACTGCACAAGTACACGGTACTATGATGGGAACAAATCTTCGGAAACTGAAACAGTAGCTGCACGACAACTAGCTGGAGAATTACTGATTTGAACCTCCGTCGGGATGATTCTCTGATTTATCTGATATCATTGCATCCTCAAATCATTGAGGGATCACTGGTTACACGGTAACGGGTGATTGGCCAACCTCACAGGTAAACGATACTCTGATTGGTAGGAACATCTTCAAGAACTGTGCATGACGATTGCACAGCAACTCGTCGGGGACTTGGTCACACGATAACCGAGGGAAAGTCTGATTTTAAGTCTCCGTCAGGATGATCATCTGATTTTGCTGTGGATATTCATCCTCAATTCATCAAGGGGTCACCGGTTACACGGTAACTGGTAATGAATGGTTGATTATACCGTCAGGCGTTCTATGTCATAGCAGAAGAATTCCTCGGGACTCGTCAGGTCATTAGGAACTTTTTAACAATCAAGCTATTTATGCCATCGGGCATTCAAAGGGATTCTCAGGCGTCAGCCAGACTTCATCAGTAGGTCGAGAATAGAATTCTCGGTCAATCATGAACCACATAAGGCTATACAAACTTTAACCGTCAGGCACTCCGCATCAGCTGAGAGAACTCCTTTGTCAATACAGTTGGGGTTCATCAGCAAGTCTGGGGTTTCGGCACCGCTGTCAGACTTCAATCATCAAGTCTTCCAGGAAATTTCGACTTTTCTATCTAAAACCTGCTGGGGATGACACATCTCCGCTGGGGATTCTGGATAACTATCAAGTAACTCTGCTTCGGGGTATCCAGAAATCATTATGAGCGAATCATCTCTGCTGAGGAAATCAAGAATCATCTTGAACAAATAACTTCGTGGGGACTTCGAGAATCATCCTGAACCAATAACTATGCGGGAGATTTCAGGAATCATCCCGTGTAAACACTCTGCCGGGGATTTCAAGCATCAACTTGAGCAACCAACTCTGGTGACTTCACTGGGGATTTTAAGAATCATCTTAAGCACACCACTTCGCTGGGGAATTCAAGAATCATCTTGAGCAAACGACTTTGCTGGGGAGAATTCAAGAATCATCTTGAGCAAATGACCTTGCTGGGGAATTCAAGAATCATCTTGGGCAAACAACTTTAGCTGGGGGATTCAAGAATCATCTTGAGCGAACCATTATGCATAGGAACACCTGCAAAACAAGAAAGGTAACGCCCTAGCCCATGTTTCGTATGCATATGCTTGACTATGGCGCAATGCTCCACACGGTGGAAATGCTACGCGTTTAGGAAAAATGCTATGCAATCATGCAAAATGCTGCGACCCCATCAGCAAAATAAATGCTGAAGGGAGAATCCTCCTGTCAAGGAGAAAGAACCACCAATCTCAATTGGACTCCGCCTAGGGAAATGATCTTCAGTTGACTGCTGCAGGGGGACAAAGCTCTACGAGAACCTGGACCTGCTCATCTAGGTATACGAACCACAACTACTGAGGAAAACGATGTCAATTGCAGAAATAAACTACACGGCCTTCGCGACTACTTTTCAGGAGATAACGACTCCGACGGGGAAATACAGCATCAGCTATTCAACACTCTATTGGGAAAAACCAATCGTGGCCCAAACGGCTTCCAAGGACTCTACTCTCTTGGGGATCTGCATACTCGGCTGGGGAAGAAGGAATCATCCTGCTTGTCGGGGAGAGTACGACTCTGTGGGGAATTCCAATTCCGCTGGAGACTTCAGTCTGGAACTTCAATTGCTGCACACTTTAGTATATGGCCCAGCTGGGAGATGGTGATCCTTCAGGATACATCCGGTTGGGGGAGAGAATCTTCTCTGCTTGGGGAAACACATATCAATGCTCACGATCTCACGTTCAGACTCTGGGGAATTTCAATTCTCCTGGAGACTTCAGTTTGAACTATCAAAAGCTGAACACTTGTGAATAGTCCTCTACGAGAAAACTGCATACTGACCCAGTGCTGGAGAAATAAACCCAAATTCGCTTGTCAGGGAGAACTTCGATCCTAAACCGTTGGGAATGCACAATCAATCTGCCGGGAATGGCTACACTTTATCGGGGATATCGACCCTGATCTGCTGAGAATAATCTTGCATACGCTTTACGGAGACTGACCCTTCTGGGTAACACCTGCTGGACTATCAAGTCTGATAAGGAATACCTATATATCAACACTGCTGGGGATATCAATCTTTAGCTACTCATTGTACAACTCTGTTGGAGATGTACTGATCCTATCAAGGAAACACCTCTGGCGACTGCGGAAGATAACAATCGATCACTGAAATTGAATCTCACTTCACTGAGGAAAACAACCCTGAACGATCTTTTTTTGAACACCCTAAGTCCTTACAGGGTACGCAGCAATCTGCTGAGCAATAACTCTTCTCTGTCTGACATCAAAATCTACTCGTCTGGAGATTACTCAGTAAGGGAATCAACGTCAACCTCTGCTTGAGGAATGAGTCAATGACCTGGACTCGGAGGTGAAAGGAGTCAAACTTGGACACTATGGGGATACAACATTGCATCAGTCCCACTGCTGGGGAAATAAACCCAAATCTGTCGGTCAGGGAAAGCTTCAGTCTCAACCCACTTGGAAAATAACACATCAGGCTAATCAACGTTCGATGCTGGGGATGGCCATACTCTGCCGGGAACATCAATCTCGCCCTGCTGAGGATAATCTTGACCCTACTCTGATAAGGGATAAATGCCATCTCAACTTTCTGCAATCTCAAACTGCTCAGGGGAAACAATCTCCAACTGTACATCTCTGCTGAGAAAATAATCCTGACTCAACAACATCAACACAGGGAATACAGAATGCCAATCATGGAGATGGGATCACTCGGGCCTTGTGTCGGGGAATGTGACAACATAAGAGCCACTAGGAATCATCGGGCCAGGTACAATTAGGCTTTTTCTAGTTTAGGGATGAGAATAAGTTTATGGTGATAGGGATTTATTTCTGGTTACCAACAAAAGTGGATTTGAAGGGGACATACTAGACGAGAACTAGCATTCGAGGGTAGACTACCAGACGAGAACTGGTGGCAGAAGGGTTTAAGTTGTCAGACGAGAACTGACTTCTAGGTTTTGGATATCAAACGGGAATTGATTTCTGGTTTGCGAGACGAGAACTGGGCTTTAAAACTGCGTTAGCCAGACGAGAACTGGTTAAACAATGGGTCGGGGAAAAGGTGACCAGACAGGAACTGGTTTAAAGGCTGACACGCACCAGACGAGAACTGGTATTCTGAAAAAAGGTGGACCAGGCGAGAACTGGTTACAGGTTTGCCAGACGAGAACTGGGCTTTGGAAATGACCTTGGTTACACGGTAAGTAACAAGTTTAGGCTGTAGGATAACAATCCAATGACAGCAAGGCTTTTTCAGAAGGTTTAGGTTTTGGCAGGGTAATGACACGATTCCCCGACACTCAACTCTTGCTAGGGTGAACAAACTCATTTGAACAACTTGCCCCAGTGCAATTCAACTTGCCCCAATCCGACTCTTGGTAAAATTCATTCTGAATAGAAAGCAACTGGCAACGAGACAATCTTCAGATGGCTTGCCCCAACATCTGTACAACGGAAGGATTCATCCTCAACTAACCAAACTCTCAGCATTGTTGGTTTCAATATACTTCTGAAGTAGCTTGCCCCTGAACGAGCGTTGAGCGCCTTAACCTGCCCTGATTGAACACTGGAGGGATCTGCCCTCAAATCACAAGAGTTCTGGATAACTGCCCCTGATTGGGTCTCGAGAAGATTCACTGCTGATCGAATGCTTCTTGAACAAACTGTCCTGTAATCAACCGATGCTTCGGGACTTGTCCTCAGACTAACTGATTCCGAAATCACAGGAAGTCAATGCCCCAAATTCACAAGGCTTCGCAGTATACCATTCTGATCCAGACTGCTAGGATTCAGTCATGACTGACTACTCCCTGTCGGAATTCCTTCATATCAACTACTGACCTGCAATTAAAATTGTTTATTCACGAATGGTAATTTTAATGCAGTGTTCATGCAGATTTCAAAAATGCTGTCACTCATTTACGTGTCATGATAGAGAGTGACGAATGAACCAACAGTTCACACGTAGTGCCGATTTGATCAGTGAAAAACACAACAAGGATATGATTAGCAAATCATGTAGGAGTCAGGTTACTCAACCTTATCGTAATGTTCTTTCAGAATAAACCCTGCCTCAATTAGGTCGGGTTCACGGTTCGTGAAACAAAGGATATTTGGCTCAAATTATGATTTGTACCCACCCCTTCTACGTGATGATCTCCGATCCTAAAGTTCAGTTAACTTGGCTCGAGCGCTCGCCTCTTCGAGAGGTATGTTGAATAGTAGGGACTCACAAGGCTTTCGGAGTGACAGTTACTCCTTTTTCGTTTCGGTGCCTGTATCTACACGACTTTGTCCTTGTTCGAGGATCTTCCTTTTTATATCCTTTCTTTTTCATTCTTTTGATTCCCTAATTTTTGCCTGGACTGACTCTTCATAGTTCTTTTCGATTTTTATTTTGAAGTCCAGCGGGATGCCCTGATTTTTGCCTAAGTATTTGCTTTCCAGCTTTTCTTTTCTTTTTACTTAGCGGGCGTTCTTTTTTCTCTTATTTTTTCGAAACAAGTCGTGCGACACTGGCTGTCTGGATTCATCCGAGAGGTTTATAACTATCTCACTCCTGATTGGTGAGGTTTAACCATTGTGGTGGACGAGGTACGACCTCTAGGGAGGAATACGATGTGATTGGTCCTTGAAAGGCAACACTCTTCTATAAGACTTGAACGCTCGGTCAAGCTAACTGACGACTACCCAGCCCCGGGTTAAGATGTGAGGGTTTAAAAGTCCGAAAGAAACTCCTACTTCTCGGCTCGAAGTGGTTAACAAGGGACTAACTCCTTATATCTCCGGTGTTTAGGGGATTTGAAACAATGCCTGTACATCATAGGCAAGGTTTTATCCGAAAGCATACGATCATCGGTTATGAGTATTCAGTTTCGTCATCCTCCCTCCAATCTTTGCTAATCATAGTGACAAAGTGGAGTAAATAAAATGCAAGTGTCAGTGCAATGCAGTAAATGAGTGACAGCGACATGATTAATTCAGAAAAATGCATAGTCACTTTATCAATATTACCATTCAAAACAAACAATGTTTAACAGCAAGTAGTAACTAACAGAAAGGAAACTACAAATGCGAATGATAAAAAGTCTGAGGACTGCCTATGCTGAGGACGTCTGCCTGTCTGGACCACTGGCCTCTGGAAACAACCCTCTGAATCTACGAGCTCAGACATCTGAGAGGTTGTCATGCACAACCAAAACTCCTTCTGGAAAGGAAATGCACCCTTTGTCGATCAACTATTGTACTTTTGCCTGGAAAGCTTTGCAATCTTCAGTCGAATGCCCCGGGGATCCACCATGGTATCCACACTGAGCATGGGGATTATACCCAGGAGGGTAAGGCTCTGGCACGGGCTTAAGAGCTTTAGGTTCCAACAAAGAATTCTGAATCAAATGTGGCAGAATCTGGCTATATGGCACAGGCACGGGATGAGAAGGAGCATTCCTTCGTTCCAAGTTGTTACGAGGTCGGTTCTGATTCTGACGCTGATTCTGATATCCTCGGCCACGAGCTCGTGGATTTGCAAGAGGAGCGACATAAGGTTCCCGATGTGGTGCCCTAGGCACGATTGTCTGTCGAGACACAGAAGATACCGACCGCTGAGAAGACGAAGAACCAACAGATTTCACCGACTCATCTCGAGGATACCCAACATCGGTCAGGACTGCATTGATCACAACTCCTTCTTCAGCTTGAAAGCTACAGAGAGATTCGGTTTCACCAGCCTGGCTGCTTGAAACCTTCTGAATTCTTCCAGTCTTTACACCATACTCGATGCGTTCTCCTGCCCTTACCAATTCAGAGAAATTTGGTGCAACTCCAAGCATTCTTTCAAAGTACGGGCTCTGCAGGGAGTTTACAAACATGCCTTTTAACTCTCGATCTAGAAGCGGTGGTTGCACTCTAGCAGTAAATTCTCTCCATCTCTGAACATACTTCCTGAAAGGTTCATTGTTCCCTTGAGACAATTCTTGCAGCTGCATGTGACTAGGGGCTACATCAAGATTGTAGTCATACTGCTTCAGAAAGGCATTGGCTAAATCCTCCCATGATCGGATCTGATCACTCTCTAACTGCATATACCAACTCAGAGATGCCCCAGTCAGACTATCTTGAAAGCAGTGAATCATCAACTTGTCGTTATGCACAAATGAAGTCATTCTTCGGCAGAACGTCACCAAATGTTGCTTCGGGAAACTATCTCCTTTGTACTTTTCAAACCTCGGCGCTCTGAACTTCGGAGGTAACACTAGGCCAGAGACCAGACACATGTCTGCAGCATTGGGGTTAACAGCGTCTTTACCTTTCAAGGCTTTGAATCTTTCGTCCAATGCACATAACCTTTTAGCATACACGAGAGCTAATGGGTCTTCAGCCTTTGCTATCGGGACCTCTCTTCGGGATTTTGGCACAGGGAGAACAACACCCTGATAGTCTGAGGTATCAACAGAAGGAGAACATTCACTTCGGATAAAAAACTGTTCACGTAGATCTCGGTCTTCAACAGAAGGCTATACAAGTCGAGTTGCAGTAAGGTTGTTCACTTGCGGAAAGTCTTCATCTGGCACAGAACCATACAAAGGATTGGACGTCATAGTGAAACCTGACAAGGTATCAACAAACTGGAGGCTGCTCTCTGACATAGCTACCAACAACTTTCACTGCCTGATTCTGCTCAAATCTGCTTCAACCCCTTGGTCGTCTTCAACACTCACCTTCAGAATCAAAACAACAGCTGGATAAGAGCTCTGACTAGCTGGAGCATGGCATGCAATATGATGCAGGAATGTTCATGCAAATGCAATGCAAGATGCAGCAAACACGGGATCACATCCCCCACAAAGCTCTGATTACTGCTGCGCTGCTGACGGGATAAGTCTGCTCTGATGAGAGAAAACCAAAATACCGGATAGGCTGGAAGTCAAGTTTCCTCCACAAACCCTCCCACTCACGGGTATGGACCTAAACTGACACAAGTTCGGCATCCTATACGGTCGTCGGCGTCACAGACTTTCAAGACTGATAATACGATACCCAGAAGGTGTGGCATCATCATGTCCTGAAGAGGCCTCACTTAGCCAATTTCCAAATGATCGGTCCCCAGAGTCGACAATCCTCCAAACCAACAACCCCCTCAACCTAAAGGGTTGAAAAAGAAGTCAACCGGGAGAACCTCGTCTGAGCGTGGATTTCATGAGACACTAGCGCCTGCCAAGCAAGTGCGCGCCCACTAATTTCCACAACTAATTCTAAGGTGCACTCAAGTCTGGGTCTGGCTTCTCACTCATCAGAGCTCCCATCCCGCAACAGCACAATAGCAACAGATAATAATAGTGTGGGAAATGTAAATACATCAGTAAGATACAACACAAAAATAAACACCCACAGACACGCAAACAAGCGCTAGGATTGACTCTCTCAGGGGACGTTGGATCCCCAAACTGACTCGCATACGGGACGTTGGATCCCTAGGAAACTATCAAGTCCCCAGCAGAGTCGCCAACTGCCGCTTCCGCGAAAATAAGGTGCCGGCAGAACAGAAGAGTCGCCACCTTTCGTTATTTATCCCTCAGAACGGGAAAGGAAACGATCGGAAAAACCTTACGAAAAAGGGTATAAGACAAGGTCATCGCAACCGTTGTCTGGGTTCGGGAGTCGGTTACGCAAGGGGAAGGTATTAGCACCCCTCATGTCCATCATACTCGACGGGATCCACGCTTGTTGTGTTTGTCTACAGGTGAAAAAAACAATCTATCTACGGATGCTAAGTCTAAACGGAAAGAAACTGACTCGATAGAGCGTCGCACTCTATGCCTACGTATTCTCATCAGAGAATGAGAAATCAGAGTCTGCGTAGTTCGGGAAACTACGGGGAATTTTGCTCGGCAAGACGTCGCATCTTGTGCCTACGTATTCTCGTCAGAGAAATCAGAGCATGACGTAGTTCAGGCTAACTACGGCTAGACAGGGGTGTTCTTGGTCACAGAGGGGTGAGAGAAAGGTTTGACGATACTAGCGTACGCATTCTAGCAGTTAGGTGGACGCTGCTCGACCATTGGAGACTTAGGCGTACCTGTTTGCGGTAGAACGGACGTAGTATGTTGGGTTTTAAAGGTATGGGAACCTACGAGAACTAGAACTACGGTCTGGTCTCAAATGCGCTCGGGCAAGAGAAAGGGAAACGTCAGTCGTCAGCGGGAAAGTCTCGATCGCACGGCAGCGAGAGAACAAAAAGATTAGTTGTTAGTGTGCTCGCTAGGATGTCGCATCCTATGCCTACATATTCTCATCAGAGAAAATCAGAGCAGCTGTAGTTCAGCCTACTACAGCTAAACGAGGAACGGGGAAAAGGGAGGTAGCTCGCTAGGATGTCACATCCTATGCCTACGTACTCTCGTCTGGTACGAGAGATCAGAGCAAACGTAGTTCGACTACGGGAAAGGTGGAAGGTGGCTCGCCAATACATCAGTATTATGCCTACGTACACTCAACAGGCTTGAGAGATCAGAGCTAACGTTCGGGAAACTACGGGGGGGAATTTGCTCGCCAAGACGTCGCGTCTTGTGCCTACGTACTCTCAACAGGCTTGAGAGATCAGAGCTTACGTTGTTCGGGGTTACGAGTCTCGATTGCACGGGGGCAAGAGAAGGGGTCTCGGTCGCCTGAACACGAGAGAAAAAGGGTTTCGATCTCCTAAACGCGAGAACCAAGAGGAAGCAGGCCTACGCCTAAACAGGAAGGAACTCGGAACACACACGCAAGAACCTAAGGCGTAGGAGCGAATGCGTCGCATGTCACCCAAAGGGTACCATACTAGACATCCTAGACGATTGAGAAGAACTCCTCAACTGTCATTTCCTACGTATCTAACGATACGGCTCACAACACTCGACGGTTGCCTGAAGACTTGAAGAAGACGATGATGATGATGAACGAAGCAGCTCTTGGGCTCCTGACGTGCGCGCAAGCTCCATTCCAATCTTCTCCTCTCTAGATCTTTGATGATGACGCTTGAATCAGAACAATGTAATGCTTAGACCGTCATGGTTCGACTTATACGAGAAATCGAACTCTAAGGGGTAGCGTATTGATATCCGTGTCAAAGACAAGATGGAGAAATGATATCGAAAATCATTCTCCAATGGAATCATGTCACACGGCTAGCCAAAGATAAAATCGAAGATAAAATCAGACAGAAACGAAAATAGGAGGGAAATCCAACGCAGAATGGAAATAAAACGCTACTCCTAAAAATTAGCAATTAACTTCCAATAGAAAATATTCTAAAGAATAAAATCTATAAACCCCTAAAAATATTTAATTCCTAATTTCCTTACAAAGGAATAAATGCTAAATTCCTATTCTAGAAGATATAACAGAGAACTCTAAGAGAAATATTATCTAAAATTCCCTAAAGATCATAATATGCTAATTACAACCTATTCTAGGAATTATTCTATCTAAATTCTATTAAGAGAAAATATACTAACAATTATAGTCTAAGCATATTAAACTAAAACAATTCTCTAAAGAAAATTAAATCCTAATTATAATCCTAACATGCTAATCAATATGCTAATTATATTCTAGAATTATACAACTATTCTAAAAAAATACAATTAAAACCATACAAGAAAATTAACCAAAATGAGTACAGGGGGGGCATTGAGCTTACAGGGGATGTGTAAATGGTGAAACCAAGGAAACTGGGCCCAGAGCCCAGCAAAAATGCACAACAAAAATTGGGGAGGAGGTGAATAGCCAAACGCAGGGTGTGTGGCCGAAATGGATTGGGCCAAACCAGGCCCAAGAAGGCCCTTCCCCTCCCCTTCTCCCAAAACCAAACTCTGAAACCCTAGTCTCCTTCTCTCATACTCCTCCTTCACCGCCGCCATTGACGTTATCGTTCTCCGCTCACTCTCACCGTCTACCTTCTAATTCCTCACCGTCTCCTCACAACGACCTCACCTCCTTAACTCTCCGTGTCTCACCTCGCTTCCATCTCAAAGCCTCAACACTGTAAATCTTGAAATCAGCCTAAACAAAGAAAAACTGGTGAAGAAAACAAAGACGGTGATGGATTCGTGATTTCTGAAGTCTTGATGGAAGCGTTGGAGCGTTGGTCTGACTTAGCATGTCGGTGACTACGGAAGATCTCCATGAATAGGATGAAGGTTTGAAGAATGTCCACGAAGGTGCGATGAGGAGTTATACCACAATTTGGAAAGCCCTCAAGTAGCTCTATAACTTTAATTTTATGGGAATTTCCAAATTCTTGATAGAACTAGGTTGAAAAACCCTTCAAAGTTTCTGAAAAAACCACTTAAAAGTGCTAAATAACTTAGAATTTTTCTAAGTTATTTCCCCTTCAAAAATGAACTTTGCTATAACTCCAATTCTATGCATTTTTTGATCATGGACCACTTTGAGGCTTTTGTAGGATTTGTCAAGAGCTTTCCAATGAGCTTTGAACCACTTCATTTGGATGTGTGGTTGAGGAGTTATGGTCTTTCCCCTTTCGAAACCCTAATTCCCGATTTTTGCAATTACTTCTTAACCCTTGATCCAATGGTCATGAAATTTTATGGGGAGGTGTAATATGATATAAGGAACATTTTTTATTCACATCTTGAAGTCAAATTCCTTATTGTTGAAGAGTTGACTTTTCGGTCAACCGTTCGAACGATCGGTGTCCACCGAGTCGCCCGTTGATGATCCGGACATCCTGAGGACTTGAAACTCTTTGAATGGACTTTACTAAGCCATAGAAACTTAATGGACCAAAATACCACCATTTAAATACTCTTTAAAACAAAAGTCAAACTACGGTTGACTTTTCCTGATCAGAAACCCTAATCGGGTATCTCAAATTGCACTGTTCTCAATTCCCGGGTGACCACCTCAAATTGAATCCATACTTGATCCAATGTTGTATTCTTGATGATGTGGAGACTTATTTGAAGTTGAATCAATCCAAAACATTGATTGATCAGACCACCGAAATCTCGATTTTGACGGTACGGAACCCTAATTCATCTGCATCTTAACAAAGATAAACTTGAAATGGGTTAAGGTTAGTTAATCAAATGAACATGATCCTACAATGATGATGAGGATCTAAGGGGTCAAAATTTGGGGTGCAACAGATGCCCCTATTTAAATATCTTCACTATATGATAATGAGAGATGACAATCCTCATAGAATCGTAGTGAAAGGTATTTAAATATTGCAAACCAGAAATTTTGTCCCTTAGATCCGATGGTATACAATAGAACAAATGCAAATATTCCATGAATCTAAATGATGTTATATGATGCTTGAATGCAAGACAGATGCAGACGCACGAGCAAATATAAAAGAACGACAATACAACGAGTAACCACTCACGAGGGGTCCAACACACTGGGGAAAGATTCAAGACCAATTAAGCAAGGTAGTTCAAACATGACTAAGGATGCTTGTTCAAGGAAATCTTTCACACAGGGGACACAAATTCCACCAGGGAAGACATACCTTCATTGGGGAAAGGATATACGAACCTCACTGGGGATAACCAGATGAGGAAGCCCACTGGGGAAGATAACAATTCTTCACTGGGGAAACGAAAGAAAAGAAATGCAAACCACACTGGGGAAGAAACCCACTGGGGAAAACTTTGCTGGGGAAAAAACCCACTGGGGAAGCACAGCTTCAACAGGGAAAAGACAGAACGGAGACACGAATCTCACTGGGGATAACCAGATGAGAAATTTCCTATAACGAAGAGTTCAAACGGGATCTTCAGGAAAAGGTTAGAAACAAGACCGGATGCGCCGGGGAAACTAGTATCCACTAGTTCTCCGAGACTCGACTGGAAAATCAAAAGTTTCAACTAGGGAAACTGGTGATGACCAGAACAACAAATAGCTTCAAGCAGTGCTAGTTTCCACTAGACTTACTGGGGATATGGTGGCGACCAATCCAGAGTTTGGTTTCCAAAAAGTGCTAAATACCGTTAGACTTCCTGGGGATATGGTGACAACCAAGTCGAAGTTCCAATTTCAATTGAGAATTTCCAAACGAATTTGATAAAACACAGGACTTCAAACTAGGGAATTTGGTAACGACCGACTAATAACGATTAGTTTTCAAGCAATGCCAGTGACCACTGGATTTAGAAAGAACTGGATTTTCAAAGAGTTTGGTGACGACCAGGTCTGCAAACAGGAAGCATAAATATATCCCTCAATACTTTAGGAACAAAAGCTAAAATCCTCAAAGCGTTAGGATACAGCAGAGACACAACCCTCAACACGTTAGGATTGTACCCAGGCTCTCAAAACATTAGGAACGAAAGCTGAATATCCTCAATACATTAGGATATAGAAGAGGCACAACCCTCAACAGATTAGGATTGGACGAAGACCCTCAAAACCTTAGGATCAAAAACTAATATCCTCAAAACATTAGGATATAGAACACTTCATGCAAATGCAACCACTTTAGTCTCTGGGAATTTCTGAACTCGGGATTCAAAGTATACATCTCCAAAGGTACACAACCTGTGCTCGGGATGGCAACAAACATCTTCCAAAGGTACAAAACCTGTGCTTGGAATCAAACAGTACATCTTCCAAAGGTACGAAACCTGTGCTTCGAATCAAACAATACATCTCCAAAGGTGCGACACCTGAGCTTGGGATCAAACAATTCATCTATCTCCAAAGGTACTCAACCTGTGCTTGGGATAGCAATACATCTTCTAAAGGTACAAAACCTGTGCTTGGAATCAAATAATACATCTATCTCCAAAGGTACACAACCTGTGCTTGGGATAGAAACAAACCTCTTCCAAAGTTACAAAACTTGTGCTTGGAATCAAACAATACATCTTCCCAAGGCACAAAACCTGAGCTTGGGATGGCAACCATTGTGTCTTAGTTTGGAATGATACACAACCAAATTGTCCGTATTTGTTGTCCATGGATTTTCATGATGTCAGTAACCAACGGGCCTTAAATATGATTGGTCACCACCAAATTACTTATATCAGTATCCACTGGATTTTCAAACAATGCTGGTCACAACCGTGCGTCGACATCCTTAAGATAAATTTCTCAAATGTGACTACCATTTATCACTGGTGCAGGTTAAGCTTCTCCTAAGACACTGCCACTTACCACTAAAGACGATTAAACTTCTCTGAAGAGACTGCCATTTATCGCTGAAGACGATTAAACTTCTCCGAAGAGACTGCCATTTATTGTTGATGAAGGTTAAGCATCTCCCAAGAGATTGCCGCTCACCACTGAAGACGATTACACTTCTCCGAAGAGACTGCCATTTATCGTTGATGAAGTTTAAGCTTCTCCCAAGAGACTGCCACTCACCTGTTGATGACGATTAAACTTCTCCGAAGAGACTGCCATTTATCGCTGAGGACGATTAAAATTCTCCTAAGAGACTTCCATTTATCGCTGAGGACGATTAAACTTCTCCGAAGAGACTGCCATTTATCGTTGATGAAGGTTAAGCTTCTCCTAAGAGACTACCACTCACCTGTTGATGACGATTAAACTTCTCCGAAGAGACTGCCATTTATCGCTGAGGACGATTAAACTTCTCCGAAGAGACTGCCATTTATCGTTGATGAAGGTTAAGCTTCTCCCAAGAGACTACCACTCACCTGTTGATGACGGTTAAACTTCTCCGAAGAGACTGCCATTTATCGCCGAGGACGATTAAACTTCTCCGAAGAGACTGCCATTTATCGTTGATGAAGGTTAAGCTTCTCCCAAGAGACTGCCACTCACCTGTTGAGGACGATTAAACTTCTCTGAAGAGACTGCCATTTATCGCTGAGGACGATTAAACTTCTCCGAAGAGACTGCCGTTTATCGTTGATAAAGGTTAAGCTTCTCCCAAGAGACTGCCACTCACCTGTTGATGACGATTAAACTTCTCAGAAGATACTTCCATTTATCGCTGAGGACGATTAAACTTCTCCGAAGAGACTGCCATTTATCGTTGATGAAGGTTAAGCTTCACCCAAGAGACTGCCACTTACCTCTATTGTAATGTAAGATGTTCTTCTTGATAGATAGTGCAAAATAAATGCACGTCCAGGTAGGTTCGGCGACCGACAGGGACGAAAGTTCAATCCAGAACCAAGCTAGAAAGAAACTGTCAAACAAGACTCCAACCATTGAGAAATGAACTCGAATGGTGACTTACCTTATCCAATCATGGAAAAAGATAACTGAAGCAACTATCATCCACGAGGATTTAAACTCTGTGGGGAATTGATAAAGGACGGACATTTTATGCTTAAGGGATGACAACTCTATTAGAGAGAGACAACACACCCAATCACTGAGGAGGGAACCAAAGTGAAACAGGAACTGGTAACAACCAGAGATAGCAATGATGCACGAATGCTATGCTTTATGCCATGCTTATGTTTATGCTGACGAAACAGACAAAACAAAATAGGAGATGAAATAATCATCTCGACACGAAGACCCAACCAAACTTTACCAAGATTGGACATCAAAGGGATGATCATGAAGAACAAAAATTCAACTTCAAGGTTACCACCTTCTTTGGGAGAGAGTAATCTTCTTAGGCCAAAACCTCAGGACTTCACTTGGATTACCATCATGAGTTTGAATTCTTTGTTGAAGGAAAATTACATTGAGAGATTCCCGGATGAACTGAGGTAACAACTTAACTAGAAAGCTGACAAAGGGCATCATGAGAACAAAACATTTATGCCCCATTATGACAATAGTCATTTTTCAAGTGAGCAACGACTCTTGCGACAAATAGTCTTCAAATTTTTCTGCCCCATATTGCACAGTCTGTGAGAAGAAGTCATAAGAATGCTTTTAGAAGAAACGACATAAAGATGCTTCAATGTCTTCAAACACTTAGAGAGATTTTCAAATCTCGACGTGATTGCCCCAGTTTAACGGTGCTTGCACAACAAAGTCTTCAGACTATGGAAGTAACGACTGGGTAACAAACTTGCCCCTGCTAGTTGGTAACTGTAAAAGTATTGCCCCAAACTAAACTGTTCATCGAGAGTTTCATCTGATCTTGACCTGGTTGGCTCTGATTAGCTGAACGTTACAACAAATGATTAACAAATCCTTCAAATTGGTTGCCCCAGGATGAGCTTCCTTTATCAAGTTAAATTCCCTAGCTGACATCGCTTGTTGGGATTCCTTTGATATTGGGTTGTTTTGCACACAATGCTGTTCATTAAAAATTGGCAATTTTCAATGTAAAATTCATGCAATCTTTTGAAAACATTTTTTGATGAAACACACATGGCGAAGTGATTAAGTGATCAAAGTGAAAGTGGTCCAATCATTTTACAAATGATGGATAAAGTGATGAACACATACAATTAACAAAGATCATTAGGAGTCAGGTTATCCAACCTTGCTGTAATATGCTTTCAAAACAACATTACCTCAATTAGGTCTTTTAAGGGTTGTATGGTGGCTTGGTTTACGGTTAATGACACAAAGAATGAAGGCTCAAAGTTATTTGGTCCCACCCACTCTCCATGATGAACTCCAATCCTACGCTCAGTTAACTAAAACTATACACTCAGGTTCTTACAGACTTTAAGAATTGAACTGATGATAGTTGGTGATGGCTCACAAACCTAGGATAGTCACAACTCCCTTACAGTATTTGATAACTTTTTGAGGATTTTTAAGAGTGATAACTCTTACAACATTCCTCTCTTTTGTTTATCCCCGACTTCTTTGTCTGAACTTCTTTGTTCGGTTAAACAGTTAATGGGATGCCCCATTTTTGCCTAAGTCTCCTTCACAGGTTTTGACTTAGCGGGCTTTTTTCTTTTTTCTTCTTCTCTTTTTTTCTTTTAAGAAAGGAGGTGACTACCCAGTTTAATGGCTACGGCGAACCATCATCATCTTTTGTGCTGAAAAGCATCTTTGACACTCTCTTGTTGTGTTCGAAGAAAAAAACCTGAATGCACCACTTCTATATGAAAAGTGTCTTGTATGCACGTATCTTCAAGTTAACTGAGAACTACCCGCCCCAGGTTTGAGATTTAAGGTTTTGTTTTGTAAAGAAAGAAAAACTCCTACGCCTAGGCTCGAAGGGGTTAACGAGGGATTATCTTCTTTATTTCTTCATTGTTTAGGGATTGAAACAATGCCTTACATCATCGGCAAAGTTAAATTGAAAGCATATCAACAACAGTTATGGATATGATTTTCATCATCCTCCCCAATTTTTGCTTTAAATAACAGTTTAGTAAACAAAAGAAATTTTTGCATTTTTCGTTATCTCATAACAATGAAAAGAAAGAGAAAGAGTGAAACGAATGGACTTAATCAAAAGATGCACAAACATTTCATTTAATCTTGCCAATTCAAATAAAAAACAGCTTACAAGCAACACAAATGCGGAGAAAACACAACAAAATGCTGAAACAGTCTACAGCTGCCAGCCTTAGGGAATTAAAATTGTTTAACAAAACAAATTTCAAATTTTAGGCCCATACGGGGAAACACCTTCAACAACCACATGCTCCTTGTGATATAGAATTATGAGGGGTCTCACGGGTCCTTTGCCTTTAGATTCAGGAATCGCAGCACTGTCATATGATTTATCCTCCTGAGGTTTCAGCAACTCTTGCAGTCTTAGTTTAAAACCTTCACATTCTTCAACTATGTGCCCTGTTGTTCCAGTATGATATCCACATTCCACTCTTGGATGGTCTTCCTCGAGGATCAAGCGTTTGTCAATGATTAGCTCTTGCACAAGATAACTCAATGCTATACATGCATCCAAGTTGTGTCCTTCGGCTCCTTTGTGAAATTCACAGTTTAGGTTCGCATTATGCCATGGTCCTGGCACCAGATTGGATAATCGTGGAGTCACTAGTGAGTTCTGAATCAATAGCGGGTAAAGTTTGCTTAACGGTACTGGAGTTCGTCTACTGCAAGTCTTATCTTTCCTGACATGATCCTTCTTGTTCAATTTTCGGCTTTGAGAAGCTTGAGGAGGAACAAACATTGAGTGTTGGGCGTACTGACGCGATTGACGGTTATTTGTTCGTTGATGCCGAGGATGTCCTTGAGTTGGAGGAACCATCGGAGATAATGCATCCCTAGTTTCTCTGGACGCAACATGGTCAGACTGACCCTCTTTCTTCATCATATTCTGCAATGTCTCAAGTACCCAATTCATCTGACACTTGAGAATTCTGATGTCCTCTTTCAGCATTTCCTGAGCTTTCAAAAGTCCCTCCATTGTTGCCATTTGTGCTAGATATCCTCCCTCTGATGTCAACGAAATAGAGAATGAACCAAAAAGACCAATGCAACGAAGTATGATATGTAAAATGTTGATGCAAGTGCAAAAACGCAACTGGTCTTACAAAACTCAGAAGTTTGATTAGGTTAAAACCCTCATTCCATTGATCGTTGAAAAAGTTACAACTTTTAAAAATACTAGAGATCGACTGAGTTTTACAAAATTAGTTGCGACATGATATGCTTATGGTGATATGATGTGATGATGCACACATAACACAAAGACAAGTATTCACAAATACAAAGCATATACAAAGACATCCTAGGCTCAAGATCAATGCAAGGAGTCAAAGGTCTTCCCATCCCCAAGGATTTGTACTATGGATTGATTTTTACCTGCCGAACGGGTTCTACAAAGTTCCCAGAGTCATCAACCCATCTTTCGGATATTATCAATTTCCCAAATCACTTGGTAATCGATAATATTCTCAAGAGAATCTTGTCTGAGTGTAGTATCGCGTATCAACTATTTCGGAAATACTTCCTTATGGTCATCGCACTACATCCTAATAAGGCCAAAGTGGGGTAAAGTGTATTCTAAAAGTCCACAGTGTCATGGGCTCCTTCGTTGAAAGTAGCATTGTTTCCACGAATACTCGATCAACAATACTAAACTTTTTAAGAGGGCCTACACTGAGCGGTGGTTTCTCAAGTTAGCTTGGTCGGGAATCAACTCCCTATAAGCCTTCTTGAATATACCACCATCCTATCATAAGTGCACTCGAGTCCGGGTATAGGACCGTCTCACCACTCAAACACCCAATATCCACAATTAAACAAATATATTGACAAATATACATGTTAAGCAAATATTTACAAATATAGCATACAATTAAACAAAATAGGCTAAACCCTCAAGTTAATTGTCCCCAGTGAAGTCGCCATTTCAGTTGCGGTGAGAATCGTGATACCAAGCTATTGATTAACTTGAATCTTAATTCGTAAATTCACAACCGGACTTTAATTTATCCAAAGGAAAGGTCTAAAGAAAGAAACAACCTTTTGCGCGATGTAACAACAACGCTAAGAGATTCGGGGATCGGGGGTTGTTTATGCATAGGGTAGGTATTTCACATCCTAAACATCTGTAGTACTCTACAGGAACCTTTTGTTTTTTTGCATGCTAAGTTTGCTAAATGTTTGCTATGGATTGGGATTGGGTAAAGGTGTAGGTTAAAACCTAAAGATAGTTTCTAAGTTTGCTCGCAAAGACGTCACGTCCTCTGCCTACGTATCCTAACTAGGATAAAATCAAAGCAATCATAGTTCACCTCACTAGGGTTGAAGAACACTTGATTATGATCAAGGTTCAAAGTGGAACAAACATATCCATGCTTGTGTAGAGTTTCACAAAACTCTCTAGATCTATGTTGAACTCTCAAGAAAGGGAAGTAAGTAATCATATCCGTGATTCTTACATAGAGTTAACCAAACTCTATCCTAAAGTTCTACATTGTGAGACCAATTGGTTCAATCCAGACCAAAAGGTGGGAGAAAGGGGGAAGGTTGCTCGTCAAGATATCGCATCTTGTGCTTACGTGTTCCCATTGTCCAATGAGAAATCAGGCCCAAACTACAGAATAAGGATCTATTGGTTCTTTCCAGACCAAAAGAGGGTGAAGGTTCTATCCAGACCAAAAGGAGGGGAAGGTTCTATCCAGACCTATGAGGGTATCCTATTGGTTCTATCCACACCAAAAGGGGGAAGGTTCTATCCAGACCTATGATGTTTAAATCCTATTGGTTCTATCCAGACCAAAAGGGGGAGAAGGTTCTATCCAGACCTATGAGTGTAAATCCTATTGGTTCTATCCAGACCAAAAGGAGGGGAAGGTTCTATCCATACCTATGAGCTTAATGAGCTATCTATGACCCAAGGGTCAATAGAGAGAGATTCCTTTGGAAGGGAAAAGATGACGCAACTTGGATGAGAACTAAAGAGTTCCATCACTTGGGGAAAGTAAACTTAAAAAAGCATAAACATTCACACATGATGAATATAAGGGATATGGTTACAACCAAGAATGATCAAGCATATTATAATAAGCAAGGATCTAAATCAGGATGAATGGTTACAACCAAAGCAAGAATTGAAGATATTACAATATCAGGCAAAGATTTCAATCACGATAAATGGTCACAACCAAAGCAAGTATTACAATATTAACGATTTCAATTAAGACAGATGGTCACAACCAAGAACAAATCTTAACAAAGATGGGGAAACATCATAACAAAGATGGAAAGGGATCTTAATAAAGGTGACAACATATCTTAACAAAGACTGGAAAAGATCAAAGTTACAACCGTGTAAACAAATCACAATTTGAAAGTAAACATGTTATAATTTCAAGATATATCAAGTGTAACAACAATATGTATTTGATGACAATCAAACACAAGTAAATTAGTTTAACCTCATAATTTAGGAGGAATAAATGAGACAAAATTATGGTGACAACCAAAGGGGGTACCCTAGCATGTTAACTAACAAAGGGAATGAACATCTCACAAGAAATTCAAACATGCTCAAAGGAAATCAACTGTAAGTAGGATCACAATCATAATGAAGGAATAAATTTCCTTATGGGCAAAATATATCACAATTTATGACAACAAGTAATATTTTCACATCATATAAAAGTATACATCATAACAAACACAATGCAAAAAGAATGTGCAAAATAGGATGAAAAATGAGAGAGTTGTGATTTTTTAAAGTTTCATGATTTTAAATGCACAAAACAATAATCAATGAGTGAAAATTAGAAGAAAATGCAAGGGGTGGGAGTTGAACCCACACCCTCCAGCTTGCAGGTAAGTAACCTGGCCACTAGAGCATACACGCGCGCGCTATCCTGGTAGAAACAAGGTGAAACATGAAAAATATGAAAAGAGGAAAAAAAAATAAAAGGGTTGATCCTCCTCAGGGATCGAACCCAGGTTCAGGCAATGATAGGCGTGTTTATGGGCAAGGCTTCTACCACTGGGGTGGCTATACATCCGTTGATATAGCCACCCCCATAAATATATATGGCTTGGTGTGTTAAATTTCTAGGCACAAAATGAAGCAAAACAAGGCAAGTTCACAAATGCGTTTTGGTATCCAACTCACTCATTTCTCAACCAAATCAAGCAAACCTTAGATCAATTTTGGGTGTTTTTAAATAAGGAAGAGAATGGTCCAGGTGGAATTTTGAAAACATGTCTTGAACTAAAAACACGATGGTGGTTGCTGTTTTGATGAAAAATGCATTTATGAAGCAAAAGGTTAAACCAGTCATGCTATGGTTAGGGAAAAGGCTCAAACACAATTCAAATATCATACATATCATGCTCATGCATTCAAACCAACTGCTTATGAGGTGTAAGTCCAACTGTCATATGCAAATGAGATGAAAATCAAAATATTGCAAGTGAGATTGTGAATTTGTGAAATAGGCCAAATTGGTGTGAAGAAAACATACATACATACTCAAAGCAACATATAAGATGTGTCTAAACCATAAAGAAGCTTACAAACCAAATGAATTTCAAAAGCCTATGACAGCTATAATGTTGGTGAATTGACATGCATTTTCAAAGCCGCAGTTCAAATTGCTCATGCTTAAATCAAATTGAATATCCTCACACACCCTAAATACAACATATATGAAGTTTCAAAACAGATGAAGTCCAAAATCCAACCTAAATACAAAGTTACTCATGATTTGCAATTTGTGACATAAGTTGTAAAAAGAAAAGTTTCAAAACAGTTGGACAGTTAATGGTATGCAAGCATAGCTCAAATGCAAGAAGAAGAGCTTTCATGGACAAACAAACTCAAACGCACATCACAAATATAGGGCCAAATGAGTTACCACTCTGAGATTGATCATTGTGTAAGTGAACATGGTTTTGGTATGTGTTCTTGGCAGTTTTGGTTTAAAATGAAGTTGAGTGGTGAAATGCAAATATAGGCAAGCTCAGACCAAACCAAACATGTGTACATCTTAGAACCAAGCATATGGATAAGTTACAACTCATAGATTAGGCATGCGCAAACAGAATAACAATTTGGTAATGTTGTGGCACATTTGGTGAGAAAAACTGTTTTTGCAAGAATGTGACAGTAGGGGGTATTTTTCAAATTGATGAGTTTCAAACCAAAATAAACATCCACAAACATTATAAATATGATGATAGACATGTCTATGCTTACACACCAATTCAAATCAACATCACACAAAAGGAAGCACATTGAGGCTCAAAAAATGCACAAACATCAACATGTTAGGGCAGCTGGCCAGTTCATGACAGATGGGAGTTTTTGGCATCACACACACATTTCTAATAAGTAAGGTAATGATATTAGGCACATAGATCAATTAGAAATTGATTGAAACAGAAAGTGGTATGTGAATTGGTGTGTTGGTGCAAAAAAATGAAAACTGCCGAGGCAAGGTATTCAACTCAACAGGGCATTTTAAAGGCCAAGATGTATTTCATGCAAAAGAGGACATGTACACATGCTTATGATGCTAACAGATGAGGTTTAACTCAGAAAATGAATGAAACTTTTATCAAAACAGAACTTGGCATTTGGAAACTTATGTTATGCAAGAATAACAATTTGAACTGGTCTTGAGAAGAGTTTTGCTCAAGACAGTTTTTTAGTGAAAATGGAGGGTTTTGGAGTTTTTTTGAAGTTCTTGAGGAATGAGAAGAGAGTGAGAGCTATGTTTTCTCTGGTTTTATGAGATTGCTCTGGTGTACTTAAACTCATAGAAGATGCCTCTATTTATAGCCAAACAAGAGTGAGGGCAGCCTTGGTCTTTTACCATTTTTGGAGGGAGTTTTCATGAGATTTTAAAATGATTCTTGCAAGATCTTCTCCTATCAGCTCCAATGTTCAAAGGAGATCAGAAAACTCAAGTGGAGATGGACATGAAGGGGCTGAGATGATTTGTGAGGATAGAGTAAGCCAGCTGCAACAGTCCTAGCATTAAAGTTTCTCTCTCCTTCTTACATTTGATTATTATATTGTAAAGTTGCAACAACTTGCTATGTTCACCAAAACCATCCTTTTTTCTGGTTTTCTTCCTATCTATGCCTCACATTATCAGTTTGGATCAAGAATCAAGGGTTGAGAGTAGCTTAAGTTGTGAAAATCCAATTTTGAGAATTCTTGACAAAGTGATTTCAAGTGTGACAGGCCCAACTTCTATGGTGCATAACTTCCTGCTCAAACATGCTATTGAGGAGTTATACCATAATTTGGAAAGCCCTCAAGTAGCTCTATAACTTTCATGTTTTGGGAATTTCCAAATTCTTGATTGAACTAGGTTGAAAAACCCTTCAAAGTTTCTGAAAAAACCACTTAAAAGTGCTAAATAACTTAGAATTTTTCTAAGTTATTTCCCCTTCAAAAATGAACTTTGCTATAACTCCAATTCTATGCATATTTTTATCATGGACCACTTTGAGGCTTTTGTAGGATTTGTCAAGAGCTTTCCAATGAGCTTTGAACCACTTCATTTGGATGTGTGGTTGAGGAGTTATGGTCTTGCCCCTTTCGAAACCCTAATTCCCGATTTTTGCAATTACATCTTAACCCTTGATCCAATGGTCATGAAATTTTATAGGGAGGTGTAATATGATATAAGGAACATTTTTATTCACGTCTTGAAGTCAAATTCCTTATTGTTGAAGAGTTGACTTTTCGGTCAACCGTTCGAACGATCGGTGTCCACCGAGTCGCCCGTTGATGATCCGAACATCCTGAGGACTTGAAACTCTTTGGATGGACTTTACTAAGCTATAGGAACTTAATGTACAAAAATACCACCATTGAGATACTCTTTAATACAAAAGTCAAACTACGGTTGACTTTTCCTAATCGGAAACCCTAATCGGGTATCTCAAATTGCACTGTTCTCAATTCCCGGGTGACCACCTCAAATTGAATCCATACTTGATCCAATGTTGTATTCTTGATGATGTGGAGACTTATTTGAAGTTGAATCAATCCAAAACATTGATTGATCAGACCACCGAAATCTCGATTTTGACGGTACGGAACCCTAATTCATCTGCATCTTAACAAAGATAAACTTGAAATGGGTTAAGGTTAGTTAATCAAATGAACATGATCCTAAAATGATGATGAGGATCTAAGGGGTCAAAATTTGGGGTGCAACACATCCATGATGTTATCTCACTGTTAGTAGCCTCTTGCTGAGAAAACTTGTTTTGCACATCCTCATTTTCTTTCTTCAGATCTGTTGAGTTCTGAACAACTAATGAAGCAGATACATTCCCTAATTCAATAGTAGAGGGATGGTCAGAGGCAGGAATCTCTTCAGTAACAGGAGCCTCTATGATACCTTCTTCAGCATGAGAACCTTCACCAGTCTGAAGTGCAGCAGGTTCTTTAGATGAGGAACACACAACCTCTGCAAGTGTGTTTTCCAGATACAGAATAGGAGTTCTACTGATACTTAGTTGAGCAAGTTTCAAAGCTTCAAAAACTCTCTCTTGCGCATCTGCAGAGCAAACATCTTGAAGATTCATAGACACAAACATTAATCTCTTTCTAAAGGCAGTCCAGACCTCTTCAGAGTCACGAGGATTCATGCTAGTGAGGCACTTTTCCCTTACAGCAGAAAACCACATCTGCATCTCCATTTCAAAACTAGATAACAGAGGACCAACACTAGGTGTTGGTTTGGGCTTAAGGTAGGCCTCGAAAAAGGATGTCCTAAGGGCATCTAAGAGTGAAGGTTTATCTGGAGAATGAGAGGGAATGGAAGTGGGAGAAGAAATCTCAAGAGGATGGTTTGGGGGAGTTATATGGAGAAATCTCACAGGGGTTGGTATGAAATAATTCAGGTTCAGAGGGATCTGAAGCAACTAGTTGGTTTGTTGAGGGGATTTCAGCAGAATTGGTTTGCTGAGAAATATTGAAAGATGGTGTAGATGATATAGAGATGGTGTGTTCAAATGTGGCTTTTTATTAAGTGGAGAGGTGGTGTGGTCAGATGTGGCTTCTTGGTTATGTTGAGAGGTGGTGTGAGGATTGGAAGTTTGTGGTTGGGAGAGAGGAGAGGGGTCCGAGGCATGAACATTCTCAGAGGAATGAGGATGGTCCTCAGAGGTGATGTATGGAGGGGAAAGAGGAGAAGGGTCAGAGGTGATAATAGGTTCAGAAGAGAGAGGGGTGGAGATGTTAGTTCTTCTGTTACAGTTTCCAAAACAGGAGGTAAAACAGCAGAGGGATTACCTGATTTCTTGGAACGCTTAGAAGACTTCTCTGAAGAATCTTCTTTAGAAGCCTTCCTCTTAGAACGTTTCTTTGAGGGACCTTCTTTAGAGACCTTACTCTTCTTTCGTTTCTTCCTCATAATCATCTCTGGACCAGGTTCAGATGCACGTTGCAGCAGATAAGCTAGCATAGGAGTTCCATCTGCCAAACAGGAAGCAATATAATGGAGGAGAGCTTCCTTTGGCTCATCTGCAGTGAAGAGTGGAAAATCTTCCACTGGTACCATCCTTTTGCGCACAACAGCAGAATCAATCTGAACTGGATCAGATTGAAGTTTCTCTACCAACTTCATTCTCTGAAGACTCTTGCCATCCAGAGGCTTCCCAAGAATAGGAACTAATTCTTCTGCCTGACCAGCCTCTTTCAGAGCAGATACCAAACCATTTTTAGTGAGGATATCAGAAATTAACCTTCCCATGGGAATCCAATCTCTGATCTTCTGGTGTTTGGTGCGAAGGATTTCTCTGGACATCTTGACATGATTCCATAGATGAAAAAACAACAGATGTGGAAGATCCACCTTGATATTCTTCCCTAGACAGTACATAATATACAGTTGCTCTCTATTAATGTAATCTGGAGAATTTGAAGCCTTGCGATGATGGATACAAACTAGAAGTATCTTGGCCTAAATCTTGTAATGGGTCTTCAGATCCTTTATCTTGTTGGATGGAAGCCCATAGGTAAACACCTTGTTGTACACATCAATCATGTTCACGCGTCCCTCTGAGGGTTTCACAATACCTTCTTCTTCATAGCCAATAAGTTGGGAAATCATTTCCTTAGTGATGACGATATCTTTACCCAACACAGAAGAAGAGATGAATTTAGGGTAAACTTTGGCATGAATCCAGAATTCCTTTACCAGTTAGGGAAAAACTGGACCAACCAACCGATCAAAGTATTTTACCCATCCTTGAAAGTTAACTGTTGAACGAAGATCAGACCCATTTTTCTCTATACAGTCAAAATCAACCATGAACTCACAAAGTACCTCTAGTTTGTCCACTAGTGTGAGAAGTGTGCGTTCTGGTTCTTTGTATGTTTCATTACCCATTTGTGATGTAGATGACCCAACCATTGTAGAAGCTAAGTGTTAATGTGATGAAGATGAAGTAGCCATTGAAGAAGAACTTTTGAGATGACTAGAGTTTCTTTTAGGTTTTGATTTTAAAAGAAAGCAATGAAGAAGACCAAAATGCATAAAGTGTGTGAGATGATGAAAGTGTGAAATGTGTTAGGACGTGGAATACAAAGAGAACAAATTAGGGCATAAAGAGGAACACAAAACAATAAAAAAATGATTTAACGCATTAAATAATCTGACAACGTGGGGGGAAAAGAGAATTTTAATGATTCAAACAGTACCTGAAACGGCGCCTCAGCTATGTGTACACTCAACCGTTTTCAACATTCAGAAAAGAAGTGACATGTGTTTGATGTGGTGTTCCTCTGAAGCTCTTTTAGGAAATCAAACGTTAACTAACGCTCAGATCCTCTAAAGCTTGTTAACTCAGATTTTCACCCAAAAAAATAAAGTAACTTAAAAAAAATTCAGATGCAATACTTCAGAGTATAGACTTTAAACACTTTTCATCTGAATAAATTTAATTCTGAATAAAGATTTTATTCTAGACAAAAGTCCATACTAATATTTTTCAGAATAAATTTAAATCTATCTTCAGAGAGGGGTTTTGTAAAAGTATCAGCCCATTGATGGTTTGTATCAACAAAATTTAAACTTAATATCCCTTTCTGAATAGTCTCTGATGAAGTGATGTTTAATTTCTATATGTTTTGCCTTTGAATGTAAAATAAGATTTTTAGAAAGACAAATTGCAGAAGTATTGTCACAGAAGATAGGAATATTACTCTCATGTATTTGGTAGTCCTCCAGCTGACTCTTCATCCAGAGCATCTGGGTACTGCAACCAGCAGCAGCAATATATTATGCTTCTGTAGTTGAGAGTGCTATAGTGGGTTGCTTCTTGCTGTACCACGAGATCAGGTTGCCTCCCAGAAACTAACAGCTTCCAGAGGTGCTTTTGCGTTCAATTCTATCTCCAACAAAATCAGCATCACAAAAGCCTACTAATTTATATTCATCAGCTTTTCTCTAACACAGACCCACGTTAGTTGTACCTTTCAGATACCTCAAAGTTCTCTTAATAGTAGTTAAGTGAGATTCTTTAGGATCTGATTGGAATCTAGCACATAAACTGAAAAGAATGTCAGGCCTAGAAGCAGTCAAATACAGAAGAGAGCCAATCATACCTCTGTACAGCTTCTGATCTACCTTTTTACTTACCTCTTCTTTTCCAAAAGTGCAAGTTGGATGCATATGAGTCTTAGCTGGCTTACTCTCTGTCAGATTAAACTTCTTCAGAAGCTCCTTCACATACTTCGTCTGATGTATGTAGGTGCCCAGAAAGAATCTTAGCTCTCCCATCATGCTCATTTCAAACTCTGACTGCATAGACTTAGCAAACTCCTTTCCAAGTGAAATATTTGTGATTCCAAAAATAATATCATCAACATAAATCTGACAAATTAATATATCTTTCTTAATTTATTTATGAAAAAAAGTGGTATCAACCTTTCCTCTGATAAAATTATTTTCCAGAAGAAAATTACTCAGCCTTTCATACCAAGCTCTGGGAGATTGTTTTAGGCCATAGAGTGATTTCTTTAATTTAAAAACGTGCTCTGGAAATCTTTCATTTCCAAAACCAGGAGGTTGATGAACGTATACTTCTTCTATTAAACCATTTAATAAAGCACTTTTAACATCCATCTGATACAGAGTGATGTTATTCTATGCAGTAAAGGAAATTAGCAAGCGTATGGATTCTAACCTTGCCACGGGAGCATATGTCTCTGTGTAATCAATACCTTCTTGCTGACTGTAGCCTTGAGCAACAAGTCTAGCTTTATTTATGATGACTTCTCCTTGCTCATTTAACTTATTTCTGTAGACCCATTTTGTTCCAATAATGTTGAATCCTTTTGGTCTTGGAACCAGATCCCAGACATCATTTCTTGTGAATTGATTAAGCTCCTCTTGCATAGTAAGTATCCAATCATTGTCTTACAGAGCTTCATCCACAAAGGTAGGTTCAATAATTGACACCAGACCAAACAATGATGTCCCAAAGGATTTGAGAAAGGATCTTGTTCTTATGGGACCATCCTTCTTTCCAATAATCATTTCCTCTGGATGAGAATATTTGATTCTGGAGGATCCTTTCAGAGTTGGTTCTTCAGAAATAGTTAAGTTGTCCAGATGAGCAGCTAATGGAGTGGCATCTGGAGTTGCTTTTGGATCTTTAGCTGGAACTTTGTTTGCCTCTTATTCTTCAGAGTCTGTGAGAAGAACTTCTCGATCTGTAGAAATTTCAGACTCTTTTGGCTTTTGATTGCCAAGCTTATCATCAAATCTGACATGAACTGATTCTTCCACAATCTGTGTTTCAGTATTGCATACTCTGTAGCCTTTAGAGCGTTCAAAATATCCAAGCATAAAACACTTTTGTGCTTTAGAGTCAAATTTGTTCCAATTATCTTTAGTGTTCAGAATAAAACAAATACATTCAATAGGATGGAAATATGAAATGTTGGGCTTTCTATTCCTCCACAATTCATAAGGAGTCTTCTTCAGAAGAGGTCTTACAGAAACTCTGTTCTAAATATAGCACGTTGTATTTATTGCTTCTGCCCAAAAATGTTTAGCCATATTTGTCTCATTGATCATGGTTCTGGCCATTTCTTGCAAAGTTCTATTCTTTCATTCTACAACTCCATTATGTTGAGGAGTTCTAGGACAAGATAAATCATGTGCAATGTCATTTTCTTTAAAATATTTTTCAAAAGATTGATTTTCAAATTCACCACTATGATCACTTCTGACTTTGACAATATTAAATTTCTTTTCATTTTGGACTTGATTGCAGAAATCAAAGAATACAGAGTGAGACTCATCGCTGTGCTTTAGGAATTTTACCCATGTCCATTTGCTGTAGTCATCAATGATGACAAGTCCATACTTCTTGCCTCTGATGGATGCAGTTTTCACTGGTCCAAACAGATCAATGTGCAGAAGCTCTAATGGTCTAGAAGTAGAAACAACTTTCTTTGGTTTGAAAGTGGATTTTGAAATTTTGCCTTTCTGACATGCTTCACAAAGAGCATCTGAGTTGAACTTCAACTTAGGAAGTCCTCTGACCAGATTGAGATTGTTAATCTGAGATATACGTCTCATGCTAACATGTCTCAATCTTCTATGCCAGACCCATTGCTCATCATTAACAGACGTAAGACATTTAACATTTTGACTTTTCAATTCTGAAAGTTTTATTTTATAAATGTTGTTCTTTCTTTTACCATTAAAGAGGATTGATCCATCTTTCTGACTAACAACTTTACAACATTTTTGATTAAAGATAATATCATAACCATTGTCACTTAACTGACTTATGGACAACAAGTTATGAGTTAATCCTTCTACAAGCAGAACATCTGAAATAGAAGGGAGGTTACCATTACCAACTGTTCCAAAGCCAATGATCTTGCCCTTTTGGTTTCCTCCAAACTTCATGTCTCCACCAGATCTAAGTTCCAGACTTTGGAACATAGACCTTATTCTCGTCATGTGTCGTGAGCATCCAGACTCCAGATACCAGGACTGGTGTCCCAACCTTGCTGCTAAGGACATATGCAACATACATTATTTTATCCTTAGGTATCCATATCTTTTTTGGGTCCTCTGGGGTTAGTTGTTCTGAAGTTCTGCCTGAACTTCTGTCCATTAAAAGCAGTTGTTTCTGACGCAGCTTAGGTTTATTAAAAATTGTGGTGTTCTGATCTGAACATGTGTGCTTTATGTCATGTGTGTGACCAAATTTAAAATGAGAATACAGAGGAGTATAATTGATAATTAACTTATCAATAAATTTTGGATTTGATTCCTTCCCAGAAGATGATTCATATCCAATCCCTTTTCTATTGTTCCCGCTCACACCATAGATCATAGAAGCCATTTTGCTTCTATCTATTCTTCTGGATAGGAACCTTTGAAAACTATTGTCATACTCTTCAAAAATATTTTTAGAGCTAGACTTAGTATCTGTTTCAGATTTTTGTTGAGCTTTTTCAATTCAATTTTAATTTGAAAATTATTTTCTTTTAGCTCAGCAATTTCTGATTTCAGCTGGCCAATCTCAGATGCGAGACTGCTTTGTAGCTTCTTGTATTTGAGTCTGATCTTACTATAGTTTTCACACATTTCAGATAAGCTTTCAATTAACTCAGCTCTGGTGAGATCAGCAAATACCTCTTTTGAATCTGGTTCTGATCCAGATTCAGATGATTCTTTATGCTCCTCTATGTCAGCCATTAGTGCAACGTTTGCACATTCGTCTTTAGGCTCTGACGAGGCTTCAGAAGAATCTGAGTCATCCCAAGTAGCCATCAATACTTTCTTCTTCTTCTCAAACTTCTTCTTGGGTTTATCCTTTTGAAGTTTGGGACAATCATTCTTGTAGTGTCCTGGCTCTTTGCATTCATAGCATACTACTTCCTTTTTGATAGATATTCTGTGACCAGGGGATTCTCCACGATGTTCTGGTCTTTTAAATTTTATGAACTTCTTTTGCTTGTGCTTCCAGAGTTGATTTATTCTTCTGGATAGTAAAGATAGTTCGTCTTCATCTGATGAAGAATCTCTAGAGCTTTCTTCTAGTACCTGAAAAGGTTTAGCATCATATTTTTTGTTAGATTTTAAAGCTATGGACTTACCTTTCTTATGAGGCTCATCTTCTTCAAGCTTTATCTCATGGCTTCTTAAAGAACTGATGAGTTCCTCCAGAGTGATTTTGTTCAGATCTTTTGAGAGCTTTAACGCTGTGACCATAGGTCTCCACCTCTTTGGTGAACTTCTGATTATCTTCTTTACATTATCAGAATTGGAGTAGCCTTTGTCAAGAACCATCAATCCAGCAGTCAGAATCTAGAATCTAGAAAACATGGTTTCCACAGATTCATCTTCCTCCATCTTGAAGGCTTCATACTTTTGAATCAGCGCTAGAGCCTTTATTTCTTTCACCTGCGTGTTTCTTTCATGCGTCATCTTCAAGGAGTCAAACATGTCATGCGCTGTATCTCTATTGGTGATTTTCTCATATTCAGTATGAGATATATCGTTCAGCAGAATTGTCCTTGCCTTGTGGTGATTTCTGAAGTCGTTGTTTTGTTGATCAGTCATTGATTTTCTATCAATCTTTTTACCTTCACCATTAATGGGGTGAGTGTATCCATCAATGACTATATCCCAGAGATCAGCATCATAGTTGTCGCAACTGCGAAAAAAGAAGGCCGGCAAAGACGAAAGAGTCGCCACCGCTCGTTATTTATCCCAAAGGATGGAAAGGAAACGATCAGATAAAACCAGCAAAAGAGGGATAAGATCGGTCATCGCAACCAAATCTTGGGTTCGGGAATCGATTACGCAAGGGGAAGGTATGAGCACCCCTCACGTCCATCTTACTTGACGGGATCCATGCTTGTTGTCTATCTAAAAGGGTGTTTGTCTATCTAGCTAAGTGTCTCAGGGACAAAAGAACAGAAAAGGTGACTCGGAAAAGCGTCGCCGCTCCGTGCCTACATATTCCCGTCCGGTACGAGAAACCAGAGTCAAAATAGTTCGGCTAACTACAGGTGAAGGGTGGGGAATATTGCTCGCCAAGACATCGCGTCTTGTGCCTATGTACTTTCATCTGGTATGAAAGATTAGAGCAAACGTAGTTCGGGCTAACTAGAACACCGGTTGGTTCAAAAGTTTTACCCGAGTAGGGTTAACAATTAGTTCTAGCAGTCGGTGTATGCAATTCGACCATTGGAGACTTAGGTGTTACCGTTTGCAGTAGAACCAAGAGTTAACAAAACTCTCCTTAAGAAAATAGTTTCCCAAAGTTAGGGGTCCCAAAGGACAAAAAGAAGTTTGATGATTTGTTTTTGTGTTTTTTAGAGAAGAAGTGTTTTGAGTTTTGTTTGTAACTCATGTTGCACTAAAGACTATGACCTAAGAGCGAATGCGTCGCATATCACCCAAAGGGTGCTACACTAAACACTCTAGACGATTGAGAGGAACCCCCCCCCCCCCCCAACCACCATTTCCCAAGTATTTAAGGCTCGTAGCGTACAACATTTGTTAACCTTTATTAAATGTTTTAGAAATGTTTAAAGATGAGAAGAGAAAGGACACACTAAAGGGAGACTAACTAAAACCTAAAAGTTGTCATGCAAAGATGGTCCTAAGATTGAGGTAAGGGGACTACCTAATGTTATCATGCATAGTTAGAAACCTAATGTCTATCATAACCTTTCTTGAAAAAGAGAGATTAGAGATCTTAAGGGAAGGAAGACAAAAGGAAAAGAAGAAGAAACAAAACAAAATGCAAGTATGCAAACATGAAAATGCATACTTAGAATGGTGGGAGGGAGGAAAATGTGTGGGGCAGCATCTGCCACAACCGCATCTCGACCTCAACAACGATGCAACAATGACGCAAACATGGAAAGAAATGCAAGAGATGAAAGCAAATGAACATGCAAAGAAACCATCACTTTGAACCACATCCATAAGCATGCATCCAAGTGGAAAATGAACACAAGTGTTACCAAAATCATGATTAAACAATCAAAAACAATAGCATATATCCAAAACATTTCACCTCTAATGCATCATATTGATCTACGATGATTCAGAGTGAAACAATATGCAAACAAGCAAGTAAAAACACAAAACAGAGCTGATGACACAGTGTTAATCGGTTAACACTGGAGGTTAATCGGTTAACCTGTGAAAAATAGTTGAAAATTTGGAAATTTGTTTATGTTAATCGGTTAACCCCAGGGGTTAATCGGTTAACACCTTAAAAACATGAAAAAATTTGAATATCTGCAATGGTTAATCGGTTAACCATATGCGTTAACCGATTAACACTGTGTCAACAGCAGAAAACAGCAAAACATAATCACTTTTCAGCACATAAGCACTTATCCAATCATACCAATGCTCACATAATCAATTATGCACGAAATTACACCAGCAAACAGTGATACAATTAGCATGTAAAAATTGTAAAACAACAAGATCATGGATCAAATGAATCAAATCAATCACAATTCAATCAAATATGAAGATCAACATGATGAACATGCAAATAAGCCCAAAAATTAAATCGGATCAGAATTCCAACCTACGAATCGGAGAATTGATTCGGTAATTGTTGATCTAACTGTAATTGAGTAGAATCAGGCAAGAAACCCGGAAAACTTCGAGATCCAAGTAAATCCTTGTTGTAGAAGTGAAGATCCACCATAATTAAGCTAGAATTGACCAAATAAGCTCTTTCACAATCACTTCAAAATCCAGATCTGAACTTGCACGAAAATTGAAGGAAGAAAATGATCCAATTAGAACAATGAATGGAGGTTTTAGCTCAAGAATTCATTGATTCCAATGGAGAATCAATGAATTCAAAGGTTAATGAGCTTTGAATTGGGGTTTTGGAAGTGGATGAATTAAAAGAGAATTGAGAGAGAGAATGAGATCAATTCTGAATTTGAAATGGAGATTATGAGAGTTGGATAGTGTGAGGTTTGGAGTGAATCACTTAAATATCAATTTGGTTTGGATCCAAAGCAAGGTTTGGAAAGAGGATTGGAAAATCAAGGTTTGGAATGAGGCATGGGATTTTGGGGCGAAAATGGTTCTAGATCCTTCCCAAGTGCAAAAATGAGCTCTCAAGTGATCAAAATTGGACTGTATTGAAAAATCACATACAGAGGCAAAATTTGCATTGGTTAATAGGTTAACCATATAGGTTAATCGATTAACACCTTGAAAAATCCCTTGTTTGACTGATTTTGACTTGGTTAATCGGTTAACCATATGTGTTAACCGATTAACACCTTCAAATTTTGAATTTTGGTGCCTTTTGGAGGGAAAACTGCCCGTTTGCCCGCTTCTTGCCGTTTTGGACTCTGTTTAGCCTCTAAAACTTGTTCTTGAATATTCTGATCATGAGAACGCCTGAGATAACCTGAATTATGTTTCCTGATCTGAAAAATGCCTGCAAAACAAAATAGAATCAGTCATCCAATCGCTGGGCAAAATAAATGTCGGAGCCTCAGATGCTCGCTGTTCAGGTTCTTGCGCTAAAAGTGAATTCTGAGCCACAGGAAAACCTTGATCCCCTGCCTCAAGAAAAAATGCTATGCAATGCAAAATGGTAGAAGATGAAATGAAACATAAACCAAGTAAAGAGAAGTTTGGGCAAATTTTAGGGTATAACAGTTGCCCCTATTCAAACGACTTGGACCTGAATGAGTGAAAAGCGAACGACTTTCAAACAATCAAGGTAAAAGACGGTTGAATACCAAAGAACACGGAAATTTGCCAACCGCAGAAAACATAACTAAAAATAAGAATCTCCGAAGATAGCTGCAATGATCAGAAAAATACTCCGTTGGGGAAAAAGAGAAGCTTAAACAAACAACTCTGGCCGGGAGAAAACGAGAGAAACTTAACCAAGTAACTCTGTTAGGTAACACAAAATAAAATGAACACGTTATTCCAAAGCTGCGCCATGGCCTGACTACCATATAGGCGAAAGGATAACATCTCAAATTGCCGGAGTCTGGATACTCAACAAACAATAGAGCTATAACTAAGAGATTTGTCAGAATCTGGATGCTCAACGAACAAAACCCGGAGCCTGGACGCTCAGAAATGACCAGAGTCTAGATACTCAACGAACATAGTGAATCAATAAACGAATTGCCGGAGTCTGGATACTCAACGAACAAATCAGAGCCTGAATGCTCACCAAAATGACCGGAATCTGGATATTCAACGGACAAAGGGATTCACAAGTTGGAGATTTGTCAAAATCTGGATACTCGATGACAAAAAACTGGAGTCTGAATGTTCAATGCGACAACCGGAGCCTGGATGCTCAATGCGACAACCGGAGTCGGGATGCTCAACGAAATTGACGACTTCAATGGGGGTTTACCGGAGTCTGGATACTCAACAGAGATTGACCGGAGTCTGGATACTCAACGGACAAGGCAATACAACCCGAATTAGAAATTCACCGGAGTTTGGATACTCAACGGGGAAACCGGAGCCTGGATGCTCAAAGCAATAAACCGGAGTCCGGATACTCAACGGAACTTACCAAGGACTGGATACCTAACTGACTTTACCGGAGTCTGGATACTCGACGAAGAAAGTAGTTTATCACGAAATGGAGATTCACCGGAGTCTGGATACTCAATGGAGAAGCAGGAGCCTGAATGCTCAATATAAGGAACCAGAGTCTGGATACTCAACGGACGCGGAAATTCAATCAAAAATGTACTCATCAAGGTCTGGATACTGAATGAGTTCAAAATAACAAGTTCAACTGAAGTCCAAAGACACTGCCGGGAAATAATATGAACCGTGGTCAGGATACCACACGAGCTGAAAGAAATCAATAGTTGCCAAGGTCTCGATACCATAAGGCGACAGAAAATAACAACATTTACTGTGATCTGGATATCGCAAAACATCAAATAAGCTACCATGGTCTGGATACTACACATGTCTTCACCGGAGTCTGGATACTCGACGGATAAAACACGATAATGCTGATTGCCATGGTCTGGATACCACAAATACCTTTACCGGAGTATGGATACTCGACGGATAAAGAAATACACCATCAAACTTATCAGGGTCTAGATACCCAACGGACTTTACCGAAGTCTGGATACTCAACGGAGAAGCCGAAAACATACTCATCAGGGTCTGGATACCCAACTGACTTTACCGGAGTCTAGATACTCGACGAAGAAAGCACAATCATACTCATTGTCGTGGTTTGGATACCACAAAGGCTAGATAAAATACATAAGCTGCCATGGTCTGGATACCATAAGGGCAAAGAGATCAAACCTCCAAAGATACACCTGAAACAAAGAGATAACAACCTGGCTTATGTTTCACATGCATATGTTTGAAAATGGCGTAATGCTCCATACAAAATGGAAATGCTACGCGTTTGGGTAGATGATGTGCACAATGCAAATGCAAAGGAACCGCTCCAGCGAAATAAATGTTGTAGAGAAGAAAGCCAACTCCGTTGGGGATCAAATCAAACCCTGCTGAGGAAAATGCCCTGGATGACCCACCAAAATACGACTCTTCTGGGGAACAAATGCCTTGGCTGGAGGAAACATATCCATTCTACTGGGGAATCAACGACCCTGCAGGGGAAACAAAATCAACCACTGAAGTTGAACCTCGCTTCACCGAGGAAAACAGCCCTGAACGGCCTCCTAGGACACCAAAGTCCTTCTAGAGTACAAAATACTCATCCGAAAGTGGCAGCTTCACTAGGGAAGAATCAAAATCCAACCTGCCGGGGAGACTCTGCTAGGGAACAATCTGCCTCTGCTATATATTGCTCTGTGAGGGAATCGGTACCGACCTCTGCTTGGGGTAAATGAAAATAAACTCAACAATATCAACCTTTGATTAGGGAATGAGTCAATGATCTACACTCTGAGGGTAAAGGAGCCATAAAATTGGACTCTATAGGGAACCACACTGCATTCGTCCCACTGCTGGGGAAATAAACCCAAATATGCTTGTCAGGGAATAAATTCCAATCTCAACCCACTGAAGATACACAATCAATCTGTTGGGGATATCTCCACTCTCTGCCAGGGATACCAATCTCGACTTGCTAAGGATAAGTGTCATTTCAACTTGCTGCAATTTTAAACTGCTCATCTCTGCTGAGGAAATATTCCTGACTTAACAACATCACCCTGGGGAAATACAGAACACCAATCATGGAGAACTGAGATCAATCGAGCCTCGTGTCGGGGAATGTGATAGCATGCGAACCACTGGGAATTATCGTGCTAGGTATATTTGGACCTTTCTGGTTCAAGGATGAGAATTGGTTTATGGTGACAGGTATTTATTTCTGGTTACCCCAAAAATGGATTTTAGAGGGAAATACTAGACGAGAACTAGCATTCAAGGGTAGACTACCAGACGAGAATTGGTGGCAAAAGGGTAAGTTATCAGACGAGAACTGATTTCTGGTTTGCCAGACGAGAACTGGACTTTAAAACTGTGTTATCCAGACAAGAACTGGTTAAACAGTAGGTTAAAGGAAGGGTGACCATATGAGAACTGGTTTAAAAGCTTGACAGGTACCAGACGAGAACTGGTGTTTACAGAAAGGTTGACCAGACGAGAACTTGTTTAAGGTGTGCCAGACGAGAACTAGGCTTTGGAAGGTTTTCTAGACGAAAACTGGGCTTTGGAAACTTTGGTTATAAGATTTTGACAGGTAACAGGTTTAGGCTGTGGGATAACGATCCAATGACAGCAAGGCCCTTTTCAGAAGGTTCAGGTTATTTGATAGGGTAGTGACACGATTCCCCGACACTTGACTCTTGCTGGGGAGCACAAACGTTCTTGAACAACTTGCCCTAGTGTAATTCGACTTGCCCCAGTCCGATTCTTTGGGAAAGTTCACCATGAGAATAAAGTAACTGGCCATGAGACGATCTCGAGATGGCTTGCCCCAGAATCTGTACAGTGGAACAATTTACCCTTGATTAACCAACTCTCGGAATGGTTGGCTTCAATATACTCTGGAGTAGCTTGCCCCTGAATAAGCGTTGGAGCAACTTAACCTGATCTGACTGAATATTGGAGGCATCTACCCTCAACTAAAAAAAACTCTGGGCGACTACCCCTGATTAGAATCTCAGGATGATTCACTTCTGATCAACTGCTTCTTGAATGTTTTACCCCATAATCAACCGATGCTTCAGGACATGTCCTCAGACTGAATGATTCCAAACTCACTGGATTCCCCAGATTCACAGGGTTCAAAGTATACATCATTCTGATCCAGACTGCTGAGAGATCTAGTCCTGTTCGATTATTCCCTGTTGGAATTTCCTCCATGTCAACTACTGACCTGCAATTAAAATTGTTTGCTCACGAATGGTAATTTTAATGTGGTGCTCATGCAGATTTTGAAAGGAATGTCACTTATCAAGTGTCGTGATAGTGAGACGAATGAACCAAAAGTCCAAACGTAATGCTGATTTGATTAGTGCAAGATACAACAAGGATATGACTAGCAAATCATGTAGGAGTCAGGTTACTCAACCTCATTGTAGTACGCCTTCAGAATAAACCTTGCCTCAATTAGGTCTTTTAAGGGTTGTATCGTGGTTGGGTTCACGGTTATTGAAACAAAGGATATTAGGCTCAAAGTATGATTTGTACCCACCCCTTCTCCGTGATGATCTCCAATCCTAAGTTCAGTTAACTTGGCGCAAGCGCTCACCTCTTTGAAAGGCTCATTGAATGGTAGGAATGATGGTTAAAGAATCCACAAGATTTTCAGAGTGACGGTTACCCCTTTTCATTTTCGGTGTCTGTAATCACATCACTTTGTCCTTGTTTGAGGATTTTCCTTTTGAGACCCTTTCTTTTCATTCTTTTGTTCCCTAATTTTTTCCTGGACTAACTCTTTTTGGGCTCTTTTTGATTTTGAAGTCCAGCGGGATGCCCCAATTTTTGCCTAAGTATTTGCTTTCTAGCTTTTCTTTTTACTTAGCGGACTTTCCTTTTTTTTTTTTTGAAAAAAGTCGTGTGACACTGGTTGTCTTGATTTCTCCGAAAGGGTTATAACTGTCTCACTCCTGATTGATGAGGTTTAACCATTGGGGTTGATGAGGTACAACCTCTTGAGGTGTGATTGATCTTCGAACGGGAATACTCCTTTTGTGATTTGAACACTTAGTCAAATTAACTGACAACTACCCTGCCCCGGGTTAAGATGTGCGGGTTTAAAAGTCCGAAAGAAACTCCTACTTCTAGGCTCGAAGTGGTGAACGAGGGACTAACTCCTTATATCTCCGGTGTTTAGGGGATTTGAAACAATGCCTGTACATCATCAGCAAGATTTTATCCGAAAGCATGCGATCATCAATTATGAGTATTCAGTTTCGTCATCCTCCCTCCAATCTTTGCTAATCATAGTGATAAAATGGAGTGAATAAAAAGTGCATGTGTCAGTGTTGTGCAATAAATGAGCGAAAGTGACATGATTAATTAAGAAAATGCATAGTCACTTCATTAATATTACCATTCAAAACAACAATGTTTAAAAGCAAGTAGTAACTAACAGAAAAGAAACTACAAATGCAAATGATAAAAAGTCCACAGACTGCCAATATCGAGGACGTCTTCCTGTCTGGACCACTGGATTCTGGAAATGATTCTCTGAATCTTCAAGCTTAGCCATCTGAGAGGTTGACATGAACCACCAAGACTCCTTCTGGAAAGGAAATGCATCCTTTGTCTATCAACTGCTACACTTTGGCTTGGAAAGCTTTGCAATCTTCGGTTGAATGCCCCATGGATCCACCATGATATCCACACTGAGCATGGGGATTGTACCCAGGAGGGTAAGGTTCTGGCACAGGCTTAAGAGCTTTAGGCTCCACCAAAGAGTTCTAAATCAAATGTGGCAGAAGCTGGTTGTACGACACAGGAACTGGATGAAAAGGAGCATTCCGTCTTTCCAAGTTGTTATGAGGCCTATTATAATTCTGACGTTGATTCGGATAACCTCGACCACGGGCTCACTAATTTGCATGAGGAGTGACCCGAGTTTTTTGATATGGTGCCCTAGGCACAATTGTCTGTCCAGAATACTGAGACACAGAAGATACTGACCGCTGAGAAGATGAAGAACCAAAAGATCTCACTAATTCATCCTGAGAATAACCAACATCTGTGATGACTGCATCAACCACATTTTCTTCTTCAGTTTAGGAGCTACAGAAAGATTCAGTTTCACTAGCCTGACTACTCGAGTCATTCTGAATTTTTCCAATCTTTATACCATTCTCAATGCGTTCTCCTGCTATTACCAATTCAGAGAAGTTCGGAGCAATTCCAAGCATTCTCTTAAAGTACGGGCTCTGCAAGGAGTTTACAAACATATATGCTAACTCTTGGTCTAGGAGCGGTGCTTCCACTTTGGAAGCAAATTCTTTCCATCTCTGAGCATACCTCCTGAAAGGTTCATTGTTCTCTTGCGACAAACTTTGCAACTGCATGCAATTGGGAGCTATATCCAGATTGTATTTGTATTGCTTCAGAAAAGCCTTAGCTAAGTTCACCCATGATCGGATCTGATTACTCTCCACCTGCATATACCAACTCAGAGATGCTCCAATCAGACTGTCCTGAAAAGAGTAAATCATCAACTTGTCGTCGTGCCCAAACAAAGTCATCCTTCTGCAAAAAATCACCAAATGTTTCCTCGGGCAACTATCCCCTTTGTACTTTTCAAACCTCGGTGCTTTGAACTTCGAAGGTAACACTAGGTCAGAAACCAGACACATGTTTGAAGCGTTGAGACCAACAACATCTTTAACTTCCAAGGCCTTGAATCTTTCATCCAATGCATCGAACCTTTTAGCATACACAAGAGCTCTTGGGTCTTCATTCTTTGTTATCAGAACCTCTCTTATAGAAATCAACACAGAGGAAACATCATCGTGATAATCTGAAGTATCAAGAGAAGAAGAAAGTTCAGTTCGGACAACAAACTATTCATGTAGGTCCTGATCTTCAACAAACGACTGCACAGATTGAACTTCAATTAGGTTGTTCACTTGCGGAAAGTCTTTGTCGAACAGAGAACCATACAAAGGATTAGTCATCATAGTAAAACCTGACAAGGCATCAACAATCTGGAGGTCGTACCCTAACATAGCTACCAACAACTTTCAACTTCACTGCTTGACACTGCTTGATTCTGCTCCACCCACTCGGACGTCTTCCAACAAATCAACACTTGCTCAGGACGAACACCGGAGAATCACCTTCTACGTCAAAACAAAGGTTGGATAAGAGCTCTGGCCAGCTGGAGGAATGATATGCAAAATGATGCAAAGATGCTTATGCAAATGCAATGCAAGATGCAGCAAACACAGGATCACAGCCCCCACAAAGCTCTGAATACTGCTGCGCTGCTGACTGGATAAGTTTGCTCTGAAGAGAAAACCAAAATACCGGGTTGGCTGGAAGTCAAGTTTCCTGCAAAAACACTCCCACTCACAGGTATGAACCTAATTTGACAAGGTACGGCATCCTATGCGTTCATCAACATCACAAACTTTCAAGAAACGATGATACGTTCACCATTTCTGGTTTGGCATCATCATCTCTCGAAGAGGCCTCACTTAGCTGAATCCTAAATGATCGGTCCCCAGAGTCGACAATCCTCAGATCCAAAATCCCCTCAAGCCCAAAGGGCTGGAAAGAAAATCATCAAAGAGAATCTCGTCTGAGTGCGAATTTCATGGGGAACTAGTACATGCAAAGCATGCACGCCCCCACTAATCTCCACTACTAATGCTAGGTGTGTACTCAAGCCTGGGTTTTAGCTTATCTCTTAGAGGAACAACCACCCAACAGCACAACATCAACATATAATAATATAGTGTGGAAAATGTAAATACAACAATATACAAAATACAACACACAAAATAAAAACACCCAAAGACAAGCAAACAAGCGCTAGGATTGACTCGCGCAGGGGATGGGAAACGGTCCCAGCAGAGGGGATGGGAAAAGTCCCCAGCAGCTATATATCCCCAACAGAGTCGCTAGCTGTCTCTACTGTGAAAAAAGAAGGTCGGCAAAGACAGAAGAGTCGCCACCGCTCGTTATTTATCCCAAAGGAGGGAAAGGAAACAATCAGAGAAAACCTGCGAAAGAGGGATAAGATCGGTCATCGCAACCAAATCTCGGGTTCGAGAGTCGATTATGCAAGGGGAAGGTATGAGCACCCCTCACGTCCGTCGTACTCGATGGGATCCACACTTGTTGTCTATCTAAAAGGGTGTTTATCCATCTAGCTAAGGGTCTCAGGGACAAAAGAAATGAAAAGGTGACTCGGCAAAGCGTCGTCGCTCCGTGCCTACGTATTCCCGTCCGGTACGAGAAATCAGAGTCAACGTAGTTCGGCTAACTACGGGTGAAGGGTGGGGAATATTGCTCGCCAAGACATCGCGTCTTGTGCCTACGTACTTTCATCTGGTATGAAAGATCAGAGCAACTGTAGTTCAGGCTAACAAGAACACCGGTTGGTTCAAAAGTTTTACCCGAGTAGGGTTAACAATTAGTTCTAGCAGTTGGTGTATGCAGCTCAACCATTGGAGACTTAGGCGTTACCGTTTGCGGTAGAACCAAGATTTAACAAAACTCTCCTTATGAAAATGGTTTCCCAAACTTAGGGGTCCCAAAGGACAAAAAGAAGTTTGATGATTTGTTTTTTTTGTTTTTAAGATAAGAAGTGTTTTGAGTTTTGTTTGTAACTCATGTTGCACTAAAGACTATGACCTAAGAGCGAATGCGTCGCATATCACCCAAAGGGTGCTACACTAAACACTCTAGACAATTGAGAGGAAACCCCCAACCACCATTTTCAAAGTACTTAAGGCTCGTAACGTACAACACTTGTTATCCTTTATTAAGTGTTTTAGAAATGTTGGAAGATGAGAAGAGAAATGACACACTAAAGGGAGACTAACTCAAACCTAAAAGTTGTCATGCAAAGATGGTCCTAAGATTGAGGTAAGGGGACTACCTAATATTATCATGCATAGTTAGAAACCTAATGTCTATCATAACCTTTCTTGCAAAAGAGAGATTAGAGATCCTAAGGGAAGGAAGACAAAAGAAAAAGAAGAAGAAACAAAACAAAATGCAAGTATGCAAACATGAAAATGCATACTTAGAATGGTGGGAGGGAGGAAAATGTGTGGGGCAGCATCTGCCACAACCGCATCTCGACCTCAACAGCGATGCAACAATGACGCAAACATGGAAAGAAATGCAAGAGATGAAAGCAAATGAACATGCAAAGATACCATCACTTTGAACCACATCCATAAGCATGCATCCAAGTGGAAAATGAACACAAGTGTTAACAAAATCATGATTAAACAATAAAAAACAATATCATATATCCAAAACATTTCAGTTCTAATACATCATATTGATCTACGATGATTCGGAGTGAAACGGTATGCAAACAAGGAAGTAAAAACACAAAACAGAGCTGCTGACACAACGTTGATCGGTTAACAATGGAGGTTAATCGATTAACCTGTGAAAAATAGTTGAAACTCTGGAAATTTGTTTATGTTAATCGGTTAACCCCAGGGGTTAACCGATTAACACCGTGTCAATAATAGAAAACAGCAAAACAGAATCACTTTTCAACACATAAGCATTTATCCAATCATACCAATGCTCACATAATCAATTATGCACGAAATTACACCAGCAAACAGTGATACAATTAGCATGTAAACATGATAAAATAGCAAGATCATGGATCAAATGAATCAAATCAATCACAATTCAATCAAATATGAAGATCAACATGATGAAGATGCAAATAAGCTCAAAAATTAAATCGGGTTAGAATTCTAACCTACGAATCGGAGAATTGATTTGGTAATTGTTGATCTAACTGTAATTGAGTAGAATCAAGCAAGAAACCCGGAAAACTTCGAGATCCAAGCAAATCCTTGTTGTAGAAGTGAAGATCTGCCACAACTAAGCTAGAATTGACCAAATAAGCTCTTTCACAATCACTTCAAAATCCAGATCTGAACTTGCACGAAAATGGAAGGAAGAAAATGATCCAATTAGAACAATGAATGGAGGTTTTAGCTCTAGAATTCATTGATTCCAATGGAGAGTCAATGAATTCAAAGATTAATGAGCTTTGAATTGGGGTTTTAGAAGTGGATGAATTGAAAGAGAATTTAGAGAGAATGAAATCAATTCTGAATTTGAAATGGAGATTATAAGAGTTGGATAGTGTGAGGTTTGGAGTGAATCACTTAAATATCAATTTGGTTTGGATCCAAAGCATGGTTTGGAAAGAGGATTGGAAAATCAAGGTTTGGAATGAGGCATGGGATTTTGGGGGCAAATGAAAATTAACCAAATTTTAAAATGGTTCTAGTTCCTTCCCAAGTGGAAAAATGAGCTCTCAAGTGATCAAAATTGGACCCCAAATTGGACTGTACTGAAAATTCACATATAGAGGCAAAATCTGCATTGGTTAATAGGTTAACCATATAGGTTAGTCGATTAACACCTTGAAAAATCCCTTCTTTGACTGATTTTGACTTGGTTAATCGGTTAACCATATGTGTTAACCGATTAACACCTTCAAAATTTGAATTTTGGCGCCTTTTGGAGGGAAAACTGCCTGTTGGCCCGCTTCTTGCCGTTTTGGACTCTATTTAGCCTCTGAAACTTGTTCTTGAATATTCTGATCATGAGAACACCTGAGATAACCTGAATGTTGTTTCCTGATCTGAAAAATGTCTGCAAAACAAAATAGAATCAGTCGTCCAATCGCTGGGCAAAATAAATCCTGGTATGCATAAGTCAGCTATGTGATCAAGGTTTAAATGTCAACTTTTCAAAGGATAAGTGTGTGGTTATCAGTGAAGAAGTTAAGGAGGAAATAGGGGGGACCTAGAGCCAAGAATAATTGCTATCTATGGGAGCCCAGAAGTACCATAACTGGATTGATCAATGAAGAAAATAAGGACCAACTATGGCTAGAGAAAAGAAGACAGGATCTGAAAATAAAAAGGACCAGGCCCAACTCATCAGCAAGAGGATATTCCAAGTATGCTTCAGAAAGGAGAACAGGGTGTAAGAAAAGTCATGTGAGGAAGCAAGAAAAGAATGGATACCCAAAGATTGGTCATCAGGGAAAGCTAGATAGGCTATATTGGAACCTGATGGAGTCCATGGAAGCTACCCTGCAGAAAGAAAGCAATGTCACTCCTGATGGCATGACCTTGGTCTGTAACATCAAGGGTACCATCCAAATGAGCTCTGTTGAATTCAAGGGAGACATGCTCATGAGTAACTTGTGTAAATGGAAAAAGGCTTGTGCAAACTCTAGTGATTATGATATGATTGCAGGAAGTGACAAGGGCCCTCAATTTAAAAATTCATTACGGAAATTGAGGTCCTTTAAAACTGAGTTATAACAATTAAACATAATAGGGAATTACATTTTGAAATTTAATCAATTAATGATAAATCAAAAAGGCAAGTTCCCTCCGATTGGGCAGTCGTATCTCATTCCCACTTATACGACACACTCCCTCTGCTCTTGGTATCACCTCACACTGTTCAACTTCCATACCGGTACAAACAAGAACAGAAAACTCTTTTTCTCTCAACCAAAGTCCCTAACCATGTCGCAACATTCAAAACCAACCCCAAGAATGAACTCTAGCGAAGATAACTCAAACCCTAATGATGTTATTGAGATTGCGCCATTATGCATGATGACACCAGAAGGAGTATTGGTAAAGAAACCTAGAAAGCTGCATGCAAGAAGACCAAAAAATCTTGCTTTAGATTAAGCCCCTCCTATTGCTGCACTTGATAACCTCAATGAAGAGGAGATTAGACAAAACCACCTTAAAATTGCAGATATGGTAGCTAGAGCACTCAACATACCCACTCAAGCTTCCAATAAAGGGACTGATCCTATCTAGGAGGATCAAGCTGATGTCTCCCACAATGTTAAAACATTGAAGAACAACTCACCAGAAGGGAAAAGCAAGAATGAAGGGTCTGAAAAAAGGGATGGAGATATGCAAGGCACCAAAGAAGCTGAGTTGGTGGACCTAGATGAATACTCTGACAATGACCTCATAGCAAAGCTCAATTCAGGCATAGCCAGAAGACTGATGACAAGGAAAGGGAAAAAGGTGGCTGACCAAAGTCCCTCCAAGAAAAATGTTGTTGAGAAGACGGCTGAACAAGACCTCTTCACAAAGAAGGCTGGAATAAAGAGAACTCAGGTTGGACCATCCAATGGCTGGAGCAAGGTAACCCCCAAGAAGAGGAAGGTTAAATCTAGTCAAGAACCTGAGACAGATTCTGATGTTGCTGTTGAAGTTACTAACATCCAATATAAGAGGAAACCGTCTACCAGCAAACTGGCTGCAAATGTCCCTGAAGTGCCAATTGATAACATCTCCTTTCACTATCCATTATGTGTGAACAGATGGAAATATGTATATCAAAAAAGGTTAGCCCTGGAGAGAGAGCTTGCTCAAAATGCTCTGGAAAACAAGGAGATCATGAACCTTATCTGTGATGCTAGCTTGATGAAAACTATAACTCAGTTCTCCCAATGCTATGAAATTTTGGTCAAAGAATTCATAATCAATTTATCAGATGAATATGTTGATAGAAAGTCCACTGAGTTTGGGAAAGTCTATGTCAGAGGAAATGGTGTCACATTTACTCCCACTATCATCAACAGCTTCCTTGGAAGATCAAATGAAGCTCAGCCTCAGTTAACCATCTCTGACAACAGAATGTGCCAAGTGATCACTGGAAATCAAGTCAGAAAATGGCCATCAAAAGGGAAGCTTGCTGCCATCAAGCTAAGTATGAAATATGTTATATTGCACAAGATTGGTGCTGCAAACTGGGTGCCAACTAATCACAAATCATCAGTGGTCACTATCTTGGGAAGAGTTATCTATGCTGTGGGGACCAAGACCAAAATGGATTATGGCACTTACATCTTTGATCAGACTATGAAGCATGTTGATAGCTATCGTGTAAAAGGACCCATAGCTTTTCCTTCACTCATTTGTGGAGTCATATTAGAGCAATATCCAAATATCCTCAAGAGCAATGATGTAGCAAGCAAAAGAGAAAATCCCTTAGCTTTTCATCACAAGTTGTTTAAAGGAACTCATGTTCCAGACATTGCCATGCCATCCACGGAGACATCCAAAAGGGGCCCCAAAACTAGCAAAGCTGAAGTGATGGAAATAATCAAAGAAACTTGCAAAGAACTGGATGCCAGAAAGCAGACACTTGAAAAGCTGCTAACATCTCTGGAGCAAAATGAGGGTGCTGACCTCACTAATGATGCAAGGGAAGATGATGGTCTGGAAGGTGGCTCAGAATATGCTGCTGACAGCTCAGAGGAAGATGCAAAAACTGAGGAGGACAGGTCCAGCTCAGCTGAAGAAGAAGCTTGATGTCTCAGACTATTGCTGAGGTGATGAAATATGCTGCTGATTTAATTTTTTTTTGTTATTTGTGATGCTCTTCAAAGAGAAGTTTTGTCGTAATGTAACCCCAAACATCTGTATTATTACACTTTATGATCTATGTATTAGTTAGTTGGATCTTAATTTGTGGCTAAAAAGGGGGAGAATATGATAGAGAACAACAGGTGGAAGAACAGTTTGAAGACTTGCTAGAGCATATGTACCATTGTGCATATGATATTATACTTACATGCTTGCAGGTATGCCCACAGGTGCTGCTGATGAGATGTGTGTGTGATAACAGTTGTGTGTGCTGCTACTATATGTATGAATGCATGGTTATATGTGAGCAGAATGAAAGCAGTGTGCATCCCTTCAGAGGGAGTAGCACAGGTGTGTGTGTGACTTCACGATGCTATTCTGAATGTCATAACATCCAGATTAGGCTAAATGTTTGTGTGAATGCAGGGTGTGCAGGTGAAGTGTTTAGCTGATGAGTTGCATTAGTTGAGGGGGAGTAAGTCTATATGTTACTCAGGAAAGAGTGACATCTGTAGTGGTAACTAACAGATGGCTAACAAGGTGAGCTATAATAGGGTTGAGAGCTAACTGTGAGGAATCTGAGAATGTGCTGAGATAGTGACTTTCCTGCATGACAGGACACATGATAAGTCTTCTGATGTGTGTAAATCTCTGATACAAGAACATAGTGTTTTAGCCAAAAATTTGCCAAAGGGGGAGTTTTTAAGTGCTCTTGATTGGCTGGATTTTATGGCAAAACATTAGAGTATGTATGAATGTCATGTCTCATGTTGCTACATACATAATATGGACTGTGCAGGGTAAGTTAACTCAGCTAACTATAAGTTAAGTTGGATGTCATACTCAATGTTATGACTTGGATCGTATGACATCAAGCGCAAGTTTGTTATTCTGGTAGCTAGAACTCAGGAAAAAAATCAGAAGCCCAAGCTGGAAGTCAGAACATTTTAGAAGCCCTAGGCGGATTAAAATGTCCCTCAATTAATTGGCAAGCGTGCAGAATATTAAAGAGAGGTTTTGTTATGGATAAAACCTAATTTATGCACCAAGGCCCAAAGGACTTAAAACTGCTATAAATATCAGAAGGAGGAATCTTAGAAAGGCAGCTCTTGATAGAAGATTAGAGAGTGCTAATTAAGAGTACTTGTGAGTGAAGAAGGCTAGTCTTCACGTGTGAAGTGTGTCTTAGGATTACTTGTACTCCAAAAAATTGTATGGTGTATGATTGCATTGGGTAGGTAGATTCTAGGTTGTGTCTCACTCAAAGCTGTGAAGCAAGAGTGTGTGTGTTCCTTGATCAAAGCTGTGAAGCAAGATCAAGGTGTGTATGAAGTGTTTCTTCATATTTATTCTGTCTTTTTAAATTGGATATCACTGTGGTGATTGAGGGGGAGTGAGTGGGAATACTCAGGTCTAGAGTGTCTTTAGGCTGAAGTGTCATTGGGTAGAGATTAAGTGAGAAGTGCAAATTGGAGGTTTGACTTTGAATTGATTATGCTAATAGTGAATTTCCTCCCTGGCTTGGTAGCCCCCAGATGTAAGTGTTGTTGACACTGAACTAGGTGAACAATTGCTATGTTATTTACTGCTTTCATTTATTGTTAATTAGTTAGTGCAGTAGTCTATGTCACAGTGGATGTTATAACTTTGATAATAACATCCATCGTGTGCTTACCAGAATTTTCACAGAGTAACTCTCTTCCAGAGTTTTGCAGCTTAGTGCTTGCGTGATTGTTTTAACAAACTGTTTATCCAGAGGAGTGCTTCAGATCTGAGCAGATCTTCGCTCTTCAGAATCCGTGTTATCCAGATGTATCACTTTGTTACTAAAGTTTTAGAGCCTTGTTATTAACATTACAGAGCCTTACGTGTTTTGATTCTCAGAGCCTCTGCAGTTGCAGCGTTGATTTTAGTATAGAGTCTTCTGAAACTTTGCTTTATACTCTATGCTCAGAGCCTTCTGTAGCTTCGCTTTGTACCAAATGCTCAGAGTCTTCTGTAGCTTCGCTTTTTACCAAACTCTCAGAGTCTTCTGAGGTTGTAGCTTAACGTTCAGAAGAATATTCCGTTCAGAGGATTATTTATTATGTTATCTGAAACAGAAACACTTGAACAAAATTAGAGTATATATTTTCTCCATACAAAATTTCATTATTGTTATCATCAAAACATTGAGATATATTATGAACCAATCTGTGTTCTAACAGAGGATCCTCCCTCCACAAACAGATCACAAGGGCAAATGGACTCCCGATTATGAAGGTCCATACGTAGTAAGGAAGGTTTTCTCTGAGGAGCCTTATTGCTATCAACCATGGATGGTGAAGATTTTACATCCCCTGTAAACACAGACGTAGTCAAAAAATATTTTGCTAGAAAAAGAGACCCGTTGGGCATTAAAAAAAGTCCAGGCAAAAAGGGGGCATCCCGACAAACCATAAAAGGAATAGGTTCGGGAAAAAATTAGGGATAAAAAGAAAAATGAATAGACCCACAAAGTTGAAAACTTGAGAAGGAAAATTTGGCAAAAATGGGTATCCCGGTGGATCAAACACCTACGAGGGCGATCGAGGAAAAAGTTAGGGATTTAAAAGAAAATGACTACGGTCTGCATTTGGCCTGTGAACATAGTTGGATTCTTGGAGATCTCGAGCGTTAAAAAGTCAGTCTCATTAGAAGGTAAGACGTTGCTGAAGCATCAAAGACATACGGGTCATATCCGAAGCGACACATCATGGTTATTTGTTTCCACGTCGCCGACATTTATGTACTTTGTCATTTGTACTTGTTGTGCAATTTACTCTTTTCAGGAGTTGCATTCGTTGTAATTTGCATATTTTACAGGCCCTTTTTAATCAATGTAGTATTTTCCACAAAGAGCTTTCCATTTCTTGTTTTGCCTTAATTGTTTTGTTTGCGAAAAACGTCTGATATTTTTTATAAACTTTGCATACAAAAACTTTGGGGATTTTCTAATCATATTAAAAGCAATGATTTACTTGAGTGATGTCATGGACGGTGACCGAAATAGCCATTTTTACATACAGGACACACTGCTTTGTTTATTTGTCGTTTACAGGATAATTGACCTTTTCCCAGCGGGACTCCCCCCACGGGATACTATTTTCAGATCAAAGAGATCTCACTAGCAAGGATGTGTGCTTATCCCCAGCAAGGTAAGATTGGGATTATTCCCCAGCAACAGGGTAAGCTAAGTGTTTTTTCCCAACATGATCCATGTTATTGACTTCTCTCCCTAAGCAGAGATTAGGGTTGATTCCCTCAAACGAGTAAATCAGAAACGGTTGACATCCGCAGAAAAGCCCAAAGGTGTTTCATATTCTTCAAATCCAGACCTTTGGGACAACTTCTCGATAGATGTTTTTCTCAATTCCCAGAAAATTGGATTTCTTCCCAGAAGAGTTCTATTTTTAAAGGTCGTCTAGGGCATATTCCTCAACTAAGTTTTCTTGTCGTTTCTCTCGACACCTTTTTTTGGTGGTGCTCCTTTGCATATCATTTGCATTGCATCTTCCCAAACACGTAGCATTTCCATGTCGTAGGGAGAATTATGCCATGTTCAAACATATGCATCCGAAGCATGAGCCAAGTTTGATACTTTTATTTCTAGATGTCTCTCCAGCAAATAACGGCATGATTTATGGGGCTTTATGGTACCTTACCCCCATCACATTATTGATAGATGTCTTCATCTTACTTTTACTCCCCAGAAGAGTTTGCTTGTTTAAACTTCTCTTTCCCCATGCAGAGTATTCTTTTTAGGTCGTAAGTTGGTTTATTCTACTTCCTGCCTATCCTGAGTGTTGTATTCCAACTTTTGGTTAGTAATACCCCAACTTGGTCGTTTTATGGATGTTATCCCAACTTTTGGTTGGTAGCCCTTTGTTTTATGGATGTTATCTTAAATTTTGGTTAGTAACCCGTTGTTTTGTGGATGTTATCCCAACTTTTTGTTGGTAGTCCGTTTTTTTGTGGATGTTATCCCAAATTTTGGTTGGTAGTCCGTTATTTTGGATGTTATCCTTACTTTTGGTTAGTAGCCTTCATCCCAACATTTGGTTGGTAATCTTCTTCTGTTCCCCGCGGAGTCGTAATTCCAACTTTTGGTTGGTAGTATTCATTTATGTGTGTTTGCCTTCGGTTGGCACTCCAATGATCCTAACTTTTGGTCAGTAGCCTTCATCTTAACTTTTGGTATTCCTTATGACGATCCCAACTTTTGGTTGGTAGTCTTCTTTGTTTATGTTTTCGCCTTCGGCCAGTGTCTGGGTGATCCTAACTTTTGGTTAGTAGCTTGTTTCTCACAACTTTTGGTTATTAGTTTCTCTGGTGATCCTAACTTTTGGTTAGTAGCCATTATTATCTTTCTGATCAGGTATCCCTTGCCATCCTAAATTTTGGTTGGTATCTTGCATCCTTTGGTTAGACCAACTTTTAGTTGGTACCCGCTACCTTTAAGTCCACCTTCGGCTGGTAATCACTTTATCACATGTACATCCCCGCAGGTTGCAAATTTATGTTTTCTTTTAGTATTCAATCACCTTTTACCTTGAATCTTTGAAAGCAATCGCTTTTCATCCCTTCAGGTCCAAGTTGTTTGAACAGGGGCAGCTGTAGCTCCCAAAAATTTTCCCTCTCGTTTTCTAACTTTGGCTGGCTTTTGCTCGCATCATGATTAGGTCATAGTTCATAATCATACCTTGCATCGGTTTTCTAGGATATGGGATCAAAGGTTTTTCTTTTTATTGGTGTTTGCTCTATTCAGAGGTGATTCAGTTGGTTCCTACTTCTGTCAAGTTGAAGCAAGGATTGAATTCTTAGGATTAAAATTTGATTAAATATTAACTCTTGTGTTTTTTTAAAACTAATTAGAATTAGATTTTTAGAAATTAATCTTAACTTTTAACATTAACCTCGTTTTTTTTTTCTAATTGTTGATTAACTAATTTTTATTCTTAATTTTGGTTTCAGTTACATTTACTGTTTGAGCGCATTTGTGAATATTTTTTCTATCAATATTTGTATATATTTGTCTTTGAATATTTTACTTGAGTTTCAATACTTGATGTTGTCTGTGATTGCGACACTTCGTGTTTACGTGTTGATTACCCATGTATTCACATGATCCTTTAGGATTCCTAGCTCGATTTAATTTCCGATTAAGTTCGAGGTGGGAGTGACATTAGGCTTTCAATCCAAGCATGACAACATTAGGTTAGCTTCCCTCCTAATCCTGACTTTAGGACCATTTTGCATGACAATATTAAGGTTTTCAGTTTCCCATTAGTTTTTTTCTCTCTTGTGTCTTTCTTTTCTTTCTCAAATAAACTGTAAAACACTTAATAAAGAATGATGAACGTTGCGCACCACAAGCCTTAAGTATGTGGGAAATGATGAGTGGGGGGTTTCTCCTCACTCGTCTAGAGTTTTTAGTGTACGCCCTTTGGGCGATATGCACGCATTCGTTCCTATATCATAGTATTTAGTGCAACGTCAATCTCAAACAAATTCAACTCACTTCACTAAAACTCTTGAACCAAATTAAACCATTTTATCCTTCGAGATTGTTTCAAAATCTTTTTTTTAGAAAAGAGTACATTAATTTTCCATTCTACCGTAAACAATCATCGACCCTAACTACTGGAATGGGAACTTAGCGTCACTCATGAAAAGCACTTAACCAACCAGCGGTCTAGTTAACCTGAACAATGTTTGCTCTGATTTCTCATACCAAATGAGGATACGTAGGCACAAGACGACTATGTCTTGGTGAGCAACCTTCCCCCCATCACCCGTATTTTTCCCGAACTACGTTGACTCTGACTTTTCCATTGCACGAGGGAATACATAGGCATAGGATGATGATGTCCTATCGAGTCTCTTCTTTTCTTTTTCCCCCGGTTTAGCAGTAGCTTTTAGATAACTCACCCCTTTGATAGACAACAAGTATGGATCCCGTTGAGTACAATGGATGTGAGGGGTGCTAATACCTTCCCCTTGCGCAACCGACTCCCGAACCCAAGATTTGGTTGCAATGACATTGTCTTCTCCCATTCTTAGAGTCTTGTTCTAAATAGTAACTATCTTTCTAGCTTGGTATTGAGTCTCGATGATTTGTTTCTTTTTGGTAAAAAGAACAACATAAGTTCCTTATTAGGTTCATCACCTTTATTTCTCTTGTTATGTTCTACTTGAGCAACTTCAACAGCTTTGAGCATGCACTCTCTCTTCTAGTTAAGGTTAGCCTTCAAGTTTTCATTCACTTGCATGAGTTTACCAAGGTCAGATCGAAGATCAACATTCTATTTTTCCAACACCTTGATAGTCTCTTTGAGCTTGTTAACTTTTGATATAGGTGTCGTAACCCAACATTTGACCTCCCTTTTTTCCTTTTTGCATTAGCATCTGCACTAGCATCCTTAGCATACACATCAACATTTTTGTATCTGTGAATTCATCGCAAGTATATGTTCAAAATCCCCTAAGAATCTCGAGATTATGTTCGCATCCTCGAAGAGTCGCCAAAGCATCAATACAAGAAAAATAGAAGGGTTTCCATTCCTATTTATCAAATTAGGGGTTTGAAGCATGGAACCACGACCATAACGCATCATTTCATGCCAAAAAAGCCAAAATTTGTCTGTGTTAATCGATTAAGATATATATGTTAATCTATTACACCTTTTCACAATTGTTTTTTTTAGCTTTTTAACAATTGTAATCCATTGACATACAAGTTTTAATTGACTACACCTACTGATTTTGCTAAATTTTAGTAGTTTCTCAGCACTGTAGCAACCACTACTCTTCTCCTGTGGTATACATCATTCTAGCATCTCGTGTAACATTTTAGACATGTAATTACATCGGAAAATATCAATTGCATTTACTACACTACCTCACTTTCAATAATGCTCACCATGCACCCTCATTTCCAAGTGTGGCACCCCAAAATTTTCCCTTTTTTTTTAACTGTAATTGCCTTATGTTCCATTCATTTTTGCATTTTTCATATCATGGCATTGGATCTTGAGACATGGGATCAAGATGTTTCTATGGCTCGAGGTTTCCTTTTACTACAAGTGTTTAAGGCAGCAAGCATCAGAGGCTTCAGCAGTTATTTTGTTCGGCAATCGGATACCGTGTTTTATGTTTTCAGCAGGTTATTTTAAGCGCACAAGACAAGTCACTGGTTATTTCGGAATTTTCACAGATACAATATCGAAAGGCAAGTTTTAGAGGCTTAAAGTGGATCGGAACAGGTGGCAACAGACGATTATGCAAGATTCCCTCCCAAAGGCGCCAAAATTTAAAATTTTCTTGTGTTAATCGATTAACACATTTGCACTGGTTAATGATTAAACTAAATTTAAACTAAATTTTGTATTTTTGTACTGGTTAGTTGATTAACACATTTGTAATGGTTAATCGATTAACACAATTGCACTGGCATCCCTAGCATACGCATAAGCATTTTTGTATTTGTGAATTCATTGTAGGTACATGTTCAAAATCCCCTCAGAATCTCGAGATTATGTTCGCATCCCCAAAGAGTCACCAAAGCATCAATACAAGAAAAATAGAAGGTTTTCCATTCCTATTTATCAAAGCAGGGGGTAGAAGCATGAAACCACGACCATAACGCATCATTTCATGCCAAAAAAGCCAAACTTTGTTTGTGTTAATCGACTAAAACATTTGCACTGGTTAATGATTAACACATTTGCACTGGCATCCCTAGCATACACATCAACATTTTTGTATCTGTGAATTCATTGCAGGTACATGTTCAAAATCCCCTCAGAATCTCGAGATTATGTTCGTGTCCCCGAAGAGTCACCAAAGAATCATTGGAAGGATCTAGAATTGATTCATTTTCACCATTTCTCTCCAAAATTCAAACAGTTCACTCCTAATTCTATTCCTTATTTCCATTCCTCACACTAATCCATATTCCAAACCTTATTTCAGTTCCTAACCTAAGGGTTATTTATTCAAATTTACTCCAAACCAAACTCATTCACCAAGTGTTTTGATGTTGAAAAGTGCTTTTAAAACTTAATTTTCTGCTACTGGAATAAGGTTAATCGATTAACCAATTACATTTTAAAACTGTTTAATGATTAACTAGTGTAAATTTGTTGATTCTTATTCTGTTAATCGATTAACCAATTTTGAACTGTAAATGGTTAATTGATTAACACTGATGCAAAGTGTGATTTTTGTGCATTTTCAAGTATGTTTTGTTTCCTTTCAACTTTTAATCTTCATGGATTGATATTGTACATGTTTGTGGATTGTTTTGGACCTGTTTCACCTCACATGATAGTATGTTTGAGTTTTTTCGACGTACGACTTTTGATTTGTGATTCACATCTACATGATTGGTTCGTTTTTCATTCTTGATGTGACGATCATGTTGCATACTCTTTTCTGCTATTGTGTTTTCTTGTTCTTAATGTTTATATTGCTGGAAGTACAATGCATGTTCACATTCATTTCCGATTCCACCATTGTGTGTTTGATTCAAATGTTTAATTGTTGAAATATTTATGTTGGTTTTGGTGAATGTTTAAACATGCGATGCTCTTGGAACTTGTTCATGTTGAATTGCTTGATGCTTAATTTTCTACACATGTTAATTGTTTTGGAATGCATATTTATACTTGATGTTTAATGCTTGAATACGTTCATTGTTAATTGATCAATCTTTGAGGCATACTTGATTATGTTATATGGTGTTGTTACATGTTTTTACATGTTTGATGCATATCCGTGAGCATTTGTCTTGATGTATAACATGTTGCCTTGGTGAATACATGTCTTTTGTGTAGAATAGTAGCTGCTATATATTATTTTGTTTGATGTGCTGTCTTTTACACCTATTCCTGCCGAAAAACATGTGTTGTTAAAAGTTGTTTTGCTTGTGTGCTAGATTTTTATTGTTGTTTTGTGCAGGAAGTGTTGTTGTAGCTGATGTTTTTGCTTTTATTTTTTGGTTTGTTTTTGCTTTCTCCCTTAAGGCCTCTTAGTCCAACTTAATTTTTAATTAAGCTTGGATTAGGATAGACATTAAGAGTTTAATCCAAACATGATAACATTAAGTTAGTGTCGCACCTCGAAAAATCATAAATTGAGAACGTACGACCCTCTCGCAAAAGGCGCAGAAATACGGTTCGACAGTGTCGCCACCGAACTTTATTTATCCCAAAAAGGGAAAGGAAAATATCGAGAAAAACTCTTAAAACGAAAGGACAGGAACAGGGCTGTCGCAACCACGTTCTGGGTTCGGGAGTCGGTTACGCAAGGGGAAGGTATTAGCACCCCTCACGTCCGTTGTGCTCAACGGGAACCTCTTAGTGTATTTTGAAATGGTAATTTATCTAGGCTTGCTTGTTTTCCTCTCAACTGTAAATGAAAATCGGTAGGTTAAGCGAATAAAGATGCTAGGGGAAATGTGTGGTTATAGGATAGGGTGTTCGCCAAGGATTAGGGCCCTTGTGTCTACATATGCTCATTCAGACGAGAATAAGAAATCAGAGTGTTGTAGTTCGACTACGGGAGAGGATGGGGGAAATGGAAGATGGAGGGAAGGTAGCTCGCCAAGATCATCGCAATCTTGTGCCTATGTATCTTATATTCAAGAATTAATAAAGAATCCGAGTAATCGTAGTTCGTGGTAACGACCATGATAAGACGAGGGTTGAAATGGGTTTAAAGTTGGAGTTTGAAGAAACGAAAGATTGACTGGAAAGCAACCCAAGGGCGTGCCTCGAGAGATGTCACCCAAGAATTCAAGGGATGCGAGATTCCAAGAACTCATTTCTTTCGGAAAGTTGATTGAATAGGTTGCAGATAAATGTTGAATGTTTTGAATTCGAAAGAGTGAACTAATAAAAAATCAAGGGGCGTGCCTCGAGAGTTAATCGTTTGAAGATTCAATCTAGACACCAAGGATATCTTTCTTTCATAAGTTTGATTACAAAATATATTTGAATAGAGATTAGGTGTTTTAAAACGAAAGAATGAATGAACCATAACCCAAAGCGTGCGCTTCAAGAGTCATTCATTCGAAGATTTAAGGAATGCTAGACGCCAAGAATCTTGTTCTTTAGTTATTTGTTTAAGAAAAGCGTTTGAGAATGAATCAAATACATCGTGAAAAGAGGTGATCTGCGAGGCAAAAGGCACTCGGCTTAAAACTTGGTTTTAAAATACCACTTCACGTTAGATCAAGGGTTTGAATTATATCTGCGTGCAAAAGAGAGTTGAAATGGAAGTGGGTTTGAAAATGGAATCGACTTGACATCGAGTAAAGGGTTAAGTTGTGAGAAATGATACTAGTCCCTGAGGGTGCCCCCAATATCGAAACCATGATGAAATGTGAAAGTGTGTGTAATAGGTTGATGGCGAACGCGTATAGCATTCGACTTGCAACTAGTGTTTGAAAATGGCTCGATGACGAATCGAGAATTAGTTTGAAAGTTATTTATCCACGCTAAACCCTAAGGGTGCCCCTAGAAGATAACCACGATCAAAGCAATACAAAAACATATATCGAGATGGGAGAGGGGTACATATGAGTTACACGGGATTTCACGAAATAAAATGGTCTCGTTGTAAGGTAGCCCAAGAGAAAGTCGTGTGTGTGTGATGTTTCCTAAACTATGGCTTGAGCAAAAGTCGGGCAAAACTCCAAGCTATGGTTTCTGACAAAGTGTAATAGTCCATTTGTTGGACAAATAACCAACAGTATACCAATTTAGGCTTTTATTATTTCGATATTTGTTAAGTGTTTTCGGGTTGAATATGAATAGGATGATTAATATGAATATGTACAATATGAATAATATGACAATATGAATAATATGGCAAGATATATAACAATATAATTAAGATAATATTCACAATAGTATAATCAAGATAATATTAACAAGTATATGAATAAGATAATATAGTCGAGATATAATAACTGAAATTAAAACAGTTGTATATTTACCTGAAAATAAAGCAATTGTATATTGACGGAAATTAAAGTTAGTGTTTAGTCGATTTATGAATTGAATCGAGACGAAATGCTATGCTAAACCGCCGTAGCTCGACTTATGATGAAAGTTGAACTATAGGAGGAGGTCGTGTAAGTGTTGCACCCCAAAATTTGACCAACCTTTTATTTTAACTTGGCTTATGTTTCTTTTCATTTTAGCATTTGCATACCATTGTTTCTACACAGGGGATCAAGAGGTGTTGTGTTTGCCATTAAAGAGAAGAGATGTCTTGTTCAAGCTCAAGCAAGGATATCATATGCAAGCCATCAAGGGTTAATTAACATCAGTTTGGGTATCGAAGCTCCTTGAGGGGAGAGATTTATGTATGGGGTCAAATCAAGGAGATCCAAGAGTTCAAGAAGTTACTAAATTAGGGTTTTAGTTGATTTCAGTGTAAAATCCCCTCTTTTGGTGCCTAACTTCTAGGACAATTTTCACTAAATTAGGGTCTAATTTTCCAACAAACATGGGACTTTTTCATCATCTTTCAAGCTTTCTTTTGAGTACAAGAACGCATCCATTGAGTTTGTACATCTCAAGTTATGAGGTCAACAAATTGGTGTCAAGCTTCTCAAGTTTTGAGGTATTCAAAATCAACCCACTTACAAAGCAATTTTCACATGGAATAAAGCTTCTCCTCACTTTCAAGTGAACATGAAAGTTGTTCCGTATTGTCTTAGCTTTACAAAAAGTGCTAGAAGTCCTCATTCTCAAGTGTGGAGCTCAAGTTATGGTCTTCACAAGCCAGGGGTATTTTTGGAAACATCATTATAGGTCATTCCTTTCAACAGACAATTTCATGAACTTTAAAGCCTCAAATCCAATTTTGTGCCACATGAAAGTTGTGTCACATTGTCCTAAATTCATCATGAACTCAAAATCTGTGGCATTTGATGAGTTATGTGATCATTGGAACCATAATGAAGGTGAAAGTTTGACTTTTGGACATGTTATGTGTTTCTTGCATTTCAACCTACTAAATGAATTTGTTTTGGAATCTTTCACACCACATTATCATCCCATATTGGTCTTGACTATCTTTACCTCTTTTGTGCCAACATAAAACCATGTTACATGCCATTTTTCAAACTTTTATACCATAAAAAGTAGTGAATCAAACTTGGCACACATTCATTCTCAATGACTCAAACTCCTCCATTTCATTTTGGCGCACCCCAAATACCTAATTTTTGCTGACCAAAGGAATGCACAATACTCCATAACCCGTGTATGCTTCAAATGGCATTTTTTGGAAAAACTTGAAATCATTTGAAACAGCTAGCATGGGCCGGCATGGAATGTATTAAGCCCTCATGTATATGTTCAAAATCAACCCTAATTGATCAGAGGTTAGCTGGCTACGCAGAGAAGAGAGAATCACAAGAAATTTCACAAAACTTTCTCATATTTGAATCTCCTTTTTCTCAGGTGTTCTTTGTATTTTGAAGCTGGATTGGTAGTTCTGAGAAGATAAGGAAGCAGTTAGAAAGCTTTTCATCTCATCTGCGTGCTTGGATAAGGGTCAATGAAACCACTTCATTTGGTAAATTTCCTTGTTCCTTTCTCTCATGATAAGCCTTGTTTGAGCTTATTGTTGGTTTCTCTGAAGTCCTTTATGGTTAGAGGCAAGTGTTGGATGCTTTTGAGCTCTATTTGAGGCGTTTGCAGTTGTGTTGCTTTTCTTTCATGTCATGAATTAAGGACCTTAGGGTTGTTTTTCATTCGTTTTGAGGTTGGATTTGGGTTCAGGATGAAATTCTGGGTAGGGTAGGGTTTTTTATTATGAGTTTCGTGGTGGTTTGAAGTTGAGCTCCGGTGAAGCCTTCCCGGAGAAGACGACCGAAGCCCTAGCTCCGGCGCCTGGTCTGGTCTGAGGGGAAAGCTGAGGTGGAGATGAAGACTTCTTGACCATTTGATGTGTCAGACCATGTATGGCTTTGACTTTGCCCATGTGTGGCGTTGAATCTGATTTAGCATGCCAAGTCATTTAATGAAACGTTGCATATCATTGTTTGGAGACTGATTCATTTGGCTGTTGGGCTTTGGTCCAATTGTTATCCCTACCCCCATGTATGGCCCATGAGCGTGTTTTCAACTGAGCTCAGTTCATTTCAGTTTTGCTTGGCATAGCCCCTTTCCTTTGTTATTTTATTTTATTTTATTTCATTTGCAATTTAAGTTTTAATCATTTTAAAATAGTTTTGCTTATTCTAAAAATCCCAAAAAATCATTTTCTGTTATTTCAGTGAGTTGAATTAATTTTCAATATTTTTATTTTATTTTTCCTTTAATTCTAATAATTTTAATTGAATTTAAGAATTGAAGTGTTTTATGGTGCACACTTTGAATTGATCATGACAATTGACCTCCATTTGTAAACCCCCTAGGACCAAACTTTCTCTCCCACTTACGTTATGGATTGAGGAAGTTTTGAGGGCTGGTTTGAGGGATTCATGATCACAATTCAATTGTTTTTCATTGACTTTTTGTTGACCCTCAATACACACTCAATAAGTGGAACACCTTGCCTTCTTGGATTTAACTCGTGGTACTTTGAGTGAACTCTTGCCTTGATATTTTGCATTATGTTTTTCATTTGATCCATCTTGACTGGAGTATTTTATTTTTCATTTATTGGAGCTGCCTTCTATTTTTAATGGATATTTCAAATTCAAGTTGATTTCATCATGTGTACACATACTAGTCTTAAACTAATCTTAGGGATATGATCATGAGTGATCCCTTGAGCACCTCTTAAGCCTTGTTTGCTCTTGTTAACATGCTTGAGGTGCTGCCTTTCTTGTTTAGAGGTCAATGTGTGTGTAGCTTGTGTCACAACTTACCTTTTGATCATGTCTTTCCACTTGTTTGAAGTGTGAGATAATTGTTTGAACTTTTGTTCTTCAATGTGACATGATATTTCTTGTGTTTGCCTTTCATTTTGAGCTTGAATTTGGATCATTCCACTTGTGTTTTACTTCTTCCCAAGTTGGTTTGATGTTTGTTCATGATTATTTTGTGTTGATGTTTACACTTTGAGTTTGTCATGAACATTTGTGTTCTTTTTGCATTGTCGTTTTGCATTTGTTTTACTTTATCTTGTGCAAGTGTTGGTGGTTGTACCACATTCTTTCCTCCCTCATTTCTTTGTTTGTGCTTCTTAGGATAGAACCTATCTCTTTTGATGATTGATGGTAATTGGTTGTAGGAGTTTACTTCTCCCATTTCATCCCATCCTTCTTGACTTGTTCAAGTCATCTCTTGTGTTTGAGTCTCCTTTGTCTTTGAGTCTTGTTGCATCGTTTCATACTTGCATTTGTGTTTGCATCCCACATTTCCTTTAATATTGCATTGACTTGCTTAAGTCTTTCATTTTATCTTTTCATCTGTGATTGAATTGCTATGTGTTTACTTTTGCTTCATGCCATGATCCCTTAAGATTCCTAGTCCCTTTGTATAAGATGGGAATAGGAGAGACATTAGCCTTTCAATCCTTCGCATGATAACATTAGGTAGTTCCCTTTTCAATCTCAACTTTAGGATCACATTGCATGATAACATTAGGGTTTATCAGTTCCCTTTACAATCTTGTGTCTTCTCTTCTCATCTCCTAACTTTCATAAGACACTTAATAAAGGTTAATAATTTTTGTACGCTACGAGCCTTAAGTACATGAGAAATGATGAGAGGGGGCCTCCTCTCACATTGTCTACAGTGTTTAGCGTATTCCCTTTGGGCAATATGTGACGCATTCACTCTTATGTCATAGTCTTTAGTGCAACATGAGTTTCAAACTAATTCAATTCACTTCTTCTTTAAGAAAACACAAAAAATCAAAACTTTTTATCCTTCGGGATTGTTTTCAAACTTCATTTTTAGAAAGAGTGTGTTAAGTTTATGTTCTACCGCAAACAGACATCGTCCCTAACTGCTAGAACGAATGTTTAACCCTACTCATTAAAACACTTGAACCAACCAGTGGTCGTGTCAGCCCGAACTACGTTTGCTCTGATTTCTCATACCAGATGAGGATACGTAGGCACAAGACAATGATGTCTTGGCGAGAAACCTTCCCCCCTTCACCCGTAATTTTCTGAACTACGTTGACTCTGACTTTCCCATTGCACGAGGGAATACGTAGGCATAGGGTGGCGATGTCCTATCGAGTCTGTTCTTTCCGTTCACCCCCCGTTTAGTAGCAGCTTCTTAGATAGTTTTTACACCCAGAGATTAGACAACAAGCGTGGATTCTGTTGAGTACAACGAACGTAAGGGGTGTTCATACCTTTCCCTTGCGTAACCGACTCCCGAACCCAAGATTTGATTACGATGACCTTATCTTTTCCCTTTTCGTCAGGTTTTCTTCAATCGTTTCCTTTGCCTCTCTTTGGGATAAATAACGTTCGGTAGCGACTCTTTTATCAGTCAGCCGACCCTCTTTTTTCGCAGTAGCGACATTAAGTTGATATTCATGCTAAAAAACACGATGGAGAAATGATATTGAGGATCATTTTCCAATGTAATCGTGTCACATGGACTGAAAAGGTGATGGTCTCGTCTTAATTACAAACTCGTGTTAATTAATCGAGGGTAACCTATCACGATCCTAAAGTATAGAAAATGATCTTGATGATCATTCACGACAAATTTAAAATAATGAAGGTTAACAACTTAAAAAAAATAACGTTTATGAATGAAAAAACGAAATAGAAATAAAATCCAAGACGAAATCAAGGAGAAAATGAAGAAAAGTGATATACAAAATAAAATCAAGAATGATTGAATAATAATAATAATAATAATAATAATAATAATAATAATAATAATAATAATAATAATAATAATAATAATAATAATAATAATAATAATAATAATAATAATAAATATCAAATTATTTAGTAAAGTTTTTAACAAAATCATTAACAAAGTAATTAAAGAAAACTTCATATTAAAAACCTTAGCAAAATTTAACAAAATTTTAAAAAAAATGGAAGAAAGGGTGCGTGTAGAAATAACTTAGGGTGCCAAATAGATTCACCATGGGCCTCACGGCCCATTCATCATAAGTAGAAAGCAATGAACCTAGGAAAATTATAAGAAGGAAATAAAAGGATGATAAGGGGAAGATGGGCTTCATGGCCCACTCACGAACCCACGCAGACCACAACAACAGTAAAATTCAATCTACTTCCTAAAGATAGCATTAGAAAAAATGGTTAACAAATAATTAAAAAGAAACTGGCAAAATCAAACATGGGCCAGAAACCCAAAGCACCCACATTAAAACCTTTAAAACACAAACAAAGTGAATTAACAACATTAGTTCTTACTTTTATTAACAAAAACAAATTAAAAACAATTAAGGAAAACTATGGAAAAAAACGATACACTAAGAATGCTCAGAAGCTAACGCTTCATCATCGCGCCTACAAAGAGATCCAGAAAAACGAAAATGCTCTCAACCTTCTTCGCTCATCTCTCTTCGTGCGAACCTTCTTATCGACTTTAAATATATGCTCACTACTATTCGCTTAAGACATGAGTTTCTCGTTTTTTCCGATTTTGTTTCACTTGGATCCTCTCTCTTCTTCTCTATTTGTGCCAGTTTTCTGAGTTATTGAACTTCATATCTCTTTATGTTCATTGGGTTCTGGTTTTGATTGAAACTGGCTCATGATTTAGGGATGAGTTCCAGATTTATAAATAGATGAGTTTGGAGGTCGTTTCAATGGAGATTTGAAGGAGGTGAGGGCGATGAAGATGAGGTTTATTGAAGGTTGAAGGAGAAGATTTGTTTGAAGGTGGTAATGAGGGGAAAGAGTCTCGCTTCAAATTTGATTTTGAGGTTGAGGGAGAGATTCTGTAGGGTTTATTTTGGTACCTTCCCCCAAATGATGGTGAGTTGTATTTGTAGTGAATAAAGGTTGGAGTGTAAAAATCATTGTGATGCTGTTTTGGAATTTCTCACGTCGTTTTCGCGTTTATGCAGATCATGACGTTTATGTGGGGTCCTAACTGATAGACCTAAAATATATGTTTATTTGACTCGATTTTGCGCACGTTATATAGTATTTTACTTCGGTTTTCTTGTATTATGCCTCTGTTTTGTTTCTTTTTCAGGTTTTTGTATTTTCAAAGCTACTCGAGAAGAAATGAAGAAAAACGAGCTAAAAGACCATCATTTTGAGGAATTGTACACATGGCTTCCACCATGGCAGGCGCCATAAGGGATGCCACACATTGGATAGAAGACAACTTCTGACTACTGTCACGTCTCCCACTCCTTTCCACCTTAGTTCATGTGGTGGGCGCCACCTTCACAAGCTCATTTCCCTCCCAAAAGGAGTTGGAGGGCATTCATGTCTTTACCTGTACCTATCCTACCACTATAAATAGAGGAGTTCTGTCTCATTTCTAATCATCCAAGCTTAGTTTACAGAACTCAAGCCATAAAATTTCATCTATTGTAAAGTAATAAACTTCTCACATCAAGGGGTTATTACATTGTCTAATCGAGTCTGTAATCGAGTTTGGGGCCGTTGGGTAGAAGTTAATCATGCCGCCATTTTAATTCTGTCATTTACTTCTAGTTGTACCAACCTTTAAAGCCTCTCGTTTGGAGCAGGTTTCTATATATTTATCGCCTTTTATTTATCTGCTTTTATTTTCTGCATGATTTATTTATCGCACCCTTTATTGCATTTTATCTATTTACCCGCACTTTACTTACTCACATTTATTTACCATGTCCGACTAAATCTTAAAGGCTAGGATGCGAGGATTATAGTTATAATAATTATTCCTTACGACTGTCGATAGAACTACTTAGGGGTTATTCTGACTTTTAAACACTTATTTTCTGTACTTAAAATTTGTTGGGCAAGATCGAAAGTCGTCCAACCTTTAGATAAATTTGGTTAGTTCTAATTATTCCAAGGAAGCGGAAGCGCACCTTCTTATAAGTTAAAATACTTTTCAACTAAGTTAAGAAACTACATTTCAACTAAGTTAAGAAACTACATTTCTTAAAAATAGGTTTAATCAATCCTAACGCAATACGCACCTTCTTATAAGTGACAATAAGAGGGATCGATTAGGGATAAACTCGGTTCTGAATACGCGAAAGCGACAATTCCCGTTAAATTAGTTTTTTTCATGACTAGAAAATATTACCCCATAAGGGATCCTATTTGCACACATCTGGAATACTACGTAGCTATATGAATTGCATCTATGCCCTTTGTTTTATTATTAAATTTATTTCCGCACTTTACTTTCATCTTGCACAACCCTGCCTTTTATTGACTTACCTTAGATAAACATTGTAACAATAGTATACGATAGATTGATGTTTGGTATCTGTGGGATTGATAATCTTTTATATTACCTTGACGCTATTCGTGCACTTGCGAAACTCGTCATCAAGTTTTTGGCGCCGTTGCTGGGGACCAATTATGTCAAAATTTCATACCCTATTGTTACACCATCTAGACTAAGGTTTTACCCACCGGTCAATGCGAAGAACTCGCAGCACCAGTACCCTTATAGATCCTTTAGAGGAACCTGAACGTTACACTCGCGCGCGTATCTTATATCATAGATTTAAGAGAGCTATGGACGAAGACCGTAACCAAAGACCCCTTAAGGATTTTGCCCAACCATCCAATGATGAACCTAGTTCTAGTATTATGAACCCCAATATTCCTACTCACAATTTCGAGCTAAAACCTTCTCTATTACAATTAGTACAACAAAACCAGTTCACGGGACTCGCTACCGAGAACCCGAACCAACATTTAAAAACCTTAATTCAACTAGCTAAGACTTTTAAAACCAATGGTGCTACTTGTAACACCCCCTTTCTATACCCTCAAATAATCACATAATCATTTAGTCACATATTAAAAATAATTCCGTCAGAGTATAATTATAAACATAGTATAAAAGAGGTGCGTCACATTACGCTTGAAATTAAAACATACAATGTAACAGCCCAAATTTCATTAAATAATTAATTATAGTAATTAATTGATTTAGTGGGATTTTATTAATGTTGGAAATTAATTTTTATTAATTGGGATTAATAGAGAATTGAGAAGGAAATTGGAAGGAAGGAAAATGAAGGAAATATATAAGAGAGGAAGAAAAGAAAAGAAAGATGGAAAAACATTTTGGAAAGAAAGAGGAAAGAAGAAGAAAGGAGAGAAAGAGAAGAGAAGAAGAGGAAAAGTGGAAATCATCAAGAACCAACATCAAAGCTCCGATTAATCGAGGTAAGGGTGAGAAATGTTTCTATTTGATCATTGTATGATGTTATGTATGTTGGGTTGGGGTTTTGGTAGAGTTTTCATCACTTTCCAATTAGGGCAAAAGTTGGAATAATCGGTAGATTGATGATTTAATCGGTTGGAACTTGGAAATAATGTCGTAGAATAGTCGGGTAACATGAGGGTATGATGTTTGTACTGATTTTGTTGTGTGAGAAGTTGGATGATGGTGGATTGTGGAGGAGGAACAGAATAGGGTTCTGTTCTGCGCAGGTTCGCTGGCTCTCTCCAGGCGAGCGAAGGCGAAGCTTCGCCAGGCGAAGCCTAGCGAATGTTGGCGAATGATTATATTTAAGTCCCAGTAGACTTCGCTGGTGGGCTCGCCAGGCGAAGTGGGATGGCGAAGGTTCGCCCAGCGAAGGTGCTGGCGAATGGTGGCGAATGAAGTCAGTAGCTACTGACTTGGGCTCGCTGGGAAGTCTCGCCAGGCGAAGCCTAGCGAGTGTTCGCTGAGAGAGTTCGCCAGGCGAAGGCCAGGCGAAGGTTCGCTGCGAGGGTTCGCCAGGCGAATGAAGGCGAATGTGGCAGTATAGTTTCTTTGCTGTGTTATCCAAATGGTGATTGTTTGGTTGATTCACATATGTTTATACTTCTATGTTATGAATGAGTATGTGAACTATTACGATAACATGTGCTGTGGGTAGCCTTCGGGCGTGAATCCTAGAGTTGTGGATGTTTGATTGTTGTATGCAATTATGTAATGAGTATGCATGAGAACATTTTGAATATGTGTGCATAACTTATAATTGTATGATTGGTATTGTAATGAGAATACCTTGATTGTTGTGATAATTAGAGATACATGGGAATACAATGAGAAATGTATGTGTATCGTCTAATGAATTGCGAGTGCATATATGTATGCGATTGTGGTGTGAATGCATGGGAACATATGTGATATGTGTGCATTGTTGTTGAATATGATGATGTGTGAAATGAATACGTTGATAAATGTTTGATATATGTTGTATGTACAATCATTGTGTAATTCTTGAAGTGATGAATTATGTAAATGCATGAGATTAAGATGTCGGTCTTAAGTGCATTTGTTGTGGTTGATTGTACATGCATCATTTAGTCAAGAGGCAATGTCTGTTAGTTTCGTGGAAACTAGTGGCTTGTCCCAAACCTAGAAGTGTGGGTTTGAAGGCTTAGAGGACGGGCCTTTGTGGTTATCGGTCTAGAAGTGTGGACCCGGTTTAATGTAAAAACCGAAAAAAGATAACGGGTTATCGGTCTAGAAGTGTGGACCCGGTTTAATGTAAAAACCGAAAAAAGATAACGAGAGTCGGTACCGCATTGCATGAGTTGCATTGAGTTGTTGAGTCACATTGATATATGACATATGCATGAAGTGATGCTTATGTGTGAATGATGAGATTGTGGAAATTGTGAGTGTATACATAATGTGGGAATGCTTGTGGATATCCATGTTTGTATATATACATGTGTGGTAATATATATGACTAAGGGAATGAAGTGTGGTGAGAAATGTGAATATGTGTTATAAGATTACCTATATATATATAATCTTATGCTTTGATTATTATGGTTATATTTCTCACCCTTCTGCTGTTTTATAATGCTCTATGAGGCATTGCAGATTAGGATGCTGGAGTCCTTTTGTGAAGAATAGTCTTCATTCTTTTGAGTCTACTGCTCTGATATGTAACACCGGGTAGTTAGACTAGTATAGTCATTCTTTTGTGATACATTGCGGTGTATCAGCTGATGTGGTTTTGTAATCTAACTGATATGATATATATATTAAATTGGATAGCTTATGTGTACGTGAATTAATATTTGGAACTGATTAAATGATTTTATCTTCCGCTTAAATTGAAAATGTTACATATTTTATGGAGCAAATTGTGAAAGTGTTTTATTGGTGAAATTGTGGCATTCTTCTTTTATACCTGATTATAAAACCTTTTTACTCTGATAACTTGTATGTGCTTAATTGTTTTATATGCATTTATTTGGGGTATAGAAGGGGGTGTTACAATAGTGGTATCAGAGCAGGTCGGTCCGTCCGGCCAAGTTGTTAGAGTGTTTTTCCCTATGTGTTATTGATATGCGTGTGATGCATTATCAATATTGGTTGTTCTTACGTAGTTCTGTTGTTGGAATTAGTAAGATGGTTGCAGGGAGGAACGACGAAGCGATTGCGGAGGCATTGACGAGATTGGCGGGGGCAATTGGGCAGAATCCTCCGGCCAATGTGAATGTGAGGAATCATGCTGATGATGGATTCCGTGCTTTGGGGAAATTCCAAAAGAATAACCCTCCGGTCTTCAAGGGAACTCATGAACCGGACAAGGCACAAATTTGGTTGAAAGCTGTGGAAAAGATTTTTCGAGTTATGAATTGCTTGGATGCACAGAAGGTGCAGTTTGGGACTCATATGCTCGAAGAAGAAGCTGAAGATTGGTGGGGTAATACTCGCCAAAGATTTGAGGAAGATGATATTGTGATTACGTGGGATTTGTTTAGAGAAACTTTTCTGGAGAAGTATTTTCCAGAGGATGTGCGGGGGAAGAAAGAGATCGAATTTCTTGAGTTGAAGCAAGGTAATTCGACGGTTGCTGAGTATGCGGCGAAGTTTGAGGAGTTGATCAAATTTTGTCCTCACTATAATACTGGTAATGCTGAGAGGTCTAAGTGCCTCAAGTTTGTGAACGGTTTGAGACCCGAGATTAGACAAGCTATTGGATATCAGGAAATCAGGCGGTTTTCTGAGTTGGTTAACAAGAGCAGAATTTATGACGAAGACAGTAGGGCTAGGTCCAGCCACTACAAGAGTCTAAGTGACAAGAAAGGAAAGGGACAATTCAGAGGAAAACCTTACGTGACTCCTGCTGATAAGGGGAAACAAAAGGTTGGTTTTGGCAAGAAGCCAAGTGGGGGAGTTTCTACCCTGGTTAGGTGTTACACTTGTGGTGAAGCGGGGCATCATGCTCCGGAGTGCAAAAGTGTTGAACCGAGGTGTTTTAAGTGTGGCAAGCCAGGCCACAAGGCTCTAGAGTGTAGAAGCGGTGCGGGTGTTACTTGCTATAACTGTGGTGAGCGAGGGCACATCAGTACCAAGTGCGATAAGCCGAAGAAGAATCAAGGGAGCGGGACAGTGTTTGCTCTATCTGGATCTGAGACTGCTAGCGACGATCGATTGATCCGAGGTACGTGCTTCATTCATGGTACACCTTTGATCGCTATAATTGATACCGGAGCTACGCATTCTTTTATTTCTTTGGATTGTGTTAGAAGGTTAAATCTTGAGTTGTCTGTGATTGGTGGCGGTATGGTTATTGATACTCCTGCTATGGGTTCGGTAACTACACCGTATGTTTGCTTGAATTGCCCGTTGAGTATTTTCGGTAGAGATTTTGGGATTGATTTAGTGTGTCTTCATTTAGATCAACTGGATGTCATTCTTGGAATGAATTGGTTAAAATTCAATCGTGTGTATATTAACTGTTTTGACAAAACGGTTATTTTTCCCGATTCGGATGTTGAAAGAGATTTGTTTATGACGAAGAAACAAGTGAAAGAATCGGTGCAAGATGGGGCTAAGGTATTTATGCTTATGTCAACTTTGAGGACTAGTGAGAGTGAAGAGATTGAGGCTTTGCCCATTGTTAGAGATTTCCCGGAAGTATTCCCTGAAGAGATAAAGGATTTACCGCCGGAGCGAGAAGTGGAGTTTTCGGTAGATTTGATTCCTGGAACTAGTCCGATATCGATGGCTCCATATCGTATGTCGGCCTCGGAGTTAAAAGAGTTGAAGATTCAACTTGAGGATTTGCTTGAAAAGAGGTTTATTCGTCCGAGCGTGTCACCGTGGGGTGCACCGGTCTTGTTGGTTAAGAAGAAAGAGGGTTCTATGAGGCTCTGTGTGGATTACAGACAGTTGAACAAGGTGACTATTAAGAATAAGTATCCACTTCCAAGGATTGATGATCTGATGGATCAGTTGGTTGGTGCAAGCGTGTTCAGCAAGATTGATTTGAGATCTGGATATCATCAGATCCGTGTGAAAGCTGAGGATATTCAGAAGACGGCCTTCCGAACGAGGTATGGACACTATGAGTATTCTGTGATGCCATTTGGTGTGACTAATGCACCGGGTGTATTTATGGAGTACATGAATAGGATCTTCCATCCTTATTTGGATAAGTTTGTGGTGGTGTTTATCGACGACATCTTGGTTTATTCGAAGAGCGAGGGAGAGCATGCCGAGCATCTGAGGATTGTGTTATCTGTGCTGAGAGAGAAGCAGTTGTTCGCGAAGCTTTCTAAGTGTGAATTTTGGTTGAAGGAAGTTAGTTTCCTTGGTCATGTGATCTCGAGTAATGGTGTTGCGGTTGATCCGTCGAAAGTTGAAGCGGTGTCGCAATGGGAGACTCCGAAGTCAGTTTTTGAGATCAGAAGTTTTCTTGGTTTAGCCGGTTATTATCGGAAGTTTATTGAAGGATTCGCTAAGTTATCGTTGCCGTTGACGCAGTTGACTAGGAAAGGTCAAGCCTTTGTTTGGGACGCCAAGTGTGAAACGAGTTTTCAAGAACTTAAGCGAAGGTTGACGACAGCCCCTGTTTTGATTCTGCCAAATCCAGAAGAACCATTCGTGGTGTATTGTGATGCTTCTTTGATGGGTTTAGGAGGTGTGTTGATGCAGAATAACCAAGTTGTGGCTTATGCTTCGAGGCAACTCAAAGTGCATGAGAAGAATTATCCGACGCATGACTTAGAGTTGGCCGCCGTTGTGTTCGTGTTGAAGCTTTGGAGGCATTATTTATTTGGCGCAAGATTTGAAGTGTTTAGTGACCACAAGAGTTTGAGGTATCTTTTTGATCAAAAGGAATTGAATGCGAGACAAAGAAGATGGCTTGAACTTTTGAAGGATTATGATTTTGGCTTGAACTACCATCCGGGTAAAGCGAATGTAGTAGCGGATGCATTGAGTCGGAAATCATTGCATATGTCGGCATTGATGGTGAGAGAGTTAGAATTGGTCGAGCAATTTCGGGATTTGAGTTTGGTATGTGAGAAGACTTCTTTTGGATTTAAGTTGGGTATGTTAAAGCTTACGAGTGGTATTTTGGACGAAATTCGAGAAGGACAGAAATCGGATTTGAGCTTAGTTGATCGGTTGACTTTAATCAACCAAGGCCAAGGTGGTGATTTTCGGATTGATGAGAATGGTATTATGAGATGTCGGGATCGAGTTTGTGTTCCGAACATGGTTGAGCTTAAGAAGAGCATCCTTGAGGAAGGACATCGTAGCGGATTGAGTATTCATCCGGGTGCTACTAAGATGTATCAGGATTTGAGGAAAGTATTTTGGTGGCCTAGTATGAAGAAGGATATTGCGGAATTTGTGTATTCTTGTTTGACTTGCCAGAAGTCAAAGATTGAGCATCAGAAGCCATCGGGTTTGATGAAGCCGTTGTTTATTCCTGAGTGGAAATGGGATAGTATCTCCATGGATTTTGTATCGGGTTTGCCGAGGACGCCGAGTAATTTTGAGGCTATTTGGGTTATCGTGGACAGGTTGACTAAATCTGCTCACTTTATTCCTATGCGTATGGATTACCCTTTGGAGAAGTTGGCTAAGTTGTATATTGAGAGGATTGTGTGTCTGCATGGTATTCCGTTAAGCATTGTTTCGGATAGAGATCCGCGGTTTACTTCGAGATTTTGGGAGAGCCTGCAGAGTGCTTTGGGTACTAAGTTGCGTTTGAGTTCAGCGTATCATCCTCAGACTGATGGTCAGACGGAGAGGACGATTCAGTCGCTTGAAGATCTTTTGAGAGCTTGTGTATTGGAAAAAGGAGGAGCTTGGGATAGCTACTTGCCTTTGATTGAGTTTACCTACAACAACAGTTTCCATTCGAGTATTGGTATGGCACCATTTGAGGCGTTGTATGGTAGGCGGTGTAGGACACCATTATGTTGGTTCGAGTCCGGAGAGAGTTCGGTTGTTGGACCCGAGTTAGTTCAGCAGACTACTGATAAGATCAAGATGATTCAAGAGAAGATGAGAGTTGCTCAGAGTCGTCAGAAGAGTTATTATGACAAGAGGAGGAAGGCACTTGAATTTCAAGAGGGAGATCATGTATTTCTTCGAGTCACTCCGATGACAGGTGTTGGTAGGGCACTGAAGTCGCGCAAGTTGTCGCCGCGTTTCATTGGTCCTTATCAGATTTTGCAAAGGATAGGAGAAGTTGCCTATCGTGTGGCTTTACCACCGTCGCTTGCTAATCTTCATGACGTATTCCATGTATCTCAGTTGAGGAAATACATTGCGGATCCGTCTCATGTAGTCCAAGTAGATGATGTGCAGGTGAGAGATAACCTGACTGTTGAGACATCACCTATGCGGATAGAGGATCGGAAATTGAAGCAGCTTCGAGGTAAAGAGATCGCTTTAGTGAAGGTCGCTTGGGGAGGACCGGCTGGTGGAAATGTTACTTGGGAGCTTGAGAGTCGGATGAAGGAGTCTTATCCAGAACTGTTTGAACCAGGTAACATTTTCGAGGACGAAAATTCCTAAAGTGGGGGAGGGTTGTAACAGCCCAAATTTCATTAAATAATTAATTATAGTAATTAATTGATTTAGTGGGATTTTATTAATGTTGGAAATTAATTTTTATTAATTGGGATTAATAGAGAATTGAGAAGGAAATTGGAAGGAAGGAAAATGAAGGAAATATATAAGAGAGGAAGAAAAGAAAAGAAAGATGGAAAAACATTTTGGAAAGAAAGAGGAAAGAAGAAGAAAGGAGAGAAAGAGAAGAGAAGAAGAGGAAAAGTGGAAATCATCAAGAACCAACATCAAAGCTCCGATTAATCGAGGTAAGGGTGAGAAATGTTTCTATTTGATCATTGTATGATGTTATGTATGTTGGGTTGGGGTTTTGGTAGAGTTTTCATCACTTTCCAATTAGGGCAAAAGTTGGAATAATCGGTAGATTGATGATTTAATCGGTTGGAACTTGGAAATAATGTCGTAGAATAGTCGGGTAACATGAGGGTATGATGTTTGTACTGATTTTGTTGTGTGAGAAGTTGGATGATGGTGGATTATGGAGGAGGAACAGAATAGGGTTCTGTTCTGCGCAGGTTCGCTGGCTCTCGCCAGGCGAGCGAAGGCGAAGCTTCGCCAGGCGAAGCCTAGCGAATGTTGGCGAATGATTATATTTAAGTCCCAGTAGACTTCGCTGGTGGGCTCGCCAGGCGAAGTGGGATGGCGAAGGTTCGCCCAGCGAAGGTGCTGGCGAATGGTGGCGAATGAAGTCAGTAGCTACTGACTTGGGCTCGCTGGGAAGTCTCGCCAGGCGAAGCCTAGCGAGTGTTCGCTGAGAGAGTTCGCCAGGCGAAGGCCAGGCGAAGGTTCGCTGCGAGGGTTCGCCAGGCGAATGAAGGCGAATGTGGCAGTATAGTTTCTTTGCTGTGTTATCCAAATGGTGATTGTTTGGTTGAATATGATTGCATGGGAACATATGTGATATGTGTGCATTGTTGTTGAATATGATGATGTGTGAAATGAATACGTTGATAAATGTTTGATATATGTTGTATGTACAATCATTGTGTAATTCTTGAAGTGATGAATTATGTAAATGCATGAGATTAAGATGTCGGTCTTAAGTGCATTTGTTGTGGTTGATTGTACATGCATCATTTAGTCAAGAGGCAATGTCTGTTAGTTTCGTGGAAACTAGTGGCTTGTCCCAAACCTAGAAGTGTGGGTTTGAAGGCTTAGAGGACGGGCCTTTGTGGTTATCGGTCTAGAAGTGTGGACCCGGTTTAATGTAAAAACCGAAAAAAGATAACGGGTTATCGGTCTAGAAGTGTGGACCGGGTTTAATGTAAAAACCGAAAAAAGATAACGAGAGTCGGTACCGCATTGCATGAGTTGCATTGAGTTGTTGAGTCACATTGATATATGACATATGCATGAAGTAATGCTTATGTGTGAATGATGAGATTGTGGAAATTGTGAGTGTATACATAATGTGGGAATGCTTGTGGATATCCATGTTTGTATATATACATGTGTGGTAATATATATGACTAAGGGAATGAAGTGTGGTGAGAAATGTGAATATGTGTTATAAGATTACCTATATATATATAATCTTATGCTTTGATTATTATGGTTATATTTCTCACCCTTCTGCTGTTTTATAATGCTCTATGAGGCATTGCAGATTAGGATGCTGGAGTCCTTTTGTGAAGAATAGTCTTCATTCTTTTGAGTCTACTGCTCTGATATGTAACACCGGGTAGTTAGACTAGTATAGTCATTCTTTTGTGATACATTGCGGTGTATCAACTGATGTGGTTTTGTAATCTAACTGATATGATATATATATTAAATTGGATAGCTTATGTGTACGTGAATTAATATTTGGAACTGATTAAATGATTTTATCTTCCGCTTAAATTGAAAATGTTACATATTTTATGGAGCAAATTGTGAAAGTGTTTTATTGGTGAAATTGTGGCATTCTTCTTTTATACCTGATTATAAAACCTTTTTACTCTGATAACTTGTATGTGCTTAATTGTTTTATATGCATTTATTTGGGGTATAGAAGGGGGTGTTACATACAACAACTGCTCAACAAAAGATATGCAATAATGGGGTAACTTTGCAACAGAGGAACTTAGTCCTTACACCCACATCTCCATATTTAGAATAAAAGCAGAAAATCTAAATATTGAAAAACATCAAATATATATATATATATATATATATATATATATATATATATATATATATATATATATATATATATATATATATATATATATATATATATATATATATATATATATATATATATATATATATATATATATATATATATATATATATATATATATATATATATATATATATATATATATATATATCATCCAGTATGATTCAACAACATAAGACATGTTTTCATAAACATTCAACAACCAGATACATGTACAAATGTATCACAAAAGAATCATGTACATCCTAGCTACCCGGTGCTACATATCAGAGCTGACCGACCAAAAGAATGAAGACACACACACAATAGGCACACACCTCACATAGGCACACAATATTTATGGATTACTCACACCTTACATAGGCACACAATCCGATTGCTCACACCTCATATAGGTACACAATCGTTTGTAATCATCGTTCTCACCTCACATAGGCATACGATGTTACAATGGATTCTCATTAGAATCACACAACACAATAATGTACATTATTAAGCTTCACATATAAAATGACTCAAGACACTCTTGAAATGCATACATATTCATAATATATTCATGCATTCACCTCATATCATCACATACAATATATACACATTCACATCAATTTCGCCAAACGGCAACGAGCATCGCTTTACCACATAAACGGCAAAGAAATCTATCACAATTATCATGCATATACATTTAATTTAAACCATGTATTTATTTGCCAAAAGGCCACAATTCACAATCTAGGATTCACGCCATACGGCTACCCACAACATATCATATAACAGCACACAAGCTACGCGTTTTGGGAGAAGGTTGATCACATCCGAGTCGAAGAATCGATATTGGATGGGAAAAGAATGAAAGAAATATGTTGTGTTGTCATGCTCGCTAGACTGCTCGCCTAGCGAAGTCATAGCGAACACTCACTACTGGCTCGCCTAGAAAACATTCTAGCGAAGGCTGTTATTTGCTACTGGAAGTGTTTGCTACTTGCTCGCTGGTGCTTCGCCTAGCAAGGACTTTGCTACTTCCCTCGCCAGAGCAAATGAGGGTCTTTTTGGTTCTGCCCAAGTATGGGGTGTTCGTTGGTAGCTCACTGGGTGCTTCGCCTAGCGAGCACTCGCTACCTCACTCGCCAGTGACTCGCCTAGCGAATACTTCGCTACACAAACCCTCAATTATCCAAAAATGCCAGAAGGTCACAAAATCACCCTATTTTAATCCAACAAGTTTCAAAAGTCTCAGTCCAACATTCCTCGACTAAACTGCGTAATTTATTTCGAATTCTAACAGTGAAAATATCAGTTTCTATCGATTTAACCAATTTGACCTAAAATGGAAATATGTGGAAAAACAACCCAACGATCCAAACAAACACATTAATAATGATATACATTGATGAGATAGTAAGATTTAACACCCTTACCTGATTAAATCGATTCGTAGAAGTTGTTTTGAAGATTTCCAAGCTTTTCCTCTTTTTTCTTCTCTTTTCTCTTCTTCCTCTTTCTTTCTCTCCTTTTCTTCTTTCTTTTTCTTTTCTCTCCTCTTTCTCTTTTATAACTTACTATTCTAATCCTTTCTATTACTTTTTCTATCAAAATATATAATAATTCATTTTCTCACAAAATATCTAACTTAACATTAATTAAGAAATATCTAAAATACCCTCCAACCTAATTTCCCCGAAAACTCTCAAAAACGATGAAATAACAAAATATGCAAACATAACATATTAACACACCAATTCCACACAAAAAAATAATCACCCAAATAAAATAAAAGACTCAACAAAAATGGGAAATCAGAATCGGGGCGTTACAACTCTCCCCCACTTTAGGAATTTTCGTCCTCGAAAATATTACTTGATTCAAACAACTCCAGATACGAATCTCGCATCCCACTCTCTAGTTCCCATGTCATATTTCCTTCCGAAGTGCCTCCCTATGCTACTTTCACAAGCGCAATATCCTTTCCTCTTAGCTTCTTAACTTCGTGGTCCAAAATCCTAATCGGTAAAGCTTCAACCGTAAGGTTATCTCTCACTTCAACCTCGTCCATAGGAATAACATGTGATGGATCCGGAACATACTTTCGAAGTTACCAAATATGGAATACATCATGCAAATTTGAAAGATTCGGAGGCAACACCACACGGTAAGCCACAACACGAACTCGTGCAGTAATCTGATACGGACCAATAAAACAAGAAGTCAACTTCTTCGACTTCAAAGCACGACCCACACCCATAACTGGTGTAACTCTCAAAAACTCATGGTCGCCTTCTTGAAACTCAAGATCTTTCCTTCTCTTGTCATGATAGCTCTTTTGTCTAGTTTGAGAAGCTTTCATCTTTTCCTAAATAAACTTCACTTTCTCTGTCGTTTGTAGTACCATCTCTGGTCCAACTATCGACCTCTCACCGGTTTCATGCCAATACAAAGGTGTTCGACATCTCCGACCATACAAAGCCTCAAATGGTGCCATACTTATACTTGAATGAAAACTTTTATTGTAGGTGAACTCAATTAACGCCAAATAACTATCCCAAGCACCACCTTGCTCGAGCACACAAGCATGCAATAAATCCTCCAACAATTGAATTATCCTCTCGGTTTGACCATCCGTTTGTGGATGATAAGCCGAACTCAATCTTATCTTAGAACCCAAAGCCTTTTGTAAACTCTCCCAAAACCTCGATGTAAATCTAGGATCTCTATCCGATACAATACTCTTAGGAACTCCATGTAACTTCACAACCACAAGAACATAAATCTCGGCTAACTTCTCCAAAGGATAACTAATATCAATTGGAATGAGTGAGCAAATTTAGTAAGCCTGTCAATGATTACCCAAATAGCATTATGACCTCTTTGCGTATTTGGTAACCCCGTAACGAAATCCATCGATATACTAACCCATTTCCACTCTGGAATGTCCAACGGTTGCATCAATCCACTAGGCTTTTGATGTTCCACCTTAGACTTTTGACAAGTCAAGCATGAATACACAAATTGAGCTACATCCCTCTTTAATCCGGACCACTGATCGGTAAAATAGCAAGTGTACTATTTTGCCAATTGAGTAATAATGGAAAATTTCCCAAATGTCGATCTTAAGGACTCCTTGACGATATAAAATTCTGGTTTTATGTTAGTTAAACAAAAGTCTTGGGGTTTCAGAGGTTTTAATTTGTAAAAATAAGATGCAAAAGGTAAAAAGAGTAAAATAAAGGTTTTGAACAGAAGGAGAAGCAATTCTAGGGTAGGGTGTATGAACTTCCTTGTAATAACACTAATCCTATGTCACAAAATCACCGCTCAATTCAATTATTACCAGTTTTAAAGATTAGTTGACTCTAATTCCTTAGCAAAAAACCCTTTGGTATTCTCCCTATGCCCCAATTCCTTGGCGGTATAGGAACAATATCAATCAATTTGTTTGATCTAAAATATTACGGTTACTATAGGGTATCCCCATTCCTAGGCAATATCTACTATAGTATTATCGTATAAAGCGTTAACAACCATTTTTCCAAACCTAAACTTAACCGTAAATCGAATCCTATTTGCCAGATAAGAAAAGCATTAAGAACATTATATGATAACAACGATGATTAGAAACCAGTGAAATTACTAATTCAAAGGAAATAAGGTCATTACAGACTCAATTTAGGGACACTCCCCAAGCATTGGGGAGTTTAGCTATTCATAACAATTAAAAGCAATACAGAATAAAAGATAAACATCACAAGATAATAGGATTGCCTTGATCTTCAATTGCTTCCGCGCATGAAAACCTTCAGTTCTCCAATACACTTGATCTCTCTAATTCTGATCGTATATTTCTTTCTTCTCAAAAAGTCCCCTTTCTCAATTCACGATGCGTCTAATATACCAGAATTCAAATTACAATGAGAGATGCCTAAAGTGCCCTCTGAGATAGCACACCAAAACTTAATAAAACTAATACTGCAGGTTCAAACAAAAATCTGGAAAAATTTGTTCCGAATCTAACTTCGACTCTAACACGAAAGTCGTAGCTCTCTCTTTTAGCTTTTCGACGATTATTAGAACGCCTCAAACGGATTCCCAGAACTCCAGTTATGATCGTTTTTGTGCAGACAACTAAAGATTTTACTTTCAGTAGCCCTGACACGGGCACCCGTGTCAGGCTGCTGATCTACAACAAAACTCTTCCGAAATCTTGCCATTTTTCCCCGGTTTTTGCTCTGCTTCTCCTTTATTGTTTACTTGAACCTAGAAATAGTGAAAATACCAAATCGACGCGTAAAATGTAATAAAAACAACTAAAATGCGACAAGACAAAACAAATGATTAACTGAAATAAACGGTAAAATCACGTGTAAAAACCACTGATCAAACTCCCCCAAACATAAACCTTTGCTTGACCTCAAGCAAAAAGCTTGGATAAATACTTTCAAATCAAACAACACATCAAGTGAAAGGCTCAGGATGTAAGGCATGTCGATACTCATACATGAGTCTTAGTTCTAATCGGCTCAAACCAGCTCTCTCGGTACTCATCCGTTAATGAAGGCATTACTTAAACATACACCGCAGTAAATTTATGGACCCAAATCCCCCTTTCGGCCACCTCTCTAACTATGCTTTGGGCTTAAGTATTTTCTTTGATTTTCTACCCCTTTCATTCGGATAATCAGATTAAGGCATGTATAATTTTCCTTGAGAATTTTTCCGTGGCACCTTTATTCTTTTTTTCTCTCGCTCACAGGCATTTATTAGTCCAGTTTGGGAAGACTATAAAGATTGAACCGTTGTTAGGCTAAATAACCGGGTGAGGGTTACCCAACTTAGAAGGACAGGTTGTCTTTACCGTCATTATTCAACTTTGTTTTTGGTGCCACAAGTCATTCTCAAAATCAATATATACAATCCTTTCAATCATGTCGGACTATCACAATAAACTAATCGGGGCATACTTTTCAAATCCAAGTACTATGGCACAAATCTACACGTTGGACTCGTTTCCTTACTTCGGGGAACCTAGGGTGTTCAAATTATACCTCAATTTCCAAACTTTCCAAGTTCCTTAGTTCAAACTCCTCTTCCCTTGAACTCTAAACACTTTCTTGACTACCTCACACACATACCATTCACAAGAAAATTTTTACGATCTTCGTAGAGGCGAATTCGACGTGATTTTTATCGAACTTAAAATAAAAAGGTAATAAATTGACAATTCAAAACGGTAAAACCTCCCCCAAACTTGAACTAAACATTGTCTCAATGTTCAAGAACAAGATAAGGAAACGTGTACTCACAGAGATCCTCACAGAGGGGTCGACAGGTAATGTAGTACCTCTTTGCTGCTTCCACGTTTTCCCTTGCAAAATCTCGTTTATTCCTGCAAAAACAATAACCACAAAAGAAAAGCATCAACTCTTAAAATTTGTGGGTTGCCTCCCACGCAGCTCTTCGTTTAACATCGCATAGCTCGACCACTCACTTTCTATTAAGGTGAATATATGAAACAAAGAACACATAATCTTTTTTCTTTCTTTTGTTTGGAAGAAATCCCATGAATTTGAGGTATTGATGATGTTGCTTCCAAATCGTTTCCAGATGTGCTTTAGTGAACAAGGCATAAATGAAATCCAATACTTTGTCAATTTCTTAGCTTTCATCTACCTTGTTAAAATAGTTTTTAGGGATACTAATTTCTTGAAGTTTTTCTTGTTGGATGCATACATCTTCAAGTTGCCTTCTTTCTTCATCCCCGTATTTCTTGTTCACCTCAGATTCTTCCATTTCTTATGCATCTTCATCGTCTAACGTCATGAATTGCTCTTCTTCGTTCACACATTCTTCTGTCAACCTGAACTCTCTCCAAGTAAACTTATCTGGATAACAGTTAGCTTCCTTACATTCATTCATAAGGATTTTAGTCGCATCTTCCAAATGGATTCCCGAATCAGGCGCCAACATGCAGGAGATACAGGTGGTAATGTATAAAAAACATTCATAACTACAAAACTGAGACACTTTATCAGTAGCACGATATAAAAGAATTCAAGAAGTAACAATAATCTGCAAAATTTTTTAAAAAATTTTTTTTTTTATAAAATAAAACAAAATTTTAACTAAAATAAAACTCTAAAAATCTATGATGTTAGGCAGTCCCCGGCAACGGCGCCAAAAATTTGACCAGTAAATTAGCAAGTGTACTAATTGTCCCGATGTAGTAATAATAGAGATTTTTCCCAGTATCAATCTCCGAGGACTGCGTATAAATTTTAAGTACAAACATTATTTCAATTAAACAAAATAACTTTGGTTTTGTTATGTGGTATTTAACAGGCAAACAACTAAAAGATAAAATTTATAATTCGATAAACAAAGTAAAACATGTTAGGGAGAATGTGTAATTTGCTTATAATGAACCCGGAGTAAACCATGAGACTTCTTACAAACCTTAATAATTATTGAACCTCAAAAGTGTTTTTCTAAAATTCCTTATTGAAAAACCTTTGATATTCCTCCTTGACCCCAATTCCTTAGTAGTCAAGGAAAAACGTCAAGCAATAGTTCTGACATTGGCTTTTAACAATAATCACAGTGATATTCCCATTCCTAGGTAACATTCACTGTAACATGTTATACAAAATATACGATCGGTTTTTAGACCAAATCCCTAATCGTAACGTGTTCCCAATTCTAATGATATTAAAAAGTTAAACGGTTCGTATAACAAAATATTAAGGAATGAAGTAAAATCTCATTAAGAAATGCACCAGATGTTCATTACAATACAAAGCAGGGACACCCCCTAGCAATGTGAGTTTAGCTATCCATAGTATTCGATAAAAACAACATGATAAATAGAGACATTACAAGATATAAGGAATGAATTTGATCTTCAATTTCTTCCGAGCATGAAAATCTCCTTGTCCTCCCAATTCTCCAGAGCGTTAATCCTCAGTTATCTTTTTCTTCGTACGATCAAAAGTCCCCCTCTTTCACCCAGAAATCCCTTCTTAAAAGAATCAGATACATATTTTTCATGCGGAAAGTCCAAATTTCCCTTCAAGATTTTACAAAGGATAAACTTCAAAAATATCACAAATTTGGTTGCCTCGTCCAACACGGGCCGTGTCACCTGACACGGGCTCCCGTGTTGGCCCATAGAATGAAATTGGCATCTTTTGACCTTCAGGCAAACTGAAACGGGCCGTGTCAGCTGACACGGGCGGCCGTGTCAGCCCACTGGTTTCTCCATTTTCTTGTTGTTCTGGCCCTCTCCTGACACGGGTCGTGTCAGCTGAGACAGGTGGCCGTGTCAGACCTCTAATTTTGCCGAAACTCTCCTTGAACTCCGTCGACTTTGCATTTCTTCTCCTAATTATTTTCGTGGACCTGAAACCATTAACACTACCAGTCCAAGACATCACAAGTGCTTTATTAAACAGAATTTAAACTTCAACAACGCAAAAAGACATAATGCGAAAAACACAAACACTTGGAAGAAAATAACTACGAAAAACTCACAGTACTACCGATAAGATGCAATTTTTGCCGAATACATGACGAAAACAAAGTAGAAAAGGCGACCAATCAACCACCAAAAGATTTTCTTCAAATCTTGATACATTTTATTCGCTCCCGGATGAATACTTAAGTTACTTTGGTGTCCTTCTTCCAATATCATCTTTTTCAACTCCACATCATCGGGAATACAAATACGACCACGGAATCTCAAAACTCCAAAATTATCAACCTTGAAATCCTTATTCTCATTCATCATTAAATCAACAAACTTCAAATCCAACCTTTGCTTTTCACGTATGGTTGCAAGAAAATCATTCGTAATATGTAGCATACCAAATCTCACACTTCTCGGCGTCATTTCACAAACTAAACTCAAGTCTCTAAAATTCTCCAATAGTTCCCATTCTCTCATCATCAATGCGGACATATGTAACAACTTCCGCTCATAGCATCGGCCACCATGTTTGCCTTGCCCGGATGGTAATTCAAACCAAAGTCACAATCCTTCAAAAGCTCTAACCACCTTCTTTGTCTCATGTTCAATTCTTTTTGATCAAATAAATATTTCAAACTCTTGTGATCACTAAAAACTTCAAATCTTGCACCATAAAGATAGTCTCTCCAAATTTTCAAAACAAACACCACGGCCGCTAACTCCAAGTCATGTGTAGGATAATTCTTTTCATGCACTCTCAATTATCTTGAAGCATAAGCCACAACTTTTCCATCTTACATCAAAACACCACCTAACCTAGTCAATGAAGCATTACAATACACCACAAAGGGTTCCGTCGGATTCGTAAAAATCAAGATCGGTGTCGTTGTCAACCTTCTTTTTAGTTCAATGAAACTATTTTCACAATTAATATCCCAAATGAAAGTATTTCCTTTACAATTCAATTGCGTTAAAGGAAGTGCCAACTTCGAAAATCCCTCAATAAACCTCCGATAATAACCCGCTAAGCCCAAAAAGCTTCGAATCCCTATAACCGATCTAGAAGCCTCCCATTGCATCACCGCATCAATCATGGATGGATCAACAGTAATACCACTACCAAAAATAACATGCCCAAGAAAACTTACTTCCGACAACCCCAATTCACATTTGGACAAATTAGCATACAACTGTTTCTCTTTCAAAATTTGTAACACAATCCTCAAATGCTCTTCATGCCCCTCTGTCGCTACTGCGAAAATCGGCGCCGGCTGAACAGAAGAGTCGCCACCGTGCGTTATTTATCCCACGGGAGGGAAAGGGAACGCTCAGAGTAAACCTCACAAAGACGGGAAAGGTATGGTCGTCGCAACCAAAACCTGGATTCGGGAGTCGGTTACGCAAGGGGAAGGTATTAGCACCCCTCACGTCCGTCGTACTCGACGGGATCCACGCTTGTTTTCGGGTATGGATTGTTATTCTATCTACTCTAAAGGTATGGGGTTGAAAGAAAAGAAAATGAAAATAAAAAAGACTCGGCAAAGTATCGCACTTTATGCCTACGTATTCCCGTCTGGAACGAGAAATCAGAGTCAACGTAGTTCGCCTACCTACAGGAAAGGAGGGGAAGGTTGCTCGCTAGGATATCGCATCCTATGCCTACGTACTTCCACACTGCATGGAAGATCAGAGCAAACGTAGTTCGGGCCACATACGACACAAGCTTGTCCTTGATTGATTTTTATTCCTTCTGAAAAAGGTTTTCTTGATTAGCAGTCCCGGCGGACAAAAATGACGTCTTGATGAGTTCACATTCTTTTACGGAAGAAGTGTCTTTTATTGTGTTTGAAATCTTTATGTGTTTTTCTGTTTGTTTTGAGAGAGAAGAGACAGAATTCTACCCTACGGTTGCGAAGGGAATCAAACTAACCTAATGTTATCATGCATGGGTTAAGACCTAGTGTCTATCATGCTCCTCTCTTGCGCAGAGAGAAACAGAAATCCTAAGGGATAGGCAGAAACAGAAACAATATCAGATATATACAGTAAAGCAGTAAAATGCATGGATGCAGCAACACAAGCGAGGCAAGGGAGTCCCACTCAACCTCGAACCTAGAAAACAATAGGCAAAAGTGAACAGGCTTCACTTTCAACCCAACAGGGTAAAAAGCAAACAATACAGTTCAGAAAAACCAATCAATACATCAGCAAATGAAATACAACAGCAAAAGAAACAGCAGCAGCTCTGAATCAACATCTAGCTTCCAGGTAATCTCCAATCAGCTACAGGCTTCAACAAGCATCAACCTCCATCTTCATGACCTTCAGGCAAGGGCTTTGATCATCAGTCTTCTATCTGCAATGGCTTTTCTTCAAGCTCAAACCTCCAGGATGAGGAATCAGTCACAAGAGTGAAGTGAATGAATGTTAGACAGTCAATTACCTACCAAGGGTGGTTCATCAACTGTTAACATTAATCAGAAAGTTTCCTCTCAAAAGTTCTATCTTTCAAATACATTCACTGATCCTTCCAAAGGAAGGAGGTGGATATTTGAAAGAGACTTTGAATCATAGAGAAAGGATGGATGCAGACAAGGCATTCCATGTTTGAGAAACAAGCTTTCTAATCTAGAGCTCTGCCTAGCTCCTAAACCCTAGTCTCCTCAGCATCTGCTAGCAAGAATCTACTCCTCAACTCTGGAAGTTGATCTTCAATCTCTGGATCTCCAATGGTCTTCATCACCTCAAGTCTTCAGCTCTCCCAAGGCCCCAGACAAACCCAATACCCAAGCAAGCAAGCAATAATCCCCAGAGGGCACACCACACCAGACAATCAGATATACACAGACAGTAATAGCAGTAGGGGAATCTTAACTTTTTCTCTAAGGGATCTAATAACTACCCATAGCCCCTATAGTCCCATAACTAATCTAATTAAATCCTAAGTCCTAAGGGAAAAAATCAAACTTCCTAAGTCATCACCTAAAAACCCTAAGTTGTTCATGATGTTCAAGCCTATATTAATCACCCAAAATTAATTCCTAAAAATGGGAACTAAATTGAATCTACAAGTTGAATGTCTAATCTAAGCAACATAAAAAGAATGAACAAAAAATATAGAAGCATTTAATAGAACAAAAATTATTAAAATGATGCATGAAATGAATCTAACTAAAATGACATTTATTTAAAAAATATGAAAAAACTATCAAATAAAAATAAAAATGCAATTTTATTTTCCTATAATATTCTAGACATCCTAAAGAAAATAGTGTAAAAAGAATGGATGGAAAATGATTTTTTATGAATTTGTTATGAATTAATGAAAATGCATAAAAAATTAAGAGAAATAAAAAACAAAATGCAAGAAATAAATGGGAGAGGGGTGTATTCAGCAAGCGCATTCAGTTAATTATTCAGGATGGGCCAAGCAGCAGGGGTGCGCATAGCAAAATGGTTAAGGCCCAGAACCAAGTCAGCAATAATAAAACTGGACAAAAACGCAGGGGGTGAAAATAGTAACGAAATCACGTTCAGATCCATATTGGGCTTAAACCTGGGGGTGGGGATAGCACAGCATCCTGAGGCCCGCCCGTTTCAATTAATGAAACGGTGCGTTTGGCACCCAGTCAATTCCCTCCAAATCTGAAATCAAATAATATCCACACGATCATTCTCCAAGTCAAAAGTCTACCATGAAACGAACGCTCCAGATTGTGTCTCCTACCTCAGATCATAAAGCTAGGGTTTCCTCTCCCATGGCAGCCATGCACGAGCTATCTTCAAGCTCTCAGTTCTCCATCACCAGGCCATGAAACGCCACGATGTAAACACGAAATTCACTCTAAATTATTCCCTCTATACGCCTATGATCTTAATTCAGTCTGAAACTCAATAAAACTCTCAACCCGATCGAGGTAAAATCTGGTCACCATGGAAATCCTCTGAGATGCACCAACACAATTCTCCATCAAACTTAACCTAATCTAATCTATGCCTAATGGTGATCAACCTGCGCTATCAAGCTAAGATTATGATGCATTAACCTAAGAGTTTCAAGCCCTAACAGTTTCTACCACCTGCTAACAATGGTCTCTATTCAGCCTCAAATTCATCCTAATTACTCTACTAACCACCTAGATCATATCTAAACTAACAACAACATGCCAAATCAACTAGATCAAGCTGTGTGAATGAAAACATACCTGGTGTAAAAGCTTGAAGACAGCTATGGAAACTTGTAGATCTGAGGCTTCCAAGGCTTGGATCTTGATCAATTAGCTCAATACTCAATTCTGTATGCAATACTTTGATGATTCCTGGCTTGAATTGTGCTGTCCAATGGAGATTGCAGTTTTGATGTTCTTGAAGAAAGTGCACGAAAATGGATTCTAACCACCTTGTTCTTGATTGAATTCTACTCTATGATGATGAATCAATAGAATGAAATTGATTTTGATGATAATTGGTGAAGATTTTGAGAGATTGAAGTGAAATTGCCAAGAGAAAGAATGAGAAAGTTTGTGGAATTCTTGGTGAAAATGAAGCCAACCCTTGATCAATCTACATTTCATGAATATATAGACCTCATATGAACATTCTAGATCCATCTTACACATTCCCTTGCCTTCCAACTTTGATCCATTTTTGAAGTGTTTCTTAAAGTACAAGTAACCAAAGATAACTTTCTTTTTTCCTTCTAAACTCAAAAAAGTGTTTGAACCATTGTTCTTAGAATTGCTTTTCCATTCAAAATCATATATTGGAAGTCTCCATTTGGATTCATAAATCTCCCAAACCATTTTTCACTTTGAATTTCTTTGAATTATAAGCCATTTTAGTTCAACTTTTGACCAATTATGCAACTTCATGTTATGAGCTTCTCCAATAATTTGTGACCTTCTTTCTAGACTTAAAATCCCATTTGGAGCAAGTTTGATGTTGTAAGTTTTTCCATTTGAGGCCTCCTTGTATGAGTTTTGGACATAGGTTAAAATGACCTGTAATTCACAAATGCCCAAAATACCCTTTCCTTGCCAAGACCATAAGTTGAGTTCCACACATCATATGAAGGCATAATATACCATTCTAGAAAGCTAAGACAATGAGGAACAATTCTTATGTTGACCAAGAATTCATTTGAAATCTCCTTGAGGGGTAAAAATTGCTTGGAAGTCAAGTCACTTTTACAGACTAAATTTCAGATACCTCAGATGACCTGTAACTTGCAAAGACCATAACTTGAGTTCTATAAATCTCCTTGATGTCTTCCACCACTCAAATTAAATGTCTTGAGATCCTCTACATCATGTTGGCCAAGAAGCCATTTGAAGCTAGCATTTTGACTGATCTTGCTTGGAAATTTGACCTAAACTAGGGGATTTTACAGAGAAACCCTAATTTAGTAACTCCTCTTCTCCTTGATTTCTCCTGAATTCTCCTTGGCATATCTCCATATCCTTCTCCATATGTCCAATGATGAACCCCACATCTCTCCAATAGACTTGAATGCCCTTTAAATCAGTCAATTGACCTAGGGTTGACTTAGGGTTGACCCAGATGAACCCTAGTTGACTGTCTTCAACTATAGCTCTTGTGCTCTCATCAATGACTTGTCTCCTTCTCCAAATGACTTTCTAAGTCTCTCATAATGTCTAGATACTCTCCATGCCTTCAATCCACAGCTCACAACCCTCTTGTTGACCCTCAGATACCCTCAGCTAGGAGATGGACTCAAGGCTTGATCTGCTGAACTCTTTGCTTTCAAATTCTTTCCTGATGACTTGAATGAGGTTGAATTGGGATAATAACCTCTTGATAGGCTTCTAGAGATGAAAATACTGATTGGTCCCCTGTTGAATGACTTGCTATGCTTATGCTATGCAGATGGTTAGTCTATGTACATGACTCTATATGCAAATGCTAATGATAATGAAACATAAACCAAGTGAATAAGGTTGGGCAAATTTTAGGGTGCAACAGCTGCCCCTATTCAAGCGACTTGGACCCGATTGGGTGAAGAGCCCGGAGCCTTCAAACATTCGCGGTACGAGACGGTTGAATACTAGTGAAACCAGAAATTTGCCAACCGCAAAACTAAATTGCGCTCCTGCTTGAGGAATGACATTCATCAGCTGAATCTGACTGTTACGGCAACCCACTGATCTCGCGCGACCGTGTTGGGGATTATCTTCATCGTTCTGAAGAGGATTCTGTCATAACAGATTGCTTGCTTGTCCACGTTAGGACTCCGTCCGTCATCAATACGAAGAACTCTCAACTAAAACCTGTCCACGTTAGGACTCCATTTGCTGTTAACCCAGAAAATCTCAGCAACTCCGCTGGGGATAATTCGTCTGCATTTCCATAAACTGAATCGTCCACGTTAGGAATAGACTACTTCCACGCTAGGAGTAACACTTGTCCATGTAAGGAAGCAATCTTCTTTCCACATAAAGAGAACTATATCAATCTGTCCACGTAAGGACTCCAATCCCACTTGACATGTCCGCGTCAGGACTCCAATCTTTCCACGTAAGAAATTCAACTTTGGTTCTGAACCTGTCCACGTCAGGACTCAACTTTTCACGCCTCTGTCCACGTAAGGACCCCAATTTTCTTCTTCCACATTAGGAATAACTTCTTTGATCTGTCCACGTAAGGACTAAACTCTTCCACGTCAGGAATAATCTCTTTCTTTCCACGTCAGGAATCAATCTTGATATGTCCGCGTGAGGACTTAATCTTTCCACGTAAGGAATAAACTCGTCTTTCCACGTAAGGAAACCATCTTAATCTGTCCACGTAAGGGATGCTCTTGATATGTCCACGTAAGGACTCTGATCTTTCCACGTAAGGAATACCAACTTCTTTCCGATTTGTCCGCGTCAGGACTCATTTTTCCACGTGAGGAATGCCATCTCAATCTGTCCACGTAAGGACTCCATACTTTCCACGTCAGGAATGCTGTCATTTCCACGTCAGGAATCCTCTTCTAATACGTCCGCGTAAGGACTACATCGTCCACGTTAGGACCCACTTCTCCACGTTAGGAATAATAATTTCTTCGATTTGTCCACGTTAGAACACTGATCTCTTCTTGATTTGTCCCCGTTAGGACTTATGCGTCCTCGACCCGCTGAGGAAATAAGACTTGTCCACGTGAGGACTCACACACTGGCCTGATCTGTCCGCGTCAGGACACCAACCCAAAGAGTAATCACTTTGGTCAACGTCATGACCTTCCATTCCACTAATTTCGAGAACCCGAATCTGCCCACGATAGGACTAACATACCTCACCAATTCAGGGAAATAAACCTGTCCACGTTAGGACGCCCACTTTTGAAGAAATCCCGTCAATCCAGGAGTAAATTGTCCGCGTCAGGACTTAGCTCTCCAATGATCCTCACCCACAAAACTCCTTAGCACTGACGTAACAGCGACTTTGAGATGAACTCTACTGGGGATGTCTAGAAACCAAACTATCAGACGCCTGCTCTGATAACCGGCGGTGGCCTCTGAAATTCTGATTCATGGGACCCGTTGATGACAAACAAACTCTGCTTGGGGATAAGGAGACACTTATCCTGGCAACTCTGGTGGGGAAAATAAGAGACATTTGCATAAATGACTCTGTTAGAGACAAAGAGAATCTCATCATACTAACTCTGTGGGGGAATACCGCCGAAACTGACATTATCATTGGATGTCTCATACCGAAATCTAGAAAGTTTGGTAATTCATTTGAGCAAGAATTCTCTCCACCTGAACTGCTAAAGTACAGGAACTGCTTCAGCAAAATAAATGCTGGAAATAAGGCCGACTCCGCCGGGGATAGCCAGATGCTACAGAATTATTCCAGCAAAATAAATGCTGGAAGGGTGAAGTCAACCCTGCTGGGAAATTGGGAACTCACCCAACACCTTGTTGAGGTGACCCCCTGCTGGGGAATATAACTTTGCTGGGGAATAGCAGATGTGCATAGTACGATCGGATTTTCTGCTGGAACGTGAACTGATATCACCAGTATCTCTGACAAAATAAATGACAGGACCCACCACCAACTCTGCTGGGGAGAGTCTTGATCTTCGAATTCCACTGGAAGGAATGAAAACACTTGCAAAGAGAATCCCGCTGGTGATGGGATGACTCTCTTGGGGAAAATTAACTGACTCCTCTGGGGGCGAGGGCATGACCCTGCGGGGAAAGATGAACCTGTCTGAATACAGCCTTACGATCTTAGAATCGTCAAACTCTGCTGAGGACGAAGAACTTTTCTGGAGCACGCCCTTTGGATAAGCTACGGCTAGCTGGGGAATTCTATCCTTTTTCGGGAAGAACATGCATGCCCTGCGTGGGGACCAAGTCTTTCGTTATCGCAATCTTTTGACCATTTTCCCCGTGTGGTTATGAAACCTGCAACAACACAAACAAGACACGACAAGCCTATGCAATCAAATCAATTCAGGTTAGTGACGTTACACTCAGTTAATTCAAAGCTTTAACAATTGTTGGCAAGGGCCAGCGACGTTATACTCATGCTAGTTTCATCAAACTTAGGCGTTTTATCATGCACAAAACAGTAAAGAACAGGCATCAAGTACTGAATAACACATTTTCATTGATTGGGCCCCTGAATGGGCGGAGTTTTTGTACACGGGATGTAACTCCTGAAATGAGGAAGCTACACAAAGCAAATATACAAGTATGCACAAGAAGCATAAATATTTTGACAAATTAAATTTTGTACACATGTCGGCAATGGGATGCAGATGAACACCACGAACTGATCCTCCTATGACTCGTCCGACTCTAATACTTTCCCGGTATCCCCACTTCTGAAGAGATTGTATCCGATAACTGACTCCTCAAATGTATTCTCCCGCATTGATGCTCATTGAATTCGGACCGCAGTCATTTGCTTTTCACATCCCTAACTTTTGCGTGAACCGCCCTTTACGGGTTTTCAGTTCACCGGGATACCCTTTTTTGCCGAAGCCGCCCAGTGTAGGTTTTCAACTTCGCGGGTGTACATTTTTTTCCATTTTATCCCTAACTTTTGCCCGAACCTTTCATTCTGTTTTTGGTTCGCCAGGATGCCCCATTTTTGCCTGGACTCTCTTTTTCTGTCCAGCGGGTCTATTTTAAGCAAAGTATTTTTTAACTGCGTCCGAATTCACAGGTGACGCAAAGTCTTCTCCGTCCATGGTGGACAACAACAACGCTCCTCCCGAAAAGACCTTACTGACAACGTATGGCCCTTCGTAGTTGGGGGTCCACTTGCCCCTGTGATCTGCTTGCGGCGGGAGAATCCTTTTCAGCACAAGGTCGCCCGTCTGAAAGCTTCGCGGAAGTATCTTCTTGTCGTACGCTTTCTTCATTCGTCTTTGGTACAAACGACCGTATGCTAGAGAAGCTAGCCTCTTCTCATCCATCAGGCTCAGTTGGTTCAATCTATTCGTTACCCATTCTGCCTCGTCCAGCTGCACGTCTCGCAATACCCTCAGAGAAGGGATCTCAACTTCCAATGGTAGTACCGCTTCCATTCCGTATACCAACGAGAACGGAGTTGCCCCGGTTGATGTGCGTACCGTCGTACGATAACCGTGCAAAGCGAAAGGTAGAATTTCATGCCAATCTTTATAGGTCACCACCATTTTCTGAACGATCTTCTTGATATTTTTATTGGCCGCTTCGACAGCGCCATTCATCTTGGGTCGGTAAGGGGAGGAGTTGTGATGTTCGATCTTGAAATTCTGACAGAGCTCCTTCATCATTTTGTTGTTCAGATTAGAACCGTTGTCCGTGATTATCCGCTCGGGGATCCCGTATCGGCAAATGATATCTCTCTTGATGAATCTGGCTACCACTTGCTTCGTTACATTTGCGTAAGACGCCGCTTCCACCCACTTGGTGAAATAATCGATTGCTACTAGGATGAACCGGTGCCCATTAGAAGCCGTCGGCTCGATCTTTCCAATCATATCAATTCCCCACATCGAAAATGGCCATGGAGATGACATCACATTTAGAGGACTCGGAGGCACGTGTATCTTGTCAGCATATATTTGGCACTTGTGGCACTTTCTTGCAAACTTGAAACAATCAGTTTCCATTGTCAGCCAAAAGTAACCTGCCCTCAGCAGCTTTCTCGTCATAGCATGCCCACCAGCATGCGTGCCAAAGGCACCTTCGTGAATTTCCTCCATGAGAAGCTTTGCCTCTTTCTCGTCTACACAACGCAACAACACCAAATCGTGGTTTCTTCTGTACAAGACGCCATCCGGGTTCAAGTAGAAATTACCCGCTAATCTCCTGAGGGTCTTCTGATCTTGACTGGACGCCCCAGCCGGGTACTCTTTATTCTTCAGGAAATTAAGGATATCGAAATACCACGGTTTGCCATCAGATGCTTCATCAATAGCAAATACATAAGCTGGCCTGTCCAACCGAGAGATAGTGATTTGGGGAGCTTCGTTCCAGAAGTTGACCTTGTACATGGAAGACAAAGTGGCAAGGGCGTCAGCCATTTGATTTTCTGCCCGCGGCACGTGATGCAATTCAACTTTGTCGAAGAAAGGCAACAATCTCCTTGCATAATTCATGTAATGTATCAAATTGGGCTGACGTGTCTCCCATTCCCCTTTAATCTGATTCACCACCAGAGCTGAGTCTCCGTATACGTCTAGATGTTTGATTCGCAAATCAATGGCTTCTTCAAGCCCCATTATACAAGCTTCGTATTCGGCCTCATTGTTGGTAACGGCAAAGGTCAATCGGGCAGTAAACGGGATGTGCGACCCGTGCGGCGTGGTGATAATTGCCCCTACTCCGCTACTGTAAGCGTTCACGGCTCCGTCAAATATCATCTTCCACTGGGACCCCGGCTCTGGTCCTTCGTCTGGCAACGGTTCTTCGCAATCCTTCATCTTGAGGTACATGATATCCTCGTCAGGAAAATCAAACCTCATTGATTGGTACTCTTCAATAGGCTGCTCCGCCAGATACTCAGACAGCACACTCCCCTTTATAGCCTTTTGAGAGACGTATTGGATATCATATTCAGTCAAGACCATCTGCCAACGGGCAATTCTACCTGACAACGCCTGCTTTTCGAATATATATTTGATAGGATCCATCTTTGAGATGAGCATGGTTGTATGATTCAGCATGTACTGCCTCAAACGCTTGGCGGCCCAGGCTAGCGCGCAACACGTTTTCTCCAGCATTGAATACCGAGATTCACAGTCTGTAAATTTCTTACTCAGGTAATAGACCGCATGCTCTTTTCTCCCCGTCTCGTCGTGTTGACCGAGAACACAACCCATACTCCCCTCAAGAACCGTCAAATACATTATCAAGGGTCTCCCTGCCACTGGGGGTATCAAAATAGGAGGCTCCTGCAGATACTTCTTTATTTTGTCGAACGCCTTTTGACAATTTTCGTTCCACGTTACAGCTTGATCTTTCTTCAACAGCTTGAATAATGGTTCACACGTGGCGGTTAGGTGAGATATGAACCGGGCAATGTAGTTCAACCTCCCTAAAAACCCGCGCACCTCTTTCTCTGTTTTAGGCGTCGGCATTTCTTGAATCGCTTTTATTTTAGCAGGATCGACCTCTATTCCTCTTTCGCTTACGATAAACCCCAGCAGTTTACCCGATCTCACCCCGAAGGTGCATTTATTAGGGTTCAGCCTCAGCCTGAACTTCCTAAGTCTTTTAAACAACTTCAACAGATTCACCAGATGCTCTTCCTCCGTCTGGGACTTGGCAATCATATCGTCAACATAAACTTCGATCTCTTTATGCATCATATCATGAAAAAGAGTCGTCATAGCACGCTGATATGTTGCCCCAGCATTTTTCAAACCAAAGGGCATCACTTTGTAGCAAAATGTTCCCCAAGGCGTTATGAAAGTAGTCTTCTCCATATCCTCTGGCGCCATTTTAATTTGGTTGTAGCCTGAAAAGCCATCCATGAAGGAGAATACAGAGTATTGAGCAGTATTATCAACTAACACGTCAATGTGAGGAAGTGGAAAATCGTCTTTTGGGCTTGCTTTATTCAAATCTCTATAATCCACGCACATTCGAACCTTGCCATCTTTCTTTGGCACTGGTACGATGTTGGCAACCCATGAGGGATACTTTGTCACAGCCAGGAAACCAGCGTCCCACTGTTTCTGAACCTCCTCTTTGATTTTCATTGCCATATCTGGTCGTGTTCTGCGAAGTTTTTGTTTGACTGGCGGGCAATCTTCTTTCAGTGGCAGGCGATGCACAACCATATCTGTATCGAGCCCCGGCATATCTTCATATGACCAAGCGAATACATCACTATACTCTCGGAGCATTTCAACCAGTTTTCGCTTGATATCACTCTGCAGTGCGGCTCCGATACGAATATTTTTCTCAACCCCTTCCGACCCCAAATTGATAATTTCGATGACCTCGTCGTGAGGCAGAATGGCTCTTTCCTCTTGCTTCACTAACCAAGACAGTTCTTCAGGAACGTCGCTATCTTCGACAACCTCTTCTTCGGTCTGGAATACCGGGTGATCGAAGTCGGGACGAGTCATAGGTGGTTCAAGGATGTCATCTGAAAATGTTATCCTGCAAAAGGAAGGGTTAAGTGCTTCAAAATGCGTATAAAGCGAATAACCACATTGCCATTTTATTGAAAAAAATGTAAAACAAGAAAGACAGGGATTACAGTATTTGCACATGAAAAAACGCCATTTATTTAATGATTAACGCGCAATGTTTATAACAACACAGCCCTAAGCAAATCCTGATGCCCCGGGCAAGACATCAGATTATTCAACAATTAATAAAGCAAAGCATTACTGTTTAAAAGTCACAGGAACTAGCTCCTGAATAGACCAGTTGCACAGTCCTTGTCCTGGCGTGCTTGGCTGAATCCAGGCATCCATATCACAGTCGCTGTCTCCTTCATCAGACTCTGAAGCAGCATTGACAGTCTCATGACATACTCCACTGGCAGAGATGGTGATTGACTTTCTGAAATGAGGGGCCCCCACGGAAGGAGTTGATGACGACGGTCGGTACCCCAGCCCGAACCGGTCCATTTTCACAGGAATGTCCAGCACTTTGCCCCAGCCCTTGGCTTCTCCTGCTTCCACTAGAGCTTGAGCTTCTTTATACGATGAGACGGCTATCTCTGGCACTTTGCTCGGCCCTGGACCTTTGTCCTTGATGCGCAAACCTTCGAATGCCTGGCATGGTGTCTCGTGGATCTCTCCGTCGACTTCCACATATTTAAACGATGATAGATGGCTGACCAGAATGTCTTCTTCTCCGCACACGGTGACTACGCTGTCTCCAACCATATATTTTAACTTCTGATGCAGGGTAGACGTGACTGCCCCTGCCCCATGAATCCAAGGTCTTCCCAGCAAGCAGCTGTACGCAGGCTGTATATCCATGATATAAAATTCAGTTGCAAACACTTCCGGCCCCACTTGCAGAGGCAAGGTAATCGATCCGAAGACTGTTCTCCGCGTGCCGTCAAACGCTCTGACTACCAAATCACTGGGTGTGCACAAAATTCCTCGAACATCCAGCTTCATCATCGCCTTCTTGGGCAGCACATTCAAAGATGATCCGGTGTCAACCAATACGTGCGACATTACTGACCCTCTACACTCAACAGATACGTGTAATGCCATATTATGATCCCTCCCTTTCGGAGTCAAGTCAAAATCGGTAAAGCCCAGACTGTGGCCTGCATTCACGTGTGCCAGCACTCCTTCCAGCTGATTTACGGAGACATCCTGGGGTACAAAAGAAGTGTCCAAGACTTTCAACAACGCGTTTCTGTGAGCTTCCGAACACAACAGCAATGACAGGATAGATATTTTGGACGGTGTCTGCTGCAGATGCTCCACAATTTTATAATCACTTTTCCGAATCAAGCGCATGAATTCTTCTACATCCTTCGATGCTGCTTCTTTTTCATTTGCTTGTACCGGAACATTCTCAACCGCTTTCCCTTTTCCTTTCGCTAGTCTTTCAGCCTCCACTTCAGGAGATATAAAGATCCTGCCACTCTTCGTCATGCCTCCTGAGCCAACAACATTATCCACAATCTCCACTGGCTGCTTGTTAACATCGATCTTTATCCCGTCACAATACACCTCTAGCCCATACGACCATGGGACTGCTTTCGTGTTCTCATACGGGATTGGCCCGGCCTTAGTTATAGTGATAGATGGTCGCTGAGCTGGTGCTGCAATAGTGATCGTCTTCCGAGGAATCGTCACTGTGGCCACATCACTCCGATTATCCACTACTGCCCCTGCAGGCTCATCATTTGCCGCTCGATCAAACTGCAATACACCTTCATCAATCAAAGCCTGGATGCCTTTCTTCAAATCCTCACACCCCCCAGCTAGGGTCCAACAATCTAAGCAATACTCGTTACATCCCGGGTAAACACCTCCTTGCAACAGTCGGCTCTTTATCTCGCTCAGCGGCGTCTTTAAATCTTCAACATTCATAATCAGATTCAGACCTTCCTCAATCAGAACGGCGTTTGCCCCGTGATTAGGCATGGGTTTCTGGACTATATTCGGACCTGCCGTTCCGAAGTTGATAGTCTTGTTGTCCAAAAGATCCTGCACAACGTGCTTAAAAGCATGGCAACCTTCTATATCGTGGCCCGGGGCCCCAGAATGAAACTCACAGTGCCTGTTTGCATCGTAGCCGAACGGGGGAGTTCCCGTTATCGGTGCCAGAGTTCTTTTCTCTACCAGATTCAATCCCAACAATGTCTGCAACAAATCGGCATAGGTTGAGGGAGGCTTCTCAAACACTCTTCTCGGCTTATTACCTTGGAATCTTCGCTGAGCTTGCTGCTGCTGTGGCATTGGTTGCTGCTGAACCGGTTGTTGTTGCTGGATTGGTTGTTGCTGATAGGGAATAGTAACACTCGACACCTGCTGCGGCTGACGATATTGCCCTCTTCCCCTGCCTCGGCCTCGGCCTCGGCCTCCAAATACTGCGCTAGCTTCGCCCTGACGGCGCCCACCATAAGCTTTCCTATTACTGCCAGATGCAGTTGATTCATCGACTTGGAACTTTCCTTGCTTAATATTACGTTCAATCTTTTCCCCCATCAGAATCAGGTCTGAAAAACTAGCCAGAGACGTATGAAACAGCATATCATGGAACAGCCCTGTGAATGTGCCGACAAACATATCATTCATTTCCTTATCTTCCACAGGAGGACGGACCCTGGCAGCCATATCGCGCCACCTTTGCGCGTACTCTTTAAAACTCTCCCCCTTCTTCTGCGACAGCCCGGCTAACTGGACCCGATTGGGTGCCAGGTCGCTGTTATACTTGTAATGGGCTACAAACGCCTCCGCTAATTGCTTCCATGTCTTGATATCAGTTGGCTCCAACCCCATGTACCACTCTAGGGAAGGGCCCGACAGACTATCCTGAAAGAAATGCATTAGCATTCTTTCATCAGTTGAGTATGCAGACATCTTTCTGTAATAAGCTCGTACATGCACTTTCGGACATGTGTCTCCTTTGTACTTATCGAACGCAGGAGCTTTGAATTTAATTGGCACCCTCAAGCCGGGTACCAAGCCCATTGTTGCCATGTCCAATCCCACAGCACTCTGATTTAGGACTCCCTTCATCTGCTCTTCCAGCATTCTTATCTTTTGGGAATCATCCATCGGCCCTTCAAAACCTCCTCCGGAGAAGGCGTCATCCTGCTGATCCTCTTGCCACAGACCATTTCCAGCCCCGTACCCATCATACGCATTATTACGTCCAGCTCTGATCTGATTCATTCCCGGACCTCGGCCTCTGTTACCATACCCTTGAACACCTCCAGCAGGACCAACAGCCATAAATCCAGTACCGTTTCCGTTTCCAAAGCCTCCATAACCCTGATTGACCATACCATAACCATCTTGCCCAAAGCCTTGAGCATTAAAGCCATACTTGCCAGTGTTGTCAAATCCCTGATCGTTGAATCCGAACCCAGTATTGACAAAGCCATTGCCTCCTAGATTATCTCCCAAATTGACATCACCCAGCCCAGCATTATGGACAGCAGTTTCATTCCCTACTCCGACGTTACCATTCACAGCAGCGGTAGCGTTGTTGACATTAGCGGCAGGTATATTGACCACGGGCGGAGCCACTGGCGTAGGAGTGCCGTCTCCATGAGCAGTATCAACCCGGACAGACTGATGATCGTCATTACCATGACCAGCGTTGCCAGCCAACAGAGGCTGGACCATGGCCTGCAAATTCTCCTGCCCTTTTGCTATAGCCTCCATAGTCTGCATGAAGAGGGCGAGCTTCTCGCGCACGTCCTGCATCTCGTTCTGAATTTGGTCCATGATTTTCCGACAGTTGGAGCGTGTAGAATAGCGGTGCGGATGTTGATCTGGAATCCTGTTAAGTACCTGATGCAAAGCAGGAAATAAGACACCATTCAAAGATTACCTGTAATGCAATATGAATATGAATGCAATGCAATGTGTCTGTGCATTAGGGAAGTTCATTCCCCCAGTTCTAGTGCGATGGTGCCGGTGCAGTGACAGTGCTGACAATAGGAATATCGGAGCTGAATCATAGAAAGCCTCATATATTGCAGAGAGAATCAATAATCCCAGGGTACAATATCACTGAGAGTACAAAGAAGGCATGACCTCAACCAACAATCCTGGTGATGGTCAGCACTATGCAAATAAAGCATACAAATAACTACATGAAATGATCAAACCCTCCCAAAAGTCTGGTACTCCTCTATCAACTTCTTCGTCTCCGGATGGCTTGGTCGATCAAGCAGCCCTTCAACAAGCTGGTTTCTCCTTTTAAGGACACGGCGTACATCTTCAGCAGTTTCTTCCCATGTTGCTTCTCCGAAGCAATCTTCTAGCTTTCGCTTCTGAGACACCGCTTCATCTCTGGACTTGATTGCCTTGTTTAGTGCATGCTGGACACTATACCGAGTCATCACTTCTTCCTCACACTTCTTGATGCTAGACTTCAACTTCTCTTCGAGGTCGGAGATTTGCTGCTTCAGCTTATCTTCCCTTCTCTTATTGTTAGTGAGAGTAGCATTCCAAGTCTTATTGCAAGAGGATATCTCTCGGTGTGCTGCGTCGAGCGCCTTCTTTTTGGCTTCCAGCATGTCATGGGAACTTCTGAACTCTTGCCCCAGACGTTCACGCTTCTTCTTTTCCTCGGTCAACTCAGCTCCTATCCTGTTTACCAGCTCGATCTGTTGTTGGAAAGCATATACGGCCTTGTTTTTCTCGCTGCGTGCCTGGGCTAACTCTTGCTCTAACCCTTCATTAATCTTTATCAAAGCTTCCTTCTCCTTCACAACCTGTTCATAGACTTCCCTGGAAACAGTAGTCGGCTCTGCTACCGGGACGGGAACAAGAACTGGTGCATCTGGAAACGACATCCTCAACTGACTAGCCCTCTCCTGAATCCAAACTCTGTAAGGTGCATAGGCCTGGCAATCGTTCTTTCCTAATAGTGGCTTCCCTCTGCGGTTAATACGCGTCCAGGCATGCTGCAACTTGGCTAATAACTCCCCCTTTACGTCTCCGGTGAAGTACAGAGATTCCTGTACTTCTTCCTCCTGAGGTGGATTCTTCAGTGCATATCCGAACTGGCGAATGAATAGAGAAGGGTTGTAATTGATACACCCTTTTCTTCCTATCAACGGCACATTAGGGTACCCAGAACAACTGAAGATGAGCTCAGATCCCAACAGGTCTCGATCAAACCATACAACGCCTTCGGAAGATAGCCTCATCAAGCGTTCTGACCAACTGGCTGAGGTTGCACTGTCTACAAATGGTCCCTTTGTGGGAAGGTGACTCTTGAACCACATATTCAACAGAGGAGTACAGCAGTAAACGACCTTTCCTCTTCGGTTCTCATTCTTATAGTGCAATGAGTGGTAGAAGTCTCCGATCAAAGTTGGCACTGGGTTGCCTGCAGCAAACAGATAGAAAGCATCCAAATCCACAAAGTTGGGCAAGTTAGGGAACAACACAATTCCATAGATGCATAGAGCCAGAATAGCATTGAAAACCACCCAACAACCGTTCTTGGCATACTCCCGAGCTTTGGCGACTAAGAAATCCAGAGAGAAACCTGAAACCCCAAGCCAAGAAGTCAATAACAGATCTGCAGCATTCATGTGCAAGGCTTTGGCTAAGTCCTCCAACTTGGGCTCAGCAGCAGAGTGAATAAAGGGAACCTTGTTCTGCACAGGAAGCTCAGTAAACTCCACATACTCCTCAATGGTAGGCCCTAGAATAAAGTCAGCAAAGGTAAAGCATCTCAATGTGGGGTCATAGAACTGCATCAAGGTGTATAGCCCGTTCATCTCATCAGCAGTGGGCTTACAGACCAATCTCAGTAATCTCCCATGGCTCATTCTGAAGCTTCTCCTAACCTCCTCATCAGCAAGAGATATCAGGCCAAGCAAAGAAGTAATATCAGGTGAAGGTAGCTTATACGCAACTGTTTTCCTCAAACTAGCCATAATCAATACTCAGAAGTCCGGGCACTAGAACTAGGGAAATGCAAATGCACCTGCAGCACAGACACACGTTAGTGAAATGCAAATGGTAATGGATATGCAGACAATGCAATGCAAGTAACATGCAACAGGGACCAAAGCTGCAGCTGAATAGCCTGAACCCAATCAAGAAAGGTCTCAGATAGACCATCCAGAAGTCATCAAACCCTGGTCTCAGATAGACCTAAAATAAAACTCCAATACTGGTCTCTGACAGACCTCAAACTATAACTCCAACTGGTCTCTGGTAGACCTCAAATCACATCTCTAATTGGTCTCTGACAGACCTCAGAACTCTCCAACTGGTCTCTGACAGACCTCAGAACTCACCTCTAATTGGTCTCTGACAGACCTCAGAACACATCTCCAAATGGTCTCTGACAGACCTCAAATCATCTCCAAATGGTCTTTGACAGACCTCAAATCATCTCCAAATGGTCTTTGACAGACCTCAAATCATCTCCAAATGGTCTCTGACAGACCTCAAATCATCTCCATAAATAACCAGGATCTCTGATCAAGAAATAACCGGTATCTGAAGGTCTGGTTACCTGCATAACCCCAAATCCCCTCACAGGTGGGTGGCCCTATAACTGGCACAAGGTACGGCATCCTATGCGGTCGTCGGCGTCACAGACTTTCAGGGTTGATGATACGATTCCCAGAAGGAGTGGCATCATCAAATCCTGAAGAGGCCTCACTCAGCCAACTTCCAAATGATCGGTTCCCGGAGTCGACAATTCAGCTGACCAACAACCCCTTCGACCCAAAGGGTAGAAAAAGAAGCCAACCAGAAGAACCTCGTCCGAGTGTAGATTTCATGAGACACTAATGCAAGCAAAGCCGGCACGCGCCCACTACTTTCTACGCTAATTCTAGGTGCACTCAAGCCCAGGTCCGGCTTATCTCTCAATATCAGAACACCCGTCACACCCCAAATACAGCAATAATAATCAATATACAAAGCTGAAAATACAAGGTTAGAAATATACAATAACTCCATACAAAATCCTCGACGGGAAAACAAGCGCTAGGATTGACTCGCTCAAAGGGACGTTGGATCCCAAATGCATAAGAACCATCGCAGTTCTTAGCAGCCAGGGGACGTTGGTTCCCCAGCAGAGTCGCCAGCTGTCGCTACTGCGAAAATCGGCGCCGGCTGAACAGAAGAGTCGCCACCGTGCGTTATTTATCCCACGGGAGGGAAAGGGAACGCTCAGAGTAAACCTCACAAAGACGGGAAAGGTATGGTCGTCGCAACCAAAACCTGGATTCGGGAGTCGGTTACGCAAGGGGAAGGTATTAGCACCCCTCACGTCCGTCGTACTCGACGGGATCCACGCTTGTTTTCGGGTATGGATTGTTATTCTATCTACTCTAAAGGTCTGGGGTTGAAAGAAAAGAAAATGAAAATAAAAAAGACTCGGCAAAGTATCGCACTTTATGCCTACGTATTCCCGTCTGGAACGAGAAATCAGAGTCAACGTAGTTCGCCTACCTACAGGAAAGGAGGGGAAGGTTGCTCGCTAGGATATCGCATCCTATGCCTACGTACTTCCACACTGCATGGAAGATCAGAGCAAACGTAGTTCGGGCCACATACGACACAAGCTTGTCCTTGATTGATTTTTATTCCTTCTGAAAAAGGTTTTCTTGATTAGCAGTCCCGGCGGACAAAATTGACGTCTTGATGAGTTCACATTCTTTTACGGAAGAAGTGTCTTTTATTGTGTTTGAAATCTTTATGTGTTTTTCTGTTTGTTTTGAGAGAGAAGAGACAGAATTCTACCCTACGGTTGCGAAGGGAATCAAACTAACCTAATGTTATCATGCATGGGTTAAGACCTAGTGTCTATCATTCTCCTCTCTTGCGCAGAGAGAAACAGAAATCCTAAGGGATAGGCAGAAACAGAAACAATATCAGATATATACAGTAAAGCAGTAAAATGCATGGATGCAGCAACACAAGCGAGGCAAGGGAGTCCCACTCAACCTCGAACCTAGAAAACAATAGGCAAAAGTGAACAGGCTTCACTTTCAACCCAACAGGGTAAACAGCAAACAATACAGTTCAGAAAAACCAATCAATACATCAGCAAATGAAATACAACAGCAAAAGAAACAGCAGCAGCTCTGAATCAACATCTAGCTTCCAGGTAATCTCCAATCAGCTACAGGCTTCAACAAGCATCAACCTCCATCTTCATGACCTTCAGGCAAGGGCTTTGATCATCAGTCTTCTATCTGCAATGGCTTTTCTTCAAGCTCAAACCTCCAGGATGAGGAATCAGTCACAAGAGTGAAGTGAATGAATGTTAGACAGTCAATTACCTACCAAGGGTGGTTCATCAACTGTTAACATTAATCAGAAAGTTTCCTCTCAAAAGTTCTATCTTTCAAATACATTCACTGATCCTTCCAAAGGAAGGAGGTGGATATTTGAAAGAGACTTTGAATCATAGAGAAAGGATGGATGCAGACAAGGCATTCCATGTTTGAGAAACAAGCTTTCTAATCTAGAGCTCTGCCTAGCTCCTAAACCCTAGTCTCCTCAGCATCTGCTAGCAAGAATCTACTCCTCAACTCTGGAAGTTGATCTTCAATCTCTGGATCTCCAATGGTCTTCATCACCTCAAGTCTTCAGCTCTCCCAAGGCCCCAGACAAACCCAATACCCAAGCAAGCAAGCAATAATCCCCAGAGGGCACACCACACCAGACAATCAGATATACACAGACAGTAATAGCAGTAGGGGAATCTTAACTTTTTCTCTAAGGGATCTAATAACTACCCATAGCCCCTATAGTCCCATAACTAATCTAATTAAATCCTAAGTCCTAAGGGAAAAAATCAAACTTCCTAAGTCATCACCTAAAAACCCTAAGTTGTTCATGATGTTCAAGCCTATATTAATCACCCAAAATTAATTCCTAAAAATGGGAACTAAATTGAATCTACAAGTTGAATGTCTAATCTAAGCAACATAAAAAGAATGAACAAAAAATATAGAAGCATTTAATAGAACAAAAATTATTAAAATGATGCATGAAATGAATCTAACTAAAATGACATTTATTTAAAAAATATGAAAAAACTATCAAATAAAAATAAAAATGCAATTTTATTTTCCTATAATATTCTAGACATCCTAAAGAAAATAGTGTAAAAAGAATGGATGGAAAATGATTTTTTATGAATTTGTTATGAATTAATGAAAATGCATAAAAAATTAAGAGAAATAAAAAACAAAATGCAAGAAATAAATGGGAGAGGGGTGTATTCAGCAAGCGCATTCAGTTAATTATTCAGGATGGGCCAAGCAGCAGGGGTGCGCATAGCAAAATGGTTAAGGCCCAGAACCAAGTCAGCAATAATAAAACTGGACAAAAACGCAGGGGGTGAAAATAGTAACGAAATCACGTTCAGATCCATATTGGGCTTAAACCTGGGGGTGGGGATAGCACAGCATCCTGAGGCCCGCCCGTTTCAATTAATGAAACGGTGCGTTTGGCACCCAGTCAATTCCCTCCAAATCTGAAATCAAATAATATCCACACGATCATTCTCCAAGTCAAAAGTCTACCATGAAACGAACGCTCCAGATTGTGTCTCCTACCTCAGATCATAAAGCTAGGGTTTCCTCTCCCATGGCAGCCATGCACGAGCTATCTTCAAGCTCTCAGATCTCCATCACCAGGCCATGAAACGCCACGATGTAAACACGAAATTCACTCTAAATTCTTCCCTCTATACGCCTATGATCTTAATTCAGTCTGAAACTCAATAAAACTCTCAACCCGATCGAGGTAAAATCTGGTCACCATGGAAATCCTCTGAGATGCACCAACACAATTCTCCATCAAACTTAACCTAATCTAATCTATGCCTAATGGTGATCAACCTGCGCTATCAAGCTAAGATTATGATGCATTAACCTAAGAGTTTCAAGCCCTAACAGTTTCTACCACCTGCTAACAATGGTCTCTATTCAGCCTCAAATTCATCCTAATTACTCTACTAACCACCTAGATCATATCTAAACTAACAACAACATGCCAAATCAACTAGATCAAGCTGTGTGAATGAAAACATACCTGGTGTAAAAGCTTGAAGACAGCTATGGAAACTTGTAGATCTGAGGCTTCCAAGGCTTGGATCTTGATCAATTAGCTCAATACTCAATTCTGTATGCAATACTTTGATGATTCCTGGCTTGAATTGTGCTGTCCAATGGAGATTGCAGTTTTGATGTTCTTGAAGAAAGTGCACGAAAATGGATTCTAACCACCTTGTTCTTGATTGAATTCTACTCTATGATGATGAATCAATAGAATGAAATTGATTTTGATGATAATTGGTGAAGATTTTGAGAGATTGAAGTGAAATTGCCAAGAGAAAGAATGAGAAAGTTTGTGGAATTCTTGGTGAAAATGAAGCCAACCCTTGATCAATCTACATTTCATGAATATATAGACCTCATATGAACATTCTAGATCCATCTTACACATTCCCTTGCCTTCCAACTTTGATCCATTTTTGAAGTGTTTCTTAAAGTACAAGTAACCAAAGATAACTTTCTTTTTTCCTTCTAAACTCAAAAAAGTGTTTGAACCATTGTTCTTAGAATTGCTTTTCCATTCAAAATCATATATTGGAAGTCTCCATTTGGATTCATAAATCTCCCAAACCATTTTTCACTTTGAATTTCTTTGAATTATAAGCCATTTTAGTTCAACTTTTGACCAATTATGCAACTTCATGTTATGAGCTTCTCCAATAATTTGTGACCTTCTTTCTAGACTTAAAATCCCATTTGGAGCAAGTTTGATGTTGTAAGTTTTTCCATTTGAGGCCTCCTTGTATGAGTTTTGGACATAGGTTAAAATGACCTGTAATTCACAAATGCCCAAAATACCCTTTGCTTGCCAAGACCATAAGTTGAGTTCCACACATCATATGAAGGCATACTATACCATTCTAGAAAGCTAAGACAATGAGGAACAATTCTTATGTTGACCAAGAATTCATGTTAAATCTCCTTGAGGGGTAAAAATTGCTTGGAAGTCAAGTCACTTTTACAGACTAAATTTCAGATACCTCAGATGACCTGTAACTTGCAAAGACCATAACTTGAGTTCTATAAATCTCCTTGATGTCTTCCACCACTCAAATTAAAGGTCTTGAGATCCTCTACAAGTTTCATGTTGGCCAAGAAGCCATTTGAAGCTAGCATTTTGACTGATCTTGCTTGGAAATTTTACCTAAACTAGGGGATTTTACAGAGAAACCCTAATTTAGTAACTCCTCTTCTCCTTGATTTCTCCTGAATTCTCCTTGGCATATCTCCATATCCTTCTCCATATGTCCAATGATGAACCCCACATCTCTCCAATAGACTTGAATGCCCTTTAAATCAGTCAATTGACCTAGGGTTGACTTAGGGTTGACCCAGATGAACCCTAGTTGACTGTCTTCAACTATAGCTCTTGTGCTCTCATCAATGACTTGTCTCCTTCTCCAAATGACTTTCTAAGTCTCTCATAATGTCTAGATACTCTCCATGCCTTCAATCCACAGCTCACAACCCTCTTGTTGACCCTCAGATACCCTCAGCTAGGAGATGGACTCAAGGCTTGATCTGCTGAACTCTTTGCTTTCAAATTCTTTCCTGATGACTTGAATGAGGTTGAATTGGGATAATAACCTCTTGATAGGCTTCTAGAGATGAAAATACTGATTGGTCCCCTGTTGAATGACTTGCTATGCTTATGCTATGCAGATGGTTAGTCTATGTACATGACTCTATATGCAAATGCTAATGATAATGAAACATAAACCAAGTGAATAAGGTTGGGCAAATTTTAGGGTGCAACACCCTCTTGAGACTTAGAGTAAATCAAAATATCGTCAATGAACATAACCACAAAACGATCTAGTTGTTCGTGAAAAATACGATTTATGTATTCCATAAACACACCCGACGCATTAGAAACCCCGAATGGCATCACAGAATATTCGTAATGGCCATACCGTGTCCTAAAGGTCGTCTTTTGAATATCCTCTCCTTTCACACGAATCTGGTAATATCACGATCTCAAATCAATCTTGATAAAAGCATGCGCACCAACCAATTGGTCCATCAAATCATCGATCCTTGGAAGCGGATACTTGTTCTTAATTGTCACCTTGTTCAATTGTCGATAATCAATGCATAACCGCATACTCCCATCCTTCTTCTTTACCAACAATACTGGAGCACCCCAAGGAGAAACACTTGGCCTTACAAATCTCTTGTTCAACAAGTCATTCAACTGCTTCTTCAATTCTACTAACTCCGATGCCGACATACGATACGGTGCCATCGAAACCGATCTAGTACCCGGAACTAGATCAATAGAAAACTCAACTTCTCTTTCTGGCGGTACATCCGTAATATCCTTCGAAAACACTTCTGGAAAGTCATACACCACTGGGAACACATCGAGATCAACTTTACTCTCCACCGACAATGATGCAAACAAACCGAACAATTGAGCTTCATCCGCTAAAAGTTTCTTCAACTCTTTAGTAGATAGAGAACTCTCATCTTCATCATCTTCCAAAGAAGGAAACCTCACTGACTTGTAATAGCAATCTATATGAACTCTATTAAATCGCAACCAGTTCATACCCAAGATTACATCCAATCCCTCCAACGGCAAACACACTAAATCCATAATGAAGTCTTTACCATACATGGTCAAAGAACAACTTACACACACCAAAGATGTAGTTACCGACCCCGAAGCGGGAGTCTCAATAACCATGTCACCACCCCAAGAAGTTATGAACAAATTCAAACGCTTAGCGCACTCATGAGAAATAAACGAATGAGTCACTCCAGTATCAATAATAGCAACTAAATGCGTACTATTAATAAAGCATGTACCTTTAATCAAACGATCTGCACTAGTAGTGTCTGACCCAGCTAATGCAAACTCCTTTCCGCCCGCTTGAGCTTGTTTCGGCTTAGTACAATTAGTACTAACGTGACCCACTTCTCCATAATTATAACACTTCACTACATTCCTCCTACAATCGGTAGTAGCATGCCCAAGGCCTCCACAGTTAAAACATTTCACTGCGGTCTTCCCACACTCAAAAGATTTATGACCCATTTCACCACACTTTTAACACTTAACGGAACCAGAACCTCCTCCTCCAGATCTCTTATCATGGTTTCCCCTATGCTTGCCCTTATCAACGGGTGTCACATAAGGTCCACTCCTATCTTGTTGCTTTCCCTTCCTCTCATTCAAACTTTTGTAATGTGTAGAACGAGCCTTGCTATCTTCCTCGAAGATTCTACAACATTTCGTCAAATCCGTAAACCTTCTTATCCTTTGATATCCCACCGCTTGCTTAATCTCGAGACGCAAACCATTCTCATAATTAATACACTTTGAGAACTAAGCAGTAATTGTAGCATAGTAAGGATGGAATTGAACCAACTACACAAACTTAACAGTATAGTCCACCACAGACATACTACCTTGTCTCAGTTCAAGGAACTCCATCTCCTTCTTCCCTTTCACACTTTTAGGGTAATACTTCCTCAAGAACTCAATACGAAATAAATCCCAAGTTATCTCTTCATCATCCACCTCAAGAGCTTGACGCACCAACCCACCAATCGTTGGCTTCTTCCTTCAGCATGTGAGACCCAAGTCTCACCTTATTCCCCTCCACACAGCCAATGACTCTGAAGATCCTTTCAATCTCTTTCAACCAAATTTCAGCACCATCGGGATCACATCTTCCTTTGAAGACCGGTGGTTGATTCTTCCTGAACTCGTCATTAGCATTCACGTTCGGCGCACCTTGCAACACCCTGGCCATTGCTTCCAAAGCAGTGGCAATCGCATTGTCGTTACGACCAGCCATATTCTAACCATTCCCAAAAATAACAACAAGGTTAAACAACCGTTCAACCATCACAACAACAAGACAGACACAACTGACTCAACATTGGCTCTGATACCACTTAATGTAACACCCCTTTTCTATACCCCCAAATATTTACATAATCATTTAGTCACATATTAAAAATAATTTTGTCAAAGTATAATTATAAACATAGTACAAAAGAGGTGCGTCACATTACGTTTGAAATTAAATCATACAACACCTGCTCAACAAAAGATATGCAACAATGGGGTAACTTTGCAACAGAGGAACTTAGTCCTTACACCCACATCTCAATATTTAGAATAAAAGTAGAAAATCTAAACATTGAATAACATCAAACATATAAACATATATATATATATATATATATATATATATATATATATATATATATATATATATATATATATATATATATATATATATATATATATATATATATATATATATATATATATATATATATATATATATATATATATATATATATATATATATATATATATATATATATATATATATATATATATATATATATATATATATATATATATATATATATATATATATATATATATATATATATATATATCATCCACTATGATTCAACAACATAAGACATGTTTTCATAAACATTCAACAACAAGATACATATACAAATGTATCACAAAAGAATCATGTACATCCTAGCTACCCGGTGCTACATATCAGAGCTGACCGACCAAAAGAATGAAGACACGCTTCACAAAAAGACCTTCAGCCTACCTACTCTGCAATGCCTCATAATATTATCATAATAACAATGCAAATAATTATATATATATATATATATATATATATATATATATATATATATATATATATATATATATATATATATATATATATATATATATATATATATATATATATATATATATATATATTGTATATATATATATATATATATATATATATATATATATATATATATATATATATATATATATATATATATATACATACAATATATATATATATATATATATATATATATATATATATATATATATATATATATATATATATATATATATATATATATATATATATATATATATACAATATATATATATATATATATATATATATATATATATATATATATATATATATATATATATATATAACACCAAGCATATTCATCATGCATACTTCCACAATTCTTATCATTCCACATAAACATACACATTTATGGTTATTCACCAATGCACAATTATAAAGATGATAAATGCAAATCATAGAGACCGACTCACGACTCTATGCAAATGCAATGCGGTACCGACTAAATCATCTCAAGTTCACTCAGGAACTTATTGGAACCATCGCTCGTTACCAATGTATCTCCCCGTCCGGCCTACGATGTTCACCCATTGCTCACACCTCACATAGGCACACAATGTTTATGGATTGCTCACACCTCACATAGGCACACAATCTGATTGCTCACACCTCACATAGGCATACAATCGTTTGTAATAATCGCTCACACCTCACATAGGCACACGATGTTACAACGAATTCTCATTAGAATCACACAATACAAGAATTTACATCATTATGCTTCACATACAAAATGACTCAAGACACTCTTGAAATGCATACATGTTCACTATATATTCATGCATTGACCTCATATCATCACATACAATCTATACACATTCACATCAATTTTTCCAAACGGCAACAAGCATTGCTTTACCACTTAAACGGCAAAGAACTCTATCACAATTATCATGCATATACATTTAATTTAAACCATGTATTTATTAGCCAAAAGGTCACAATTCAAAATCTAGGATTCACGCCATACGGCTACCCACAGCATATCATATAACAACACACAAGCTACGCATTTCGGGAGAAGGTCGATCACATCCGAGTCGAAGAATCGATATTGGATGGGAAAAGAAAGAAAGAAATATGATGTGTTGTCATGCTCTCTAGAATGATCGCCTAGCAAAGTCATAGCGAACACTCGCTACTGGCTCGTGTAGCGAACATGCTAGCGAAGGCAGTTATTTGCTACTGGAAGTGTTCGATACTTGCTCGCTGGTGCTTCGCCTAGAGCACTTCGCTACTTCCCTCGCTAGAGAAAATGAGGGTCTTTTTGGTTCTGCCCAAGTCTGGGAGTGTTCGCTAGTAGCTCGCCGGGTGCTTCGCCTAGCGAGCACTCGCTACCTCACTCGCCAGTGACTCGCCTAGCAAATACTTCGCTACACAAACTCTCAATTATCCAAAAATGTTAGAAGGTCATAAAATCACCCGATTTTAATCCAACAAGTTCCAAAAGTCTCGGCCCAACATTCTTCGTCTAAACTACGCAATTTATTTCGAATTCTAACCATGAAAACATCAGTTTATATCGATTTAACCAATTCGACCTAAAATGCAAATATGTGGAAAAACAACCCAACGATCAAAACAAACACATACATAATGATATACATTGATGAGGTAATAACATTTCACACCCTTACCTGATTAAATCGATTCCTAGAGGTCAAATAAGCCAAAGGAAACCTATTTTCAAACACTTATAACCCTGGATGGAAGAATCACCCAAACTTTTCCTACAAAAACAATAACCCTATCCAAGACCCTGCACCCCCGAGACCATCCGGTTTTCAAGACTAAAGACAAAATTTGCCTATGCAAGTTGTGCAACCTAAGCCAAACCTTGAGAAAATCATGGAAGATTTTATTTCGGCTCAGACCCAGCAAAACAAGGAATTCCTAAACCAGAACATTCATGTGAATGAACTGATTACCCGTTTAGGAACCAAAGTAGACCAAATAGTCACCCACAATAAGATGCTTGAAACTCATATCTCTCAAATAGCTTTAAAACAAGCTCCCGAGACTACACCCGGAGGACAATTCCCTGGACAACCTAAACAAAACCCCCAAGGGCAAGCCAATGCAATTACCTTATGGAGTGGGACCGCTTACGATGAACCGATTAACCCGACATTGAACGAACCCAAGAATCCTAAGGAGAACATGGTACCCACGAGTGAAGTAGAGGAATCTGTAGGATCAGGAGAATAAAACAAAACTAACGAACCACCTCTGCCATATAAACCTCCCACACCCTATCCGCAAAGACTAAAACAAACTAAGATCAATAACCAATATCAGAAATTTATTAAAGTCATAGAGAGACTTCATGTGGAAATCCCTTTCACAGAAGCCATCACCCAAATACCGTCATATGCCAAGTTCCTCAAAGACATCCTTACCAATAAATGCAGACTTGACTATCCAAAACCTTTAGAATGCAATTCCATTTCCGAGAATAAACTCGCCAAGAAGGAGAAAGATCCTAGAAATTTCTCCATACCTTGTATTTTGGGAAGTCACGTCATCAATAAAGCCTTCCAAGATTTAGGAGCTAGTGTAAGCCTCATGCCCCTGGAAATTTTTGAAAGGTTAAAACTAGCACAGTTACAGCCTACGAAGATGTCACTTCAGTTAGCCGACAGATCCGTCAAATATTGGAAGGCGTCCCCGTTAGGATCAGTCAGTTAATCATTTCGACTGATTTTGTCATCATGGACATTAAAGAAGATGATGACATTCCAATCCTTCTAGGCCGACCATTCTTATCAACCTTTGGAGCCATAATAGATGTTAAGAGAGGGAAGTTGACTTTTGAGGTAGGTGACGAAAAGATAGAATTTATTCTATCGAAGTTTCTTATGGCACCAGTATTAGAAGATGCATGTTATGCCATAAACATCATCGATGAATGCGTTAGGGAGTTAGAATTAGAAGAAATCATTGAACTGCCTTCAACCTTCATGAAGGAAGATGGTGAATCTATAGAACCCTACATTGATGACAACCTGTACGAATGTTTATCCCTTACCTCAGATCCAATACAATGCCCTAAAAAACCAGCTTTAGAACTTAAGGAACTACCTAAGAATCTAAGATACGAGTTCTTGGACAAAGAAAAGACCCATCCAGTAATAGTCAGTGCTACCTTAAACTAAGGAGAATCATACCAACTCTTAGTCGTCTTACGAAAATATCCCTCTGCCCTAGGATATAACATCTTTGACCTAAAAGGTATAAGTCCATTTGTGTGCATGCATCGAATCTCGCTTAAGGAAGACTCAAAAGCCTCTAGAGAACACCAATGAAGAATAAACCCTATAATGAGTGATGTTGTTAAGAAGGAAGTTCTCAAATTACTAGAAGCAGGTATAATTTATTAAATCTTAGATAGTAAGTGGGTAAGCCCTGTGCATGTAGTACCTAAAAAGGGAGGCATCACGGTCGTCCAGAACGAGAAAGGAGAACATGTAGCAAAACGGATAGAAGGTGGATGTCGTATGTGTATAGATTATAGGAAACTAAACAAGGCCACTAGAAAAGACCATTTCCCCTTACCATTTATAGACCAAATGTTAGAACGTTTGGCCAGACACTCCTATTTCTTCTACCTGGATGGATATTCAGGATTTTTCCAAATCCCTATACACCCAGAAGATCAAGAGAAAACTACCTTCACATGCCCTTATGGAACTTTCGCCTACAGGCGAATGCCTTTCGGTCTCTGTAACACACATGTAACTTCCCAACGTTGCATGATGGAAATCTTCATCGATGACCTAGATGGAATCATGGAATTATTCATGGATGATTTCTCGGTATGCGGTCTTGATTTCAACAACTGTCTCGCTAACCTTGAGAAAATCCTGAAAAGATGTGTTGACGTCAACCTGGTGTTGAACTGGGAGAAATGTCACTTTATGGTCATCGAAGGTATAATTTTAGGACATATAGTTTTCGAGAGAGGCATCGAAGTAGATAAAGCCAAAATAGAAGTGATAGAAAATCTTAAACCCCCTAACACTGTTAGAGAAGTCCGATGTTTTCTTGGACACGCTAGTTTCTATCGGTGTTTTATTAATGACTTCTTTAAAATAACTAAAACTTTAACCTACCTCCTAATGAAAGACGTCGAGTTTAACTTTGACGAAAAATGCCTTGAAGCATTCAAAATTCTAAAATGAGCATTGATCTCAGCACCCATAATCCAACCTCTGGACTGGGACCAACCGTTTGAAATCATGTGTGACGCAAGTGACTATGCTGTAGGAGTTGTTCTAGGGCAAAGAAAAGATAAGAGATTACATGTAATCTGCTACACTAGTAGAACCCTAGATGCTGCTCAGCTCAACTACGCTACCACTGAGAAAGAGCTTCTTGCTGTAGTTTTTTCCATGCATAAATTTCGATCCTATCTGGTAGGAGCCAAAATTATAGTTTATACAGACCACGCTGCCATCTATTACTTATTAAGCAAGAAAGATGCAAAACCTAGGTTACTTCGATGGATCCTTCTGTTACAAGAGTTTGATCTGGATATTAGAGACAAGTAGGGCACGAAAAACGTAGTTGATGACCACCTTTCTAGGCTCGAGTATCTAAAACCAGACACACTCCCAATTAACAATGATTTTACCTATGACAGGTTAATTGCTAGGATAGAAGCCGTAGAAGAAAGCAACCTTAGAACCTTCCAAAAACCCTTAGAGATCTCTGGCAGTAGGCAACATACCTTGGTACGCAAATTTTGTAAATTACTTAGCTGCATATATCATCCCCCCTTATCTTAATTACCAACAGAGAAAGAAGTTCTTTAACGATGTAAGACACTTCTATTGGGACGAACCACTCCTTTTTAAGAGAGGCACAGATGGTATTTTTTGTCGTTGCGTCCCAGAAGAAGAAATAAGAAAGATAATAGAACACTGCCACTCTGCACCTTATGGAGGACACTCTAGCACATCCAAAATGCACGCCAAGATCCTTAGAGCAGGCCTGTTTTGGCCAACAATGTGGCGTGATATACACACCTATATAGTAAAATGTGGCCGGTGCCAGCGCACTGGAAACATCTTAAGACGTGACGAAATGCCTTTAAGGAACATTCAAGAGGTAGAACTCTTTGATGTTTGGGGCATATACTTTATGGGACTATTTATGTCTTCCTTAGGAAACAACTACATCTTAGTAGCAGTTGACTACGTGTCTAAATGGATTGAAGCTATAGCCTCACCCACCAACAACACACGTGTAGTCATTAAGCTATTTAAAAATTACATATTCCCTAGATTCAAAACTCCTCGTCTTGTTATCAGCGACGGTGGATCCTATTTCATATCAAGAATCTTCGAGAAACTTTTAAGAAAATATGGAGTTAAGCATAGGATAGCGACACCTTATCACCCACAGACTAGTGGCCAGGTAGAAGTATCCAATAGATAAATTAAACAAATCTTAGAAAAAACGGTTTCTATATCTAGAAAAGATTGGTTTCAAAAGCTGCAAGACGCGTTATGGGCCTATAGAACCGCCTTCAAAACCCCTATTGGAACAACCCCTTACCAACTAGTCTATGGAAAATCATTTCATCTCCCCTTTAAATTAGAACATTGGGCCTACTGGGCCATAAAAACCCTAAACATTAATTACTTGACTGTTGGACAAAACCGCGTCCTTGATATACATAAACTGGAAGAGCTCCGTCAATCTGCCTACGAAAACGCAATTATCTATAAAGAAAGAACCAAGGCCTGACACGATAAGAAGATCATAAAGAAATATTTTCATATAGGAGACCATGTTCTCCTATTCAACTCTAGATTATGACTCTTTCCTGGCAAGCTACGTTCAAGGTGGACAGGTCCCTTTACAGTTACCAAAATTCTACAATCAGGAGTAGTAGAGATCCAGAACCAGTCACGCAACCCATTCATTGTAAACAAACAGAGATTAAAATTCTACGAAGGAGGAGATATTCCCAATGATTACTCCAACCACACCTTGATTGATCCGCCATTGCCTAGTTCAACCATATAGGTCCTACTCGTCAAGCTAACAACGTTAAAAAAGCGCTGTCTGGGAGGCAACCCACAGTTTTATTTATATTTCTTTTATTTTTATTTAATTTTAATTTTATTTTATTTTATTATGTCGACTAACAAGTTATGATGATTGTGTTTTCAGGTCTTGCTCTCTAAGTTTTATTTTCAGGATGCAGCAGCATGATGACATGCGCGTCGCTTTCAGGGATGATAAGTAGAGACAAAGGTACTCAGTTTTTCGACACCATCCTATGGCACCGACTCGATATCTGGATTAGGCCTGCATGGAAGCTTTAGGGATCAATCCCAGCGTACGATTCCTCTGTCATCAACTTTAATGGGGCGAATATGCTGACCAATTGCACAAGACCTACAGGCACCTCACATTAGAGTTTCTCAGCTCATTCCACTATGAGCCATCGTCAATCAGGAAGGGCTAGCTACATTCATACTTTTTGGGAAGGAGTACACCTTCACCAATAAGGGATTCGGCGACCTACTTGGATTTTCGACCACCCCAGATGCTATCTCTGACCTCCCGATGGGCTATTTTGTGAGCAGAGACATTGATCAGTTCTGGCCAGATATTACAGGCGGAGGAAGCCTAGATCTATCGACTCAGCTATCTCCGATAATCCATAACCCGGCTATGAGGTATTTTCAGATGACCCTGGCTCACACCTTTCTTGGAAAGGAGGACTCCGACATGCATGTTAGCGAGGAAGAGATATTCTCCCTATTCTGTGTAAAGAGGTTACGCCCAGTGGCATGTAGGAACTTCTTGCTGAATAATCTCAATGGCACAGCTAGATCCTTTGGAGGAGTTATTCATGTAGGAGGCATCATCACTCATATACCCACTGTATTAGGACTCACCAGCCAGTTACTGCATCTGACTCTGTATTGTGGATACACCCTGCTAGACATTGATTTTTGTTTGGATAGAGGGCTGATGAGGAGAGCTTCTTTTCAGCCTGATTATTTCAGACTTCTGATTGATTATCAGACTGTCCATTATTTTACTCTACCTGAACCAGTTGTGACCAGTGTGCACGATCCTTCCAACTAGAATTATGCGTTGGAAGGCTATGGAGAAACGATCGACGAGCCACATACACCGCCCTCAGCAGAATACCATCCCTCTCCACCTTCTCCGAGGACGGCAGTATTCTCCAATAATCATGCATTGCGAAGGCCAGACTTGCACACCCAGATAGCAGAGCTGCGTTTGGAGCTAGTTCGACTTCAACAGACAATAGCCGATCTCACCTTACAGGTTCATATATCAGACATGACGCATGCCACTAAAGCAGACACTCTGTATCAGGAGATCTCGGATTTACACAGAGAGCTTCACTCACTCCGTCATCCCGATCAGTCAGATGAGCAGCAAGCTCCTTGTTGACACTATTCCATTGCTTCCATTATTTACTTTATTTTTTTCATTTAGAGACTTATTGCATTTAATTACGTTTTTATGACATTTAATCTTACCGTTCATATTTATAACAAATGCTATTTTATGCAATTTATTTTAATTATTTTTATGTTTCTTGATTTTTATTTTTATGTCGATAAAATTTTTTTTATATATATACATATACATATGTATGAGGAAAACTTAGTGTGCCAGGACAGGTGCCCTCTACTACCAGCACACCCCCAAAAATTCAAGAAGACGCACCAAAGCCCAAAACAAAGCAAAAATCCGGCCCAACCACCTTAACAAGGATGGCGCCCGCCATGGGGTCTGGACTGTATGCGGGGCAGAAGTTACAAAATCTCCATTTTTGCATCCAAAACTCCATTTTTTATCACACTAAAATCTCCCCCAAAGCACCAAAAAGTCCTAATTTCATCTTCAACTCACCAACCCATTAATCTTTCCAACTTCTATTTTCACTTTCCTTCACCAAAATCCATCAAAAACCCATCTTTACAAAATTCCAAAAAATACCCATTTTTCATCATCTTCCATCTCAAAGTTCATCCATGGAACACGAAGGTTACATTTTGCATCAAAGGAAGCCCGGGGAAAGACAACGGAAAATTCTCAACAAACTGTAAAATTGGGTCATCGCTTCGACACAGTACGTGGATGATAACTGTCTTTATTCTTTAGGTATTTACCATAGCGTGTATCACTTGTTAGACACTTTAGGACTGCATGAAATATTTTCTAGACGTGAGCCTACCTTTGAAAGGCTGACAATGGAATTCTTGAGTTCCCTAATTTATATTGTCAGGCCCGACACTGCTACTACCGTCGGCACAGTCCAGTTCTGGATGTTTAACGTTGAATATTCGTTTAGTACCGACGAACTGGAACAATGGTTAGGACTGCCTTTTGGTGAAGGTACTATTTGTAAAGTGCCTATGGATTCTGAAGGGTCTATGGAGGCATTTTCCTTTTGGCACAGGTTGTCAAATTTTTCTATTACATCTTTCGAAGGAATACTTGCCTCCCGGATCCATAACCCGACCATCCGTGTCTTTCGCTACATGTTAGCCTGCACTGTATTTGGCCGGGAGAATCTGAATAAGGTGAATGCCAAAGAATTACTATTCTTGTAGGGATGCCTCATAAATAGAAGATTTAATGTGGTTCCATTCATGATTGCCCATATGAACGCCTCGATTAAGAGCACTGGAACCATTGCCTTCTAAGGACTTATTACGTCTATTGCAAAGGATCTGAACTTAGATGCTGAGATAGCCACTTTAGAACCTTATCCTCCTCGCACAATTAATTTGAAATTCTTAAAAGATATGAAATTATGCAAAGTCAGGAAGGACGGAGGCTTTGAGCTTATGATCCATGGGAAGGCTATCCCATCTATCATTTTGCCCTGCACTAGACGCACAGATGTGACTATCGAGAGGAACTGGACCTACGATTTAGATGCTCCACCATTACAAGTCCAGTGCCTCCAAATATTACTTTTGGTGACGATGATGATACTGATGACGAGTATGACCGGCGAGAGAGATCTCCCGATCATTCTATGTCGCCTCACCATGTACCACAGACACACACTACACTGTCTTCCTCTTACCATTCTGCAGGTACCGCTCCCGGTTTTTATATATCTGAGCAGATGTGGCGAGACCAATTAGCAAGAGAAGAAAGACGCAATAACTTGCTGACCACCATCCAACAACAATTCACTGAGAATATGAGATTCATGCAAGAATCTCAGCAGCAGATGAGCTAGTCCATGCATGCCATGATGCAATCTCAAGCTGCTCTAACCATCAGACTCGACGCATTCGATGCTGCTCAGATCGATCATCGTCGCAGCAGATCCCGCTGCCCTAGGTACTCCAAGCACGCTGGCGACAACACCGACAGCATGCCTTAGGCACTTCAGGTACCTCGTCCCTTGCTTATTTTGAAACATTGGGGACAATGTTCAATTTAAGTGTGGGAGGAGAATTTATTTATTTACATTATTTACTTTCTCATTTTTCTCGCATTTTTATTGCTTTCTAGTTTATTTCCCTTCATATTTTTTTTTTCCGTTTTGTTAGAACATACTTGTGCTTAACGAATCATTCTATAGTATACCCTTATTCCCTCATTTTACTCCCTCATTTCTTTTCCCCACCAATTTTTTTTTGGGCAAATAGAGTACTATCCTGAAATTGTTTTGGGCTTTGAGGCAAGTTTATGTTAGGATGCAGATGATTTGGAAAATTCTCTTTGAAACATCGGTATCATTATAAACATCTTAGGCTTCAAAATTACAGAAATCAACCCCGATACCCTGTGTACCACGGCCTTAATAGAATGTCCATGATGAGTCCTTATTAGTTTATCCTAGCAGTCAGCTCCAGCCATAGCGTTATCTAAGTGAAGCACCGATGAATATAAGTGAATGATCAGTATGCTAAATAAAATAATTGCAACTCGGGTATAGGTGACCCTCACAAGGTCATTTAACCCAAAAAGTTGTAAACATTTCGAAAAAGAAGAAAAAAAATGATGTTGATAAAACAAAAAAATTAAAAATATCTTCCCATTGTTAGTTGGTTCAGAGGTATCTAGTACTGAACTCGATAGGGCGGATTACAATCCAATCCCCCACAGATACAAGTGGGCAAATAAAAGGGGTTGCACCATTTTTTTTGTACCAGAGCCATGTGCTTAAGATCAGAATCACTAACTGGTCACTTCACCATGATTGTGTGCGGATAACGGGCTTAATGTGATTACACCAGAATGAAAAGGACCCATAAGGATATTTGAAAGTAGGCCTAGGTATGATAGGATAGTTCGGTTTGGTTTGTGTAAAGAACAAAGCTTATGTCCATGTTCACGGAGATGTGTCATTTTCGATACCCGTAGTTCACTGAGCTATTACCTATCGCTTCATCCCAGCTTGAACTTATAAGTCCTTTTTGCCCAGATCATTTATGGATATCACCCTTTTCTTTCATGATGTTTTGCTTGAGGACAAGCAAAGGTTTTAGTGTGGGAGAATGTGATAGACCTGAAATATATTGTTTATTTGACTCGATTCTACGCACGTTATTTAGTATTTTATTTCCGTTTTCTTATATTATGCCCCTGTTTTGTTTCTTTTTCAGGTTTTTATATTTTCAAAGCTACTCGAGAAGAAATGAAGAAAAACGAGCTAAAAGACCATCATTTTGAGGAATTGTACACATGGCTTCCACCATGGTGGGCGCCATAAGGGATGCCACACATTGGATAGAAGACAACTTCTGATAACTGCCACGTCTACCACTCTTTTCCACCTTAGTTCATGTGGCGGGTGGCACAAGGAGGTGGCGGGCGCAACCTTCACAAGCTTGTTTCCCTACCAAAAGGAGTTGGGGGGAATTCATGTCTTTCCCTGTACCTTCCTACCACTATAAATAGAGGAGTTCTGTCTCATTTTTAATCATCCAAGCTTAGTTTACAGAACTCAAGCCATAAAATTTCATCTATTATAAAGTAATAAACTTCTCACATCGAGGGGTTATTATATTGTCTAACTAAGTCTGTAATCGAGTTTGGAGCACTTGGGTAGAAGTTAATCCTGCCGCCATTTTAATTCTGTCATTTACTTCCAGTTGTACCAACCTTTAAAGCCTCTCGCTTGGAGAAGGTTTCTGTTTATTTATCGCCTTTTATTTTTCTAATTTTATTTTCCGCATGATTTATTTATCGCACCCTTTATTTCACTTTATCTATTTACCCGCACTTTACTTACTCGCATTTATTTACCATGTCCGACTAAATCTTAAAGGCTAGGATGCGAGGATTATAGTTATAATAAGTATTCCTTACGAATGTCGATAGAATTACTTAGGGGTTATTCTAATTTTTAAACACTTATTTTCTATTCTTAAAATCTGTTGGGTAAGATCGAAAGCCGCCCAACATTTAGATAAATTTGGTTAGTTCTAACTGTTCCAAGGAAGCGGAAGTGCTTGGTTCGGTTATGTAGGAATCTTTAATGTTTAAGAAAATCGATTTTAAAACTCTTTTCGGACGCATTTATGGATTTAAAGTCTGGTTCGCAAGAACCTATTTTTGTTAGAAATTCTAGGTCAAAATACTTTTCAACTAAGTTAAGAAACTACATTTCTTAAAAATAGGTTTAATCAATCCTAACGCAATACGCACCTTCTTATAAGTGACAATAAGAGTGATCGATTAGAGATAAACTCGGTTTTGAATACGCGAAAGCGACAGTTCCTGTTAAATTAGTTCTTTTCATGAATAGAAAATATTACCCCATAAGGAATCCTATTTGTACACATCTGGAATACTACATAGCTATATGAATTGCATCTATGCCCTTTGTTTTATTATTAACTTTATTTCCGCACTTTACTTTCATCTTGTACAACCCTACCTTTTATTGACTTACCTTAGATAAACACCGTAATAATAGTATACGATAGATTGACGTTTTGCCTCTGTGGGATCGATAATCTTTTATATTACTCTGAAGCTATTCGTGCACTTGCTAAACACGTCATCACTAACAAAAATCATGATGACATGCGTAGCATTGCTTTGTGTTATAGGATGCTGCGAGACAAGTCTATTTGTTGTTGTTAATATGAGGAGGCTGCGTATCATGTGCAATCTGGTGTTGTAACCTGTTTGTGTATTGTGAACCCGTGTTTTTCCATTTGTGTGTGGGTTGGTCCTTTGGTATTTGTTGTGGCCTGGTTAGCGACCTTTTTCATGTGAGATTTCATGGCTAAGGATTTATGGTATGGCCCGCAGGTTTTGAATTGGTGTAGATAGCCAGTGTAATGCTTTCTCTTTTTTTTGTTGTAAAATTTGGTAATGGGCTCAAAAAGGTTAATTGGCTTTTGTCCCTTTTTTTGAATGTGTACCTCTCTTTTTGTAATGGACTTACTAAATTGTTCACATGGTTTGTAATTTGCACATGACTTGAAATCTTTCATGATTTTACTCAAGAATGAACTTGGCTCAAAACTCATAGCTTGCAAAACTTATATTTATGGCTTGTGATAATCATGGCTTAAAAAAACCCAAAACCTGGCATAGCTTTAGAACTTGAATTGGATATCAAAACAAGATTTGAAAGTTAATTGACTATGTCGTAGAGACACTTCGCATAATGGCCCATATCTTGGAATGTCATTTAACTAATCATAACCTCATTGCTATGAAAAATAAAGTGCATATCGTAACTTGAAACAATTCTTCATGAAAGCAAGCCAAACTTTGCACTAGTTGGCTTAATCATGAATTTTCAATAAGATTTGAACTTAATTCGAAGAAGGCTTGAAGAAAAATCAACTTAACTAGTAATCCACTTGAAATGTGGCTTGAAACGAACTGAGATAAGCTTTGAGATTAACTAGACCAACGCCTTGAAATAACTCATGTCATATGACTTTAACCAATGCCTAACCATATGGTTTAGAATCCACTTGAGATCATTTGACCATATCTTGATTATTCGACTACAAGCATATGGGATCATCTTTATTTTATCTATACTTGAACTCAACATATTCCGCAAACGCATGTGATCGCACTAACACAACCACACAAGAAAACCTAAGACCCAAATTTTTTTTATAAAAAAATCACGACCTAGGGCCAAATGATCATCTAGAGAACAGGCATCAAGCAACAACATTATTTGTGATAAGAAAAGTAAGAAAGGTAGGAAATATTTGGGGTATGACAGATTCCCCTTTCTAATCGGTTTAAACCTAGGGAAATGAACTGCTACAATGTTCTTTCTCTCGAGGTGGAAGTCAATTAGATATGAAAAAGACCATGAATTTGTCCGAAAAGAAAAGCAATGCTCGGGAATTGAAATACTAGATAAAGGTATACCCCTGAGTAGACAATGAATAACTGGCAAAAGGTCGCCATCACCAAAAGGATCATGGGACGAAACACATATGGCCCTGACACCAAAAGGATGTGGAGGGAGCACTCACGCAATCTGGCTTCAAAATAATGACAGACCCACCACCAAAAGGATGACAGAGCACACTCACACCGGCTACTACCATCGAAAGGATGATAGAGCAAACACTCGTATAATCTGGCACCAACAAGATGACAGACCCACCACCAAAATGATGACGGAGAAAAATCACACCGGCTACTACCATCAAAAGGATGATAAAGCAAACACTCGCACAATCTGGCATCAATAAGATGACAGACCCACCACAAAAAGGATGATGGAGCAAACTCACACTGGCTACTACCACCAAAAAGATGATAGAGCAAACAGTCGCACAATCTGGCATCAACAAGATGATAGACCCATCACCAAAAGGATGATGGAGCAAACTCACACCGACTACTACCACCAAAAGAATGATAGAGTGAACCCTCACATAATCTGGCACCAACAGGATGACAGACCCATCACCAAAATGATGATGGAGCAAACTCACACAAGCTTCTACCACCAAAAATATGATAGAGAAAACACTCCCACAATCTGGCATCAATAAGATGACAGACCCACCACCAAAAGGATGACGAAGCAAACTCACACTGACTACTACCACCAAATAGATGATAGAGCAAACACTCGCACAATCTGGCATCAACAAGATGACAGAACCATCACCAAAAGGATGATGGAGCAAACCCACACTATCTACTACCACAAAAAGATGATAGAGCAAACACTCACATAATCTGGCATCAAAAAGATGACAGACCCACCACCAAAAGGATGACGGAGCAAACTCACACCGGCTACGACCACCAAAAACATGATAGAGCAATCACTTGTACAATCTGGCATCAACAAGATGACAGACCTATCACTAAAAGGATGATGGAGCAAACTCACACTGGCTACTACCAACAAAACGATGATAGAGCAAACACTCGCACAATTTGGCATAAACAAGATAACATACACTTAACCAAAAGAATGATGGAGCAAACTCACATTGGCTTCTACCACCAAAAGGATGATAGAGTATACACTCGCACAATTTAGCACCAACAGGATGAAAGGCCCATCACCAAAAGGATGATGGAGAAAACTCACATTGGCTATTACCACCAAAAGGATGATAGAGAAAACACTCGCATAATCTGGAATCAACAAGATGACAAACCCACCACCAAAAGGATGATGTAGCAAACTCACACCGGCTACTACCACCAAAAGGATGATAGAGAAAACACTCGCATAATCTAGAACCAACAGAATGACATACCCGTCACCAAAAGGATGACAAGCAAACTCACACTGGCTACTACCACCAAAAGGATGATAGAGAAAACGCTCGCACAATCTGGCATCAAAGAGATGACAGACCCACCACCAAAAGGATGACGAAGAAAACTCATACTAGATACTACCACCAAAAGAATGATAGAGAAAACACTCGCACAATCTAACATCAACAAGATGACAGACCCACCACCAAAAGGATGATGGAGCAAACTCACACCGGTTACTACCAGCCAAAGGATGATAGAGAAAACACTCGCACAATCTGGAACCAATAGGATGACAGATCTATCACCAAAAGGATGATAGAGAAAACTCACACTGGCTACTACCACCAAAAGGATGATAGAGCAACACTCGCACAATCTGGCACCAACATGATGACAGACCCATCACCAAAAGAATGATGAAACACACACACACACACACACAGGTTGCTATCACCAAAAGGATGGTAGAACGACACAATTTGAAGGTTACCAACACCAAAAGGATGCAGGCTAGATTGAACCGGCGAGGTTTGGCTATCACCAAAAGGATGATAGTAAGGGAATTGACAAAATGTGATGTTTGCTGGATACAACTCACTTGGGAACACCCAAGAGGAAGATTGGATTGAAACGAATCAACAGGGAACGCCCACTGACTGGCTTGGAGGTTACAGGTTTGACCATAAAAGGCTGCAATAACTTCTTGACGAACGCCCATGAACTTGAAGGAGATGCCCCTGACTAGGTCGGGTTTTGCTTTATGTCTTATCTTGGTCAACAAATGGTTGAACAACTTCGTGAGAAACGCCCAAGAATTTGAAGGAGATGCCCCTGGCTTGGAAAAATGTTGCATTATGCCCAACCAAAGGTTGAACAACTTCGAGGGAAGCTTGCAGTCTTGAACGATATGCCCCTGACTGGGCTAAATGTTGTCTTGGAAATCTGATCAACCACAAGGTTGAAATACGTCATGGGAAGAACCCATGGTATTAAAAAAGATGCCCCTGACTGGGCTGAATCTTGCTTTGAAGTTCTTGAATTCGCCCAACAAAAGGTTGAACAACTTCGCGGGTGAAGCCCACGGTCTTGCGGAGGATGCCCCTGACTGGGCTGCATATAGCCTTGGAAACCTTCGAGATTGATCCCGGACCTTGACTTGCATATGCAAATGCTAAATGGTAAGAATGATGCTCTATAACGAAATGGAAATGCAAATGCAAATGCTGACGCACAAAGATGCAAGAGCCGGGGAAATATGATATGGTTTGGATATGCATATGATGAAAGATGCTTTATGATATCGAATGCAATGCGTATAATGCATATGATGCATACGGTAATTGGAAATGCAGGTGAAGAATGCCAGCATGGTGGACTTTGGGTGGCAGGAGGGACTAGTTTCCTCGACATGCAGTTTGCTGAAGACGCCATGATTAAAGCGGGAGAAGATGTCCTTGATGCCCCAAGTCTGAGCACTTGGTGATTTTTTGTGAATTTTCTTCAGAGAAGATTGCAACTCTGCCTGATGGTCTTGCCCTAGTCTGAGTCAGTTTTGGCCTAGTCTGAGTCAGTTTTGAAGTTGGACTTTGATGCTTTGGATATGACTTACCCCTGATCGAGTTATTGAATGATTGCCTATCTTGTAGGTTTTGAGGTTGCCTTGCTTCGTGTTAGGTACTAAAAGTCAAGTTCCTCCTTGATTTTCCCTTTTTGGGGTGTCTTTGATGTCTAGCACTGATTTGCAATTAAAGTTGTACATTCACAAATGGTAATATTAATGCAAAGTTCATGTAAGTTTTGAAAAGGTGTCATTCTATTGAAGTGTTGTGATAGTGTGAACTTAATGGACTGTTAATCCAGACGTTGTGATAATTTTGATTAGGTGTGAAAGATATAGCAAGGATAATGACACCAATGCTGATGATTAGAAAATATGTGAGGAGTCAGTTTATGCAACATTGCAATAGTATGCCTTTAGAGTAAACCTTTCCTCAATTAGGTCTTTTGAGGGTTGTAACACGGTCTGGTTCATGGTTTATGAAACAAAGGATATTAGGCTCAAAGTATGATTTGTACCCACCCCTTCTTCACGACGATCTCCATTCTTACATTCAGTTAATTTCGCACGTGCTTATCTTGATAGCGTAAACTTGATGGTTCAAGATTTACTTGAGATAGAAGTCACCTTATTTTAGTTTTGATGGATGTTAGTGACCCTTTTGATTTGATTCGGTGGTCACTGAATTTTATTTTGTTTTTGTTGAAGGTTTCGGAACCTCTTTTGTCTTTGTTTTTGATCACAAACTTTTGCATGGACTGATTTTACTTTTCAAGTACATCGGGATAGCCTTAATTTTTTTGCCTAAGTCCCCTTTGAGGTGCTTGACTCAGCAGTCTTTTGATTTTTTTGATTTTTTTGGAGGATTGTGACTACCAAGTCACAGGTCTTCGAATAACAACTGTCACGTCTTTGGATTTTTCTTTATTGATTCAAATGCGGGATTGGATTAACTGAACACTACCTTGCCCCAGGTTGAGTGTAATGGTTTGAATATCTGAAGGAAACTACTACTTCTAGGATCGAAGTGGTTTACTAGGGATTAACTCCTTATATCTCCAGTGTGTAGGGAATTGAAACAATGCATGTACATCATCGACGAGATTTTTTCTGAAAGCATATGGTTTGCAATTATGAGTATTTTATTTTTGTCATTCGTCCTCAAATCATGCTAAACAACAGTTAATAAAGTGAATTGAACAAATGTGTCGGTGCTTGTGACAAAAATGAGTGAATACGACATAACTAATTCAAAACAATGCATAAGTAACACATTAATGAAACCGAATATGAATGGCAATGTTTAAAGCATATAGTAATTAAATGAACAAAGATAAAATACAAGAAAGAAAATAATGAAATGGCCGGTGGCATTGGATTGTTGATGACATTTGGAAACTTCCCATTGAAGTTGATAGCATCCGTGTCAATCATGTCTTGAATTTTGTGCTTGAAAGCCCTGCAATTCTCAATGGTGTGACCTGGAGCACCCTTATGAAACTCACAATGAGCATTTGCATCGTAGTCGTCAGGAATGACAGTTGGGGGAGCCTAATCTCTCTAAATGACAACCTTTTCCTCCATCAACTGAGCAAAGATTTTAGCATATGTCATTGGCAAGCGATCAAAGACTCTATCTGGCCTCCATGTTTTTCTGTTGACGCTGTTGGCAAGCAGCTTGCTGTTGTTAAGCAACTTGCAGTTGTTGTTGCTGAGAAGGATACTGATATCCTTGCTAATTGTAGGCTTGTTGCTGAGGAGCCTGTTGCTAAGGCATTTGAGCTTGAGCTGCTTGAATAGCTGGAAGATAAGGTATCAGAGCATATTGTGCATCAGCAACATACAAATATGGGTAGTAGGGGATTTTATAAGGCATAGGAGCGGGAGCCTATTGAGGAGCCTGCCTTTTCTGCACAGAGACGACATTTGTTTCGCCCTCTTTTTTCTTGTATCCGTTGAAAGGCTTCAAGGCACCAGCTTGGCTAATAGAATCTCCTTGAATTTTTCCACTCTTTAAACCTTCTTCAATTCTCTCACCGACAATCACCTAGTCAGAGAATCCACCAGAAACACTACTGATCAGCTTCTCGTAGTATTGGTCTTGCAAGGTACCCATGAATATGTCAATTAGTTCAAGGTCAACCAACGGTGGATGCACCCTTGCAGCTAGCTCTCTCCATTGTTGTGCGTACTCCTTGAAAGATTCAATGTCCTTCTGAGTTATACTCTGAAGTTGAGTACGATTAGGAGCAAGGTCAGTGTTGTATTTGTACTGCTTGACAAATGCGTCAGCTAGCTCAGCCCAAGTGCACACATTGTTACGCTCTAACTGCATATACCATTCAAGTGATGCCCCAGATAAACTATCTTGGAAGCAATGAATCATTAGCTTTTTGTCTCTGGCATAAGCAGCCATCTTGCAAAAGTACATCTTCAGATGAATATTTGGGCAGCTGAGGCTTTTATACTTTGAAAATTTAGGCACTTTGAACTTGGTAGGAATGACAACATCAGGCACCAAGCACAATTCCAAAGCACTGAAAGAAATTGAGTTGTGCCCCTTGTTACAACTACGAAAAAGGGCCGGCTAACTAGACAGAAGATTCGCCATCGAGCGTTATTTATTCCAAAGAGAGAGAAAGGAAACGATCGAAGAAAACCTAAGAGAAAGGGAAAGATAAGGTCATCGCAACCAAATCTAGGGTTCGAGAGTCACGCAAGGGGAAGGTATGAGCACCCCTCACACATGTTATACTCAATGGGATCCATGCTTGTTGTCTAATATATGGATGAAAACTATCTAAGGAACTACTGTTAAGCGGGGGTGAAAATAAAGAAGTGACTCGATAGGACATCGCTGCCCTATGCCTATGTATTCCCTCGTGCAATGGGAAAGTCAGAGTCAACGTAGTTCGGGAAACTACGGGTGATGGGGGGAAGGTTTCTCGCCAAGATATCGCCATCTTGTGCCTACGTATCCTCATCTGGTATAAGAAATTAGAGCAAACGTAGTTCGGCTAAACTAGACCACTGGTTAGTTCAAGTGTATTATGAGTAATGTTAAATCACCATTCTAGCAATTAGGGACGATGCTTATTTGTGGTAGAACAGAAACTTAACATACTCTTTCTGAAAATTAGGTTTGAAAACAATCCTGAAGGATGAAAAGGTTTGAAGTTTTGTTTGTGTTTCTTAGAAGAAGTGAATTGAGTTAGTTTGAAACTCATGTTGCACTAAAGATTGAAATTCTGGAAACCACACAGTGGATGTTATCACGGATGTTATAACATCCGCTGTAACACAGACTACAAAACTTAATAACCAACTGTAAATGAAAACAGTAAATAACACAAGTAATTGTTCACCCAGTTCAGTGTAAACCACACTCACATCTGGGGGCTACCAAACCAAGGAGGAAATTCACTCTTAGTATAATTAATTCAGAGTCAAACAACCAGTTTGCATTCTTCACTTAAGACCTACCCAATGACACTTCATCCTAATACTAGACCTGAGTTACCAACTCACTCCCCCTCAATCACAACAGTGATATTAACCAATTCAAAATTACAAATGGAAAATGAAGTCACACTTCAAACACACCTTGATCTTGCTTCACAGCTTTAATCAAGAGACATAACACTCTTGCTTAAAAGCTTAGAGTGACACATTGAACAAACAGTTCACAAACACTAAACCAAAGCAATCATACAGCAGACAATTGCTTGGCATACAAGTATCCTAAGACACAAAAATATACGTGAAGAACAACTGATGTAGCCAGACTTCTTCACTCACAAAACACACTCTTCAATCTCTGCCTGATTAGGATTGATCCTCTGTTATTTATAGCAGCAGATTGTCTTTGGGCCTTCATGTAGAATTTAGGTTTACCCAAGTAAAACCACTCTTTATGAATCTGCACACTCCCAATTAGGTCAGGGGCATTCCATGTTATCCTCAGTAATGCCTGACATGTCGCCTGAGATAACTAGGCTTCCTAAAATGTTTCCTGAAGTATAGCCTGAGCTAATACCAGAAAACTAAAACCTGCGCACCCTGATGTCACTCGCTTGATGTCATAACATCTAGAATGACATCCAACTTAACTTGCTCTTAGCTATCCCAACTTACCCTGCAGAACACTCATTATGTATGTCATAACATCAGTCATGACATTCACACATGCATTAATGTTTTGCCATAAAATGCAGCCAATCAAAAACATCTATAAACTCCCCCTTTGGCAAATTTTTGGCTAAAACACTCTGTCATCCTATCAGAGATTACAAGAAGCAGAAAAGTTCATACCATATATCTAATCATGCAGGAAAGCTACTAGCTAACAACACACACAACTACATTACCATATCAGAGTCATCTTCACACCCTAAGTACTACCTTCTAGTCCAGACTGCAGGTATCACAATAATCTATGGATCATGTTGTGATACTCCCCATCAACTGATGCACAACACATCAGTGCAAACACAACCTGTACAACCTGCAGTCACACAAATTCATCCAGACTGTTCTGGATTATGGATGTTAAGACATTCAGGATGACATCCTGGAGAACACCATTTCCACACCATAGCACAATCACCTATTAGCCTAGACTACAAATGTCACAACTTTATGTGAAACATCCTATGCTACTCCCCCTGAAAAAATGCACAGCCACACACATTCTGCAAACACACTGCAGACACACACACTCCTAACAACAGCTAGGTTTGCTCACACATCTTAGCAACTTCAACCAAAACTCACACAATTCTAACATACATTCCTACACATATTAGGAATTCACAAAACAGCAACAGCATCCTGTTATCACACCTGCAAGCATGTTCAGTTCAAACATGCATAATAACAAACATGTTTTCTTCAAACATGCATATTAGTAGCAACACCTGTAGCACACTTAGAGCAGCAACAACAACCAAGTCTTCCACCTGATCTTCCACCTGCGAGGTACCCAAATCTAGCCTGCTGTTACTACCACTTCTCCCCCTTTTTAGCCACAAATTTAGATCAAAACTAACTAAATAGTATAGATCAAAATAAGTATGGAAGCACAGATGTTAGGAGTTATGACAACACATTGCTCATGAAGAGATATACAAATATTTCATGTTGTCACATTAAAACAAAAGTCTAAGCAAAGAAACAATAACTAATCACACCAGTAACACACCATCATCAGCTCAAAAACCAGCAGCAACCCATCATCCTGAGCCACACATCAATCCACTAGTCTTCCTCCTCAGAGGAGTTGGAATCACTGTCATCACTATCTGTTGAGATATCCTCACCACTGTCAACAGAATCTTCCTCTGGCCTAGCTGCACTACTGGAGCCATTTGCATTTTCGGAGCTCTGAGGAGGATCAATGCGAGCAAGAGGAATGGTTATGCCACACACAGGCCGCCCTGTCTGGAGAATCTTATTGACAATTTCCCCAATGGATCTGTCAACATATGCAGACCCTTCCCTGTTCTTCATTTTAGCAAAGTCCTCATGAGTGAGAGAAGAATTACCTGGGGCGTGGTGTTTGGATTTTTCTGTTGGAGAAGATGGAGCCTCAGACGTATCTGCGAATAATTTAGCATGCTCATTAGTCTGGGAAGCACCTTGATGGGACGGAATTTTGTTAATGATAGGAGGCAATTGAAAGCAATGAGAGGGATTTAGAAGAGTAGGAGAGGAGGATAAAATCGTATACACAATGAGATACCAAGTTTGTGTGGAGTATAGCACTTTTATGGTCAAGGGCGTGGACTGCATTAAAGTCTTAATACTCCCTCGTGCCAGTAATTGCTATAAGTCCTCATACATGCAAATTCCTAATTTCCTCTTAGATTCCCAAATTAAGCAGCATCTAGAGCCTTTGTAAAGATGTCAGCTAGCTGTAATTCAGTGGACACATGTTCTAGAGTAATCACTTTGTCTTCCACAAGGTCTCTGATGAAGTGATATCTTATATCTATATGCTTTGTTCTGCTATGTTGGATTGGATTTTTGTAAATGTTGATAGCACTTAGATTGTCACAATACAGTGTCATGATATCCTGAGTGACATTGTATTCAGTCAACATTGCTTCATCCAGACCAGTTGAGAACACCTGCTACTAGCTGCTATGTATTCAGCCTCAGCAGTGGATAGGGATACACAGTTCTGCTTCTTGCTGAACCATGATATGAGATTGTTTCCTAGGAAGAAACATCCACCAGAAGTGCTTTTTCTATCATCAGCACTCCCAGCCCAGTCAGCATCACAGTACCCAGATAAGGTAGGATCACACCCATGAGAATAAAGTATACCATAGTCACAAGTTCCATTCACATATTTGAGAATCCTTTTGACTTGATTTATGTGACTTACTTTGGGAGAAGCTTGATATCTAGCGCACACACCAACTACAAAGGCAATATCAGGCCTGCTGGCTATTAGATACAGCAAGCTGCCAATCATACTCCTGTACATGCTTTGATTAACACTAGTACCACTTTCATCTTTAGATAACTTCAGATGTATGGGTGCATGTGTTCTTTTGTGGCTAGCATTATCCATGCCAAACCTTTTGACTATGCTCTTGGTATACTTACTTTGGGAGAGAAAGATAGAATCTACCATTTTCTTGACTTATCCCAAGAAAGTAAGTCAATTCGCCATACAAACTCATCTCAAACTCAGATTGCATTTGATTGACAAACTGTTTAAATATTTTCTCAGACATTCCACCAAAAACTATGTCATCCACATAGATTTGAGCAATCAAGAGTTTTCCATCCTCATTCTTCACAAAGAGGGTCTTGTCTATTCCTCCTTTCCTGTATCCATGGGTAGTAAGAAACTCAATTAGTCTCTCATACCAAGCCCTAGGAGCTTGTTTCAATCCATAAAGAGCTTTCTTCAACTTTTACACATGGTTTGGCAGGTTAGGTTCATCAAATCCCTTGGGTTGTTCCACATAAACTTCCTCATTCAAGTATCCATTTAAAAAGGCACTTTTCACATCCATCTGGAATAGTTTGAACTTCAGAATGCAAGCAATTCCTAACAACAGCCTGATTGACTCAAGTCTTGCAACAGGTGCAAAAGTTTCATCAAAATCAATTCCTTCAACTTGAGTATAACCCTGTGCCACTAGTCTAGCCTTGTTTCTGGTTACAACTCCTTGTTCATCAGACTTGTTCTTATAAATCCACTTGGTTCCAATGATGTTTTTTCCTTTAGGTCTTGGAACCAATTCCCACACTTCATTCCTTTTAAACTGTTCCAATTCATCTTGCATGGCCTTGATCCAATATTCATCAGTTAAAGCCTCCTTCACATTCTTTGGTTCAATCTTGGATACAAAACATGAATTTGATATGATCTCTCTAGATCTGGTACGTACACCACTGTTGGAATCTCCAATGATCAGATCTTTGGGATGGTCTTTCAGAATTCTGATAGAAGGTTCTTTGTTGAGAACTTCTGATTCAGAGTCTGGCTGTCCATTTTGAGAATCTTCAGTTTTGACCATACCCTCAGTAGGTGTCTCAAGGAATGTTCCAACATCCTCAATGACATTGGTTTCTTCATGTTGATCATCAATAATAACATTAATGGATTCCATCAAGACTTTTGTTCTGGAGTTGTATACTCTATAAGCTCTGATGTTGATAGAGTATCCCAGGAATATGCCTTCATCACTTTTGGGATCCATTTTCCTCATTTGTTCACGATATGTCAAGATGTAACACTTGCTCCCAAAAACATGAAAATACTTCACAGTTGGCTTCCTTCCTTTCCATATTTCATACAGAGTGGAGGAAGTTCCTTTTCTCAAGGTAACACTGTTGTGAACATAGCAGGTTGTGTTCATTGCCTCAGCCCAAAAATGCATAGGAAATTTCTTTGCATGAATCATGGCTCTAGCGGATTCTTGGATAGTCCTGTTTTTCCTTTCCACTATTCCATTTTACTGAGGAGTAATAGGGGAGGAGAATTCATGACTGATTCCTTCAGATGATCATAAATCAGCAAACTTAGAGTTTTCAAACTCCTTGCCATGATCACTTCTGATCTTGACCGCACCACATTCGTTTTCTCTTTGAAGCCTGATACATAGCTCTTTGAAGACTTCAAATACATCTATTTTTTCTCTAATGAAGCTTATACAGGTGTATCTGGAGTAGTCATCAACAACTACATAGGCATACCTTTTACCACCAAGACTTTCCACCTGCATTGGTCCCATCAAGTCCATGTGCAATAGTTCAAGAACTTTAGATGTTGTAAGGTGGCCAATTCTTGGATGAGACATCTTGGTTTGTTTGCCAACCTGACATTCACCACAAACCTTTCCTTCATCAATAGTCAACTTTGGAATTCCTCTCACAGCCTCCTTGGAGATGATCTTCTTCATTCCTCTTATATGAATATGCCCAAGTTTTTGATGCCATAATTTGACTTCCTTTTCTTCTTTGGCCATAGAGCAGATAGTGGAGTTACTTGAGACTTTAGGCTCCCATAAGTAACAGTTGTCTTTAGACCTAGATCCCCTAATGATTTCCTCCTTTTCTCTATTAGTAACCACACATTCTCCCTTAGTAAATTTGACATTGAGTCCTTGATCACACAACTGACTGATACTAATAAGATTGACAGTTAGTCCTTTTACCAACAACACATTGTCTAGGTTAGGAACTCCAGGGCAGTCTAGTTTTCCAACCCCTTTGATTTCCCCTTTAGCTCCATCACCAAAGGTCACATAAATAGTGGAATGAGGTTTAATGTCCACCAAAATATTCTTTAACCCTGTCATGTGTTTAGAACAGCCACTATCAAAGTACCAGTCTTCTTTAGCTGATACCCTTAGAGAGGTATGAGCTATCAGACCAACCTCCTTAGCCACCCATTGTTGCTTCTTGACATGAGCATTTTGTTTGGTTTTGACTTTATGAGTGTGGCTAAGATATCCATGCAGTCTGAAGCAAAAAGGTTTTAGGTGTCCAAATTTTCCACAGTAGTGACACCTCCACCTTTGGAACTTTCTTCTTGTCTGATTCATGTTCTCGTTCCTCTGATATTGTGACATTGGTCGTGACATCCGGTTTGACCTCTGATTTTCAGAATTTAGCCTCTTGAACCCCAAGATGGGTTTCTGTTCACCAACAAACCCCAGTCCAGACATGTCTCCTGCTTTCTGACCACTTTGTAGAATTTTTTCTAGAGTGTCAGTCCCAGGGTTTAACATCCTGATTGATTTTGACATCTGCTCAAGTTTACAATTCAACAAGTTGACCTCACTGTTGAGTGAGTCTATAGTTGCAAGATGTTCCTTCTTCTCAGCTTCCAACTTCTTTATGATCTTCCTTTGATTTTTCCCTTGTTGGCATACTTCTGCACTTCTGAAACACATATGTTTGTATGATGCTACAAGCTCATCAAAAGTTAGCTCATCACCACTAGAATCATCATCAGATACACATACACTAGTTAGTGTAGTAACAAGTCTTGCAGATTCTTCTTCTGATCGACTATCAGAATCTCCATCAGACCAGGTAACAATTAGCCCTTTCTTTTGCTTCTTGAGATAAGTGGGACATTCACCTCTACTGTGACCATAGCCTTTACATTCGTGACACTGAGCTCGTTTTCCTTGGTTGGGCTTTTCTTCTTATTTACCTCTTCTGCTGATGTCAAAAGAAGTGTTCTTGTCATTAGGTCTAAAGTTGTGATCCATTATTTTGATTAGTTTGTTAAATTGTCTTCCAAGCAAAGCTATTGCTTCTGACAAATTCTCCTCACTTTCACCATTGTCTTCCTCTGAGTCATCTGCAGTATTTGAAATAAGAGCTATGCTTTTGTTCTTTTTCTCAGCCTGATCACACTTTCCCATCTCAAAGGTTTGGAGAGAGCCAATGAGTTCATCCACCTTCATGTTGCTTATATCCTGAGCCTCTTCAATAGCAGTGACTTTTATGGCAAACCTCTTAGGTAATGATCTGAGAATCTTCCTCACAAGCTTTTCTTTAGACATCTTTTCTCCTAAAGCTCCTGAGATGTTAGACATCTTTTCTTCCTCATAATAACTAACTGTAAATGAAAACAGTAAATAACAGAAGTAATTGTTCACCCAGTTCAGTGCAAACCAAACTTACATCTGAGGGCTACCAAGCCAGGGGGGAAATTCACTATTAGTATAATTAATACAGAGTCAAACAACCAGTTTTCACTCTTCACTTAAGACCTACCCAATGACATTTCACCCTAACACTAGACCTGAGTTACCAACTCACTCCCCTCAATCACAACAGTGATATTAACCAATTCAAAATTACAAATGGAAAATGAAGTCACACTTCAAACACACATTGATCTTTCTTCACAACTTTGACCAAGAGACACAACACTCTTGCTTAAAAGCTTAGAGTGACACAATGAACAAACAGTTCACAAACACTAAACCAAAGCAATCATACAGTAGACAATTGCTTGGCATACAAGTATCCTAAGACACAAAAATACACGTGAAGAACAACTGATGTAGTCATACTTCTTCACTCACAAAACACACTCTTCAATCTCTGCTTGATTAGGATTGATCCTATGTTATTTATAGCAGCAGATTATCTTTGGGCCTTCATGCAAAATTTAGGTTTACCCAAGTAAAACCACTCTTCATGAACCTGCGCACTCTCAATTAGGTCAGGGGCATTCCATGTTATCCTCAGCAATGCCTGATATGTCACCTGAGCTAACTAGGCTTCCTAAAATGTTTCCTGAAGTATAGCCTGAGCTAACACTATGCCAAAAAAGACCTTTAGCAGCGCTTTTTTTGGCCTTTAGCAGCGCTTTAAAGCGCTGCCAAAAGTGGCGCTGCTAAAGGTAAAGGCAGCGCTTTTTTTAGGGAAAAAGCGCTGCTAAAGGCTCCCTTCAGCAGCACTTTTAGCAGCGTTTTTATAGCCCTTTAGCAGCGCTTTCATAAGCGTTACGTATTCCCCCCAACCATCCCCCCCTTTAGCAGTGCTTTCACAAAGCGCTGTCTTAGAGCCCACCTTTAGCAGCGCTTTTACAAAGCGCTGCCATAGCCCCCCCTTTAGCAGCGCTTTTTAGAAGCGTTGTCTTATACCCCCCCCCCCCCCTTCCAAACCTATAGCAGCGCTTTTGTAGCGCAATGTTTGTGACCTTTAGCAGCGCTTTTTTGTAAAAGCGCTGTCTAATGTCCCTGATTTTAAAAAAATATTTTAAAAATATTTACCCTGTTTTTTATATTTACCAACAACCTGCTTATATTACACAAACCTGCTTATAATTCAGGCCTTTATTTCAACACTTTGGCCTTATATATACAATTCAAAACTTTGGCCTTAAATATACAATTCAAAACTTTGGCCTTATATATACAATTCAAAACTTTGGATACATTGTAACTGATCACTTTGTTCATAAACATTTTAATACACATAAACCTGTTTAAATAGGTTACAACAAAATTCGATCCTCAGAATTACAACATCACAAATACATTCAATTTACATATAATTACAATTCCTCCAATCTGATAACTCTATACAATTCTCAACCTAAGAATAAATTGACACCATTCCTCTTTAATTTCTTCCAATTTTGCTTTCGTGTAAGTAGCGCACTTGAATTCATCAAAATACTACATAATATAACAGAACATGCAAGATTTAATTTTAAAACTAATTACTCAGATGAAGTATCAGATAATTATCAAAATGAATCATATAACTTATATAATGAATTGATCCATACCATGACTGGAATCTCAAGTTGACCAGAAAGAATAATTTCCCTCATAAATCGCAATACAAAATATCCACAGTCAATACCATTGCGCTGCCGAGGACACTGTAAATGGAAAAAACAAACGAACATTTATCAGGATATATAGTTTAAATAGTTTTATCAAGTAGAACCACTATAACAGTCAAACATGGGAAAATATACCTCCACTCTGATCCAGTTGATGTTGTTAGCCTTGCGTTTTGGCACCGTTGCATCTCTTTGTGCTCTGAATATTTGTATAACTCTAACATAATATAAACTCATATTTAGAACAATGTCACATAATAAATAACGATATATAATTAAAGACAACAGTATATCTCATCACTTACGTATCAACCATGTTCCTCAGATTTTCATATTTTGTTGTATCGCCATCCAATGAATCTATACAATACACTATTTCTTTCCTCGGATTAATCGCGACCAACAACCAATGTCCACTATAAAATAAGACAACAGTTTAGACGGAAATGTTATATAGAAAGGGAAAAAACGAACAATTATAATAAATGAGTTTAGAATAAAATCTAACCCATGGCCAGTATTATATGGCAACAAGAACAACTTCTCCGTAGTCGCGCGCATAAATCTCTGCACTGTGTACTCTTTGACTGTATCTGGTGTCTGGTCTATTATCCGTGAGTTGACACAGCTAGCAGATAAGAATGTGAATACTGAAGTCAATTCATTCGGGACCAACAACTTGTCATACAAGAACCTAAAAAAACATAATCAACATTAGAATATTCAGTTAAACGAGCAAATTTTAAAATGTTCAATTATTTAATTAAAATGGATCGAAGTACCTGATGTATGAATGCATAACACCGACGCCCAATTCAGAATGGTTGAAAACCTGATCAAAATCCTCCTTAGCAATTGTTTCGGGATATTCAAAACCGAAAATACCTTCGTCCATATGTATTTGACGGATGCCACCCTCAGGCACATCTGATGTTCCCACATATCTTTCAAGGCACATCCTAAATCGAGGAACAAATGCTTTTCTGGGCACCTTGGAAGTTTCAGGCATCTTACCCTTGCTGACTTGTTGCGACTGCTGATCATGAACCTAAAAGTCACATATAAGTTCAGTAATTAATGTATAACAAGATAATCATGTAACTGTAGTAGTACCTGTTTCTTTGATGCAGCTGAATCGGTATCCCGCACAATAATTCTATCATCTTTTGATTTGGATTTTGTAGGAGTCTAAGATCATCATGTAAATAAGAAAATGTAAATGTAAGAATAACTTTCATGTATGGATCATAAAACATTTGAGTATTAAAAGGTTCAACCTACCTCATCATCTATGCAAATGAGATTTGCCGGCCATGCCACATACGCTCCTATTGCGTCTCCCACCACTGTTGCGCCTGAAATATCATCTGGTATAGGAAACAATGCACCCCCCTCTAACGCAATATCAATAGATACTTTCAAAAATCCAGAAGGGAGCGGTTTATGGTGAAGTAAGTCTCCCAGAAAGTTATGCACCTTTCCCTTGCCAACCATTCGATGAGTAGGTGACGATAAATATAGTCGGCAAAGTGAAATGCCCTAAACAAATAATGATCAGTTAATGTGTCAATTAAGTAAACTGTGCTAAATTAATTTCAATGTAATATATACAATTACCTCTAGAAGCTTCTGCGGACAACCGATACTATCTTTGTCACTAGTAGCTTTACCCTCTTGAGCGCGACTTTCCAACATGTATCTCTCCTTATCCTTCTGTAATTCACAGATCTGCGCTTTCAATTCCTCCAAAGTATCCATCACTTCTTTATTGGTTGGATTTTTTTTCTTTGGCTGCTTATACAGTTTGGATGGAGTGACACCAAATCCCTTACCCCTCACACACCCAGAATACTCAGGAATATTCAGCACCCGGCTCAGTAAGCTCCTGCAATCATCGTCCTCAGCAGGAGTTATGGTCTGGGATAGAGTCTCCTGAAATATAGATAAAAACATATATAAATATATTATACACTTTTGATCAGTTACTGACAAAGATAACGTTGTACTTACACATTGTTCAAAGACTTGTTGAACTTCTTCCTGAACGACTCCATCTCGTCCCACACGGGCAGCCTTCCATACAACATGGTCCGGAAGAGATGTCGTATCACTCTTCTCCTCTTCCAACTACGCATTAAGACGGATAATAAAGCATTATATCCTATTATATATACTTACTATTTTTTGTAAATATATCATATTAAAGCATTTATATGTACTTACTATTTTTTGTTCTAATCGTGCATATCCCAAACGGCCCTTTCTGTATGGATATGCGGGATTTGATGCCCGTTGACGATTTACGCCACTAACAACCTGAAAAAACAAGTTTACCAGAACTCTTGTGGAAGAAGTATATATACTATACGTAGTTCATGATAAGTTGTACTTACTTCAAATTCTTTTGTTCTTCGCTTTGCAACAAACGTCTCCCATTCTTCCTCCGAAATCAAATCCGCATACTTCATTGGACGCTCCGAGTCAACAAAGTTTCCTTCAGAATCTTTTAGAAACTTGTTTGTTAAAAACGCTCTAAATCCCCTCAAGCGTTTTCCGGCCAATTGAATACAATATTTTCTCCTACGATCTTCAATATTAAAAGATCTCAGCAAACAAACACACATACATATAACATGTTAGTATAATTAATTTAAAGACGTAACTGTCAACATAATTAAAAATAATCAAATATCATACCTGAATCTCGGTCCAAATCTTATCTTTAGCCGGTTGTAATGAAACAATTCTCCAATTATCACAAGTAATCAGAACTTGCGAACGTGCAAGTGCTCCGATGTAACTTGTTAGCAACGCACCGTTAGGCTCAACTAACTGATCTCTTTCATTCCAATGGACATCATACTTTACTCCTTTATCTCTCGCACGGATGATTTTTTTCATAATTGTTATGCCTCTTTTAATATCGCCTTCCACGTCTTTTGTTGTTTGTTTTCCATCATGTGATGTTTCCTCCTTGCTGGCCATAATATATATACCTGTAATTCAGAAAAACCAAAGTATCAAATGAATGACATGCAAATATGTAAATAACAAATATATACATAAGAAATGTGTAAATAAGAAAAACATGGTATAAATAAGAAATAATATGTTACAAGTACCTTTAACATCTCTTTCTTTTTTTCGTTTTAACGGGGTTTACTTGTCTCTTAACAACACGGACAGATGGATTGATCCAAATTCCCTCGTTATGATCATTTCTAATATATGATTCGTCCACTCTAATATTCTCATGTGGATCGTCTATAATATAAGATTCATTCTCAACATCAACACCCCCCTTTTCTCCAATGTTATCATCGATTACTTTGTTGGAAAAAAGAACTATAGACCATTTCGTACTTGTCAGATCAGTGACATAGAACACTTGTTTAGCTTGCGTGGCTAGAATAAAAGGCTCATCTTTGTACCCCACCTTATTAAGATCCACTTTCAAAAAACCTGATTTATCCATTCGTATGCCACTATTATTTTCAACCCACTTGCATCCAAAGATAGGAATCTGAAACTTCTCATAATCAAACACCCAAATGCGCTCGATAACCCCATAATACGAGGAAATGTGCATTGCTTCGGCAAGCACGGTGACACCACTATTTTGCATTGTACTTTTATCATCTTGTTCCTTGGTATAAAATGTGTATCCATTAATTGTGTATGCGCTATAAGAAAACACATGCAAACTTGGACCATATGCTAAACGTCTCAACCTTTCTGTTATTGAAGCGGGATCAGAATAAAACTTTGAAAAAATATGCTCCTTGAACCATGTTATAAAACTTCGATTGTGCTCACGTACTATCCAATTTTCATTTCTATTCAGATTTAAACCTCGGAGAACGTCCTTGTGCATTTCAACATACGGCTCAACCTCAATGTCATTGTGCAGAACATACAAATGCACTTGCTCCTGTTCATCCCTTGAAACTGTCACAACTTTATTTCTAATTAACTGTTTATCTACTATTTTTTCAACAACATGAGATTTTGGGAGGCCAATGGATTGAACGTTGGACAAATATTTAGTACAAAAAACAATAGCTTCTTCAACAATGTATCGTTCAACAATACATCCCTCTGGTCGACTTCGGTTTTTCACATACCCTTTCAATATTTTCATATAACGTTCAACAGGGTACATCTATCTCATATAGGCAGGTCCACACAGTTGTGTCTCTTTCACAAGATAAACAACTAGATGTACCATTATGTCAAAAATGATGGAGGAAAATACATTTCAAGCTCGCACAAAGTAATAACTATTTCTCTTTGCAATGTTGGTAAGATCGCAGGATCTATCACCTTACTGCAGATTGACCTAAAGAAAAAACACAATTTAGTCATTGCGCCTCTCACTTTTTCTGGCAAAATAGAACGTATACCTATTGGTAGAAAGTGTTCCATTATAACATGGCAATCATGTGTCTTTAAACTCTTTAACTTGAGGTCTTTCATAGAAACAAGTCTTCTAATATCTGAAGAGTATCCTTCTGGAACTTTAACTTCACTCAGAAACTTACACAATATCTTTTTCTCCTTTCTAGATAAAGTATAAGCAGCAGGTGGTAGATATGTGCGATTTCCTTTCTTCAAGGGTCCTAATTCATTTCTTATTCCCATTGCTACCAAGTCTTTTCTTGCTTTAAGGCCATCCTTAGACTTTCCTTGTATATTGAGTAACGTACCAATAACACTTTCATATACATTTTTTTCAATATGCATAACATCAAGAAAATGTCTTACATACAACGACTTCCAATACGGCAACTCAAACAAAATGGACCTCTTCTTCCACCCACGCGCGACAAGCGTATGAGCAAAAGGCATGCCAAACTTAGTACTCACATCTTTCACCTTTTCAAAAATTTGTTCGCCGGTCAATGTAGGTGGAGCTTTACGTTGTTCTGAATTTCCATTGAATGCTTTTCTCCACCCACGGTAGTGATGACTAGAATTTAAGAATCTACAATGACCAAGAAAGACATTCTTCTGACCAAATTCCAACCGCGTCCAATCTGTGTTTTCTTCACATATAGGACACACACATTGACCTTTAATGCTATACCCCGATAGATTTCCGTATGCTGGGAAATCATTAATTGTGCCAAACAACATCGCCCTCAAATTGAAACATTCTTTCCTATATCCACCATAAACCTCCACACCGTTCTCCCACAAACTCTTTAAGTCTTCGATTAGAGGTGTCAGGTATACGTCTATGTCATTCCCTGGTTGTTTAGGGCCAAAAATTAACATAGATAACATCATGTACTTACGCTTCATACATAGCCATGGAGGTAGGTTATAAATCATAATAATTACAGGCCAGGTGGAATGTGAGATACTCTGCAGATCATGCGGATTCATTCTATCAGTCGATAATGCCAAGCGAAGGTTTCTAGCTTCTTCTCCAAAATCAGGATAATCATTATCAATTTTCATCCACTGTGGTGAATCTGCCGGATGTCGATACTTCCCATCTACAATTCTATCATCTGCATGCCAAGTCAGGTGTTTTGCATCTGTTTCACTACGAAACATGCGTCTGAATCTCAAAATTATAGGAAAATACCATAATACTTTTGCTGGTGACAATTTTTTCTTATATCGAGATACACCGCATTTAGGACACTCGTTTAATGATGCATATTCATTTCGAAACAAAATGCAATCATTTGGACAAGCATGTATCTTATCATAGCTCATGTCAATGGAGCATAACATTTATTTAGCTTCATAGGTTCGATTGGGAAGAACATTATCCTCTAGAAGCATCTCTTGAAGTAGGGCTAACAACTTTGTGAAACTTTTATCCGACCATCCATTACCCACCTTTAAATTGTACAACTTTAATACCGCGGACAATCTTGTGAAAGTAGTGCAACCTTTATACAACGGTTTCTCTGCATCGCTTACCAACCTCTCAAACATCTTGGGACAATCTTGAAGATCTTCTTCAAGTGCTTCTGCAATCTCTTCGACTCGATCACAATCATATGTATCCCTGCCATTGTCCTTTGAAGCACATGTCGTATTATTCCGGGGTTCAACATTCTCGTTACTTATCTCACCATGTAATGTCCAACATGTGTAACTTCGATCAATTCCATGTCTCATTAAATGAGATTCCAACTGAACGGCGTCAACTCGACGCCCATAACAACATCCTAAGCAAGGACATGTGATCCTACCGGGGACTTTGGTGTGTTCAACATCAAACTTAACGAACTTCGATACCCCATTCTCGTACTCTTTTGACAATCGATTACTAGACATCCATTTTTTATCCATACTAATTGAGTAATCTACACTAAACTATAAAAGTTAAACAAAACAGAGAATACCTGTAAGGAAATCACTAACTTCTAAGAATGCTATGCAATAGGATGCTTGAAAATGATCACAACTTTGCTCTTCACAGGTAACCCCTATAGCAGACAAAATACAAATTTTATTAAAATCATATTAATAATTAACCAAGACAAAAATACTAGATAATCCACCAAAACAAATCATATTAAAAATACTAGATAATCCTTAAACTAAAATGACACCCTTACTAAATATTGAGAAATCCTAACTAAACATATAAAACCATAATAACATATAAAACCATATCATATAAAACCATATTCATGTTGGCCATACACACACTCTACTCTATGATTGTTATCCATAAATTATTAAAGAAACTGGTCCTTACACACACTCTACTCTAACTTTACTCTATGATTGTTATCCATAAATTATTAGCATTAACAACTATTAATTAATATTGCTCACCCACTCTAATAAACCTTTGAGGACACCATACATAAACAAACAACGAAACATTGCATTTTCATGACCAAACAGTTATCACAAACAAAACTCTCTTATAAACTCTCTTATAAACTCTCTTAAAACATACAAAATATAAACTCTCTTAAAAAATATAAACTCTTGTAGAAAACATATTCAGTTCAAATACTTAACTTGATTCTGGTTATAAACTCTTAAATATAAACTCTGGAATATAAACTCTCATATAAACTCTCAAATAAAAACTCTCTGTTCTACTTAAAGATTACAGCAACAATGGTGAAAACATATTCAGTTCTACTTAACTTGATTGTATTCAAATAATAAAAACATATTCAGTTCTACTTAACTTGATTGCATTCAAATAATAAAAACATATTCAGTTCTACTTAACTTGATTGCATTCAAATAATAAAAACATATTCAGTTCTACTTAAAGATTACAGCAACAATGGTGAAAATATACGTAAAAAAGAAAACCAGAGTAAAACTTCAAATACCGTAACAATGGCGGAAATGCAATGCAGACGAGCAGAGGGACGATGAACGACGGTGAAATGCAACAGAGGAGGACGACGATTGGACGACGACGGTTGGACGGCAACAGTGGGTTTATAGGACAACGTTCTTTGTTCGCCAGAGAAAAAGAAAGAAAGAAATACGTAATGACTGTTCTGTTTCTCATAAAAATTCTGGTGGGTATTTTAAATTAATTCTAACTAAACCTATAGCAGCGCTTTTTAATGGCTTTAGCAGCGCTTTAAAAAGCGCTCTCAAAGATCTTCTTATGTACCCCATATAGCAGCGCTTTATGGAAAAAGCGCTCTCGTAGACTAGATCTACAGCAGCGCTTTAGAAAAGCGTTGTCTTTGGGCTGTCTTAGACCCCCCATTTAGAAGCGCTTTTTGGAAGCGCTGTCTTAGGACCCCTCCTTTAGCAGCGCTTTTTAAAAAGCGTTGTCTTTGGGCTGTCTTACACCCCCTTTTAGCAGCGCTTTTTAGAAGCGCTGTCTTAGGACCCCCATTTAGCAGGGCTTTTTGAAAAAGCGTTGTCTTTGGTTTTCAATTTTTTTTCTTTTTTTTAATTCCTCTTTAGCAGCGCTTTTTCTAAAAGCATTGTCTTTGTATGCGCTGCTAAATATCAATTTTGGCGTAGTGAAATACCAGAAAACTAAAATCTGTGCATCCTGATGTCACTCGCTTGATGTCATAACATCCAGAATGACATCCAACTTAACTTGCTTTTAGCTATCCCAACTTACCCTGCAGAACACTCATTATGTATGTCATAACAATAGTCATGACATTCACACATGCATTAATATTTTGCCATAAAATTCAGCCAATCAAAAACATCTACAAAGGTTATGACATAAGGGTGAATGCGTCGCATATTGCTCAAAGGGCATACGCTAAACACTCTAGATAACATGAAGAGAGACCTCCCCACTTATCATTCCTCATGTACTTAAAGCTCGTAACGTACAAGACTTGTCATTATTTATTAAGTGTCTTAAAAGATTATGAGAGGAGAAGAGAAGACACAAGGACTCTAAAGGGAACTATAAACCCTAATATTGTCATGCAAAGTGGTCCTAAAGTTGAGATAGAAAGGGAAATATCGAATGTTATCATGCAAAGGATGGAAAGCCTAATGTTTCTCCTACTCCCATCTTAAATAGAGGGACTAGGAATCCTAAGGGATCATGTGAACAAGCACAAGTAAACACAATGCATAATCAATCACAAATGAAAATGAAGAGAATGACTTTAACAAGTATATGCAAAATGAAAAGAGATATGAAAAATCAAACAAAATATGCAACATGAAGCACACACAAATGGCACACACAGGTCACAAGAGGGGAAACTTAAACAAGTCAAGAAATATGAGAGGAAATGAGAGAAGCAAGCTCCTACAATCAAATGCCATCAATCATCACAAGAAGAAAGGTGTTAAACAAAGAATCACAATCAAATAAGTGAGGGGAGAAATAGTGTGGGGCAACAACCACATCATGATTATCTCAACCAAACGTTCAATCTTGATCACATAAAGAAAGGTGCTCAAACAACTCCAAAGAAATGCAAGTGTTCACAAACAACCTCAAAGCGACACAAACATCACCAAAGCATCATGAACAAGCACAAAAATACTAAGGTCAGAAGTGAACCCAAAAGAGATACCTCAAATTCAAAATCAAATTGGAAAGCAATCACAAGAATGATGAAGTCAAATTGAAGGACCAAAGTCCATGCAAGCATCCCACACTTCAAAGTTAAGTGGAAAGACATGATCAAATGAAACTTGTAGCACAAGGTACACATGAAATGGACCTATAATTATACAAGGCATCACCTCAAGCATGTTAACAAAAGCTAACAAGGCTTAAGAGGTCCTCAAGGGATCACATAAGAACACATCCCAAAACTAGGTCAAGGATTGCATGCATACACATAGTCAAAACACTTTGAATTTGAGACATCCACTAAAAATAGAAGCAAGCTTAAATAAAATCCAAATAAAATGACAAACTCAAGCTGAACCAATCCAAAATTATTTTGCAAAAGATCATGGTAAGAATCAATTCAAAGCACCACCAATTAGGTCAATTGAGGCAACATGTTCAACTTGTCGAGCAAGCATCGAGGGAAAAACAAAAGCCAATGAAAAGTGATCATCAAGACCTCAAACAAGCCCTCAAATAAGCCTCAATCAAACACCTAAGTGTGAGAGGAAAATTGGTCAAAGGGGGTGTTTACATGAAGTCAATGATTAAGCTCAAATTCAAGGTACAAACCATAAAACCACCTCAAACATTAGATCAATTAAAAATAGAAAAAATAATTGAAAAATAAAATAGAAATACTGAAGAAAAAAAACCTAACATATTAAAAAGTCAGAAACCTATTTTTTTGGATTTTTATGATGCTCAAAACCAAATTAAAATGAATTAAAAAGAAAGTGTAACAAAAAGCAAAATTAAAAGAAAATAATGAAGCAAGGGAGGTGTAATAGCAAATATTTTACGTCTCCTGTGAACGTGAACGTAGTCAAAAAATAATTTGCTTAAAGAGACCCACTGGAAGTAAAAAGAAAATCCAGGCAAAATTGGGGCATCCCGGCGAACCATAAAAAAGAATGGGTTCGGGAAAAAATTAGGGATAAAAGTAAAAAGAAAAAACCCGCGAAGTTGAAAACCTGAAAAGGCGACTTTGGCAAAAATGGGTATCCCGGTGAATTGAAAACCCGCAAGGGTGATTCAGGCAAAAGTTAGGGATTTAAAAGCAAACGACTACAGCCTGTGTGTGACCCCTGAGCATAGTTGGATTCTGGGAGGACCTGAAGGTTTATCAGTCAGTCTCTTCAGAAATCCTAACATTGCAGAAGCATCGAAGTCCTGCGAGTCATAGTCAAATCGACACATGGTGGTTGTCTGTTTCCATATTGCCGATATTCTGTATATCTCTTGCATTTGTACTTTTTGCGTAACTTTCTCTTTTCAGGAGTTGCATCTGATGTAATTTTCCTTTTTACAGGCCTTTTCAATCAATGAAGTATTTTTTCACAAAAAGCTTTTATTCATGTTTTTGCTTTTTACTATTTTTTTTGTTGCAAAAAGACGCCTGATGTTTTGATAAAACTTTGCATACATAAACTTTTGGGGCCTTACTAATCATAATTGAAACAATGAATTATTTGGATGATGTCATGGACGATGACAGAAATAGCCTTTATTGCATTCACGACACGTTGTTTGTTTGTCATTTGCAGGGCTGACCCTGCCAAGAATTGTTTCAAAGGTGTCTTCCTAGTGAAGTCGCCATGTCTCTATCCCCACAGCGTGATGATGTCAGATCAGAGGTTATTTCACCAGCAATAGTGTGTAGCTCTCCCCAATAGGTTGAGATTGAGGTCCCCGGTAGTGGTGTACATCTATCCCCAGCAGGTAAATTTGGGATTATTCCCTCAGCAGTGAGACAGATTTAGTGCAGTTCCCCACAGAGTCTGAGTCATGGACTCATTCCTCAAGTAGAGGTTGATGTTGATTCCCTCGTTGAGTATTGGTGGACGTCCGCAGTAGAATCCAGTGGTTATTAGGTTTTTTTCAGAGTGAGAGTTTGGGATAACTTCCCAATGAATTTTATTCTTAATCCCCAATAGAATGGATTTACTCCCAGCAGAATGAAAGTATCCCCATAAGAGTTTTATTCTGGAAGGTCGTTCAGAGCATTTTTGTCAGCAAGATATTTTTATCCCTATGAGAGTTCTATTTTAGGAGGTCGTTCAGGGCACGTTTGTGCTTGCCATTTATTTCGGCACCTTTTCGCGATGGTGTTCCTTTGCATTTGCATTTTTCATGGCATCCTCCCAAATGCATAACATTTCTATTTCGTATGGAGCATTATGCCATATTCAAACATATGCATATGAAGCATAAGCCAGGTTGTTACCTTTTGTTGCCAAACATCTCTCCAGAAGATGATGGTGTATTTCATGAGCCTGTGTGGTATCCAAACCCCAGCAAAATCTTTGATAGATATGTCCATCTTATCTTTGCTCTCCAACAGAGTTTGCTTGTTTACGTTTCTCTTTTCCCAGCGGAGTTCTCTTTCAGATTGTTAATCAATTGATTCTTTTACCGACGGATGTCGAGCCTGCTTGTTAGCAGATGTCTTTACCGACTTAGTGTCGATGCCTGCTTGCTAGCAGATATTTCACCGACGGATGACGAGCCTGCTTGTTAGTAGATGTTTTTACCGACGAATGTCGAGCCTGCTTGTTAGCAGATGTCTTTACCGACTTAGTGTCGATGCCTGCTTGTTAGTAGATGTTTTTACCGATGGTTGTCGAGCCTACTAGATAGCAGATGTTTTTTCGACTACGTGTCGATGCTTTCTGACTTATGGTTAGTTAGCTCATTTCTCATAATCTTTCAGATACTTTTCTCAGGTGAGCCTGATTGACAAATTCTACGGTTTACTATCCCGCGGTTGGCAAATTTCTGGGTTCTTTTGTATTCAATCACCTTTTACCTTGAATGTTCGAAAGCGGTTGTTGTTCACACCTTCAGGTATAAGCCATTTGAATAGGGGCAGTTGTTGCACCCCAAAATTTGCCCAGCCTTTACTGGCTTATGTTTCTTTGCATTTTGCATTTCTGCATATCATAGCATTTGTTCTTGAAGCATGGGATCAAGGTATTTTTATGGCTCAGGATTCCCTTTTAGTGCAAGAGTCTAAACAACGAGCATCTGAGGCGCATGCATTTCTTTTGCCCATCGATCGAGCGGTCGATTTTATTTTATTCGGAGGGTTATTTTTTGGCTCAAGAGACAAAACACAGGGTATCTCAGGTGTTCTTGCAATTACCATATTTAAGAACGGGTTTCAGAGGCATAACAGGGTTCAGAACAAGTGGCAACGGGCAATTGTACATGATTCCCTCCACATGGCGCGAAAATTGGGCATTTTTGAACAGGGTAATCGGTTACCCTATATTGAGTAACCGGTTACTTCAGGAGAAATTGGCCAAGAAATTCAAATTTTTAGCATGTGCAATTACCAATCATTTTTAACCATTGATTTCACTTGATCATATTTGAAAGGATCTAGAATTGCTCAATTTTCACCATTTCCCTCCATATTTCAAACACTCAATTCCTAATTTCCATTCCAAATGCTAATCCTCATTCGAAACCATATTTTGATCCCCAAACCTAGAGCTTATTTAAGTGAATTTGCTCTATACCTCACACAATAATCTTCACAATTACCTTCATTTTCAAATTTCACTTTCACTCTTGAGAATTTTATCTCCCCTTTTTCACTCCCAAAACCACCATTAAAGCTCTCTCACTTGAGTTATTTGATTCTTCATTGGAATCATTCAATTCTAGAGCTAAACCTCCATCATTCATTTCCATTATCTTCAATTCACCATTCAATTTTCGTTTGGATTTGGATCTGAATTTGAAAGCTAGATTGGAAGTGCTTTTTTGGATCATTTTTCCTTGATCTTGCTTGATCTTCATTTCTACAACAAAGAAGCTCTTGGATCTTGAAGAATCTCTAGGTTTCTTGATTGGATCTACTAATTTCAAGTGAATCAACACTCACCAAAGAAAATCTCCGCTTTGAAGGTTGGAAATTCTAGATCTAATTATGTTTTGAACTTATTTGAATGATCACAATGTAGATCCATGATCTTTGCTACTTTTTGATCCATTTTGATGATTTGGATCTTTGTGATTTGTGTTTTCAATGTTTGTTTGTGTGTATATGATGCTTGATTACTGTTTCTTGATATTAATTTCGTGCTTGATTGATGCCATGATCATATGGATGATTGGAGAGTTTGTCTGGTGTTAAAAAGTGCTTTTAAAAACTGATTTTCAGCTTCTAGTTCAGTGGTAACCGGTTACCCTATATAGAGTAATCTGTTACCCTATCAAAATTCACATTTCTGGGTTATTTTGCACCAAGTAACTGGTTACCATATATAGAGTAACCGATTACCCTATCAAAATTCACGTTTCTGGGCAGTTTTGCACCAAGTAACCGGTTACCCTATCAAAATTCACGTTTCTGGGCTGTTTTGCACCAAGTAACTGGTTACCCTATATAGAGTAACCGGTTACCCTATCAAAATTCACGTTTCTGGGCTGTTTTGCACCAATTAACCGGTTACCTTATATAGAGTAACCCGTTACTTGGGGCAGATTTGCCTATTTTTGGCAGCTTTGTATTTTTGGCCTATTTTTTGCATTTTTTTTGTGATTCTTTTTGCATTTGTTTGCTTATTTGATTTACTTTTCATATGTAAACTTCATGGATTGATATGATGCATTTATATGAATTTTTTTAACCTATTTCATTATTCTTAAATGTTTGATTTCAATTCTTCGACGCGCGACTTTTGGTTTCCGTTTTAAGCACTTAACACGTTAATGTTGTTTGTTTGATGGATGATTCTTGTTTATGCATTATTGATTGATCATTTTTTATTGGTGAAGCATGTTCATACTTTTGTGTGTCATCAATAAATGTTTCATGTTTTCATTTTTGCTTGCATTTCATATCTCTCTCCATCTTTCAAGACTTGTTTAAGTCTCTCATTTCATTTTCATTTGTGATTGATTATACATTGTGTTTACTTGTGCTTGTTCACATGATCCCTTAGGATTCCTAGTCCCTCTATTTAAGATGGGAGTAGGAGAGACATTAGGCTTTCATTCCTTTATATGATAACGTTAGGTAGTATTATTTTCTATCCCAACTTTAGGACCACATTGCATGACAACAGTAGGGTTTATAGTTCCCTTTAGACTCTTGTGTCTTCTCTTCTCATCTCTTAAACTCTTTAAGACACTTAATAAAGGATAACAAGTGTTGTACGCTACGAGCCTTAAGTACATGAGGAATGATAAGTGGGGGTCTCTTCTCACATTGTCTAGAGTGTTTAGTGTATGCCCTTTGGGCGATATGCAACACATTTGCTCTTATGTCACAGTCTTTAGTGCAACATGAGTTTCAAACTAAATCAATGCACTTCACCTAAAAAACACAAACAAAAGTCAAACCTTTTCATCCTTAGGGATTGTTTCAAACCTAATTTTTAGAAAGAGTATGTTATGTTTCCGTTCTACCACAAACATGCATTGTCCCTAATTGCTAGAATGGGATTTAACATTGCTCATAAAACACTTGAACCAACCAGCGGTCTAGTTTTCTCGAACTACGTTTGCTCTGATTTCTCATACCAGATGAGGATACGTAGGCACAAGACGGCGATGTCTTGGCGAGCAACCTTCCCCCCATCACCCGTAGTTTCCCGAACTATGTTAACTCTGACTTTCCCATTGCACAAGGGAATACGTAGGCATAGGGCGACGATGTCCTATCAAGTATGTTCTTTCCATTCACCCTTGTTTAGCAGTAGCATTAGATAATTTTCACCCATAAATTAGACAACAAGCGGGGATCCCGTTGAGTACAACGGACATGAGGGGTGCTCATACCTTTCCCTTGCGTAACCAACTCCCGAACCCAAGATTTGGTTGCGATGACCTTGTCTTTCCCTTTCTCTTAGGTTTTCTTTGATCGTTTCTTTTACCTCTCTTTAGGATAAATAACGTTCGGTGTCGACTCTTCTGTCTAGTTTGCTGGCCCTTTTTCGCAGTTGCGACACACCCAAACTTCCCATTTTTCACTGCGATTCTACGAGGATTGTCATCTCTCGGTTCCATCTAGTGAAAATATTTAAATAGGGGAAATTGTTGCACCCCAAATTTTGACCCCTTAGATTCTCATTATCATTTTAGGAGCATTCTCATGAATTACCCAACCCTAACCCAGTGCAAGTTTGTCTTTGTCAAGTTACAGATGAATCAAGGTTTTGTACAGTCAAATCGAAGCTTCAGGGTTTGTGATCAATCAATGTTTTGGGCTAATTCAATAATGAAACAAGATCAAGGGTATAATATGATGAAAATTGAGAATCCAATTTGAGGTTGTTACCCCAGAATCAAGAACAGTGTATTTCAGGGCACCCGATTAGGATTTTGACTAGTAAAAGTCAACTGTAGTTTGACTTTGATGTTGGAAGATATTTTAATGGTGGGATTATGATCCATGAAGTTCATATATCTTAATAAAGTTCATTCAAGAAGTTTCAAAGTCTCAGGAGGTCCAGAGTGTCAACAGACGACTCGGTAGTCACCGATCGATCGTACGGTTGACCAAAAAGTCAACTCTTCAAATTTAAGGAATTGGACTTCAAAGTGTGAATCAAAAACGTTACTTATATCATATTGCATTTGCCTATCAATTTTCATGACCATTGGATCAAGGATGAAGGAGTAATCGAAAAATCGGGAAATTAGGGTTTTGAAAGGGGCTAAACCATAACTCCTTAACCACACATCCAATTGAGTTGGTTCAAAGCTCATTTGAAAGCTCTTAAAAAATCCTACAAAAGTCCCTAAGTGGTCCATGATCAGAAAATGCATATATTTGGAGTTATGATCAAATTCATTTTGAGAAGGGAAAAAGACTTAGAAAATTTCACTTTTAAGTTCATTTTTTAGCAACTTTGAGAGACTTTTTGGCCAAGTTCCTTTGGGAAATTGAAACTCATGAAAACATGAATGTTTTAGAGCTATTTTAGGGCTTTCTAAAAAGTACTAGCACATCTCAAAAGGATTTATGAGCTGAAAGTTATGGGTATGGCAAGTTGGTGTTTTCACACTTTAGTCCCACATTGTCAAAATTTCAAGAATCCATTCTTTCATCAATCCTACCAAACTCATCCCTTGGATGTTGTTGTTGAAGCATAGAAATGTGAAGAAAATGTAGAGGAGATGAAATTAGCCAAACTTGCAAGTGGGCTTGCAAGTGGCTTTACAACTTTCCTTTGAAATCATAAGGCAATCATGAGGTGGAAAGGTGAATCTGCAAACAGCCATCAAGCTATGCCTCTAGCCTGCATTTAGCCCTTTCAAAATCATCATTTTGGTTGACTATTGGGCTTACCTATCAGCCAAGGAAACCCCTTTGTGGAGGTTTGATCCAAAGGTGTAAAACCTTTCTTTCATGTGAAAAAATCTCCAAATTTGCCCCCTCTCTTCATTTTCCTATAAAAGGGAGCCCTCATCACTTCATTTAAAACACAAGATTGATTCTAAAAACCATAGAAACACAAAGATCTCACTTTTCCACTCTTTACTCCAAAATCACAAAATCACAAAATTGCGAAAACCACCAAAAATATGTCTTGGTACATTTGCTGCCAAACTCAGTTCTCTACATTCAAACACCTCAACAATCATCCACACAATCTCTAAATATGATATAGAAGGTGTCCAAGACCTTAAACCATTCAAAAACATTACCATTCAAAAAGTCAACTTCCATACCAAGTTACTTTGACCAAAAGCCATAAAATCAGCCAAAACTGGTTCTATGCATTTGCTTGGTGTTCTAATAACTCAAACACCTCTCATATATCATTTATCAACTGTCTAAAATGTTAAAGATCATTGGTGGAGTTTATTTCTCCAACTGTCACAAGGATTGCATTCTTGCTTCAAAAAGAAGAAAGCTTCAAAGCTAGTGTTATCTGGAAGTTCCTCTGGGTTTCTTGGTGTTATAATCCACTCAACACAGTCTACTAGAGGTATGTAAACACTACATCTTTGCTTTGTACCATAATTTCATGTTCTAGCATTTTTGGTTCATTATGTTGGAAGTATCTCATGCCTCATTCTCATGACAACTTGCATTTTGTGAATCACTTTTCATGACAGTTTGTTTCCAACTTACTTTGGTGTTTGAATCCACTCAATATCATGAATATAAGATGTGTATGTGTTTGAATTGGTCTGAAATTGCTTTGAACAGAAATTGAACATGTTCACACATCTCACTTCACAAAACTTGCACTTAACTCACCAAGTTTCATATCAGCCATGTTTGAACCATTTTCCTTGTTTGAACTCACTTGTTTGTATATATGAGAGATGTGTATGTGATTCATATGGTCAAAATGTGCTTGAATTTGAATTTGAACATCCTACTGCATCACAATAAATGCCAATTTGCAGCACACACCTCACTTTGCATTCCAAAGCATCCTGGTCTGGTTTCTTTGTTTGCACTCATTCATTATCAAATATGTGAGATGTACATATGGTTTACATGACCTAATTTTGCATCAATTCTGACTTGGTTCTCCAACTGCATTATATCATGTTTTACTTGCAATTGAAATGTCATTCTTCATGTTAACTTGTTTTTAACATCAACACCTGTTTGGATCCACTCCATAACACATTTTTAGCATGTACACATGTTTTGATTGACCTGGTAATGCTTGGAACTCAAACCTGACTTCACACCACACTTCACAAACACATTTGAACAGCATGAGCACCAATTCTCACAAAAGCTTGCCCTGCACCAATTTGGTTGTTTGAGTCCACTTAAAAGTATATTTGCAACATGTGTGTATGTTTGACTTGAACTGAAATGAGCTGTAACCTTGAATTGATATCTTCATGCCTTGAACATGCCATAATTGCAATTCCAAATGACACTTTGCATAACAGTCTGTTTTAAACTTTGTTTTTGCTTGATTCTCACTCTATACCATATGTGTGATGTGTACACATGTTTAATTTGATTTGAATTGGTTTAGAATTAGATTCTCACATTATCATGTCTCTTCATGTTAAAAGTTGCAACTTGAGTGTCAATCTGAGTTACAGTTTGTTTTGAATGTAATGATGTGTTTGGACTCACTTATTAATTCATATGTAATATGTTTGCATGATTGTTTGAACTTAAAGCTGACTGGAACATGACATATACTTCATCATGCATCATGTCCATATGATTTGCAACTTGAACACTATTTTTCACAACAGTTGGTTTTCAACCTAAATTTGTGGTTAGAATCATTCATTATCAATTTTATGGTGTGTGTGCATGATCATTTTGATTTAGAACTAGCTGCAACATGAGCTTCATATCAAATTGCATTTTCAAAACTCAAAAGGCATGTACTATCGAGTTTTCAAATAGAAGGAAAATTTCAAAAAACTAAAATTTCCATTTTGTTCCTTGTGAAATTCTACCCAATTTAGACCTAAATTTTGTCAAAAAACATTAAGATTTGAGAAAGTTGTGATGAAAATGCAATCCTAAGTTTTGACTTTGTTTTATGCCCAGCCTGGTTTTGAACTTACCCATATATATTTATAGGGTGGCTTTCATCAATGGATGTATAGCCACCCCAGTGATAGTCACCTTGTCACTTAAGCGCCTCTTACCGTGCGTACCTGGGTTCGACCCCTGAGGAGGGCAACCCTTTTGTTAATTTTTGTCATTTTTCATCCCATCTTTAAAAATTCATATCTCTCTCAATTTTAATTATTTTTCACCCATTCTTTTTTAATTTTGTTCATCTTAACGTCTACTTTCATGTCATATTTTTTATTTCCATGTTTGCCTAATTTTTCATCTCTTTTGACTATGTGCAAGTTGTGTACATTCTGTGATCATTTTCGCATACGCAGATGAATTTTTCTTGTGATATACTTGTGGTTGTTTGTGATACTTATTTGCATTCATGTTATTAAATGTTAGTTAACATGCTAGGACTTCATCTTTGATTGTTGACATGTTCACTTTATTTCATCTGCTAAATACACTGAAGCATTGATCTGTTGTCACACTTCCTGCTTAATCAACTGCTTTGATTATCACCAATGCATTTTCATTTTTATGCTCACCTAATGGTTGTCACCATGAATGCCTATTTATTATGTTGTTGTCTTGTTTAAAGTTTTTTCCCCAAGTGATGAAGCTTGTTCATCCCTGTTGCCTCTCCTGTCCTCTCCAAAGGAAAAGTCTTTCCAATAACCCTAATGTTATGGATAACTCATTCACCCATTCCCTTGACTTTGTTAAGTCACTTTAACCTTAGTTTAGAAGCCATTAGACTTTGCTTCATGTCTAAAAGACCCACCTGTACTAGGAGTGCTCTTCAACTAAAACCCTAGGATAGAGTTTGTCAACTCTATGTAAGAATCATCGTCATGATTTCTTACTTCCCCTCTGTTAGAACACAGATTGGTTCTTAATAATTACTCTTTGTTTTGATGATAACTGTTAGGAAATTTATATTTAAGAATTATATACTCTAAAATTTGTTTGAGAGTTTTATTGCAGATTGAAATTATATTAACTCTCTAGAAGCAAATCTGCCTTGAATACAAGAAGTTATTCTGACTCTGAAGCGCCAGATGCATCTTACAGAAGAATCTGTTTGCTTCTTACAGAAGATCTTGAGCGTAGTCTCCAGAAGGATCTGAAGAAAGAAGCTCCAGAACATTCTGAGTCAGAAGCATCTGAATATAGTCAGAAGCATCTGAATATAGTCAGAAGCATCTGAAGCTGAAGCATCAGAAGTATAGAAGAATATTGATTGAAGAGTTTCTCAAAGCATTGATCTACAGAAGTTTCTGAAAGTACCTACGCTGCCAAGTACTGAAGTTCTGTGTCAAAATGCTCTGATGATCAACACGCTAGAAGCACACACGCTGCAGAAGACTCTAATACAGCATTATTCTGAATCTCATTAGAAGACTCTGATCCATTCAGACTCTGAAGAACTTGCTGAAACTGAAGAAGTATTTTCAAGAATATATCCGTTGGAACTATTCAACGTCTCTTTCCTTATTTGTGCTAGACACACTTACACAGACAAAAAGGATTTTTTTTGTGCCATCTATTTCAAGGAAAAGTCAGTGCATGTGAAGACAAAAAGGCTCAGACCTTTTGGACTCTCTTTTCAATGATCAGCTTGCATGTTTCAGCTGCCTATAAAAGGAGATCTTCACTTCATTCTTCATAAAACACTCTTGCTGAAAAGAAATCATAATATTCTAAAAGCTCTCATTCTTATTCTTCATAGAATCTCATTGTACTTAAACTTAAGAGAAAAATCACTGTTGTGATTATAGCTTTATAGAAGCATTAAAAACTCTTGTATTTAATTTACATTATTTGTAAAGGATATTCCTTAAGAGGATTCAGTGAGAATCAGTAGCTCTTGAGAAGACTAAGAACTTTAGTTCTTAGGTGATACTATTGTAATTAGTTTGATTTAATAGTGGATTAAGTCCTTGTTGAGAAAGGCAAATCACTCTGGAAGGGTGGACTGGAGTAGTTGTTAAACGAACCAGGATAAAAATAATTGTGTGATTATTTTCAAGTCTTAATTTTCCATACTTATTCAACCCCCCCTTCTAAGTATTATCTCACCTTCAGTTGGCATCAGAGCTCCGATTCTGAGTGTGCTATCACTTAACAGTGTCAGTAAAGATCCAGAGAGATATACTTTGATCAATATATTTATTTGTTATCATGGCTGATAATTCAATGTCAAATATCAACAATAAATATGAAGAGAGGGATAGGATCAGTACCAAACCTCCAATGTTTGATGGAGAAAAATTTGACTATTGGAAAGATAGAATAGAAAGTTTTTTTCTTGGGTATGATGCTGATCTTTGGGATTTGGTCATTGATGGATATGAACATCCTACTGGTGAGGATGGCAAAAAGATTGATAGAAAATCAATGACTGAAGTGCAGAAAAGAGATTTCAAGAATCACCACAAAGCCAGAACTATATTGCTTAATGCAATCTCTCATACTGAGTATGAGAAGATTACTAACAGAGATACTGCTCATGACATGTTTGAGTCACTCAAAATGACCCATGAGGGAAATTCTCAAGTTAAGGAGACAAAAGCTCTGGCTCTGATCCAGAAGTATGAGGCTTTCAAAATGGAAGACTCTGAATCTGTTGAAGCCATGTTCTCCAGATTCCAGATACTCACTGCTGGGATGAAAGTTCTGGACAAGGGATATTCCACGTCATATCACGTAAAGAAAATCATCGGAAGTCTGCCCATCAGATGGAGACCAATGGTGACTGCCCTGAAGATGGCCAAAGATCTGAACAAGATCTCTCTAGAAGAACTCATCAGTTCATTGAGGAGCCATGAGATTGAGCTGGAGGAAGATGAACCCCAGAAGAAAGATAAAGGTAAATCCATAGCTTTAAAATCTAACAAAACTGCTAAAGCTTTGCAGGTTATTCATGAAAGCTCTGAAGAATCTTCTTCTGAAGAAGAAGATGAGTTATCCATGTTGTCCAGAAGGATTAACAAACTCTGGAAGCACAAGGGAAAGAAGTTTAACAACTTCAGAAGATCTGACAACAGAAAGGAATCTTCTAGTCACAGAAGATATGCCAAGAAAGAAGTGGTGTGCTATGAGTGCAAAGAACCTGGGCACTACAAGAATGACTGCCCTAAACTTCTGAAAGAAAAACCTAAGAAGAAGTTCAACAAGAAGAAGAAGGTTCTGATGGCAACATGGGATGACTGAGATGAGTGTGAGTCATCTTCTGAATCAGAAGAAGAATGTGCAAACGTTGCACTGATGGCCAGGACAGAGGATCAAGAGGAAGGTACCTCTGGATATGAATCAGAATCTGAATCTGATGATGATGCAGAAGAGGTAATGGCTAAACTTACCAAAGAAGAACTCATTAAAGTTTTAACAGAAGTTCTCAAAAGTTATAACAACATCAAACTCAAATACAAGAAGCTGAAAAGCAATCTTGAATCTGAGATTGATCTTTTGAAAATAAAACTTGTTGAGCAGAAAGAAACAAATTTAAAAATCAAAAATGACTTTGATAGAATTCAACAAGAATCTGAATCTGAGACTAAGTCATGTGAAAATATTTTAGAAAAATATGACTCTAGTTTTCAGAGGTTTCTCACTAAGAGCATAGACAGAAGCAAGATGGCTTCCATGATCTATGGTGTTAGTGGAAACAACAGAAGAGGCATTGGATATGAGTCTTCATCTGGAAGCAATCCAAAACCTGTTGACAAACTTTTCATCAGGAAGACACCTCTGTATTCTCAATTCAAATTTGGTCACTTGAATGACATTAAACACACAAGCTCTGAGAAAAGTACCTATGTGTTTAAACCAAAGGCAAGTCAGAATAAACATTATGTTGCAAAACAGAAGTTTAGACAAACCTGCAAACCAACAAACCCCAAAGGACCCAAGAAGATCTGGGTACCTAAAAACAAAATAATTCCTATTGCAGATGTTCTTAGCAGCAAGGTCAGGAGACCAATCATGGTACCTGGACTCTGGATGCTCACGACACATGACAGGAGAAAGGTCTATGTTCCAAAGCCTGGAACTTAGATCTGGAGGGGACGTAAAGTTTGGAGGGAACCAGAAGGGCAAGATCATTGGATCTGGCACTATTGGAAATGGTAAACTTCCCTCTATTACTAATGTTTTGTTAGTTGAAGGATTGAAACATAATCTATTGTCCATAAGTCAATTAAGTGACAATGGTTATGATATAATCTTTAATAAAAAATGTTGCAAAGCTGTATGTCAAAAGGATGGTTCTATCTTATTCAGTGGAAAGAGGAAACACAACATTTATAAAATTAACCTTTCAGAACTTAAAGTTCAAAATGTAAAATGCCTCTTATCTGTGAATGATGAGCAATGGGTCTGGCATAGAAGATTGGGGCATATTAATATGAGACGTATATCTCAAATTAATAAACTCAATCTGGTCAGAGGACTTCCTAAGTTGAAGTTCAACTCAGATGCTCTGTGTGAAGCATGTCAAAGAGGTAAATTTTCAAAATCTCATTTTAAATCTAAAAATGTTGTTTCTACCTCCAGACCATTGGACTTACTTCACATTGATCTGTTTGGACCAGTGAAAACTGCATCCATCAGAGGCAAGAAGTATGTGTTAGTCATTGTAGATGACTACAGCAGATGGACATGGGTAACGTTTATAAAACACAAGGATGAGTCTCATTCTGTGTTCTTTGACTTCTGCAATCAAGTCCAGACTGAAAAAGATTCCAAAATTATTAAAGTCAGAAGTGATCATGGTGGAGAATTTGAAAATAAACATTTTGAAAAATATTTTTCTGAAAAAGGCATTGCACATGATTTCTCCTGCCCTAGAACTCCACAACAAAATGGAGTTGTAGAGAGGAAAAATAGAACATTGCCAGAGATGGCCAGAACCATGATCAATGAGACAAATCTGGCAAAACATTTCTGGGCAGAAGCAATTAACACAGCGTGTTATATTCAGAACAGAGTGTCTGTAAGACCTCTTCTGGAAAAGACTCCCTATGAATTGTGGAGAAACAGAAAGCCTAACATTTCTTATTTTCATCCTTTTGGATGTATTTGTTTTATGCTTAATACTAAAGATAATCTGAACAAGTTTGATTCCAAAGCACAGAAGTGTTTCATGCTTGGTTATTCTGAACGCTCTAAAGGCTACAGAGTATTCAATACTGAAACACAGATTGTGGAAGAATCTATTCATGTTAGATTTGATGATAAGCTTGGCTCTGAAAAGCCAAAGCAGTTTGAAAGTTCTGCAGATAGAGAAGTGATTCTCACTGACTCTGAAGCCTCAGAGGCAGAAAAGGCAAAAATCAAAGAATCTGAAGCAACCCCAGATGCTACACCTTTGACCTCCCAACTAAACAACTTGCATATTTCTGAAAGACCAACTGTCAGAGGATCTTCTTCCAGAATCAAATCTTCTCATCCAGAACATGTGATAATTGGAAAGAAAGATGATCCAATAAGGACAAGATCATTTCTCAGAACTTCTGAATCTTCTTTATTTGGCTTAGTGTCAATAATAGAACCAACATCTGTAGATGAGGCTCTGGAAGATAATGAATGGATTATAGCTATGCAAGAAGAGCTGAATCAATTCACCAGAAATGAAGTTTGGGATCTGGTTCCTAGACCTAAAGGATTCAATATTATTGGAACAAAATGGGTCTTCAGGAAAAAGCTGAATGAAAAGGGAGAAGTAGAAAGGAATAAGGCAAGGCTGGTTGCTCAAGGATACAGTCAGCAAGAAGGTATTGATTACACTGAGACATATGCTCCAGTGGCAAGGTTAGAATCTATACGCCTTCTTATTTCTTTTGCTGCACAGAATAACATCACTCTGTATCAGATGGATGTTAAAAGTGCTTTTCTTAATGGCATTATAGAAGAAGAAGTTTATGTCCACCAACCTCCTGGTTTTGAAAATGAAAATTTTCCAGATCATGTTTTCAAATTAAAGAAATCTCTATATGGATTAAAACAAGCTCCCAAACCTTGGTATGAGAGATTGAGTAATTTTCTTCTGGAGAAGAATTTTATCAGAGGCAAAGTGGATACAACTCTATTCTGTAAAACCATAAAGAAAGATCTTCTAATTTGCCAAATTTATGTAGATGATATTATTTTTGGATCAACAAATATTATGCCTGGAAAGGAGTTTGCTACATGTATGCAGGCAGAATTTGAAATGAGCATGATGGGAGAACTCAGATTCTTTTTAGGAATCCAAGTTAATCAAACTCCAGAGTGCACCTACATACATCAGACAAAGTATGTTAAAGAACTTCTGAAGAAATTCAACATGTCTGACAGCAAGCTGGCAAAGACTCCAATGCATCCTACTAGCTCTCTTGGCAAAGAAGAGGTAAGTAAGAAAGTAGACCAGAAGCTCTACAGAGGTATGATTGGCTCTCTTCTTTATCTTACTGCTTCTAGACCTGACACATTATTCAGTGTTTTTCTGTGTGCTAGATTCCAATCAGATCCTAGAGAATCACACTTGACAGCTGTCAAGAGGATTCTAAGGTATCTTAAAGGTACTTCTAATGTGGGTTTGTGTTACAGAAAATCTGATGATTTCAAATTAGTTGGATTCTGTGATGCTGACTATGTTGGAGACAGAGTAGAAAGAAAAAGTACTTCTGGAAGTTGTCAATTTCTAGGAAGAAATCTAATCTCCTGGTACAGCAAGAAGCAACCCACAATTGCACTTTCAACCACAGAGGCTGAATACATTGCTGCTGCTGGATGTAGCACGCAGATGCTCTGGATGAAAAGTCAACTAGAAGATTATCTAATTTTTGAGAGTAACATTTCTATCTTTTGTGATAATACTTCTGCTATATGTTTGTCCAAGAATCCCATTTTACATTCTAAGGCAAAACATATAGAAATTAAGCATCATTTCATCAGAGACTATGTTCAGAAGGGAATCATAAATTTAGCCTTTGTTGATACAGATCATCAATGGGCAGATATTTTTACAAAACCCCTTGTTGAAGATAGATTCAATTTTATTCTGAAAAATATTGGTATGGACTTTTGTCCAGAATGATATTTATCAGAAGCAAATTGTTCCAGATGCAAAAAATGCTTAATTCATCTGAAGTATTTCTTCTGTTCATTTATTCTTTTCTGATTAATATTTCTGATGAGAAAAATCTGAACTAACCATCTTTAGAAGATCTGAACGTTGGCTAACGTTTCATTTCTTGAGAGAATTCAGAATAGCATGCAAGCAAACACGTGTCCCACACAATCTGATGAGGTGGCGTGTGGACAACTGAAAAGACGTTTGAGGTGAAATTTGAATAGTAAATATCTTGGTTTTCCCCCCAAATCTGTTAGAAGCATTTATTATTTGAAATGATTTTATTCTCTTCATTTAATGCTGCTCAAACGTGCGTTCTTTCTGTCTCTTGGTGTGCCTATGTGATTAGTATAAATACTTGATGTGTATTCACTTTCACACTTTTCACTCTCAGAATTTATATGCATTTTCATCTATTGTTCTCTCTGCATAAAAACTCAAAACCTAAGTGTTCTAAAAAGCAATCTTCAATGGCGTCTTCTTCATCAACAACTGCACAGTTTCAATCCACAATGGCTGCTGTGACTTCAGACAACCTAGGTGTTGTTCCATATACTCCTCCAAAGAGAACTCTTCTCACACCAGTTGATAAACTAGAAGTATTGTGTGAATCTATGGTGGAATTTGATTCTCTGGATGACAATGGGTTTGATTTTTGCTCCATTGTTAGAGCTCAAGGTTGGGTGAAATACTTTATTAGACTGTTTGGACCAGTTTACCCTTTGCTTGTTAAAGAATTCTGGATTCATGCATCTGTGTATCCAAAGTTGATTCTATCATCTGTGCTGGGAAAGGAGATCATCATCACAGAGGATCTGATTAGAAGACTGATTGGTTATGAAGAAACAGATGGTGCTTCACATCTGCCAGCTGGGCGTGTTGATATGGATGAAGTTTATGAGGAGGTTATGACTGTTGGACAAGCCTCTAACAGATTCAAAGATCTGAAGCCTGATTACAAGATCTGGGCCAAGATCTTCATGGGATGCATACATCACAGAAAGTCAACAAATTCCCCAGATTATGTCAACAATGAACAAATCTATTTTATGTACTGCCTTAGTCAGAGCAACAAGGTAGATCTGCCTTACATATTGTTCATGCATCTGTGGAATCACATCAATGCATCTAGAGAATCTGTCAAAGAAAAAGGCCAGAAGATCAGGACTTGGATACCTTTTGGAAGGTTGCTCTCAGATCTTCTCACAGAAAATGGTTTAGTGGCTGCTCTGTATAATGCTAGTGTTACAGAAGAACTAGAGTTCATTATGGGAAAGCCTCTGAACGCTAAAAGCCTTCTGAGACTCAAGATTGTAGATGAACTGACTACTGCTCCAAATAGGTTAAATATGTCTGATCTGAATAAGAGGATTCCAGTATCTGACTTTCCTCTATTCTTTGCTGAAGAACCTAGACACATTGTTCTGATGTATATAGAGGAATGCAAAAGGGAAGGAGTGCCTGTTCCAGCCAATGTGTTTCAACTTGTCAAGCAACCACTGTCAGATGCAGGAGAAGAAGAAGAAGTTCCACTTCAAAGGAAAAGATCTCAGCCTGTAGCAGAATCTGAACCTGTCCAGAAGAAGGCTAAGATTGCTGAGAAACCAAAGGATCTGTTAAAGAGAAAGGACTCTGGAGAAGCTGTCTCTGCATCTGCTAAGAGGATTAAACTCAAAGGTACTAAAGCTTCTGTTATTTCTAAAAATGTTGTTATTAATGATTCATCTATTAAGTCTGTACCCAAACCCCCTGTCACTCAAACAACATCTGTTGCTGCCCCTAGTTCTGTCTCACCTCAGAAACAACCTACTACTTCTGTATCAAAACCACCTCAACCTAAAATACACATCAAACACTTCACTCCACGTCCATCACCAACTGTTCCATAACCAACAGAACCACAACCAACAGAACCACAACAAACAGAACCACAACCATCAGAACTACCACAATATTATGATAAACAAAACTCTGATCAACCACAAACAGAAAATCATCCAGAAAAACAAACCACAGAAGATCAACCACAAAAAGACTCTGTCATACCACCATCAAATACTCCATCTTCTGAACCTATAGCACCTGTTACTTCTGAACCTACTAAAGTAACTTCTGCTCCTGTTTCATCTGAACCACCATCACAACAATCTCATATCCCTGAGACAGAAGTTCTTGACATCACTCCATTAAAAACAGTGTTTCAAGTTTCTTCTACCTCTTGTACACCTGAAACATCTTCCAATTCATCTGAATCAGAAATTCATCCTGATTTTCTGATTAATCCATCTGACAAATATCCTGTACATGAACCTGAACCTGAACCTGAATCAACCTTACCTACTAAAACTTCCATTTCAGACCCTCTGCCTCCACCTGCACCATCATCTGAGATGATTGTTCCCTCTACCAATCCATCATCTTCTGGAATATCTTGTGCCCAAGTGTCTTCTCTTTATCATAATTTATCTTATGGTTTCAAACTAAAAGATTTTTATGATAGAGTTGAGCCTTCTGAACCTTTGGAACCTCTGAAACCCAAGTTCATTCAGGCCCTTCCATCTGTAATCCTTTCATATATTCAATCTATGAATAATGAAGGATCCTTAGCCACCATATCTGCTACATCTGGTAAAGCTGCTGTTTCAGCTCTGCATCCTGCATCTGATAACACAGTTGCATCTGATAAGCCATCAAACTCTGCATTCGTACCATACTCCAATGCATCTTTTGATATTGTTTACCCACGCACAAGACCTCAACCAACTCTGCTTAATGCATTAAACAGATTTTTACCTCAAAAACCAGAAATTCCATTCATTCCTTATGTTCCCCCACCTCTGATTTCCATCTCAAAATCACTGATACCACCAACTCCCAAACCTAAACAGATGACTCTGGAAACCTTGCTTAAACCACCACCCAGACTTAATATTGATCATTTATTTCAAACGTTTTTGCAAGAAATACAGATGTCTTTAGGTACTGTTCAGAAGAGATGCTCTGAAACTATGGATGCAAATGAGACTGACATCATCTGGAAAGGTTTTGTCAATAGATTCAACACAGTAGCTTCTAATCTGAAGAACATTTGTTCTGATGATGCAAAGCTCAGAGCTGAAAGAACTCAATTCTGGATTGTAAACAAGACTGAACCTCTGCTTTGTTTGGATGCTCCTCCTCCTCCTCCACCAGAACCAACTGCCAATGCATTGACTATGACTCTGGTAGAACCCTCTTCAGGATCTCCAGAACATATGGCAATTGACTCTATTCAGGATACAGAACCTCCATCATCAGAGATAAAGACAGAAAATCCAGATTTGGGAGACAAGATTGCTGCTCTGGAAGCTGGTCAATCTGAAATAAGATCTTGGATGGCGAAGCAAGACAAGAAATCTGAGGACATGTCAGAGTGGATGTCTAAACAAGATGAGAAGAATGAGACAATAACCAAGTTCATGTAAAAGCAAGAGCAATCACAATCTGAGATCACAGACCTATTGAAGATGCTTTTGTCAAAACACTCCTAGATTTTCTTTTCTCATGTTTGTGCATCTGTTGTTTTGCATCTGAATGTTATTGTTATATCTTCTGATATTTTCCAATGTACTTTTGCTCTGTTATGATTAAATGAATCAGATTGTTATTCTCCATTGAATTATCTGTTCTTGTTCCTTTTATTTGTCTTTATTAAAAGTTTTTTTCTTTTTGCTTATGACAAAAAAGGGGGAGAAAATAAAGATCTGAACTATTTAATATAATTTCACTAGAACGAATCTTCAGACATATCTACTCTTTCTAATATCTAAATTGACTATTTCAGAACTTTTGATAAAAACACTCTATAAAAGAATCTCTGAGTCTCTCAGATCATTTATCTTTTATCAAACTCTGAATCTCATATCTGCAAGATATTCTGACCCTTAATTATTACAAAGACAAACAAGATCTGACTCTGAAGATTACTCAAGATAAAAAGGGAAGTTTCTATTCCTTTTTCATATTCAACTCAGGGGGAGATTCATCATCTCAGGGGGAGTTATAATTCTTTATGTTCTATTAAATAAAATTTCTGATACTTTTTGTCATCATCAAAAAGGGGGAGATTGTTAGAACACAGATTGGTTCTTAATAATTACTCTTTGTTTTGATGATAACTGTTAGGAAATTTATATTTAAGAATTATATACTCTAAAATTTGTTTGAGAGTTTTATTGCAGATTGAAATTATATTAACTCTCTAGAAGCAAATCTGCCTTGAATACAAGAAGTTATTCTGACTCTGAAGCGCCAGATGCATCTTACAGAAGAATCTGTTTGCTTCTTACAGAAGATCTTGAGTGTAGTCTCCAGAAGGATCTGAAGAAAGAAGCTCCAGAACATTCTGAGTCAGAAGCATCTGAAGATAGTCAGAAGCATCTGAAGCTGAAGCATCAGAAGTATAGAAGAATATTGATTGAAGAGTTTCTCAAAGCATTGATCTACAGAAGTTTCTGAAAGTACCTACGCTGCCAAGTACTGAAGTTCTGTGTCAAAATTCTCTGATGATCAACACGCTAGAAGCACACACGCTGCAGAAGACTCTGATACAACATTGTTCTGAATCTCATTAGAAGACTCTGATCCATTCAGACTCTGAAGAACTTGCTGAAACTGAAGAAGTATTTTCAAGAATATATCCGTTGGAACTATTCAACGTCTCTTTCCTTATTTGTGCTAGACACACTTACACAGACAAAAAGGATTTTTCTGTGCCATCTATTTCAAGGAAAAGTCAGTGCATGTGAAGACAAAAAGGCTCAGACCTTTTGGACTCTCTTTTCAATGATCAGCTTGCTTGTTTCAGCTGCCTATAAAAGGAGATCTTCACTTCATTCTTCATAAAACACTCTTGCTGAAAAGAAATCATAATATTCTAAAAGCTCTCATTCTTATTCTTCATAGAATCTCATTGTACTTAAACTTAAGAGAAAAATCACTGTTGTGATTATAGCTTTATAGAAGCATTAAAAACTCTTGTATTTAATTTACATTGATTGTAAAGGATATTCCTTAAGAGGATTCAGTGAGAATCAGTAGCTCTTGAGAAGACTAAGAACTGTAGTTCTTAGGTGATACTATTGTAATCAGTTTGATTTAATAGTGGATTAAGTCCTTGTTGAGAAAGGCAAATCACTCTGGAAGGGTGGATTGGAGTAGTTGTTAAATGAACCAGGATAAAAATAATTGTGTGATTATTTTCAAGTCTTAATTTTCCATACTTATTCAACCCCCCTTCTAAGTATTATCTCACCTTCACCCTCTTGAATATTACAACTTAGAATATGGAGTTTTGTCAAACTCCACACAAACATTGTCATGTTTGTTCCCCCTTGAACCTTGATCATAATCAAGTGTTCTTCATCCCTTGTGAGGTGAACTACGATTGCTCTGATTCTATCCTAGTTAGGATACGTAGGCAAAAGATGCGATGTCTTTGCGAGCAAACTTAGAAAATCATCTAGGTCTTTACCTATCCCTAATCTATATCCCAATCCATAGTACATATTTACAAAACTTAGAAAACCATCAAATGAAAGGTTCCTGTAGAGTACTACAGATGCTTAGGGTGCTAACACCTTCCCTAGGTATAACCAATCCCCGATCCCCGAATCTCTTAAGCGTTGTCGTTACATCGCGAAAAAGGGTTTTTCTTTCTTTAGACCTTTCCTTTGGATAAAATAAATTTCGGTTGTAAAAATAATTAAGATTCAAGTTAATTTAATAGCTTGATATCCAATTTTCACCGCAACAGAAATGGCAACTTCACTGGGGAGGTTTTATTGCTTTGAGGGTTTAGCCTATCTTGTTTGATTACTTGCTATATTGGTGAATACTTGTAAATATGTATATATGTGCCCTGATAAATCTGGGGAACTTTGAGTGGTGAGACAACACTATACCCGTGTTTGAGTGTACTTATGATAGGATGCTAGTATATTCAAGGAGACTTATAGGGAGTTGATTCCCGACTAAGTTGACTTGAGAAAACCACCACTCAGTAGAGGCCCTTCTGAGAGTTAGTATTATTGGTCGAGTATTCGTGAAAATAATGCTACTTTCTACATGGGAGCCCATGATACTGAGGACCTTTAGATTACCTTTTCCCCACTTTGGCTTTATTAGGATGTAGTGCGATGACTATAAGGAAGTAATTCCAAAGTAGTTGATATGTGATACTACACTTGGACGAGACTCTCTTGAGAATATTGTCGACCACCAAGTATTTGGGAAATTGATAATATCCGAAAGATGGGTCGAGGACTCAGGGAACTCTTTTAGAACCTTGTTCTACAGTTTTGAAGACCTTAGTACATACCTTGGGGTGGGTAGACCATGACTCCATATTCATGTTCTCCAAACCAAAACCTTTATATGTTTACCCATGTGTATATGTGAATCTGTGCTTACCTGTGTTTGTGCATTCATGCATTCATGAACATCATATCATAAAAGTTTCATGGAACTCAGATCTCTTGTTTGTAAACATTAGGATCATCATGGATAGTGAAAAAAAAAGAAAACTATGAAGTACACTTACAAAAGTCCTAACTTGGATGACATAGAAAGGTTGGGCATTTTGATAACAGACCTAGAAGGATTCAAGAGCAGGTATGGGAACTTATTGTCGTTGTTAACGGTAAAAAGGAAGATGGATCTGGGACTTCTCTCTACACTTCTCCAGTTTTATGATCCACTATATCATTGTTTCACTTTCCCTGATTATCAGCTGGTACCTACATTTGAGGAATATTCTTGCTTGATTGGTTTACCTATTCTTGAAGACTCTCCTTTTCCAATCATGGAGAATGACCCTAAGGAAGAAGAAATTGCTAAAGCTACACGTTTGGAATTGGTGGATATTCAGAAAAATATGGTTACTAAAGGAGGAGTATTTGGTTTGACTGCCGAGTTCTTGGTTGGAAAAGCACAATACTATGCTGATCATTTGAGTATGGATGCATTCGAGGCCATCTTTGCCTTGCTCATTTATGGGATCTTTTTGTTTCCAAGTTTTGATAATTTTGTGGATCTCAACGCCATTAAGATTTTCTTAAAGAAAAAACCTGAGCCTACTTTACTAGCTGACGCCTATCATTCTGTGCACTTGAGAAATCTGCATAAAGGAGGAATGGTTACCTGTTGTGTCCCTTTATTATACAAGTGGTTTATTTCTCACTTGCCTAAAGCTCATGCTTTTTGGAAGGAAGGTTGGTGGTCTCAGAAGGTTATGGCTCTTACTCACTCTGATATTGATTGGTACAGCCGTAGTTATGATGGGATAAAAATCATTGACAGTTGTGGAAGCTTTGGTAACGTACCTCTCCTGGGTACAAGTAGAGGAATCAGTTATAGCCCTGTTCTCGCTCGCCGACAACTTAGATATCCTTTGAAGGACAAACCAAATAGCGCTCATGTGGAGAATATTTTCTTTAAGGGAAGTTCAGAATTAGAAGGAGAAATTCTAAAAGCTTGGGGTCATGTACACAAGAAAGGGAAAGAAGACTTAGGGAAGCCTAATTGCGTCTCTCTCGAGCCTTATCTCCAATGGGTCCGAAAGAGAGCTATTCAGCTGAAGATGCCTTATCCTTAGCAGAAACCCATGGTTTTAGAGGAGGAACACACAATGATCTTTATGTCTGAAGAGGAGAAGTTAAAGATTGCTTTGAGGAAATCACAACAAACTGAAGTAGCCTGGAAATACAAGTACCAAGTGGCCATGGAAGAGAATGATGAACTTCGTAGACAACTCCAGGCGAAGGATGAAGAAATGATTGCGTATAAGAAGAGAAAGACACAGGAAGGTTTATTTCCTTCCAGCTCTCAGCCCACTCCAAGGAAGCTAGTCGTGGACATACTCATCTTTGAGAAGACTCGGATGGAAGAAGAAATCAAGAAGCTCAAAGCAAAAGAAGACTTTTATTTAGAATACTGTCAACCTTATATTTAGGACTTTTGTAAAATGTACTAGATATTTTGTAATTCAAATCTTGAAAATCAATGAAATGAAATGATGTTTTGATCTGAGTTCCATAGAACCTTTGCATTTGCATTCTCATTAATTAATCATTCAAGGAACTAAAGATTGTTTTGCAGATATTATAGGATGGATTCTGGAAAGAAAGCAGAGGTTGTGTTCCAAAGACCAAAATTGGAGAACTTAAAGAAACTGGGAAGTTTAGTAAAAGACCCCGAAGCATTCAGATAGAAGTATGGGAATATGTTGTCTTTGCTAGAAGTTCAAGTATATGAAGAGATGTTATCTGCACTCGTGCAATTCTATGATTCAACCTATCACTGTTTCACTTTTCCTGATTATCAGTTGCTACCGACCTTGGAAGAATATTCCGCCCTGATAGGAGTAGGCGTTACTCCTAGACCATTTTCTGGAAGAGAAGGGACTCCTAATGAAAGAGCAGTTGCAGAGGCTGCGTATTTGGAGGTGGACGAGGTACGATCTCATATGGTTGCTAAGGGAGGGTTGTATGGATTTCCAGCTATGTTCCTGTATGAAAAAGCTCAAAGCTATGCCTTGTCAAAAAATATTGAAGCATTTGAGGCCATCCTGGTTTTGCTAATTTACGGACTGTTCCTGTTCCCGACTGCTAATGATTTTGTGGACGCAAATGCAATCAACCTTTTCTTAATCAAAAATCCTGTACCTACCTTGCTGGCTGATACGTACTTTACCATCCACCATATGAACCGTTATGGAGTTGGAAGGATTGAGTGTTGCACCGTTCTCCTGCACAAGTGTTTTATTTCGCATTTGCCAAAAATTCCAGCCCTCTGGGATAAGCAAAATGGGCTCTCATGGACAGAAAAGTTGCTATTGCTCAAACATTCAGATATTAAGTGGTATGACCCTATGTATGGGGGGATTGCCATGATCCAAAGCTGTGGAGATTTCCTGAATGTACCGCTTATCAGCGTCAATGGTTGCATCAGCTATAATCCTATTCTGGCTCGTCGACAGTTGGGGCACCCCATGGAGGATGAACCGGACTCAGACTTTTTGAGAAGCTTTTACATTGAAGAGGGGAAGAATCCCACTTACAGGGCTCGAATTGTGTATGCTTGGTGTTATGTCCACACGAGGGGAGTAACTGCCCTAGGTTACCACGACTCTACTGTTTCAGAATCTTACTTATCATGGGTAAAAGAAGTAGCGTTGAAGATGTTCTATACTCGTTTTGAGCCTGACTCACCCAAACCTACTCTCGTAGAAGAATTGAAAGTTGCTTTGGCAAAAGCTGAAAAAGAAGGAAAGACTTGGAGAGATAAGTATTTCAAGGCTATGCAAGAGAAGGAAGAACATCAAGAGTTGATCCGTCAAGGTGGAAAGAGAAGTCAGCCAGAAGACGAAGGGCCATCCAACCAGAAGATCTGAAATCCTTTTATTTTTCGTTTTATTTCATCATGAATATGTATTAAAGACTTGTATTTCAGTTTCATAATCGTTATTGTAAAACTCTCAGTTATTAATCTATGAAGACATTTGAATTTGCTTATTTCCCCATTGTTATAATTTTTGCAAATATCTCTTTGGATTCCTTGAATGATTAATTTTTCATTGTTGCATTTTGCATTCATAAGCATCGCATGTGCATGTTCTTGTGTTGTGTCTCATCTCGTTGTCTTGTCTCCAGAAAGAATCACACTAAATCCTCAACACCGATACAACACCCGAGCCCAAGCTCGCCTAAGAATGGAAGGACAAAATTTGGATGTGGACATAATTGATAATGAACTTGGAGAGCTACGAGGAGGCATGGAGCAGATAATGGAAGCCCTACAAGTCATTCGTGCAAAATTGGACACTCAAACCACTGTTGTTTCTGAAATCACTAGCATAGCTGTAGAGCCGATCCCAACGGCAGTCACTGTTGCAAATGTTCCACCATATGGGTTACCACCTGGTTTTGTACCTCCACCAGTAGTCAATCAACAAGCAGTTCCTTTAGGGCCAGAAGTTCCTCAAGCTATTCCTACTTACACTCAGCCTTCTGTTCAGATTAAAGTGCGCCCTGTTTTTCATAATCCTCCACAAGTGTACGAAGGTCCTGATGGGTATGAAGAAGAGAGTGGACGACATGATAAGTTGAAAGAAAGTGTAGAGACTATCGGAAGGAAAGTCATAGAAATGGAAGGGAATGACATCTTTGGTACTGATGCCAGAGATATGTGTTTAGTGTCTGGGTTGGTAATTCCGCCGAAATTCAAAGTTCCCAATTTTGATCAGTATTCTGGGGCTACTTGTCCTCGGACGCATCTGATTATGTATTACCGAAGAATGGCCGCTCACGTAGAGGATGACAAGTTAATGATTCACTGTGTCCAAAATAGTTTGAAAGGAGCTCCTGCTAAATGGTATTTGGGTTTGGATCAGTCTCGTATTCATAGTTTCCAAGACTTGGCTGATGCTTTTGTGAAACATTACAAGTACAACATGGATTTAGCCCCTGATAGAAGATAGTTACTGAGTATGTCACAAAAGAGTTCGGAATCTTTCAAAGAGTATGCACAAAGGTGGAGGGAAACTGCCTCTCAGGTAGAACCTCCTTTGAGTGAAAAAGAGTTGACAGATTGGTTCGTCGATATAGTAAGACCGGAGTTTTATGAGAAGATGATTAGTAGTGTAACGCAAGTTTTTCTGATATAGTAGCAGTGGGGGTGAGAGTGGAGTTAGGAATGAAGAATGGGAAGGTGGCTAGTGGTTCCAGCAGTTCTGGTAACAACAATGTCAAAAAGCTCAGCAGTAATTTTCATAAAAAGAAGGAAGGGGAGACAAATGCAGTAACTGTGGGAAGAAAGAGTCGCACCTGGAGACCGCCTTACCAACAGTATCCGCAGAAGTATGTTCAACAACCTTAGCAAGGCTTTGTTCAGCAGACTCAACCAAGTTATATTCAGCAATCCCAGCAACAACGACCAGTGTATCCGTTGCAGTATGCCCAACAACCATATGTGGCAGCTATAACTCCGGTTTTCAGTCATCCTGTTCCCAGTTATCAGACAGTGCAGCCAGCACCTGTATATCAGCCAATTCAACAAGGGTATCAACGAGTGCCCAACGCTCCACCCTATCAAAAACATCATCAGCCTAGAGCTCAGGCACCCAGACAGAACTACCAGAATCGGATACCGACAACAAAACCTCCAGTTCCTCAGATACCGATGACTTACACAGAGTTGTACCCCTCCTTAGTACAGCAGGGATTGGTAATAACACGACCATTAAATCCAAACACTACATCTCCCCACTATAATCCAAATGCTCATTTTGCCTTTCACGAAGGTGCTGCCGGTCATGATTTAGAAGGTTGTCTTGCTTTAAAACATCTTGTCAGGGAGTTGATGGAAAAGAAGATCTTGTCTTTTGATGATGTACCCCCAAATGTCAAAAGTAATTCATTGCCGAACCATGGAGGGGTCAATGCAGTAGAAGAAGTGTGAGATGAAAGGATGGTCCGAGGTGTGTCAGAAATCAAAACCCCGTTGAGGTTACTTCACGAGAAACTACTGAAAGCAGGACTGATAGAAGATACCCATAATGATTGTAAAGAATGTTCTAGTGATTCTAGAGGGTGTGACGTGGTACGAGGAGATATACAAAGATTAATTGATGAGAGAATGTTACAAGTATGTAGTAAGATGAGGAAGGAAGAAGTTTCGGTAATTGAGCTTGTTTTTAATTTACCAAAGAAAGATGAGAAAGTTCTGGTGTTCAAAACGACCAACAAAAGTACAAAGCCTGTTTTTAACAAGTCGGCTATCAATTAACATCAACCGGTTATTATTCAGAAACCAAGACCGTTTCCTTTTGAAAGCACAAAGGCCGTTCCATGGAAGTATGACATGACTGTGATAGACCGAGGATCTGGGAAGGTTAGTCAGAAAGAGACAGTAAAAGACGACCAAGTAGACGTGACAAACATTGCAGGTACAAGTAAAATAACCCGTAGTGGTCGAATCTATCAACCAAAGATGACAGTAGCCGCTCCGAAAGAGGTTACCCCTGCTGCGACAAAAGAAAAAGAGGTACCAGGTACTGAAGGAGACGACGAAGAATTTTTGAGGATTATTCGGAAAAGTGATTACAGGGTTATTGATCAGCTTCACCAAACCCCATCGAAGATATCAATCTTGTCTCTTTTGATGAACTCTCCAGCTCACAGAGAAGCTCTGCAAAAAGTATTGAAGCAGGCACATGTGGCAAAAGACATAACTCTCGGCCAATTTGATTCAGTAATAGCCAACATTACAGCCTGTAACACTCTGAGCTTTAGTGATGCAGAGTTGCCGAACGAAGGATGCGATCACAACCGTGCAATGCACACATCTGTCAGGTGCCAAGAAGACACAATGGCACGAGTTTTAGTCGATACTGGATCCTCATTGAATGTATTGCCCGCAAGGTCGCTCGCAAGGTTAGCATATGCAGGGGCAGAAATGAAACCGACGTCTTTAATTGTAAAAACTTTTGATGGTTCAAGAAGAACAGTTGTTGGAGAGGTAGAATTTCCAATCATGATCGGACCTCATGTGTTCGATATTACATTCCAAGTCATAGACATTAACCCAACTTATAGTTGTTTGTTGGGACGACCGTGGATTCATGCCGTTGGGGCAGTGACTTCCACATTGCATCAGAGAATCAAATTTGTTGTGAATGATAAGTTAGCGATTGTACACGGTGAAGAGGACCTAATGGTGAGAAATCTGTCACCATTTAAGTATATTGAAGCAGATAAGGGCGCGTTAGAAACTTCCTTTCAGGCACTCGAGATAGCTAACGCAGTGATGTTGGAAGAAACAGTGGCTAAGAGTGGTCCGTCTTTTGCATCCGCTCAGAGCATCAAGTCTACACTGGAAGAAGGTACTCCTGCAGGTTGGGGAGAGGTTATCGAAGTGAAGCCAAAAATGGACCGCCAAGGGTTGGGTTACAAACCAACTCATGATGAAGCACCAACACATGACGAAAGACGTCCAAAGACTATACAAGAAGTATTCATCAGTGGAGGTTTCCAAGTCAGTAACGTGGAAGAAGACTTTGAAGATGAAGACCTTGAACAGTTAGTGTATCATTGCAACTCTGCCTTGAGCAACTGGGAAGCTATTGAGATTCATATGGTCTTTCCTGAGTTAAAGTAATTTGTTTGTCTTTCTTTTCTTGTTTTTGTTTTGAATCTCCATAGCCATGCCCAAGGCTATAGAAATGTTTTGTAAGGGCCCCGAGCTTTCAAGAAAATCAATGAAAATGAACTATTTTGTTAAATTTCCTTGTGTTATTTCCTTTACTGCTTTTGCTTTCATTTTAAAAAAAGGAAAATGGCAATCTTAAAAAACCAAAACAAATTTCTCTTTTGTGTGCCGCATTTGTCTTTGTGTGTTTTAATAAATTAAGCCATTCCAACGTGCAGTGATGTCCTAAACCCCATTGAATCCTATGACTTTGCATCCCCTCCTGACTTTGATTCACCAATAACCAAGCTGAAGGTGAGGATGAAGATTTCGAAATCCCTGATGAACTGGTAAAATTGGCACACCATGAGTATGCAGAGCTTCAACCCTACAAGGAACAGGTAGAAGTCATTAATCTTGGCACCGAAGAAAACAAGAAAGAAGTCAAGATTGAGGCAGCTCTAGGGGCAGAAGTCAAGCAGCGACTAGAAGAACTTTTTAAAGAGTACGTGGATGTATTTGCTTGGTCGTATCAGGATATGTCGGGTCTAGAAACTGACATAGTGGTTCACAAGTTACCACTTCGACCAGAATGCCCACCGGTTAAAAAAAAGATCCGAAGAACAAGACCTGAAATGGCTCTCAAGATTCGAGATGAGGTGAAGAAACAGATTGACGTCGGGTTCTTAGCAGTGTCCAAATACCCCGAATGGGTAGCCAATATTGTACCTGTGCCGAAAAAGGATGGGAAAGTCAGAATGTGTGTGGATTACAGGGATCTAAACAAGGCCAGTCTGAAGGATGATTTCCCTTTGCCATATATCGATACTTTGGTGGATAATACGGCTCGTTTTGCAGTTTTCTCATTTATGGATGGGTTCTCCGGTTACAATCAGATTAAGATGGATCTCGATGACATGGAAAAAACTACTTTCATTACTCCATGGGGGACTTACTGTTACAAAGTTATGCCTTTCGGTCTGAAGAACGCAGGTGCTACTTATCAAAGGGCCATGGTGACTTTATTTCATGATATGATGCACAAGGATATAGAGGTATATGTTGATGACATGATAGCCAAATCTCAAAGCGAGGAGGACCATTTGGAACATCTTGTGAAACTATTTAAGAGACTTAGAAAATATCAGTTGAGACTGAATCCAGCCAAGTGTACCTTTGGAGTAAGATCTGGAAAGTTACTCGGTTTCATTGTCAGTCACCAAGGGATTAAGGTGGATCCAGATAAAGTCCGAGCCATTCAAGACATGCCAGCTCCCCAGACGGAAAAGCAAGTCAGAGGTTTTCTTGGAAGACTGAACTACATATCCAGATTTATTTCCAATATGACTCCTACTTGCGAGCCCATCTTCAAATTGTTACGCAAGAACCAGACGGTTGTTTGGAATTTAGATTGTCAGCAAGCGTTTGATAAGATTAAATGTTATCTCCAAGAGCCTCTGATCTTAATACCTCCGGTTCCGGGAAAACCTCTCTTCATGTATTTGACAGTGCTTGAGAATTCAATGGGTTGTGTGTTAGGTCAGCAGGATGAGTCTGGACGAAAAGAACATGCTATCTATTATTTGAGTAAGAAGTTTACTGATTGTGAAAGCCGATATTCACTTCTGGAGAAAACTTGTTGTGCTTTGGCATGGGCTGCCAGACGTTTGAGGTAGTACATGATTTGTCATACCACTTTGTTAATTTCAAAAATGGATCCAATAAAGTATATTTTTGAGAAGCCTTCTCAGACTGGAAGACTCGCCCGTTGGCATATGTTATTATCAGAATACGACATCCAGTATGTAGCTCAAAAGTCTATCAAGGGTAGTGTTTTGTCAGAATATCTTGCAGATCAACCAGTGGAAGATTATGAGTCTCTCAAATATGATTTCCCAGATGAAGACATTATGTTGGTAAAAGATTGTGAAGAGCCAGGTCTTGATGAGGGTCCGTAGGAAGGTATTTGGTGGAAAATGATGTTTGATGGTTCCTCCAACTACAGTGGGCATGGAGTAGGCGCCGTTTTAATGAGTCCAGAAGGTGGTTACACTCCATTCACAGCCAGGTTGGATTTTGACTGCACAAACAATATCGCCGAATATGAAGCATGCATTCTCGGTCTCGAGGCAGCTATTGACCTCAAAATCAAACTTCTTGAAGTCAGTGGGGATTCATCTTTGGTTATCTATCAGGTTACTGGAGAATGGGAAACTAGACATGAGAATTTGATTCTTTATAGAGCCTACATCGTCAAGATGATGGAATATTTTGATGAAATCACTTTCAAACATGTTCCGAGATCTGAGAATCACATCGCCGATGCCCTAGCCATGTTAGCCTCAATGTGGAGAATCAAGGATGTCAATAATGCCACTCTCATTCAGATTGAACGCAAGACCGAGCCCACCTACTGTCAGATGGTTGAAGAAGAAACTGATGACAAGCCATGGTTCCATGACATAAAGAATTACCTGTCCAAACAAGAGTATCCAGCAAATGCTACGTCACTTGACAAGAAAACTCTAAGACGATTAACATCCAAGTTCTTTCTCAGTAATGATGTGATTTACAAAAGAAATCATGATATGGTCCTGCTTAGATGTGTCGATAGACGAGAAGCAGAGTTGTTAATGCAAGATGTTCACGAAGGAATGTTTGGTACTCATGCCAATGGATATGCTATGTCTAAAAAGATCTTGAGGGCTGGTTATTACTGGTTGACCTTGGAAACTGATTGTATTCAATATGCCAGGAAATTTCACAAATGTCAGATTTATGCGGACAAGATGCACGTACCACCGACATCGCTAAATGTGTTGTCATCACCGTGGCCTTTCTCTATGTGGGGCATCGATATGATTGGGGAAATTGAACCAAAAGCTTCTAACGGACACCAATTTATTCTGGTTGCTATTGACTATTTCACAAAGTGGGTTGAAGCCGCATCCTACACTAATGTTACGCGGCAAGTGGTGGCCCATTTTATCAAGAAGGAGATTATCTGTCGTTACGGAATTCTGAGCCGGATCATAACGGACAATGGTACCAATTTGAACAAAAAAATCATGAAAGAGTTGTGCGATGACTTCAAAATTTAACATCACAATTCTTCTCCTTACCATTCCAAGATGAATGGAGCTGTAGAAGCCGTGAATAAAAACATCAAAAAGATTTTGCAAAAGATGGTGAAAACTTACAAAGATTGGCATGAGATGCTACCATTTGCCTTGCATGGGTACAGAACATCCGTCCGCACTTCAATAGGGGCAACCCCTTTTTCTTTGGTAAATGGAATGGATGCGGTACTTCCTATTGAGGTCGAGATACCTTCTTTGAGAGTCATAATGGAAACCAAGCTTGAAGAAGCAGAATGGGTGAGAGAAAGGTTTGATTAGTTGAATCTTATCGATGAGAAGCGCGTGTCTTCAATGTGTCATGGTCAGTTATATCAAAAAAGGATCAAGAGGGCTTTTGACAAGAAAGTTCGTGTCCGAGAGTTCCGAGAAGGGGAACTTGTACTCAAAAAGATTTTACCAGTTCATAAAGATGCACGGGGAAAGTGGATGCCTAACTATGACGGCCCGTTTGTTGTGAAAACAGTCTTCTCAGGAGGCTCGTTGATTCTCACTACCATGGATGGAGAGCAGCTTACTCATCCAGTGAATTCTGATGCAGTACGAAAATATTACGCCTAAAAAGAACCTGATAAGCCAAAAATTCAAAGGAGCGGCTTATGCAAAAGTTAGGGTTGAAGAAAAAGAAAAGAAAAGAGAAAAAGAGGAAAAGCAAGAAAAATAAGAGCTCGCTAAGTTGAAAACCCGAAAGGGCGGCTTAGGCAAAAATGAGCGTCCCAGTGGATTGAAAACCCGAAAGGGCGATCTAGGCAAAAACTAGGGACAAAGGCGTTTCACTGTATCAGATGAGTTGTCACTACCGCAGAAGATCCTACAAGAATTCACTCCAACCGCTCTCGTCAGAAGCAAGGATTTTGGGGAGTTTTAGTCTTTAGGGATAGTTTGGTCATGGGATTCAATGTAACCTTGTCCACCTTGCCATTTTTCACTTGTAAAAATTTCTATGGAATTTTGTCATTTGCAAGATTTCGTCCTTGAATAAAATCAGTTTTGAGCCATTCTTTCTTTTGCAAATTTATTATTTCCTTTATTTTATTTGTTATGCAAAATATTGTTCGTTGATCAACGATAATTTTGAAAGAATTAGGGTCAAATTATTGGAATAAACTTGAAAGGATTAACAAACGTAAAAACTTCAACTCATGAAAAGAATCGAGGAAAATCATACTTACCCGAAACCTCAGGGTAGCAGAAACTTTGATACGCAAGCCCATCGCACTCCCTGGTAAAGTGTAGGCACGTTGAACTGCTGAGTCTCCTTTGGTCATGTGTGAGTATCAAGTTGGAAGACTGCCTCTCAGAACCTCTTATGATGATATGAGAACTTGTCCCCAGTAGAAGACTTTTGAGCATTTTGGTTGAATTTGTTTCGTCATCTCTGACTAGCTGGTTTAGAGCTCCGTTCCCCTGTTAAGAGTGGATTTATTTTTCAAAGACTACATACACCCTTCATTCTGGGTTCAGTGTGATTCGGTTGTCTCTCGGGTTTGGTGTGCTATCCGTTGATCCCCCATGAATGTCTAATCAATGTTAGCGAATTTCTTGTTAAGACCAGTTGTAACTGGCATTGTTTTAAAAGCCAATCGTTATTGGTATTTGTTGCGGTGGAAATTGGATCACAAACTATTAATGAGTTTGAATCGCAATTCAATTCACAACCGCTCTTTGATTTATCCTAAGGAAAAGGTCAAAAGAGGGAAAACCTATTTTGCATCGTAAACACAATGCGGGGAAAGATCTAGGGTTCGGGGGTTGGTTAAATTTAGGGAAGGTATTAGCACCCTAAACTTCTGTAGTACTCTACAGGAACCTTTTGTTCAGATGTTTACTATTTGCTTTATTCATTTGCTTAAGGTATATGTACAAAGGATTAAAAGTGAGAAAGGAGACCTAAGGGGTTAATTCTAAGTTTACTCGGCAAGACATCGCATCTTGTGCCTACGTATCCTTACGGGAGTGGAATCAGAGTAATCGTAGTTCCCCTCAAAAGGGAGGTTAGAGACTTCTTGACTGTGGTCAAGGTCTCAAGGGGAATAAACATGTCTTAAGGACACGCTTACGCGGAGTGTAGAAACTCCAAATCTCTACGTTGAATTGTTTAGTTCTAATTAGGGTTAAATTAGGGATTCCACGGCGGGAAACCCTAAAATGAGCGCGGCGGCTCTTTGACCTAATGCTAGGGGTAATTTTGTAATTTTGCCTGCGGCGAGGCACTTATGAAAATTAGGGTTTGTAAAGGTGTAGTTTTGAGGTTTTGAGGTTGAGGACTATTGACACGGCGGTCAAACGGCTAGACCTAAACTTCGGATGTAAGGTGACAGAATACTGAGGTGAGGTGATTGAATCATGCAAACAGAGAATAAGACAGAAATTAAAGCCATGCAAACAGAAATTTAAAGGCAGAAACTTAAAGCGCGATTATTGGTTCGCGGGGTTACATATGAGAAGCAGTTACAATATAGTAATAAAATGTGATAAGTAACGGTAAAGGTAATAAGCTGCAAAATGAACAAACGGCATTAGTAGGCAGAGTTAGGCGGTGATCGAATGAGTTAAGAAAAAGATGCAAATTTGAGATTTTATTATTGTTTTATTTGAAAAATATTAATAATTAAATGTTAGCTTGCAAAAGAAATTTAAAAAAATTTATTTTTGTATTTTAAAAAAAAGGTTTCTCTTATTTTATTTAAAAAAGTTTTTTCATTTTTTAAAAGTTTTAATTTTATAAAAAAGTTTTAATTTTTATTTTTTTTTAAAAAGGAGGTTTTTTCCATCTTACTATAAAAAGGTTTTTTAAGATTTTATTATATTTTCACAAAGGAGGTTTTTTTTTTTAAAACAGTTTTCTTAAATTATAAAAACAATTTAAAACAATTAAAACAAATAATAAAAAAACAAAATAAAATAAAAAAAAAATAACATAAAGGGGTTGGGCCGGTCATCACACCCGGACCCAACCCGGTGGAAACGAAAATGACAAAAGGATTTGGTTTTTTTCTTTTAGGGTTTCATAACCCTAACACCATTTGCGGCACCGTTCTTCTTCCTTTCGTCCTTCTTCTTCGATTCTCCGTTCTTTCTCGCAATCCTCTTCCGATTTGCGGCGGCGTTGTAATTGGCGGGTAGAGGATTAGGAGGCGGACCCAAAGCCCGAGTAGTGATGAGACCCTGCTTGACCAAAGAAGGATACAACTCGGTAAAAGTCATCGGAATCGGCGGACAAGGCTTATACGTTCTTCTGTTCGGAACATTCTGGCGAGGAGCCGGACTCTTTGGCTGTTGAGGAGCAGGAGTATTGGGCGCCTGTAGGTAGTTGACAGGAGGCGGATAAACAGGAGGTTGTTGCATAGGTTGATACATGGGAACCTGTTGATTGAAAGAAGGTGTAATAGCTGCCACATAGGGTTGTTGAGCATATTGGACCGGGTACCCTTGAGGTTGAGCATAACCTTGCGGATGTCGATAAAAGCGTTCTCTTGGTCTACCAGAGGATATAGCATTAGTCTCACCCTCCTTCTTTTTCTGGGAGCTATACGGAGGTTTCTTCGGCTGATCCTTAGAAGTAACATGATTATTTGTCATTTTACCACTTTTCATACCCAATTCAATCTTGACACCCACAACAACGATGTCGGAGAAATTTGAAGTCACACTGCCCACCATTCTCTCGTAAAATTCTGGACGGACCGTTTCGACAAACCAATCAGCTAACTCTTTTTCGGTCAAAGGAGGTTCTACCTGCGAAGCAGTCTCTCTCCACCTTTGAGCATACTCTTTGAATGACTCAGAATTCTTTTGTGACATACTCAGCAATTGTCTTCTGTCAGGAGCCAGATCCATATTGTACTTGTAGTGTTTGATGAAAGCGTCAGATAAATCTTGAAAGCTCTTGATGCGAGACTGGTCTAAAGTTAAATACCACTTGGAAGAAGCACCCTTCAGACTATCCTGGAAACAATGGATCATCAGTTTATCATTCTCAACATGGGCAGCCATTTTGCGATAATACATGATCAGATGACTCTTAGGACAGGTGGCACCTTCATAGCGATCGAAGTTCGGAGTTTTGAACTTCGGGGGAATAACCAAACCTGAGACCAAACAAACATCCCTTGCAGCAGCCCCAAAAATCTGATCACCCTCTACCTTTTTCAATCTCTGGACGATGGTGTTTACTTCTTCACGAAGCTTATCATGTTTCTCATAACCCTCAACATTCTCATCAAGATTATCAAAAACTGTCTCGTTGAAGTGCTGTTGCGCACGAGTGTGTACAACAGGTGGTGCAAAGATAGGAGCCCCCCTAGAAACTTCAGAAAACAAGGGCACGGCTTGCTGAACAGGTTGATTGATCGGAACAGTGGCTTGAGGAGGCACAAAACCTGGAGCAAGACCATAAGGTGGGTCCCTTGCTACGGTCACACTTGGTGGGGGGTCCACAGTAACGCCGGTAATCTCAGAAACAACAGTGGGCTGGGTATCCATCTTAGCATTCATGACATGTAACAATTCCATCATACGCCCCATACCCCCTCGAAGGTCTTCAAGTTCATTGCTAAGGCGATCAATCTCTTTTGCCTGATCCTCCATTCTCTTCCGAGTTTGAGCTCTGGTGTTGTATTGGTGCCGAGAACTCAGGGTGACGAAACTGGAAGGTGAGAGAACCGAGTGTGAGAAATTGGGAGACACATGCAATGCAAGAAAGTAAATGATGCTAAAATGTGGATGAAGATTTCATGGAATTCAAACATTTACGAATGTCGTGGGGTACCAAGGAAATCTTTTTCTTGTTTTTTCATTTTATCTTTTATTTATGGTATCCCGCGATATCCGTAAATGGTATTTGGACTCCATGAAATACAATGCAATGAGATGCTTTATGGATGCAATGCATGAAAACACACAAAGTCCTAGGTTAAAGGAACGTGAGCGGAGTCAAGGTCTACCCATCCCAAAAGGAGTGTACTATAGGTTAGTTGTACCTGCCGAACAAGGTTCTACAAAGTGCCCAAAGTCATCAGCCCATCTTTCGGATATTATCAACCTTCCGACTGACTCAGGGGTTAATAATATTCTCAAGAGAACCTCTTTTGAGTGTAGTATCGCGTAGCAGCCGTTGTAGGATTACTCCCACATAGCTCCCGCACTACGTCCTAAATAAGGCCAAGGTGGTGTTAAGGTACTACGGTCCTCAATATCACAGACTCCAATCGACCATGGAAAAAATTTTCGCGATTACTCGTTCAACCGAACCATTTTCGAAAAGGTCTCAACTGAGCGGTGATTCTCGAATCAGCTTGGTCGGGATTCAACTCCCTATAAGCCTCATCGAATATATCCCCATCCTATAATAATGTCACTAGTCCGGGCGTAGGACTTATCTCACAGCACAAGGAACAGTCCCACCATCAAAATACAATATATATATATATGCAAATGAATAATAAAACAGATAGTAATAAATATGAACAAGTTAGGGATAACCCTCAAAAGTTTAAGAGTCCCCAGTGAAGTCGCCATTTTCTGTTGCGGTGGAAATTAGATCACAAACTATTAATGAGTTTGAATCGCAATTCAATTCACAACCGCTCTTTGATTTATCCGAAGGAAAAGGTCAAAAGAGGAAAAACCTATTTTGCATCGTAAACACAATGCGGGGAAAGATCTAGGGTTCGGGGGTTGGTTAAATTTAGGGAAGGTATTAGCACCCTAAACTTCTGTAGTACTCTACAGGAACCTTTTGTTCAGATGTTTACTATTTGCTTTATTCATTTGCTTAAGGTATATGTACAAAGGATTAAAAGTGAGAAAGGAGACCTAAGGGGTTAATTCTAAGTTTACTCGGCAAGACATCGCATCTTGTGCCTACGTATCCTTACGGGAGTGGAATCAGAGTAATCGTAGTTCCCCTCAAAAGGGAGGTTAGAGACTTCTTGACTGTGGTCAAGGTCTCAAGGGGAATAAATATGTCTTAAGGACACGCTTACGCGGAGTGTAGAAACTCCAAATCTCTACGTTGAATTGTTAAGTTGTAATTAGGGTTAAATTAGGGATTCCACGGCGGGAAACCCTAAAATGAGCGCGGCGGCTCTTTGACCTAATGCTAGGGGTAATTTTGTAATTTTGCCTGCGGCGAGGCACTTATGAAAATTAGGGTTTGTAAAGGTGTAGTTTTGAGGTTTTGAGGTTGAGGACTATTGACACGGCGGTCAAACGGCTAGACCTAAACTTCGGATGTAAGGTGACAGAATACTGAGGTGAGGTGATTGAATCATGCAAACAGAGAATAAGACAGAAATTAAAGCCATGCAAACAGAAATTTAAAGGCAGAAATTTAAAGCGCGATTATTGGTTCGCGGGGTTACATATGAGAAGCAGTTACAATATAGTAATAAAATGTGATAAGTAACGGTAAAGGTAATAAGCTGCAAAATGAACAAACGGCATTAGTAGGCAGAGTTAGGCGGTGATCGAATGAGTTAAGAAAAAGATGCAAATTTGAGATTTTATTATTGTTTTATTTGAAAAATATTAATAATTAAATGTTAGCTTGCAAAAGAAATTTAAAAAAATTTATTTTTGTATTTAAAAAAAAAGGTTTCTCTTATTTTATTTAAAAAAGTTTTTTCATTTTTTAAAAGTTTTAATTTTATAAAAAAGTTTTAATTTTTATTTTTTTTTAAAAAGGAGGTTTTTTCCATCTTACTATAAAAAGGTTTTTTAAGATTTTATTATATTTTCACAAAGGAGGTTTTTTTTTTAAAACAGTTTTCTTAAATTATAAAAACAATTTAAAACAATTAAAACAAATAATAAAAAAACAAAATAAAATAAAAAAAAAATAACATAAAGGGGTTGGGCCCGTCATCACACCCGGACCCAACCCGGTGGAAACGAAAATGACAAAAGGATTTGGTTTTTTTCTTTTAGGGTTTCATAACCCTAACACCATTTGCGGCGCCGTTCTTCTTCCTTTCGTCCTTCTTCTTCGATTCTCCGTTCTTTCTCGCAATCCTCTTCCGATTTTCTTCATTCCTGAAATAAAACATGAACATGGTGAGGAAAATGTCTCTCAGCTCACATTTATGACGAAACAGCCAATGATGAGGTGATCTGAGGCTTGGCGTTGATTGCCCGCCAACGGCGAAGGCGATTTTCGTCGGTGCTTCGCGGATGATATTGATTGTTCAGATGATATTGATGCGCGGTGATGTTTTGAACGATGATGACGATCGTTCTTCGTCTGAGTTCGCGCCGTTTAGGGTTTTCGCATGTGGGTTCTTCTCCGTTTCTGGTACTCTCCGTCTTCTCTAGGGTTTTTTTGCTCAGTGATTTTCCGGCCTCCCTTATCAGGTTGTGTCTGTTCCTTTTATATCTTTTTTTGATTTCTCTTTGGGCTTGGATCATGATTACTGAGATTGAATTAGATGTGATACGTTTTTAATTTGTGCGGATTTGATAGAACTTGATTGTGATCTTCAATGATTTCTTTCCTTTTCCAACTCGATTTGATTTTGTTTCGTGGCAGTTTACTGATTCGGTTTGATTTGCTTTTTAACTTTCAGGCCCCAATTGGATATCTGTTTCCACCCTGGTTTTGTATTGGATAGTTGGTTTCATTTGGATCAGCTGGACATCTTGTTTTGCTTCGATTTAAATTGCCTTGTGATAAACTGATTCGTCTTTTTCTCTAACATTGATTCACTGGGCTTCACCATGCGGCGGATATTTCTGCTACCCGTTGTTGGCTTGTTCGGTTGTCTGTTGATCGTGAAACCTGATGAATTCCTATGATGCTCATGAGATCCTCTTGAGGCTTCTTCTTTTCCTAAACTCATGATTTTGGGGGCTGTGATGTTCAACTGAGCCCTCATGCTTGGTATTTTGCTTTTCCAATGTGGCCTGCACATTTGGTCGGTGTTTACTCTATGCTGATGCGTGATGATATTGAACCTATCTTGCTTTCTGTTATGGTTTTATGAACTGACCTGCAGATGCAATATGCTTAGCCATTAGTTTACCTGGTGTTGAAGAACGATGAGCCATTTGACACTCTGTTTAGTTTTGACACAGTTTGTCTGATGTTCAATTGATTGTTGGTTTTCAGGCATTCATGATGACTCTGATTTGCTTTCTGATATGGCTGGTTCTTCTTCTTTTTTATGAACCTGAGCTGTTTTAGGGATTGAGTTGTCTGCTCCAATTTTGTGCAGCTTGTTGCGATTTGATGCAGCCTTGGCTTCATTTCCCTCTACTTGTTCTGTTTGAACTGGGTTCTTCATGAACTTGCCTATGTGGTTCAGAGTTACTGCAGTTTGATGCAGTTTTGGCTTGCACCTCAGTTCGAATTTCCGCTTACTTGTGGCATCTTATGCACTGTCTTGTTTTTGACTCTCTGTCATCAATTTGTACTGATGCAATTGTGGAATTTCAGGTGTTGGAAATTTCGGGGCCAAAGCGACTCAGACCTGCCGGCATCCGGGTCTGAGTCCAAATTTGCCTATGTTGCCTTATTCTCGTATCAGTTCGGAAATCCAATCACGGCAAAACGAATCAATCCCGCTTCTTCTATTACTTCTGTCTCTCGGATGTCCCGCAACGATTAAGAACAGGTGTTACCTGATCTGACGCCTACGGCGCGGATCGGTAACGGGGGTAGGACGCAGCTTCGATTGTGCCACTCCCGGCACTCGATGATGACATTGTTCTGAGAGTGTCAAAAAAACTTCTAACATTTTTTCTATTCTGTTTGTTCTGTTTTGATGTGCAGGTGAATCGGAGATTTTGCGGAGAAGCTCAAGGGACATCATGAAGGACACTTAGGAATTTTTAGGACTTAGGATTTAGGATAGATGCTTTAGTGTAATCCCTTAGGATTGAGAATTAATGTACTTTCTTGCAACAACACTTTGTAAAATATAAAGCAACATCACATTCTTGTATGATGACATTATTTATGAAATGAAATTCTCAAAGTTTGAATTTATTTATATTTTATTCTTAGTTAAAAACATAAACACATGTGAATAAATCCACAAGTATTTAATTCATTAACACAGGCCTAAAACATAAATATTCCCAAGTGGTGTTCTTATTGGTGCACTCATCTCAATTGTAATCCTAATCTCATCATCTGATTAAAATGTTAACCGACCATTTCATAACCAAACACCTATGGGCACCGTAATCACAACATTTTTCAGCATCAACCGTAACACTACTCCACTGACCAAATACCAAAATCTCAATATGATCAGAACTGGTGATAGATAAATGCCTCACAATTTTAATAACAGCCCGTCTTCAAGGAATTGGTATAATTTGCGTAAAATGACCAAAATACCCCTGGAACCAAATCTGCAAAACAGAACACCTCCATAGCTTTGTTAGTGGTTAGCGAGTGTACATATGAGATGCTATGCGAAATGACTGGCTAAACATAAGGGTAAAATTTGGGGTATTACAGTATTCTTTTGGTACGTCACCATACTTCTTGTTAAGACCAGTCGTAACTGGCATTGCCTCAAAATCCAATCTTTATTGGTTTTCTTTTGGTCGTCACCATATTTTCCTTTGAAGTCCAGTCATAACTGGTAGTGTTCGAAATCCAATCATTATTGGTTTTCTCTTGGTCGTCACCATATTTTCCTTTGAGGTACAGTTGTAATTGGCATTGTCTTAACTTTACTCATTATTACCTTTTGGTTCAGTTATTACCAACCTTTTCCCTCTGAAGTCTAGTCGTCACTAGCAAATCCCCTGTGAAGTCCTACCGGCATTGATATCGTGTTGGTCGTTACCAACTGTCCTCATGGAAGCCCAGTCGTAACTGGTGTCATTTGAAAATCCAATTGTTATTGGCATCTTTTGGTTTGGTCGTTACCAACCTCCCCAGCTAAAGCCTAGTAGCTTGCTAGCATTCTCATAACCACATGTGTTGGTATACCCTGATTTGGTCGTCACCATGTTTTCTTTCAAAGTCCAGTCATAATTGGCATTACTTGAAACCCAATCGTCATTGGTACCCGGATTTGGTCGTTATTAATCCCCTTTAAGTCCAGTAGTTACTAGCATTGCTTGAAATTTGGTCATCACCAATTTCCCCAGTCGAAATCTTACGTGTTATTGATTGGATTTGAGAAATCTCATTTGTTATTACCCCAAGTTGGTCGTTACCATTACCTACGGAAAGTCTAGTGGTTGCTAGCACTGCCTGAGCCATTTGTTAAAACTGGGTGACATCATTATCCCTAGTGAGACCTTTTTTCCCAGACAAGTCTCGGAGATCTAGTCGTCACTAGTATCCCCAATATGTTTTGTCTTTATTTCTAGTCCATTCCTGAAGATCCTGTTTGAACTCTTCGCTATAGGAAGTTCCTCATCTGATCATCCCCAGTGAGGTTCGTGTTTTAGTTCTTCACTTCCCCAGTAGAAAGTTGCTCTTTTCCCGGGTGGAAATCTACCTCTTTCCCCTAGTGAGTTTGTCGTCTTCATTGGACTTTGTACATCCTCATGTGAAATTTTCCTCTCAGTTATCACCATTCATGGTTGAACTATTGATTGTTATATCGCAGTTGTCCCCAGTATCAGATCCACAAAATCAGATCCCGTGAGTAGTTACTCGTTGTTTTGTTTTTTCTGTCTTTTGCATATGTCTTGCATCCAAGCATCATGAAGCATAATTTAGAATTCATAGCATATCATGACTTGTCCTTCTGCATATCATCGGATCTAAGGAACAAAATTTTCGGTTTTCTATATTTAAATACCTTTCACTGCGATTTTACGAGGATTGTCATCTCTCAATTCCATCTAGTGAAAATATTTAAATAGGGGCAACTGTTGCACCCCAAATTTTGACCCCTTAGATTCTCATTATCATTTTAGGAGCATTCTCATGAATTACCCAACCCTAACCCAGTGCAAGTTTGTCTTTGTTAAGTTACAGATGAATCAAGGTTTTGTACAGTCAAATCGAAGCTTCAGGGTTTGTGATCAATCAAGGTTTTGGGCTAATTCAATCATGAAACAAGATCAAGGGTATCATATGATGACAATTCAGAATCCAATTTGAGGTTGTTACCTCAGAATCAAGAACAGTGTATTTCAGGGCACCCGATTAGGGTTTTGACTAGTAAAAGTCAACTGTAGTTTGACTTTGATGTTGGAAGATGTTTTAATGGTGGGATTATGATCCATGAAGTTCATATAGCTTAATAAAGTTCATTCAAGAAGTTTCAAAGTCTCAGGAGGTCCAGAGTGTCAACAGACGACTCGGTAGTCACCGATCGATCGTACGGTTGACCAAAAAGTCAACTCTTCAAATTTAAGGAATTGGACTTCAAAGTGTGAATAAAAAATGTTCCTTATATCATATTGCATTTGCCTATAAATTTTCATGACCATTGGATCAAGGATGAAGGAGTAATCAAAAAATCGGGAAATTAGGGTTTTGAAAGGGGCTAAACCATAACTCCTTAACCACACATCCAATTGAGTTGGTTCAAAGCTCATTTGAAAGCTATTGGAAAATCCTACAAAAGTCCCTAAGTGGTCCATGATCAGAAAATGCATAGATTTGGAGTTATGATCAAATTCATTTTGAGAAGGGAAAAAGACTTAGAAAATTTCACTTTTAAGTTCATTTTTTAGCAACTTTGAGAGACTTTTTGGCCAAGTTCCTTTGGGAAATTGAAACTCATAAAAAACATGAATGTTTTAGAGCTATTTGAGGGCTTTCTAAAAAGTACTAGCACATCTCAAAAGGATTTATGAGCTGAAAGTTATGGGTATGGCAAGTTGGTGTTTTCACACTTTAGTCCCACATTGTCAAAATTTCAAGAATCCATTCTTTCATCAATCTGACCAAACTCAGCCCTGGGATGTTGTTTTTTCTGATATGTAGAGGATTTGAAGCATAGAAATGTGAAGAAAATGCAGAGGAGATGAAATTAGCCAAACTTGCAAGTGGGCTTGCAAGTGGCTTTACAACTTGCCTTTGAAATCATAAGGCAAGCATGAGGTGGAAAGGTGAATCTGCAAAAAGCCATCAAGCTATACCTCTAGCCTGAATTTAGCCCTTTCAAAATCATCATTTTTCTTGACTATTGGGCTTACCTATTAGCCAAGGAAACCCCTTTGTGGAGGTTTGATCCAAAGGTGTAAAACCTTTCTTTCATGTGAAGAAATCTCCAAATCTGCCCCCTCTCTTCATTTTCCTATAAAAGGGAGCCCTCATCACTTCATTTAAAACACAAGATTGATTCTAAAAACCAGAGAAACACAAAGCTCTAACTTTTCCACTCTTTACTCCAAAATCACAAAATTACAAAATTGCAAAAACCACCAAAAATCTGTCTTGGTACATTTGCTGCCAAACTCAGTTCTCTACATTCAAACACCTCAACAATCATCCACACAATCTCTAAATATGAGATAGAAGGTGTCCAAGACCTTAAACCATTCAAAAACCTTACCATTCAAAAAGTTAACTTCCATACCAAGTTACTTTGACCAAAAGCCATAAAATCAGCCAAAACTGGTTCTATGCATTTGCTTGGTGTTCTAATCAATCAAACACCTCTCATATATCATTTCTCAACTGTCTAAAGTGATAAAGATCATTGGTGGAATTTATTTCTCCAACTGTCACAAGGATTGCATTCTTGCTTCAAAAAGAAGAAAGCTTCAATGCTAGTGTTATCTGGAAGTTCCTCTGGGTTTCTTGGTGTTATAATCCACTCAACACAGTCTACTAGAGGTATGTAAACACTACATCTTTGCTTTGCACCATAATTTCATGTTCTAGCATTTTTGGTTCATTATGTTGGAAGTATCTCATGCCTCATTTTCATGACAACTTGCATTTTGTGAATCACTTTTCATGACAGTCTGTTTCCAACTTATTTTGGTGTTTGAATCCACTCAATATCATGAATATAAGATGTGTATATGTTTGAATTGGTCTGAAATTGCTTTGAACAGAAGTTGAACATGTTCGTGCATCTCACTTCACAAAACTTGCACTTAACTCACCAAGTTTCATATCAGCCATGTTTGAACCATTTTCCTTGTTTGAACTCACTTGTTTGTATATATGAGAGATGTGTATGTGATTCATATGTTCAAAATGTGCTTGAATTTGAATTTGAACATCCTACTGCATCACAATAAATGCCAATTTGCAGCACACACCTCACTTTGCATTCCAAAGCATCCTGGTCTGGTTTCTTTGTTTGCACTCATTCATTATCAAATATGTGAGATGTACATATGGTTTACATGACCTAATTTTGCATCAATTCGGACTTGGTTCTCCAACTGCATTATATCATGTTTTACTTGCAATTGAAATGTCATTTTTCATGTTAACTTGTTTTTAACATCAACACATGTTTGGATCCACTCCATAACACATTTTTAGCATGTACACATGTTTTGATTGACCTGGAAATGCTTGGAACTCAAACCTGACTTCACAAACACATTTGAGCAGCATGAGCACCAATTCTCACAAAAGCTTGCCCTGCACCAATTTGGTCATTTAAGTCCACTTAAAAGTATATTTGCAACATGTGTGTATGTTTGACTTGAACTGAAATGAGCTGTAAACTTGAACTGATATCTTCATGCCTTGAACATGCCATAATTGCAATTCCAAATGACACTTTGCATAACAGTCTGTTTTAAACTTTGTTTTTACTTGATTCTCACTCTATACCATATGTGTGATGTGTACACATGTTTAATTTGATCTGAATTGGTTTAGAATTAGATTCTCACATTATCATGTCTCTTCATGTTAAAAGTTGAAACTTGAGTGTCAATTTGAGTTACAGTTTATTTCGAATGTAATCATGTGTTTGGACTCACTTATTAACTCATATGTAATATGTTTGCATGATTGTTTGAACTTAAAGCTGATTGGAACATGACATATACTTCATCATGCATCATGTCCATATGATTTGCAACTTGAACACTATTTTTCACAACAGTTGGTTTTCAACCTAAATTTTTGGTTAGAATCATTCATTATCAATTTTATGGTGTGTGTGCATGATCATTTTGATTTAGAACTAGCTGCAACATGAGCTTCATATCAAATTGCATTTTCAAAACTCAAAAGGCATGTACTATCGGGTTTTCAAATAGAAGGAGAATGTCAAAAAACTAAAATTTCCATTTTGTTCCTTGTGAAATTCTACCCAATTTAGACCTAAATGTTGTCAAAAAAACATTAAGATTTGAGAAAGTTGTGATGAAAATGCAATCCTAAGTTTTGACTTTGTTTTATGCCAGGCCTGGTTTTGAACTTACCCATATATATTTATAGGGTGGCTTTCATCAACGGATGTATAGCCACCCCAGTGGTAGTCACCTTGTCACTTAAGCGCCTCTTACCATTCGTACCTGGGTTCGACCCCTGAGGAGGGCAACCTTTTTGTTAATTTTTGTCATTTTTCATCCCATCTTTAAAAATTCATATCTCTCTCAATTTTACTCATTTTCACCCATTCTTTTTGCATTTTGTTCATCTTAATGTCTACTTTCATGTCATATTTTTTATTTCCATGTTTGCCTGATTTTTCATCTCTTTTGACTATGTGCAAGTTGTGTACGTTCTGTGATCGTTTTCGCATACGCAGATGAATTTTTCTTGTGATATACTTGTGGTTGTTTGTGATACTTGTTTGCATTCATGTTCTTAAATGTTAGTTAACATGCTAGTGTCGCTTCTGCGAAAATAAGGTGCCGGCAAAACAGAAGAGTCGTCGCCTTTCGTTATTTATCCCTCAGAACGGGAAAGGAAACGATCGGAAAAACTTGACGAAAAGGTATAAGACAAGGTCATCACAACCATTGTCTGGGTTCGGGAGTCGGTTACGCAAGGGGAAGGTATTAGCACCCCTCACGTCCATCGTACTCGATGGGATCCATGCTTGTTGTGTTTATCTGACGGGTTTATTTAACTATCTACCTATCAAGGCTGGCTCAAAAAGAAAAGAAAATGACTCGAGAAAGCGTCGCACTTTATGCCTACGTATTCTCATCAGAGAATGAGAAATCAGAGTCAACGTAGTTCGACTAACTACGGGTTACGGGGAAGGTGGCTCACCAATACATCAGTATTGTGCCTATGTACTCTCAACAGATATGAGAGATCAGAGCTTACGTAGTTCGGGATAATACGGATTACGGGGGTTCAGATTCATCTGTTTTTCCGAGTAGGGTTAACAAACAGTTCCAGCAGCTTGGTGTACGCAGCTCGACCCTTGGAGACTCAGGCGTTACCATTTGCGGCAAAACTGGGAGTTAACGACACTCTTTTCTTCATAAAAGCTTCCTTTGAATTATGGGCCCACGGGGCAAAAAGGTTTGAAGTTTGTTTTCTGTCTTTTACGGAAGAACTGTTTTTTATGGATGTTTGCAACTAATATCGCACTAGAGACTATGACCTGAGAGAGAATGCGTCGCATGTCACCCAAAGGGTGCCATACTAAACATCCAAGCTGTTGAAAAGAACTCTCCAACAACTCTTTATCAGGTAGCTTAAGGATCGTAACGTACGACGTCAGTTAACCTTTATTACTGTATTTTAATTTGTTTTGAGATGAGAAGAGAGAACGAACAGGTTCAACTAAGGGGAGACTATCAAGTCCTAATATTGTCATGCCAAGGATTCATCCTATGGTTGAGGTTTGAAACAGGGAACTCCTAGAAGTTATCATGCATAGGTTTCAACCTAAAGTTCTAATCATCACCTCCTTATCAAAGGAAGTGAGATTCCTAGGGGATCATGTGAGGGAGATTCCTAGGTCAGATAAAGCATCGGCTTAAACAGTAAACAGTAAACGACTATAAAATGCATGCAATGCAAGTGAGGGAGGAAATGTGTGTGGGGCATCAGCCTCCACAAGCTCATCTCAACCTCAAGCCAGATATGAATAACTGCAATCATACAGAAAATAACATGCTATCAAGCAAAATAGAATAACTGCAATCATATAGAAGAAATGAAATAAAATGCCATCAAGCAAACTCAAACCACATAGGCAAGGGAGCTGGGCTCTACCGAATACCCGCAAGCAAAGCCATACAGTAAAAATACAAGCAGAGGGAGCAACTCAACCTCTTGTGCAATCATGCTCCTAGCTTAAACCAATCTAAACATGAACTTATTCTAATGCATCAAGCAAACCAAACAAGGCACATCAATACAGTTGCACAGAAAACAAACAGACAAGAAAGAAAGCAGATCAACAGCTTCCTCAGCTTCACAGCAAAGCAGTCCTCTGACAGCAGTTCAGGGCTTTCCTCTTCAATAGCAAGTATCAACTTGCTTCTTCAAGCTTTCAACATGTCCAACTTATTCCCTTCAAGCTTCAGCCCTTCAACCAATCTCAAATTGAATCCTTTTTATACAAGTGTCAACTTGTTCTTCTTGATCTTCAAGCTCCAGCTGCAATGGCAATGCTCAAGGAATCATCCTCTTCCACACTCTTCAATGAAGTACTCATCTTCAAACTCAGGTCAAACATCTTCAAGCTCAAACCAGGAGAAAATTGATTTACAAAATGAATGGAAATGACAAACAACTTATTGACAACCAAAGGAAGCCTATAAGGGTTCATCATTGTGAGAGACTGGTTCCCTCAAAGTTCTACTCCCCAGATAAAGCCACTTATCCCTCCAAAGGAGGGATGTGAATATCTTGGAAGGACTTTTAGTCATTGGGAGGAATGGAAGCACAAGATGCTTTCCATATTTGTGAAAGAAATCATTCTAATTCTAAGGCTCTCCCTATGTCTCCTATCTCCTAAATCTTCACCAGGCACAGGATATTCCAAGCTCCAAGCTACTTCAAGCAACTTCAAGCAACTTCACCTTGTCTTCAACTTGTCTTCAATCTCAACGAAAGGCACACAAAGCAAAACCCTAATCTAAGGGAACCTAGGAAGTTAATCTAGTTGGATTAGTGCATTAGAATCATCTAAAGTTAGTACCTAACCTAAAACCAAACTAAAAATAGCAAACTATATTATAAATTTCTACAAAAATTCCTAAGGGATCCTAATTCAATTAAGAATGCCTCATACAAAAACCAGGGACTAAATCATCTATTAAGTCCTAAAATTAAGTCCTAAATCCAAAGGTATCAACCATAAACCCTAAAAATGGAGCTTCTAAGGTTTCAACCTAGAACTACCACATGCATTCATCACAAAAATGTGAGAAAAATCTATGGGGATCATGCATATCTATGCTAGCCACATACAAAAAATCAGGGCAAGAATCATCATCAAATGATCAAACCAAATTCCACAAAATCAAGCATCAAACATGATTATTTTAATGTCAATTAAAATGTAAAAAATCCCATAAAATCAGAAAGTGCATGAAATAATAATATTTTTTATCTAAAAAAAACTAGATCCAATCATGAATCCAATGCAAAAAGAATGGGATCAATTGCATCATTTTCCATTTTTTATGAATTAATCAATAACCATGTATAAAATGAAAAATAAAATGAAACTCAAAATAAAATGAACAAATGCGTGGTGTGAATAGCAAGAGAAATCAGTTCATTTTAACAGACTGGGCCATAAAGGGGATGGGGAGAGAAATGCGCGTAAAGCCCAAATACATTCAGAAGATCAAAATAAAAATAGAAAGAAAAATGTAAAACTCACGGTTCAGATAGCAACCTATTGTAGTGTAAAATAACATGGGCCTTGTACCTGGGGTGGGGATAACAATTTTCAACCTAAGCCCAACACAACCTAGTAAGTGAAACGCATCGTTTCACTTACTCAGACTCTCTCATGAATCCAAATTGATCTTGGCCGTGGAATACATTGTTTAGTCAAAGTCTTCATGTTAATCCAATGGTGTCCCACTCATCTTCTTCATTTGAACCAAAAGTGGAGGGAGAAACACCATGGATGCAGGGTGAAGAACACTCATCCTCTCCAACTCGGGTTCCATCAAATCTTCACTAAAAATCAAACTCTAAAACCCTAATCCACTCAGAATCTCTCCCTGAATCTAACCCTAATTTCTAAACTTATTGAAACATCATTTAACTCAAAACACGATCAAGAATTCAAAATCTGCTCAAACCTCAACCATCACCATTCTCCAAATTATCTGGTCTAAGCTACTCTCCATCTCACCCTGAGCAATTCTAGCTATCACACTCATGTTCTAACTCAAGATTCAGCAAGATACACTCAAGAACAGAAATTTGGTCACTCTAATAATTGTCACTAAACCTCATCAATTGCTATCTAAAAGCTTCTACTAACCACCTACAATCATTCTAACCTAACAAACCGTGCTAATTCTACTTAATTTATGCTGGAGGAAGAAGTTTACATGCCTGTCAATTCTTGATGAACAGATGTACAAAATCTTCAAATCAAGCTCTCAAACCTTCCAGACACGATCAATGGATCATTTCCTTGCTTCTGTATGCACAAGAACTGGTTGAAACCTCCTGGAACTTGGAACCCGATAGTGAGTTGCAGGTTGAAAAATCTAAATTCTAACACTCAAATCCTCAATGCTTTTGCTATGATTTCACTCTGGGATCATTCAACAATGCAAATGGAAGCTATTGGGATCAAGAGAATGGATTGAAATGAACTCAATTGGAGTAACCGAATTCAGTTGCAAAATGGAAGTTTCAAAACTCAATCTCTCTTTTTCCTCTCAATTCTCACCAAAATCTGATCTGAACCACTTCTATTCAATATATAGAGTGTGTAGGGATGATCTAGAAAGCTCTAGATCCTTCTAATGAGAAATTCAATTTCTCATGTCACTTGAATTCTCTTAATATGCCATAGTATGCACAACTCTGCTAACAGCTTGAAATCATCCTCATTCCTTCCAATTTCTCCCCTAATGACATTTTGGATGTGTTTGGCTTGCAAGGTACCTTGATTATGCCTTGAATTTAGGTTTGGCAAATGTTACTTAAGATGTATGTAACTACTTTTCAAAGCAAGTCCACAAATTAAACTTAAATTCAAAAATGTGGCTAAACCAATGTTCTTAAAATGTGTTTTAGAGTCAAAATGACATATTACATGCCTTGGTTTGGACATGTATATCAAAAATACCAATTTCCAACTTTGGTTCATTTAACTTATACCCTTATTTTAGGCTATTTTTGCAACTTTGAGCTACAAGAAATTCCAACCTCTCATGACCTCTTGGTTAGCCTTAAAACATCATTTTGAACAAGTTTGATGTTTTACATTTTCCCATTTTAAGCTTGCAAATAGGAGTTATGGCCTTATGATTGAAATGACCTATAATCTGCAAATGACCAAAATACCCTTGACTTGTCAAAGCCCTAACTTGAGTTCTACATATCCTATCAAGTACTTCTAGTACTCTCTAGAAATCTAAGAGGATAAGGAACAAAATTCATGTTGACCAAAAGTTCATAGGAATCATCCTTCTAGGGCAAAAGTTTCATGCAAGTTGGATAACTTTCAAGCTCCAAATTCACATACCTCAGATGACCTGTAACTTGTCAAAGTCATAACTTGAGTTCTACAAATCCTATCAAGAACTTCTAGAACTCTAATTAAAGCTAAGCTCATGCTCTACAACAATCATGTTGGGGGCAAGATGAGATGACAATCACATCTTGAGCTAAATTGCCTTGAAGATAGGGGTCAAACTAGGGGATTTTACACTGTCAAGCCTTAGAAACCCTAGCTTGAAACTTCTCAAACTCTTCAATCATGATGAGTTGACCTTGGAATCATCCTTATAACATCTCAATGTATCAATCCATGATCACTGGGTTCTTGGATTAGGTCTCAACCTTCTCCAAATCACCAGTTGATTTAGGGTTGACCCAGTCAAACCCTAGCTGCACCACTCATGGCTGAGGCTTCTCAATCTTGCACAATGACCTGTCTAGGCCTCAAAGTGATCTTCAACACTTCTCATGAGCTATCTCAAGACCTCAAGTCTAACTTCATGGCTTCAGAATCATCTGATGACTTCCCACAACTCTCAAGTTAGGAGACACACCTTCTTGGCTTCAACCACTCTTTCTGAGGATCTTTTAACTTCTCTGACAAAGATATCAACCCTTGAACACTTGAATAACCTTCTTAGCTAGCTTCAAAGTCTTATGTAGCTCTTGATTGGTAATCATACCTCTTGATCTCCTGCATACATGTCAATGAAATGCAAATGATAATGCTAATGTGAATGAAATGAAACATAAGCTAGGTAAAGAAATGTTGGGCCAATTTTAGGGTGCAACAACTAGGACTTCATCTTTGGTTGTTGCCATGTTCATTTTATTTCATCTGCTAAATACACTGAAGCATTGATCTGTTTTCACACTTCCTGCTTAATCAACTGCTTTGATTATCACCAATGTATTTTCATTTTTATGCTCACCTAATGGTTGTCACCATGAATGCCTGTTTATTATGTTGTTGTCTTGTTTAAAGTTTTTTCCCCAAGTGATGAAGCTTGTTAGCTCTCATCCCCGTTGCCTCTCCCGTCCTCTCCAAAGGAAAAGTCTTTCCAATAACCCTAATGTTATGGATAACTCATTCACCCATTCCCTTGACTTTGTTAAGTCACTTTAACCTTAGTTTAGAAGCCATTAGACTTTGCTTCAAGTTTAAAAGACCCACCTGTACTAGGAGTGCTCTTCAACTAGAACCCTAGGATAGAGTTTGTCAACTCTATGTAAGAATCATCGTCATGATTTCTTACTTCCCTTTTTGAATATTACAACTTAGAATAGGGAGTTTTGTCAAACTCCACACAAACATTGTCATGTTTGTTTCCCCTTGAACCTTGATCATAATCAAGTGTTATTCATCCCTTGTGAGGTGAACTATGATTGCTCTGATTCTATCCTAGTTAGGATATGTAGGCAAAATATGCGATGTCTTTGCGAGCAAACTTAGAAAACCATCTAGGTCTTTACCTATCCCTAATCCATATCCCAATCCATAGTACATATTTACAAAACTTAGTAAGCCATCAAATGAAATGTTCCTGTAGAGTACTACAGATGCTTATGGTGCTAACACCTTCCCTAGGTATAACCAACCCCCGATCCCCGAATCTCTTAAGCGTTGTCGTTACATCGCGAAAAAGGGTTTTTCTTTCTTTAGACCTTTCCTTTGGATAAAATAAAGTTCGGTTGTAAAAAGAATTAAGATTCAAGTTAATTTAACAGCTTGATATCCAATTTTCACCGCAACAGAGGGGGTGATAATACCTTCCCCTCGTGTAACCGACTCCCGAACCCTAAAAACATGGTTGCGACGACCATGCTCTTTTCCTAAAGGTTTTATCGTTATTTCCTTTTCCCTCCTTCGGATAAATAAAATCTGGTGGCGACTCTGTGTCATTTTTCGTGTAGCGACAAAACGTAACAATAATAATCGATAGATTTACATTTGGTCTCTGTGGGATCGATAATCTTTTGTATTACTCTGACGCTATTCGTATACTTGCGAAAATCTAGCATCACTTCTCAAGAAGTTTACCTTGCCTACTAGTGACTGCAACTCCTTTTTTGTTGATGGCGCTTTCGCTTCCATGATGGCTTTAGTTTTATTCTGGTTAATCTCAATCCCCTTTTGTGGACCACAAAGCCTAAGAAATCCCCTGCCTGCACACAAAACACACACTTAAGAGGATTCATCTTAAGACCATATCTCCTCATCCTCTCAAAGGATTGTCGAAGATGGTCCAAGTGTTTTTTCCCTAAAAAAGACTTAACCACAATGTCATCAATATATATTTGCATGAAAGTCTCTATATAATCATGGAAAATTGAGTTCATTGCTCGCTGATATGTTGCCCCAACATTTTTTAGGCCAAAAGGCATCACTACCCATTCGTAGGTACCTAAGGCTCCAGGACATCGAAAAGGTATTTTGGGGACATCATCTTCAGCAATGAAAATCTGATTATAACTAGAGTATCCATCCAACATGCTGAGGTACCCATGTCCTGCGGCAGAATCGAATAGCATTTCTGCCACAGGCATAGAATATTCATCCTTAGGAGTTGCTGAATTTAGATCTCTATAGTCAATGCAAACTCTTAGAGACCCATTCTTTTTAATAACAGGGAAAATTTTAGCCAACTGTCGCTACTGCAAAAAAAAGAGGCCGGCAAAGACAGAAGAGTCGCCACCTTAGTTATTTATCCCAAAAGAGGGAAAGGAACGATCAGAGAAAACCTAACGAAAAATGGAAAAGACGAGGTCATCGCAACCAAGTCCTAGGTTCGGGAGTCAGTTACGCAAGGGGAAGGTATGACCACCCCTCACGTCCGTCGTACTCGACGGGATCCATGCTTGTTGTCTATCTAAAAGGGTGTTAAGACTATCTAGATAAAGGCTCAGGGACAAAAGAAAAGAAAATATGACTCAACAAAGCGTCGCCGCTCCGTGCCTAGATATTCCCGTCTAAAACGAGAAATCAGAGTCAACGTAGTTCGGATAACTACGGGTGAAAAGGTGGTGAAGGTTGCTCGCCGAGACATCGCATCTTGTGCCTACGTACTTTCATCTAGTATGAAAGATCAGAGTAAACGTAGTTTGGTCTAACAAGACCACAGGTTGGTTCGAAAGTTTTTACCCGAGTAGGGTTAATAATTAGTTCTAGCAGTTGGTGTATGCAGCTCGACCATTGGAGACTTAGGCGTTACCGTTTGCGATAGAACCAAGAGTTAACAAAACTATCCTTATGAAAATGGTTTTCCAAAGTTAAAGGTCCCAAGGGACAAAAAGAAGTTTGAAGTTTGCTTTTTGTGTTTTTTAGAGAAGAAGTGTTTTGAGTTTTGTTTGTAACTCATGTTGAACTAAAGACTATGATCTAGGAGTGAATGCATCGCATGTCACCCTAAGGGTGCCACACTAAACACTCTGGCTATTGAAGAATAACTCCTCAATAACCATTTCCCAAGTAGCTTAACGTTCGTAGCATACAATGCTTGTTATCCTTTATTATATGTTTTAGAAGTGTTTGAAGATGAGAAGAGAAAGGACACACTAAAGGGAGACTAAACCAAACCTAAAGTTGTTATACAAAGATGGTCCTAAGATTAAGGTAAAGGAGCTACCTAATGTTATCATGCATGGTTAAGAACCTAATGTCTATCATAACCTCTCTTGAATAAGAGAGATTAGAGATCCTAAGGGAAGAAAGACAAAAGAAGAAAAAGAAGAAAGAACATGAAAATGTAAACATGCAAACATGGAATGCACACATAGAATGAAAGTGGGAGGAAAATAGTGTGGGGCAGTAGCCTCCACAAGCTCATCTCAACCAAGCATGCATATGAAAATGCAAGAGAGAAAGGAGAATGAGATGCATCAAAAGCAAATACACAAAAGTACTCAAAAGTGGGATGAAATGGCCTAAACCAAACAACATCAACCACATTACCAAAATGGTAACACAAATGAAAGGCAAAGAAAGCCTAAAATAAAGTGAGGATGGGAGGCTAGTATGAGGACAACAAGGGACTCATAAAATTCACTCAACCATGAGTATCACAAACAAAATGCAAAAGAAAGCACAAAGAAGCACAAAGAAAAGTCCTCAAGGATTCCTCATTTTAGGTATGCTTCAAGCACCTCCTAAGGAGGGACAAAGACACCTTAAATGTGATTCCAAAGTCATTGGACAGAGGGGAAGATGATAGGAAAGTGCATAAATGCAAAAGAAAACATAACATAAGAAAATGCAAGCAAAAGCACAAAGGAATGCAAGCATACTTCACATTGAAACCCTAGTTGGAAACTCAAAAGGAAACAACCAAATGAGCAAGCAAAAAACAATGTCATGACCTAAAAATGAGCAAGCATCATCCTTAACATGTTAGCAACATTAATCAAAAGGCATTGAAGGCTCAAAGGATCCATAAATGTCATATCCAAGTCAAACTAGGTCAATGTACATGTATGAACCTTCCTTGGAGGTAACTTGACTTGCAAGTTACCTCAAAATAAGGCAAATGATTCAAAAATTAACAAATAAAATCTCAAACAAGCATCAAGATATAGGCAACCAAAGGCCAAGAGATCAAGGTAATATTCCCTCAAAGCACCATCAAAAGAAAACAATCCTCAAGATGTACCACTTTGAAATGGGAGAATCGAGGGTCAAAAGAAAATCAAACAAAGTCAACCCTAAATTCCACAAAATAGGGGGGAAATGGTCCTCAAAATTTAATCAACTCATCATGCATATGAGGATTAAATTTTAGTCATTGGATCAAAAGGAATGAGGAAAAACAAATCCAGAAACAAAACATGTAAAGACTTAATTCACTTAAAACACTTCCAATCCAATAATGCCATTTTAATTCAAAATAAATCCAAAAAATAAAATAAAAATTTCCTAAAAATAATAGACATATCAAAGTGTCTAAAACATATTTTTGTGGAATTTTTGGATCATTGGAAGCATTTTAAAATGAATTAAATCAAAACAGATTCAAAAGAAAATAAAAAAGAAAATAAAAAAAATAAAAATAAAACCAAGGTGCTTATAGTAAACAGATCATGTGTAAATCCAATTGGGCCAGCTCAGGGGGGTTCCCAATAGCAATTAACAGCCCAGGTCCAATACCAAATTAAATGAGACGCAGTGTTTAGTGTGATTGTGTGTGGTGAGTTAAACATACGCGCATGGTAGGTCTTGTTTTGGTACGTTGGATGGAAAGTAAACAGATCTGATGGATTACATGCAAACATGTCATCATCTTCATCATTCAAATAATAGAAATGGAGGGAACAAAACCAGACGGCCAGAAACACTGTTCCGGTCGTCTTCTCCGACGAAGCTCCGGCAAGGCACACAGAAAAATCAACCAAAACATACAAAATTATAGTCCAAATTCATCTACACATCACGTAGAATCCAAATCCATGATTTGTTTTAATTTTCAGTGCATAAACAAGCCAAATTGCAAACAACAAGTTTTGAGCTCAAATCAAAAATGTTCATAATCAACAACCAATTGTATCCAGAATCCAAGCATGAATTTCATACATCATAAACACACAAAAATGGCGTGCAATAAGAGTTTTAAGAAATATGGCAATAAAGACAACTCAAGAATTTTATTCTGGTTCATTGAACTCAACTACTCCAGTCCACCTTATCAAAGATGATTTGCCTTTCTCCACAAGGACTTAATCCACTATTAATCAAATGATTACAATAGCACGCACTAAGAACAACTGTCTTAGTCTTCTCATGAACTACTGACCACACCTTGGTCTTCTCAAGGAACTTCTTACAAATTAATGTAAACTAAACAAGTGTTTAAATGCTTCTAATAAGCTGTATCATAACTGTGATATTTACAATTAAGATTAAGTACAAATAAAACTATATAGTTTTATGAAAGAACAAATGTAAATAAGCTTTGAGAGATTTTCACTATGATGCTTCAAGCGTGTGTATCAATATTTTTTTCTGATTGAGCAACTTCTAAATGTTGTAGAAGTTCTCCTTTTATAGCTTTTTCAAGTACTTTGAATAATGTGCAGTTGAGTATTATATTGAGATATAAGACTTTTCATCACCAAAAGGTATGGGCAGAGACATACTTTCTGCAGGAAAAGTATGGTTTGTAGAAGCTTTGGGATTAGCACCACGTTTCTTCATTGGACAAAATAGCCGTTGGTTACTTTGGAAGTAGCACCACGTCCAATCAAGTTTACAGCTTCTTCAACAAGTTTCCTTCAGGATGAAGTCTTCATAATCTGCACTTCAGAACTTGTAACAAGCTTAAAAGAAATGAAATACTTGAGATGATCAGAGCTAAATGTTTGAGATGATCAGAGCTTGATAGATGATCAGAACTTGATATATCAGAGTCTCAATCTTGATCAGAGTCTTCATCAGAGTATGCAGCAGTATGTGCTTGAGCGTGTATATAATGTGATAAGAGTCTGATTATCAGAGCCTCTGTTCTTGTATCTAAATGAACTACAGAGTCTGATTTAATCAAAGCTTTCAACTCTTTATACAATTCTTTCAGAGACGCTTTAGATCATTCTGCAGCCTTTGCTTCAGATTCTTATGGCAGCGCTTCAGAGTCTTTTGATTGTCTTGCATCTGATGCTTCAGAGCCTTGCGTAGTTGCTTATACTTATGTATTTTGCTTCTTTAAGAGTATTTAATTTAATACCTGAAACAATAATACTTGAACAAATTTAGAGTACATATTTTCTTAATACAAAATTCCATAAGAGTTATCATCAAAACATAGAGATATAAGAAACACCAATATGTGTTCTAACAATCTCCCCCTTTTTGATGATGACAAAAATAGGAAATTTTGTTCAATAAAAAAGGATAAAATATATAACTCCCCCTGAGATTAAGAATCCCCCCTTAAATGAATACTCTAATAGAAGAGAACACTTCCCTTTTTGCTTGAGTATATTTCAGAACCTGGTAGGAATCCTTGTTAAAATAAAGAATTAGAGCTTGGATGCTTTCCAGAATCAGAGCCTGATGAATTCTTTCAAATAAAGAGTCTGGTTTATCTTCCAGAATCAAAGTCAAATTTGCTTCAAGGATCAGAGCCTGGTTGGGTAATTCTCAGGGTAACTTCAAAGAATTTTTGTCAAATGAAACAATAAAGTCTGAAAGTCTTAAAATTCAGTGTTAGTTAATATTATGTCTGAATTTCATTTTAGTATTGCTTATGGATTGAACAATCAGATTCTTTTTCTCCCCCTTTTTGTCATAATCAAAAAGACAGAAAAGATAGCAGAAGAAAAGAAAATAACACATAAATGAAAAACAAAACAGCCAGATTCATTCAAATTAGATGTTCAGAACAGACAACAGAAACCAAACAACAGAAAACAAGTGCAAACATAAATGCAAAAACATGGAAAAGAAAAACTAAGGCTGACGAGATGCAATCAGGGTCAAAAGATCAGTAATGTTTGCAGTAGACTCTTCTTGCTTAGCCATCCAAGTTTTGATCTCCTCAGTAGTATGTTTTTGTTTTACCATCCATGATCTGATTTCCTTAACTTCTTGGACAACATCTGGAGTCTCAGTCTTCATCTCTGATGCAGAGGGTGCAGAAGCAGATGCAGTTGCCTTAGGATGATCAATCTCCATGTTAGATGCAGTCTGAGGATTAGTAGTATCTTCTATCATTTGAGCAGCATCTTCAGATGAAGAGTCTTCAGCAGGAGCATCTTCCAGAAGTAGCACTGGTGTTGTGAGAATGCTTAGCAGATTTTGTCTGACCATTTCAGCAAACTTTGCCTTTGCATCATCAGCGCAAACTGTTCTGAGATCAGAGGCAGCAGTGTTGAACCTTGAGATGAATTTGTTCCAAGAAGCTTCAGATTCAGCAGGATCCATACTAGACAGACACTCTTTTTCTATAGAAGCAAACCCCATACGCATTTCCTTCTTGAAATTCTTAAACAAAGTATAAACATATGATCTGGGTTTGGGGTTCAAATAGTCTTCTAGGAAGACTTTTTGTGAAGGTTCAGGGCTTGTTGGAGTTTGTTCAGGAGGTGTATGATCAGATGGTGGTTGTTAAGATGGTTATTATTCAGATGGTTATGGTATGGTGAGATGAGATGCAGTGGGTGTTGAGGTATCAATAACAGATGATGGTGATGTAGCAATATCAGATGAAGATGGTATAAAGTCTGTGAAGTTAAATTTGGAGCAAAGAGCAAGTTGATGATGGTGTTGTTCAGAAGCAGGTAGGTCAGATGGTAGTGGTTTATAAGGATCAGGAACTTGTAAACAAGATGGTGAGGGAACTTCAGATTCATCAGAATCAGATGATTCAGTTGAATGACATGAAGTGGAAGATAAGACATACATGGTTGCAATGGGTTGCACATCCATAACGTCTTCGGATGGTTGTGGGATAGAGGGTTCAGGATTTGGGATGGTTGGTTCTTCTGGTGGTTGAGTAGAAGAGGGTGGTTCAGATGGTATTTGTTGTTGTGTTTCAGATGGTTTTTGTTGAGGGGGTTCAGATGGTTGTTGAATAGAAGATGGTTGAGAATGTGTATAAGGAGATGAAATTGGTTTAGATGAATGATATTCAGATGTATGAGGTCCAGATGGTTGAGGAGGAGATGGTGGAGGTGAAGGTGAGGGTGAAGGGACAGATGGTTGTGGATCAAATGTTAATACCTGTTTAATTGTTTCTCTTATTTCCTCCAAGCTAGCTTCTGGAGGATTTTCCTTCAGCTTCTTGTCCTTCTCAGGCTTGTCAGCAGCATCAGAGGCTTTCCTCTTAGGATGTGCAACAGATCCTTCCTCAACTTTCCTCTTCTTGCGCCTTTCTCGCAGAAGATTTGGCAACACTTCTCCTTCCTTCTGTACTATGTTGGCAGGCAGAGGAATACCATCTCTCAAACATTCAGCAATGAATGACAGAATGATTTCCCTAGGTTCATCTGCACTGAACATGGGAAAATCTGCTATAGGAATCCTCCTTCTGCTGACTTCTTCAGAGTCAATCTTCTTAGGTTTGCCAGCAAGCTCTGAGATGACCTTCATCCTTTTCAGAGTATTCCCAACAATGACAGATCCTACAATGTAAGACAGATCCTCTGTGAAACCAGCATCAGTCAGATGCTTTATAAGACCATTCTCTGTTAAAATGTCTGATATCAGCCTTCCCATAGGGATCCAATTTCTGATCTTTCCAGCTTTAGCTCTTACTTCTTCTCTTGTTTCCTTTATGCGATTCAGAAGATGACTGAACAAAAGATAAGGCAGATCCACCTTCTTGCCTTGACTCATACAGAACATGAAGTACAGTTGTTCTGTGTTGACATAGTCTGGAGAGTTTAAAGATTTTCTATGAAAAATAGAGCTCGTGAAAATCTTAGCCCAGATTCTGTAAACAGGCTTCAGATCTCTGACTTTGTTGGATGGTTCAGAAACACAGACCTCTTGAAAAACATCAGCCAAGTCCACACGAGCAGTTGCCATGCTTGTGATTCCATCAGTTTCTTTGTACTCAATCAGCTGTCTGATTAACTTCTTAGTAATAACAATCTCCTTTCCAAGAACAGAAGAGTGAATGAACTTAGGGCAAACTTGGGCGTGAATCCAGAACTCTTTCACCAATGCTGGATAAATAGGACCCATTAACCTGTCAAAGTACTTTTCCCAGTTTTGAGTTTTAATGGTTGGTTTGAGAGCAAAACCATTTTCTTCAATGGAAGCAAAATCCACAATGTTTTCACACAGAACCTCAAGATCCTTTGTTGGAGTGAGAAGAGTTCTCACTAGTTCCTTGTACACAGCAGCATTTGGAGATGACACAGCAGCAGTAGAGGTTTGCATCTGAGCAGATGTTAAAGATGATGATGCCATTGATGTTCTTGAGATACGTCTGGGTTTACGTGAGGATTTGAGTTTTGAAATGAGATGGAAGCAATAAAGAAGACATAAATGCATATGAGAAAAAGTGATGGATGGTGTAAAGTGTGAAATGTGAAGTGTTGTGAGAATATATAAAAAAAATTTGGGCAAGTAAAGGTCACACAGAATCTCACGCGTACACTTAAGCAATTAATGAAGTGAAAATAATCATATCAAGCAATTAATGCAAAGAATAAAATCATTTCAAGCATTTATGATTCTGACAGATGGGGGGAAAATCAAGAGATTTTAGATTTTCAAAGCAATGCCTCAAACGTCAATTCAGTATGGTGCACTCTATCTTTCCAGATTCTGAGATACACGTGTTTGCTTGCATGTGCCTCTGAAACTTCTTGAGAAATGAAACGTTAGGCAATGTTCAGATCCTCTGAGCCTTGTTAGCTCAGATTTGCACACAAATGAATAAACACAGAATTGAAATGAAGAAATACTTCAAAGTTTAGACATTTATCATCTGAGTAAAAATTTCATCTGATGAATATTTTATTCTGGACAGAAGTCCATACTTATATTTTTCAGAATAAATTTAAATCTATCTTCAGTAAGGGGTTTTGTAAAGATATCAGCCCACTGATGATCTGTATCCACAAAGTTTAAATTAATAATTCCCTTCTGAACATAGTCTCTGATGAAATGATGTTTAATCTCTATATGCTTACCTTTAGAGTGTAAAATAGGGTTTTTAGATAAGCATATAGCAGAAGTATTATCACAGAAGATAGAAATGTTACTCTCAAAAATCTGATAATCTTCCAGCTGACTTTTCATCCAGAGCATCTGGGTGCTACAACTAGCAACAGCAATATATTCTACCTCTGTTTTTGAAAGTGCAATTGTGGGTTGCTTCTTGCTGAACCATGAGATCAGATGACTTCCAAGAAACTGACAGCTTCCAGAAGTACTTTTATGTTCTACTCTGTCTCCAGCATAGTCAGCATCATAGAATCCAACTAATTTATAATCATCAGATCTTCTGTAACACAGACCCATGTTAGTAGTACCTTTCAAATACCTTAGAATCCTCTTAACAACTGTTAAGTGAGATTCTCTAGGATCTGATTGGAATCTAGCACACAGACAAACACTGAATAAAATATTAGGTCTTGAAGGAGTCAAATATAAGAGAGATCCAATCATACCTCTGTAAAGTTTTTGATCAACTTTCTTACTTACCTCTTCCTTACCAAGTGTGCTTGTAGGATGCATTGGAGTATTTGCCAATTTTCTTTCATTCAGATTGAACTTCTTCAGAAGCTCTTTGACATATTTAGTCTGGTGAATATATGTGCATTCTGGAGTCTGATTTACTTGGATTCCCAGAAAGAATCTAAGTTCTCCCATCATGCTCATTTCAAATTCAGCCTGCATAGACAAAGCAAACTCCTTTCCCAGCATAGTATTGGTAGATCCAAAAATAATATCATCCACATAAATTTGACAAATTAGAAGATCTTTCTTAACTGTTTTACAGAAAAGAGTTGTGTCCATTTTGCCTCTGATAAAGTTCTTTTCCAGAAGAAAATTACTTAATCTTTCATACCAAGCTCTTGGAGCTTGTTTTAAACCATAAAGAGATTTTTTGAGTTTGAAAACATGATCTGGAAATTTATCACTTTCAAAACCAGGAGGTTGATGGACATAAACTTCTTCTTCTATAATACCATTTAAGAAGGTACTCTTAACATCCATCTGATATAAAGTGATGTTATGTTGTGCAGCAAATGAAATAAGAAGACGTATAGATTCTAACCTTGCCACTGGAGCATAAGTCTCAATGTAATCAATTCCTTCTTGTTGACTGTATCCTTGAGCTACTAGCCTTGCTTTGTTCCTAACAACTTCTCCTTGCTCATTTAGTTTATTTCTAAATACCCACTTTGTTCCAATAATGTTGAAACCTTTTGGTCTTGGAACCAGATCCCAAACATCATTTCTTGTAAATTGATTCAGCTCATCTTGCATTGTAAGTATCCAATCATTATCACTCAGAGCCTCATCCACAGGTTTTGGTTCAATAATAGACACCAACCCAAGAAGTGATGTTCCAGATGATCTGATAAACGACCTTATTCTTATAGGGTCATATTTCTTTCCAATAATCATTTCTTCTGGGTGAGAGGATTTGATTCTGGATGATCCTTTAACTGTTGGTTCTTCAGAAATATTCATATTATTCATCTGAGCAGCCAATGGAGTTGCATCTGGCGTATCTTCTTCTTGAGCTTTCTCTACCTCTGGTTTCTCAGATTCTGTGAGAATAACTTTTCCATCTGCAGAGTTTTCAAGTTGCTTTGGCTTTTGATTGCCAAGCTTATCATCAAATCTAACATGTATAGATTCCTCCACAATCTGTGTCTCAGTATTGTATACTCTGTAGCCTCTAGAGCGTTCAGAATATCCAAGCACGAAACACTTTTGTGCTTTAGAATCAAACTTGTTAAGATTCTCTTTAGTGATCAGCATAAAACATATACATCCAAAAGGATGGAAATAAGAAATGTTTGGCTTTCTATTCCTCCACAATTCATAAGGAGTCCTTTCTAGAAGAGGTCTAACAGACACTCTGTTCTGAATGTAACATGCTGTGTTAATTGCTTCTGCCCAAAAATGTTTTGCCATGTTAGTCTCATTGATCATGGTTCTGGCCATCTCTTGCAATGTTCTATTTTTCCTCTCTACAACTCCATTCTGTTGTGGAGTTCTAGGACAGGAGAAATCATGAGCAATGCCATTTTCATTAAAATATTTCTCAAAATGTTTGTTTTCAAATTCACCACCATGATCACTTCTGACTTTAACAATTTTGAAATCTTTTTCAGTTTGGACTTGTTTGCAGAAGTCAAAGAACACCGAATGTGACTCATCCTTGTGCTTTAGGAATTTTACCCATGTCCAACGACTGTAGTCATCAACAATGACCAATCCATACTTCTTGCCTCTGATGGATGCAGTTTTCACTGGTCCAAACAGATCAATGTGAAGTAACTCTAATGGTTTTGAAGTTGAAACAACATTTTTGGATTTGAAAGATGATTTTAAAAATTTTCCTTTCTGACATGCTTCAAAAGAGCATCTGAGTTGAACTTTAAATTAGGAAGTCCTCTTACCAGGTTAAGTTTATTAATCTGAGATATACGTCTCATATTAATATGACCCAATCTTCTGTGCCAGACCCATTGCTCATCATTAACAGACATAAGGCATTTAACATTCTGAACCTTAAGTTCTGAAAGACTGATTTTATAAATGTTGTTTTTCTTTTACCATTAAAGAGGATTGAGCCATCCTTTTGACTAATAGCTTTGCAACACTTTTGATTAAAGATTATGTCATAACCATTGTCACTTAATTGACTTATGGACAATAGATTATGAGTTAATCCTTCAACAAGCAAGACATTAGTTATGGAAGGAAGTTTACTATTGCCAATGGTTCCAGAGCCAATTATCTTGACCTTATGATTCCCTCCAAACTTGACATCTTCTTCAGATCTAAGCTCCAGACTTCGGAACATATACCTTTTTCCCGTCATATGTTGTGAGCATCCAGAGTCCAGGTACCATGAATGGAGTCTTGACTCTGCTGCTAAGGATGTTTGCAACATAGATTATCTTATCCTTAGGTACCCAAATTTTCTTGGGTCCTTTTTGGTTAGTTGCCTTAAAGCTTTTTTTGAACTTCTGTCTTTCAACATAAGACTTGTTCTAATTAGCTTTAGATTTATTAAACACAGGTTTGTTCTGATTAGAACTTGTGTGTTTAATATCATTTAAATGACCAAATGTAAACTGAGAATATAAAAAGGAGGATACTTGATATCCAGTTTATCTACAGGTTTTGGATTTGAATCCTCATAAGAAAAAGATTTATATCCAACACCTTTTCTATAGTTTCTGCTAATACCATAGATCAATGAAGCCATCTTGCCTCTATCTAGGCTTTTAGTTAGAAACTTCTTGAAGCTATAGTCATACTCTTGTAAAATATTTTTAGAGCATGGTTCAGACTTTGGATCAGAGTTTAGTTGAGCAGATTCTAAATTATTTTTCAATTGAAGATTTTCAGCTTTTAGCTCATCTATTTTTGATTCAAACTTGTTACTCTCAAATTCAACATGCTTTAGAAGCTTTTTGTATTTGAGTTTAACTTTGCTATAGTTTTCAAGAATATCAGATAGACTTTCAACAAATTCTTGTCTAGAAAGTTCAGCAAATACCTCCTCAGAACCAGATTCTGATTCTGATCCAGATGATTCAGCTTTGTTTTCTATGTCAGCCATGAATGCTACATTAGCACATTCTTCTTCTGACTCTGATGACGAATCAGATGCATCTGAGTCATCCCAGGTAGCCATCAGAACTTTCTTTTTGTGATCTGACTTTCTCTTTGGCTTCTCCTTCTGAAGCTTTGGGCATTCACTTTTGTAGTGCCCAGGTTCTTTGCATTCATAGCAAACAACCTCTCTTTTTCCATATCGTCTGTGTCCAGAGGATATTCCCGATCTTCTGTAACCAGAGGGTTCTCCAGATCTTCTATGTCCAGAAGATTCTTTGTGTTGATCTGGTTTCCTGAAGTTCTTGAACTTCCTTTGCTTATTCTTCCAGAGTTTGTTGATTCTTCTGGACAGCAAGGATAGTTCTTCTTCATCTTCAAAAGAAGATTCTTCAGAGCTTTCTTCTATTACCTACAATGCTTTAACAGATTTATTAGATTTTAAAGCAATTGACTTACCTTTCTTTAGAGGCTCATCTTCCTCTAGTTCAATCTCATGACTCCTCGGAGAACTGATTAGTTCCTCCAGCGTAATCTTGTTCAGATCCTTTGCCAGCTTCAGAGCAGTGACCATGGGTCTCCATCTGATTGGCAAGCTTCTGATTATTTTCTTGACATGATCTGCTGTAGAGTAACCCTTGTCCAGAACCTTTAAGCCAGCAGTGAGAATCTGGAATCTGGAAAACATGGCTTCAATAGATTCAGATTCTTCCATTTTGAAAGCTTCATACTTCTGGATCAGCACCAGAGCCTTGGTTTCTTTAACTTGAGAGTTCCCTTCATGAGTCATCTTCAGGGATTCAAATATATCAAAGGCAGTTTCTCTGTTGGTTATTTTCTCATACTCAGTATAAGATATAGCATTTAGCAAGATAGTTATAGCCTTGTGGTGATTTCTGAATTCCTTCTTTTGCGCCTCAGTCATTGATTTTCTGTCAATTTTCTTGCCATTCCCATCAGTGGGATGAACATATCCATCAATAACTAAGTCCCAAAGATCAGCATCAAATCCTAGAAAGAAACTTTCTAGTCTATCTTTCCAATAGTCAAATTTCTCTCCATCAAACATGAGAGGTTTTGTGCTGACTCTTTCTTCATATTTGTTGTTTCTGGATGTTGAAGTTTCAGCAGCCATAATGTATATCAACCAAGAATATCAAGAGTTTTTCCCACTGCATCTTTTTTGGACACGGTTAAGTGATAGCACAAACAGAACCGGAGCTCTGATGCCAACTGAAGGTGAGAAAAACACTTAGATAGGGGGGTTGAATAAGAGTTTTAACAAATATGGCAATAAAAACAACTCAAGATTTTTATCCTGGTTCGTTGAAGTCAACTACTCCAGTCAACCTTATCAAAGATGATTTGCCTTTCTCCACAAATACTTAATCCACTATTAATCAACTGATTACAATAGCATGCACTAAGAACAACTGTCTTAGTCTTCTCAAGAACTACTGACCACACCTTGGTCTTCTCAAGTAACTTCTTACAAATTAATGTAAACTAAACAAGTGTTTAAATGCTTCTAATAAGCTGTATCACAAGTGTGATATTTACACTTAAGATTAAGTACAAATAAAACTATACAGTTTTATGAAAGAACAAATGTAAATGAGCTTTGAGAGATTTTCACTGTGATGCTTCAAGCGTGTGTATCAATATTTCTTTCTGATTGAGCAGCTTCTAAATGTTGTAGAAGTTCTCCTTTTATAGCTTTTTCAAGTACTTTGAATAATGTGCAGCTGAGTATTATATTGAGATATAAGACTTTTCATCACCAAAAGGTATGGGCAGAGACATGCTTTCTGCAGGAAAAGTATGGTTTGTAGAAGCTTTGGGATTAGCACCACGTCTCTTCATTGGACAAAATAGTCGTTGGTTACTTTGGAAGTAGCACCACGTCCAATCAAGTTTACAGCTTCTTCAACAAGTTTCCTTCAGGATGTAGTCTTCATAATCTGCACTTCAAAACTTGTAACAAGCTTAAAAAGAATGAAATACTTGAGATGATCAGAGCTAAATGTTTGAGATGATCAGATCTTGATAGATGATCAGAACTTGATATATCAGAGTCTCAATCTTGATCAAAGTCTTCATCAGAGTATGCAGCAGTATGTGCTTGAGCGTGTATATAATGTGATAAGAGTCTGATTATCAGAGCCTCTGTTCTTGTAGCTAAATGAACTACAGAGTCTGATTTGATCAAAGTTTTCAACTCTTTATACAATTCTTTCAGAGACGCTTCAGATCATTCTGCAGCTTCTGCTTCAGATTCTTCTGGCAGCACTACAGAGTCTTCTGATTGTCTTGCATCTGATGCTTTATAGCCTTGCGTAGTTACTTGTACTTATGTATTTTGCTTCTTTAAGAGTATTTAATTTAATACCTGAAACAATAATACTTGAACAAATTTAGAGTACATATTTTCTTAATACAAAATTCTATAAGAGTTATCATCAAAACATAAAGATATAAGAAACACCAATCTGTGTTCTAACAATTTGGATTAGAATAATACCTAGTGGAGACCTTCCACTGAGCCTTGTTCCTTGATGAAGCTTAATGAAAACCAACCAGAATCACTCCATAAACTCCAAGGAAGCTTTTGCTATGCTCAATTTTGCTTGAAATGGTCTGAATATGAGAAATCGAATTTCACTTTTCTCTCACATTTTCCAACTGCTTTCTCTCTCAATTTCCATCCAAACTCTGTTTTGATGCCTTGTTCATGATCAAAAGTTTATATGTGATGGATATGGATTGCTTTGGAGCCCAATTGCAGTCCCTAAAAGCCCAATTGAAATCCAACTTTTCCCTTGATGGGAGCTTCCAAATGTGCACGAAAATGAAGCTTACACAAATGAAAATGAATCCATTCATGTTACTTGGGATGTAGGGAACCTCAATCGCTGGGATTGATCCCTTGTTTGATCTTAATGGTGGAGTTTGCATTGTCAAAATTTCACTTGAAATGGCATTTGAGAACCACATGAAAATGGTACCAAAAATGAAATCCAAAATTGGCATCTTGTTTGTCATGTTCTTGGCACTCAAAAAATGCATAAACATGCCTTAAAATGATTAGAAATCAATTAATTCCATTTTATGATTTTAAGCTTTCTTCATAAAAAAGTCACACATCAATTCTTCAATCCAAGCCAAATCCATGACTCCTTGATGTTTGGTGGAACAAATGACCCCATTTGGAGAAAGTTTCATGTTGGAAATATTTTCATTTGAAGTGTGCAAGATTGTGAAATGGACCTATAATGAAAATGACATGTAATCTTACTTTCCCAAAATACCCCTGCCTTGCAAGCTACATAACTTGAGCTCTACAAATCAGATGAAGGACTTATAGGACTTTTTGGAAAGCTAAGACCATAAAGAAAAACTTACATGTTTGGGTCAAAGTGAGGACAAACATTCTTCTAGGTCAAAAATGCCTTGGAAGTTGGTTGATTTTTGTTGACCAAAATTACATTCATCCGAGGACCCATAACTTGTCAGCATCATAACTTGAGTTCTAGAAATCAGATGTATGACTTCTAGTACTCAAATGAAATCTAGAAACATGCTCTACAAGTGTCATGTTAGAGTAAAGATGAAATGAAACTTGTATCTTGAGATATGTGGTCTTGAAGTTAGGCACTAAATAGGGGATTTTACACTAAGAACCCTAATTTAGTAACTCCTCACACTTTGAATTCTTCTTGATTTGATCTTGGAATAACATCTCAAATGCCTCAACAAAACATTCCATGATCACTATGATTTAGAATTGAGTCTTAATCTCCTTTAAATCCACAGTTGACTTAGGGTTAACCAGATGAAAACCCTAGATGCAAAACTTTTGACTGTGGCTTCTTACACATGACACAACCACTTGTAAAAGCTCCACAATGTCTCTCAAAGCATTAAATTAGCTTTCACAACATCCCATATCCATAATAATGAACTCACAATCCTCTAATGATCTTCAATCGGTCTCCAAGTTAGGAGATGATCCACACACATCCATCAACTCTCTCAAAGAGCATTGACAACCTCTTGATGACTTTGATGAGCATTCATTCCTGAGTAGACCTCTTGATTAGGCTCAACACCCTTGGTAACCTCCTCTTGCTAGGCACACCTCTCTTGATCCCCTGCTAAATGAACAATGCTATGCAATGCAAATGCTCGAATAATGAAATGAAACAAAAGCTAGCTAAAGAAAAGGTTGGGCAAATTTTGGGGTGTAATAGCTGCCCCTATTCAAATGGCTTGGACCTGACTGGGTGAAAAAGCGAATGGCTTTCATACAATCAAGGTAAAAGACGGTTGAATACCAAAGAACCCGGAAATTTGCCAACCGCAGAAATAAACTGCAAAAACTGCTTGGGGAAAAATATCCAGTAAACGGAATCTAGCTGCAACGGCAACAAACTGGTTGAACACCTGACTTCACCGCCAGTCATCTGTGTAACGCCATAGATATCAAACCCACAGGCCGGATCAACATACACTTGATCCTTTCACATTGTCTAAGGATAGACAGGAAGAAAATCATACTCACATCGTCTAAAGGTAGACGGAAAGACACCAACGTTCACATTGTCTAAGGATAGACAGAAAGAAAATCATATACTCACATCGTCTAAGAGTAGACGGAAAGACACCATACGTTCAGATTGTCTAAGGGTAGACAGAAATAGAATCACATACTCACATCGTATAGGGATAGACGGAAAGACACCATCCTGAAGGTTCACATTGTCTAAGGGTAGACAGAAAGAGAATCACATACTCACATCGTCTAAGGACAGACGGAAAGACTCTAACATTCACATTGTCTAAGGGTAGACAGAAAGAAATATAACCATGAGCACATCGTCTAAAAGTAGACAGTAAGTAAACTTGTCCGAAGAACCACATCGTTAGTAGGAACTGACGGAAAGAAAGATCAAAACCACAGATCCCGTCAATGAACTCCAAAACCATTCAGCAAAATACAGAATACTTTCGTCCATAGGAATTAATGGAAAGAAAAATATCTTCAAAGGGTCACATCGTCAATAGAAATTGACAGCACGAAAACCAACTTCAAAGAGTCATGTCATCAATAGGAATCAACAACAAGGAGAACCAAACATTCTTTAAAGAGCACGACGTCAATAGGAATTGACGGCACGAAAAACCCTCTTGAAATGTCATCTCATCCAATAAACAGAAAGAAAACCATATCCGAAAGATCGCCTTGAAACCTCACATCGTATAAGGATAGACGGAGAGAAAGCAATATCCACAACTCACATCGTCTAAGGATAGACGGAGAGAAAACCATATTTGAAACTCACATCGTCTAAGGATAGACGGAGAGAAAACATCCGAATCTCACATCGTCTAAGGGTAGACAGAGAGAAAATATCTGAAACTCACATCGTCTAAGGGTAGACGGTAAGAAAACCCGCTGGGGAAACACATCGTCAATAGGAATTGACGGAAAGGAAATATGCTTAGAGAAACACATCGTCAATAGGAATTGACAGAAAGGAAATTTGCTCGTCATCAGAGGGCTGATGGACAAAACAAAATCGTCGTATCATCTGAAATCCGAGTAAACCATTGAGCTGTCTGAACAAAGCTGCTGGATAAATGCCCATGTACTGATTGTAGAGTGATTCACGTTGCCACGGAAGGCTGGCAGAAAACTGGCTTATGCTTCGCATGCATATGCGTATGTTTGAATTTTTCTATGGCGTAATGCTTCATACGAAATGGAAATGCTACGCATTTGAGGATGAAATGCAACAATGATGCAAATATGATAACTATATGCAAAGATGAAAATGCAGGCTTAGGTTACCGGGGAAAGCTGGATACAACAGAACTGCTCCAGCAAAATAAATGCCGGAAAGATGAAGCTAACTCCACTGAGGATAACCGGATGTGCCAAGTATGATTGGACTTTACTAGAGATAGCTTATACATGCCACTGATGATTGGGCTTTTGATGGGGAAAACAGACAGAGTCTTCCTGCGTACCAATTTGGAATGATGCGCCAATAGGGATTGGGCTTCTAGATAATCTCTAATAGGAATTGGGCTTTAGACTATCCGTGATGGGTCAGGTACGACTGACTCTGGAAAATATCCTGTCTGAATTCAAAGGTTTTTGGTTGAAGGGTCAAAGGATGGTGACACGACTTCCCGAAATTCATCTTGAACTTGAAGGTTGATCAAACCTGCTTGAGTAGCTTTGGGTAGCTCTAATGATACGGAGAGGAATGGTTCCTTCACTTTTGATATTTTCCCCATCCTGTGGGATATCTGTGGGGATGTTTCTCGAAAGGAAATCTGAAATCTCTGTATCCTGATGGTCTGATATGAACTGGTTAAGCATCTGAACCTCGGCGAGGTGCTTCATATTAATTTCCTCCAGGGCAAGAAACAGCTTCTGCGCTCTTAGGGATGGCCTGCCCCAGCCTGCAACGACTTTGCCCCTGATTGGCTGATTTGGAGCAGTACCTCTGGCCGCGAGAGATTTACCGAATCTCGACCAGACTATTTCAGATTAACTGACTTCTGGATGGTTGACTCCCATGTTGTGATCATTAGATATAGCTTTCCCCGATTCGACGGAGTACTCAGGCCTTTTGCATTCTATCCTGATCAAACTTTCCACTGTGGAAACTCTCCTACTGTCAAGCGCTTACTCGCAAGTAAAACAAATTGTTTTGCATAAAAGATACATTAAATGCAATGCATATGGCAGTTTTGACATCCAAGCCTGTTCACTGGAAAAAAAGTTTATGACATATAATGAACGAACCAATTATCAACATGTCAAAATTAATACAACGCTGTAAGAGGAATCCTTTTAAGAGTCAGTTTCGATGCGATATTTACCGAAGTATGCTTTCGAACTAAACCTGCTTCAATTAGTACTTTTTTAGGTTGTAACATGGTCAGGTTCACGGTTTAAGAAAGAAAGGATAAAGGCTCAAAAATTATTTTTAACCCACCCATTCTCCTTGATATTCTCCAATCATACTGTTGCACCCTAAAATTTGCCCAACCTTATTCACTTGGTTTATGTTTCAATATCATTAGCATTTGCATATAGAATCATGTACATAGTCTAATCATCTGCATAGCATAAGCATAGCAAGTCATACAACAGGGGATCAAGCATTATTCTCATCTCTAGAGGCCTATCCAGAGGTTATTATCCCAATTCAATCTCATTCAAGTCATCAGGAAAGAATTTGAAAGCAAAGAGTTCAGCAGATCAAGCCTTGAGTCCATCTCCTAGCTGAGGGTATCTGAGGGTCAACAAGAGGGTTGTGAGCTGTGAGTTGAAGGCATGGAGAACATCTAGACATTATGAGAGACTTAGAAAGTCATTTAAAGAAGGGGACAAGTCATTGATGAGAGCACAAGAGCTATAGCTGAAGGCAGTCAACTAGGGTTTCATCTGGGTCAACCCTAGGTCAACCCTAGGTCAATTGACTGATTTAAGGGGCATTCAAGTCTAGTGGAGAGATATGGGGTTCATCATTGGACATATAAAGAAGGATATGGAGATATGCCAAGAAGAATTCAAGAGAAATCAAGGAGAAGAGGAGCTTCTAAATTAGGGTTTCTGTGTAAAATCCCCTAGTTTAGGTCAAATTTCCAAGCAAGATAAGTCAAAATGCTAGCTTCCAATGGATCCTTGGCCAACATGAAACTTGTAGAGGATATCAAGACCTTTAATTTGAGTGGTGGAAGACATCAAGGAGATTTATAGAACTCAAGTTATGGTCCTTGCAAGTTACAGGTCATCTGAGGTATCTGAAATTTTGTCTGTGAAAGTGACTTGACTTCCAAGCTAGTTTTACCCCTCAAGGAGATTTCAAATGAATTCTTGGTCAACATAAGAGTTGTTCCTCATTGTCTTAGCTTTCTAGAATGGTATAGCATGCATTCATATGATGTGTGGAACTCAACTTATGGTCTTGGCAAGCAAAGGGTATTTTGGTCATTTGTGAATTACAGGTCATTTTAACCTATGTCCAAAACGCATACAAGGAGGCCTCAAATGGAAAAACTTACAACATCAAACTTGCTCCAAATGACATTTTGAGTCTAGAAAGAAGGTCACAAATTTTTGGAAAAGCTCATAACATGAAGTTGCATGATTGGTCAAATTTGAACTAAAATGGCTTATAACTTAAATAAAGTCAAAGTGAAAAATGGTTTGAGAGATTTATAAGTCCAAATGGAGACTTCCAATATATGATTTTGGGTCCAAAACACATTCTAAGAACAATGGTTCAAGTACATTTTTGAGCTTAGTGGAAAAAATCAAAGTTATTTATGGTTACTTGCATTTGAAGAAACATAACCAATTTGGAATGCAAGGGAAGTTGCAAGATGGTTCTAGAAAGTTCATTTGAGCACTATATATTCATGAAATCAGAATTTAGCAAGGGTTGGATTCATTTTTCACCAAAAATTTCCCAAAGTTCTCTCATTCTCCAAGTTGCAATTTCATCCAAATTTCACAAATTCAGCATCAATTCTCATCAACATTGATTCTACCATATTCCATCATCATCATGGACTAAAGATCAACAAGGATCTGATTGAGATTGATCCATTTTCGAGCACCATAATCATCAATATCCAAATTGCAATTTCAAGTGGACAGCAAGATCCAAGGCAAGAATCATCAAGGTGTTGCATACAGAATCAAGCACTGAGATAGTTGATCAAGATCCAAGCATTAGAAGCCTCAGATCCACGAGTCCAACATCAATTTCCAAGCTTTTGCACCAGGTTCAATTTCTCTCCCATGGCTTGATATAGATAGATTTACATGGTTTTATTAGTTTAGATGTGATCTAGGTTGTTAGTAGAACGATTAGGATGAGTTTGGTGCTGTTTAGTGACAATTCATAACAGGTGTACAAAACTGTTTGGATCAAGAACTCGTAGGATTTTGCATGATGATCTTAGTTTTGTGGTTTAGAATGATTACCATAATGTGTAGTTTAGATTAGCATAAGTTTGAGCAAGAATTATTGTGATGCATCTCAGTGTATGTTCATGGTGGCAAGAACTTCATGTGATCGGGTTGAGTGATATGATGAGTTTCAAGACAAACTACTACCATAGCTGGATAGAGCCTGAAAATTGGAGCAAGTTTGATGTTTACATCGTGAGTTTTGGTGGATTGTAGAGAGAGAACAGAGAGGAGGAACTTGGATGTTCATGGCATGCGTGTGAGGGTTTCAGAAACCCTAGATGGATGGAGGTAGGAGACGTAATCCCAGCCCTCCATTTTGTTTGAATTATTTGACTGCTAGACGCATCCAACGGCCCCAATTCATACTGATTTTGGAGGGAATTATAGCTGGGTGCCCTAAACGCACCGTTTCATTAATTGAAACGGGCGGGCCTAAGACTCTATTGCTAATCCCACCACCCCAGTGCTAAGCCCAATTCATTTTGAACGTGAAAACCCTGCTATTCTCACCCCCTGCGTCCTTTTTTTATTTTCATTAATTCTGACTTGTTCTGGGCCTAATACCAACTTGCTACGCGCACCCCACCATTGCTGGCCCATCCTGATTATGAACTGAGCGTGTTTGCTTAATAAACCCCCCCCCCCCCCCCCCTCTCATTTTAATTCAATTTAGTTTTTAATTCATTTTAATTTTTACCAACTTTAAAAAATCATATAAAATAGGAAATTAACTCTTTTTTAGTGGTTGTTTTTTCTATATTTTCTTGGTTCTGTCTAGAAAATTGTCATTAAATAAAATTGCATTTTTATTTTTATTGGATATTTTTCCCATATTTTCTAAATAAATGACATTTTAAATAGTTTCATTTCATGCATGATTTTGTTAATTTTTGTTCTACTAGATGCTTTCATATTTTTTGTTCATTCTTTTTAGGTTGTTTAGATGAGATATTGAACTTGTAGAAACAATTTAGTTCCCATTTTTAGGAATTAATTTTAGGTGCTTAATGTAGGCTTGAACAACATGAACAAAACTAGGGTTTTAGGTGATAACTTAGGAGATTTGATTCTTTTCCCTTAGGACTTAGGGTTTGACTAGTTTAGTTATGGGACTATAGGGGCTATGGGTAGTTATTAGATCCCTTAGAAAAAGTCAGGATTCCCCTACTGCTATTAATACTCTGTGTATGTCTGATTGACTGGTGTGGTGTGCCCTCTGGGGATTATTGCTTGCTTGCTTGGGGATTGGGATTGTCTGGGGACTTGGGAGAGCTGAAGACTTGAGGAGATGAAGACCAGTGGAGATCCAGAGATTGAAGATCAACTGCCAGAGTTGAAGAGAAGATTCTTGCTAGCAGATGCTGAGGAGACTAGGGTTTAGGAGCTAGGCAGAGCTCTAGGTTAGAAAGTTTGTTTCTCAAACATGGATTGCCTTGTCTGCATCCATTCTTCTCTGTGATTCAGAGTCTCTCTAAGACACTCACCCCCTTCCTTTGGAAGGCTTGGTGATAGGGTCTATGAGATAGAACTCTTGAGAGAAAATGTCTCTTGTGTTAGAAGCAGTCTGTTCACCACCCTTGGTAGTCAGCTGATTGCTTAACACCCAATTCACTCTTGTGACTGATCCCTCATCCTGGAGGTTTGAGCTTGAAGAAAAGCCATTGCAGGTAGAAGACAGATGATCAAAGCCCTTGCCCGAAGGTCATGAAGATGGAGATTGATGCTTGTTGAAGCCTGTAGCTGATTGGAGATTACTTGAAGCCAGATGTTGATTCAGAGCTGCTGATGCTGTTTCTTTTGCTGTTGTATTTTATTGCTGATGTATTGATTGGTTTTCTGGACTGTATTGTTTGCTGTCTACCCTGCTGGGTTGAAAGTGAAGTCTGTTCACTTTTGCCTATTGTTTTCTAGGTTCGAGGTTGAGTGGGACTCCCTTGCCTCGCTTGTACTGTTGCATCCATGCATTTTACTGTTTTACTGTATATATCTGGTATTGTTTCTGTTTCTGCCTATCCCGTAGGATCTCTGTTTCTCTCTGTGCAAGAGAGGAGCATGATAGACACTAGGTCTTAACCCATGCATGATAACATTAGGTTAGTTTGTTTCCCTTCGCAACCGTAGGTTAGAGTTCTGTCTCTTTCTTTCTCAAAACAAACAGAAAAACACAATAAAGATTTCAAGCTCAATAAAAGACACTTCTTCCGTAAAAGAATGTGAACTCATCAAGACGTCATTTTTGTCCGCTTGGACCGCTAATCAGAAAAAACCTTTTTCAGAAGGAATAAAATCAATCAAGGACCGACTTGTGTCGTGCGTGGCCCGAACTACGTTTGCTCTGATCTTTCATGCTGTATGAAAGTACGTAGGCATAGGATGCGATATCCTAGCGAGCAACCTTCCCCTCCTTTCCCGTAGGTAGGCGAACTACGTTGACTCTGATTTCTCGTTCCAGGCGGGAATACGTAGGCATAAAGTGCGATACTTTGCCGAGTCATTTTCTATTTTCATTTTCTTTTCTTTTAACCCCAGACCTTTAGCGTAGATAGAATAACAATCCATACCCGAAAACAAGCGTGGATCCCGTCGAGTACGACGGACGTGAGGGGTGCTAATACCTTCCCCTTGCGTAACCGACTCCCGAACCCAGGTTTTGGTTGCGATGACCATACCTTTCCCGTGTTGTGCGAGGTTTACTCTGAGCGTTTCCTTTCCCTCCCGTGGGATAAATAACGCACGGTGGCGACTCTTCTGTTCAGCCGGCGCCGATTTTCGCAGTAGCGACAGCTGGCGACTCTGCTGGGGACTTGCGATGGTTCCCTATTCGAGTCTTGCCTTAGGTTTTTTCCTAGCTGTGTGGGGCAATCCCCAGCAGCTGGCGACTCTGCTGGGGATCCAACGTCCCCTGGCTGCTAAGGACTGCGATAGTCCTTATGCATTTGGGATCCAACGTCCCTTAAGAGAGTCAATCCTAGCGCTTGTTTTCCCGTCGAGGATTTTGTATGGAGTTATTGTATATTTCTAACCTTGTATTTTCAGCTTTGTATATTGATTATTATTGCTGTATTTGGGGTGTGACGGGTGTTCTGATATTGAGAGATAAGCCGGACCTGGGCTTGAGTGCACCTAGAATTAGAGTAGAAATTAGTGGGCGCCCGCTTGCTTTGCTTGCTTCGGTGTCCCATGAAATCTACACTCAGACGAGGTTCCTCTGGTTGGCCTCCTGCCCCTTCCTTTGGTTGGCGTGGGTTGCTGGTTAGTTGGATTGTCGACTCTGGGGACCGATCATTTGGAAGTTGGCTAAGTGAGGCCTCTTCAGGAATTGATGATGCCACTCCTTCTGGGAATCGTATCATCAACCCTGAAAGTCTGTGACGCCGACGACCGCATAGGATGCCGTACCTTGTGCCAGTTATAGGGCCACCCACCTGTGAGGGGATTTGGGGTTATGCAGGTAACCAGACCTTCAGACACCGGTTTGTTCTCGATCAGAGATCCTGGATATTTATGGAGGGTTCTAAGGTCTGTCAGAGACCAGTTAGTGTGTTCCGAGGTCTGTCAGAGACTATTTGGAGATGTGTTCTGAGGTCTGTCAGAGACCAGTGGGAGAAATGGTTTGAGGTCTGCCAGAGGCCATTCAGGTTGTGATTATGGGGTCTATCAGAGACCAGTATTGGAGCTTTGTTTGAGGTATATCTGAGACCAGGGCTTGAGGACTTCTTGATGGTCTATCTGAGACCTTTCTTGATTGGGTTCAGGCTATTCAGCTACAGCTTTGGTCCCTGTTGCATGTTACTTGCATTGCATCACTGCATATCCATTACCATTTGCATTTCACTAACGTGTGTCTGTGCTGCAGGTGCATTTGCATTTCCCTAGTTCTAGTGCCCAGACTTCTGAGTTTTGATCATGACTAGCTTAAGGAGAACGGTTGCTTACAAATTGCCTACGCCTGATATTGTTCCTCTACTTGGGTTGATCTCTCTTGCTGATGAGGGTGTTCGTAGGAGCTTCCGGATGAGCTATGGTAGACTACTGAGATTGGTGTGTAAACCTACAGAGGTAGAGTTGGATGGGCTGTATGCTCTGATGCAATTCTACGACCCTGCTTTGAGATGCTTTACGTTCTCTAACTTTATTATGGGACCAACCTTGGAGGAATACGCTGAGTATGTTGAGCTGCCCGTGCAGAACCAGGTTCCATTCATTCATTATGACGCCAAGCCCAAGCCGGAGGACTTGGCAAAAGCTTTGCATATTGATGCTTCTGAACTGGTGACCACTGTTTCCCGTGGAGTTCCAGGCTTCTCACTCCAGTTCTTAGTTGGTAAAGCCCAAGAGTACGCCAAGAGCGGGTGCTGTGTTGGCTTTGTGCATTTATGGCATAGTTTTGTTTCCCAACATACCGGATTTTGTGGACTTTGATGCTTTCTACTTGTTTGCCGCTGGTAATCCTGTACCTACCTTACTCGGAGATCTCTACCACTCACTGCATTACAAGAATGAGAAGGGAAGAGGGAAGAATGTTCATCTGTGTGTACCCTTGTTGAGTAGGTGGTTTGAGAGTCACCTTCCTAAGAGAAGATCTGTTGCAGAGACTACAGTCCCAGCTGGTTGGCCAGAGCGCCTGATGAGGCTATCGTCGGAAGATATGGAGTGGTTTGATCAAGACCTGTTGGGATCTGAGCTCGTCTTCAGTTGTTCTGGGTACCCTAATGTGCCGTTGATAGGAAGAAAAGGGTGTATCAATTACAACCCTTCTCTATTCATTCGCCAGTTCGGATACGCACTGAAGAATCCACCTCAGGAGGAAGAAGTACAGGAATCTCTGTACTTCACCGGTGACGTGAAAGGGGAGTTACTAGCCAAGCTGCAGCATGCCTGGACGCGTATTAACCGCAGAGGGAAGCCGTTGTTAGGAAAGAATGACTGTCAGGCCTATGCACCTTACAGGGTCTGGATCCAGGAAAGAGCAAGTCAGTTGAAGATGCCATTTCCAGACGCACCAATCCTCGCTCTTATTCCGGCAGAAGAGCCAACTACTGTTTCTAGGGAGGCGTACGAGCAAATTGTGAGAGAAAAAGAAGCCTTAATGAAGATTAATGAAGGGTTAGAGCAAGAGTTAGCCCAGGCACGCAGCGAGAAAAACAAGGCCGTATATGCTTTCCAACAACAGATCGAGCTGTTGAACAGGTTAGGGGCTGAGTTGACTGAAGAAAAGAAGAAGCGCGAACGTCTGGGGCAAGAGTTCAGAAGCTCCCATGACATGCTTGAATCCAAAAAGAAGGCGCTTGACATCGCTCACCGAGAGATCTCCTCTTGCAATAAGACTTGGAATGCCACACTCACCAACAATAAGAAGAGGGAAGATAAGCTGAAGCAGCAAATTTCCGACCTCGAAGAGAAGTTGAAGTCTAGCATCAAGAAGTGCGAGGAGGAAGTGATGACCCGGTATAGTGTCCAGCATGCACTGAACAAGGCAATCAAATCCAGAGATGAAGCAGTGTCTCAGAAGCGAAAGTTAGAAGATTGCTTCGGAGAAGCAACATGGGAAGAAACTGCTGAAGACGTACGCCGTGTCCTTAAGAGGAGAAACCAGCTTGTTGAAGGGCTGCTTGATCGACCAAGCCATCCGGAGACCAAGAAGTTGATAGAGGAGTACCAGACTTTTGGGAGGATTTGATCATTTCATGTAGTAACTTGTATGCTTTATTTGCATAGTGCTGACCATCACCAGGATTGTTGGTTGAGGTCATGCCTTCTTTGTACTCTCAGTGATATTGTACCCTGGGCTTATTGATTCTCCCTGCAATATATGAGGCTTTCTATAATTCAGCTCCGATATTCCTATTGTCAACACTGTCACTGCACCGGCACCTTCGCACTAGAACTGGGGGAATGAACTTCCCTAATGCACAGACACATTGCATTGCATTCATATTGCATTACAGGTAATCTTTGAGTAGTGTCTTATTTCCCGCTTTTAACAGGTACTTAACAACATTGCAGATCAACATCCGCACCGCTATTCTACACGCTCCAATTGTCGAAAAATCATGGACCAAATGCAGAACGAGATGCAAGATGTGCGCGAGAAGCTCGCTCTCTTCATGCAGACCATGGAAGCTATAGCCAAAGGGCAGGAGAATTTGCAGGCCATGGTCCAGCCTCTGTTGGCCCGAAACGCTGGTCATGGTAATGAAGATCATCAGTCTGTACGGGTCGATACTGCTCATGGAGACGGTACTCCCACGCCAGTGGCTCCGCCTGTAGTCAATACACCTGCTGCTAATGTCAACAACGCTACCGCTGCTGTGAATGGTAACGTTGGAGTGGGGAATGAGACTGTTGTCCTTAATGCTGGGCTGGGTGATGTCAATTTGGGAGATAATCTAGGAGGCAATGGCTTTGTTAATACTGGATTCGGATTCAACGATCAGGGATTCGATAACACTGGGAAGTATGGCTTTAATGCTCAAGGCTTTGGGCAAGATGGTTATGGTATGGTCAATCAGGGTTACGGAGGCTTTGGAAACGGAAACGGTACTGGATTTATGGCTTTTGGTCCTGCTGGAGGTGTTCAAGGGTACGGCAACAGAGGCCGAGGTCCGGGGATGAATCAGATCAGAGCTGGACGCAATAATGGATATGATGGGTACGGGGCTGGAAACGGTATGTGGCAAGAAGATCAGCAGGAGGACGCCTTCTCCGGAGGAGGTTTTGAAGGGCCGATGGATGATTCCCAAAAGATTAGAATGCTGGAAGAGCAGATGAAGGGAGTCTTAAATCAAAGTGTTGTGGGCTTGGACATGGCAGCAATGGGCTTGGTACCTGGCTTGAGGGTGCCAATTAAATTCAAAGCTCCTGCGTTCGACAAGTACAAAGGAGACACATGTCCGAAGGTGCATGTACGAGCTTATTACAGAAAGATGTCTGCATACTCAACTGATGAAAGAATGCTAATGCATTTCTTTCAGGATAGTCTATCGGGTCCTTCCCTAGAGTGGTACATGGGGTTGGAGCCAACTGATATCAAGACATGGAAGCAATTGGCGGAGGCGTTCGTAGCTCACTACAAGTATAACAGCGACTTGGCACCCAATCGGGTCCAGTTGGCCGGGCTGTCGCAGAAGAAGGGGGAGAGTTTTAAAGAGTACGCGCAAAGGTGGCGCGATATGGCTGCCAGGGTCCGTCCTCCTGTAGAAGATAAGGAAATGAATGACATGTTTGTCGGCACATTCACAGGTCTGTTTCATGATATGCTGTTTCATACGTCTTTGGCCAGTTTTTCAGACCTGATTCTGATGGGGGAAAAGATTGAACGTAATATTAAGCAAGGAAAGTTCCAAGTCGAGGAATCAACTGCATCTGGCAGTAATAGGAAAGCTTATGGTGGGCGCCGTCAGGGCGAGGCAAGCGCAGTATTTGGAGGCCGAGGCCGGGGCCGAGGCAGGGGACGAGGTCAATATCGTCAACCGCAGCAGGTGGCGAGTGTTACTATTCCCTATCAACAACAACCACTCCAGCAACAACAACCGGTTCAGCAACAACCAATGTCACAGCAGCAGCAGCCTCAGCAAGGGGCACAGCAAGCTCAGCGAAGATTCCAGGGTAGTAAACCGAGAAGAGTGTTTGAGAAGCCTCCCTCAACCTATGCTGATTTATTGCAGACATTGTTGGGATTAAACCTGGTAGAGAAAAGAACTCTGGCGCCGATAACGGGAGCTCCCCCGTTTGGGTACGATGCAAGCAGGCACTGCGAGTTTCATTCTGGGGCTCCGGGCCACGATATAGAAGGTTGCCATGCTTTTAAGCACGTTGTGCAAGATCTCTTAGACAACAAGACTATCAATTTCGGAACGGCAGGTCCGAATATAGTCCAGAAACCCATGCCTAGTCATGGGGCGAACGCCGTTCTGACTGAGGAAGGTCTGAATCTGATTATGAATGTTGAAGATTTAAAGACGCCGCTGAGCGAGATAAAGAGCCGACTGTTACAAGGAGGTGTTTACCCAGGATGTAACGAGTATTGCTTAGACTGTTGGACCCTAGCTGGGGGGTGTGAGGATTTGAAGAAAGGCATTCAGGCTTTAATTGATGAGGGCATATTGCAGTTTGATCGAGCGGCAACTGAAGAGCCTGCAGGGGTAGTAGTGGATAATCGGAGTGATGTGGCCACAGTAACGATTCCTCGGAAGACGATCACTATTGCAGCACCAGCTCAGCGACCACCGATCACCATAACTAAGGCCGGGCCAATCCCGTACGAGAACACGAAAGCAGTCCCATGGTCATATGGGTTGGAAGTATATTGTGACGGGATAAAAATTGATGTTAACAAGCAGCCAGCGGAGATTGTGGATAATGTTGTTGGTTCAGGAGGCATGACAAGGAGTGGCAGGATCTTTATATCTCCTGAAGTGGAGGCTGAAAGACTAGCGAAAGGAAAAGGGAAAGTGGTTGAAAATGTTTCGGTGCAAGCAAGTGAAAGAGAAGCCGCATCGAAGGATGTAGAAGAGTTCATGCGCTTAATTCGAAAAAGTGATTATAAGATTGTGGAGCATCTGCAGCAGACACCGTCCAAAATATCTATCCTATCATTGCTGTTGTGTTCGGAAGCTCACAGAAATGCTTTGCTGAAAGTCCTGGACACTTCTTTTGTACCCCAAGATGTCTCCGTAAATCAGCTAGAAGGAGTATTGGCACATGTGAATGCAGGCCACAGTCTGGGTTTTACCGATTTTGACTTGACTCCGAAAGGGAGAGATCATAATATGGCATTACACGTATCTGTTGAGTGTAGAGGATCAGTAATGTCGCACGTCTTCGTCGACACCGGGTCATCTTTGAATGTGTTACCCAAGAAGGCGATGATGAAGCTGGATGTTCGAGGGATTTTGTGTACACCCAGTGATTTGGTAGTCAGAGCATTTGACGGCACGCGGAGAACAGTCTTCGGATCGATTACCTTGCCTCTGCAAGTGGGGCCGGAAGTGTTTGCAACGGAGTTTTATATCATGGATATACAGCCTGCGTATAGCTGCTTGCTTGGAAGACCCTGGATTCATGGGGCAGGGGCCGTCACGTCCACCCTGCATCAGAAGATAAAATATATGGTCGGAGACAGCGTAGTCACTGTGTGCGGAGAAGAAGACATCCTGGTCAGCCATTTATCTTCATTTAAATATGTGGAAGTCGACGGGGAGATCCACGAAACACCATGCCAGGCGTTCGAAGGTTTGCGCATCAAGGACAAAGGTCCCGGGCCGAGCAAAGCGCCAGAGATAGCTGTCTCATCGTATAAAGAAGCTCAAGCTCTAGTGGAGGCAGGAGAAGCAAAGGGCTGGGGCAAAGTGCTGGACATTCCTGTGAAGATAGACCGGTTCGGGCTGGGATACCAACCGTCGTCATCAACTTCTTCCGTGGAGGCCCCCCGTTTCAGAAAGCCGATTATCATCTCTGCCAGTGGAGTATGTCATGAAACTGTCAATGCTGCTTCAGAGTCTGATGAAGGAGACAGCGACTGTGATATGGATGCCTGGATTCAGCCAAGCACGCCAGGACAAGGACTATGCAACTGGTCTATTCAGGAGCTTGTTCCTGTGACTTTTAAACAGTAATGCTTTGCTTTATTAATTGTTGAATAATCTGATGTCTTGCCCGGGGCATCAGGATTTGCTTAGGGCTGTGTTGTTATAAACATTGCGTGTTAATCATTAAATAAATGGCGTTTTTTCATGTGCAAATACCGTAATCCCTGTCTTTCTTGTTTTGTATTTTTCAATAAAATGGCAACGGGGTTATTCGTCTTATACGCATTTTGAAGCACTTAACCATTCCTTTTGCAGGATAACATTTTCAGATGACATCCTTGAACCACCTATGACTCGTCCCGACTTTGAGCACCCGGTGTTTCAGGCCGAAGAAGAGGTTGTCGAAGATAGCGACGTTCCTGAAGAACTGTCTTGGTTAGTAAAGCAAGAGGAAAGAGCCATTCTGCCTCACGACGAGGTCATCGAAATTATCAACTTAGGGTCGGAAGGGGTTGAGAGGAATATTCGTATCGGAGCCGCACTGCAGGGTGATATCAAGCGAAGACTGGTTGAAATGCTCCGAGAGTATAGTGATGTATTCGCTTGGTCGTATGAAGATATGCCAGGGCTCGATACAGATATGGTTGTGCACCGCCTGCCACTGAAAGAAGATTGCCCGCCGGTCAAACAAAAGCTTCGCAGAACGCGACCAGATATGGCAATGAAGATCAAAGAGGAGGTTCAGAAACAGTGGGACGCTGGGTTCCTGGCTGTGACGAAGTATCCTTCGTGGGTTGCCAACATCGTACCAGTGCCAAAGAAAGATGGCAAGGTTCGAATGTGCGTGGATTATCGAGATTTGAACAAAGCAAGCCCAAAAGACGATTTTCCACTTCCTCACATTGACGTGTTAGTTGATAATACTGCTCAATACTCCGTATTCTCCTTCATGGATGGCTTTTCAGGCTATAATCAGATTAAAATGGCGCCAGAGGATATGGAGAAGACTACTTTCATAACGCCGTGGGGAACATTTTGCTACAAAGTGATGCCCTTTGGTTTGAAAAATGCTGGGGCAACATATCAGCGTGCGATGACGACTCTTTTCCACGACATGATGCATAAAGAGGTCGAAGTTTATGTTGACGATATGATTGCCAAATCCCAGACAGAGGAAGAGCATCTGGTGAATCTGCTGAAGTTGTTTAAAAGACTTAGGAAGTTCAGGCTGAGGCTGAACCCTAATAAATGCACCTTCGGGGTGAGATCGGGTAAACTGCTGGGGTTTATCGTAAGCGAAAGAGGAATAGAGGTCGATCCTGCTAAAATAAAAGCAATACAAGAAATGCCGACGCCTAAAACAGAGAAAGAGGTGCGCGGGTTTTTAGGGAGGTTGAACTACATCGCCCGGTTCATATCTCACCTAACGGCCACGTGTGAACCCTTATTCAAGCTGTTGAAGAAAGATCAAGCTGTAACGTGGAACGAAAATTGTCAAAAGGCGTTCGATAAAATAAAGCAGTATTTGCAGGAGCCTCCTGTTCTGATACCCCCGGTGGCAGGGAGACCCTTGATCATGTATTTGACGGTTCTTGAGGGAAGCATGGGTTGTGTTCTCGGTCAACACGACGAGACGGGGAGAAAAGAGCATGCGATCTATTACTTGAGTAAGATATTTACAGATTGTGAATCTCGGTACTCAATGCTGGAGAAAACTTGTTGCGCGCTAGCCTGGGTCGCCAAGCGTTTGAGGCAGTACATGCTGAATCATACAACCATGCTCATCTCGAAGATGGATCCTATCAAATATGTATTCGAAAAGCAGGCGTTGTCAGGTAGAATTGCCCGTTGGCAGATGGTCTTGACTGAATATGACATTCAATACGTCTCGCAAAAGGCTATAAAGGGGAGTGTGCTGTCTGAGTATCTGGCGGAGCAGCCTATTGAAGAGTACCAATCGATGAGGTTTGATTTTCCTGACGAGGATATCATGTACCTAAAGATGAAAGATTGTGAAGAACCGTTGCCAGACGAAGGACCAGAGTTGGGGTCCAAATGGAAGATGATATTTGACGGAGCCGTGAATGCTTACGGTAGCGGAATAGGGGCAATCATCACCACGCCACACGGGTCGCACATCCCGTTTACTGCCCGATTGACCTTTGCCGTTACCAACAATGAGGCCGAATACGAAGCTTGTATAATGGGGCTTGAAGAAGCCATTGATTTGCGAATCAAACATCTAGATGTATACGGAGACTCAGCTCTGGTAGTGAATCAGATCAAAGGGGAATGGGAGACACGTCAGCCCAATTTGATACATTACATGAATTATGCAAGGAGATTGTTGCCTTTCTTCGACAAGGTTGAATTGCATCACGTACCGCGGGCAGAAAATCAAATGGCTGACGCCCTTGCCACTTTGTCTTCCATGTACAAGGTCAACTTCTGGAACGAAGCTCCCCAAATCACTATCTCTCGGTTGGACAGGCCAGCTTATGTATTTGCTATTGATGAAGCATCTGATGACAAATCGTGGTATTTCGATATCCTTAATTTCCTGAAGAATAAAGAGTATCCAGCTGGGGCATCCAGTCAAGATCAGAAGACTCTCAGGAGATTAGCGGGTAATTTCTATTTGAACTCGGATGGCGTCTTATACAGAAGGAACCACGATTTGGTGTTGTTGCGTTGTGTAGACGAGAAAGAGGCAAAACTTCTCATGGAGGAAATTCACGAAGGTACCTTTGGTACGCATGCTGGTGGGCATGCTATGACGAGAAAGCTGCTGAGGGCAGGTTACTTTTGGCTGACGATGGAAACTGATTGTTTCAAGTTCGCAAGGAAGTGCCACAAGTGCCAAATCTATGCTGACAAAATACACGTGCCTCCGAGTCCTCTAAATGTGATGTCATCTCCATGGCCATTCTCGATGTGGGGAATCGATATGATCGGAAAGATCGAGCCGACGGCTTCTAACGGGCATCGGTTCATCCTAGTAGCAATCGATTATTTCACCAAGTGGGTGGAAGCGGCGTCTTACGCGAATGTAACGAAGCAAGTGGTGGCTAGATTCATCAAGAGAGATATCATTTGCCGATATGGGATTCCCGAGCGGATAATCACGGATAATGGTTCAAATCTGAACAACAAAATGATGAAGGAGCTCTGTCAGAATTTCAAGATCGAACATCACAACTCCTCCCCTTACCGACCCAAGATGAATGGCGCTGTCGAAGCGGCCAATAAGAATATAAAGAAGATCGTCCAGAAGATGGTGGTGACCTATAAGGATTGGCATGAAATGCTACCTTTTGCTTTGCACGGTTATCGTACGACGGTACGCACATCAACCGGGGCAACTCCGTTTTCGTTGGTATACGGAATGGAAGCGGTATTACCATTGGAAGTTGAGATCCCTTCTCTGAGGGTATTGCGAGACGTTCAGCTGGACGAGGCAGAATGGGTAACGAATAGATTGAACCAACTGAGCTTAATGGACGAGAAGAGGCTAGCTTCTCTAGCATACGGTCGTTTGTACCAGAGCAGAATGAAGAAAGCGTACGACAAGAAGATACATCCGCGAAGCTTTCAGACGGGCAACCTTGTGCTGAAAAGGATTCTCCCGCCGCAAGCAGATCACAGGGGCAAGTGGACCCCCAACTACGAAGGGCCATACGTTGTTAGTAAAGTCTTCTCAGGAGGAGCGTTGTTGTTGTCCACCATGGACGGAGAAGACTTTGCGTCACCTGTGAATTCGGACGCAGTTAAAAAATACTTTGCTTAAAATAGACCCGCTGGACAGAAAAAGAGAGTCCAGGCAAAAATGGGGCATCCTGGCGAACCAAAAACAGAATGAAAGGTTCGGGAAAAAGTTAGGGATAAAATTGAAAAAATGTACACCCGCGAAGTTGAAAACCTACACTGGGCGGCTTCGGCAAAAAAGGGTATCCCGGTGAACTGAAAACCCGTAAAGGGCGGTTCACGCAAAAGTTAGGGATTTGAAAAGCAAATGACTGCGGTCCGAATTCAATGAGCATCAATGCGGGAGAATATATTTGAGGAGCCAGTTATCGGATACAATCTCTTCAGAAGTGAGGATACCGGGAAAAGCATTAGAGTCGGGCGAGTCATGGGAGGATCAGTTCGTGGTGTTCATCCGCATCCCGTTGCCGACATGTGTACAAATTTAAGTTGTCAATATTCATGCTTCTTGTGCATACTTGCATACTTGTATATTTGCTTTGCGTAGCTTCCTCTTTTCAGGAGTTACATCCCATGTACAAAAACTCCGCCCATTCAGGGGCCCGATCAATAAAATATGTTATTCAGTACTTGATGCTGGTTCTTTACTGTTTTGTGCATGATAAAACGCCTAAGTTTAGTGAAGCTAGCATGAGTATAACATCACTGGCCCTTGCCAACAATCATTAAAGCTTTGAATTAACTGAGTGTAACGTCACTAACCTGAATTGATTTGATTGCATAGGCTTGTCGTGTCTTGTTTGTGTTGTTGCAGGTTTCATAACCATACGAGGAAGATGATCAAAAGATTGCGATAACGAAAGACTCAGTCCCCACGTAGGTCACGCATGTTCTTCCTGAAGAAGGATGGAATTCCCCAGCTAGCCGTAGCTTATCCAAAGGACGTGCCCCAGAAAAGTTATTCGTCCTCAATAGAGTTTGGCGATTCCAAGATCGTAAGGCTGTATTCAGACAGGTTCATCTTTCCCCGCAGGGTCATGCACTCTCCCCCAGCGGAATCAGTTAATTTTCCCCAAGAGAATCATCCCATCCCCAGCGGAATTCTCTTTGCAAGTGTTTTCATTCCTTCCAGTGGAACTCGAAGATCAAGACTCTCCCCAGCAGAGTTGGTGGTGGGTCCTGTCATTTATTTTGTCAGGGATACTGTGTAATATCAGTTCACTCTCCAGCAGAAAGTCCGATCATACTGTGCACATCTGCTATTCCCCAGCAAGGTTATTTTCCCCAGCAGGGGGTTACCTCAACAGGGTGCTCGGTTTGAGTTCCCAATTTCCCAGCAGGGTTGAATTCGTCCTTCCAGCATTTATTTTGCTGGAATAATTCTGTAGCATCTGGCTATCCCCGGCGGAGTTGGCATTATCTTCAGCATTTATTTTGCTGAAGCGGTTCCTGTATCCCAGCAGGTGGGGAGAGCACTTGCTCAAATGAACTACCAAACACTCAAGATCTCGGCATGAGATATTCAATGATAATGTCAGTCTCGGCAGTATTCCCCACAGAGTTGCCAGGATAAGTTTCTCTTTGTTCCCAGGCAGAATTAGTTGTCATCAAGGGTCCCATGAATCAGAATTTCAGAGGCCACTGCCGGTTATTAGAGCAGGCGTCCGATAGTTTGGTTTCCAGACATCCCCAGTAGAGTCCGTCTCAAAGTCGCTGTCACGTCAGTGCTAAGAAGTTTGTGGGTGAGGATCATTGGAGAACTAAGTCCTGACGTGGACAATTTATTCCTATATTGACGAGATTTCTTCAGAAGTGGGCGTCCTAACGTGGACAGGTTTATTTCCCCGGATTGGTGAGGTGTGTTAGTCCTAACGTGGGCAGATTCGGGTTCTCGAAATTAGTGAAATGGGAGGTCATGACGTTGACAAAAGTGATTACTCTTTGTGTTGGTGCCTTGACGTGAACAGGTCAGACAAGGGTGTGAGTCCTTACGTGGACAAGTCTTATTTCCTCAGCAGGCCGAAGACGCCTGAGTCCTAACGTGGACAAATCAAGACGAGATCAGTGTCCTGACGTGGACAAATCAAAGAGATTATTATTCCTAACGTGGAGAAGTGGGTCCTAACGTGGACGATGTAGTCCTTACGCGGACATATCAGAAGAGGATTCCTTACGTGGAAAAAGATAGTTTCCTTACGTGGAAATGACAGCATTCCTGACGTGGAAAGATTGGAGTCCTTACGTGGACAGATTAAGAGGTGATTCCTAACGTGGAAAGATTGGAGTCCTTACGTGGACAGATTAAGATGGCATTCCTTACGTGGAAAAATGTAGTCCTGACGCGGACAAATCGGAAGGAATTGGTTGCCTTATGTGGAAAAGTTATGTTTCCTTGCGTGGAAAACGGATAGCATTCCTTACGTGGAAAGAGGCTTGTATTCCTGACGTGGAAAGAAAAGTTGATTCCTGACGAGGAAGAATGATGTACTCCTTATGTGGAAAGTTGAGTCCTGACGTGGACAGGTTCAGAACCAAAGTTGAATTCCTTACGTGGAAAGATTGGAGTCCTGACGCGGACATGTCAAGTGGTATTGGAGTCCTTACGTGGACAGATTGATATAGTTCTCCTTATGTGGAAAGAAGATTGCTTCCTGACGTGGAAAGACGAAAGGGTTAGTCCTGACGTGGACAGATACAGAAGAAATGATTCCTAACGTGGACAGGTGTTACTCCTAACGTGGAAGAGTTTTATTCCTAACGTGGACGATTCAGTTTATAGAAATGCAGACGAATTATCCCCAGCGGAGTTGCCGAGATTTTTCTGGGTTAACGACAAGTGGAATCCTAACGTGGACAGGTTTTAGTTGAGATTTCTTCGTATTGATGACAGACGGAGTCCTAACGTGGGCAAGCAAGCAATCTGTTATGACAGAATCCTCTTCAGAACGATGAAGGCAATCCCCAGCACAGTCGCGCGAGATCAGTGGGTTGCCGTAACAGTTAAATTCAGCTGATGAATGTCGTTCCTCAAGCAGGAGCGCAATTTAGTTTTGCGGTTGGCAAATTTCTGGGTTCCTAGTATTCAACCGTCTCGTACCGCGAATGTCTGAAGGCTCCAGGCTCTTCACCCAATCGGGTCCAAGCCGCTTGAATAGGGGCAGCTGTTGCACCCTAAAATTTGCCCAACCTTATTCACTTGGTTTATGTTTCAATATCATTAGCATTTGCATATAGAATCATGTACATAGTCTAATCATCTGCATAGCATAAGCATAGCAAGTCATACAACAGGGGATCAAGCATTATTCTCATCTCTAGAGGCCTATCCAGAGGTTATTATCCCAATTCAATCTCATTCAAGTCATCAGGAAAGAATTTGAAAGCAAAGAGTTCAGCAGATCAAGCCTTGAGTCCATCTCCTAGCTGAGGGTATCTGAGGGTCAACAAGAGGGTTGTGAGCTGTGAGTTGAAGGCATGGAGAACATCTAGACATTATGAGAGACTTAGAAAGTCATTTAAAGAAGGGGACAAGTCATTGATGAGAGCACAAGAGCTATAGCTGAAGGCAGTCAACTAGGGTTTCATCTGGGTCAACCCTAGGTCAACCCTAGGTCAATTGACTGATTTAAGGGGCATTCAAGTCTAGTGGAGAGATATGGGGTTCATCATTGGACATATAAAGAAGGATATGGAGATATGCCAAGAAGAATTCAAGAGAAATCAAGGAGAAGAGGAGCTTCTAAATTAGGGTTTCTGTGTAAAATCCCCTAGTTTAGGTCAAATTTCCAAGCAAGATAAGTCAAAATTCTAGCTTCCAATGGATCCTTGGCCAACATGAAACTTGTAGAGGATCTCAAGACCTTTAATTTGAGTGGTGGAAGACATCAAGGAGATTTATAGAACTCAAGTTATGGTCCTTGCAAGTTACAGGTCATCTGAGGTATCTGAAATTTTGTCTGTGAAAGTGACTTGACTTCCAAGCTAGTTTTACCCCTCAAGGAGATTTCAAATGAATTCTTGGTCAACATAAGAGTTGTTCCTCATTGTCTTAGCTTTCTAGAATGGTATAGCATGCCTTCATATGATGTGTGGAACTCAACTTATGGTCTTGGCAAGCAAAGGGTATTTTGGTCATTTGTGAATTACAGGTCATTTTAACCTATGTCCAAAACTCATACAAGGAGGCCTCAAATGGAAAAACTTACAACATCAAACTTGCTCCAAATGACATTTTGAGTCTAGAAAGAAGGTCACAAATTGTTGGAAAAGCTCATAACATGAATTTGCATGATTGGTCAAATTTGAACTAAAATGGCTTATAACTTAAATAAAGTCAAAGTGAAAAATGGTTTGAGAGATTTATAAGTCCAAATGGAGACTTCCAATATATGATTTTGGGTCCAAAACACATTCTAAGAACAATGGTTCAAGTACATTTTTGAGCTTAGTGGAAAAAATCAAAGTTATTTATGGTTACTTGCATTTGAAGAAACATAACCAATTTGGAATGCAAGGAAAGTTGCAAGATGGTTCTAGAAAGTTCATTTGAGCACTATATATTCATGAAATCAGAATTGAGCAAGGGTTGGATTCATTTTTCACAAAAAATTTCCCAAAGTTCTCTCATTCTCCAAGTTGCAATTTCATCCAAATTTCACAAATTCAGCATCAATTCTCATCAACATTGATTCTACCATATTCCATCATCATCATGGACTAAAGATCAACAAGGATCTGATTGAGATTGATCCATTTTCGAGCACCATAATCATCAATATCCAAATTGCAATTTCAAGTGGACAGCAAGATCCAAGGCAAGAATCATCAAGGTGTTGCATACAGAATCAAGCACTGAGATAGTTGATCAAGATCCAAGCATTAGAAGCCTCAGATCCACGAGTCCAACATCCATTTCCAAGCTTTTGCACCAGGTTCAATTTCTCTCCCATGGCTTGATATAGATAGATTTACATGGTTTTATTAGTTTAGATGTGATCTAGGTTGTTAGTAGAACGATTAGGATGAGTTTGGTGCTGTTTAGTGACAATTCATAACAGGTGTACAAAACTGTTTGGATCAAGAACTCGTAGGATTTTGCATGATGATCTTAGTTTTGTGGTTTAGAATGATTACCATAATGTGTAGTTTAGATTAGCATAAGTTTGAGCAAGAATTATTGTGATGCATCTCAGTGTATGTTCATGGTGGCAAGAACTTCATGTGATCGGGTTGAGTGATATGATAAGTTTCAAGACAAACTACTACCATAGCTGGATAGAGCCTGAAAATTGGAGCAAGTTTGATGTTTACATCGTGAGTTTTGGTGGATTGTAGAGAGAGAACAGAGAGGAGGAACTTGGATGTTCATGGCATGCGTGTGAGGGTTTCAGAAACCCTAGATGGATGGAGGTAGGAGACGTAATCCCAGCCCTCCATTTTGTTTGAATTATTTGACTGCTAGACGCATCCAACGGCCCCAATTCATACTGATTTTGGAGGGAATTATAGCTGGGTGCCCTAAACGCACCGTTTCATTAATTGAAACGGGCGGGCCTAAGACTCTATTGCTAATCCCACCACCCCAGTGCTAAGCCCAATTCATTTTGAACGTGAAAACCCTGCTATTCTCACCCCCTGCGTCCTTTTTTTATTTTCATTAATTCTGACTTGTTCTGGGCCTAATACCAACTTGCTACGCGCACCCCACCATTGCTGGCCCATCCTGATTATGAACTGAGCGTGTTTGCTTAATAAACCCCCCCCCTCTCATTTTAATTCAATTTAGTTTTTAATTCATTTTAATTTTTACCAACTTTAAAAAATCATATAAAATAGGAAATTAACTCTTTTTTAGTGGTTGTTTTTTCTATATTTTCTTGGTTCTGTCTAGAAAATTGTCATTAAATAAAATTGCATTTTTATTTTTATTGGATATTTTTCCCATATTTTCTAAATAAATGACATTTTAAATAGTTTCATTTCATGCATGATTTTGTTAATTTTTGTTCTACTAGATGCTTTCATATTTTTTGTTCATTCTTTTTAGGTTGTTTAGATGAGATATTGAACTTGTAGAAACAATTTAGTTCCCATTTTTAGGAATTAATTTTAGGTGCTTAATGTAGGCTTGAACAACATGAACAAAACTAGGGTTTTAGGTGATAACTTAGGAGATTTGATTCTTTTCCCTTAGGACTTAGGGTTTGACTAGTTTAGTTATGGGACTATAGGGGCTATGGGTAGTTATTAGATCCCTTAGAAAAAGTCAGGATTCCCCTACTGCTATTAATACTCTGTGTATGTCTGATTGACTGGTGTGGTGTGCCCTCTGGGGATTATTGCTTGCTTGCTTGGGGATTGGGATTGTCTGGGGACTTGGGAGAGCTGAAGACTTGAGGAGATGAAGACCAGTGGAGATCCAGAGATTGAAGATCAACTGCCAGAGTTGAAGAGAAGATTCTTGCTAGCAGATGCTGAGGAGACTAGGGTTTAGGAGCTAGGCAGAGCTCTAGGTTAGAAAGTTTGTTTCTCAAACATGGATTGCCTTGTCTGCATCCATTCTTCTCTGTGATTCAGAGTCTCTCTAAGACACTCACCCCCTTCCTTTGGAAGGCTTGGTGATAGGGTCTATGAGATAGAACTCTTGAGAGAAAATGTCTCTTGTGTTAGAAGCAGTCTGTTCACCACCCTTGGTAGTCAGCTGATTGCTTAACACCCAATTCACTCTTGTGACTGATCCCTCATCCTGGAGGTTTGAGCTTGAAGAAAAGCCATTGCAGGTAGAAGACAGATGATCAAAGCCCTTGCCCGAAGGTCATGAAGATGGAGATTGATGCTTGTTGAAGCCTGTAGCTGATTGGAGATTACTTGAAGCCAGATGTTGATTCAGAGCTGCTGATGCTGTTTCTTTTGCTGTTGTATTTTATTGCTGATGTATTGATTGGTTTTCTGGACTGTATTGTTTGCTGTCTACCCTGCTGGGTTGAAAGTGAAGTCTGTTCACTTTTGCCTATTGTTTTCTAGGTTCGAGGTTGAGTGGGACTCCCTTGCCTCGCTTGTACTGTTGCATCCATGCATTTTACTGTTTTACTGTATATATCTGGTATTGTTTCTGTTTCTGCCTATCCCGTAGGATCTCCGTTTCTCTCTGTGCAAGAGAGGAGCATGATAGACACTAGGTCTTAACCCATGCATGATAACATTAGGTTAGTTTGTTTCCCTTCGCAACCGTAGGTTAGAGTTCTGTCTCTTTCTTTCTCAAAACAAACAGAAAAACACAATAAAGATTTCAAGCTCAATAAAAGACACTTCTTCCGTAAAAGAATGTGAACTCATCAAGACGTCATTTTTGTCCGCTTGGACCGCTAATCAGAAAAAACCTTTTTCAGAAGGAATAAAATCAATCAAGGACCGACTTGTGTCGTGCGTGGCCCGAACTACGTTTGCTCTGATCTTTCATGCTGTATGAAAGTACGTAGGCATAGGATGCGATATCCTAGCGAGCAACCTTCCCCTCCTTTCCCGTAGGTAGGCGAACTACGTTGACTCTGATTTCTCGTTCCAGGCGGGAATACGTAGGCATAAAGTGCGATACTTTGCCGAGTCATTTTCTATTTTCATTTTCTTTTCTTTTAACCCCAGACCTTTAGCGTAGATAGAATAACAATCCATACCCGAAAACAAGCGTGGATCCCGTCGAGTACGACGGACGTGAGGGGTGCTAATACCTTCCCCTTGCGTAACCGACTCCCGAACCCAGGTTTTGGTTGCGATGACCATACCTTTCCCGTGTTGTGCGAGGTTTACTCTGAGCGTTTCCTTTCCCTCCCGTGGGATAAATAACGCACGGTGGCGACTCTTCTGTTCAGCCGGCGCCGATTTTCGCAGTAGCGACACATACGTTCAGCTAATTCGACACAGTGTCCTCCTTTCAAAGGTTAGATGACCGGAGTGATAGTTCGGGGAAACAACTAGTTTTTGTAGTGACAGTCATTCGCTTTTCGTCTTTTGGTTCCTGGAGTCACACGACTTCGTTCTTATTTTAGGACTTTTCTTTTGTAATCCTTTTTGCTTTTCTGCTTTTTCTTTTTCCTAATTTTTTCCTGGACTGGCTCTTTTGAATTTCTTTTGATTCCGAAGTCCAGCGGGATGCCCTAATTTTTGCCTAATTCGCTTGGTTTCAAGATTCGACTTAGCGGGATTTTTCTTTTGATTTTTTTATTTCTTCTTTTTTTGAACAAATCGTGTGACACCGGCTTGTCTGACTTGTTTTAAAGGATTGTGACTGTTTCACTCCTTATCGGCAAGGTTTAACCATTGTGGTTTTTTAGGCACGATCTCTACAGGTGTGATTGATCCTCGAACGGACACTCCTTTCGCAATTTGGACGCTCGACCAAACTAACTGACACCTACCCTGCCCCAAGTTAAGATTGAGGGTTTTTTCGTTTTCAGAAAGAAACTCCTACTACTAGGCTCAAAGGGGTTGACAAGGGATTATCTTCCTTATATATCCGGTGTTTAGGAATTTGAAATAATGCATGTACATCATCAGCAGGTTTTTATTCAAAAGCATACAATCATAAGCTTTGCGTCTTTCGATTTTGTCATCCTCCCCGAATTCCGCTTAAACAAGCGTTTGACATCTGTAAGAAAGCAATTAGTGAACACGAATGGATTTAATCAAAACATGCATATTCATTTCATTATCAATATTAATTGAAAACAAACAATTTTTACAAACGAAAATTGTACATAGACAGGAAAGAAACTACAAATGCAAAGAAATAACAGGAAAAACGAAAATTGCCAGCTTCTGGGAACTGGGCTTTCACATCTGATTCGCTGCTGAGAGATACAACCCTTGAAGTCTTCGAACTTAAACAGCATTCCTCCTTTTCAAATTGCTGTGAAGCCTACCCTGATTCTGGCGACGGTAATCTTGCTGTTGAGGAACACGAGGCTGCTGGTACTGATCACGATCCTCATGCTCAGGCACTACCATCCTCAAATTTGCCCCAGGAACAGGCAACTGCTGTGGGCAAGGGGATTCTGACACCAAAGATTGTAGGATATAACCTTGATCTTCTGTAGCTTCAGGTGAGAGAATGGGAACATCGATCCCTTTTGCAGGATAGGTGTTGCACCCCAAAATTTTCCCAACCTTTTCTAACCTAGGTTTATGTTTCAATTGCATAGTCATTTGCATTAGCATCATGTACATAAGGTATTCATCTGCATTGCATAGCATAAGCAAGCCATCTTAATCAGGGGATCAAGTGCTATTATTATCTCAGGAGGCATATTCAAGGGTTTCATTCATATTCAAGACTACTCAGGTCATCAGAGAAGAATTTGAGCTTTGAAGTGGTGACAGGGTGATCAGTGAGTTCTCTCCTATCTTGAGGCTAGTTGGGGATCATCAGAGGAAGTGTGAGCTATGAGCCAAGAGCATGAGGTGTGTATGGATGTTATGGAGATCCTAGATGATCATCTTTGAGGAGTAACCAAGTCATTGGAATGATTGCAAGAGCCTCAGTTGAAGTCAGTCAACTAGGGTCAACACTAGGTCAATCCTAGGTCAAAGAAGTGTTTTGAAGGGCATCAAGGGGCATTTGAAGAATGTGGGGTTCATTATTTGCTATATGGATATGGATATGGTATTGTTCTAAAGAAAAATCAAGAGGAGTCAAGGAGAATTGGAGTTACTAAATTAGGGTTTCAGTGTAAAATCCCCTGATTTAGGTCAAACTTCAAAGCAGTGTAACTCAAGATGCAAGCTTCATATGAATTCTTGGTACACATGAAACTTGTAGATTATCTTCATATCTTTAATTTGAGTGGTGGAAGTCATCAATATGATTTATAGAACTCAAGTTATAGCTCTTGCAAGTTACAGGTCATCTGGGGGCACTGAAACTTGTCTGTGAAAAGTTGTCTGTCTTCCAAGCTAATTTTGACCTTCAAGGAGTTTTCAAATGGATTTCTGGCCAACATGAGAGTTGTTCCTTATTGTCTTATATTTATAGAAAGGTATGGTATACCTTCATATGATTTGTGGAACTCTACTTATGGTCTTGGCAGGCAAAGGGTATTTTGGTCATCTGAGAATTACAGGTCATTCTTAGCCTATGCCTAAAACTCATACAAGGAAGCTTCAAATAAAAAACTTCACAACATAAAAGTTGCTTAAAATGTAATTTTAAGTCTATAAAAGAAGTCATGGAAGTTTGTAAATGCATAGAACAAGACTTGACCAAGGTTGGTTAAAAATGACCTAAAAAAGGCATATAACTTGAAAAAGTTCAAGTTGGAAAATGGTTTGAGAGATCAACAAATCCAAAATGGGTCATCCAATATACCAAATTGATTCCAAACAATATTTTGAAGACATTGGTTCAGCCACTTTTTTGATTTAGGGCTTAAAAATTGGACTTGCTTTGTAATGTTGTTTCTTGCATCATAAGGCAACTTGGCAAAACTTAACACAAGGCAAGGAAGGGCTTGGTTTTCACACCTACACTCTCAATATCTCATGAGGAGAGATTTTAACACAAGTTTAGAGGTTTGTATGCATGAGATGCGAGATATTCAACATGTCATCAAGTGAGATTTTCATGAAATTTCCACCACATTCTAGAATCCTCTAAGATCAATCTAGAAACTTCTAGATCTGTCCATCATCATCTATATATTGGATTGAACCCATTGGTGCAAGGGGTTGGTGAAAAGAGAGAGAGAAGAGAGTGAATTCCATTGTTGCTTCCATTGTAAGAAAGTGTGAAAACCTATATTCAAGATCAATTCTGTTCATCCCTTTTCTTCATCCATCATCCATTGAAGATAGTGAGTGCATCCAAGCAAGCTCAGAGGCACATCAATGGAGGATTGAAGCTCTAAGGTTGAAATTGCAAAGATCCACATCAGATTCGAATCTCACAATCCAAGCACTTTTCTTCCAACTTTTTGCAAACAGAAGTCATAGCATCATCTAAGGACCATTGGTGAGGGATTGCAAGTGCTGATTCAAGCTCTTTCTCATCTGTTCCAACAAGAATAGCAGGTTGGTGATTTCTCTTATATCTCCCTAATTAGGTGTTGTTAGGTTAGATTGTTAGTGTAAGAATGTTAGGTTAGGTTAGATGACTAGTTTCTGAAGGATTGAGAAGGTTCTATGAGGTTTAATGGCAGGGTGTTGGAACTTTGATGATCAAGAAATCTTAGTTTAGGGGATGTTAATCATAGTGTATTAGTTCAGAATAATCAGTGCAATATGGAGAGCACATTAGTACAAGAATTTGCAAGTTTTATGAAGGTCCATCACTGAGTGCAGTTGGTATGCTATGAGCTTACACCTATCGGGTTTCATTCTAGGGTTGGTTTCAATCCAAACTAAGGGTACCATCGTGTTCAGGGGAGAGAATAGAGCAATTTTGCTCTTTATAGTGTAGAGTTTCATGGCCTATTGAGAGAGAACGATGGACTTGAATATGGTTGCATGGAGAAGAGAACTCTGAAAACCCTAGCTTCATGTTGGGGACGATGACCAATGGCCGTGGGATCATTTCCAAGTTTTGACTTATTACACCAATCCAATGGTCCAGATTCAAAGAAGAAACGGAGGGAATTGATAATGGTGAAACGTAGCGTTTCACTAAATGAAACGCTTGGGCCTGATCCAAATCTTGCTAACCCCACCCCCATCAGCGAGCCCAATTGGATTTGCACTTGATTTTGTTGCTAAATACACCGCCTGAGTATCCTTTTTTCTTTTTATTTTTAATTCATTTCTGATGCATACTGGGCTTAACGCTTTTGTTATCCGTGCCCCCCACTTCCCTGGCCCATCTGAATATGAACTGGGCGCGTCTGCTTATAGCACCCCCTCCCCATTTAATTCATTTTTTGATTTTTATTTTTCTTTTATATTTTCTTTGATCTTAAAAAATCCATATAAAATTGAAAAAAGCTTTTTTTTTAATTGGTTCTTTTTGTGGTAGATCAATAATTTTGTTAAGAAAAATATCCAATAATAAAAATTGCATTTTATTTTGTTTTAATATTTTTTGTGCATTTTTCTTTTAAATAGCCTTTTAATGGATTTAGTTTGGTACTTAATTTTGTTGATTTTAATTCTATTAGTTCCCTTTAGATTTAGGACCCATTCCTTTTAGAGTGATTAGCTTAGGACTTTAACTTGTATATACAATTTAGTTCATATTTTTAGGATTAAATTTTAGGTGACTTGATTAGGTGAGATTAGAGTGGTTAAAATTAGGGTTTTAAGTGAGCATATGTGAGATAGATCATTTCTTTTAGGAATTTTGATTTGATTTTGGGGTATGGGACTATAGGGGTTATGGGTAGGTAATAGATCCCTTAGAAAATATTAGGATTCCCCTACTGCTATCAGTATATTGATTATATTTGATTGACTATGTGGTGTGCCCTCTTTAGGGTTATTATTTTGTCTGTGTGGGGTATTGGGTTTGTTTGGGACTTGGGGGTTTGAGCTGAAGACTGAGATGATGAAGCCATTTTGAAGATCATAGAATGAAGACCAACTTCCAGAGTTGATGAGGAGTATCTCTTGCTGGCAGCTGTTGAAGTTTGTAGGATCTAGGAGTTAGGCAGAGCTCTAGAGTAGTAAACTTGATTCTCAAACATGGAAGGTCTTGATTGCCTCCATCCTTCTCTGTGATGCAGAGTCTCTCTAAGACACTCACCCCCTTCCTTTGGAAGGCTTGGTGCTAATGTCTAAGGGATAGAACTCTTGAGAGAAATATTCTTTGTGTGGATAGCAGTCTGTTTGCCACCCTTGGTGGTCAACTGATTGCTTAACACCCAGTTCATTCCTGTGATTGATTCCTCAGCTTGGAGAGTAGGACTTGAAGAAAAGCCATTGGGAGATTGAAGATAAAGTCTGATGCTTGCTTGAAGCCTAAAGATGAAGCCAGATGCTGATGAAGACTGCTTTGCTGTTTAGCTTTTGCTGTTTATGATTCTTGATGTATTGTGTGAATTTCCCGGGCTGTATTGTTTGTTGTTTAACTTGCTGGGTTGAAAGTGAATTCTGTTCACTTTTTGCCTATCGTTTTCTAGGTTCGAGGTTGAGTGGGACTCCCTTGCCTCGCTTGTATTGTTGCATCCATGCATTTTACTGCTTTATTGTATATATCTGTTGTTTCTGTTGTCGTCTATTCCCTTAGGATCTCTGTTTCTCTCTGCGCAAGAGAGGAGCATGATAGACATTAGGTCTCAACCCATGCATGATAACATTAGGGTAGATTTTATTCCCCTTTTCAACCCTAGGATTTGTAGAGTGTCATCTCTTCTTTCCTCAAAACAACAGAAAAACATTAATAAAGGTTATAACATGAATCAATTCATTTCTTCCGTCAAAAGATTTGAACAAACATCAACCTTTTTTGCAAATAAGAAAACCCTTGTTTAAGGTGAGATTTTTCCTAAAAGACACTTGAACAGCTTGTGTCGTGCGTAGCCCGAACTACGTTTGCTCTGATCTTCCATGCCGTGTGGGAGTACGTAGGCATAGGATGCGATATCCTAGCGAGCAACCTTCACCCACCTTTCCCGTAGTTAGGTGAACTACGTTGACTCTGATTTCTCGTTCCAGACGGGAATACGTAGGCATAAAGTGCAATGCTTTGCTGAGTCATGTTTTCTTTTCTTTTCAGCCCTCATCCTTTAGTTTAGATAGAAATGTAATCCGTACAAACCAAGCAAGCATGGATCCCATCGAGTACGATGGACGTGAGGGGTGCTAATACCTTCCCCTTGCGTAACCGACTCCCGAACCCAGGTTTTGGTTGCGATGACCATACCTTTTCCCGTTTTTTGCGAGGTTTACTTCGAGCGTTTCCTTTCCCTCCGTTGGGATAAATAACGCACGGTGGCGACTCTTCTATCAGCCGACGCCGATTTTCGCAGTAGCGACAGCTGGCGACTCTGCTGGGGATAACCGTCCCCTGGCTGCTAAGGACTGCGATAGTTCCTTATGCATTTGGGATCCAACGTCCCTTAAGAGAGTCAATCCTAGCGCTTGTTTTCCCGTCGAGGATTTTGTATGGATTTACATTTCTGTATTTACATTTCAGCATTATATTATTATCATTGCTGTATTGTGGGGTGTGACGGGTGTTCTATGATTGAGAGATAAGCCGGACCTGGGCTTGAGTGCACCTAGACTTAGAGTAGAGATTAGTGGGCGCGCACGTGCTTTGCATGTCCTAGTGTCCCACGAAATCTACACTCAGACGAGGTTCTTCTGGTTGGCCTCCTGTCCTGCCCTTTGGGTGGCTCGGGTTGCTGGTTAGTTGGATTGTCGACTCTGGGAACCGATCATTTGGAAGTTGGCTAAGTGAGGCCTCTTCAGGATTTGATGATGCCACTCCTTCTGGGAATCGTATCATCAACCCTGAAAGTCTGTGACGCCGACGACCGCATAGGATGCCATACCTTTGTCTGTTGCTAGGACACCTACCTATGAGAGGGTTTGGGGTTATGCAGGTAACTAGACCTTCAGATACCGGTTATTTCTTGATCAGAGATTCAGGGTATTTATGGACAATTATGAGGTCTATCAGAGACCAGTCAGAATTATGGTTTGAGGTCTGTCAGAGACCAGTTGGAGTTATGTTATGAGGTCTATCAGAGACCAGGGTTGGAGCTATGTTTTGGGTCTATCCGAGACCAAGGTTTGAGGAATTCTGGAGGGTCTATGCTATAGCACTTGGTCCCTGTTGCATGTTGCTTGCATTGCATTGTTTGCATAATCATTATCATTGCATCCCATTAACGTGTGTCTGTGCTGCAGGTGCATTTGCATATTCCCTGGTTCTAGTGTCTGGACTTCTGAGTAGTGATCATGGCTGGTTTGAGGATGACAGTTGCGTACAAGCTACCTATTCCTGATATTGCTCCCCTCCTGGGTCTGATTTCTCTTGCTGATGAGGATGTCCGTAGAAGCTTCAGGCAGAGTTACGGACGGCTGTTGGGTTTGGTTTGCAAATCGACTGATGATGAATTGAATGGGCTGTATACGCTGATGCAATTCTATGACCCGGCTTTGAGGTGTTTCACGTTTGCTGACTTCATTTTGGGGCCTACCATGGAGGAGTATGTGGAGTTTACTGAGCTGCCGGTGCAGAATGCAGTTCCTTTTATTCACTCTGCCGCTGAGCCCAAGTTGGAGGATTTAGCTAAGGCCTTGCACATGAATGCTTCTGAGTTGTTGATGACTTCTTGGCGAGGGGTTCCGGGTTTCTCTCTCCAGTTTCTGGTTGGTAAGGCTCAAGAGTACGCCAAGAATGGGTGTTGGGTGGTCTTTAACGCTATTTTGGCCCTATGCATTTATGGGATAATGCTGTTTCCCTATTTCCCAAACTTCGTGGACATGGATGCATTTCATCTGTTTGCTGTTGGTAACCCGATGCCTACACTGATCGGGGACTTCTACCATTCGATGCACTACAGGAATGAGAACAGGAGAGGCAAGAACGTCTCTTGTTGCGTGCCTTTGCTATATATGTGGTTCAAGATCCATCTTCCCCTGAAGGGACCTTTTGTGGATAGTGCGACTACAGCTGACTGGCCAGAGCATATGATGAGGCTAGCTTCTGAAGATATTGAGTGGTTTAACTGAGACATGCTGGGGTCTGAGCTTATTGTCAGTTGTTCTGGGTATCCTAATGTTCCGTTGATCGGAAGAAAAGGGTGTATCAACTACAACCCATCTTTATTCGTCCGCCAGTTCGGATATGCGCTGAAGAACCCACCTCAGGAGGAAGAAGTACAGGAATCTTTGTACTTCACCGGTGATTTGAGTGGAGAGTTACTAGCCAAGCTGCGGCATGCCTGGACGCGTATTAACAGAAAAGGGAAGCCACTGTTGGGGAAGAATGATTTTCAGGCTTATGCGCCCTACAAAGTTTGGATCCAGGAGAGGGCAAGACAGTTATTGATGCCATTTCCAGCTGCGTCGGCCCCTGTTCATGTTCCGGTGGAAGAGCCCACCACTGTTGCTATGGAGGTCTACGAGCAGGTTGTGAAAGAAAAGGAAGCCTTGATGAAGATTAATGAAGAGCTGGAAAAGGAGCTAGCTCAGATGCGGAGTGAGAAGAATAAGGTTGTACGTTCTTTCCAACAGCAGATCGAACTAGTAAACATGCTAGGTGCTGAATTGACTGAGGAGAAGAAGAAGCGCGAAAGGCTAGGTCAAGAGTTCAGAAGCTCTCGCGACATGCTAGAGTCCAAAAAGAAAGCACTCGACGCCGCTCACCGAGAAATCTCTTCTTGTAATAAGACATGGAATGCTACGCTGACCAACAACAAAAAGAGGGAAGATAAATCGAAGCAGCAAATTTCTGACCTCGAGAAGCAGTTGAAGGCTAGCATTGAGAAGCATGAAGAGGAGGTAACGACCAGATATAGTCTCTAGAATGCACTGAACAAAGCCATCGAAGGCAGGAATGAAGTTGTGTCTCAGAAGCGGAAGCTAGAGGATCGCTTCGGAGAAGGGGCATGGGAGGAAACCACCGGTGACATGCGACGTGTTCTCAAGAGAAGAAACCAGCTTGTCGAGGGTCTGCTTACCCGACCAGGTCATCCAGAGACCAAGAAGTTAATAGAAGAGTACCGGGCTCATGGGAGTACTTGATCATTTCATGTATTAACTTGTATGCTTTATTTGCATAGTGCTGACCATCACCAGGATTGTTGGTTGAGGTCATGCCGTCTTATTATACTCTCAGTGATATTGTATTCTTGGATTTCTCTGCAATATACGAGGTTTTCTATGATTCGACTCCAGTCACCGTATTGCTAGCACTGTCACTGCACTGGCACATTCACACTAGAATCGGGGAATGATAATCCCTAATGCACAGACACATATTGCATTTTGCATACATACTCATATTTGCATTACAGGTTTGTGATCCGTGTATCTTATCTCCTGCATCTTTGAAGCAGGTATTTTCAGGATTGCAGAAAAGCGGGTCCACCGTTACTCTACAAGGATCAACCAGAAGAAGATCGTGGACAACGTGCAGAGTGAAATGCAAGAGATGCGTGACAGGATGGCCCTGCTCATGCAAACCATGGAGACTATCGCCAAAGGACAAGAGCAGCTGCAGAATCTGGTTCAACCGATAGTCGCACGGGCTGAAAATAACCCACATGGTGAAAACATTGCTGCTTCTCCCTGAGTTGAGAATCGTCAAAGTGCTGATGCTATTCCCACGACCGGTTTGAATGCTGGAGAAACTGGTCATGTAGGTGGAGTTGGGAACACCGGTGACATGAATGTCAACGCAAATACTGCTGGGGTATTTGTGGGTAATGTCAACCAGGGTTTCAATGGGGGCGTTAAGAATGTCAGAATGAATGGTATTAATGGTAACCAGGGCTTCAATGGTGTGAATATGGGGTATGGCAGCATGTCTGGCACCAAGGCTGGGTTTGGTGGCTATGGTAATCTTGGATATGGAGCTGGCGCATACAACACTCAAGAGATGGGTAATCTGAGGTATGATCCCAGGTACGTCCAAACGGGTCCGGGCCGTGATGCTGATTATGTTGGATATGATGCAGTACCTCGCTGGGAGGATCGTCAGGAGGATGTGTTCTCTGGTCAGAATGAAGGCTATGAGAGAGCCAGGGATGACAACCATCGGATGAGATTGCTAGAAGAGAAGGTGAACGGATTAGCCAGCCAGAATGCTCTTGGGCTGGATATGTCAAATACGGGGCTAGTCCCAGGATTGAGGGTCCCGCTGAAATTCAAAGCACCGTCATTTGATAAGTACAAAGGGGATACATGCCCTAGGGTGCATGTGCGCGCATTTTACAGGCGTATGTCTGCGTATTCTGAGGATGAAAAGATGCTAATGCACTTCTTCCAGGATAGCCTGTCAGGGCCATCGCTGGAGTGGTACATGAGCTTGGAGCCTACTCAGATCAGGAGTTGGAAAGAGCTGGCAGAGGCTTTTGTTCGACATTATCAATATTATAGTGATCTCGCCCCTAACCGGGTCCAGTTGCAAAGCATGTCTCAGAAGTCTAGCGATAGCTTTAAGGAATACACCCAGAGATGGCGAGATCTGGATGCTAGGGTGCACCCTCCGAAGGTGGAGCGTGAAATGATGGATATGTTCATAGGAACTTTCTCTGGAATGTACTATGATCGGTTGCTCAATTTTTCGATGAGTACTTTCTTTGAGTTGATCTTGATGGGGGAGCGCATTGAAAACGGGGTGAAGATTGGTAAAATTCAAGCGGGTGAGTCCAGTTCCGCAGGAGGTAATAAGAAGACGTTTGGTGGTAGGAGGCAGGGTGACACCAATGCTGTATACGGTGCTCGACGAAAGAATAAAAGTCAGAACTGGCGACAGCAGTCGCAAGTTGCAAGTGTAACCATTCCAGGGCCTCCTCAGCAGCAGAGACAACAACCGCAGCAGCAGGCTCAGCAGCAGCCTAATAATAATCAGCGCAGACTTCAGAACCCACGACCGAGGAGAGTATTCGAGGTACCGCCGGTATCATATGCAGAACTCCTTCAAACTTTGTTGAAATTGCAGCTAGTCGAGAAGAGGACCTTAGCACCACCAACTGGCCAGCCACCAGTCGGGTACGATGTTAATGAGCACTGTGATTTCCATTCGGGCGCACCAGGGCACAATATTGAGAATTGCCTAGCTTTCAAGCATAAAGTACAGGATTTGCTTGATAGTACGGCTATTAACTTCGGGAAGGAAGGTCCCAACATCACGCAGCAGCCAATGCCCAAGCATGGTGGGGCTGGGGCCAATGCAATCATGGTGGATGATAAGTTGAACTTGGTTTCAGAAGTGAGCGAGCTGAAAACCCCTTTGAGTTACGTAAAGCAGCGTTTATTGAAAGGAGGTGTCTATCCCGGTTGCAGTGAAGAGTGCGACGACTGTTTGATTCAACCTGGGGGCTGTGAGAAGTTGAAGAGGGGAGTTCAACGTTTGATTGATGAAGGAACTTTGCAGTTTGACAGGGCTGTGGGGCGAGAGAAGTCTGTTGAGACAGAATCTGAAGAAGAGCGTAGGGAGATTGCTACGATCACCATTCCGTTCAAATCTGTGACAATTTCGGCATCATCGAAAAGGCCGACCATTACTATTGCCAAGGCTAAGCCAGTCCCTTTTGAAAGCACAAAGGCAGTCCCGTGGTGCTATGGTGCTGAGGTGTATTGTAATGGGGAAAAGATTGACCTGAATGATCCGCCAGCGGGGTCCGTAGATAACATAGGGGGAGCGGGTGGTATAACCCAGAGCGGTAGAATTTTCACTTCACCTGAGGTTGAAGCAGAGAGGCTTGCCAGGGGTAAGAATAAAGTTGTTGAGGGGGAATCTTCGGGGAGTAAAGAGAAAGAACCGATAGACAAAGATGTGGAAGAATTCATGAGGTTAATTCGCAAAAGTGATTACAAGATCGTAGATCACCTGCAACAGACCCCGTCAAAGATCTCCATATTATCGCTGCTGTTGTGTTCTGAAGCGCATAGAAATGCCCTGTTGAAGGTACTTGAGACATCTTTCGTGCCGCAAGAGATTTCAGTTAATCAGCTGGAGGGAGTTATACCGCATGTTAACGCTGGGCATGGACTGGGATTCACGGATTTTGACTTAACGCCTAGAGGGCGTGATCATAATAATGTTTTGCACATCTCCATCGAATGCCGGGGCACTGTTTTATCCCATGTGCTGGTAGACACTGGGTCCTCGTTGAATGTGTTACCAAAGAAAGCCCTGTTGAAATTAGATACCTGTGGGTTGTTGTGCACCCCTAGTGATTTGGTGGTGCGGGCCTTTGACGAAAACAGGAGGTCAGTATTCGGGTCAATAACGTTACCTATCCAGGTAGGTCCGGAGGTGTTTGATACAGTGTTTTACATCATGGACATCCAGCCTGCATATAGTTGTTTGATTGGGAGACCTTGGATTCATGCCGCTGGGGCAGTGACTTCTACGCTCCATCAGAAGCTGAAATATATGGTTGAGGGGAGTATTGTGACGGTGTGTGGCGAAGAGGATATCTTAGTCAGTCATTTATCTTCTTTCAAGTACGTGGAGGTAGATGGAGAGATTCATGAAACGCTGTGTCAGGCATTCGAAGAGGTGAAAGTTAAAGAAGAAGCTCCGGTGAAGAGTGAAGGGCCAGAGGCGGCCGTCTCCTCATATATAGAAGCCAAAGCGTTGGTACAAGCAGGAGAGACTCAGAAGTGGGGGCAGGTTCTGGACATCCCAGTGAAGCAAGATAAGTATGGCCTGGGGTACCGCCCATCTCCCTCGCAAAGTGCGCCTAAGTACAAGGGACCTGTCGTGTTCACGCCCGAAGGAGTTAGCTTCGAGAGGATTAATGTCGTGTCTGATACGGAGGAGGTGGATAGCAATTGCGACATGGACTCATGGATTCGACCCAGCACGCCGGGGCAAAGCCTATGCAACTGGTCCATCCAGGACGTCATCCAAGTCACCAAACAGTAATGCATTGTTTTTTCAATCATTGTATGATCACATGCCTTGCCCGGGGCATCGATGATCTTGTCTTAGGGCCTAACTGTTTACCTGTATGTTTGCATAATCAATAAATGACGGTGTTTTTTACATTCAAATGTTGCGATCCTTTTCTTTCTGTTTTTTATTTTTCAATAAAATGGCAGCGTGGTTATGCATTTTGCTTGTACATCATTTTTGAAGCACTTAACCGTTTCCCTCGCAGGATTCATGAATTTTCAGATGACACCGACCAAAAACTTCCTATGACTCGTTTAGACTTCGAGCATCCGATCTTCTAAGCTGAGGAGGAGATTGTGGAGGATAGTGACTTACCAGAAGAGCTTAGTCGGTTATTGAAGCAAGAGGAGAGAGTCATTCTGCCTCACCAGGAAGAGATTGATATTGTCAACTTGGGGTCTGAAGAGTGCGTCAGGAATATCCGTATAGGGGCCACGTTGCAAGAGGACATCAAGCGAGAGCTTATTGAGATGCTGCGTGAATACAGTGATATATTTACTTGGTCCTACGAGGATATGCCGGGTTTGGACACTGACATGGTTGTTCATCGTCTGCCATTGAAGGAGGATTGCCCGCCTGTGAAGCAGAAACTCCGAAGGACTCATCCTGACATGGCTGTAAAGATAAAGGAAGAGGTGCAGAAGCAATGGGATGCTGGATTCCTGGCTGTTACCACTTATCCCACTTGGGTCGCCAATATCGTGCCTGTGCCGAAGAAAGATGGCAAGGTTCGAATGTGTGTTGATTACAAGGACCTAAACAAAGCGAGCCCGAAGGATGATTTCCCGCTGCCGCATATTGATGTGTTAGTTGACAACACGGCTCAGTTTTCGGTATTCTCCTTCATGGATGGATTTTCGGGGTACAACCAGATCAAAATGGCTCCGGAGGATATGGAAAAAACGACCTTTATCACCCCGTGGGGAACCTTCTGTTACAAGGTGATGCCCTTTGGTTTGAAAAATGCTGGGGCGACGTATCAGCGGGCCATGACAACGCTTTTTCACGACATGATGCACTGAGAGATTGAGGTGTATGTCGATGATATGATTGCCAAGTATCAAACAGAGGAAGAACATTTGGTTAACCTGTTGAAATTGTTCAAGAGGCTGAGGAAGTTCAGGCTGAGGCTGAATCCAAATAAATGTACCTTCGGAGTGAGATCCGGGAAGCTACTGGGGTTCATTGTGAGCAAGAAAGGAATCGAGGTCGATCCGGCAAAAATAAAAGCAATACAAGAAATGCCAGCACCGAGAACAGAAAAAGAAGTCTGTGGATTCTTAGGGAGGTTGAACTACATTGCTAGGTTCATCTCTCACCTAACGACCACGTGTGAACCATTGTTCAAGCTGTTAAAGAAAGATCAAGCCGTGGTCTGGAACGACAATTGCCAAAGGGCATTTGAAAAGATAAAAGAATACTTGCAGGAACCTCCGGTGTTGATACCCCCAGTAGCGGGACGACCACTGATTATGTATCTGACGGTTCTGGAGAACAGTATGGGTTGTGTTCTCGGTCAACATGACGAGACAGGGCGGAAAGAGCATGCAATTTACTACTTGAGTAAAAAGTTCACGGATTGTGAATCTCGATACTCTATGCTCGAAAAGACGTGTTGTGCATTGGCGTGGGCTGCCAAACGTCTAAGACAGTACATGCTGAATCATACAACCATGCTGATATCGAAGATGGATCCGATCAAATATGTGTTTGAGAAACAAGCGCTCTCTGGAAGGATTGCTAGATGGCAGATGGTATTGACAGAATACGATATCCAGTATATTTCCCAGAAGGCCATTAAGGGGAGTGTTCTGTCCGAATACCTTGCCGAACAGCCGATTGAGGATTATCAGCCTATGAAGTTTGAGTTTCCTGATGAGGACATAATGTACTTAAAGGCTAAAGATTGTGATGAGTCGTTGCCTGGTGAAGGTCCTGAGCGGAGTTCCCAGTGGCAATTGATTTTTGATGGGGCTGTCAATTCGTACGGTAGCGGGATCGGGGCAATCATTACAACTCCCCACGGGTCGCACATCCTGTTCACAGCCAGATTGACTTTTTCAGTGACGAATAATGAAGCCGAGTATGAAGCTTGCATTATGGGGTTAAAGGAGGCTATCGATATGAGGATTAAGAATCTGGATGTATATGGGGATTCAGCATTGGTTGTGAATCAGATTAAGGGAGAGTGGGAGACGCGCCAACCTAACCTGGTACCGTACATGAATTATGCGAGAAGGCTGCTACCTTTCTTTGATAGAGTGGAGTTCCATCATGTACCTCGGGCGGAGAATCAAATGGCGGACGCCCTTGCAACGTTATCCTCGATGTATAAAGTCAACCGCTGGAACGAGGCTCCCAGCATTGTCATCTCTCGCCTTGATAGGTCGGCCTTTGTGTTTGCTATTGGTGAAGCATCTGACGGTAAACCGTGGTATTTCGACATACAGAATTTCCTGAAGAATAAGGAATATCCGGCTGGGGCATCCAGTCGTGATCAGAAGACTCTAAGGAGATTAGCAGGCAACTTCTATCTGAATCCCGACGGCGTTTTGTATAGAAGGAACCACGATTTGGTACTCCTCCGGTGTATGGACGAGAAGGAAGCCAGTTTGCTCATGGAAGAGGTACATGAAGGAACTTTTGGCACACATGCTGGTGGGCATGCTATGACCCGAAAGTTGTTGCACGCAGGGTATTACTGGTTGACGATGGAAACTGACTGTTTCAAATTTGCCAAGCGGTGTCACAAGTGCCAGATCTATGCTGATAAGATCTATGTGCCACCCAGTCCACTGAATGTTATGGCATCCCCATGGCCATTCTCCATGTGGGGAATCGATATGATTGGCAAGATTGAGCCTACTGCTTCTAATGGGCATCGCTTCATTCTGGTTGCGATCGATTACTTCACCAAGTGGGTGGAAGCGGCTTCTTACGCCAATGTGACGAAGCAGGTGGTGGCCAAATTTATCAAGAAGGATATAATTTGCAGATACGGTATTCCTGAGCGGATCATTACTGATAATGGTTCGAATCTGAACAACAAGATGATGAAAGATCTATGTCGGGATTTCAAGATCGAGCATCATAATTCATCTCCCTACAGACCCAATATGAATGGCGCTGTTGAAGCGGCCAACAAGAACATAAAGAAAATTGTTCAGAAGATGGTGGTAACGTATAAGGATTGGCATGAGATGTTGCCATTCGCTTTGCACAGTTATCGTACTACAGTGCGTACATCAACCGGGGCAACACCGTTCTCACTAGTATATGGCATGGAGGTCGTCCTACCATTGGAGGTTGAGATACCATCTCTGAGGGTTTTGCTTGATGTTAAGTTGGACGAGGCAGAATGGGTGAGAAGCAGATTGAATCAGCTGAGCTTGATAGATGAGAAAAGATTGGCATCCATTGCACACGGTAGGCTGTACCAGAGCCGGATGAAGAAAGCGTTCGACAAGAAGGTTCGACCTCGAAGCTTTCAGACAGGTGATCTTGTGCTGAAGAAGATTCTCCCACCGCAATCGGATCACAGGGGCAAATGGACTCCCAACTACGAAGGTCCATACGTCGTGAGAAAGGTCTTCTCCGGAGGAGCCTTATTGTTATCCACCATGGATGGTGAAGACTTTTCGTCCCCTGTGAACTCGGACGCAGTTAAAAATTACTTTGCTTGAAATTGACCCGCTGGACAGTAAAAAGAGAGTCCAGGCAAAAATGGGGCATCCTGGCGGACCAAAAACAGAATAAAAAGGTTCGGGCAAAAGTTAGGGATAAAATGGAAAAAATGTACACCCGCGAAGTCGAAAATCTACACTGGGCGGCTTCGGAAAAAAAGGGTATCCCGGTGAATCGAAAACCCGCAAAGGGCGATTCACGCAAAAGTTAGGGATTTAAGAAGCAAATGATTGCGGTCCAAGTTTGATTGTTAGCGGTTTGGGAGCATCTGGGGGTCAATTATCCAAAGCAATCTCTTCCGAGGACAAAGATCGGGAAAGCGTCAGAGTTCAACGAGTCATAGGAGGATCGGTTCATGGTGTTCTTCTGTAACACGTTGCCGACATGTGTACAAATTTTATTCTGTATATTTGTATACTTCTGCATTTTGTTTATGTGTGACTACCTCTTTTCAGGAGTCGCATCTGATGTACAAATCTTGCCTATTCTCAGGCCGTTATCAATAAAGTGTTTTATTCAGTATAGTGTGTGACTTTGGTTTTAATTTTTTACAGTTTTGTTTGTAAAAAGCGCCGATGTTTTCTGATAAACTTACATGCGTGTAAACAGGCGGGCCTCGGCCTATGATTGTTAAAACCAAAAAAAATTACCTGAATGGTTGTCGTGGGTGATTACCAAGATGTCTCTTTTTGCATAGACGGCCTTGTGTTTGCTTGTTGACTTTTGCAGGTATTCAAAGGTTTGCAAAGTCCCCCGCCAGAGTCCATGGCAGGCTGGTACCCTCTCCGGAGGTTGAATGTTGTGTCTTCCCCAGTGAAGTCGCCCCAGGTAAAATTGAGTGTTGCCTCCCTAGGAGAGCAGAGATTGCGTCAAAGGAAAAGATCAATGTATCTTCAGTAAATCAGAATTAGCTTATCAAGCGGAGCAGAGTCCTCCCCAGTGAAGGTCGAGATGGATATGATTAACTTCCCCGAGAGTTCTTGTGCAGTGCAAATCAGAATGTGTAGTTCAATCCCCAGCTCAGTGATAGCGGGATGATTTCCCCAGCTCAGTGATAGCAGGAGAGGTTCCCCACAGAGTATGGTCAGGTGGCTGGAGCTGCTGAAAGGAGTTTTCCCGAGCACGATTGTCCTTTCTTTCCCCAGCAAGTCGCTCTTCCTCGTCAGGAGGATCGTCCTCAGCAGATTTTGGAGTTTTGAGTTCATGAGCTATCTTCTCAGCAGGATGGTCATTCCCAGCAGAATTAGTTCATTTTTCCAACATTTATTTTGTTTGAGGCGTATCGGTAGCAGTCCGGTCATCCCCAGCGGATCCAGTGTGTCTTCAGCATTTATTTTGCTGAAGTAACTCTTTGCATAAGCATGCATCATGAGCATTTGCATTTTTGGCATTCCCATGCAGTGCGGAAGCATTACGTCATTATCAAACGTGCATTTTTGGAACATAAGCCAGGTGGTTACCTCTTCAGTTTCAGATATGTTGTTCCCTGCCGATAAGAGAAATCATGGTTTCAGGAAGATGTTGATTCGTGGTCGAGGTATGCGGTGATCGTATTTTGTACCAGATATGGGGTTTATATGGTGAGGCACGCAGTAATCGTGTTAATTTTGAGATGTTGATTTTGTGGCCCAAGTATGCAGTGTTCGCATTTGTACCATATATGGGGTTCATGTTATATGACACGCAGTGATCGTGTTGATCTTGGTATGTGCATCTGTGGTCGAATTGCGCAGTGATCGTGTTCGTCCCGATCTAAGAAGATTGTTTTGTAAGGCACGCAGTGATCGTGTTGGTATCATCTCGAGGGTTTATTTGAGCAGGACGCGCAATGATCGTGTTCACTCTATTGGTGGTGCAGGACACGCGGTGATCGTGTTTACCATCTCATGTGATGCTGTGGTCGAATTGCGCAGTGATCGTATTCGGTCGTTATGCAGTGGTTATAGATTGACACGCAGTGAATGTGTTCATCTGGTTGTTTGTGGCCGAAGTACGCGGTGATCGTATTCGTCCCATGTTTGAAGTTGTGTCACAACACGCAGTGATCGTGTTTTCTCCAGTCAAGAGAGCCGTGACATGAAGCGCGCAGTGATCGCGTTTACCCTATGTATGATGGGAATATGTAGTGATCGTATTCGTCCAGTTATGTGGGTTAGTTGAGACACACCGCACGCAGTGATCGTGTTTTCTCCAGTCAAGAGGATCGTGGCTCAGAACGCGCAGTGATCGTGTTCAAACACGCAGTGATCGTGTTTTCTCCAGTCAAGAGGATCGTGGCTCAGAACGCACAGTGATCGTGTTCAAACGCGCAGTGATCGTGTTTTCTCCAGTCAAGAGGATCGTGGCTCAGAACGCGCAGTGATCGTGTTCGAACGCGCAGTGATCGTGTTCAAGATACGCAGTGATCGTATTCGTATGGCACGCAGGGATCGTGTTGATAGTACCATGGGAACTTGTGATGCGGAGCACGCAGTGATCGTGGCTATTGTATCAGTTGGTTTTGTTGGCCGAAGTACGCAGTCATCGTATTCATCCTACTACATGGGTTAGTGACACGCAGTGATCGTGTTGACCTCATTTTGGTGGTGTTGTTGGTCAGCATACGCAGTAATCGTATTCGTCCTATTGCATGGGTTAGTTTTGTGGCACACGCAGTGATCGTGTTGACATCAGTTTGGGGGTTTGTCGGTCAATACACGCAGTGATCGTGTTTGTTATATTGGTGGTTGAAGTACGCAGTGAACGTGTTCGCCTCTTCTATGTGGATTTGTTCCGTTTGGCACGCAGTGATCGTGTTTATCTCATCCGGTTGGATGTATGGTCGACGTGATTTTGGTCGTAACGCAACACGCAGTGATCGTGTTTATCTCATTATGTGATTTTGTTTGCAACGCCAGGATGTGCAGTGATCGTGTTTTCTCCTGTCAAGAGGGTTGTGGTGTAGAACACGCAGTGATCGTGTTCATCTTGTTACCGAGGGTTGTTGTGCCAGACATGCAGTGATCGTGTTCGTCATGGCATACTCCCCTAGCAGAGTTGCTTGGTCAAGCAATTCCCTTTCTCCCCAGCCGAGTCCTTTCTCAGAGTGCTGTAGAAATGGCATGTTGCAGATTTTGGGTGGTTACCCGCAGTTACCTCAGTAGAGACGTAATCCCCAGCAGGGTGGTCCTCAATGAGATACTGGGTTAAGTTCCTCGTAGTCCCCGGCAGGGCATTCTTCGACAAGTCGCTTGGTTAAGTTACTTGTATTCCCCCAGCTGAGTCTTTCTCAGGATGATGTGGTATCAGTATTAGAAGGTGGTAATACAGATTTTTGGGTGGTTACCCGTAATTCCCCCAACAGAGTTATGTTCTCTAGCAGGGTGTTACTTCAATGGGTTGCTTGGTTAAGTCCCTCATAGTCCCCAGCAGGGAGCTTGCTACAGGAGTTGTTTGGTTAAATTCCTCATAATTTTCAACAAGGTTATTCTCGTCAGGGTGCTTGGTTAAGTTCCCAATTTCCCCAGCAGGTGTTTGACGACAGTCGTCAGAATTGTTCCCTCAGAGTTACTTAGTCAAGTTTCTCATTTCCTCGCAGAGTTGGTTGTTCATGTTTTCGAACATTGTCTCGTTTGGTTAAGCGTTTGCTCGTTTCTTCAGGATACGAAAGGTGGATCAGTGAAGTCAACATGACAAGGGAAGTCAATATTCTCCCGCTAGTTAGCGTGTGCTTGGTTGATAAGTGAGATCAACAGAGGTTGATAAGTGAGATCAACAGAGGTTGATAAGTGATATCAACAATTTCTCGTTGTGTGGCGTATGCTCATTTCTTCGGAATGGAGTGGTCTGTGGACGATATCAGATTATTTTACAAAAGCAGATTGACAGAGGAATGGTTAGTTGTTGCCGTGATAACAGAAGTCATTTCCCTGAAGGGTTTCCCCAAGCAGTAGTCGTATTCGCAATTTATTTTTGCGGTTGGCAAATTTCCGGGTTCTTTCGTATTCAATCGTGTCGTACCTCGAATGTCTGAAGGTTGTGCGCTCTTCATCCATCCGGGTCCAAGCCGCTTGAATAGGGGCAGCTGTTGCACCCCAAAATTTGCCCAACCTTTTCTAACCTAGGTTTATGTTTCAATTGCATAGTCATTTGCATTAGCATCATGTACATAAGGTATTCATCTGCATTGCATAACATAAGCAAGCCATCTTAATCAGGGGATCAAGTGCTATTATTATCTCAGGAGGCATATTCAAGGGTTTCATTCATATTCAAGACTACTCAGGTCATCAGAGAAGAATTTGAGCTTTGAAGTGGTGACAGGGTGATCAGTGAGTTCTCTCCTATCTTGAGGCTAGTTGGGGATCATCAGAGGAAGTGTGAGCTATGAGCCAAGAGCATGAGGTGTGTATGGATGTTATGGAGAGCCTAGATGATCATCTTTGAGGAGTAACCAAGTCATTGGAATGATTGCAAGAGCCTCAGTTGAAGTCAGTCAACTAGGGTCAACACTAGGTCAATCCTAGGTCAAAGAAGTGTTTTGAAGGGCATCAAGGGGCATTTGAAGAATGTGGGGTTCATTATTTTCTATATTGATATGGATATGGTATTGTGCTAAAGAAAACTCAAGAGGAGTCAAGGAGAATTGGAGTTACTAAATTAGGGTTTCAGTGTAAAATCCCCTGATTTAGGTCAAACTTCAAAGCAGTGTAACTCAAGATGCAAGCTTCATATGAATTCTTGGTCCACATGAAACTTGTAGAGTATCTTCATAGATTTAATTTGAGTGGTGGAAGTTATCAAGATGATTTATAGAACTCAAGTTATAGCTCTTGCAACTTACAGGTCATCTGGGGGCACTGAAACTTGTCTATGAAAAGTTGTCTGTCTTCCAAGCTAATTTTGACCTTCAAGGAGTTTTCAAATGGATTTATGGCCAACATGAGAGTTGTTCCTTATTGTCTTAGATTTCTAGAAAGGTATGGTATACCTTCATATGATTTGTGTAACTCTACTTATGGTTTTGGCAAACAAAGGGTATTTTGGTCATCTGAGAATTACAGGTCATTCTTAGCCTATGCCTAAAACTCATACAAGGAAGCTTCAAATGAAAAACTTCACAACATAAAAGTTGCTTAAAATGTCATTTTAAGTCTAGAAAAGAAGTCATGGAAGTTTGTAAATGCATAGAACAAGACTTGACCAAAGTTGGTGAAAAATGACCTAAAAAAGGCATATAACTTGAAAAAGTTCAAGTTGGAAAATGGTTTGAGAGATCTACAAATCCAAAATGGGTCATCCAATATACCAAATTGATTCCAAACAATATTTTGAAGACATTGGTTCATCCACGTTTTTGAGTTAGGGCTTAAAAATTGGACTTGCTTTGTAATGTTGTTTCTTGCATCATAAGGCAACTTGGCAAAACTTAACACAAGGCAAGGAAGGGCTTGGTTTTCACACCTACACTCTCAATATCTAATGAGGAGATATTTTAACACAAGTTTAGAGGTTTGTATGCATGAGATGCGAGATATTCAACATGTCATCAAGTGAGATTTTCATGAAATTTCCACCACATTCTAGAATCCTCTAAGATCAATCTAGAAACTTCTAGATCTGTTCATCATCATCTATATATTGGATTGAACCCATTGGTGCAAGGGGTTGGTGAAAAGAGAGAGAGAAGAGAGTGAATTCCATTGTTGCTTCCATTGTAAGAAAGTGTGAAAACCTATATTCAAGATCAATTCTGTTCATCCCTTTTCTTCATCCATCATCCATTGAAGATAGTGAGTGCATCCAAGCAAGCTCAGAGGCACATCAATGGAGGATTGAAGCTCTAAGGTTGAAATTGCAAAGATCCACATCAGATTCGAATCTCACAATCCAAGCACTTTTCTTCCAACTTTTTGCAAACAGAAGTCATAGCATCATCTAAGGACCATTGGTGAGGGATTGCAAGTGCTGATTCAAGCTCTTTCTCATCTGTTCCAACAAGAATAGCAGGTTGGTGATTTCTCTTATATCTCCCTAATTAGGTGTTGTTAGGTTAGATTGTTAGTGTAAGAATGTTAGGTTAGGTTAGATGACTAGTTTCTGAAGGATTGAGAAGGTTCTATGAGGTTTAATGGCAGGGTGTTGGAACTTTGATGATCAAGAAATCTTAGTTTAGGGGATGTTAATCATAGTGTATTAGTTCAGAATAATCAGTGCAATATGGAGAGCACATTAGTACAAGAATTTGCAAGTTTTATGAAGGTCTATCACTGAGTGCAGTTAGTATGCTATGAGCTTACACCTATCGGGTTTCATTCTAGGGTTGGTTTCAATCCAAACTAAGGGTACCATCGTGTTCAGGGGAGAGAATATAGCAATTTTGCTCTTTATAGTGTAGAGTTTCATGGCCTATTGAGAGAGAACGATGGACTTGAATATGGTTGCATGGAGAAGAGAACTCTGAAAACCCTAGCTTCATGTTGGGGACGATGACCAATGGCCGTGGGATCATTTCCAAGTTTTGACTTATTACACCAATCCAATGGTCCAGATTCAAAGAAGAAACAGAGGGAATTGATAATGGTGAAACGCAGCGTTTCACTAAATGAAACGCTTGGGCCTGATCCAAATCTTGCTAACCCCACCCCCATCAGCGAGCCCAATTGGATTTGCACTTGATTTTGTTGCTAAATACACCGCCTGAGTATCCTTTTTTCTTTTTATTTTTAATTCATTTCTGATGCATACTGGGCTTAATGCTTTTGTTATCCGCGCCCCCCACTTCCCTGGCCCATCTGAATATGAACTGGGCGCGTCTGCTTATAGCACCCCCTCCCCATTTAATTCATTTTTTGATTTTTATTTTTCTTTTATATTTTCTTTGATCTTAAAAAATCCATATAAAATTGAAAAAAGCTTGTTTTTAATTGGTTCTTTTTGTGGTAGATCAATAATTTTGTTAAGAAAAATATCCAATAATAAAAATTGCATTTTATTTTGTTTTAATATTTTTTGTGCATTTTTCTTTTAAATAGCCTTTTAATGGATTTAGTTTGGTACTTAATTTTGTTGATTTTAATTCTATTAGTTCCCTTTAGATTTAGGACCCATTCTTTTTAGAGTGATTAGCTTAGGACTTTAAATTGTATATACAATTTAGTTCATATTTTTAGGATTAAATTTTAGGTGACTTGATTAGGTGAGATTAGAGTGGTTAAAATTAGGGTTTTAAGTGAGCATATGTGAGATAGATCATTTCTTTTAGGAATTTTGATTTGATTTTGGGGTATGGGACTATAGGGGTTATGGGTAGGTAATAGATCCCTTAGAAAATATTAGGATTCCCCTACTGCTATCAGTATATTGATTATATTTGATTGACTATGTGGTGTGCCCTCTTTAGGGTTATTATTTTGTCTGTGTGGGGTATTGGGTTTGTTTGGGACTTGGGGGTTTGAGCTGAAGACTGAGATGATGAAGCCATTTTGAAGATCAGAGAATGAAGACCAACTTCCAGAGTTGATGAGGAGTATCTCTTGCTGGCAGCTGTTGAAGTTTGTAGGATCTAGGAGTTAGGCAGAGCTCTAGAGTAGTAAACTTGATTCTCAAACATGGAAGGTCTTGATTGCCTCCATCCTTCTCTGTGATGCAGAGTCTCTCTAAGACACTCACCCCCTTCCTTTGGAAGGCTTGGTGCTAATGTCTAAGGGATAGAACTCTTGAGAGAAATATTCTTTGTGTGGATAGCAGTCTGTTTGCCACCCTTGGTGGTCAACTGATTGCTTAACACCCAGTTCATTCCTGTGATTGATTCCTCAGCTTGGAGAGTAGGACTTGAAGAAAAGCCATTGGGAGATTGAAGATAAAGTCTGATGCTTGCTTGAAGCCTAAAGATGAAGCCAGATGCTGATGAAGACTGCTTTGCTGTTTAGCTTTTGCTGTTTATGATTCTTGATGTATTGTGTGAATTTCCCGGGCTGTATTGTTTGTTGTTTAACTTGCTGGGTTGAAAGTGAATTCTGTTCACTTTTTGCCTATCATTTTCTAGGTTCGAGGTTGAGTGGGACTCCCTTGCCTCACTTGTATTGTTGCATCCATGCATTTTACTGCTTTATTGTATATATCTGCTGTTTCTGTTGTCGTCTATTCCCTTAGGATCTCTGTTTCTCTCTGCGCAAGAGAGGAGCATGATAGACATTAGGTCTCAACCCATGCATGATAACATTAGGGTAGATTTTATTCCCTTTTTCAACCCTAGGATTTGTAGAGTGTCATCTCTTCTTTCCTCAAAACAACAGAAAAACATTAATAAAGGTTATAACATGAATCAATTCATTTCTTCCGTCAAAAGATTTGAACAAACATCAACCTTTTTTGCAAATAAGAAAACCCTTGTTTAAGGTGAGATTTTTCCTAAAAGACACTTGAACAGCTTGTGTCGTGCGTAGCCCGAACTACGTTTGCTCTGATCTTCCATGCCGTGTGGGAGTACGTAGGCATAGGATGCGATATCCTAGCGAGCAACCTTCACCCACCTTTCCCGTAGTTAGGTGAACTACGTTGACTCTGATTTCTCGTTCTAGACGGGAATATGTAGGCATAAAGTGCGATGCTTTGCCGAGTCATGTTTTCTTTTCTTTTCAGCCCTCATCCTTTAGTTTAGATAGAAATGTAATCCGTACAAACCAAGCAAGCATGGATCCCATCGAGTACGATGGACGTGAGGGGTGCTAATACCTTCCCCTTGCGTAACCGACTCCCGAACCCAGGTTTTGGTTGCGATGACCATACCTTTTCCCGTTTTTTGCGAGGTTTACTTCGAGCGTTTCCTTTCCCTCCGTTGGGATAAATAATGCACGGTGACGACTCTTCTGTCAGCCGGCGCCGATTTTCGCAGTAGTGACAATAGGGAATACATCTGTCTGATACCTTCATGCCGCCCGACGTGAATTCAATTGCCTTTGAGTCAATCAGGTCTTGAACTTTATGCTTAAAAGCTTTACAGTTCGCGATGTCGTGCCCCTGTCCTCCAGAGTGAAAATCACAATGGGAATGGACATCAAAGCCTGGTGGTGGTTTACTAGTAAATGGAGACAAAGTCTGAGGCTTAACCAACTGAAGTTGGAGCAAGAGTTGCACCAACTGAGCATAATCCATAGGCATCTCATCAAAGATTCTGTCTTGTGATTTTGTCCTTTGAGCATATCTTCTAATCCGGGGATTGCCTTGAGGAACAGGAGGTAGCTGCTGCCGCGGGACTTCCGGGACCCCAAGTTGCGCAGAAGATCTCTGAAGCATATTACGCTCTGGTATAGGTTCCACAGACAACAGTGGAACAAGCACTTTTGCTACATCTTCGGGCACTTGATCACCCTCTTTTCAGAGTACATTCCTTATCACCTCCGTGATCAAGCCCACTTGGGTCTTCAACTAATTGTTCTCCTCTTTGAGCATCTCCTGATTCAAGCGCAACGCTAGCATGTTTTTCATGAACTGCCCCATCTAGCCCTGGACTTCCTTCAACTCTGCTTGTACCTGTTCCATAACTCTGCGGGAATTTCTGAGACCTGTCTGTTCGTATACCCTGCAACAAACTAGTGGAGTACAGGAAGTAAGATCAACGGTTCTGAGGTACCTGTCATGCAAAAAGATTATGAAGAATGCAAACACATATGTAAGCAACATGAAACTCAACATCACACAAATATATGAAAAAACAGCATATGCATCAAACAGGAGTAACTGAGCACAAACAGGGTGACCTCAACCAACAAGCCTTGTGATGATCAACATACAGCAATGAACAAAGACTACACAAAGATACAGCCATCAACTGAGTCTTCAGTTTGATACTCTTTTGAACAACTACTCTCAGCGAATTCTTCCACAACCTGAACTGTTGAACCCACACAACTGGATGAAGGAGAATCATTGATCTGAACACCCTGAGGCGTGATTGAGAACCTGTTAGAATCTAGCAGAGTATGAACTTAACTTCTAAGCACCTTACAATCTTCCGTTGAATGCCCATGTGCCCCAGCGTGGTACTCACAACAGGCGTTGACATCAAAACCTGGCGGATACGGCGGAATCTCCGGATTAATCTTCTTCGGTACTACCAACCCACCTCTGATCAAATACGGCAACAACTGATTGTACGATACCGGTAGCTGAGTGAAATTCCTTTCTAGTTTCCTCGGTCTTCGTCGGGCGTGCTGACGCGGCTGCAGATGATACGACTGTTGACTTTGAACACTTGAAGCATCTGAAAATTGAACCTGGGATATTAGAGATTCTGAGACAACATCACTTTCTCTTTCCCATTCCTCTTGGGAACTGACAACTGATTAATTTTCATCAACTGAGATATAAGGAACATCTCGAATCTTTCCATTCTTGAGTCCACTCTCAATATGTTCTCCTGTTACCATTAAGTCAGCAAAGTTTGACATTCCACAACTGATCATCTTGTCAAAGTAATGAGCCTTCAAAGTACCCAAGAATATGTTAACTAACTCTTTCTCCAAAAGTGGTGGTTGAACACGAGCTGCAAATTCTCTCCATCTCTGCACATATGCTCTGAAGGATTCGTTGTCTGCCTGAGATAATTATTGCAACTGCAAGCGGCTGGGAGCCAGGTCAGGATTGTAGTTGTACTGTTTCACGAAGGCATTGGCTAAACCTAACCATGATCTGATGCAACTACTTTCCAGCTGCATATACCAACTCAACGATGCTCCACTCAAACTGTCTTGAAAGCAGTGAATCATCAGCTTGTCATCATGGACGTACGAAGTCATTCTTCTGCAAAACATTACCAAAATATGCTTCGGACAACTGTCCCCTTTGAACTTCTCAAAATTTGGTGTATTAAATTTTGGAGGTATCACAAGACCCGGCACCAAACACATGCTCTAAGCATTCTGACTTATTAGGGTATCAATATTTTCTTCCAACAAATGGCATTTTCTCATAAATTCAACAGTCTGTGGATTCTCATCATTATCCTTTGGAACAACCCTTGGAGAATCTAGCACAGAGAAAGTAAAACTCTGATACTCTGTGTCCTGGAGAGAAGATGAATCTTTATCTCTGACAGGGATCTGCATAGGCTGAGCTTGAACAACATTATTCACCGAAATCCTCTAAACATTAGCCTCTCCCCTAGTCATAGCTGTCACAGCTTCCATGAGTTGACCCAACTGATCCTTCATCAATTCAAACTCTGCCCTAGTAACAACCAAGTTCTGCTCCTCCGAATTCATGATCCTTCCAGAAGCTAATTCAAGTCCAATGCGAATGTTAGGAAATCAACTAGTGAAGCGGACAAAAGATGGGTGAGCTCCCTGTTCCGGCTGAAGATGGATATGCAAAAACTGAAATGCAAATGCAAAACAATGCAAAAATGCAAAATGTTGATGCAACAAACAAGGGATCAAGATAATTGTGCTCGTTGACTGAGAAGAACCAAAGCTTTACCTTCACAAGAACATAGCACTGCTCTGGAAGGAACTAACTAATACCAACTGTACTGATTCACACTGTAGAGAAAAACCAGGTAATCTGAAGGTAAAGGTTTCCTGCATAACCCCAGTCCCACTCACAGGTATGGACCTAATCCACTGATACGATACGACATCTTATGCGTTGATCAGCGTCACAGACTTTCAAGAAATGATGATATGTTCATCATTTTTGGTTTGGCATCATCATTCCTCGAAGTGGCCTCACTTAGCTGAATCCCAAATGATCGGTCCCCAGAGTCGACAATCCTCAGATCAAACAACTCGTCGAGCCCTAAGGGCCATAAAAGAATTCATCAAAGAGAATCTCGTCCGAGCGCGAATTTCATGGGAACTTATGTGAGAAAAGCAAGTAGGTCCCCACTAATATCCATAACTAAAGCTAGGTATGTACTCAAGCCTGGGTCTGGCTTCTCACTCATCAGAAATCCCCTCCCCACAACAGCACAATAATAATGATATGTAAAGCTGGAAATATATGCGGGAAAATAAAGATAAAGCACATATATACACACCCAAAAGAAAAACAAGCAAGCGCTAGGATTGACTCGCATAGGGAACCATCGCAGTCCCCAGCAAAGTCGCTAGCTGCTGGGGAAGACCCAAACAGCCAGGAAAAACCAAACAAGGCGAGACTGCAAAAGAAGTCCCTAGCAGAGTCGCCAGCTGTCGCTACTGCGAAAAAAAGAGGCCGGCAAAGACAGAAGATTCGCCACCGTTCGTTATTTATCCCAAAAGAGGGAAAGGAAACGATCAGAGAAAACCTAAAGAAAAAGGGAAAAGACGAGGTCATCACAACCAAGTCCTAGGTTCAGGAGTCGGTTACGCAAGGGGCAGGTATGAGCACCCCTCACGTCCGTCGTACTCGACAGGATCCATGCTTGTTGTCTATCTAAACGGGTGTTAAAACTATCTAGCTAAAGGCTTAGGGACAAAAGAAAAGAAAACATAACTCGCCAAAGTGTCGCCGCTCCGTGCCTACGTATTCCCGTCTGAAACGAGAAATCAAAGTCAATGTAGTTCGGCTAACTACGGGTGAAAAGGTGGGGAAGGTTGCTCGCCGACACACCGCGTCTTGTGCCTACGTACTTTCATCTAGTATGAAAGATCAGAGCAAATGTAGTTCAGGCTAACAAGACCACATGTTGGTTCAAAAGTTTTTACCCGAGTAGGGCTAACAATCAGTTCTAGCAGTTGGTGTATGCAGCTCGACCATTGGAGACTTAGGCGTTACCGTTTGTGATAGAACCAAGAGTTAACAAAACTCTCCTTATGAAAATGGTTTTCCAAAGTTAAAGGTCCCAAGGGACAAAAAGAAGTTTTAAGTTTGTTTTTTGTGTTTTTTAGAGAAGAAGTGTTTTGAGTTTTGTTTGTAACTCATGTTGCATTAAAGACTATGACCTAGGAGTGAATGCGTCGCATGTCACCCTAAGGGTGCCACACTAAACACTCTGGCCATTGAAGAGTAACTCCTCAACAACCATTTCCCAAGTAGCTTAAGGCTCGTAGCGTACAACACTTGTTATCCGTTATTAGATGTTTTAGAAGTGTTTGAAGATAAGAAGAGAAAGGACACACTAAAGGGGGACTAAACCAAACCTAAAGTTGTTATGCAAAGATGGTCCTAAGATTAAGGTAAGGGAGCTACCTAATGTTATCATGCATGGTTAAGAACCTAATGTCTATCATAACCTCTCTTGAATAAGAGAGATTAGAGATCCTAAGGGAAGAAAGACAAAAGAAGAAAAAGAAGAAAGAACATGAAAATGTAAACATGCAAACATGGAACGCACACATAGAATGAAAGTGGGAGGAAAATAGTGTGGGGTAGTAGCCTCCACAAGCTCATCTCAACCAAGCATGTGTATTAAAATGCAAGAGAGAAGGGAGAAAGAGATGCATCAAAAGCAAATACACAAAAGCACTTAAAAGTGGGATGAAATGGCCTAAACCAAACAACATCAACCACATTACCAAAATGGTAACACAAATGAAAGGCAAAGAAAGCATAAAATAAAGTGAGGATGGGAGGCTAGTATGAGGACAACAAGGGACTCATAAAATTCACTAAACCATGAGCATCACAAACAAAGTGCAAAAGAAAGCACAAAGAAGCACAAAGAAAAGTCCTCAAGGATTCCTCGTTTTAGGTATGCTTCAAGTACCTCCTAAGGAGGGACCAAGCCACCTTAAATGAGATTCCAAAGTCATTGGAAAGAGTGGAAGATGAGAGGAAAGTGCATAAATACAGAAGAAAACACAACATAAGAAAATGCAAGCAAAAGCACAAAGGAATGCAAGCATACTTCACATTGAAACCCTAGTTGGAAACTCAAAAGAAAACAACCAAATGAGCAAGCAAAAAATAATGTCATGACCTAAAAATGAGCAAGCATCATCCTTAACATGTTATCAACATGAATCAAAAGGCATTGAAGGCTCAAAGGATCCAAAAATGTCATATCCAAGTCAAACTAGGTCAATGTACATGTATGAACCTTCCTTGGAGGTAACTTGACTTGCAAGTTACCTCAAAATTAGGAAAATGATTCGAAAATTAACAAATAAAATATCAAACAAGCATCAAGATATAGGCAACCAGAGGCCAAGAGATTAAGGTAATATTCCCTCAAAGTACCATCAAAAGAAAACAATCCTCATGATGTACCACTTTGAAATGGGAGAATCGAGGGTCAAAAGAAAATCAAACTAAGTCAACCTAAAGTCAACAAAACAGGGGCAAATGGTCCTCAAAATTTAATCAACTCATCATGGATATGAGGATTAAATTTTAGTCATTGGATCAAAAGGAATGAGGAAAAACAAATCAAGAAACAAAACATGTCAAGACTTAATTCACTTAAAACACTTCCAATCCAATAATCCCATTTTAATTCAAAATAAATCCAAAAAATAAAATAAAAATTTCCTAAAAATAATAGACATCTCAAAGTGTCTAAAACATATTTTTGTGGAATTTTTGGATCATTGGAAGCATTTTAAAATGAATTAAATCAAAACAGATTCAAAACAAAATAAAAAAGAAAATAAATAAAATCAAGGTGCAGATAGTAAACAGATCACGTGTAAATCCAATTGGGCCGGCTCAGGGGGGTTCCAATAGCAATTAACAGCCCAAGTCTAATACCAAATTAAATGAAACGCATTGTTTAGTGTGATTGTGTGTGGTGAGTCAAACATACGTGCATGGTAGGTCTTGTTTTGGTACGTTGGATGGAAAGTAAACAGATCTGATGGATTACATGCAAACACGTCATCATCTTCATCATTCAAATAATAGAAATGGAGGGAACAAAACCAGACGGCCAGAAACACTGTTCCGATCGTCTTCTCCGACGAAGCTCCGGCAAGGCACACACAAAACTCAACCAAAACATACAAAATTATAGTCCAAATTCATCTACACATCACATAGAATCCAAATCCATGATTTGTTTTAATTTTCAATGGATAAACAAGTCAAATCGCAAACAACAAGTTTTAAGCTCAAATAAAAAATTTTCATAATCAACAATCAATTGTATCCAGAATCCAAGCATGAAGTTCATACATCATAAACACACAAAAATGGCATGCAATCATGGCATAATGAGTGAGAATTTTGGATTAGAAGAATACCTAGTGGAGAGCTTCCACTGAGCCTTGTTCCTTGATGAAGCTTAATGAAAACCAACCATAATCACTCCATAAACTCCAAGGAAGCTTTTGCTATGCTCAATTTTGCTTGAAATGGTGTGAATCTGAAAAATCGAATTTCACTTTTCTCTCACTTTTTCCAACTGCTTTCTCTCTCAATTTCCATCCAAATTCTGTTCTGATGCCTTGTTCATGATCAAAAGTTTATATGTGATGGATATGGATTGCTTTGGAGCCCAATTGCAGTTCCTAAAAGCCCAATTGAAGTCCAACTTTTCCCTTGATGGGAGCTTCCAAATGTGCACAAAAATGAAGCTTACACAGCTGCAAATGAATCCATTCATGTTACTTGGGATGTAGGTAACCTCGATGGCTAGGATTGATTCCTTGTTTGATCTTAATGGTGGAGTTTGCGTTGTCAAAATTTCACTTGAAATGGCATTTGAGAACCACATGAAAATGGTACCAAAAATGAAATCCAAAATTGGCATCTTGTTTGTTATGTTCTTGGCACTTAAAAAATGCATAAACGTGCCTTAAAATGATTAGAAATCAATTAGTTCCATTTTATGATTTTAAGCTTTCTTCATGAAAAAGTCACACATCAATTCTTCAATCCAAGCCAAATCTGTAATGCCCCGATTCTGATTTCCCAATTTTTGCTGAGTCTTTTATTTTAATTGGGTGATTATTATTTTATTTGTGATATTGGTGTGATAATATGTTATGTGTGCATATTATGTTATTTATCATTGGGAGAGTTTTGAAAAATTAAGTTGGAGAGTATTTTAGACATTTCTTAATTAATGATAGGTTGGATATTTTGTGAGATTATGGATTGGTAGATATTTTGAGAGAAAGAAATAGAATTGAAAGGAATATAAGGGAAAGTAGAGAGAAAAGAAAGAATAGAAACATAAGAGGAAAGAAAAGAGATAGAAAGAAAGGAGTGGAGGAAGAAAGAGGAAGAAGAGGAGAAAAAAGGGAAAAGCTTGGATTCTTCAAGAACAGCTTCTAGGGTTCGATTTAATCGGGTAAGGGTGTGAAATATTGTTATCTTGTCAATGTTAATGATTATGTAAGTGTTGGTTTGGATTGTTGGGTGTTTTTCCATCTTTTCCATTCTAGGTTAGATATGGATTAATCGGTAAGGATAGATGTTTTAGCGGTTAGAATCCGGAATAAATGGTGTAGTTTAGTCGAGGATTGCTAGGCTAAGACTATTGGAACTTGTTGGAATTGAATCGAGTGATTTTGTGAGTTTCTGATGATTTTGGGAAGTTGAAGGTTTGAATAACGCAGACGCTCGCTAGCACGTTCGCCAGGCGAGCATGGTCGCGAGCAGTTCGCTAAGCGAGATGGTAGCGAGCAGGTAGCGAGTGCTCCCAGACTTGGGCAGAATGGAAATAAACCTCTTCGCTGGTAGCGAGGGGTTTGCTAGGCGAAGCCCTAGCGAGTGAGTAGCGAGCACAACTAGTAGCTCAGGATCAGGCTTCGCTAGCGCGTTTGCTAGGCGAGCCTGTAGCGAATGTTCGCTAAGGCCTCACTAAGCGAGGAGGCCAGCGAGCGTGACAGCACAGTATTTTCTTCTAGTTCTTCTTGTATCAGTTCTTGGGTTCGGTTGCGATCGACCTCTTTTCGAATGAATAGTTTGAGTGTTGTTATATGTTATGTTGTGGGGAGCCGTATGGCGTGAATCCTTGATTGTGGAATCGATTGTGAATTGTGGCCTTTTGGCAATTGAATGCATTGTTAAATTAAACGTGAATGCATGATGAGATTGATTGTGAATGTGCACCTTGTATGAAATGATATGAGATGAATGATGAATATATATATATATATATATATATATATATATATATATATATATATATATATATATATATATATATATATATATATATATATATATATATATATATATATATATATATATATATATATATATATATATATATATATATATATATATATATATATGTATTGTGGAATATATATTGTGAATGCATATTGATTTTATGCGATGGAATGTGATGAATGCATAAAAATATATTTGTGAATATGTATGCATTTCAAGAATTTCATGAGTCATTTTGCATGTGAAGCATCATGATATGCATTCTTGTGTTGATTGATTCCATGGAGAATCTGCAGAACGATTGTGTGCCCATGTGAGGTGTGAACAATCGGATTGTGTGCCCATGTGGGGTGTGGGCAATCCATAAACATTGTGTACCCATGTGGGGTGTGAGCAATGGGTAAACACCATCGTGTGCCCATGTGGGGTGTGAGCGATGGTTTACAATTAGTTCCTGAGTGAACTTAAAATGATTGAGTCGGTACCGCGTTTGCATCTGCATAGAGTCGTGAGTCGGTCTCTATGAGTTGCATTTATCATCCTTATGCGATGCATTGATGAATAAACATAATATGTGTATGTTTATGTGGAATGGTGAGAATTATAGATGTGTGCATGATGAATATGCTTGATAATTATCAATGTTTGTTATTTATACCATGTGGTGTATATGATGAGTTATGATGAATTATGGTGAGAGATGTGGAATATATGTATTCTATGTTTGTATATGTGTGTGTGTGTGTGTGTGTGTATATATATATATATATATATATATATATATATATATATATATATATATATATATATATATATATATATATATATATATATATATATATATATATGATTATATGCATTGATCATTATGATAATATTTCTCACCCTTCTGCGGTTTTATAATGCTCTATGAGGCATAGCAGAGTAGGTTTGCTGGAGGTCCTTTGTGAAGCGTGGCTTCATTCTTTTTGGTCGGTCGGCTCTGATATGTAGCACCGGGCAGCTAGGATTATATGATTCTTTTGTGATACATTTGTATATGTATTTGCTGATGATTGTTTATGTAAACATGATTATTGATGTGAATCAAACTGGATGATATATGTATATATGTTTGAAGTGATTTCAATGTTTAGATGTTTCCGCTTTTAATTCTAAATGTTGAGATGTGGGTGTAAGGACTAAGTTCCTATGATGCAAGTTACCCCACTGTTGCATATCTTTAAATGAGAAAGTGTTGTATGTTTTAATTTCATGTATAATGTGACATGCCTCTTTTATACCATGATTTTAATTCTACTCTGATGGAATTTTTAATGTGTGCCTAAATGATTTAACTGATTGTTTGGGGGTATAGAAAGGGGGTGTTACATTAAGTGGTATCAGAGCCAGTGTTGAGTCAGTTGTGTCTGTCTTGTTGTTGTGTTGGTTGAACGGTTGTTTAACCTTGTTGTTATTTTTGGGAATGGTCAGAATATGGCTGGTCGTAACGATAATGTGATGGTTGCTGCTTTGGAAGCAATGACTAGGGCGGTGCAAGGTACGCCGAATGTGAATGTGAATGATGAGTTCAGGAAGAATCAACCATTGGTCTTCAAAGGAAGATTTGATCTCGACGGTGCTCAGATTTGGTTGAAAGAGATTGAAAGAATTTTTAGAGTTATGAACTGTGCTGAAGAGAACAAGGTGAGACTTGGATCTCACATGCTGAGGGAGGAAACCGGTGATTGGTGGGTCGGTATTCGAAAGGTTCTTGAGGTGGATGATGAAGAGATAACTTGGGAGTTATTTCGTACTGAGTTCTTGAGGAAGCATTACCCTAAAAGTGTGAAAGGGAAGAAGGAAATGGAATTTCTTGAGCTAAAGCAAGGTAACATGTTTGTGGTGGACTATACGACTAAGTTTGTGGAGTTGTTTCAATTTCATCCTTATTATGTTGTAGTTACTGTTGAGTTCTCCAAGTGTATTAAGTATGAGAATGGCTTGCGTCCTGAGATTAAGCAAGCAGTGGGATATCAAAGGATACGAAGGTTTTCGGACTTGACGGAATATTGTAGGATTTTTGAGGAAGATAGCAAGGCTCGTTCTACACATTATAAGAGTATTAGTGAGAGGAAAGGAAAGCAACAAGCTAGAAGTGGACCCTATGTGACTCCTGTTGATAAGGGCAAGCATAGGGGAAAATTTGATAAGAGATCTGGAGGAGGAGATTCTGGCTCCATTAAGTGTTTCAAGTGCGGTGGAATGGGTCATAAGTCTTTTGAGTGTGGAAAGACGATAGTGAAATGTTCTAACTATGGAGGCCTTAGGCATGCTACTACTGATTGTAGGAGGAATGGGGTGAAGTGTTTTAATTGTGGAGAAGTGGGTCACATTAGTACTAAGTGTACTAAGCCGAAACAAGCTCAAGCGGGCGAAAAGGTGTTTGCATTAGCTAGTTCAGACACTACTAGTGCGAATCGTTTGATTAAAGGTACATTCTTTATTAATAATACGCCTTTAGTTGCTATTATTGATACTAGAGCGACTCATTCGTTCATTTCTTTTGAGTGCGCTAAGTGTTTGAGTATGTGCATGACTTCTTGTGGTGGTGACATGGTTATTGAGACCCCCACTTCGGGGTCGGTAACTACATCTTTGGTGTGTGCAAGTTGTCCTTTAACCATGTACGGTAAAGACTTCATTATGGATTTAGTGTGTTTGCCGTTGGAGAGATTGGACATAATCTTGGGTATGAATTGGTTGCAATTTAATAGAGTTCGTATAGATTGTTATCACAAGTTGGTAAGGTTTCCTTCTTTGGAAGATGATGAAGATGAGAGTTTTCTATCTACTAAAGAGTTGAAGAAACTTTTAGCGGACGAAGCTCAATTGTTCGGTTTGTTTGCGTCATTATCGGTGGAGAGTAAAATTGAACTTGATGTGTTTCCAGTGGTGTGTGATTTTCCTGAAGTGTTTCCGGAAGATATTAAGGATGTACCACCGGAAAGAGAAGTTGAGTTTTCTATTGATCTAGTTCCGGGTACTAGACCGATTTCGATGGCACCGTATCATATGTCGGCATCGGAGTTGGTAGAATTGAAGAAGCAATTGAATGACTTGTTGGATAAGAGGTTTGTAAGCCCAAGTGTTTCTCCTTGGGGTGCTCCGGTATTGTTAGTAAAGAAAAAGGATGGAAGTATGCGGTTATGCATTGATTATCGACAGTTGAACAAGGTGACGATTAAGAACAAGTATCCGCTTCCAAGGATCGATGATTTGATGGACCAATTGGTTGGTGCGCGTGTTTTTAGCAAGATTGATTTGAGATCGGGTTATCACCATATTCGTGTGAAAGAAGAGGATATTCAAAAGACGGCCTTTAGGACACGGTATGGTCATTACGAATTTTCCGTGATGCCATTTAGAGTTTCTAATGCGCCAGGTGTGTTTATGGAATACATGAATCGTATCTTTCATGATCAGTTGGATCGTTTTGTGGTTGCGTTCATCGACGATATTTTGATTTACTCTAAGTCTCAAGAGGAGCATGAAGAGCATTTGAGAATTGTGTTACAAATTTTGAAGGAGAAGCAATTATATGCTAAGTTGTCAAAGTGTGAATTCTGGTTATCGAAAGTAAGTTTTCTCGGGCATGTTATTTCCGGTAGTGGTATTAATGTTGATCCATCCAAGATTGATGCGGTAATGCAATGGGAGACTCCAAGATCGGTTACGGAGATTCAAAACTTTTTGGGCTTGGCAGGTTATTATCAGAGGTTTATTGAGGGATTTTCGAAGTTGTCACTTCCATTAACGCAGCTGACTTGTAAAGGAAAGGCTTTCATTTGGGAAGCCAATTGCGAAGAGAGTTTCATTGAGTTAAAGAGAAGGTTGACGACGGCGCCAATTTTGATTTTGCCGAATCCAACGGAACCCTTTTGTGGTGTATTGTAACGCTTCTTTGACTGGTTTGGGTTGTGTTTTGATGCAAGATGGGAAAGTTGTGGCTTATGCTTCAAGACAGTTGAGAGTGCATGAAAAGAACTATCCTACGCATGACTTGGAGTTAGCGGCCGTGGTATTTGTTTTGAAATTTTGGAGGCACTATCTTTATGGTGCAAGATTCGAAGTTTTTAGTGATCACAAGAGTTTGAGATATTTATTTGATCAGAAGGAATTGAACATGAGGCAAAGAAGGTGGTTAGAGCTTTTGAAATATTATGATTTTGGTTTGAATTACCATCCGGGTAAGGCAAATATGGTGGCCGATGCTTTGAGTCGGAAGTTGTTACATATGTATACATTGATGGTAAGAGAATGGGAACTATTGGAAAATTTTAGAGACTTGGTTTGGTTTGTGAAATGACGCCGAGAAGTTTGAGTCTTGGTATGCTACATGTTACGAATGATTTTCTTGCAACCGTATGTGAAAAGCAAAAGTCGGATTTGAAGTTCGTTGATTTGATGGTGAATGAGAATGAGGATTTCAAAGTTGATAATTTTGGAGTTTTGAGATTCCGTGGTCGTATTTGTATTCCCGATGATGTAGAGTTAAAAAAGATGATATTGGAAGAAGGACACTGAAGTAACTTAAGTATTCATCCAGGAGCGAATAAGATGTATCAAGATTTGAAGAAAATCTTTTGGTGGTCCGGATTAAAGAGGGATGTAGCTCAGTTTGTGTATTCATGTTTGACTTGTCAG